>CM054128.1:113207270-114627163 GCA_028751855.1 Ambrosia trifida
ATGATTGATATTGTGCGTAGACCTCCATTGCCTACGTTTCTTTTATTTTTTTTTCCTTCCATGATTGATATTGTGGTTTACTTTTCATCATTCTCTCATCTATGGTTTATTTTTCTTAGATCATTCTCTCATCTACGTGTTTTATGTTTTTTGTTTGTTTGTGATTGTTTTCTCTGTAGATCAATATGGAGAGCTAAGAAACGAGTATACCGAGACTAGGAGAAAGATGTGCTCATCGTTTGTTTACGAACAGGTTGTTTACGTTTTGTTTTAGTTACGTGTTTTATGTTTGTTTGCTTGTGATTGTTTTCTTTGTAGATCAATATGGAGAGCTGAAAACCATGTATATCGAGATCGGGAGAAAGACGTGCTCATCATTTGTTTACGAACAGGTTGTTTACGTTTTGTTTTGGTGGTGATGTGATGGTGGCGGTTAGATATTGGTGATGTGCTGGTGTAGTCGTGTAGACTAGGTGGTTGTGTTGTGGTGGCAGTGGTGTTCGCGATGGAATAATCATTTTGCGCATCGACATCTACCTTCTTAGAATAATATAGTTCACTTTATTAATATCTATCACATGCTTTCTCTGTGCTTGGAATTTACAATAGTTCATTTGTCATATTTTGCTTCACTGGGATCAGTTAAACATCACTCCGTGTTCTGAACACCCCTCCACGTTGGGAATCTTAGATTTGTGGTTAAATGGAAGACAATTCATGGGTTACTACAATGATATTTTATTTGGTTGCAACTCTCTAAGATGACAATATGGAGTATGGACTACCAAAAAATCTATGTTCATCAAACTTACTTATTTTCATGTCATAAACTTTGAAATTGCTAAAGTTGTGCTTCCAGTAACACGCGACAGGAAAGAAGACCCATTCCACAGTCTACAGACAATAACAATAAAAAACAAACAAGAAAGTACAGCTGCAAATTCAAGTTTAAAAGGATATCAAGACAGGTTTCATCCGCGCAACAACGAAAAAGGCATAATACACACAACCACAGCCAATAACCTCATCAAGCACAATGTCCCCAACAGTCCTTAATACAGTAACACTGTCACACCCTCAAATTCCACATGCAGGGTTTTATCGTGAGGCGCGTGACACACCAGGATCCAAGTCAACGGTCACAATAAACGACCACTATATGAGGAAAAATACGTAAACCAAACCATGCAATAATCAAAACCATGATCTCGAAATATAGCAGAAGCAAATTCAAGTTTACAAAATCCCAAGTAAAGATAAAACATGTGTTCAAAGTTTTGACAACCAAATATGATCCTAGACGCAAGTGCAACTCCGTGCGCCTAATCCGACTGCTGCTACATTAACGACCTGAGAAAACATGCTAAAAATGTCAACATATAATGCTGGTGAGTTCACAGGTTTTTCAATAAATGTTTCGTTATTCCTTTAAAACCGTTACTGTTACTACTATGTTGTGTGAACGCTAGCTAGGCGTTAAGTATATTACTACTACGATTGAAACCATTGCTGACTGTGATTTGTTACAATGTGATTTGTTACGATTGAAACCATTTTCTTGTTTATGATATAAAAGGTTAGGTTGTGAAAATCAAGATCAAAAGCTCCTTCCCCAATGATTAAAGTTGAGATACAGTGTTTAGAGGCGTTTAGGGTTTGTGAAATGATGAAAAATGACAAAGTATGGTATTTATATTGTCTGCAGGTTCGACCCTTGCAGGGGTCGAATGAGACATTTATGAGGTCGAATGTAGTTTTCAACAATCTGATGATCAGGTTCGACCCCCCTTAAGGTCGAACCAGATCTGGTCTTCTCCAGATTTTCCAGTTTTGTCGTTTTAACGCATTTTAACCCATCCTAACACATGAACATGCAATCCTAACATATGTTAAACATATATAACCATGGATAACCATCTATACACATTTAAAACACGTATTTGCATATTATACACCATATATGGATCAATCTATGCATAACACTTAATCCGATTCATGTATTTCACCAACAATGGGACTCATGACTTGTGTGTGTGTGTGTGATTAACCCAATGATCCTCCGAATCATTGAACCCTGGACAATACGGAAAGTAATCTGACTCAACTGACCTAGTTAAGTATGTTTGGTAAATGTTTTTCGCTAAGGTAGGCTTATGTGTTTGTAAAATGTTAACCTGAACATGTCGGGTGTCACATCATCCCCCTGTTGAAAGAATTTTCGTCCCGAAAATTTCCTGAAGCCAAAGAGAATGAAACGATAAGAAAGAAAATTTTTCCGGTCATCACATCATCCCCCTGCTGAAAGGAATCTCGTCCCGAGATTCACTCAGCTTCAACAGTAATGAGTGCCGACCTAAGCATATGTCCAAATGACGAACAAGGTTGTCTAGATTCTCCCATGTAGAGCATAAGGACCCCAGTTCAAAACACAAACCGAAAGATGATAACAACAGATACCCCGTGCTGGGGAACCACCTCCCTAAGGTGAACGCAAGATAATGCTACAGACCGTCTCAAGGTTGACTCATCCTGATCGAAGGCCCGCTGGAGACTACTGTGATCGGTATAAAAGACGCACCTGGTACCGTCCAAGTAGCATCTCCAGATGACCAACATCAACCGATGGACACAACACGATGACCAAGTCCAACACCGAAAACACTCAATGGATACGAAACGCCTAACGGTATGAATAAGAATAAAACCAGAGTATAACGAATAACAAGAAAAGAAAACTCACCGGTAACAGTATCAGGGTCCTCCTGGTTCTCCATTGTACCAATAACGTAAGCGTAAGCACGAGCAGCCTGACCGCCGCCCTCGTTGTTTCCACCCTTCCCTGTAGTCCCTGCATCAACTTGGTTCAACTTTGGGCAATTTCGCTTGAAATGCCCCGCCTCCCCACAGTTGTAGCAGCCTTGGATTCCCTGTGGAGCAGGGGTAGCAGCAGTAGCCTGAGCCGACTTGAATGAAAGATTAACGCTACAATCTTTCGCATAGTGACCAGTCCGATTACAACGCTCACAACGAAACTTATCACAACTACCAAAATGATGAAAACCACACAGTCCACACTTAGGGTTCTTCCCAACATACCCTCCCTGTTTCTGATCCGATGCTGACCCCGAAGCTTCAACCTTCTTCGCCTGTGGCTGTCGATGAACGACGGCTGTACTCTTCTCCACACTCTCCCACTTCCTCCTTTTACCCTCAGAAACTTTCACAGCAGTGCCTCGAGGAGGCAAAACACCTTCTGTCACCTTCATGTTGGTCATCTTGTGAGCCGACCGAGTAGCATCAGCAATCGTAGTAGGCTCCCTAGAAGCCACCAATTCAACAATCTCCGGCACCAGCCCAGCAATGTACTGCTCAATCCGCCTATACTCGGGTGTAGCCACTCTAGGGCATAACACCGCCAGTTCGTTGTGCTTGATAGTGTACTCCTCAACATCAGATCCCACCATCTTGTGATTCCACCCCTTGTGTTCCAGCCTCTTGATCTCCTCACGCGGACAGTACTCAGCCTTCAACTTAAACACAAACTCAGTCCAAGGCATAGCGTTGGCTTCCCCCAAGCCAAGTGTCTGTGTGGTGGAGTTCCACCACGTCAGAGCGGGTCCCTCAAAGGTTCCCGTAGAAAACTTCACCCAATCCGCAGCTGGGCATTCACACAAAGCAAACACTGACTCGATCTTTTCCATCCACCTCAACAGTTCCACAGCCCCCTCAGTACCTCGGAAGTTTTGGGGCTAACAATCCACCTCAGCAGTTGTGGGGCTGACTCGATCTTTTCCAGACTGAACCCAATTAGTACCTCCCAGGGTCTGCTGAGCAGCCTGGAAGGCTGCCAATGCAATGTTTAGCTGCTGCTGCATCATGCTGTTCAACTCCTCCTGTGTCATGGTGATGTTTCCACCACCTCGACCACCGCCTGCGCGACCACGCCGCCAACACGGCGTCCCGCAGTACGTCCACCGTTACGACCAGACATGTTCTGCCAAAACATGGAACAAGATACTCAGTGTCACTATTAGATCAAACTACTAGTGACCAAGGGAATTCGGAACTGGGTTCAAGCATGACCATCAGTCCGAACACGAAGTCCACCAAGATTTTCATGCATTTTGATTTATGATTTCATGTGCACCCGAAATGATAAATCGCTCTACATGGTCCTCTAGTTGTGCTCCTAGCTAGAACTTCATGTCACCCGATACCCACATCCTTAAAAAGAGACTTCTATCACATAACGATCCCAAAGTGAACAGTCACTCAGAGGTGCACTATAAAAAGTGCTAGTGCATGATAGTGTGTGTGTAGGCAAGTGTGTCCATTAGAGCATAGAGGGGAGATATCCAAATCCTGGACAGATCTCGAGAATGTGTCGAAGCCACCCCAATGTACACTACTGCCGTGCATAAACGATAAGCCTCTTTGTCTTCAAATCCGAAGAAGAAGGTAGAGTAAAGGTAGAAATATCCAAAGATAGGATAGATAATACAATACTGTGTGATGAGGATACCAACACCCCGACAAGGTTAGTATGTTTATCAAAAGTATGTTTATCAAAGGACACGACTTATAAATATGTGTGACCGTCTAATGTGTGTGAGACTCGGCTATAGACTAGACTCTAAATGTAGTCCTAGTTCACTATAACCATTGGCTCTGATACCAATCTGTCACACCCTCAAATTCCACATGCGGGGTTTTACTGCGAGGCTGGTGACACACCAGGATCCAAGTCAACGGTCCCAATAAACGACCACTATATAAGGAAAAATACGTAAACCAAACCATGCAATAATCAAAACCATGATCTTGAAATACAGCGGAAGCAAATTCAAGTTTACAAAATCCCAAGTAAAGATAAAAACATGTGTTCAAAGTTTTGACAACCAAATATGATCCTAGACGCAAGTGCAAATCCGTGCGCCTAATCCGACTGCTGCTACCTTAGCGACCTGATAAAACATGCTAAAAATGTCATTATAGAATGTTGGTGAGTTCACAGGTTTTTCAATAAATGTTTCGTTATTCCTTTAAAATCGTTACCGTTACTACTATGTTGTGTGAACGCTAGCTAGGCGTTAAGTATATTACTACTACGATTGAAACCATTGTTGATTGTGATTTGTTACAATGTGATACCCTTTCGGACTACCGTCATCTCCGGTAGGCCCTGTGTGATCGAGACAATATGCACCCGCCCAGCCTCCGGCCGTCGAGCGGGGTTTGTCAGGCCCAATAGATCTATCCACATTTCCCCGTTACATTCCCGTATTAGCGGTTTCTGTGGGATTTAGATGAGTCGTATAGTAATATAATGATAGCCATAGTATAACATGAAAATGTGTTTTTCAAAATGTATAAGCATGTTTCTCCCCCGAAAACAAAAGCAGTAAAGTGTGGGGCCATGAACTCACCTTAGATTGCGCCTTCCGTTTAAAAGTAATCCGACACGTGTGTGATAGTCCCGACTAATGGCGACCTATCAATGAGTTTAAGTAAGTGTGTTGGCCACTAACCCGAAGGTTAACTAGTCCCCGATTGTCCATATCTTGACTATGTGTGTTTAAAAATGTGTTTGAACATTAACCGGACATACCAGACAGACCTGACATCCTGTTGGTGACTCATTACATCAATTAATCAAGTACATAAGGTTAACACATAAGTTTCAAGCATAAAACTCTAAGTTTGCATCAAAAATCGCACATATGGAGTTATAAGGTCGAATCAGCATGAAACAGAACCAGGTTCGACCCATGTTTATACAACCTAACATATGTTCATTCAACCTAACTGAAGTACGTTCGACCCAAATGAAGCTAGGTTCGACCCTGGGCACCTACATTCGACCCAAATGTATGGTGGTTGAATTGAAGTCTTCTCTTCATGGCAATAAAATGCAACTTGTAGAAAAATACTTGGCTACATCCCAACCATCTTTGCTCTCCTCTATTGGATGAATACAACTATTTGCAAACGTATGATGAACCTATGTGTGAATACCTTGTAGTTTTTAGGTTATGAACGTTGTAATCAATGTCGAAGCTTGGCTTGGGCCAGGGGGTCCCCAGTCTCCCTGTTTTTTCATTTATTAATGTAAAGTTTAAGAAAAAGTTCTGAAAATTTTATATGCGTTCAGCCAATCCCCTGATTTTATTACAAACTAAGTTTAAGATTCGTCAGTAGCTGTAATGCACATATGATGTAATATCATGTCATTAAAAGGGTCATACATCTGAATCTCTTTAAACAAGCACTAATTTAGGTATAAACCAACTATTTTCTATGATAGTAGATGTATATTACAGCTTAGGTGTAATACCAATTCTTATCTCATTTTTAATAAATTGTAAATATTGAAAAACACCACTCACATGACTTGCTGGTTCATATTAAAGTATTTCAAGGTATACCGAATCAATAATAAGATGATTTGTGAAAATTCAAAGTGTTAATTCGTATGTTGAAAAATAGATGTTTTTCCATACATATGTGGTTGAACCATCGTACAGTGATTAGGGTGAGGTGAAATGCCACAACTTTCTTAGAAAGGTGTGGCAGTTTGTGTGTAACCGTTGCAATAACCCTAGTGGGAAATCCAAAAAAAAACACTAACAGTAGCAACTTTGTTGATACCGGAACTCAAAGTTTATACCGAAGAACAAGATGTTACCACATTTCAGTTGCTACCTAAGTTTATGCGTTACCTTTAGATTTAAATACTAGTCGAGCACTAGCAATTTGCTACCGATCTTTAGTAGCTTTTGAAGATCATTTTTCATCCAACTTTTCTTTGGTGTGACCCCAACAAGAAGGGTTGTGATAGAATCCATCTGGATCCTTAACCCAACTGAAGCCCTTACCCAGTTAAAGTCAAAAGTCAACATTCAAAGTTAGCAGGAAAAAGTTTAGGAATAATTATCTCTATTATGCTTATTAATATTTCTTATTCTAGTTTTGATAATCGTCTATGTTTTATGTTATTATATTAAGGTTCTAATCCTTAAAATTGGAGACCTCCCATTCTTGAATTTGGGCACTATCTTGTATTTGATTTTTGTATTTTAATCTATCAATTTTCTGGTTCTATCATTTGGTTCCGTTGCCAGTAAGACGCTATCTAAAGATGTTATCGCTGCTCAATTAGCAGCCATTGCGACTCGTTTGGATGCCATTCTTACATCCATGAAGGCTGATGTTGAAGAAATTAACGCTCGGATGTATGTACCCTTGAAGAAAGATGTTGAAGAACTCAAGACTCGGATGGTTGGAGATGGTTGTAACTATGAAAAACAAGATGCAGAGTGGAAGAACACGATGAAGGACAGAGAGACGCCAACTGATGAAGGGCTGAATGCTCACAAAGAAGAATTGAAGGCTGACAGACTTATCCAGAAACCTAGAACCGTGTATGATGTTGCTGGCCTTGCACCGTCCAAGATCGGTTCATCTAAACCCAACAAAATTCTTACAAGGAGCCCAAGCCAAAAGCCTATTTCGGACGATACAAAAAATACTGTTCCTAAACAACCTCCCGCGATTGAAGAAGGCACACATGATATGGAGAAAATCGCCGGACTCAAACGTGCTATCAAACTATCGTCTAGGTGGGATCCGGATGCAAAAGATAAGGAATTTGTAAGGCCATCATCAAAGGTACTCGCCACACCTATGATTCTTCCAGTTATTGTCGGTGGGGAAGACTTGCAGCGACATTCTATTTTAGCTCATATATGGGTCCATGAAGCTGGTCAACCTGCAAATTGAATGGCTTATTGCTTGGTGCGCCAATTCCCTTATTTACGACTTGAGAACAAGTCATTTGTCCAGGTGGGATGAATTGGTAGAATCCATCTGGATCCTTAACCCTACTGAAGCCCTTACCCAATGAAAGTGAGCAGACAAAAGTTTAGGAGCAATAATCTCTATTATGCTTAATAGCACATATATATTTAGAATAATTATATAGTATTTATTGTGATTGATATTAGTTTATCTCTATCCTAAAATAGAGGAACCATTTGTAATTATAAATATCATTGTACATCAATAGAAGAGATCAAGGGGTTCAATCATCTTTCATGGTATCAAGCCAGAATACATAACCCTATTTTTTTTTCTGCCGTCAAATCCTCTGCTCTATTCGTTTTGGTCGACTACCACCCTCTGCTCCGCCACTCTTATACATCTCTATTACTTCTCCTTACCTCTGCATATTTCTTATCGAACATGACTTCACCTTCGACTCCCACCCCGCCCTTTATAACACTCGAATCCAAAATTCACCCCGCCAAAACCGTTTCCAATATCAAAAACTATGTCCCCATTCTTCTGGAAATTGAATCCTCGCACTACGCATCATGGGCGACCTTGTTCACCATTCATTGCAAGGCGTTCTTGGTGCACGACCATCTATCCCCTCGCCCCCAAGACACCGCTTCCTCCTCCACTGTCATAAATGACGATTAGGATCGTCTAAACGCCATCGTCCTACAATGGCTTTATAGCACGATCTCCAACGATCTCCTTCACACCATAATAGACAAAACCGCCACCGCCTATGACGCTTGGAAGGCAATCGAATATCTTTTTCAGGATAACTAAGCATCACGAGCCATCAACCTTCTGAACAAGTTTTCAAATACTCGCTTGGATGGATTTTCGAGTGTTTCGGCTTATTGTCAGGAACTCAAAACACTCGCCGATCAATTAGCAAATGTGAACGCCGCTGTTGACAATGATCGATTAGTTCTCCAGTTGATTGCCGGGTTAAACAAACAATATGAAGGAATCGCTACTATACTCACCAACATGAAACCACTACCCTCGTTTTATGTCGCTCGATCCAAAATAATAGAGGTGGAAACCCGGAAGGCGGAGCAAGCGTTACATGCTTCAAAATCGGCATCTTCAGCTCTCTCGGCTACTACCGCTCAAGCACCGAATTCGGAGTCCAATCGTACTGATGACAGACACTCTGGTCGCGGGTCACGTGGTGGTAGTTTCGGTTCAGGAAGGCGTGGGCGTGGGGGCAGATTTGGATATGGCAGAGGCCGCTACAACCAAAATTATAATCAATCTTTTTTGAATCCTTGGATCCCGCCTTGGTTGTAGCCAACTCCCCATTGGTCCAACAACAATAACTCCTACACTAATGGACAAGCCCAACAACAAGTTATTTGGCCCAACCCCCATGCCCCTACCCCACTACATCTCGTTCATTTAATTATGAACAGGCCCAACAGGCTGGTCTCTTAGGCCCACGGCCACATCAAAATAATTATGCAGCCTACAGCCCAACCGATATTGAGCAAGCCATGTACACTATGTCTCTCCAGCAGCCTAACCCGACACAGTACATGGACACGGGCGCATCTTCCACTATGTCTCATGAACAAGGTGATTTCCATTCCTTTTCTAATTCATGCATTCCTAAGCCATTCCCACCATTTGTCTTTAAAACGTCCTGTACTCCCCTAATATGAATGTTATCAGGAGCATGTGGTTGTTTAAACATAAATACAGGTCTGATGGCACTTTGGAGCGGTAAAGGGCACGCCTCGTATGTGATGGTCGTTCACAACAGGTAGCGATTGATTGTGGTGAGACGTTTAGTCCGTGGTTAAACCTGCCACCATCCGGACAGTTCTTACCATTGCTCTCTCGAAGCATTGGTCAATACATCAGCTGGACGTCACTAATGCCTTTCTTCATAGGAATCTCCTTGAAACTGTTTACATGTATTAACCAATGGGGTTCAGAAACAAGGAATTTCCAGATCATGTTTGCTCTATTAAAAAGTCCTTATACGGACTTAAACAGGCTCCCCGGGCCTGGTACCAGCGGTTCACTGACTATATCCTCTCTATTGGTTTTGCCCACAGCAAGTGTGATGCCTCACTTTTTACTCTTCACCAGGGATCTGACACTACATTTCTTCTTCTTTATGTGGACGATATTCTCCTCGTCACCTCCTTAGACACTCTTCGCCACTCTCTCATGGATCGTCTGGACAGTGAATTTGCAATGAAAAACCTTGGTCCCCTGAGCTACTTCCTTTGCATTTCTGTCTCTCGCCTCAAGGACACGATGTTTCTTTCTCAGCAGTCCTATGCGACTGATATTATTTCTCGAGCTGGTACGCAGTCATGTAATCCTGTTGCCACTCCAGTTGACACTTCCAGCAAACTTAGTGCTCCCACCAGTGAAGAATTTCATGACCCTACTTTATTTCGGAGTCTGGCCAGGGCATTACAGTACCTCACATTTACACGACCAGACATCTCCTATGCAGTTCAGCAGGTGTGCATGCACATGAACGCACCACGGGTCGACCATTGGAACGCTTTTAAAAGGATTATTCAATACATCAAAGGTACTTTATCATTTGGGTTGACTCTTCATGCATCTCACATGCAGGCTTTGATTTCTTATACTAATGCTGATTGGGCCGGTTGCCCAGACACGAGGAGGTCTACCAGCGGATACTTTATATACTTTGGTGATAACCTCATCTCATGGTCGTCTAAACGACAGAGCACCGTTTCTCGCTCTAGTGCTGAAGCAGAATACCGGGGAGTCGCAAAGGTTGTAGCTGAAATCTGCTGGCTACGTAACCTCTTACTTGAGCTTCACCATCCATTATCTCGAGCCATGTGAGTGTACTGTGATAACGTCAGCGCGATTTACTTATCAGGGAATCCCGGCAACATCAATGCATGAAGCACATTGAGCTGGATATCCATTTCGTTCGAGAACAAGTACAACGTGGTCACATCCGTGTGTTACATGTGCCTTCCAGATACCAAGTTGCTGATATCTTCACAAAAGGTCTTCCTCGCATTCTATTTGAAGATTTCAGAGACCGTCTCAGCATCCGCTCACCTCCCGCTTCGACTGCGGGGGTATAATAGCACATATATATTTAGAATAATTGTATAGTATTTATTGTGATTGATATTAGTTTATCTCTATCCTAAAATAGAGGAACCATTTGTAATTATAAATATCATTGTACATCAATAGAAGAGATCAAGGGGTTCAATCATCTTTCAATGCTTATTAATATTTGTTATTCTAGTTTTGAGAATTGTCTATGTTTTATGTTATCATATTAAGGTTCTAATCCTTGAAATTGGAGACCTCCCATTCTCAAATTTGGGCACTATCCTGTATTTGATTTCCGTATTTTAATCTATCAATTTTCTACTTCTATCATGTTGCCCCTTGAACCCAAATTATGGCCGATCCTTGAACCCACCACTAGGACAATGTCTCTTGGAACCCCTATTCTCTACAGACTCTTCATTTAGAACCTATGAGGCTTCATAGTGCTTGATTTGACAATTAAGAGTCTTGATTAATTAACTATGCGATCTACACCTTCTAACTCGATTCAATTTTTGTTATAATTTCTCATTAGGTCTTAAAGTAAATCCAAATTATCCCAAATAGCTTAATAACACTAAAATCATCAACAATGCTTACTACATAAAACAAGCAAAATAAATCGTTGCGTCGCTACCCGGCCAATGCATTTTTTTTGTAATGTTCCGGAATAATTTTACTGAAAATTTAGATACACAAGTTCAAATATTTACCATTTTTACATAACATAACATGTTACAACAAAAAAAAAAAAAAAAAAAAAAAAAAAAAAAAAAATCCAAAAAAAACCATAAATTTTTTTGATGTTTTTTTTTTTTGTTTGCAAATGAATAACCAAATCCAAAGGAAGCAATGAAGGAGAATATTTCTTCCTTAGGTTACATTCTTAGAGAGCTTATCCATAGCTAGGTAGCTAGATATAGTCTTAACACAAAAGATTGAGGGGGTGCTAAACATACCCCCATATAGTGAATTATGTATCCACCATGTGAGATGGGCTACTTTTTTTAATGGGGTAGAGTTATAGTCTACCAAATGTGTGAATAGATCGAGGTTACGTTTAGCACGACCCAACATTGATCTTTTTACACAAGAGATCTTTGCTTGGTAGGCAATTCAAGAAAGAGTGGTACTATAGCCACTATTATGCAGCCATGTTTGAGTATACGGTGTTGCTGCTTGTTGCCTAATGTTAAACATCTGCTGTGGGAATCCTGATGATGCTGCAGCACTATTTGCATACATATGTACATTGTTTTTATTCGACTGGTTTCCTCCTACAACCATCGTGCTGCTCGAAGGCTGATCAGTCTACAAACATTTCATGTTCAAAACGGCTTTAATCATCAATATTGGAAGTTTGAAAATATTTAACACAAGCGCAAACAAGAGTGTTAGAACTCACTTGGTGATTTAAGGAATCATGAGGTGGCGGGCGTAACATATGAAACATTGACGGGTCACTGGTCCTCGTTGGATGTCCATGCCCATGAGACTCATGGTTAGCTTCCATTGATCCGATGGATTGAAGATGCGTCTGACTTAACAGCTGCAATGTCTCCGTCTTGTTATAAGTTTCACTCCAACCCGCTCCAAATGCCTTAGGTTACATGAATTAATATACATCAGAAACCATAACAAAATTTAAGACAAAACAAAGGGACATGGTATATATGCACAAGACATTCAACTAGTCAAGTATCAATATGTTTAAACTAACCTAGGTGAACTATGTATACATTATCCCTAGGACAAATATATAAAACATACCGCGGGTCTAAAGCCAAAATCTCGATCATGTTGCCTTTTCGGGTCTGAATTCTGTCCTAAGCGCAAATCAAGATTGTGATCCGAAGACGTGTTGTTACTATTATCATTATTATTCGAAGACTCTGCATTAAAACTATAAACATTTTAATGTACAAACAAATTATTAGAAAAAACACATATAATTAACTAAATGAAAATATTACCGTTAATATTGGACTCATTTTCATAAATTGTGGGATCAAAATTTGTGACAGCATCCTTTCCATTGTATTTGATGGCAGCCTTATCATAAGCCCTAAATATAACATATTTTTAATTCAAGCCCTTTATGAAATGAACACATGACATATCAGTCCTTTGAAGATTAAAAATTGACTATTTACCTGGCAGCTTCATCTTCAGTGTCAAAGAGACCCAGATACACATACCTAGTGTAATGGACAAAAGTGAGCCAGAAAAGGAAAATTGTCAAGTCTGTTTTGAATTGGGTGTATTGAAGTGACTTAACTTGATGAAATAAATAGAAGTAGGTAGATAGGTGTAGACAAAGCCCAATGGTAGCCAGCTTTATATATATAAATGGAAAAACAAGTACCTCTTCTTTATAAGGTTAGTTTTCAAATAATTTTTTCTAATTAATTTACTTGTAAAACTAATACCATGGTAATAAACTTGGTTGAGGTTTAGTCTCTTAAAACAAAGGTCCTAGGTTTATGTCTAGACAAAAAGTGTACTTTGTGTAAATTATAGTGAAGATAATATTAGCCGTTCTAAAAAAAAATTGTCTCTTAAACCAAGATATAATATTATATAATACATTAGGGGTTTTGCGATGTGTTAATAAACAGAATGATACCAAATATACGAAGAATAACAAAAACATACCCTTAAAGCAAAAATTACAATCTTAAATAAATATATAACCTTTAGTTAAAAGATTAAGTTAGGGGATCAACATCAAATTGTAAAAAAATAATTGTAAGTCTATGTAGTTAATTTCTTATAAAGTAATTACATATAACTATATCATTTGTGTAAACCATTTTTCTTGCAAAACATAACATGTTCTTGTCATATTTGTTAGAACAACTGTTTGTATATAAGTTAGAAATCTTTCAGAGAAACAAAGTTTTTGTCATTTTAATGATAGATATCAAAATCAAAGTATTGTGAATTGCTTTGAATAAGGACCAATGTATAAAGCTAAGAACAAACATACTTTTTGCCTAATAATTGGCCCATTCTTGCTTCCCATCTACCACATTTGTGCAAAGTAACTCCTCTATATTTTGAACTCCCTCTTGGACTCCCTGTACTTTGTCTCCTTAACACATGCACAAATTCTTCCTTTGTCAAATTCCCCATCTGTTTAATTCATTTTATTATTCTCAAAACCACAAAAGTTCACAAAAAGAAATTAAAATATTTGCTTCAGCTTTTTATCACACTTAAACATAACAATGTGTCGTATTCTTTCTTTGTCACAAGACGAAAGAACACAAACACATTGTTACAAGTGTATAATTACTTGAAAGTAAATTTTTGGCTATGTGAGTCTGCAGTAAGTGTTTTATTTTTAACACAACAACTACCAAACATGTTTCTATGTAAGACAAACAAAGGTGAAATGTAAAAAAAAAAAAAACACACACACACACACACTGAAAAAGTGAAAACACACAAAGTGACACCAACCTGTTTCAAATCATCTTCATAATCTTGTATGCTGAAATTTATGTCAGCCTCCATTCCCCTGAACTTAATAGCTGCTCTATCGTACGCACTGCAACCAAATTCATATGCTTACTTACACTAAAAGCACCTTAATTTTAATTACTCTTAAATAAAAAATTTAAGAAAAGGGTTTTTATTGTGCTCACCGTGCAGCTGCATGTGCAGTGTCGAACCCACCTAAGTAAATGCAATAATGAAAATATATATAATAATATTTAGTTATGAAAATTTGAAAAACAAAAGTGTTAATAAAATTAATCTAAAGTTCAAACAATATAAAAGACATACCGAGATACACCTGTTTCCCACAATCCCTGAATTATAACAACAAAACTTAATTAAGCATTTAATAATAATAATAATAATAATAATAATAATAATAATAATAGTAATAATAATAATAATAATAATAATAATAATAATAATTATTATTATTATTATTATTATTATTATTATTAATAGAATCATTGTAAAATAGAGAAATATTGTATATTATTTATTAGTATAGTATATTTTCCGAATAATAATAATAATAATAAAAATAAAAAGTGGGAAAACAATGGACCAACCATATGTGAGATTCCCATCGACCGGTTCGTCGGTAAAAGGTGACTCCACGATACTGTGAGCTTCTAGAACGTGGTCCACGTCGGCTTTTCTTCAACGGCTGTGAGACCTCCGGCCCTCCGACCACACCACCGGCGACTAACGACGGCGACTGCTGCCGGAATTGTACACCGACCCAGTTAGCCACCGGAAAAGCCGCCGGCGTCATACTTCCAACAACAGTAGTTGTGGTGGGGCCCACTTCACCATCTTCCACTGGAAAGAACTGATGTGTCACCGGCCGTTTCCTTGAATCATCATCGTCTGAGCCGTCGTCTCCTTCCATAACCACCATGGATGAGCTGGAATTCGATGCAGATCCTACACCAGTTACACTCCTACCTTTACCTTTATTATTATTGTCTTCATCTTGTTGGTCTTTTCTTAGATCGGGTAACCAGTTTAGATCCCACATTTTTTTTGGTCAGAAAAAACCAGCTGTACTGATAACAACTGATGAAACTCAACAGCCTTCTCTCTTTATCTAAATATGTAACTATGTATATTATGTATATATAAAAGAAATAATAATTGTACGGTGTGTGTTGTGTTGGTTTGTTGATCTTTTATTATGGGAGCAAGTCTAAAAAGAAGTGCTGCTGAGAATTGAAGAGGAATAGGTGTAGGAAAGAAAAAGAAACCTAGGATTCATAAAGAGAGATAGGAAGAAGGTGAAGGTGGGCTACAAACATATCCCATCTATACATACATAGTACATAATAATATTATTAATTGTAATATATGTAACTATAGATTGTGGCGGGGAGAGTTATACCAAATACCTAATACCTCTCCTAGCACCTTTCTTTCTCTCACTAGATCTTTACTAAAAATTTCTCATAAAATGCAGTAATCCATTTTTTTTTCTCCGTGTATGACTGTCGGTATTATTACCATTTTAATATTGGCTTCTAAAAATGTTTGACTTAGACTCGTTTATTATACATACATACACATTAAGGTGTGTATGGTTTGTTCAGTTCAGTTATTAGCCTTAACTAAAACCGAAGTTATCGATTAATTGATTTTATTGACCAATCGGTTATTTGGTTATGTTTCTTTGGCCAGATTATAAGTTTGCAGAAACCAATCTTTGGCTAAAACTTTTATTTACAAGTATATGAAATAGATGTATAATTATATGAAATGAATGAATAAAAGCTAAAAACATATGAATACATGAATGGCTTGTTTCGGTTTGATTCCGTTTGGTTTTGGTTAACGATTTAATTATTGTTCACCTTTAGATATTATTAATCACGTAACGTATGATTTTTTTTTAAATTAAAAATTACAGAAATACTACTCACATTAAAAAGAATAAAATGTTCGTTTTTACAGTGTATTTTTTAAGAAAATATTAACGTACGAAAAAGTTCTAGTCGTTTAAAAGTCGTAGTGGACTAGGGCAGTTAGTTTTTCTGTAATGGGTATAAAATGTAACCATTAATTAATTATCTAGAATTTGGTTAATGATGAAGGAATTAAAGTGTAATTAGGTAGCGTTTGTATCCTAAAATGGGAGGTGGAATGGAATGCACCATTATGAATTGAAAATGGTCAATAGAATTACATCATCCATTACACAATGCGTTTTATTCTCTCAAAATCATTACATCTACCCCCTTTCTTTCATTACATTCTCTATTACACCTTTCATTAACAACATTACAACCCACCACAATCATCACCACCCATCACCGCCACCGCTACCCACCATCACATCGCACCACCATCGTCACCACCCACCATCGCCACCCACAACACCATTGCCGCTGCTGCCACTCTCCACCGTCACCCACCCACCATTGTTGCCACCCACTACCACCCCCACTACCAACCACCACACTCCTCATACACCGTCGTCACCGCCTACCATTGCAGACGCCAATTTTGCCACCCATCACCGCTACCATTTCCACCTACCACAACTGCCACCCATCATCGTCGCCACCACCACCCACCACTACCCATAGGCAGTGCAAATTAAGGGTAGGATTGGGTTCAGTAGTGTAAAGTTTCCCGTTTTCATCCAAAAAGATTCTATATATTGAGTCCGGCCCCATTGAGTTGATTTTATTTTGCATAAATTTGGGCCTCGTGACTTTCGGCCCCCACCATCAAAATATCCAAGCCTCGCCACTGCCACCATCGCAACTCGCAAGTGCCACCCATCACTGCCATTACTGCCCATCATCGCTGCCACCCATCGCCACCCACCGTCCACCCACCATCGCCGCTGTCACCCACCATCACTACAGCTACCCATCACAGTCGCCGCCACCCGTCCGAACTGCTGCCACTGCCGATCACTGCCGCCGCTACCCACCATCGCCACCTATCACCATCGACGTCACCAATCACCGCCGCCACCACCCACCACCGCCATGTATCACCACCCTTCATCACCACCACATACCACTAATTTTATTCCTTCGTCTTTCATGCCTACCAAATAAAACAATGCAATGATTTATTTTAATCCCACATGGCAACCAAATAAGACATGGAATAGTAATAATCTATTTCATTCCATCGTCCATTCCATTACCCCATACCAAACAGGCCCTTAGTGTTTCAAATACTAAGTTACCATGTTGTACGTTATCCACTAAACCAAAGAAATCTTAGCTTTTTGGTATCTTAAGGTGTGTTTGCCTAATGCATTATAATATAGTGTATGTAACTCTGTGTGTGTACTCATTTAGTGGTGTAAAAGAGTCAAGCTGAGTCCTAGAGTTTGTTCTGGCTTGAGCTTAACTCGTTTAATTTTACAAAGATCGAACTCAAGATCATCTTTGTTTATAGCTTTTTTTCTAGAGCTCGAGTCATGGGTAACCTTTTCAAAGTCGCGCTTGACACTTTATTATTTACTTGGTTACAATTTTGTGGATTACATGGATTGATAGATGTAATGTTATATAATTCGTAATTAAAAAAAGTTATGCTTTAAAAAAGTATATGCATTGTACGGTTAAATAAACATATGTATTATACTAACAAAATAAAATATAATATAATTTATTAGCATATCAAGTAACTGATTTTTTCATGTAACTAGCCAACTAGGTGTAACAAGGGTACTAATAACCATATGGGTAAATCACATTGTTGGTATGGAAATATTGACTAAGGTGTTAATAACCGTACGGGTAAATTCACATTGTTGATACGGCAGTATTGACTAAGGTTTAAAAAATAGATTAACTAATAAATGGTAATACAAGATGTATAGATGTCCCTAGCCTAGTATAGATATTTGTATGTTGTAGGGGGACTGGGTCTGGTCAGACACGACTGGCTTGGCCAGACACGACTGGCTTAGCCAGTCGTGTGGCAGACCAGGCGACTAGGTTTATAACTCAGTCGCTCCTAGGGCCTAGGGAAAATGGCAACACTATAAATAGATGCAATCATTATCCTAATCATTTCAATTGTCATTTTAGAAGGTTTAGTGTGTGTTTTGTGGTCTGATTCAGTTGTAAACACTCGAGCTCTGTTTTATTAATCAAATAACCATTAAACCGTATCTGGCAACTCATTTTTATGTGTGTTTGATATATTTGTTACTTATACGACGACCCAAGAATTCCGCACTCGTGTCATGAGCAAATCCGTTATTCAGTTCATCCCTGATGGTCCTGTAATAATTGTTTTGGATTTATGTATTTTGGTTTCGTTCACATCTAAACAATTTGAACCGTTAATATTTGAAAAAATTGAATATGATGGATATTTAAGACGATTGTTCGGTTTTCTAACCTATTTTATTCAATAGGTAGATTTGTATTAACGTAATCACGTATTACTTTTATAATATATTTTACACTAGATTTATACCTCGGGAGCGTCCCTGTCACACCTCGCCTAGGCGGAATCACGAGGTGCAACACGAAAGGTTTTCAAGCACAAGAGTTGAGCAAACATTCAAATTAACTTAATATTAAAACTACCAAATTTGTTCGACGATAACAACCATCACAAAATATTGTATAAAACCGTACACATAACCACAAGTTTTGAAAACATAAATAGTGATAATGGTGAATGAATGCCCAAACGTATCCCAAGTTCCATCTATAGCTTAGTTCCCTGAAAAACATGCACAAAAACTTTGTCAGCATAAAGTTGGTGAGTTCACAGGTTTTGAAATAGTTGAAAATGTAAAGTTGAATGAAATCCATGAATGACCCATCATTGGCTAGCTAAGATCAATGATAATAAACGATCATGAGTCCATAACCAAACCTCGACGAGTGGTGCCTCGCACATCGCACAATAAAGGCAATGTATCATCATAAAATAAAATACAAACACTCTTTTGTCGTATGTATCCGGGTTAGAGCGACTAACCAAGAGTGGGGGTGTCAACCCAATAGATCTGAAGAATCAACAAGTATAAATCGGGGTATAGTCGGGGAGTCGCTACTCGTGTTCACTGCAGGATATAACCCTTTGCTCACACCGTGGTTAGATATGTGGTCCGTAAGATTAAGAGAGGGCGAAGAGATGGTATACAAACACAAGATATAAGTGGTTCGGTCTCGTTGACCTACGCCCACTGTCAAAGTATGATCTTTATTACTTGAAAGGTTACAAGTGTAAAGGAAAAGATACAAGTAAGAGATACAAGTGTGTGCGCTTGATTCGTGAATTGATCGACCTCCAAAAAGGAAGAGAAGTCTTCCTTTTATAAAGGATGCGTGGGCCGGGTGCCACGGCCCATAACAGGCATAATGGGCTTGGGCCCAAAAGTTGGGCCTGCCTCCTAGAAGCCCACCCAGTTAGGTTTGGACTAAAGGTTTGCATAAAGCAAACCGAGTGCAAGTGGCGTCCTGCCATTAGTCCACGTGGTGCGCTGTGGTTGGTTGTCAAGGGTGATGCCCTACCACTGGTACACGTGCGTCTTGTGGTTAACTGCAGGGACCTCATTTTCTTGCTGCTGCAAGAAGGTATCAGGCGGCTATCTTCGTCTAGAAGATTGACCGAGGTGACCTCTGACACATGGGATATAGTGCAGCAAGTGGGGGCCTAAAGGGAGCTGCACTTTGGCGCAACCAGCTGTTGTATTCCGTTGATGACCATCTCCAAGACTAGCGCATGGTTTTACGCGGACATATTGCACACCATGTGTGATGCTCTAGAAAGCTGAACTCCACAGAGGTGTGTTGTGATCCTGAAGTTATTATTTCGAATGGCTGACCCTCCGCGGGTGTATTTATAATGGCAATGTTGTGGGTAGGGTGCGCTTGCGCGGGAGAATTGGTACCCTACCCCTTCAAGATCTATTCATGCGTTTCTAGGCCAAATCCATACCTAATGGTTACGGTAAACTAATTACACGAGGGCTTAGTGAGTACTTTAAACATATTGTCTCATGTACACCGGTCTGTTAGGAATTCATTCTAAAACTAGTAAACAATGCATGCTGTAACACCCCAACCGATGGCGGAAACATCGGGATGTCACGTATTGATGATTGTTTAGTAGCTCATGGTGAATAATAAATTTCAGTAAATGATTTAAATAAATTACATACAATTGTTCTAAGAATTTGTACATCACAAGATGAAAATACTAGCTACACATCTTCAAGCATTAACTCAAATCTTCATGCAAGCATAACCTGAAACATGTTAAGTTTGAAAATATTTTTGGGTCAACAAAAGTTGGTGAGAATTACATAGGTTTTTGGAATATGATAGATAATAATAGTTTGTACAACAATCACAGTTGTATGATGATAGAGTATGAGTCCGACATGTAACAATGCGTCTTTGTACAATCAAACCTTGTGTCGACTGAGGACTAACTCGCAAGTTAGTTAAATGTTGTTACTGTTATCGATCATCCCTGAATTTATGCGGGGGGGTGGGTTTGTCAGACCTATAGCGCTATAATCTAAACAGGCGGCTTGATCATTGTTAATGATTGTACTGTGTCTTTTTGTTACAGTCAAATGATAGAATGATGACGTACTTGAATCACAAGTAAATATAAGTAAATGATAGTATAAAATGTTTAAACATGTTTCACCCCAAAAATAGTGAAAATAGAGAAAATGGGCTATGTAAACTCACCTTAGGTGCATAATGAGTTCGTGCGTTTTATTGAGCGTGCAAACACTTAGTAATAATGCCTTGGAAAACTCGAAACTAGCTAGAGGAGATAATGATGGATGAAAACTTTAGTATATGGGAGATGGGATAATAATGTTTTTTTTTTTTTTTGAATGGTACAAAGAGTTGAATGGTAGGCTAGTGTATTTATAGTGTAAAATTTGGAGTTGTAATTAGGGGCTACTTTGACTAGGCTAGAATTTAGGAACAACTTTGACTTGACTAGAAGACCATATTTACTAACACTTTGACTTGACTAGGAGACCATATATACTAACACTTTGACTTGACTTGACTAGGAGACTACGTTTGACTTTTCAGGTTTGACTAAGGGACCTTGAAAGGGTTTAAGTTTAATTGGTTTTAATTAACATCACAAAACACCAAATGGTGTAGTGGTTTGTGTGGTGTGGTTAAGGTTTAGCCCGCCAGGGACTCGGGTTCGAATCCTGGCATAGGCAAACATTTTTTTTAACATTTTTAAATCAGAATTTTCAATACAATCCAATTTAATATTGATTATACTTCATTATTTAAACAAAAAAAAATTAACAAAATGGATGGTAAAGATACTGTAAACATGAATCGGATGAATAAACGATGGAGTTCTATATATATATATATATATATATATATATATAAAGAAAATTTGTGTGATGTTACACTTGCTTTTCCCCAAAATATAAACATTAAGAAAAAAGGGGTCGTGAAACTTACCTCAAGTCCGTGTGTAGTCTAGCAAGAATGTACGTCCGACAAACTAGGAATCTCGACCTACACGTTCTATATACGTACATGGACACTTTAGGTCTAACGGAAGATTCCATTGTATCCTTGGTTCACCCAATCTATGGTGGTAAGTTGGTTTAGCTTCATTGGTGACCTTTATACTTTCCGATATTATCCGAAAATAGTTTGTATTATATTATGGAAAACCTTGTCTTTTAACACATGCTGTTATTTATTAAACACATGTTTTATTACTTGGTACAAAACTAGCTATGTTAATTTTGAACAATATATGATCTCATGTACATGTACTTATGCAAACTCGTGTACATGTATGCCCATATATACATACGCGTATATATATATGTATACATTATATGTGTATTCCCATGTATAACCATATGTATTCATATCCATGAGTACTACACTTGTACATACATACCCACACATATATATATATATATATATATATATATGCATCTTGGTAGGTCCATATACATTAATACCTATGTCTATAGTTTTTTCACACACATACTTATCATACATATATACACACACGTATATACTCATGTGCACACACACATACATATTTCGCATACATACACATGTATACCTATAATATCTATACATACATACCACTCACATACATATGTGTATATATATATAGCTAAGTTTTAACACATTTTCATATAACAAGTTTTTTTAGTTATGACTCAATATAATAAATTCCTATACATGGTAACTATTTCATGGACATGGGTGAACACTAGTGTGTGAAGAAGAAAAATAATGACTATAAGAACAATAAGATAGATGGATGTTCATACCTCTCTTGAGTCTTGAACTAGGTGAGCTTGGACACCAAGAAAGTATTTAGTGTAAGTGTGTGTTTAGTAAGTGAGTTAGTGGCTGATGCAAATGAATGTTCAACCCAATGTCTCTATTTATGGGGGAAGTAGAGAGACAGAGACCGAGAGAGAGAAAGAGAGAGAGAGAGAGAGAGAGAGAGAGAGAGCTGAGAGAGATAGTGAGGCGGCGAAAGAGGGAGGAAGGAAAAGAGAAAGAAAGAGGGTGATTTCCTTATGGAGAAGGTCAACTATTCTCAATCCTTATGTTCCATATGATCTTTCTATGTTTGTACAAGATCAACAAGAAAGGTGTTTAATCAAATCAACTAGTTTACTTACTAATCAAGTGACAATTCATATGATTATGTTGCATGGATATGTTACAATGTGACTAAACACTTGATCATCCCTTAACAACTTTCCATAATGTCTAATGAGGAGGTGATGTGATTAATCAACTTGTCAAAAAAATGATTATGTTGGGGGAGGTGATGGTCGACGGTTTTGAAGCTTCCAAGAGGGGTGTTCATCGAATCAAATAACGAATTTTCGAATCAAATTTTTCAAATAATTTTTTTTACTGAATTTGTTTTCGATTAAAAGCTGATCAATTCGAATTCGTATTAGAAACTCGAATTCAAAGCGAATTCGAATAAATTCGTTTAAGGTTAAGACTTAAGTTATGGGCTTTAGTTAGGCTTGGGCTTGGTAAAGGGCTAATTTACGACTTAGGTCAAATTCATAGATTAGCCCACGTTCTAAAGTTTTAGGTGTGTATATAATTATTTATGCTATTATGTAATGGGTGCTAGATGAGCAAAGTAGTCATTTCGTATTTATCTATATGGGCAAATTTGTAATTTCATTAAATTGGCAAGACAATTCAATACAACAATCAATTAACACATCCAAATTAATAAATGAATGTTATTATTACAATAGAGAAAGTGTATGGTACAAAGTCTCCTATCCTACAAAGTGTGAGAAGCCACAAAATGATGCCACGTGGAACTTGTCTGTTATAACTCTATAACAGATTAGAGGGGCAGTATAGTCAATTGGACATATCAATTAATCACGTTTAATATCAAATCCCTGTTTTATCGTTCATCAATATTTCAAATTTCATAACTGATTCCATAATATACGATTATCAATTGTTACCATATTCAAAAATCATACAATCATAGTCGATCACTGTTTTCAATTTTTTACGAAAATTATAATCAGTTGCCGAGTTCTTCACCATGTTCGGTATGTACTCTGTTTTTATTATTTTCAATTAATCGTGATCTTACTTTTAATTTGTATTTTCAGATCTAAACAATGAACCTGAATTGAATGTCGATGAAGAACATGAAGTTGTTGATCCTCATAATCTCAATTTTGAAGGTTAGTTTCGACTGTTTTGAAGCTTTTTTAGATCAGTGATGAAAACAGAGGTTGAGCATTCCATTAAAAACTTTTATGTAGATATTATACATGAAGATGTAAACAACACTGATGAACACATTGGTGAGAGATTTGATTTCATGGTTGAACACAGAAGGATGCAAGGTATTTTTTGGTTTTTTGTGGATTTGAAGATAATCATTTGCGTTTTAGGATTAGTAACATGCGTTTTAATGTAACTGGTTGTATGATCATATTTGATAACATTTCTGAATGCGGTTTAGGATTAGTAACATGCGTTTTGATGTATTTGTTGATATTATGTTTAGGATAACATTCAAATGCGTTTTAATATGTTTTAACATGCGTTTTGATGTATTTGGTGATATTATGTTTAGGATATAATTCAAATGTGTTTTAATATGTTTTAACATGCGTTTTGATGTATCTGGTGATATTATTTTTATTGTGTTTTATCATCTTCTTTGTATGCCAGATCTATGTACTAAAGATGTTCCAATTTTGGGTGAGTTCTACTTGAATCGTGTGATTTAATTTGGATGAGTTTGTAACCGTCAATGAATGAGGGTGATTGGGCGCTAATTGCAAAAAAAAATTCAAATTATTTAGGGTTGTAAATTGTCTGATATACCCTCAATTGATAACTGCCATTAATGAGAAACATGTGTAATTAATGTACGAGGTTAAAACGCAGAAGGGGAAGATGGAGGGCCAGGATCACTTCTCACACTTTGTAGGTTAAGACGCCTTTGTACATTAGCCGGCCTCTATTACAATATACTTAAATGTGATGATATTGAATAGTGTTTTTACATCGTTATGGATATTCCCTTTGTTTGGACGGAATATTCTTCAGACAGGTTGGGTGTACTGGGGGCACGTGTTTGACAACCCATCCTTCCCCATCCTTCCCATTTTCTAAGAATGAAGAGGTACAGTCTATCCCCTGTTATTAACCATCTTTTCAAACCTATCTCCTCTCTTTATCACCATTCTACCTACCTCATCTCTCATCTGATTCTTGGCTTCACCTTCGTTCAGAGAAGACCGCCACTATCGTATCACACACCCCAACCCTACCGTCAATCCCAGCAAGGCTTCGTCACACCCTCATCGTGACACAGTATGTGGTTAGGTTTTCTGATTGGTTCCACCATGTTTTTCTCAAGCGGTTTACTATTTCATTTTTAGATCGGATTTGTTCTATCCCCATCCGGCAACTAGGATTCCTTTTAACCACCACTGTCCCACCATAACTTCAACCATTTACCACCGTCGCCGTCGCAACACAACCCCATCATCACCACTGTTACCATCACTAAACAGAGAAGCAGAGAGAGAAGTGGAGAGAAAAGCGAGTGATAAAGTAACCAGTAACCACCGTCACACGATCCTCATGAAAATGGGACATGCAAGTCACACAAACACGCTCACACCATTCGGTCTGGGAGAGAGCGAAAACGTAGAGAATGGTGAGAGAAACCACCGCCATCGTTCCATGTTTTTACAGATCTTCGCTTAAAAATTTAAAACTTAGAGAGAGAAACAGAGTCGGAGACCACATTCAGTTTTTGGCGCTCGGACTCATCAGAAAGATAGATATTGATAGAGATATGGGGGTTGCTGGTGGAGGTGACTATGCGGATTCGTGTGGTGGTTGTTGCTGCTGTGTTGTGGTGGTGGTATTGTGGAAGTGATTGCGGTTGTGGTTTTGTGGTGGCAGTGGTATTGTGGTTGTGGTAGAGGATAATGGTTTTGTAGTAGTGGCCGTTAGATGGTTGTGCAGTAGTGGTGATGATGGCTTTGTGGTGATAGAGAGAGATAGATGTGGTTTTGTTTAGATGGTAGTTCCATGTATGATTATGATGGTGGTTTTGTGATAATAAAGAAATGGATATTAAATTATGTATTTATTAAATGCATCACATGGTGTGATGAGTAGGTGAAAAGAATACTAAAGTTTAAACAACCTCATGACTTCAAAATATTATTTCAGTAATTTGTTTTCTAGATTTATTATTAACATCATAATCCCAAAATTTAATTCAATGTTTGCATATAAAACAAGCTTACGAATACAAACTAGGACAATGCCATTCTTTTTCCTTCTAAAAATTATTTAAGAAAAACAACGCATTAAAGTTTTTAGACTATATATTGAAGAATTGTAACGGAACAAATTTCATGTGTTACCTTATGTGTAGATTTCTTTTTTTTTTTACGTTTATAACCAAAATGGAATCTCGATTGTATAATTCATTGATTGATCAACACCTCATTTGAATCTCGATTGTAAAACACGCAAAGCGCGTGATTTTATACAACTAGTTATTATTATTATTATTATCTATACTATTGTATAATGCATTCTATAGGTAAAAAAGTATTTAACTTCATTAAAGGAATTTACCTCAAATATTAATACACATTAATACATTATTTAAATAAACTTCTAATTAATTAATACTTTATTTAATAAACTTCTGATTCTAATATGCTTGTAAACAAAAAAAACTAGGTAGAAATATATACATATTTAGAACAAAACAAAATTAAAGAAATTTATAAAAACAAACTATCTAAATAGTAATATAATATTATATATAACTCAGGAGCAAATAAATAGACTTAAAATTATATATCTATTTCTAAATATCATACCTTTTGACACGACACATAGAATTAAAAACATTATATTCTTTAAATCAAAATAACAATATTAATTCTATGTAATACGAGTAAGTTATTTAACGGTTTATGAAATGCATTATAATTTTAAAATTAAATAACAATATTTAATATGATATGTAATAATATTAAGTTATTTAATTGTTTATCAAATGTTTAAAAAAATATATAACTTGTCGACTAAATCCAACTATAGATTATACTTCTTATTTGAACTAACGGTCCTAAAAAGCAATGTAATACTTATTAGAAACATTATATAAAAAAATACCCTTGCACATATAATAATTTGAAGGTAGTTGAGGAGATTGGCTCGTTGTGGTTATTCCTATATATTCTTGTTGGTTCAAGTTTTATATTTGTGCTTCCGAATACATGTAACTCTTGAGACTAAATGGATGTTGAAGTGATGTTTTAATAAACTTATATTTTAACTTTTTGACAACAAAATAGAAAAAAAGGGCCGAAAAGTGACCATTACATTAACTTAGCCTAGGCATAACTTAGCTAAAAAGTGACCATTACATTAACTTAGTAGAAAAGTGATGTTTTAATATTACGATTTCGTTTGCATTTCCATTTAATTTTCATTCAAAATTGGTTTGTCTCGCCGCGTAGCGTGGATCACTTCTAGTAATTATTTATTGTCTATATAATATTAAAATACAATTGGTTTATGCAATATCGTCTTGTACATCATGCTTTATAGGTTATTTATGCTCCGTAATGTTGTAAATAAGTTTGTATAGTTGTACATAATTGTTTTCATAAGTTTTTATTTCTTTCTTTGACCAAATTACAACCGCATCCTCAAGGTCGTTTAGCAACTTCACTACTATACGTCCACCTGCATCTTGTTTTGAGAAACTCAAACAATTTATTTACTTGCAATTGTAGATCAAAAGTTGTAACCGATTATAACTCTTGATTATATATACAAAGATCGTGTGTTACACACTTTCCACTCTTTAAACCTTCAACATCTCATTATAGTTTCATATCATCTTAATTTATCGGCGACTTCAAACTTCTATCAACCGCGTTGCAAAAGAACACACTTTCCACTTTTTAAACCTTCAACATCTCATTAGAGTCCATTAATTAAGTAACAATTCAAATAAATGACATGAAAGCATTTGCAAAAGCGAATCATAAACCAAACGATATATAATACTGGTAAGAAAATAATTGTGTATGGCTATGCTAGGAGTATGTACATGCCTTGCATTGTTTATGACGTTTCTTCTGTATTTAAACATAGTTGATGGGTGCATTTAGTATTTTAGCCGTGCTCCCAACATTTTATGTGTATTTGACCACTTTGTCATTTTCAATGTATTGTATGTCAACTCGTATGAAAACCCGGCCATGCCTTACACGTACTAACAATTTTTTGCTTTGTAACGGTAATTCCTATGCAAATTTTCAATTACAACATATGACAGTCATTTCTACTTTAAACACATACTCTTACACGCATGACCACACACCATAATTACGTATAATGTCATCTCTTTTTACAGCTACACCCCATACGAACGACATGACATCTGACCATGAACCCCATCTTCATTTCGAACTGGAAATTGAAATCTTTTCTTCTACTTTAATTTTTAAATGTTCACTTGCGTCACTTTATAATTTCACACATGCTTTGAACAAGATATGTCTTCCCTTATATATATTATATATACTGTGTTTAGAAGTATTTCTTTTAATATGTTTTTTTTAGAAAACTCTATGGTGTCATCTATTATTTCACACTTTGGGTTAGTTTTACATCGCATGATACTTATTACAAACTTATCTTCTTACTCTACTCCCATGTCTATACTTATTTCCTACTAAAATTGTGCATCATCTGATCATATATTACACATTGTAAATATGTCTGTATTATGTACAACACCCGCGACATTATTGACCAGACGCAACCGCAAAACACAGCACAGCCCCGTCGCAACGTGCGGGTTCCTGCTAGTATATATAATAAATATTTATTATTTTTTTTGAATTTCGAATCAAATTTAAAATCATAAATTCGTATTCTATTTACTGAACTTGAATTGAATCTAATACGAATTCAAATTCTTGATCATCGAATCGAATTAAGTCGAATTTCGAATTTTTCGAATCCAAATCAAATTCTGAGTTTGTTTAAGACAAAGATTGAGGTGATTCAAAATTTGATTTAGCTTAGGCCAAATATCGTGGTGAGACATATATATTGAGAAAACAATCATCTTCGTATTATTGATTTGAATATATAAGTTTATATTTTAGGGATCCACACTACAAGAATGTTCACATTTAGCGACGAAACTTTTAGCGGTGAACCGCCTTTTAGTCGCTGCTAAAGGTCTAAACCTAACACGGATCAACCCCAACCCTTGATTAAGAAGCAGATCCAATGGCCAATGATTTAGCGTACAATTTGAGCATTAGCGGCGACTGAAGGTCAAAAACTTTCGATACAGGCGCCAACCCATCTTCTTTCCCTCCCTGCTTTCCCTCTATCTCTCTCACAGCTCTCCCTCTTTCCCTCCCTGCTCTCCCTCTCTGCGCGACCGCCTTCCCGAGTAAACCAGCATCACCACCACCGGAACCTTGTAGTGCCATTATTTCTAGTTGCATAGGGTCCTCAAAATTCTTAGAAACGGTCATAATATTTTATAACAAACTACTTCTAAAATATGTATAAAAGTAGCCCAGAAAGTTTGTTGCTGATTACATGTATCAACTTCATTACCTTTGTGTCTTTTTTACATTAAGTTCAAAAATTATATCATAAGGTATCATTTGTAATAACTTATTGCTATATATTCAATAAAAATATTATTATGTTAGTTTTTGAGAGGAAAATGATATTTTCCCATCAATTATTATTAATGGGACCGAATTATAAGATGCCAACAAAGGAGGATCGATCAATGACATTTAAAAGATGGTGGGTTTCTTTTCTTTCTTTTTTTTATTTATTATTATTTTTTTGTTGTTGTTGTGACTTGTGTGTGTGGGTGTGGTATCGGCAACATTGTGTTAGTGGTGGTCATGGTTTAAGTGACGATGACATTTTATGACGATTTTTTGACGGAGGACAAGAAAAAGTACACCAAACAAGAAGATGCTAGATACGGAACTTATAAAAGGAAATATTCTTTACTTCAACGATTAACACAAACTAATTATATTTTTATATTTTGATCCATATGGATAACTCGTATATATATTATATGAAAATGCCTAACATATAACTAATATATTAAGAATAGATGATAAAGCGAGGAATTTATAGCGAAAGGCAATATAGATACAAAAGTGTTAGAATGATGTCCTCTCCCAAAATGATAAAAGTTCAAATCATGTTTGTAAACAAAAGGGGTAGATTAGACCGTCGTTAAAAAAATAATCTTAATGAACTTGCATGAGGTTTTGGCTATTTATAGGATATATTAAATCAATGATAATTTGTATTCTAAGATATTATATTATATTTACACGATATATGAAAGATAAATGTAGAGTAAATGATGATGTGGAAATTTTAAAGGTTTAGTAAGATCGAATGGATTGCTTAGAGGATCATCAACAGGTGTACTTCAACCCTAAAAACTTATATGTGAAAGAGATAATATAAGGGGAGAGCATGTAATTGGTCCCTAGCCACATACCAGTCGTGACAGAAGAAGACGAGTGATGGGGAGATGATATTGAGGATGACTTGGATCCATTAGAGTTTTTGAGTTTGACAAGAGTTTTTGTCATAATTTTTAACCCAGGGGTTTGCGAGGTGTTAATCCCATGTTTATGCTCTTACGTATGGAAGTTAAGGCAAAATACAAGTTTCTATCCATCCATCTATCTATCTATCTATCTATACATATAATAAACAAAAGTCATTTTAATGACATGACATTTAAAGAGGTATTCTCTTCATTGAGACTATGGGGTATGGATCGGGATAGGGGTCGGGAGAGGATGATGTGGACCTTTCCCGAAGGGGAACACCGCCCCCCCCCCCCCCCCGCTCTAACTTCGGTGTGCTCGGGGAATTCTTCCCGTTCTCCCCGTCCCATTTCCCAATGTTTTTTTTGAACGTTAACCTTAGAGAGAGAGAGAGAGAGGGGGGTTTAGAGAGAGAGAGGTGTTTAAGAGAGAGAGGTTTAAGAGAGAGAGAAGCCGGAGAAGATGGAGTCGCCGGAGAAGATGGAGTCGCCGGAGAAGATGCAGTCGCCGGAGAAGATGCAGAGGAGGTGATGGGTGGTGCAGAGAGAGAGAGAGAGAGTGGTGGGTGTCCGACCGCCGGAGGCGGTGATGGCTGGTGCAGAGAGAGAGAGAGGTGGGTGGGTGGGTGGGAAGAAGGTGGTGTGCAGAGGGTTTGTGTGTGTGAGCTTTGGAGGAGATGGGTTGTTTCTTTCTTTCTTTTTTTTTTTTTTTATATGCTTAAAATAATAAAAAAAGAAGGGGGAAAAAGGGGAACCATTTCCCCTAGAAGGGGAAGAGAAAGGGGGAAATGACGTGGCGCTGATGTGGACAAGGGGAAGGAAAAGGGGAAGGGGACCATACCCCATAGTCTGAGTGTGTCATGTGTCATCCCATGTGGCAAGGCCTTTATTTTAGGAAAATAATAATTTAAAATTTAAAAACAAAATTAGATTTTTATCTCTAATGTTTCCTCCCATAACTTTTAAACGTTAATATCTTTTATATACAAGATTTTTTAAAGAAAAAAATTACACCAAATTAACGAGTGTTTTATTATCTTTCCAACGGGTACCATAGTGCTATATAAAAAACAGAGAAAAAAAACGATTATTTTTTTGTGTGGTTTTGTTCATACAGGAAATAAACACAAAGTGTTCAGGTTATTCATTAATCATGAATTTTATTTACAACATGTCTTAGCATTAGAGTTGTACATTGTTTTAGGTTAGGTTTTAATATTAGAGTTATACATTGTTTAAGGTTATGCACTAACATTGGAGATACATTGTTAATTTGTTTAGGTTAAGTGATACCCGAAGCTTTTCTACATGTAACTGTAAAACGCATCAGTCTATTTCAGATGTAAAATTGATATTTCAAATTAAATTTCTCAACCCGGGACGCTCCCGGGATATAATCTAGCATTTTATAATTCTTTACTAGATATTGGTTCTATGTTTAATGATATTTTGTATTTATGTATTCTTGAAACCATAATTATCAACTTTGTTTATTGTGCCTTCACTTTGAATTTTTTTTTTTTTTAAAGCGTTTTTGCTCTCTAACTATAAAGTTTCAATCTTTAATAATTTAACTCTTTGATTAATTTAGTTTTTCACTTTAACTCAAAATTATCTTTTTACAATTTAACTTCTGTTATTTTATTTTTTACTTTTAGTCTAAAGCTTTTCTTGTTTTGCAACTAGCCTAAAACTCTTACCATTTAATTTAAAATTTTTCATCTTTTAACTTTTATTATGAAGATAATAATAATATTAAATTATATTTTTTTGTTTCTCTATCCTATTATATAATAATATTAAATTATAAAATTTCCCACTTCTCTCTTATTTATTTACTATGTATAATCTCAATTATTTCTTTTATTTTGTCCATTTATTAATAACTACTAGTGTGGAGCTCGCACGTTACAGCGGGGTTGACAATACGTAAATGAAAGACAAAATGGTTAAGACAATCAAGTGGTCAATGAAGTGAGGATGCAATGGGAAGTCGTTATACAACCTACATGTCATTTATATTTATGCACACAACCTCATAAATAGTTTTTATTCAAAGATATTATTGATGTATAAGCCATAAGGATATTGTTATCATAATCAAATTTCATGATAATATTTTTTTAAATCTAATGTGGATAGCCAATATGGAGGATTTTGTTATCATAACCAAATAAAAGATATCTTCAAATTCTAGAAATTTCTAAATTTTTCAAAAACTTTATTTTTACAAAATATCTAAGATTTCTACAAGTTATGTTCATATGATAAAAATAACTAAGATTTAAATGGTAATAAACATGTTATAGTTGCTACTGAAATTTTCTCTCTACAATAGACATTAGACAACCAAGTCCTAAGGCTTGATCTTAGCAAATCAAGTAGTTGAAAATTATCTGCACTCCACTGTACCATGATATTTACAAGTAAAGACAAAAGTTAGAAATTATACCTCACTTTAACATCAAACAAAATTACTTCTTTTAGACTCAAATGAAATTAGACCCAACTCTATTTTTTTGCACCTAGAAAACTATCACGACTATCGACGAGTCATTGAGGTGGCACACAACGAGATTTGATGGTTTAGAAGTCTGGTACAACTCTGGTTTTTCCGTAGGTAGCTACTAATGATTTTAGGATTTGATAATTCATGTGAGGTAGTTGTGGAAATACCATGGGACAACGGATGATGAAACTGAGAGGGAGTCAAACAACAATCTATAATTGGTTTTTCCTCCTCTTGTTTGACATCACAATTTATAGGAACGAAAAAAACTTACTACTTATGTGCCGGCACATGAAAGGTTGTATTATTTATTTATTTGGGCTTTTGGTTTTATGAAGTCAAGAAGTTTTAACCACATAATTATTAAGTCTATAACTCATATACACTTAATTTCATTTTGATATTTACTTCCTAGTCTTTTTAAATTCTTTAGGATTACATTTATAGATTTCAATGAAAATTATATATATAATTTCGTAACATAATATCACTCCAAGTATAAAACTTGTGTTTTTATTTTAATTCATATTTTTTTATACATACAAATTTATGTGAAGAACATCAAGATTAATGTTATATCACTTTAGAAAATGGTGAGTGTTTATCGTCGTTACTATTGAGTGTTTATTATTATTATAAACCTCACTTAACCCTAACCGACTTTGTTGTTATGCAACGGTTAGCTTCATAGATCGTCTGGTTTTTTTCGTTGTGGTTCGCATCATACTACAGTAACATAATTAGTAGGTATCAGTAATTATATATATTATAACAATTAAATTATTTGGTATAAAACTTATGGACTTCCCTTTAATTTAATACATTCATTATTCATTTACATATATATATTTCATGAACAATTTAATATTCATATAAAAATACTATTTTGCCCTCTTACTAACTCCATTAGAGCATTGTACCATATGCATTATATGTTATAATTACTTAAATTTTATTAGAATCCTTCCCTCACGCTTTATAATATAGTATAGATATAGATTTAATATCTATTGATCCAACCCTGTGAAATACATAAGTTTCTAATCAAACAATAAATAAAAAACAAAGTAAATATTATTAAAAGTAATCAAAGTCCATCATTTTAACAAATATGTTGATGATTGATTGTATATGTTAGTTGATTATATTGTACTTATTCAATCTGTGTAATACATATATAACAAGTGCAATATATGAGTTTTTAAAGATATAATCATTTTATTATTTAGCATATAAAATTATATTTATTCAACTTATATAATGTACGTGCTCTAGTCTTAAATATAATTATCACAAAGTTTTAACCTAATATATAAAAACAAAAGAGTAAATTGCAGTTTCCGTCCCTGTGGTTTGTCCCAACTAACAGGTTCAATACGAGTATAACATTCAGAGTCTATGTGGTTTGTCAAGCTAACACTTTGCATCCCTCATTTTAACGTCAGTTAGTTTTTTATTAGTTTGTGAGTGAAATGACTATTATACCCTTTCATCTTCTTCTCCAATTAACCCACCCACCACCACCTGCAACACCACAACCACCACCACCACCATCTCCACCGTCACCCTCCCTCTCCTCACCATCTCCTCTCTCATCCATCACAATAATAATAATAATAATAATAATAATAATAATAATAATAATGTGCAGTTATGGGGGCAAAATCCACCACCGTCCACACTACCGTAAACTCTCCTACGTCGGAGGCGATACTAAGATCCTAACCATCAATCACTCCATCAATTTCAACAACTTATTATCCAAATTAACCGCTCTTTGCGAGTCCAATTTTGAAATTCAATTCAAATACAAGCTTCCAGGACAAGATCTCGACGCCCTGGTCTCCGTTTTCGATGATGATGACGTGGATAACATGTTCTACGAGTACGGCCTCCTCCGTCGCATCTCCGCCTCACCCATTAGGTTACGCCTGTTCATTTTCTTTCTGGTGGTTGTTACGAGGCCGGTGACGACGAGGTCGGTTAACCCTGACGTCCTGTTCGGGTTTGATAAAAAGTATTCGCTGAATGTGACGTCAGATTTCAACAATTGTTCTGAGATTACGGTGTGGTGACGTCATCGCCGGAGAATGTGGTGGATTTTTCCGCCATAACTGCACATTAGTTTCACAATATTATTATTATTATTATTGTGGTGGAGGAGAGAGAAGATAAAAGAAGACATAGCATGACACTAAAATTAGGCTCCTTTTGGAAGTTATCAAATATTGTTCCAGCTGTTACATAAAAATATACCGGAAACACTTAATAGAATATTGGCCGCAAAGATGTACATCAACAAGTATAACATTGATTCAAAAAAAAAAAATCAGTGAAGATAGCACTAAGGAGAGGGAGGGTGGCGGTGCTGGGTGGGTTTGTTGAGAAGAAGATGGAGGGGTATAATAGTTATTTCACTCACAAAATAACAGAAAAACTAATTGGCGTTAATAAGAGAGATGTAAAGTGTTAGCCCGACAAACCACAGGAACTCAAAGTGTTATACTCGTACAGAACCAGTTAGTTGGGTAAACTACAAGACAAAAACTGCAATTAACTCAAAACAAAATAAATAAAATTGTGAAAAGGATAAAAATGGGTAATAGTAATATGTGTGAAGAATTAAAGTTGTCCAAGAAAGGAAATAGACAAGACGAGGAGTGGAAATATGACTTATCTTTAATTTTCTTAATCAGCCTACAGTTTAATTATTATCATTCATTCACTTTCAACATCACTCACCTTTTCTACACTTTTGGTCTTCCTTCTCCATCCGTACCTTTATTTTCAATTATTTGATTTTAAGAACTATTTTTTTAACTGCTTAAATCACACAAAATCCTTCTTTTACGAATGTTGAACCCTTGACCTCAAAGAGTTGAGAGAAGTAACACCTTAACTCAAATGACTTTGTCGATTGGACCTAACCCTCCACCCATTTCAAGACTAATTTACTTACTTCTTCTCGTGACAACTTCATATTGCAAATTTGGTTACAGATCGTACCGTTCACCAATTAATAACACAATTCATATGATACATTCGAGTATTCAAGTAAGTGATATATGGAGTATGTTAATTTATTATAAGATATATGAAAAGAGAATATATTCTATAACACATCTCCTCTAATGTTCCATCACAAGTCACAACCCTCCCTTCCTCTTTATTCTCTCTTGACCCCCTCATCTCAACGCCTCCTACTCCAAATTGCATCAAATATCTTATCGTATGCATCATATTGAAATGTTAAATCAAGAATATATTGATAAATCGTTCGGGTTCAGGAATCAAAAGGTCAAGTAATTGTAGATTTCATATGACCACATTCATGTTTAGTAGTCATAGTAATATAAAAGTTTTGACTAAAAGGGTACCAATATTTTTTTTTTTTGACATCAATTATTTCTCCATTAAGTTCAATTAAAGGGTAGCAACCGCGACATGATTTTACTTTAAATCTGGTCGTTTCTATTATATATTGACCAAAATGTTTGTTTTAACCACATCAATTAAAACAAAATGAGGCAAAATGGGTTATTGTAGTCAATAATTCTATCCATTAAGTGTGACTAAAGCGTAACAATGGCCACATGAATTTCCTGTGTGGCTTGTTCTATCATATAGTCACATGAGTTAACTAGTAAGTGTGGCAAAAAAGTAAAAGACTATTTATAGACACACCAAACAATTTTGTAATTTTAAGTATGGCAACTATCTAACCTTTGGTCATACCTATTGTTTTTTTAGTGACATTTGCTATCATTCCGTCACACACACACAACAACAACAATGAGTTAATAGCAATTTGAGTCCCTGTGATTTGGCACATATTGAAGCTTGAGTCCCTCCTTGTGAAAATTGATCCCCTGAGTCCCTGACGTTCTCTATTTTTCTAATCACCCCCCCAACGAATGTCTTATTAGCCTTCAACTAATGACAACATTGACTTTATGGGCAAAGTATTCTTTTCACCTAAAAGACTTAGCCTATGAGCGTTTACATATTCACCTTCAAAACCTCAAACCATTTATATATGTCACCTCCGCATATTGACTTTTGTCGTCATTGCTCACCTCTGATTACCGAACACCCATTGTCATCATCTTCCGATGCGCCACAACATAATGGTTAACACGTTTTTAGTTGAGGCAAGCATAGAAAACCAAATGTCGGAGCAAGGGTGAATACAACCCTAAGCCAGCCTGTGTTCCATTCAGGGTTGTCTTCAAGTTTCGGTGGAACCTCAACATAGGTTTCAAGTACGAAGGATGCATATATATATATATATATATATATATATATATATATATATATAAACTATCGTACATTAGTTTTGATGACCAAGGCTTTTATTTGATAATGTTGGATGTAACGATCAATTTGGGGTTTATGTGTTTTTTGTTATTTTTATCAATTACTAATTTAATGATCAAAGTTTTGAATGAACAAGTTAGTGTAATGATAAATTTACCACGATAGTAAATGACTCAACAAAACTGTTATGGTTTCATATGCGGCAACTAAATTGTTTGATCATGCTGCGAGTGTACCCTGCTTGATTAAGAGTTTGTTAGTGTGTACTATGTTGTTAATGAGAATGTGTTACACTTTATTGATTAAGAATGATTGAATGTCGATTGCCATGTACTATGTTGTTAAAAGTGTGTTACACATTCTTAATGAGAGTGATTAAGAATGTGTTACTGTGTATTATGCTTCATTTTGATCATGTTATATTTTGCTTATATATTAAGAGTACTCGTTCTTGATCTGATGTTTATAGTGTGTATGCATACAGTAAGTTCATAAATGTTAGTGTGTATGAATATGTTAGTGTGTATGTATATGTTAATGTATATGTATACAGTATGTTTAGGTATATTAGTGCGTATGCGTATGGTTTTTAATGATGTATGCAAGTTCTTAGTGTAGGTTGTTAGTGTGTATTCACTCTGATGTAAGTTGATCTGATCATGTTAAATCATCTTAATCATATTTTGATGTTGTTAAATAATGATGTCAAATGGCACATTTGTTAATAAAGTTAAGCAACACATTTGTTAAGATGGTATATGTGGGTTTGTTGTGGTTGGTCATGTTAATGATAAGATTAGTTGTTATTTAGTGCACTTAGTCATGGTGTTTGAGGTTTTGTTAATCATGTTTGAGGTCTGCAGATCAATTCAAATGTGGTGGGAAACAAAAATGAAGGAAATAACAAATAGCAAACTGCATGGATGCACATTCAAAGTGAACAAGGGCAAAAGTGTCTTTTCACAAAATATTTAACAAAAATACAATGTCCGTTTAGGTGAGGGACCATATTAGCAAAAAATGGGAACGTTAGGGACTAAAGGGACCAATTTTCAGAATGAAGGACTCGTCCAAGCCAAGTCACAGAGACTCAAATTGATATTAACTAAAAAATGATACAAAGTAACGATGGTGTGGCTATTGTCTAACCACATTGGAGTTTTAAGAGAAATGCTAAAGGACTCATTTAATGTATTATGACATCTGCAAGACAACCCAATGTTTTTGTTCCGGTGTTTGATTTGACCTTCATTTTTATAAATTGCTTTTTACTGACATAAACTCATCGAAATATTACGAAACCAATTTTGTTGGATAAAGAACTCTTTATACTTTGTTTTAAACCTATCATTTGATTTAGTTAAGTTTTCATCAAGTGATATTCGTGCATTTGTAATTTGTGCATTTGTTCCTTGATTAAGAACAATCGATTGAGTTAATTTTTAGGAATCATCTCATCTTTTCATTCCTCAGACATGATACCAAATGTAAACTTGTTTTATTGTGATGAGTAAACTGTCATTTTCGTCTTTAAGGTTTGTGCATTTTGCAACTGCCATCGAAAAAGTTTTGCCTAGGGGCGGCAATTATTGACATGACTCGAAAACCGACCCGAACCCGACACGAAAAAAACAGATTTGGGTCAAGTAACACGACCCGTTTAAAAAAACGAGTCGGGTTCAAGTCGACCCGTATAAAAATGGGTCGGGTTCGGGTTGACGCATATATAAAATGGGGTGACCCGTTAACCCGTTTAAGTATTTAGAAAAAAAAATCTATTATATTTTTGTTTTTCTTTTTCATTTTCTATTTACATGGTTAGCTATAATTGCGTTATTTTTGGCACACTATATTATTTATTTGTCACACTTATATATACTCACCATTAAACATTTTATTGATAACCCGTTTACAACCCAACAACCCGCTTATAACTCATGAACATGCAGTATGACTCATTTAAAAATATGGGTTAAACGGGTCGTCTTTGGGTTGACCCGGATTTCATGTGGGTCGGGTTAGGGTTGAAATATTTGACATGAATAATAATATGGGTCGGGTTCAGATTGCACATTTCAACCCATCAACCCACAACCCACAACCCGTAAATCCGTCAACCCATCAACCCGACACGATTAACACCCCTAGTTTTGCCAAACCCTTCAGGTTCACATTTTCGTATCATTTCCTTTCATTTCATTAAATACATCCATTTTTTCTAGTTAATTATGTGTGGTTTGACCAAACTATCATTTGATAAAAAAACATAAATATATTCAAAATTTATATTATATTTTTTTATGTTAATAGCACATCCACTACTATAACCACCACCTAACACAACCACCACATGTCAACTTACAGCACAACCACCACTAACACCATCACATGACACCACCACTACTATTACTATTACCGCTTCCACCTGACACAACCACCACTACCACTACACCTGACAAAACCACCACTTCCACCGCCACATAACAAAACCACCACTACCACAACCATTTATTACTTTCCAAGCAAACTCGTTGCCACCCTCCACCATGCCTGCCCACCAAAATGACGCAAACCCTAGCAAACTATCACATGCAAACCAATTTAATTATATGTGATTTGACCAAACTATCATTTGATAAATATATATATATATATAGGTAGAGGATCCGGTAAGAAAATTGTTTTGTGTAGGAAGTGTAGGAAAGATTTATGACCATTGGATCAAATTTTGAGATTAATGGCATTTTAGACTTTTTTACCATTTTTTAATTCTTCCAAACCCACTAATTTAGCAATATTATTTGGTTAGTTATGAAGATCATCATCCTAAAATAAGTGAATACTCCTTCCTTTTCATATGATTCATACCATCTTCATATCAATTCATTCGATTCATAAGATTATCCAAAATAACTAAAGATCATTATCCCAAAAAAAAAAAAAATCAGTTCTTCAAGCATATCAATTCATTCATACATCTCGATCACAATAGAAACACCAATTGTTTATTGTTATGGTAGAAGTTATACAAGACGATTCGATTGGTAGGTTTTTTTTCGGTTTTCATTCATTTTTCTTCGATTTAATTGTTTGTAAATTGTTTCAGGTTTCAAAATTGATAAGTGTGAATTTATTGTTTATATTTTTAGGTGTTTGAAAACTGAAAAATATGAATCAGTAGTGTTTTATACGAATAAGTAGTAGGCATCTTATCAGGTGTGTTTTATGACATCAACAGTGTTTTTCAATATCAAGAGTGTTATATAACAGGCTAGTATTGATTAACATGTGATCTATAACATCATATTGTTTGGGTTTTATAACGACTATTTAAGTAAAATGTGCTTAGAGGATGGGGTTAACAAATGTGAATTCGAATGGTTTTTTTAACATATATTAATCAGTAGTGTTTTATACGAATAAGTAGTGTTTTATACGAATTAGTAGTGTTTCTAACATGTTATGAGTCAGTAGATTCATATAGAATCCTTTTTTTTTTACCTTTATGGTTGATATACAAACAAGATTTAGACATGATACAATAGCCGTGCGTAAAATCTTACCAAAATATTACCAAAACAAGATTTATGGGCTGTTATATGACATCAACAATGTTTTTCAACATCAAGAGTGTTATAAAACATGAGCATACGATTGGTGTGTAGATGATTATAGAAGATGAAGAATCTCCTGCGCAAAGAAGGTTTTGGTGTTCTGTGTTTTTTTTCTTTATGGAAGATGAAACAACCTTAAATGTATGAGAGAGATTATAAACTATAATTAATATGAAAATTAAGATGAGAGAGAGGCCATGAATTAAGGGAGAGAATCAAATAGTTTCTATATCAAATACAAGAAAATGACATTACTACCCTCATTTAAAACACTTATTGGACCATCCTACCCTTAATTATTAATATATAATTAATAGAATCTTAACAAACCTAACTTTTAATCTCAACCATCCATTTCTAGATCAAATGGTTGAAAGCACTTCTTACACTTCCTACACAAACCAATTTTCCTACAGGAACCTTACCCTATATATATATATATATATATATATATATATATATATATATATATATATATATATAATCAACATTTATATTATGTTTTTTTATGTTAATAACACATCCATCACTACTATTACCACCGCCACTTGGCACAACCACCACTTGACGATTATATCTCTTAACTAATTGCATTATATTTAATCAACTCGTGCAAGACACGTTTTTATTCAGCCCTGTTTTTTAAGATGTTAACTTTTTTACTACTTAGTATCTAAATTACTTTTATTATACTCATGTAATACACGAGGTTCTAACCTAGTGTTTGTATATTTGGAAGTTTTAATTAAATTAAAAGAATATCCTTTTGACAATATTTGTAGGTGATGCTTAAACAATGGATGCATGGATATATTTAGCTAGCATTTATTTCATACCGGCCGTCCCTGAAAATCTCTGAAAATTTGCGTACCACAACCGAACCGTTAAAAATTTGGCCCCTTAGACCCAAGTTTAAGTGTTAAATGAGTTATATAAAAAGTATATACATATATATAGGATTTTTTTTTAAATTATGCCCTCAAAATTTATGAATTATGTCCAGTTGGCCTTCTCAGGCCACTCCAAAGACGCCTCTGCCTGCCATTAACAATAGAAAAACAATAATAGGAATTGATAGTATTTAAAAAAGGAACAACAAAATTATTAACATAAAAAAGATACAGTTTTAGGGTTTGTACTGTTAGAAAGTTTAAATATTATGAAACTAGTTAACCTTTTACACTTGGTACCTATCCACATGTTTTGCATTATTGTTTTATGGAAAAGTCTAATCCGTGACAATTACCAATCGTAGACTAAAGAACATATGACATGTCGTTTTTACTCTAAACATGAAGTCACGGTTTAAAATGAACCATTAGTCATGCTCAATTATTTTCCCACAAAACTTTGATAATACCACACAAACAATCACATTCATGAATCCAAATTACATACGTTGTAATTAATTAAAAAATAAACCGACTAGAAGTCCACATCTTCATATATTATTATATCATGAAGCTAGAAAGGGAAATTTTTACAACAATAATGCAAAACATGTGGTCCCTTTCTATCACTAAATGGTCCCGGTAAGTATATAATTCTTCGAACGATCACTATTATCTTTATGAGACTTGACGTGTACTAAACATGTTCCACTTGCGTCTTTTTTCCTTAAATGAAACATATATTTATATGAAAAAATTTAACTCTAGATTGTATGTTCAGAAGGAAGGTAATAAACCTAGAGATAACAACTTTACTATACAACAAGAGATGCCTTGTTTCAAAACTGAAATATTTGTTTTTTTTTTTTTTTTTTTAATGCGAATTTTCTATGTTGTGGCAGAGATCATCACAACCCCCTAGAAGGGGAGTCCCCTAGCCACTCTCCAATGGTCAGACTATGTTGTCTTAACCGGGCTCACGCTGACACGAGAGTGGTCGGCCCACAAGCGAGTCGAGGCTGCGCATTGTTGGGAATCATGGTATCGTATACACAGCGGAAGCGGTTTATATTTATTAGAAAAATCGATTATATACATTATATAATATTAGCCGATTTATATGAATAAATATATATTTAATTTTATTAATCTGATTAATAAAATATTCCCAATCAGGATCTCAGTTAAACGCGTATAAACAAATAAATAATAAACAACCATAGGGGGTTTAGTAATCAACCTTTGACGACTACACCGGAATTGTAACACGCGGGTTACAACGAATCCTCGCTAGTAGGAAGTTCACAACCAAGCACGAACCAACCGGGAAACAACACTTGCAAGAGGAAGGTGGTGGCTTGTGGTGGTTGATGGCCGAACAAAAAAAGAAGAAGGCGGTGGCCTTCTTTTCTTTGGTGGCGGCCGCAAAAAGCCAAGAAGAGGAGGCAAGGGTTTGTTGTTTTATCAAAAGTGTGCATTAGGGTTTACTCCTTAACCATCCTTTTATAAGACAACAACTTGCAATAAACCCCCTTGCTAAATATCTTAATACTCCTTAATATTAATCTTATTAACATTAAGTCCCTCAAGATACTCCTTAATATTAATCTTATTAATATTAAATCTCTCAAGACTAAAACAATTATTATTTCATAAATAATAATCCACCAACGCGTGAACTTATGTGACATCCGTCACTTTTCCTTATTTTATTTTGTAAATAATAATAATAGTAATAATAATAATAATAATAATAATAATAATAATAATAATAATAATAATTAGTAACCTTAACACAAACCAACACACTCTAAGCCCACCCCTTTTTGGAAATTCTGAAAGCCCAAGACAGATCTCGGCCCACCTCTCTGATCCGGCCCATCAGACTCCTTCCCTTCTTGTTTAATAAAAAAAAAAGGGGAAACCCTTGCAGCGAACCGGGATCGAACCCGGGCCACCCTCCACACAAACACACACCACCACCACTGGTCCATGCTGTCTTATGTGATCAGATATAGGATTAATAGGTATTTAACATCTTCCAACTTATGATCTGCTCCTTCCTACTACTCTGCTACCCTGCGCGCTGCTGTGTTAATCAAAGGAAACCACAAGATCTCGCTGTTAATTGATAATAATCAAGGAAACCATTGACCATTTGATCTCGCCAACGCCTAAATACACGTCAATTACACGTCAAACACATTAACTCGTATCAATTACATATATAATTATTCAAAACGGGTCAAAACCTGCCATTTTGAACACCAAGCCCTTTCCCTATAAATTGAAGGTTGCTGGACCTTCTAATCACGCCGAAAATCCTATTCCAATTCTCAATTTCACTCAAAAACCCTCTGTTCTTATAACACGATCACGTTTTTGACTTTACAAGTTGACTGGCCGTTTGTGCTCGTAACAACGTTGTAAGTATAATTATTTTTGTGGGTTATGATCTTCGGCATTCACACATCAATAGCCCTAAGGTTAATTGGGCTATTGATGTGTGAATCAAACAATTGCAGAAACTAGGGTTCGTGGGTATTGAATTGGGGATAAACTCATAATCAGCGTATGTATTTATTTTATGTTTAACAGAACTTATCACAACCACAGGCCTAGGCCAAGTGGTTGTGACTTATGCGTCCAACATGAGCCACCCGGGTTCGAGTCCCGGCTCTGGCACCCTTTTGTTCTTTTTTTCTCCTTTTTGAACAAACAAATCAATTTATTTATATATAATACATTTAATTTCATAAATCCATTTTTAAACATTAAAACCTTTTTATAAATTCTAAAAAAATTATATTTATCAAATCTGAGATAAAAGGATTATTTACAATTTTTAGTTTTCTGAAATTCATTTATTTAATATTTATAATAATTAAATCAAGTTTATTCTATTTTATTTATAAAAATCTATAAAAATATCAAAACGATCTTATTAATTTCCACAAAAAATATTTTAAGTTTTTATAACATTAAGCTTTTCAGAAATGATTTTTATTTCTGAAAAATCATTTAATTAATATTTTTAATCAATTTTTGTTAGTTTTAATCATAATTAAATCATAATAAATCCAATTTTTAATATTTTTGCACCAAAATTTTATAGAAATTATTCCTGATCATTTAGAACAGAAATATGATTTTTTAAAATTATAATTCTTTAATTTTAGTATTTTTTAAATATTAAAGTTAAACTTTGGCAATTTGTAATAAATAGATTTAAAAATCTATTTTAAAGGAAATAATTTTATAAAAATTATTTTTATACTTCAAACACATCATTCTGAGCATTCTAAATTCAAATTTTATAAAAAGACTTTCTTTTATTTAATTATCAAATTTCCCTTTATTTAATTAACATTATATTTTAAATTCAACAATTGGATATCCCCAAATCGAAACCCTAGGATATACTTATAAACTAGATAGACTTAGACTTATTTGTGCCTTATACATAGGGTGATACCTGACAACGTTGGATTATACTTATTCAATTACACAAGACTTACCACCTTGCTAAGGTGAGTATTACTTACCCCTTTTTTCGCTTTTACAACTTTTGGGGTGATTCATGCACAAGTATACAAAATTTTCATATTCATTTACATATACATTTTTATTCATTTACAATTCATATACGTGTCTTGTTTATCTTTGTGCTTATGCTTGAACATGAACGTAGCTTACATACAAAATCATACATTTAGACATAACTTATGTTATGGTGCTCTTTACACTCAGACGTAACTTATGTTACGGTGCTCATTTAGACGTAACTTATGTTACGGTGCTCATTTAGACATAACTTTGTGTTATGGTGCTCTTTTAGACTCACACGTGTTGAGGTGCTCATTATCAATTTCATAGTACAACTTTACATGTGATTTTTGTCTTGTTTGGTTACTTGCGTGTTTACATAATGCCTTGGTAATGCTAGACACATGAATTGTACTACCTTTCAAAACTTATACTATATGTACAAAACTAAGTAGTACTCACCAACATCATATGTTGACAAAATTATTTTCGTGCATGTTTCAGGATAAGCTGCTTGACGCTTCACATAGGACCTTGGACTTAGATTAAATCAATCAATTATGTTTATTTTGTTGTATTGTATTGAATTTCACATGTTGTAAAACAATATTCAATAATCAAATATTTACATTTTAGTACCATGAGCTTTTGAACAATCGTCACTACGTGACACCTCGATGATTCCGCCATCGGTTGGGGTGTTACAACTTATCTGATTCGTGTACCAACGTGTAACTCTTCGGATCGTACCGGCAAGCATAGCGCATAAATCCATTCACGGACCTGTTATGCTTACCTGGGGATTCCTGGAGTGAGTGTCCACTTATAGGCTAAAGCATGTCTCCTTTGATCACCACTGGTTCAACTTCTTTGAAAAGTCAACGTTCTTGTTGGGCTTTACAGCTAGACAAGGGCACTCCAAGCATCTTATGCAAGTTTTTCAATAATACTCTCTCATTTCATATACAATATTCTGTATTTTCATATATTGCTTACAAGAATCATATCTTCATAATTATCTGTACGATTATACATCTCATGATTATTCATTGACTACCTCATAGATGTCTGCTCGCCGCATGCTCCGTGATGCCAGCCAACGTCCTGCTCGTGCTTCTGGACAACGTTCTGATCGTCGCCTCGCATCTTTAGTCGCCGAGCAAATTGCTGCGGTGATCCCAAACCTTGTCAGTGAGATAACCCAGAATAGTAACAGTGCCAACACAGGGAGTACAACCCAATTTCGGTGCACTTTCAAACACTTTAACTCCTACAACCCCACAAAATTCACTGGTGAGGAGGGTGCTACAGGCCTCCTCCAATGGTTTGAAAGCATGGAGAGCACCTTTGTGAACAGTGAATGTCCTGATGAACTCTGCGTTCGCTATGCTACTAGTGTCCTTCAAAAGGGGGCGCTAACCTGGTGGAATGGCGAAAAACGCAATTGAGGAGCTGATGTTGCTTTATCTTTATCTTGGGCTGATGTTAAGGAACTCATGATCGCCAAATTTTGCCCTAGGAACGAAATCAGGAAACTGGAGGAAGAGTTCCATGGACTGAAACAAGACAGTGGTGAGAATCTTGCGTATAATACTCGATATCACGAACTTAGCATACTGGTTCCACACATGGTCACCCCAGTCTCTCGAGCAATCGAAAAATATATTGAGGGATTACCTGACCTGATTCAAGACGTTGTCACTGGAGGCAAATCCACTACGGTAGAAGAAGCCATCCAGCTTGCGGCCACTTTGACAGACAAACACGTAAGGAAGGGAAATTTAGTTAGAAAGGGCACCAAGACGTCTACTGAGAAAACCACCAATGCTGTTGAACAATCTAAGACTGTCTTAGCAAAGGCCGCCACTACTGCTTCGAACTCTAAGAAACGAATGGGCGATAACCAGAACCATGCTGTTATGAATCCTGTGACTCAACCCCCTATCAAGAAAGCCTACACGGGAATCCATCCTCAATGCAACACTTGCAAGTATCATCACCCTGCAAATCTTCCATGCCGTCAATGCACTAGGTGTGGAAGGTTTGGACACTTTGTTACCACTTGTCGAGTAATGGTTGGGACACAGAGTAATCATCAAACAGCTGCCCAGGAACCACTACAGATTACTAATGTTTGGGCATGTTATCATTGTAGAGACCCTAACCACATGCGACCTCAATGCCCTAAATTGAATAATGTAAACCTGGTGGCACATGGACGAGCTTTCAATAACAATATCAACAAAGCAAATGGTCAGAATGACGTTAATCCCACTGGTTAAGCCAGGGTTGGAATCTTCCTAATACTCAAAAATTCAATACTTGCGTTTTCATTTTCTTGATCCCATTATCATTTTGTACCCAATTTTATCGCACTCATTAGCATATAACATCTAGAGATTTCCTCGCATACTATTATGTACGAACACAGATTGATGATTTATCATATTGGTTACGTTTATTTTAATCGTACAAGACTCTACCTTACATTTATTTGAAACGTTTGAACTTGATACTTGATCTTACAGAGTTTTTCTAAGAAAACATCATTGCTTATTATATGAAACTTGATTTTTCCATCCATTGAACATTTAATTATCCATGATACTCGTAAACTATTTCTATAGGCCACTAAGATAACACTTACACTTAATGGTTGTAGTACTTACAAACTTGCTTGCGTGTGTGTATTATCCACGCAACTCAGATAAACATTTCATTTAAAGGGCTCCTCGGACGAGTGGTAGCCCATACTTAAATGCTTACAAGTCGTTGCAAACCAATGCAATTGACCACATTATTACATAACCTCATTTCATAGATAAACGTGTTGTTGTGTCATCTTCTTGTGAAACTTATTTGCTTTAATATGTGTTAGTTTAGGATCATAGAAGGACATAAAACCCTAATGTAAGGTAAATTGATGATTCCGGTCCGGAACGTAATCATGAATTTACAGGTACGTTAGGGTAGTGTGAAATTCTATTAGAGTTTTTGGTAGGCGTCCAGTACGTTTTCAAGGTATCAAAGGTGTGGTGGGTTAGCTGCGGTACACCCTGTATACAAACACTAATGATGCATTGAAAGTGAGACTGGAAGTCGGACCAGGAACAAACTCTAGTTACTTGGTAGTTCATTTAGTCTTTCTATAGTCAATCAACCTACACAATTATTTTAGGAGTCCTAAAACTTGAAGGTTAGTGTCTTACTAGATTCTTATTCTCCTTATTATTCGAGACAAACCTAATCCAAATCCTTAACTCACACCTATCAAACCTCTTATCCAAATCATTCGAATTTTCCAAACCACTGCTACCTTAAATTCTACCCAAGCATCCATAACCCTATGTTTCAAATAACTTCGGGACGAAGTTTCTAAAAGTAGGGGATGCTGTGACATCCGTCACTTTTCCTTATTTTATTTTGTAAATAATAATAATAGTAATAATAATAATAATAATAATAATAATAATAATAATTAGTAACCTTAACACAAACCAACACACTCTAAGCCCACCCCTTTTTGGAAATTCTGAAAGCCCAAGACAGATCTCGGCCCACCCCTCTGATCCGGCCCATCAGACTCCTTCCCTTCTTGTTTAATAAAAAAAAAGGGGAAACCCTTGCAGCGAACCGGGATCGAACCCGGGCCACCCTCCACACAAACACACACCACCACCACTGGTCCATGCTGTCTTATGTGATCAGATATAGGATTAATAGGTATTTAACATCTTCCAACTTATGATCTGCTCCTTCCTACTACTCTGCTACCCTGCGCGCTGCTGTGTTAATCAAAGGAAACCACAAGATCTCGCTGTTAATTGATAATAATCAAGGAAACCATTGACCATTTGATCTCGCCAACGCCTAAATACACGTCAATTACACGTCAAACACATTAACTCGTATCAATTACATATATAATTATTCAAAACGGGTCAAAACCTGCCATTTTGAACACCAAGCCCTTTCCCTATAAATTGAAGGTTGCTGGACCTTCTAATCACGCCGAAAATCCTATTCCAATTCTCAATTTCACTCAAAAACCCTCTGTTCTTATAACACGATCACGTTTTTGACTTTACAAGTTGACTGGCCGTTTGTGCTCGTAACAACGTTGTAAGTATAATTATTTTTGTGGGTTATGATCTTCGGCATTCACACATCAATAGCCCTAAGGTTAATTGGGCTATTGATGTGTGAATCAAACAATTGCAGAAACTAGGGTTCGTGGGTATTGAATTGGGGATAAACTCATAATCAGCGTATGTATTTATTTTATGTTTAACAGACTTATGCGTCCAACATGAGCCACCCGGGTTCGAGTCCCGGCTCTGGCACCCTTTTGTTCTTTTTTTCTCCTTTTTGAACAAACAAATCAATTTATTTATATATAATACATTTAATTTCATAAATCCATTTTTAAACATTAAAACCTTTTTATAAATTCTAAAAAAATTATATTTATCAAATCTGAGATAAAAGGATTATTTACAATTTTTAGTTTTCTGAAATTCATTTATTTAATATTTATAATAATTAAATCAAGTTTATTCTATTTTATTTATAAAAATCTATAAAAATATCAAAACGATCTTATTAATTTCCACAAAAATTATTTTAAGTTTTTATAACATTAAGCTTTTCAGAAATGATTTTTATTTCTGAAAAATCATTTAATTAATATTTTTAATCAATTTTTGTTAGTTTTAATCATAATTAAATCATAATAAATCCAATTTTTAATATTTTTGCACCAAAATTTTATAGAAATTATTCCTGATCATTTAGAACAGAAATATGATTTTTTAAAATTATAATTCTTTAATTTTAGTATTTTTTTTAAATATTAAAGTTAAACTTTGGCAATTTGTAATAAATAGATTTAAAAATCTATTTTAAAGGAAATAATTTTATAAAAATTATTTTTATACTTCAAACACATCATTCTGAGCATTCTAAATTCAAATTTTATAAAAAGACTTTCTTTTATTTAATTATCAAATTTCCCTTTATTTAATTAACATTTTATTTTAAATTCAATTTATTGGATATCCCCAAATCGAAACCCTAGGATATACTTATAAACTAGATAGACTTAGACTTATTTGTGCCTTATACATAGGGTGATACCTGACAACGTTGGATTATACTTATTCAATTACACAAGACTTACCACCTTGCTAAGGTGAGTATTACTTACCCCTTTTTTCGCTTTTACAACTTTTGGGGTGATTCATGCACAAGTATACAAAATCTTCATATTCATTTACATATACATTTTTATTCATTTACAATTCATATACGTGTCTTGTTTATCTTTGTGCTTATGCTTGAACATGAACGTAGCTTACATACAAAATCATACATTTAGACATAACTTATGTTATGGTGCTCTTTACACTCAGACGTAACTTATGTTACGGTGCTCATTTAGACGTAACTTATGTTACGGTGCTCATTTAGACATAACTTTGTGTTATGGTGCTCTTTTAGACTCACACGTGTTGAGGTGCTCATTATCAATTTCATAGTACAACTTTACATGTGATTTTTGTCTTGTTTGGTTACTTGCGTGTTTACATAATGCCTTGGTAATGCTAGACACATGAATTGTACTACCTTTCAAAACTTATACTATATGTACAAAACTAAGTAGTACTCACCAACATCATATGTTGACAAAATTATTTTCGTGCATGTTTCAGGATAAGCTGCTTGACGCTTCACATAGGACCTTGGACTTAGATTAAATCAATCAATTATGTTTATTTTGTTGTATTGTATTGAATTTCACATGTTGTAAAACAATATTCAATAATCAAATATTTACATTTTAGTACCATGAGCTTTTGAACAATCGTCACTACGTGACACCTCGATGATTCCGCCATCGGTTGGGGTGTTACAACTTATCTGATTCGTGTACCAACGTGTAACTCTTCGGATCGTACCGATTCGGGTTACGTTGATCTCGACTTTTAATTACATCGGACATCCTATATATCCAACAATCTCCCACTTGGACGATTTTAATTAAATGAGTCAACGTGCGCAGAGTTGGACGCCTAGCTGCATCGCATTGCACCCAAACCAGTATGACACTTTACAGTCGTCAACTAGTTCTTTGAGTTCAAGTAACGCTTTACTTAACCAAATACTATAGCCCTGATAATTATATCAATAAATCCCTTCTGTATAGACATCCGTTGATCATAAGACATGGATCATTCATTCTTATAAAGTGATCAACTATTCTCTATTCTCGTCTCTAATTCAAAATGGTCTAACGAACTACCTTAGTCCGAGCGTGGCCACGCATTTATACCAGTTTGAGTTTTACGAGGGCGCCAGAATGTCTAGACTTCTAATCATATAGAAGTACAGAATTCCATCAGCGTCATACAACTCCCACTTAATCTCGGATTTCTCCCAACGCTACCCTTATTCCTACCCATGTTTCAGGATAGTGTAAGATAACATTAAAGATAGTCCTTGATCAATGTAGTTTAATATGTGCCTTAGGAAAAAGGACAGATTGAACATATCAATATCAAAACATCTCACGACACCGATCCATGGAGATCGTTTTGAAGCGAGTTACATCCAATATCATTCCCTAATGATATCTGTGAATTATGATCCTCAAACCCTTGAGCTATTCATCTCATGAATACAACCATCTCAATTCACAATAGTCTTACATTCAAATTCATTCCCATGCAATTTGATCGACTACGGACATTTAGAATACTCTTATTCAAGGATTTAAACATACAAATAATGAACACAGTTAATAAATATTTAAATTTGCATTTAACCCATTAAATCAAATAAACATTCAATATAACTGTCATAGTTCAAAATAAAACACCAATACTAACTACAGATCATGCCCACTGTCTAGCAACTCTAAGCCCTATCTTTCCAGCATGCTCCTCATGTTTAACTTGAGGTAAAGGCTTAGTAAAGGGGTCAGCCAGATTCAGATCTGTATGAACTTTGTTTATTACGATGTCTCCACGTCCTATTATCTCTCTAATATAGTGGAATTTCTTGAGTATATGCCTTGTGGTCTGAAGTGACCTTGGTTCCTTTGCAAGAGCAATGGCACCAGTGTCGTCACACAGTATCTCGATTGGTTTCTTTATGCTAGGCATAACACCGAGATCACCAATGAACTTCTTCATCCAGGCAGCCTCCTTTACAGCATCCGATGCAGCATTGTATTCTGATTCACAGGTGGATTAAGCAACCACACTTTGCTTAAAGCTGTTCCAAGTTACAGCCCCACCATTCAGAATGAAAACATATCCCATTTGTGACCTTGAATCATCACGATCAGTCTGGAAGCTTGCATCAGTATAACACTTAACTGACAACTCCTCATCCAGTCCTCTATATATTAAGAACATGTCCTTAGTCCTTCTTAAGTACTTAAGAATGTTCTTCACTGCAGCCTAGTGACTCTCTCTCCTGGATTCTGTTGATATCTACTCGTCATGCTAAGAGCATACGAGACATCAGGTCTAGTACATAACATGGCATACATGATGGAACCAATCGCAGAAGCATATGGAACACCTTCCATTTTCTTCCTTTCCTCTTCAGTATTTGCACACTGCTTGTTATCAAGAATGGTTCCATGTGCCATGGGCAAGAGCCCCCTTTTTGAGTCTTGCATTGAGAAGCGTCGTAAGACCTTATCAATATATGTACTTTGACTCAAACCCAATAACCGCTTTGATCTATCTCTATAAATCTTTATTCCCAGAATATAAGCGGCTTCACCAAGATCTTTCATTGCGAAACATTTACCCAACCAGGTCTTAACATCTTTAAGCATAGGGATATTGTTTCCAATGATTAGTATGTCATCTACACACAGTATAAGAAAAGTAATATAGCTCCCACTAGACTTCTTGTAAACACACGGTTCATCTTCGTTCTTGATAAAACCAAACTCTTTGATTTTCTGATCAAAACGGAGATTCCAGCTGCGAGATGCTTGCTTTAATCCATAGATGGATTTATTCAGCTTGCACACCTTATTAGGATTCTTTGGATCGACAAAACCTTCAGGTTGAACCATATAGACATCTTCCAGTAAGTGTCCATTAAGGAACGCGGTTTTGACATCCATCTGCCATATCTCATAGTCATAATATGCAGCAATGGCAAGTAGAATTCTAATAGACTTAAGCATGGCCACTGGCGAGAAAGTTTCCTCATAGTCAATTCCTTGAGTCTGAGTAAAACCTTTCGCTACAAGCCTTGCTTTGTAGGTTTGCACATTCCCATCCATGTCAGTCTTCTTCTTGAAGATCCATTTGTTTCCCACAGTCCGACATTCGGTAGGAAGATCAACCAAATCCCAGACTTGGTTATCATACATGGATTGCATCTCTGCTTTCATGGCTTCTTGCCATTTCTTGGATTCTGAATCCAAGATTGCAGCTTTGTAAGTAGTGGGCTCAGCTTCATCAATCATGAAGATATCGTCATACCTTACCGGTGCACGACGATCCCTAATACTTTTCCGAACACTTGGTGTTTCTGTTGTTTCTTGAGTCCACTCAGGCTCAACTTCAACAACTGGATCAGTTACATCTGGTTCTGTCTGAACAGCTGGTTCAGTCACTTGTGATTCTCGAATTTCTTCAAGATCCACATAGTTATCTCCAATCCCTCGCGCCAGAAGCTCTTCCTCTAAGAAAGTACCTCTGCGTTTGGTGAAAATCTTATTTTCAGTGGGGTGGTAGAACAGGTAACCGATCTTCTTACCGTATCCAACGAAAACCACTTTTTCGCCTCTGGGATCTAGTTTATCCGAAGATTCTAGAGTGACATAAGCATTACATCCCCAGACTTTAAGGTAGGATACATGAGGTTTCTTTCCATGCCATATCTCATAAGGCGTTTTATCAACCTTCTTCGTTGGAGCTATATTCACAAGTCTTGCGGCAGTTTCCAAAGCATAACTCCAAAAGGATTTTGGAAGGTTTGTTCGACACATCATTGATCGAATCATATCTAATAGAGTTCGATTTCTCCGCTCAGACACACCATTATGTTGCGGTGTTCCTGGTGGAGTGAGTTGTGAAACTATTCCACAATCCTTTAGATGGTCGATGAATTCCTGACTAAGATATTCACCGCCTCGATTTGATCGAAGCATTTTAATAGTTCTATTTAGCTGATTTTCTACTTCGTTTTGGTACTCTTTGAACTTTTCAAGAGTTTCATGTTTATGCTTCATAAGATAAACATAACCATATCTATTGAAATCATCAGTAAATGTAACAAAGTATCTTTCTCCATGTCTTGACATTGTTCTGAATGGACCACATACATCTGTATGTACAAGTCCTAACAGATCATCAGCTCTTTCTCCAACATTTGAAAAAGGTGCTTTCGTTAACTTTCCACTTAAGCATGATTCGCATTTTCCAAACGACTCTGAACCCTTGGAATCCAGGATTCCTGCGGTTTTGAGTTGTTTAACACGATTCTCACTTATGTGACCAAGTCTACAATGCCACATATATGTATCATTAAAGTCCAACTTATTACATTTATGGGAGATATTGCATAATATGTTATCGTTTTAAATTTCTATCTCATAGATCCCATTGTTGGGTTTTGCATCAAAGTAAAATACATCGTTAAAATAAGCAGAAATAAATTCCCCATTGAAACGATAATTAAAACCTTGTCCTCGCAAAGCCAAAAATGAAACAATATTTCTAGTCACACTAGGAATGTAATAAACATTGTTCAAAACAAGTTCTAAACCAGAAGGAAGTAAGAGAACACATTCTCCTATAGCCTTCACAGCAACTCTTTGTCCATTGCCAACATGGACCTCCAAGTCGCCTTGTTTCAGCTTTCTAATCTTTCTTAGTCCTTGCAAAACATTACAAATGTGGAAACCACATCCTGTGTCAAACACCCATGTTTTGCTAGGAAAAGCAAAGATTTCAGTAACATATATACTTGAGGACTCTCCTCCTGAAGCCTTAGCTTGCTTCAGCTCAGCTAAATACTTAGCACAGTTCCTCTTCCAGTGCCCAGTTTCATCACAATGAAAACACTTGCCATCTTTTCGAGGTTTCTTATTGGCAACATATTTGCCTTTGCCCCTTCCCTTTGCCCTGATTGCCCATTTTCTTGGTGTTAGGTTTCTTAACTTGTCCCTCCTTGATCACTAGCACTGGTGCAGTCTTGCTAGGTATGTTCACCTCAACAGTTTTGAGCATCTGATGCAGTTCTGCAAGTGTCTTTTCCATCCCGTTCATATTGTAGTTGAAAATGAACTGGTCATATGACTTGGGCAATGAGTTTAGGATAATATCCCCCCGCTAACTCATCGCTCAAGGGGTATTCCAGACGAGCCAAGTGATCAAGATATGCCTTCATTTTTAGCACACGAGTGCTAACTGGCGTTTCTAGAACATACAACTTGTTCTCCGCCTTGAGAACAATTTTCAAGTTGCGGTGCCAGTCCATGAAGTTGGAGTGGTTAAGTTTGTCCTCTAAGATGGACTTGAGAGAGAATTGGGAGGCGGAATTGTTTTTAGTTGACATCTACAAAGTTCAAAATCTAATTTATTAGTATTTCATGTTTTAAGTATCCTAATTATTTTATGACCCAAAAAGCAAAATTAATTAGGATGAGATCCCGATTCATCAATACACAATGAACTGGCTTAGCACTGTCCACTGGCATGATTAGGTAGGTAAACAACGATTGTTAATTGTGTCCACTACACAACTCTCCTTTTTGGGGTTATCACTAAAAGCGATGTATGTTTAACCCCAACTATGCCCACTTGTCAAACAAGCGATGTTTGGTCCTTTACTGTTAACTGTAACACCGGCCTATGTTACACAGGAACCGCGATGATTACCTTCACTCATGATCAACGCCCAGATGCAGGGTCAGCACTAACATTTGGGTTCGATATAGAATGGAGTGTTAACTCGTTAAGGGTGGTATGAAACATCAATTTAAAATTGGGATTTAATTTTTAATATTTACCATAAATATATATTGAATGACTCGTTAGCATGATGTGAGTCACACAACAGTTTATAAAATCCAATTTTATATTATTCGTGATAATTGAAACTCCTTTCAACACTCGACTCGGTATAGTTTTAAATACCCTATTTAAACTACGTTGGTCGTATTATCGCGAATGCACTTGTTTTAATATTAATAAAACTCCTTTTATTAAATATGCTTTTCGGTTTTATAAAACTTGTTTTAATAAAACCGTTGCCATGATTGTGAAAATTTTATTTATTTTGGGTTATCTAAATTATTTACAATAAATAAACCACAACCACAAAACATAACAATAAAATTAAACGAATCGAGCCCCTAATAGGTCGCCCGTTTCGTTTTAGCCAGAAACGAAACGAACTAGTCAAAAGGGTTTAAAAACTATTTTGATATAGCTCCCACTTGACCCGAGATCTCTATCTTCATGGAACCTGTTCGTCCTTTATGTCTTCGTCTTGATCTTGTACTTGTAGGATTACAACAATAAATTTGAAAATACAATAAAATCAAATCTATTCTAATCCTATCTATTACACCGGATCCAATATCCGTAATAAAAAAAATACAAATCAATAAAGAAATAAACCCATCACAAACACAACCATAACATGGGTCAAATACCTAGGGCTCGATTCACATCACAATCCATGAACAACTAAAAGCTTTTGATCTTTTGTCAAAATAAGCAATTTTTGACAAATAAAACATAGATCAAAATTATAACTTTACCATCTATACGCGCGTAACCGTGGCTCTGATACCACTGTTGGGAATCATGGTATCGTATACACAGCAGAAGCGGTTTATATTTATTAGAAAAATCGATTATATACATTATATAATATTAGCCGATTTATATGAATAAATATATATTTAATTTTATTAATCCGATTAATAAAATATTCCCAATCAGGATCTCGGTTAAACGCGTATAAACAAATAAATAATAAACAACCATAGGGGGTTTAGTAATCAACCTTTGACGACTACACCGGAATTGTAACACGCGGGTTACAACGAATCCTCGCTAGTAGGAAGTTCACAACCAAGCACGAACCAACCGGGAAACAACACTTGCAAGAGGAAGGTGGTGGCTTGTGGTGGTTGATGGCCGAACAAAAAAAGAAGAAGGCGGTGGCCTTCTTTTCTTTGGTGGCGGCCGCAAAAAGCCAAGAAGAGGAGGCAAGGGTTTGTTGTTTTATCAAAAGTGTGCATTAGGGTTTACTCTTTAACCCTCCTTTTATAAGACAACAACTTGCAATAAACCCCCTTGCTAAATATCTTAATACTCCTTAATATTAATCTTATTAACATTAAGTCCCTCAAGATACTCCTTAATATTAATCTTATTAATATTAAATCCCTCAAGACTAAAACAATTATTATTTCATAAATAATAATCCACCAACGCGTGAACTTATCTGATTCGTGTACCAACGTGTAACTCTTCGGATCGTACCGGTTCGGGTTACGTTGATCTCGACTTTTAATTACATCGGACATCCTATATATCCAACACGCATAAGGGGCACTAAGGCTTCCACCCGGAAAATTTCCTGCCACCTGCCACTTGACAGATGTTGCACCCTCCACAAGAGGCAAGCCTCTCTGGAGTACATGCACGGTAGTAGAAAACCGGGGGGCTATCAGAATCGAACCTGGCACCTGCAAGCAGGCTAGTTTCGACCATATTTGTTTTTTTAACAACGATAATCTTTTTTATGTTGGTATTATATCTTATCAGGTAAACCCTGTGATAATTGACAATAGATCATTAGTTGTGTCTAGTTGGAGTATTAATTGTGCAACACCCAAACCCAAAAAGTCTAATGTGTCTTATAACTTATATAAGTATGTAAAATTTTCTAACCGATACATGGTACAATTTATTGGTTAAAAATAAATGTTTATCACTAATTTCGCGTGATTAACTTGAAGTTCTAACTCCTGATTTCTTTAAGTATTCTTTGTTGTTACCTCATGAGCCCGAATCATGTCATGTAAAAAAATACAACTTAGCAAGATACATTCACAAGTTCTAGGTCCTCTCCGACCACCTAAGAGTCTCCCATTCAATTGGCAACATCTTATATCAATTAGTCCACTATTTATGAATAATTGCCAGATTTGAACAAATCATTCGAGTAAAATTCAAGTAACAAATGCCGGTTTTTTTAAAGCCTCAGGTAACAATTGCTAACATAGCGTTTTTAGAACATTTAAATTACTTATATTCAACTAGAGATGTAAAAATCGGGTTTTTTCAATGCCCGGTTCCAGGTATGAAACCGGTTCCGGGTAGGGTTGGGCATCACTTCGACGGTATTGAAAGAACCGGTTCCAGTTTCGGTTCATAGCATAAAAAAAACCATACCCGATATACCCGGTTCCGGGTATGGAAGCGGTAACGGGTACTGAAAAATAAACCGGGTATTGAAAAAAACCAGGCATGCCGGGTATTGAATTCTTTTTATACAATCACGTCGAAGGATAATGCAACTTAGATGACTATAACGCGGTTGTAGAACTTTTTTGGGATGAGACACACCAGTCTTGGGTGGTCAAAGTTGTCAAATGATAATTCCTCTTGAATCACGTAGTAAACCATTCTTTTCTAGACCGCCTCAGCATCAAAATGCTAAATAGTCCCGTTGCTTGACATATACTTTTTGGGTATCCGGAAAACCCGGTTCCAAGTATTAAAAAACCGGGTATAAATCGTGTCCGGTTACAGGTACGGTTTTTTACATAGAAATCTATACCCTATGCATACCCAGCAAGTAGGATCGGATACGGTTCTGGATATAAAAAAAACGGTTTTTTAAATACCCGGTTCCAGATTTTTTTTTCCTAGTTTCGGTTTTTTTGTGCACCTCTATATTCAACTATGGACTATGGTATGCCAATTAGCCAGCTTATCTGGCTCGAAGTAGACTGCCAGGTGCTAGCATGCATAGAGGTGGACAGATCAGGTTTTGGGCCCAAAACAGGCCAGGTTTGATTAAAGAGAGTCGATCCAATTTTTGCCTAAACCAGTTAAGGTTGACAGTACAGCCTTTTAAAGAGGAAATGATCAGGTTTAACCCGTTTGAAATTTGAAACTTGTTCCTTTCACGTTAGACCGATTTCAACCCCACAGTTCACTTCGGGTCCAAACCAAATTCCACATCGGTTTCGGTTCCCAACCGTTTCTTTTCTTCTTTTTATTTTACCTGTCAGCACCCACACGGCACACCCAGAGGCCAGAACAATCTAGGAATTCTAGTCCAATGCACATCAGGCTTGGACTAGCATAGCTATTTAACAAGAGACAGTCAGCCAAAGTTTATCTCCAACTTCAACCAAATATAATATGTTAATTATAGCTTACTCCGAAAAACAAGTATAGTTGTAAAAAATGAAACCTGATATGTTTGGAACACAAAATTTGAGAGTTAATTTAGTTTATGCATACAGAATTTGATACTCAAAAGAAAAGCCATCTATGTCTACCCCAAGATAGCACCCTTTTAGTGCCAGCTGATGTTCTTTTTTGTTTTCAGGCATCGCATGATCGAGACACACATTTTACAAAATTATACACACACAAAATAATAAATATAGCAAAAGAAACATTATCAAGTTAGAAAATAGACCCAATAACAATTAATCTTTATAAATAATAGAAAACACATGATGATAAGAACTATACTTAACTAGAATGTGTACCATTTCCTCCAAAAGTCATCATGTTTTGGTCTCGTTGGCCTTTTTTATATGTAGGGCAGCTCTTACTACATTTCCTCTTGTAATAATTCCCACCTTCATATGTACAACCACCGCTTATTATTAACTCGTTACAAATTGTTTATAAACCAAACTATAAGGATCTTACCAGCTTTCCTTCACCATCTACAACTGGAAGGCGCCGATATTTTGTTTCAAGCAACAATCTGACATTTTAGAGTTTTTCAATTAGATTTATACAGTGTTACAGAATGTAAACAATCAAGAAAGGAAGGTAGGTTAGACCTGGCAGCATCTTCGAGATTAGTATTTGGACGAACTACTAACGGTGCAGGTGTCATTAAATCACCAACTACCTTCCCGTCGGTTTTGCTTAGCAGTTTTTGTACCTCGTTGAATGTCTGCAATTATCGTTTCAATTTAAGTAGAATATGGTATGGAATAGAAATGATATGCAACCATACATAATGCGTTAGTAAGATATATAAATGGTTACCAAGTAGTCAAAAAAAAAAAAGCACACGTCCGAGACAAAAGACAAAAGGAGAAAAAAAGATGTACATATATTAGGCATAGAAAAATAATACAACTCCCCAATTATAACAAAACAACTAATAGAATTAGCAACTTACAATCAACCAACTAATATCAAAATAGTAAAAAAAAAAATTTAGGATCATCCAATTATATGAAAACCAATATAACTATGGCCCAATGAACAAAACCAAAACAAGAAAAACTGACAGAAAATGCCAAACAAGAAAATAAAAGAAAGCAAGCACAACACTCACATTCTAGGGCACATGCAAAGAGGCAAAGAAGAGAAAAAGAAAGAAGAAGCAGACTTATCGCCTGCTTCGAAGAAAAAGGAAAGAAAAATCAGAAGCTGCCGACTTCGAACACCAGGCAACCGCCTCGCATCACATAGCGCCTGGAAGGAGGCACAGGCATGTGCCTCCCATGAGCTTTTCAAAGACGATTACATTGCGCCCTCGTGTCCACCTCAGGCACAACAGCCTCACCTGAGTGCCTAGGCGGGAGCCTGGCTCGCTTATAATAACTGTGAACGAATACCTAGCAATTTCTTTGCATCACAAAAGGGCAGTAAGTCTACAAAAACATCTTTAAGATAGATGGTCGACACTTACCTTCCATGTGCTATCAACTTCCGGGAACATGCTCGTATCAGATCGCATAGCACCTAATCAAAATATGAGAATGTTTTAATCTCAGGATTGCTAACTAATTACATAAAGAGATAAGTAGGAGAAGCATAAATGATATAAAGGACTTATTAGTAAGTTTGATGCTATCCACTATAGAGGGTTAAATACCATTAACTTCCCATCTACTTTCCATTTGTTTTGCAAAAAATATAAATAAATAAATAAAATAAAAGTAATGAATCTTTTTTTCATACAGCTAAAGTCCTACTTCATCATGCATCCATATATGCTCATTTTATATATTAATAAAACGCATTATAGTTATTTTGTGAATAAAAACAATCCAGCCATGTAAGAAGTTTAAGTAGGAAAACTGAAAAGAGATAGTTAAGATTCAAAATACAAATGTACATATAAAATAAATGCTAGCAATATGAGGAATGAAATCAAGATAATATTAATCTACTAAAACAATAATAATTTGATATTTCAAGTTATGGCTTACCTGATACAGAATCAAGTGCTAGTAAGTCGTAATCCGAAACCAGCCCAACCTGCAGAAAGAATGAACCTTTGAATATTTCAAGTTATGGCTTACCTGAACCGTTACAAGTATTTATGCAATGCTATGCTCATCATATGAACAGATGGCTTTATGAATACAAAAAAAACAATATGGTTTAGTCAAAGCTTCTATATAATTCAGCCCCAGAAGAAATGCCCACCTGAACTACAGATTTTTTTTAAAAAAAGCACCAAATTGCTAACCTATATCATAAGATACAAAGAACAAATTGGATTGTAAGTAAATTGCATTAAAAATTGGAGACGGAATAAAAAGAGTTACCAATTTCCAGTCATCATCAATTACAGGAAAGCCAGTTATTCTGTGTTCTACAAGAGCTTCCAGAGCTGTAGGATGGAAATCAATTAGAATTTAGTAAAGCTAAGGAAACTGAAGTGATCAATGAATTTGTCCTCGGTGACGCAATACCTTCATCTACCGTTGTTGTGGGCTTTACTACATGTAACTCATCTTTTTTAGTCATAAAATCACCCACAATCAGAACTCCGTTTCTTGGCTGGAAACAAAAATGATACTTGTCAAAGATAAAAGTAAAGATAACGGATTGTATTGCACAGTTGATGCCTTTAACCACCATGTCCAGACATGATGTATGTTATGAGTACAACCAACCAATAGGTATATGGAAATGATACACAAATACTTCTTTATGCAGATATATATAAGTTTTAGACATTTGCAAGAATGGCAAAACTATGATGTCTTTGTCGATTACAACAATGATGTGCCGTAGAAATACAATTAGATATGCACTCATAAGGAAACAACAGCCTTTTCATGGTCCCCAAAAGAGTAATCAACTGTACCATTGTCAACCAACAAATAATCTGATCTTGAAATTGCTGCAACACGTATCAGTCAAATAAAGGGGCTGCGGAAGATTCTTGCAAAATCTCACTTCAAATAAGAAGAGTGTGACTATATTTTGAACGTGATAACGGACCATGGATTAAGCTATCTAATTCCAAAAACATGTCATACATGGAAGAAGCAAACACATATAAAGGATCCATTGATCTCATCAACCGCAAACAGGAAGACAATCGGTGTTCGCAACTTTGCGCAGAATATTTACTTTAGGATGTTATGCTTGGTTTTAAAAAGCACGAAGCACACAAAAGCGACGAGGTCTAAAACTGAGGCGCAAAGCGTAAAAGCGGTGAGCTTTTTGTACGTGAGGTGCAAGGCGCTAGGAAAAGCGCTTTTTTTGCCTAAGGAGCTCAACTACATGAAGCGCTGTGAGGCACGAGGCGCTGCCTTAGTCAAACTTAGGGTTTTTTGGGCCAAAAGTCAAAATCAGGGTTTTTTTTTAAAGATTTTTAAGTGTGTTTCGGCTTCAATGTATGTTTAGTGAAGTGTTTAAGTGTGTTTTATAATTATGTTATTGTGTTTAGGATTGATTAACAAGTAGAATATGTAGTACTGGCTTGCATAAATATTTTTTTACTCCTTTTTGCCTTGGGCGCCTCACATACGTGAAGCTCTCGCCTCGCGCTTTAAGCCCCGCGCCTCGGATTTTGGAACCAAAACGCCTCGGAGCGCCTCGTGCTATTTTAAACCAAGGCAAGGCGATTATATGATTTTTTTTATATATATCCTATAGGTTTTTAGCATCATTCACCCAAAATATAGATATAAAGAAGGCTTATATATGATTTAACTAAAATTTACAATCTTCTTGCTACATGTATAACACTTTGAAGCACAAAAAAACCCAGTGTACAAAGAGCGCACGGTTCAATGGGACTTTTTCCCAAAAAAAGCGCGCTTTTCTTGTACACTGCGCTTTATGTCACACAAGGCGCAGGGCTTTGCGCCTCATGTCGCCTCGTGCTTAAGCCCGCTTTTTTAAAACCAAGATGTTATGTTACTCACAAGACAATTCCTCACCCCCAAACATCTATACTCCAGGTCAGTAGTCACTAGTCATATCACACAGGCCGTATGATGACGAGAAAAGGTCATTCGGGCCGTATGTCTTTGTCATTGGTCACATCAGTCATTTCTTATACATCATATGATACGGCTCTTATGCAACATGTATGGCCATCTTTCGCCCTATCATACGACTTGTTTAATCACTTTTTGCCCCTTATCATAGTTGTTAAAAGCCATCGCCCCTTGCGCCTAGGCCCATTTTTCAAGGGAGCGAGGCGAGACAATTGTGCTTTGATTCTCCAAGTGATGGTTTAGCTGGATATTCCAGCAAGATTCCCAAATTCCAGAGTGTTTTTAGCCAAATTCTCTAACTTATGGCTAGTTTCCAACCAGATTTCTACTTTTATCAAAGGAAAACTACTTTTGGGAAAATAGAGGGTTTCTATGGGAATCAGAAACGCCCCTGTTTTGGCGCCCCAAAAATAGGCGGGAAACGATCTTCAGAACGTACTCCCAATCAGAGGTAAAGAATCTTCGATTTCATACCTACGTACATCTGTTTTGTCTCTGTTTTCCCTCTAATCTCATCATGTATAAATTCTGTTTTGAATGAGAATTCTGTTTGGTAACATTGGATATTTGTAAGAAACTAAAACATTTGAGTTTTGTCTAACATATTTGCTGCTTATACAGAATATACAGAAACAAAATTATATAGCAACATCCCTTAGTGGTTTTTTTTTTTTAATTTAAAACATACTTAGTAAATTAAAATCAACACATTACAAGTGGACGGCTGGTAAGCGGACAACAAGCTGCGCCGCCACCCCCTTAGTGGTGAATAAGTTTAAATTTACATTAGGTACATACTTGACTATATGGAACACCATACCAGTTCGTACCGAAATGAACCTACCCCTCCGTACCGAATTTGTCTAGACTAGCGAACCGCAATTTAGGTGACTACGAGTGTGCCTAGCGCCTTTGATAATTATACCGCTTATCATTCAACCTGTATGACACGTCAGGATAGTTATAGTTTGACAGTGGCGCTCCCTTTTCTCTATTCCGGTGTAATATGGTTCCTATCTAGTTCCTGCTCAGTTCCTATTCTAGTGGTTAATTTTAATGTCCTTAATTATCCCTAATTTCTTACATATCAACCTAAATAATAATAATAATAATAATAATAATAATAATAATAAAGTAGAGTAAAGAAGAGAGAAAAGGATGTACCGGTACGGAATTACCGGTCAAGGTAGGTGGTGGTGGAGCTGCTGCTGCAGTGACGAAGAGAGTAGGTCTAGAAGAAACAGAGAGTAGTGTGGAGATACGTGATTGTGATGGATGAGATGAGATTAATAAACAGGGAAGCTGGTGGTGGAATACGGTGGATTGGGATAGGGTTATTGGGTGTAGAAGAGAGGCCATCATATGATGATAGTGGTGGTCGATAAGCTGGCTTCTCTTCTGGCTGACGGAGAGATCCAGAAGCCCGATAGATGGAAATTATTAATATTATCGTTAGCTCTTTGGATTTTGTTACCTTGCAGGCAGGCTTCTTTATATACTTTGGTTTGGTTTGGTGTAAAGATAGATAAGATCGTTTTCGTCTTCAGTAACTAATTCTGTTTTATGTGATGTAGATTTAGAGTAGGTTAAAACGTGAGTACGACACGAAATGTAAAATACAATTCACTACACACGATTTGTAAAACATAATGTATACAATAATTACAAAAGGTGTAAAACACAATGCTAGAAGCGAAGTGTAAAACACATAAAAATCGTAAAACACATTGCGTTGGCAATTTCAAACGTAGGAGTGGTAATCTAGGAGTTAGACTGAAGTTTTTAAAAGATGAGGGGGTGTAGTACAAGGGGATAAAACGTAAAGTTTAAAACCCGAGGGAAAGTAGAAGTAGCAGTTTAGGTGTTCAAATTGCAATTTTCTAAAAATGAGAGGAGTGAAAATGGAGTAATAGTGCAAGGGGTAAAAACATATAGCTTAAAATTTGAGGGGATGGTGGCGATAATAGCACAAGGGTAAAAAACACAAAGTATAAAACCTAAGGGGGTAGTGATAGAAATGAAAAAGTAGTCTAGGGGTTAACATGGCCATTTTCAAGTTGATAGTGTAAAACCGAGTAATAATGCAAGGGTAAACAAACAAAGTTTAAAACTTGAGGGGTGGTAACGGTTAAAATAGAGTAATAGTGCAAGGAGTAAAAAACACAAAGTTTAAAACTTGAGGGAGTGGTGAGGGTAAAAATGAAGTAATGGTGCAAGAGGTAAAGACGCAAAGTTTATAACCGGGTAATAGCGAAATTAAAACTTGGGGATTAAAATGAAAATAACAAAAATTGAGGGGCAGCCAATGGAATTACCACCGACACTTCCCTTTAGGATATAGATAATTATAAATAAAATTTTAATCGTATGTCATAATGTGATAAAAGGTTTTAAACAAAAACATTGTAATTAGGCTAAACGGTATAGAGAAGGGGAGGAGTCGGGGAGCTGGTGTGGTGGTTGGGGCTGTCTGGGATCTCCTCACCGAATGTTCTCTCTCTCCCCCTCCCCCCTGATGTGTTGCTAAATGCGTCACATTTATTTGACGGTTTTGCGTTGTTTTTAAGTCTTTTATCATGTGTTTAGTGTTTGATCAGTGCATTTTAGATTTACCCTACTTGATATTAATTATAGTATAGATACACTAATATTAGTAACAAAACATAGTAGTTTAAAAGATTCATATGTTTGATAGGTTTCAAAATAAAACGTAGTAAATGAGCTACTATTGATGAAATTAATTAAGTTTTGTACACCATCGGTGTATAAGGCATCCCAGAATTTTATGTTTTTATTTTTTTTCTTGTGAGTCTTAGTTTCAGGTATGTTATCGACCGCGAATGAAATGCTATACGGCTTGATTGGGAGGAACTGCAAAGGTTCATGCGCACACTGCCTATATCCAGGGGAGTATGTTCCTTTTTATTGTTGTTATACATATTTTTATTTCTGATTTATTTTATTTCCTATCTTACATTGAGGACAATGTGTCGTTCAAGTGTGGGGGTGGGGAAACTTCGTTTTTATTTATTCTTGAGTAAAAAAAAAATTGAAAAAATGAAAATGTCTTGAAAATTGTTCTTAAAAAGCATTCTAATCGAACATAAAGCAGCTATTTCAGTACATACCAGTTGTTTCTTGATTGATTTTGGCAGTAGATCCTTAGTCATGGTCTAATTTATGGAAAAGTAATATGAACCGTTTTCAGCAGGTGTTTTTAAGAAAAGAAAAAAAAAGTTTAGAATTACCTGACTAGGTTTAACAAGCTATTGGTAATAAATCCATGCACACATCGGCAACCCATTTCCCCACTTTTGTGAGATCTTGAGCCTACTAGATGATAGATTGACTTATATATATATATATATATTTATTTGTTGAGGATAACCAAGGCCATGTCTATGTGGTGTTCTTGTAGTTAAATCGAATAGGTTGCAAGATTATACAAATAGGATCCCGGGTGGAAGTTACATTTATCTTTATTATTTATTTAGATTATTTTGTTATCATTTTAACTTTTTATAAAACAAACAAAAAGATAAAACTAGCAAACTTCATAATTGTATTTTTATATTTATTTGTTAACTAGATTAGACGAACAAATAATTTATGTGACATTAACCACATGCTCCTCGTGGATTCGATATTCCCTACTTACCCTGGCTACCTAGGTTATTTAGGTTTTGTATGACCCTTGACGACAGACGGTGATCAAATGGCGCCGTTGCCGGGGAGCTAGTGCGCTTAGTATTACATTGCTTGTTTGTTTGTATTTTTTTTAGTGTTTTGAAAAAAATAAAAAAATAAAAAAAATAGAAAATCTAAAAAAAACAAAAAAAAATTATATAAAAGTGTTATTTAATTTTATTAGATTTCACTTTGGGTGTTCTAGTTGTGCAGGTTTTTCTTTTACAGGTGTAGAACATCATGAATTGGGTTGATGAAGACAATGAACCATGCTATAGTTGTGGAAGTTTCGCTCACTGGACTGAAGATTGTAAAGATTGTCCAAAGCCCTTACCGTCAGTAGATCCTTATTGTTTTTGTTGCGGACAAATCCATAGGGATGAAGACTGCACAATATTTTGGAGTGATCCAGAATATTGGGATGAAATGTGGAAGTCGGGGTACCGGGCAACTCCATGTCAAGAAGATTATCATAGTTACTCTAACTATGAACCTGAAGAGGCACCTTTCTCAGGTAACCGGGAGAATTATTACTATTATGAAAACTCACAATCATGTTTTTCTCCAGGTTACTACCAAGATCAATATCTAATTCCTCCCGATGAAGACGAATGTGCAGAGATGACATATCAAACCGAGGAGGAAAATAACCTTGCTCGAGCAGAAACGATGTTATCCAAGATAGAGGAATTTTTATCAACATCCAACCTCTCAATTCAACAACATATTGAGTACTTAACTTTGAAATGCGAGGTGTTATCGGCAAGGATAGATATAGCAGAGTCTGTGTCTCCTTTACCTGATGATATCAGAAACTATTCTCAAGTTAAGGACGAGGTTGTGGAGACTAATACCACACCAAATCCTTCACTTGTTGAAGAGTTACAGGTAGAAAAGGTTGTTGTTGCTATTGATGCAGGTGTCACAAGTCTTTCTCAAGATTCTCACAGCTCTCATCCCGCACTGATTACCTTCATAAACAAGGTTCGGGATGAAGATCCAAAGATAAATATTAGGAATGTGAGATTACAAGACATCGGGCAAAGGCGAGTGAGATGGTTCTTCCACATCAACAAAAAGCGCCCAATTCACATGCCAATCTTTAAACATCTGTTTATTTGGCATGTAAACTACCGAGCATACATTGGAAACTCGGTAGGCAAGTGCGAGCTTAGACCACCTTGATACCCAGGTATGATTTTTGTACAATTTGTATATTAATTTATTTATTTTGTTTTATTTTATTTTTCTTTTATTTTTAGTTTTTTTTAGTCTCTTTTGATTTCTGGGAATGCTTAGAGTTTAACTCTGCAATCAGATAACCTCGCCTGTACTCAATCTCCATTCAGGCGGGATAGATCTGTACACCATCGGTGTATAAGGCATCCCAGAATTTTATGTTTTTATTTTTTTTCTTGTGAGTCTTAGTTTCAGGTATGTTATCGACCGCGAATGAAATGCTATACGGCTTGATTGGGAGGAACTGCAAAGGTTCATGCGCACACTGCCTATATCCAGGGGAGTATGTTCCTTTTTATTGTTGTTATACATATTTTTATTTCTGATTTATTTTATTTCCTATCTTACATTGAGGACAATGTGTCGTTCAAGTGTGGGGGTGGGGAAACTTCGTTTTTATTTATTCTTGAGTAAAAAAAAAAATTGAAAAAATGAAAATGTCTTGAAAATTGTTCTTAAAAAGCATTCTAATCGAACATAAAGCAGCTATTTCAGTACATACCAGTTGTTTCTTGATTGATTTTGGCAGTAGATCCTTAGTCATGGTCTAATTTATGGAAAAGTAATATGAACCGTTTTCAACAGGTGTTTTTAAGAAAAGAAAAAAAAGTTTAGAATTACCTGACTAGGTTTAACAAGCTATTGGTAATAAATCCATGCACACATCGGCAACCCATTTCCCCACTTTTGTGAGATCTTGAGCCTACTAGATGATAGATTGACTTATATATATATATATATATATATATATATTTTTATTTGTTGAGAGTAGGCCAGATGTTTCTCTGTTGCAGAACTTGTGTGATTTGATACATGCTGAGGTTATAGACTATATATGCACGTAGATGATAAAGGCGATTTAGGATTCCCTTTTTGTTTGACACCTTTTATTTGTTTTGTGTTAACCGGTTTACCCAAATATTACCATTAGTAGCCAACTTTGAGCCTTATACCCTTTCGTTTGCTAAACCACATAATCACCCAAATAAACTAATACCTTTACCAAGTGTTGATGACATCCAAAGTGTTAAGTGACTGTATTTATGTTAGAAAAAAATATATATGTAAAAAAAATGAAAAAAAAAGAAAAGAAAAAAAAAAGAGAAAAAAATATATACAAAAATGGAAGTATGTGTTTTGGGTCAAATATGCCCAAAGTTGTGTTTATTTATGTGTATTGTGAATAAGGATTGTCAATCATGTTGGTGTCACCATTTTATTTTAGCCACTTCGAGCCAAATCTATCCTACCTTTACCCTAAGCCCAAAACCCGTAAGTCCTCACTACTAGAAAAAAGGTCTTTCTTGACACGCAATGCGTGTCAAGAAAGGGGTCTGATGACAAGAAAAAAAACGTCAAGGATGGCGGTGTCATAAATTTAATATGACATATTTTTGCGTGTCATCTGTTTATGACACACATTTATGACAGCATTTAGTGACATACGTTATGACACTTTTTAATGACACTTTTTATGACAGTTTTTGTTGACATTTTTTCAACATATATTATGACATAATTTTATGACAGAATTTTATGACGTTCTTTTGCGTGTCATAAATTTATTAATTTAAAAAAAAAATCCTGTAAAATTACATATATACCCTCCTGGATTTATAGCTATTTTATTATATGCAAAATAATTAGCAAACTAATAACAAAAACATCATTTCATTATATAATTCGAGACGTTTAACGTTTACAAAAATATTGTATCGACATTACATTGCCTTCAAACAAAAAAGTTTGGATCATTTGAAAATAAATGTTGCGGCGTAGCCTGACCATTCTTCGCGAACGGCATCCATGTCTTCATCCCCGTAATGATTCACTCCTCCCCCGACCTGAGACAACAATAAAATTAATACATTAGTCGAGGCCGGCCAATTATTTTACATAAATCATCGCTACGTTTATTTTGCCATAACTTACATCGCCCAATATTTCGACTCCTCCTTGCACTATCTCTTTCATGATGTAAAAACCATAGAAAAATAGAAAAGTTGATAAATATGTTCTAAACCTAAAAATAACCTAGTGTCCTTGTTCAATCTCCATCTGCACTCCATCTGCACCTAGGTCGACTCATGGTTGGGCTCACATCTCTACATAGAAAACCATAAAAAGAATCAGAAAAAAAAATGTTGTGAACTGTGTACTAAATATGTCACTAAAATTTGGTTCAAATAAACACCTTTGCTATCAGCAGCAAGCAGATGCTCTTTGGCCATAGCTGGAGCAATTCCAAGTGTTCTTGTAGCATCAGTAGCACTAACCCCGGTTTTTAGCACATCAGGCTTTTGTACTAATGATCTGATCCTTGAAAAAACCTACATTTGCGGTATATATATTAAGTAAATCCTAAGTTCATGTCACATGAAAAAAAAATTTAATTCTAATTTTACCTCTTCATCACTGTGAGGCTTATTTTGTATGACCATAACACCACTTTCAAACTTCTTGGGCATTACTAGACTGCAGTTAAACCGACAAACGAACGGATATTAGTAATCTACTTCAAAATATATGAAGAAATGCAGGCCTGTAGTCTACAACTGTATCACGACCATCATCTTGAAGGTTATAAGCACGAAGCTTGTGACCTAACCCGATACCTCTTCCTTCATGACCCCTGCCAGCTTCTTCAATTTGTTGCATTGAATGTGCCAATTGATTACCACAATCACATCTTGCTGACACAAATATGCCTCCTGTTAAGCATTCTAAATGTACCCTTACAAGAATGTCCTCCCCGTCTCGAATGTCACCCTGATTTATAATGACGAACAGTTTCATCAAATTAAAGTGTTTTGACCCCACTATAGTTCACTAAAATGTAACTTCAGTTGACTTTCAACCCTTTCGACCCATCCCCATTTTAGCTAACTTTTTTTTGTTTGACCCGTTTGATATAATACAAAACTGAAATTAACAAATTTTCCATCTCTAAATAATACATTTATAATAGTTTCCTCACCTTAACCATAGCAATATGTTCGATTCCATCTAAGACTGATCTATAACAATGAGCGACAAATGGCCCCCATGTAGTAGGTATACATGCAGCAGAAGCAAGCTCTACTAGCTTATCCGTCTTTCTTCTATACCTGCAAATTCAAACCCATGTCATTATTCATAAATGACCCCATTAGATTATTATTAAATACTTTATTGGTCATCAACTCATCATGTTTAACTCGGTGATAAACTAAAGAAATATTTCATACATTTTGCACAAAAAGTGTTTTAGGTATAAATGAACACCACAATAGAGATAAGATCGTCAGCTACCTGATTAGATCAGCAATATATATCAACTTTAAATTTTCCCTTTTGACAAATTCTTTAAGCTTTGGCAATCTATCCATGGAACCGTCATCGTCCACAATCTCACATAAGACAGCTACAGGGTCAAACCCAGCTAACATGGCTAGGTCAACAGAAGCTTCTGTATGACCCGCTCTTTTTAGAACACCGCCTTCCCTGTATCTCAGCGGAAATATATGGCCCGGCCTGTTGAAATCTCCCGGCTGTGCATCTTTTGATGCTAAAGCTTTTATGGTTGCCGCCCTATCACTTGCTGACACCCCGGTGGTTGTACCATGCTTTCCATCCTACAAGACCACAAAGATTATTTTAAATACTACAACATAAGCACATCTAAACACTATCTTCTACAACCCGTAATATGACGACTGATTATCGAGTTCTGATTATCATTTTCAAACGTGCTTGAAAACACACTCTAAGGTGTGTTGAAAACGTTTCTTTTAAATTGAGAAGTCAGCCATGCATTTTTTTACTAATACAAAATATAGCGAAAACTATACATGCCACTGATACTGTGAAGGCTGTAGTGAGTTTTTCTTCATTATCTTTATGAGAAACCATTAAAGGAAGTTCCAATCTATCCAAATCTGCAAAGTGGATTGCATTAATCTATCCAAAATATAGCGAAAACTATACTCCCTTTCGTCGTGTGTTTTCGCTGATTTGACATGAACCGTGACATTAATCTGCAAAGTGGATTGCATTAATCATCATCAATATTAAAAAACGAAAAAAAAAAAAGAACTGAATGACATGTTGATCTATGATTATAATTGTTGAAAAAAAGATACATGTAATAGACTTCTCCAGCGTTTGGATCAACTGCTGGCTTGGTGATTGATTCAATGAGGTAATCGTCAACATTTTAAGGTAATCGTGAACCAAAAATTGACCCGTTTAACGGCAAAAACCTACTTTTTGAAGATTCTGCGCAAAGAAGATGAAAGTGCTTTGTCATAAACTATGTTATAGCCCTTACGGAAGTCCTCGTCGGCAACTGGAAAATTGAAAGGATTACACAGCAATACAGCACCAGAAATGCGGCAACTTGCTGATGATGATTCATGAGGTTGGTCCATTGTGTGGGGATGAGCATCTCGACGCTTCCTTGCTACTTTGTACAAGCACATCATGATTGATTGATGCCAACTGGGATAGGTTCTGCATACAAACAAAAAATCTAATATTCCTGCATTGTATGAAACTGGGAAGATTTGACTTAAAACAAATTGATGAATGCAAACTATTTGACAATCAAACATTAATCTCATACAACCGTCAAGAAGACAAAAGTACAAAACAGAGCGTTCAAGTCGATACCAATGCTTTTTCCATCAGATATGGCAATCTTCATTACCCATTTACTTATGACGTCGTTAATTTGGGTTTAAATGTGAAATGTGTATTCAAAGTAATTAGCTTAATAGGAAACATGTCAAAATTCTAACAAGGTGTATTTAAATAATATAAGTTCTATAATCATATTTGAACCGCTAATTAGTAATAAAAGATCATTGGAGAAAACGTGTCTACAGGCAACCCAACCATACCTATATGATTTGTTACCAAGCCCGACTTACTCATTTGCAACCTTTATTAAATCCTCATTCGATGATTAAAAGATTTGCCTTAACACGTTAATTAGATAGCTTATTTACCTGTCTATCAAACCTTCTGAGGCAATCTCATATATAACAATTAAAACTTGCGTTATATCATATCAACGATCAACCCAACCAAAAAACTAATATCAAATTTACCCATTTAAAACATTTACAACTTCATATTTACCAAACTTAGAATATGACCATTATACCACTCTTTTTCTCCACACACTCGGACACTCCAAACTCTCACATATGCTCATGCAAGTTTCAGAGAAACGGTACCTTGAAAGAGAAATTAATCCAGGAAAGATCATCACATGCAGATGCTTTAAACTCTGCAAGATCTCCATATTCGTCTTCCTTCTAGAAAAGGAAAAGGAGACACTAATAAACAAATAAATAAACATATTCTAGTGTGGCCAACGTATAGTGTGAGCCAAAAACACTCTTTCGATTAACATAAGGTGTACCTCTTTTGTGTCAGAAAAGAACTCACTAGTGTCGGAAGCCGCATCACTGCAGTCTTGATCATCATATGTTCCACTTGAACTATGACTATGTCGTGAAACAAAATAACTAGTATCATCTATGCCATTCGGATGTGGTATAAACGCCACCTATATGAATATATGCAAACTTAGCAACGAATATTACTCATAGCAATGTCAACCCATTTACTTACAAGTATTGTTTACTGAAAAAATACATAAAAAATGCAAGTCAAATATATTGAAAGTCGTCCAAATTATATCTTTTAGGCATAAAGCATCCCAAATTATCATATTCAGATAATTTATTATTGAAATGGTATAACTAATACTAGTTAATAAAACACTTTAAAAAGGAAAGAAAACATGACTTTGGGCAAAATAACTAGTATCATCCTGTAATGACATGTTGAATCAAATCATTGGTAGACAATCAGCAATCATTTTATTGCCGTCATTCCTTAACAAAGTGGAGATGATAATAATAGTATTACCTGAGCTAAATACCTAACAAGAATGTTTGCTCCAAGAGACCAACCAGCAGCATACAAATTTGCATCTGGGTAGCGACTAGAAACATGATCTACCACTTCACTAATATGCCCCATTAACGATGCTGAATAGAACTGTGACAATTGATTTTTTTTTAAACATATATACATAAGCTAATAAATAACACACACTACCCCAAAATTTAGCTGATTGCAGATTAGTGATCAGTGGCATTGATTTTATTCTTTCGGATTTAGATAATGAACACTGATACCTGAGGTGTGGTAACAGGGCCATGAACGCAACCACGGCTGTTGAAAACCACTACGCGCCACCACTTCTTTCTTGCTCTCACTAGCATATGCCGCACGTATGAATCTCCACTTCCTCCCATCAACCCCGGCTGCAATCATCCATTAATATAGATTAATACAGATTCTACTTACTCTATGGTCTATCAAACAATTTCAACAGCTAAAACCCTAAAACCAATCTCAAACCACTTAATCACCCCAATAGCGATAACCATTCGCAATTTGTAAGAAGGGGAAAGAGGGATTATTAGGCAAAACACCCACATTCGCAATTTGTAAGAAGGAGAAAGAGGGATTATTATGGAGTATTATAATAATAATAATAATAATAATAATAATAATAATAACAACAACATACCTACCATCACAATCGACTACTCAGATCAGATTTTAACACAATTGAACTTCAAACTTCAAACTTCAAATTAGGGTTTGATTTGAGAAGGAACGAGCAGGAGACAGAGGGGTTTGGCGCGAGCAAGAGACGGGAGGTTTGGAACGAGCAGGAGATTGATCATCGATTAGGGTTTGGAACGAGCAGGAATTGCAGATTATTTGAGAGAGGTCTTGTGTTTATTTTGTTATGAGAGAGAGGGGAAGGTGAAGGTTTATGGGGAAGCGTGCTCGGGAGAGGAGAAGGATTTGAGATTTTACGTGACACGAAACCATGACACGCTTATTTCAAAACTGTCATGTTTTTTTTTTATGACGGAAAATTATTGACACGCATAAAAAAACGTCAAGAAATTGTCATTTTTTATCTAAGATGACATTTTTTTTATGACATGCACTTTTGCATGTCATTAAACATGGTATGTCATAAAAAAAGTGTCAAGAAAGGGTATTTTTGTAGTAGTGCCTTTAGATACGTGCATTGTCGACAGCTGAGGTGTGATTGTTATACAAGCCTATGATAACAGAGTTACATTTATGGTTTTGAGTGAATAATACTAGCGCATTACATGCTAGTCCAGATATGAAACCGAGTGGAGTGAAAAATTGTGAGAGGTGTGTTGCATGAAAATAAAAACCGAAAGCATGTTAGGTTTAGTCAGATTAATTCTGTTTTTAAATGGAAATCAATTTGATTTGCTGAATTAACACATCTAATGCTGATCTGTAAATGGAATATGACTTTGGACCTTAGCTAAGGTATGATGGGGCGACTGGGGTGCTAGTCTGTGATAATGTCTTGAGCAGAGTATATATATAAGTTTTTTTTTTCGAGACGAAAAAAGATAAGTGTGGGGGTGTGATGTGTTGCTAAATGCGTCACATTTATTTGACGGTTTTGCGTTGTTTTTAAGTCTTTTATCATGTGTTTAGTGTTTGATCAGTGCATTTTAGATTTACCCTACTTGATATTAATTATAGTATAGATACACTAATATTAGTAACAAAACATAGTAGTTTAAAAGATTCATATGTTTGATAGGTTTCAAAATAAAACGTAGTAAATGAGCTACTATTGATGAAATTAATTAAGTTTTGTGCTATCAAGGGTTAATGGAGAGGAAGGAGATTGTCATATGATTCCAAATTGTCATAATTGTAATTTAATATTTTCTTGGAGTTGAATTGGTTCGTGCAAAAATTTATCTAGACTTATTATTTTCTTTTGAAGGTAGGAAACAAGAATATGTGGTGGAATTGGATCGTAAAGTGGGTCAGAAAATAAACGCCTTGGGCTGGCAATACATTGTTGTTTGGCCCATAAAAGTATAGTGGGAAAGGTTCAACATGGGCTGGGAATTATGGTGACAAGAGGCCACAAAGAGAAGTCGGTGACACATAAAAGAGGAATATTCTTTGACGGCGGATAATATATTTCGAAGGGCACATAACAGGGGGGTGGTTATTCGACGAAGCAGCAGCCTTTTGGCTGGCTAGGGACGCACCAAGAAATAAAGAAGATGAAGGCTTCTACCATAACCATGAGCGGTTAAGTTATTCGTGATTTCCCCCGGGTGAATCTTTGTATTAATTTTATATTCTGAATTCGTTTTAATTATCTATGAACTAGTATTTTTACTACTTGTGTTGGATTGAATAAACCTTGCTTATATTTGAATCAATTTATCTATTAACTGTGATTTCTGGCATCATAGGGAGGTTGGTTGATATTTGTATAGGGATAGCTAGGCGTACGGTTTACGTTGAAAACATGTCCCTAGTTATTATTTCAATCTGAATAGTTATTGTGACAGGATAGCTAGTTATTGTGACAGGATAACCAAGGCCATGTCTATGTGGTGTTCTTGTAGTTAAATCGAATAGGTTGCAAGATTATACAAATAGGATCCCGGGTGAAAGTTACATTTATCTTTATTATTTATTTAGATTATTTTGTTATCATTTTAACTTTTTATAAAACAAACAAAAAGATAAAACTAGCAAACTTCATAATTGTATTTTTATATTTATTTGTTAACTAGATTAGGCGAACAAATAATTTATGTGACATTAACCACATGCTCCTCGTGGATTCGATATTCCCTACTTACCCTGGCTACCTAGGTTATTTAGGTTTTGTATGACCCTTGACGACAGACGGTCATCACCCCCCCCCCCCCCCCCTCTCTCTCTCTTATATGGTGAGGTGAAGGCGATGGTGAGCTGTGGAGGTAACGTGGCAGTTGGGGGAGGTTGGCAAATGATAAACCATACCGTTTAGCCTTATAAGAACAAACATTACAAGTGGTTTAAGGTAAGAATATTAATGTTTTATATAAACCCAAAATCATTCCTACAGCATGCCATGTATGAAAGAAGCAAACACATAGATCTGTAGATTCACTTTTTAACTCAATGATCTCACTTGCGTTGAATAATTTTGTCAGTGATCATATCAGTCATCTACTGTAAAAGAGTGATCGGCACGTCGTTGCCACAAATATTTCATGTGGCTTAGGGTAAGATAGAATAATAATAATATTATATATATAAATCTAAAATCAATCTTCCAAGATTATATCGGTCTTATAAGGTCATATGTAAAATTGTTAAGATTTTATCTTGTAAAAATATGGGACTTGATGGGTTAAGCTAAGAAGGCCATCTGGCTCCAGTCCATTTTTATTTGGGGCACAACTTTTTTTTTTTATAAATTCTTTTATACGTGTGTTTGTGCGTGCGTGCGCTTTTTAAATATAAAACTCATTTAACACTTAAAAGTTGAGCCCAATAATAATCAATTTAAAACTTAAAAAATATTAACCCATAAGACCCCATAACATTTATAAGTCCAATACTCATTCAACTTACTAATAAATTAAAAAAAAAAAAAAAAAGATATAACATCGCTGCTTTATGAATCCTCAGCTAGATATTAGCCTATTACAGTATTTGATTTCATTTATTCTAATGTTATGATTTTCCTAATTGTTATGTTTATTGCTATAACACTGATCGTACATAAAATTTAGTTTTACTTCGTTGAAGCTTAATGGGCATATATTTATTGGCTCATATAGCACAAGTAAATTATCAAATATGCTTACGTGTAAACTCACATAAAATTAATATAGATGATTTTTTAATGACAATAAGATTTTATCTGGTATAATCTTAGATGATGACTAAATTTGAATAACCACAAGTTTAATGTTTTGTGGTCGTGAATTCATGACTTCATTTTTATAAGGCTATAGGTAGATGGTTATTGAACGTTGAATGGGATGCTACTTGTGGGTAGCGTTTGGTATGATAGAATGAAAGTGGGAATGGAATGGACCATTACGAGGTAATGAAAAATAGTGTGTTTGGTTGGTTAAGAGAATGGAATCACCCATTCCACAAGGCATTTCATTCCCTCAAAATCATTCCATCCACCCCCATGTTTTTTCTTCATTCCATCCCTCATTCACCTTTTACTAATAACACCATAACCCACCACCACCACCCACCACCATCGTCACCACCCACCACCATTGCCGCCACCACCCACCACCGTCGCCTACCACTGTTGCCGCCACCACCTACCACCGTTGCCGCCACCCACCGCCATCGTTGCCGCCGCCACCAACCACCGCCACCGCCCACCACCGTTGCAATCCAACACCATCCAACGTCGCCCACCACTGTCACCACCCACCGCCGCCTCCACCACTTGCCACCGTTACCACAATTTCCTTTACCCACAACTACCACCGCCACTACTTACCGTCGCCACCCACCACCACCCATCCCCGCCATTGACCACCACCCACCACAACCACTCACCACCGATTTTATTCCTTCGTCTTTTTCAGCCTATTCAACAACACAAAGTAATCTTTTGTTTCATTCCCACATGGCAACCAAACAAGACATGGAATGGTAATGATCCATTCCATTACCTTGTTTATTCCATTACCTCATCCATTCCATTCCCTTATTCATTCCATTATCTCATACCAAACAGACCCGTGTAGATTAGGTTTGTTTTTAGGAGGTTTTGACATTAGAGCATTCACGCCCCCTGCGCTATTTTATACCCTCCAACATTTTATACATTATAATATAACAAAAATAATACTTTTAAAAATTTATCTCTCATTTTTCAAAATTCACATCCCCTCTCACTATTCCACCTCTAAATCTTTTGTTTCCTAATTAAAATAATAATATTTTTTTTCATACTTTTATCATTATATTTTCTCTCTCCTCATTCACAAGCATTTACAAAAATATTAAAATATTTATAGGGGTGAACAATGTCCCCCAAAATGTAAGCGTGAACAGTGCTTCCACCAAATATTTTATCTCTCATCCACTCACAATCAGTTACATCCACCCCATATAATTTGTTAGAAACACTCACATACATTTGATGGACCAAATGTGAATGCTCTAATATAATAAAAAAAATCATATTTTTCAAAATTTATCTCTCATTTTAAAAAACATTCCACACCCCCTCCACCATATTTAACGTTCTCTTACTCACAAACACTTATTTTATAATATTCCTCATTAAAATACACTCACAATAATTTGATGGGGTGAATAGTAGTTTTTTATATATAAAAAACTAAAAGATGGATTTTTCATAATATAAGGATGGGGTATAAAATAGTGGAGGGGATGTAGAGTGTTTTTAGTAAGTTTTTAAAAATTTTAGAGATGATGGGAGGTTTGATGGATGGGATGTGAATGCTCGACTACCCATATTTTTGTGAGTAAAACCTCCATATTTTAAGGTGTGGTTGTGAGTGGTTATGAGTGAAGGAGATAGAGAACGTACTGTTTATCGGTGTATTTGGGGATATTTGGTGGAACACAATTTTCATGCATTTATTTTTTTAATATTCTTTGAAAGTGATTATGAGTGAATGAAAGAAAAAAAGTAATGATAAATGTATAAAAAAATATCATTTAGTTGAATAGGAAAAGTAAAATATAGTAATTTATCATTTAATTGAAGAGGAAAAGTAAAATATAGTAATTTTTAGTGTAGTGTATGTACGGATGAAGATTGCTCTTGTAACTTTTTAAGTCTAAGTGGCCCATTTAGTACCCCATGTTGCTCCTTTATTCTCGGGCCTATATCTTGAAGTAAACCGAGTTTAATTACGGGTAGACTAGAATGAACTTATTGGCCCAAGTTGGTCTTTTAGTTTCGGCCTACATAGAAAGTTGGAACCCACAATGAAAGTTGTGGCCAGTTAGTGTCATTTACCATGATATAGAGATGAAAAAAATAACCGGTTTAGAACGAAACCAGTAAATCCAACCAGAACCGAAATGATTAAATTGATTTCACTTAAAAGTAGCACAAAAAAAATCCTAAACTGAACTGAAAACAGGGCTAAAATCGGTCAAATGAACCAGTACCACTAAAAGTCGATTGGAATTGGAAAAAAAAATCAAAATCGATCTAGGAAAAAAAAAGGTTTTGGCCATTAACATAAGAAAATAATGTTTTATTTGTATTGATATTCAATTTTCTTGTTTAAAAAAATCTAAAAAAGTTAATAAAGTTAACTTTTATGTAAATTATATGATTTTAAAAAGGTGCGTACATGAACCAAAATGGAACTGAAATCGTAACTGAACCGAAACTAGGTAAAAAAACAGATTCGCCACCGACTAAACTAGAGCGAAACCAAACGAGTTTCAAAGCGAAACCGGTTTGGTTTGGAACTGGCCAAAATCAAAACCAGTTCTAAACGGAAGCCTGTTTGTGAAAAAAAACAATATGTTGACCTATTCCATGATCTATTAAATTAGTGGTATAGTGCTTGTCCTACCATAAATGTGATATGGGTTCAAACTACAGGTAGAAAAATCAGGGTTTTTTACCGAACAAATTCGGGCTATAAACAGAATCGGGTTGGTCAAAATAGGTCTGTATAGAAACCAGTTCAGGCAGTGGCGAATCTTGACCCGAAACTTCAGGGGGTCGGAAGTCACTAGTTTCGTGGGGTCGAAAACCAGTTTCTTGGGGTCGAAACCTTATATACCAAAAAAATTCTATACAAATACTATATAATCGGAATCTCTTAGCGAAAATTCGAGGAGGGGTCGGCCGCCCCTTAAAAGAATTGCCCCTGAGTTCAGGTGGTTTTAGTTGGAGTATATTCTAGCCTATTCAAATTGGTTTATAGCAGGTTGAAATATATATACTATTGTCAATTTTTTTACCTGTTTGATATGCTTCCTTTCTTATAAGTCAATTTATCTGATTTAACATGCTCTACCCATTAAAAGCATAACCCAACTCAATCAATTTGTGTAAAGAATTTTGTAGTGGTGAAATGAATTTTGATTTGCTCGAGTCATTATGTGAAAAAAGGAATTGTGGAAGCAAGCGGCAAGCCACAACTTTCTTCATCTAGTGAAATGTTTAGAGATTATGAATTGTTTATAGCTATTCATGTGAATTACAATTGTAATTTAACTTTAACCTTATTTAATGTAATATTTGATTGCATTCAAATTGGTTTATAGCAGGTTGAAATATATATACTATTGTCAATTTTTTTACCTGTTTGATATGCTTCCTTTCTTATAAGTCAATTTATCTGATTTAACATGCTCTACCCATTAAAAGCATAACCCAACTCAATCAATTTGTGTAAAGAATTTTGTAGTGGTGAAATGAATTTTGATTTGCTCGAGTCATTATGTGAAAAAAGGAATTGTGGAAGCAAGCGGCAAGCCACAACTTTCTTCATCTAGTGAAATGTTTAGAGATTATGAATTGTTTATAGCTATTCATGTGAATTATAATTGTAATTTAACTTTAACCTTATTTAATGTAATATTTGATTGCATTCAAATTGGTTTATAGCAGGTTGAAATATATATACTATTGTCAATTTTTTTACCTGTTTGATATGCTTCCTTTCTTATAAGTCAATTTATCTGATTTAACATGCTCTACCCATTAAAAGCATAACCCAACTCAATCAATTTGTGTAAAGAATTTTGTAGTGGTGAAATGAATTTTGATTTGCTCGAGTCATTATGTGAAAAAAGGAATTGTGGAAGCAAGCGGCAAGCCACAACTTTCTTCATCTAGTGAAATGTTTAGAGATTATGAATTGTTTATAGCTATTCATGTGAATTACAATTGTAATTTAACTTTAACCTTATTTAATGTAATATTTGATTGCATTCAAATTGGTTTATAGCAGGTTGAAATATATATACTATTGTCAATTTTTTTACCTGTTTGATATGCTTCCTTTCTTATAAGTCAATTTATCTGATTTAACATGCTCTACCCATTAAAAGCATAACCCAACTCAATCAATTTGTGTAAAGAATTTTGTAGTGGTGAAATGAATTTTGATTTGCTCGAGTCATTATGTGAAAAAAGGAATTGTGGAAGCAAGCGACAAGCCACAACTTTCTTCATCTAGTGAAATGTTTAGAGATTATGAATTGTTTATAGCTATTCATGTGAATTATAATTGTAATTTAACTTTAACCTTATTTAATGTAATATTTGATTGCATTTAAAAAATAATAATTTATATAATTAAAAATTATATCTATATCTATACATATAATAAACCAAAGCCATTTTAATGACATGTCATAATATTATGCAATCTCTCTTTTGAGAGATGCCACATATGATGTGATGTGGCAACTCTAGACCAATTAAAAAAAAGGAATAATTATGGTTTAAATATGATTTAACATAATCTATTAAATACCTAATCTACTAAATGTAAATATTAAAACTTTATTATTTTCTCTCTAATGTTTTCTCTCATAACTTTTAAACGTTAATATCTTTTATATCCGAGATTTTTAAAAGAAAAAAATTACACCAAATTAACGAGCGTTTTATTTTATTTCCAACGAGTACCATAGTGCTATATAAAAACGGAGAAAAAAAAACGACTATTTTTTGTAACCCGGCAGGTATTGTGTCAGGTTTGGAATTAGTTTTAAAAAAATTGTGGGTTTGGGTCGGGCCTGGGATTAGGTGATACCCGACCCAATTACCCTTTTTTTTATATTAGAATATGATAACTTATGGCAGAGATTTGTTTAAAATAATAATAATAATAATAATAATAATAATATTCATTAATCATATATTGGCAAGTCATTAATTATGTTGTCATATTAGATATTTTATTATGTCATATTAGATATTTCAACCCGGGACGCTTTCCAACAGGTAATTGCTATATAGATGTCATTTTTATAATTTAGATACTTTTAATTTTATACACTTTATTTAGATTTCTCAACCCGGGATGCTCCCGGGGTATAAGCTAGTATTTTGTATTGTTCAACCCATGTAATATACGATACTTAACCTAGTAAGAGTATATATGGGTATATTAGTTTACCGTTCAAAATAAAATTATTGATTATGACTAGTTAATATGTTCAAAAATTCATAACTATTTGAAACTCATTATCCTATATGTTTATAAAGCAATGGCCATGAATAGTGCCTCTGCCACGTGGCAGAGGCTTATTGGTTTTTTTTTAATTCAGCTTTGGCTGTTTTAACGATATATATATTGTAGTATACGGATTATAACAAAAATGTTGATGGTTCAGTTTGTAAGGTTGTTGTTGTGTTTCACAATGTACCCGGGTTCGAGCCATGCAAACGGTTTTTTATTTCCATTATTCAGGTTTTTGATAGTGGATTACAGGTTTTATTACATGTGTCCAGGTGGCACACTCTGGGTTTGGGTATAAGTCTCTCTCCCCCAATTTTCAGTTCTTTCTTTATCTCTCCTCCCCGCCCCACCAAACTCTCCTCTCTCTCTCTCCTATTAGTTTTACATTCCTTCATCATCTTCTTTATATCGTCTCTGTTTTCTTAGGGTTTCTGGTCTGATACTAATCGCCGAGACCATGGGATGAATTGATTATTTCGGCTTTGTGTCGTGTGTCAACTACAATTTCAACTCTGTTACAAATTATTAGGGTTTCTTTCTTGCTAATAAAATCAAAGACGCTCTGATCGATCAAACGTGACACAAAGTTAATTAGCGATTATCAATTATTTGTGTACCAATACGACGTCGTCTTCATTGTCCTCTCCTCCTTCGGGAACTAATGAGTTTGTAGATTATTTAGCTGTGATTAAAACATGTTTTTATCAGGTACTTGATTTTTAGTCGATTTGATCTCATTATGCATTATCTATTTTAAAATATGAAAGATGTATATTTTAGTTTAGGAAATGATGCAGAAAGCGATCAAAGCATGAATAATAGGCACAATATCATGTGCTTTGGTGATTGAAATATTATGTGCTTTGGTGTAAGAATTATGGTCTTTATTTTAATTAGTAACTAAAAATTTTTGTTTTTTAATTTTTGGAGAGGTCCCTTTTTTTATGTAAAGTTGCAGTAGGTTTGTAAAAGAGAAAGATAAAATTTAAATTATCTAAACTTTAAATAAAATGTAGATGTAGATTGTACACATATTTTCCATTTACTTACTCGAGGATATATAACTCTAAATTATCGACCATAATCATAAGCTTTAAGTTTTAATGTTCTGATGAGCAGTAAAGAATGGATTGATTATGCATCATTTATGTTTCCTGGTCGTGAAGCCGAAAATGATTTAATCGATGGTGTTGATTGACATAATCCGTTTACTTTACTTTTGTTAGTTGATAGCTAGACTTTATGTTTTTTTTATGTGTGAACCAGGCTTGCTAAATGGAGGGTCAGGTCACAGGTCAAAACGATTTCAAAAGCAAAACGGCTTCGGTTTAAAGTGGGTCTGCTTTGAGGCACAAAATGCGATTTGATGGTTTTGAGTTACTCATCTGCTAGGAGAGGGTGCTTTTGGTGAGGTACTTATCCTGCCATTTTTTTTTTGCAGTTTTCATCACTTTTTTTTTCATTGTTTTATGCTAATTGTATTTGAAAATGTAAGATGCTATGTGTACTATTTAATTATTTCTCATGTTGTTTATGTGAGAATTTTCAGCGAAAAACAACAAGCAGTACATGTATATGCCATGAAAAAGGTTATCGGTTACTAAAAGAAATACGTTGATGAACGAATTGTTGGTTTCTTACATTTAGATTTTTAGAAAGATTTCAGGTTTAGAACGAGACTTAAGTTTTGTTGGTGATCCTTTTGAAATATGTTGCATGGTGATCCTCTATTTTTGCATATGAGCAGGGGAAACCTGGTTGTTCAACATTGATGTGCGTTTGAATTTGGTTTTATCCAGTGAAATTAAACCATGGCTCAAAATGGACTCCTGAACTTTACCAATAGTTGGTTGATGTGGCACTCAACATGGAGCACAAAATTGTCGAGTCATGTATGTATTTCGGTTTATTATATTTTTCCCCTATGAATTCAGATTCTCATATTTAGATTTTTTTTTAGGAAAATGGACACCATGAGAGAATTAAAGGAGTGGGATCAAGAATGATATCATTGATATATCTCATGATCTAGATGTTTCATACTATATGTTTATAAAGCAATGGCCATGAATAGTGCCTCTGCCACGTCGTAGAGGCTTATTGTTTTTTTATTCAGCTTTAGCTGTTTTAATGATTTATATATCATAGTATACGGATATTATAACAAAAATGTTGCTGGTTCACCTCCATCGCCTGCAATGTGTGGTTTACGCCGTCTTTTTGGATGTGGTTTATGATTTTGGAGGATCTGTGGTTAGTGAATTGTAACGATGGTTGCATAACCGTGTAGGGTTATAATTTTTATTTGTGGCTATGACGAATTTTAATTTATTGCAGAAAAAAAGGATGAAGATGGCGTCGCACAGGTGGTGGATGGTAGGTTGAGATCTGCAACCCCGCCTTGCAGCCAGGTTTCTTAAAAACTCTGAGCCTAAAAATGCTTAAATTGATATATTTCCTTTTGTATTCAACTTTGCTGAAATGTTTTATAGGGTTTTACATATGCCTCTTTGTCAAGGGTTTTTTTTTGGCCGACGATGATGGTGGCCTGCGACTTGGCATGGCAACCATGGTTGCAGCCGTTGCGGCACTGAGTCGTGCTTTGTTTGGTATCAAGAATGATATCTTTGATATATCTCATGATCTAGACATTTCATTTCATACTATATGTTTATAAAGCAATGGCCATGAATAGTGCCTCTGCCACGTCGTAGAGGCTTATTGGTTTTTTTATTCAGCTTTAGCTGTTTTAACGATTTATATATCGTAGTATACGGATATTATAACAAAAATGTTGTTGGTTCACCTCCATCGCTTGTGATGTGTGGTTTACACCGTCTTTTTGGTGTGGTTTACGATTTTGGTGGATCTATGGTTGGTGTATTCAATTGTAACGATGGTTGCATACCCGTGTAGGGTTATAATTTTTATTTGTGGCTATGATGAATTTTAATTTATTGCAGAAAAAAAAGGATGAAGATGGCGCCGCACAGGTGGTGGATGGTAGGTTGAGATCTGCAACCCCGCCTTGCAGCCAGGTTTCTTGAAAACTCTGAGCCTAAAAATGCTTAAATTGATATATTTCCTTTTGTATTCAACTTCGCTGAAATGTTTTATGGGGTTTTACATATGCCTCTTTGTCAAGGGTTTTTTTTTGGCCGGCGATGATGGTGGCCTGCGACTTAGCATGGCAACCATGGTTGCAGCCGTTGCGGCACTGAGCCGTGCTATGTTTGGCGATGTCGAGGAGTAAGTGTGCATCTACGGCTCTTTGCTTTACAAAGACGATGATGATCTGAGAATCTGAGTCGATTGATTTTATTGTTTTCGTATTTTTTTCCTTTCCTTTTGTTTTATTAATTTATTGATTGTTTTTGTTTCTGCTGTTAGTGGGTCTGTTTGCAGGTTACAAGTCGATCCCTGAGAGCAACTGTGCAGACTCATGGATTGCCAAAAACTATCAATAGAAGATGGGTCAAGGCTATGGAGGTCCTGAGAGCAACTGTGCAGACTCATCCATGGTTAGCAGATGCAGATAGAGATCAACTGTGCAGACTCATGGATTGTCAAAAACTATCATTAGAAGCCTGCACACACGCTGCACAGAACGAAAGATTGCCATTACGAATCATAGTCCAAGTTCTATTCTTTGAGCAGTTGCAGCTTAGGACCTCCATAGCCGGCTGTTTCTTGGTCTTGGACAATCTTGCAGATGGGTCAAGGCAGTTTAAAAGTGGGTTGGGTGTAGCATCACAAGAGGGCCGTTAGAACATGGCTGTCAGAGAGAATCAAGTTCTGAAAGTGCGTATGGATAGCATGAGGCTGAGGGTGTCCGAGCTCGAAAAAGAATGCTCAAACATGAAACAGGATATTGAAAAACTTGGTCGGGCTAAGGGCGGCAACGCTGGCGTTTGATTGTATTGGAGATGTATTTGGGTGTCGGCTGTATCAATGTAGTTAGCATCTTGCTTGATACAATCTTTTAAATAATTTTTGGTGGTGAGTGTTAAGTCTGAAACTTGCCGACAAACGCGCAACGCGCGTTATTGAATACAACTAGTTTTAATGATTTGTTGGGATAAAATGGACTGTTTATTAAAATTCATTTTATCATTTCATTTCATAAACTCAATTAACTTTTACATAATTAACTACTAGCAAGAAACCTGTGCGTGACGACAGAGTTAACAATACAGGGCGAAAACGTAATTCAAACCTTAAAATGATTAAAAGAATCAATATGTAAGGTGTATGTTTGTGTGTATAAGTATAAGCACATGTGCTTCACAGTTTGGTAATTTTTTAAAGGCTGCAAAGAGACATGATAACATGCTACGTTCTATATACCATATGCAATTTAACCTACATGCCGGAGAGATTGGCGAGGAGAAGAAATCATAGTGACCTTTATAAGATCCAAATTAAGGGGAGGTTGGAACATCTCATATGTAATCAAACTGCAAAGAAGCATACCTATAACTTTTTTCACATGATAAAAGTAATTCAATACAACTGCTAATCAAGTTCACCATAAATTTCTATAAGTGGCATCGGAAAGTGAAACTGGAAGTTATGTTAGTTGAAAAGTGAAATTGGTGCCGGTTCGTGTCCGAACCGGTTTTGGTTCGAGTCGGCCTCTGTTTCTCCAGTTTGAAAGACCGGTTTCAGAGGGTGGACCAATTCACGCGCACACTTTTTTTTTAAGAAAAGACGTCACAACATTATTTTTTTACGTAAAGTTATTCTTTTATTGATTCTTAGAATCTTTTTAAGGTGCATAGGTATATATCTGTATGTGTAGAAACATTTTCATATAAATTTGTTATATATAAATTTTTTATATATAATTGCAATTTTTTTAATAAAATGTAGTAATTATTTAATTTTGTTTGATACCTTTCGCAAATGCTTTATAATATAATATAGATTATAGATATAGATTAATGATAATTAGAGGTTATGATAAAAAAATGTGTATAACTAGGTTTTGCATAAAGGGTAGAAAAGAAAAAAGTTACATGATATTTGGGTTTTATGCATAAAATTTTTCCTATGTCATCTTAAAATTCATGTAAAATGACATTTGTGGACATCTTTCTTCTTTTATAATGTAGTATACATATAGATATTTTAATTTATACCACATAAATGACAGTAGTATTGTCTTTAATGTAAATATAATAGGGAAATTGTATTTTAACACCCTAAACTATTGACAATTGGCCGCTGACGCACTGAACTACAAAATTGAACAACACCGCATTGTACTTTCAATTTATTGGTCTGTATCACCCTCAGACTAACCATGGTTAATTTTTGCTGACGTGACATGGTGACATGTCCATTTTTGCTGACATGGCATGGGGAATTGGATTTTAACACCCTGAACTATTGATTATTGGCCGCTAACGCACTAAACTACAAAATTGATGGATTTGAGCTTGGTTCAAGAGTTTCAAGCCATCATCTCTGTCTTCTGTAGTTTGATTATTTGTATTGTTCGGTCATTAGGTTATTTGTATCATTGGACCAAGATCCATATTTGTGGTGAATCATTTTGGACAATAATCACACTTGAAGATATTTCGTTTGTGTTTGATTTGGTTTGTGTTTGATTTGTTAGCCATTTATATGTGTATGTTAACAAAATGATTCACCACAAACCAAATCAAACACAATCAAACTTGAAACTCTTGAACCAAGCTCAAATCTATCAATTTTGTAGTTTAGTGCGTCAGCAGCCAATAATCAATAGTCCAGAGTGTTAAAATCTCATTTCTCATGCCACGTCAGCAAAAATTAACCATGGTTAGTCTGAGGGTGATACATGCCAATAAGTTAAAAGTACAGTGCGGTGTTGTTCAATTTTGTAGTTCAGTGCGTCAACGGCCAATTGTCAATAGTTCAGGGTGTTAAAATCCAATTTCCCAATATAATATTGATATTTGTTTAAAACAATGTGACAAAATTATAGAAATCAACAATTATATCATCATCATCATCATCATACTCAGTTAATCCCACCTATAGCAAAGCTAAGGTAGGGTCTGAGGAGGGTAAGATGTAGACAGCCTTACCTCTATCCCTAAGAATAGAGAGGCTGCTTCCAGTGAGACCCCTGGCTCACATTTATATATATATATATATAAAATTGCAGGTTTCAATCTTTAGGATTAAAACACAAGTAATCAACCTTTTACCTTATTATTATTATTTGCAAGTTTTAACCTTTGACACATACAGCTATACAAGTCATGTGAGGCCATATTTATCTTTTACCAGAGCCGGCCATTAAGGGGTGCGGGGAGGACTTCCAGCCCGGGCCCAGTTTTCGGGGGCACATTGACCATCCGGCAATTCAAGTTTTCTTAACAGTGATGTCCTTAATTCGATGGATTTTTGTATGTTTGAGCCTAAAAATTGTTAATCAAGTATTAATCAAAGTGAATGGTAGTTTATATAAAACAGAAAGTAAAGAAATGTTGAGATAGGTTAAGAATTAAAGAAAAAAATGAAATGGTTTGAGAAAAAAAAAATTGCAGACTTATTAATGAGTGTAGAACTAGAGAGGATGAAAAAGATGAAATGAAGAGGACTCACACTTAGTTGTATTTGTTTTTTACCAGTTGGTTTTAACTTCCTTTTAATTTTTATTTTTGTTATGAAACAAAAAAAAAATAATTGCCAAACTTTCACCCATTTATATTTTCACCCTTTGTGGGATTCGAACTCCCAACCTCCCCCAAGAGGGTTTGTTCCCTCTACCGGTAGACTACAACCCAAGTGGGAAATAAAATTTGATCCATCAATTTAATATTATTTTAATCATAGCTTAAAAAAGGGGAAATTGATTTAAATACTCCCAACTATCGCATGTTGGCGGATATCACTCCCAACTTTCACTTTGGCCAATAGCACTCCCAACTTTCAACTTAGTTTGTTCCATCACCCTCAAACTAACGGAGGTCTAACCTGGTTAGTTTTTGTGGCCAAAATGTAAAAACCTAAACTTAATGGACAATGTACATGGCACAAATGTAAAAACGTAAACTTAAAGGACATTTTTGAAACTTTTATTATTATTATTATAAATCCCCACCACCCACCCCCCCTGTTTCTTCTTCTTCTTAAAACAGACCTCCACTGCTATCCCCACCAACCACCGCCTCCACCGCCATCCCCAACAACCACCGCCTCCATATCCATCCCCAAAAAAAACAGAGGCATCATGATGCTTGAGAATCTGGCGAGAGAAGTGCCCCATATCCAAGATCCGCTTCTTGATGCTTCTGATAAAGAAATAAAGGAAGAAGTTGTTCAACGATGGCTCAACGAACTCCAACATCTAGCTTACGATATCGATGACGTACTTGATGACGTGGCTACCGAAGCTGTTCAACGATGGTTGCAGGTCGATTGGTGGTGATAGGTGGTCAATTGGGGGTTATTGAGGTTGATGGTGGTGGTTGCAGGTCGATTGGGGGTTATTAAGGTCGATGGTGGTGGTTGCAGGTCGATTGGTGTGAAGGTTTTTTTTTTTTTTTTTTATTTCCGGTGATGGTTCTTTAGGTAGGTGGGTATATATAAAGATTAAAGAAGAAGAAGAAGATGGAGGTGATTGATTATATGGGTCGCTATCGATGGGTTTTGTCGTGAGTTGAGATGATGACGATGAAGATTCTGAAGACTCCATTTTTCATGTGATTTCAGTTCTAAGGCTGAATATTATTGAAGCAGCCGATGTGTAAAATTACACCAATGTTATAATAATAATAAAAAGTGTCATAAATATCCTAAAGTTTAGGTTTTTACATTTTGGCCACAAACACTAACCAGGTTAGACCTTAGTTAGTTTGGGAGTGATAAAAGGAAACAAATTGAAAATTTGGAGTGCTAATGGCCAAAGTGATAGTTAGGAGTATTATCCGCCAATAGGCTATAGTTGGGAGTATTAAAATCCATTTACCTCTTAAAAAATAGTTTATATTATTTATTTCGTTAAGGCCTAAAGTTAAGACTAAGAGACACAATTTTTACAGCTCGGCCCGGGTACTTGAATTTTCAGGGCCAGCCCTGTCTTTTACCATTAAAAAACTAAAAATAAAATATATAAATAAGGTTAAATTAAATGTGGCCGACATGTACTTAACTTTAAAATGCCTGAACCCATGGGTCACGAAACTAGATCCGGAAAATGAGTATATGTAATAGATTTTTATTTTTATGTTTCGATTTAAAAGGTAAGAGGACAAAAAGTCCTCACATATAACTTGAGCAAACAACAAAATTAAGCTGGTTTTTTGTTAAAAGTTGAAACAAGCTATACGTGAGTTAACAACAAAACTATACTGGGTTTATATTGAATGTTAAAATATGCATGAAAAAGTAAAGTAAAAGGTAGATTCGTGTACCTTTCAAAATTAAAGGTTGAAATGAAGGTTGAATTTTAAGACGGTGGGGCTAAAATTTATAAGTCTCAAATTTGCGTAATATCAAATCAAATCGATAGAGGACGGACTTAATATATATATATATATATAATATTTTTGGATAAAAAGGGAAAATTTATACTACCAAACTAAAAAACATTGGGGCCGAAACACCCCAAACCCTTCTTAAGCTTCTCCTTATTGAAACCTGCAATTTCAATAAAAAAATATATAAAGGTTGATTGTCCTAATTTTCTCCATTTTTAATATGCATTAAGCATTGTACGAAAAAGAATGTGTTTAGCCCATTTACTATGGGTATGTTTGGTAAAATAGTTGTTAGTTGGTAGCTGGAAGCTGTAGCTTTTTAAATATATATTAGTGTTTGGCAGAGTAGTTGAAGCTTTTAATAAAATATATAAAATGATCAAAATGGACATTAATTAAAAACTTGTATGCATGTTTTTTTTTATGATAGAATGTGTATTTGTGTCATTTACTTATTAAAATCTTGTAGCTAGTAGTAGCTTTTTCTTAAACGCTAGTAGTAGTAGTAGCTTTTCATTATAGAGCTTTTTCTCTAACCTAAAAGCTTTAAGCCTCTTCAACCAAACAAAGCTTTTTATTAAAAGCTTAAAGCTTGAAGCTCTTAAAAGCTCATTGCCAAACATACCCTATGTCGGTTTATCATATTTTTTTATAGGTGTGATGCATTAGTGTATGTGTAGTGGGCTTCATGCCCGGGCATCATAGGGCGCTTTGATCCTTCATAGCGCCGGGCACACCGCCCCGAGGGGCGTTATTGGGGCTTTATGGGTTTGAGGGTTATGTACATAGTGAGAGTTACCGGCACAAGGATTAAGGAATTTGAACGTTGGACGATGTGGGAGATAACCATTGGGGGTGGAACGGTCGTTTAAAAAAACACACAACCACTTTATATATATAACAAAAATATTCACACAAACATTCAAACACAAACACATACCATTCAAACAAAAAGATGAATCCTTTTGATCACGGTTACGGTTCTCAATCATCTGGCGAGCCTAATCAACCCATTACTCCGGGTTCGGTTCAAAATCAAACCAAGTTTATGAACCTGTTAAACCAACCCATGGGATGGGACTCGAACGCGTATAACTTCAACATGGGAGGTTTCGGGTCATCCCAAGTCTTTGGGTCTTCTCAAGCTTGGCAAAAGCCAATCTCAGTTCCGGAGACCCAAGAGCCGGAGCTGGAGTAAGAGCCCGAACGACCAACCGGGCGACAAAGATGATCCCTCAAAAAGAAAGAAACCAAACCCCGCGCGAAAAAACGTACAAACATGGGACGTCGAAGAGTTGTACGCGTTAGCCCGAGTGTGGATTGACGCTTCGGAGGATCCCATTGTTTGTAAGATATATATTTTTTGTTATGTTATATTAATTTATACTTTTTTTTTTCAACGCGCGCTTATATATTTTTTGGTTTGGTTTTTTTTAGCGAACTATCAAAATAAATGTGAGTTCTGGAAACGAATACGGGCAAATTTTTTTGGTCTCGTTGGTAGGGAAGAAGACTATTGGCCCGCGAATTCAATATCGGGCAATTGGAGCGATATTAACACTAAATGCACCAACTCTCAAGCCATTTATCAACACACAAGGTACAGTTGGAAAACTGGCCAAAGCGACGAACATATTTTGGAGGCGGCTTTGGAAGAATTTAAAACCACACATAGAAATTTTCAATACCTGAGGCTTTGGAGGCTGCTACGAGATAGCTCCAAATGGTCCAACGTCCGCCCAACGGTTGAAACTTCTTCATCTAGGGCCAGAAATTTGAGGCCTTCAAAGAAGTCCAATACCTCTGAGTCGGTTGATCCCGAAACGCCAACGTCTGATGCGCGAAACATCGACCTAAACGCCGAAGACAATGTGTTTTTTTTTGCAGGGGGAAGGGGTAGAAGAGTTACCACGTCTGCCGGGTCGAAGGGCTGCTCGAGCTGCTCGGTCAAAGTCATCGTCGGGGGTCAACGAGTTGAGTCAGGCGTTTTCCGAGATAAACCAACGCCTACAAGACATACGCGACATCGGGGCTCAACGTATCCAAGACAACCGAGAGGTGGTCGAGCTTATGAGGGATCGGCAATTTGAACGCGACTTTGAGTTTTACACGAGGTCGCACGTCCACTTAACCGGTAAAGCGTTGGAAATGTGTTTGAAACAAAAGGCCAAAATCGAGAAAAAATATAATCTATGAGTATTTGTAATTTTTATTTTAGTATTTGTAATTTTTTTAGTATTTCTAATTATTTTTATGTATTTGTAATTTTTTTATTTAATGAAATAATAATTAAGCAATTATTACTCAATTATTTATAAAGGCCCATAAAGCTCACACACCACTACGCACCTATTTTCCCATAAAGCCTCTCCTAATACTTTATAATATTTTATTTCCCGCAAAGCCCTATAGAATTCCATTGAGCCCCCCACTACACATGCGGACGTGTGTAATAAAAAACCTACGTACGTGGATGTAAATATGCATCATAGCCCCTATAGAATTAACATATACTTAGAGGGTGTTTGGGATTGAGTTTGGAAATGCAAAAGTGCTTTTGGTTAGAAGTGCTTATTCGATTATGACTTTTTGAAAAAAGAGTTTTAAAAAAAGTGTTTGGATTAACTTCTGGATGAGAAACATCAAAAAGTCAATAGATTGTCTTTTTAAAGTGTTTCGCTTAACTTATTGTGAATATTGGTTGTAGATTTGTAATTTTTTCTGAAAGTCAAAAGCAAAAAACCAAAAGCCAGAATTTCTAACTTCTCAAAAATAACTTTTTCACCCTTAAAAAACAAAAGCCAAAAATTAAAACAGAAAGTGTTTTTGGGTAATACAATAAGCTTATTAACTTATTTACTTCTTGAAAAAGCTAATAAGTCAATAAATTATTTTGAAACTCAATCCGAAACACCCTCTTGTTACCATGCTTTTGAATAAACAAGCTTTTATACGGTGCCGGCCCCTTTATATCTCTAGGAATAAGAAATAAGAATTGCAGTTGTATATTGACAAGAAAACAGAAAAACACATGTTAGGTAGGAGTGGCTCTAGTTGATACAGGTTTTCAAATAATGTATTGGTGCTTTTTTCTCTGAAGTTATTCATGTTCCTTGTTTGGGTCATCAAGCCAAAATATCTCCATATTTAATAAAACCAAATATTTGGGACCATCTCACCTCGTGCTTCGTTTATTTACAATATATTTATAGCGCTGCTATTTAAATTTATTACTCAAATTTCTTTCTTTTTGTTTTCGATGATATATTTCTCTTTTCCTTCATGAATTAATTGTCAAAAAACTATAATAAATTCCACAAACAAATAACATTGCATATATTATATACTTTTTTACTGTTCACAAACTTGGAATTTTAATAGTATTTTAATTTTAAATTTAAACTAAATTTAAATTTATTACTCAAATTTCTTTCTTTTTTGTTTTCGATGATATATTTCTCTTTTCCATCATGAATTAATTGTCAAAAAACTATAAGATATCATAAATTCCACAAACAAATAACATTGCATATATTATATAAACTGTTTTACTGTTCACAAGCATGGAATTTTAAGTATGATAATGATAATATAGATACAAAAGAAAATGATGAAAGAAGTAACGAATTAGTTGACACCGGTCCAATTTAGGATGGTGATGTACGCCAGATGAACTCATGGGTTCACGCAGGTAGCAAGGGACATCGCCATAACCACCATGGGTTTGTTTGGCACGTTTGACGCTTGGTTTATGAACCCCTACTAAATGGATGTAATTGGATGGTGATGTACACAAGTTTAAAGTTGCATTTCTTTAATGTTGTAATGGATGGTAATGAAGACATGTGACACAATATTATTGGATAGTGGATTGAAATAGGCAGCAGGTACAACTTAATAGGTGTCTTTCTCTTTAGATCATGTGTTTTGGTCTCACATCCCGAATAAAGTGGCAATCCCGGGGCGTGATACACTGACCCAATAGGGCGTGAAAGAGCTCATCAAGAGAGGAGTCACAATAGTGAGAATGTAAGGTGTGGAGTCTTGGCAGACCCGTGCCAAAGTCAAACTAACAATTTCTAAACAGAATGGGGCGTGAAAACTTAGCGTTATGGTTGATTTGAGTTGGAGTAGGTTTGATGTGCCCCTTCCATCCTTAGACTTGTTCATCTTTTTCTTATTTTTAGAGTAACTTAAACGAATAGATAATTAATACTTCACATCAAAAACAACTATTTAGTCATTGATTTCCGACATCTCACATTTAAGTCTAATACTACTCCTGAAATCTACATCATTATCAGCCATGACTTATACCGTCAACTATGAAAACAAACATTTATGAGCTTACTACCCACACAGATACTCCTAAGCAAAATCCCCTTTGTGCTAAAATATCACATTTAGTTTCTATTTTTAAGAAAATATTCATCTTGCTCCAACTAATCGCTCATCTTAACAATTTTGTTCCTTGAAATGAATGAATTTAAACTTGAAACATAACAAAAGTAAATTCAAAGAGACCTTAAATTTCATTGTTTTTCCTATCACCCCAAATTTTCACTATACAACAATATCCAAACTAAAAAAAATCCCCCCTCCATCATCCTTAATTTTTCTACAACTAAACAACTTTATTCCTTAAAAATTAATTAATTAGCCTGGGTAGCAAGAACTATCAAACACACAAAAAATAAAAAACAGAAAACGCCAAAGAAGAAAGACAAGATCTAGATCATATCATATGTACATATTATTATCCTTGTAAACATCAAAACTTGTTTCATCTGTTTCCAAGACAACACTTAACAAATAAAAATAAAAAAAGAAACATTTCTTCCTCCACCCCAGTCGACCCGACCCGACCCGACCCAACCCAACCATGTAACCAATCACCAACACTCTCCATCTTGCTCTTCGGGTTCGGGTTTAACATTCAAGTCAGGCTTCTCCTGAAACCAACACGCCTTAAGCTCCGACCCACGTACCCTATTATTATTATTAATATTATTAATATTCGTACCACGAACATGCACCGACGTACAACTCGTCTCTGCATCAACTCTCGCCCCAACCTCTATAGCCTTTTGCCTAATACTAGCCGCCGACATCTCCCCCAACGCCCCATCCAACGCCAACAATTCAGGAAAATTCAATCTAGCCGTGGGCCCCCTTAAATAATAAACGGCCGTATCGTACGCCCGTGCAGCAGCCACGGGCGTACAATACGACCCTAACCATATCCTCGATCGCTTATTCGGTTCCCTTATTTCTGCTACCCATTTCCCCCACTTCCTCATCCGTATCCCTTTGTACGGCCTCTGATCGTTGCTCTTCCTCTTCTCTGTTGACCGATTATTACGCCCCTCCATTGATGGAAAGAAATAATAATAATAATGGAAAAGATGATGGATATATAGAACCGACAAGGTTAAAGGGAAAGTGGAGAGTGTATAAATAATAATAATAATAATGGAAAGAGGTTGGTTAAGTGTAAGTGGCCGCCATGAAAAAGTGAAGGGTTTTATGGAGGTGGGGATGGTTAGTATTCAAAATTTGGGTCTACTGACAGATGAGAATGAAGGAGGGTGGGTGATTTATTTATTTATATTTATAATCAAATGGGTGTTTTTTTTTAAATATTATATGTACATGATGTGTGTATGTGTAGTATATATACAAGGAGAGATATTGATAAATATCTCAATGTGACAATATGTAATGTCATTTTTAATAATAACAAGGGGCGGTTTTAAACTTTTGCGTCAGTAATCTTTGAGTAATTAAAATGACTTATGGGTAAGAGATTCTGAATCGATAAGAGGTTAGATTTGGTTCGGCTTGACTAGATGGTGGAGAGGAGGTGATGCATAAGTGATCGGCTGATTATTATAAACACATGTGAATGGATAAACGGGTGATATTTTTATCCAGCATCATTTTGAATGTTAATCTGTAAGAGACTTACTAACTGATACAAAGTTGTCCTATCAGTGAAACTAGGGGTAAGCAAATGTCAGTTTGGTTTTTACACATAACTAAACCGATCGTTTAAGTCGGTTTGGTTAATTCGGTTAAGTCGGTTATCGGTTCAGTTTTGGTTACGCTCGCTTAATCACCAAAAACAAATTTATGCAAAATTGTAAACTTAAAATAGTTAGTCTAGTGTTTTGAACATTTTATAAGCATACAAATACATGAAATATCTAGGAAATACATGACAATATGTTTTAAATACATAGATATAAAACACATAAATATACAATTGTCGGTTCAGTTTCGGTTATTATCAAGAGTAATCATTAAGGGGTTACTAAACAACCCGTAAAGGTGTTATATTATAGTTTATGCAGTGACATGTTAGCCTAATTCGTGTATCACCACCGATGTTAATGCTCAAAGTACAAGTGAATGTGTTTACTGTGTCTTCCAGATGGTCGTTTTATCTATTGTTGACTCTTGATTAAGGTTTTCTTGCTTAGGTATTTTTCTACTCTTTTCTTCACTAGCATGTTATCAAATTTTTGTTTGCTGTCGATGAAGGGGCTTTATTATTTCGAACCCAAGTGTAACAATGTTTTTTTTAGATGTTCTATTATTGATTTTGTTGTTTTTAAAATGAAAATTGAAAAGCAAAAGATAGAAAACATCAAGTCCATATTCGAATCAATAAATATCTCGTGGCATTGGTAGAGTGATGATATGAGTGTCGTGTCATAAAGGATACGCTGATGTCATTGCAAGAATTTCGGTTGCCATCCATATAAAAATTTGATTTTTGTCTTGCCATAAGTTTTGTTATACGTTTATTTATAACTAGATATTTGCCCGCGTGTACACGCGGTTCACCAACGTATATCTATTTGGAGAATTATAACGTATAAGAAAAATACAGTAGAAATATTATTCAAATATCACTAAATGTTTCTTTTACACCACATTTCTGGTTTTAGTTTTCACATTCTCATCACCATCAAGTATAAGTAATTTCACATCTGCCCTTCTTTTAACTCTTGACAATGCGACATAAAGTTGGCTATGTGAGAATACAGGTTCTCTTAAATACAATCCAACCTTAGATAAAGACTGTCCTTGGCTTTTATTGACGGTCATTACGAAACATACGATTATTGGAAATTGACGCCTTTGGAACTTTACTGGAATCTTGATATCAGATGGTATCATATTTATTCTAGGAATAAGAGTTTTGATACCAATGTTTCCACCTGATATGATTTCGGCCTCAATAACACGCTTTGCAAGTTTGGTGATTCGTAATCTCGTACTGTTACACAAACCATTTTGTTGATTTATGTTTCTCAACAACATAACGGGAACACCGACCTTTAGTCATAATTGATGATTAGGCAACCCAAAAATTTTTAAACCATTAAGGACATCAGGAGAATATAAGTCTTCCTGCGAACGGTTATTAGCGTTCTCAATCTGACATATACTATCAGAGCTCAGATACTCGACTTCATCTCCGGGCAACAATGCAAGCAATCTTTCATTAATTTCATGTACTACTTCGTTTGTAGGTGCAAGTATTGCTCGTTCTCCAAAGTAATCTTTATCTTTGTAAAGTTGAAGAAGTGAAGCGTAGACGAAGTCAATTAATCTAGAAATCGGATCTGATGAATCCTTAATAAGAAGATCATCTGGAATGTCCACATCTGCCTCATCATCATGAATTGAATCACCAACTTTACCCTCACCTAATTCAAGAAGCCAGTTTGCAAATGCCTTTGTTTCTTCGGATTCAGATGTGTTGTTACCCAACGTTAACCTCGTGTTTTTTTTGTTAATGTAAGGACTTTGCAACTATTCCAAATAAGAGAGGAAGTTATTGAGCATTTAAAATATCTCTTCTACTCCCATTGGGAACAACAGGAAGGATCTGTCTAAAATCACCACCTAAAACCATAACCTTACCACCGAAAGGCAACTCAGAATCAACTGAAGAATTTGACTTCAAGACGTCTTTCATTGTATGATCAAGTGCTTCAAAAGCATGTTTGTGAATCATTGGAGCCTCATCCCAAATAATTAACTTAGTTTGCTTCAATAAAGCAGCATCATCACTATTTGGCTTTATACCGCACAATGACTGTTCAGTAACATTCAAAGGTATACGGAACCTAGAATGCGTTGTCCTTCCACTGGATAACAAAAGAGAAGCAATACCATTGGATGCAACGTTCAAAACAATTTGTCATTTAGATCTGATAGCAGCAGACAATGTTTTCCATAAAAAGGTTTTACCAGTGCCTTCAAAACCATAAACAAAGAATAGACCACCTTTGTTACAATCAACCGCATGAATGGTTTCATCAAAAATTGAATGTTGCTCATCGGTTAAAGAATGTGCATTTGTAGCAAATTCCTCAGCTAGCAAACTTACTTGATAATTCAGCTCAAGAATCAAACGGTTATTTGCAGATGCTATAGAATCATTATTAGGATAAGGCATAGAAGGAAACCTACGTAGGCTTGAGTTATTCCGAAGCAACTGTTTCTCAATTTCAAGCAATGTAATGTTCTTGATTTGATCATCAGGAAGAGACAACCCTATTAATGATAAAGTTTGTAATTATTAATTTAAAACAAAAGGGACGTAAAAAAATTAAAATTTTAAACGTAAATTTTTTACCTTCAATTTCGAATAAGTCTTCGTGTCTACGCATAATACCATCTGACAGGTATTTCCATGTTTTTTCCCAAACATGCTCAGGCCTAGATAAGGTATTAGACAACAACATCATCGCAAACAAATTACGAAGAGAGTATCCTGAACCTGTATAATGAGCTTCCTCGATAGCTTCTACATATTCTTTGTCATCGTCTAAGAGGCCAAGAGCATAACATGCATCACAAAATGTTGGTAAAACTTCTCCATTGACCGTTCTTATCTCCTCAAATGATCTAGGGTCTTTTACTTTATTGAGAAGAACTCTCAAGAAATACGCCTCGCCCATAGATGGAGTAACCATGTGAACAGGACCAATTGCCTTACTGTGACAACCTGCACCTTTCACTTTTCATAAATGTGCATAATTGGTTCCTCAACTATTTCAAAATATTCATTTTTAACCCTCGTATTTTAATAGGACCAAAATTCACAATTTAATAAAACTTATAATTTTTATAAGTAAAAGTATGCACGTTTTATACTCACATCTACACCCGAGCACGTATGTTTCAGACCTTGATACTCAAAGCCCTTAATTTTCGGTCCTAAAACAACTTAGAAACAGAAGGAAACAAGTCTATAGCTTAAAATTGATTAAATTAGAAAAAATATTTTTTTAGCCCTCGCGGTCCGCTAAGACAGTCAAACAGTCAAAGTTCCAGTCAAAGTCCTAGTCAAAAGTCCTAGTCAAAGTCTTAGTCAAAGTCCTAGTCAAATAGTCAATTTATCTTAAAACCTTACTTTATTGTGTTGACCAATTTTAAAGCCTAATTGAATCCAAAACTAGTATAAAAACCCACCTATGACCCATTATACTTTGCACCTCTAAATCGATTGTTTCAATTCGATTAAACTCTTCCTCATACCTTTCTTCTAGAGTATATTACTTCTACATTTGAAGCTTTGATTATAAGCTCTTGTAATTGGCGAATTGGAAGCTTGATATTTTTTCCTATTCGGTTTCTTTTCTTCTAAATTGGACTAGTTTCGTTGTTGAATCTTTGGATTGCTCGCATTTTCATGCTCGCTTAGTCATCTAGTCATTTGGCGAATGTGAGTATTTCCTATCCCCGTTTTGCTTTTATTCATTTTTGGGGTGTTACATGTACACTTATACAAATTACAAATACAAGTTCACATTTTTACAATACAATTCTAGTACTATGTGCATTTGCTTACAAACGTGCTTTATGCTTAGACATTTCATGTAGAATACATTTGTACTTAGTGAAATCATTAACATTGTACAAGCCGACCTTAACATTGGATATCGCTATTGGATTGACAAACCACCTAGGTGATTTTCCCCCTTTTTCATCGGAGAATCCATGGTCATTGTTAAGTTATTATCCATTTATTGGATAAGTACACTGCCGTTCATTTTAGTACATTTATACAGTCACAGGATTGATTTCGCTCATTTGTATGATACATAGTTTACATAAATGCACTGTAGCTCTGCACTTGAATTGTATAACATTTTCCAACTTACTATATGTATTAAAACTAGGAATGCTCACCAACATTTCATATGTTGACAAAACTTATTTTGTACATGTTTCAGGTGCAGTTTGATCTTAGTTCCATAGCATTGGATTTTAGTGCTTGCTTTTAATAATTTATTTCAAATTTCATGTTTTGTTCAGACTTATGTATTTTTCCTATTTTATCCATGTAAGACAATTTAAATTATTCAATAATATATTTACATTTTAGTACCATGTGCTTTTGAACAATCGTCACTACGTGACACCTCGATGATTCCGCCATCGGTTGGGGTGTTACACTTACCTATCTTTCGAAAGTCCCATTTTTTTTCTTCACATTTCCAAACAAATTTACTTGGGATTTCAATGTAACTTAGTTCACGTGCCACAGCCTCACTTTGGTTTAGTTCCATCCATTTTAGAAACATTGTTGAAGACACTGTTGGTTTGTTGAGAACGTTTTGAAGATTTTCTTGTGGACCATATACAACACTTTGCTCACCGGGCAGATGAAATGGAAGCCTTATAATTGGAGGGTATCTGTAATGCACTTCGTTTTTAAATATCCTCCATGAAGCTTCACATGCTGAAAGGAACCTACAATCAAGATGTTTTTTGATTTCATCTTTTTGAACCACTTCTTGACCTTCTCCATCATCTTCTACAAAAGCAACTTTAGCCCTATCAGGTCCTTTATTAATGTATTTGAATAAATACTTAATTGAAGCAGCCTGGTTACACCATTCAACATTAATATGAGCTTGGTAACGCCTTAAAAGTTTTGCGTTATAAGGAACCACATTTTTGTTGTCTAACTTAGCAGTTCCTTTTTCAACAAATAGCCCTGACTCTCTTCTTCTATAAACCGGATATCCATTTGAATCTAACGTTGATGCAGAAGAAAACTTCTTTGGAAATTTCTTGGAGCACTTACCGTCAACCATGCACGGACAATTGGGATATTCACGTCCGCAGGGTCCATGAATCATAAAGTCACTCACAAGACTAAACAACTCCGGATCTACTTTCTTATCAGGGATTTCAGCAGAAACAAAACGATCAACATGGTCAATCGTGGGAAGCTTACTGTCATCTTTAAGAAACAGACAGATATGAGCGTGAGGTAAACCACGTTTTTGGAACTCTATAGTATAAACCGCTGCAATATTAAGTTAAAAAATGTAGTTAGAAACTTAATAAATATAAACATGGTAGTAATTATACAAACAAATAAATATTTTATAAGTATAAGTGAATTACGATGATAATCTATGAATACGTATTGAAACTTAATTTTTTTCGTAAACAATTTTACCTGCTGAAGTCTTGCCCAATAATGTTTTTTCACGTAAATCTTTCATGATTGAGTCTAGCTTAACTTTGAATAGTCTAGCTAAAATGTCTGGCCTATCTTCTGGATTTGTCTTCTTGTCCTTAAGAAACCTTCTAATTTCAGGCCATTTGGGATTGCATGTGATTGTAATAAAAAAATCAGGGTATCCATGCCTTTTACAAATAGCCATTGCATCAGGATAATTTTCCCTCATGTAACGTGCACCACCAGTATAAGAAGAGGGTAAAATTATAGGCGTCCCTACTTTTGACAAATCAGTAGGTCCATTTTGGTTCAACATTTGAAGATTGGTATAAGTCTCACAACTAAGTTTATGTTGCTGGAAACGGACATAAAATAAGCGCTCACTCTCTATCATGGTATAAACGTCAACCAAAAACTGTTGAAGAAGTCGCCTTGCATTCAAAATCAATGAGAACTTACCAACTCTGTCTTGAATATGATAAGCAAAATACTTTCTCATTGAACACTTTGAATCTACTTTCTTTTTAGATTTCCTTTCTTCCCTGTGTGGTATATCAACCCTATAACAATCTTCTCCAAAGGGAATAAGCAATGGATACTGGAGAGCTAGATATGACGGATGAAGTTCACTTATACGCTGAAGACCCTCTGATCTTGACTCGACAACAATATCTCTATTGTCAAGCTGGTCATCATCGTTTGACAAAATAAGAGCGGCAATTTCTGATGAAGTGGGTAAGTTGTATGTTCGGCCGTCTTTAGATCTCCTACCAATAAGACGTAATTTAAGGTTAACTTCAGGATTTTCTTGAAATCGATCACGTACAATCCTATAGCTTTTCACAAGCTGATTATTTGAGTCTAACATCGACTTCAGGTACTGAATGATTTCAATGTCAAGTTCATGAGAAATATCCTTAGACTCTCCTTTTTCATTACTGAAAAGATCAAAAAAATTATTGGAAAAAATTAATATTTACATAAACGTATAAAAAATAAGTAACAAATTGTAGAATATTACCTATAAATGGTTTTCGACTTCATTTTCAGTGTCATATATATATATATATATATAACTGAGAAAATTTCGGTTTAAAACCATCTTTAGGAATAAGACCACCCAAGGTATGATAATTTTCACCACTTATTCTGTATATGAAGGGAGCCTTTCCTCTATTGATATTTGAGTCAACCTTGCCTCCCATTGAAGTAAAACAAAACATAGAATTGAAGTGGCGAATGTGTTTTAAGAAATATTTGCTCTTCGATTCTATGTTTTTGAAAAGATTCTGATAATCTAAACTGCTCTCTTTGAAATCTGGAAGTTGTACCTTTCCATAACAACAACATATCATGTAAGTTGTTCTTCCAGCAACCTTACGGCCTTTACCAGCTTCTGATCTCCACAATTTTGCGTTGCACATTTCACATACAACCGTTTGATCACCGTGATCCAGATAATCTTGCGAATAGAATAAATAAAATAATTAACGCATAAAAGAAATCAATAAAGTTGTAACTGTTTTGTAAATTTAATATTTACCTTTAGAGACACCCTTATATTGCAAGACTTTAGTTGGTTGAGGGTTGACATCTTCTTCGTCAGACAAACTAACCATGCGGACAGGTGAGATGCAACGTCGATTACTTCTTAATGTATTCATGGTTTCTGTTTGAGCAGAAGATGATGCAAGTGAATCTGTATTAACATTAGTGAGTCCACCTGAAATTAATAATAACTATTTCAAACTTTATATTAATAAAATTACAAAATTTTGAAAATTAATCGGCACATAGCAAGTTGTACCAGATGTGGTTGGATAAGTAGGAGTTGTAACAGTAGATTGGTTTTGAGTTCCAGTAACAGAATTAACTTTACGTCTTTTTGCATCAAGTTGTAATTTTCTGAACTTTCGAAACTCTACAGAATGTTGTGTTCTGAGTTCAGTCACTGAAACAATGGATAAAAATAAAATAAGTTTGGATAGAACTATAATACAAAACTTAAGTAAGATAGAACTATAATACCGTTTGTAATATTGGACAAAGGAGTGCGTTCTGTAGAACCTGTTTATACATAAAGTAAATAATAAAAAAACCGGGCTAAAGTAAAAAAATGCACATAAATTTAAAAAAGTAACGCTTAAAATTATTAAATGTTATAAACAATTATTACTGAAAAAAGATGCGTTAAATGGGTTGTTGAAGCTTGATGTAACGGATGATATATCGATTGAAACTAAACTATTTTTGAATTGTGACGGATTTGTATTTTCACATTGCTTAACACTCTTTCTCTTAGCATCCATTTGCATATTTCTAGATTTTTGAGACTCCGATGCAATGTTAATGTTGACCTCAAGCGTATAAACAACATATAAAGTAATATTAGTTTATATAATAAAGTGAATAACAAAGTAGTTATTTCTTATAAGATGAAATATGTTATTTAAATAAATAAAAATACCGTTTGAGACGGTAGACAAAGACGTTGGTTGCAATTGACCTATAAAAATATACAAACAAATAAAATTTACTTTAATTATAAATAGGGATTGGAAGTTCAAACTTTATATATAGATATAAAACTAAAAAGTGTTATTCGTTTATCGGGTGTAGAAACATTCAATGTACTTTGGAAGGTTGAGCTTTGCGGAATAGAATGGTTGGAACATTGAATTGAGTCACAGTTAAATATTCCAGGTGGCAATAAATGTTGTAGTACATTATTATGATTAGTGACCTTGCATCTCTTTGCATCCAATTGTAATTTTCTAATTCTGCGACACTCGGCCGCGTTCTTAATTTTTTGTTCATCAGACACAGCTGTGAAAAACAATTAATTACTTACATAATAATAAGATAATTTAAATAAAGATGTCAATAATATGAAATTTGTATACCGTTTGAGATATTAGATAACGGCGTTCGTTTGTCATCACCTTATACAAAAATCGAAAACTTAGATGAGACAACACAAATAATAGAAATAGAAAAACATTGTAGATATCCCAAAAAAATTACCATTTGAAGTATTAGACAGACTTTTACGTCCCATTTCACCTAAAAGGAGGCAATTTCTAAATAATGTTGAAACTGATATGCTGAAAAGTGGTAAACAATGTTGAAACGTTAATACATTTTACTTTATTTGATGTGTTATATAATGTAGTTAAATGAGAGTAGAAAACAAATGCCAGACGTTTTTCATCAGTCAGTGGGTCGTCAAGCTTGCAGTAGAAAAATTTACCAGGAGCAGCTACAGCATCCTGATGAAAGGTGATCATTCTGAAACAGCTGATAATATCCTCGTATTCGAAAACAAAGTTGCAACCAGACGGGTAATTTAGTGTTCTAACCATGTGCTTCCATCCATTGTAAAAGAACCACTTTCCAGCAATTTGCATCACCTTAATGTCAAAGATTTTTTTCATCCAAGGTGTGAATTCTGGTTGTCCTAGTTGGGTAGTTATACTGCTTAATCAATTCTTTGTACTCGGAAGGTAAGCCTGTCACACCCTCAAATTTCCACCTGCGGAGTTCTACCGCGAGGCGTGTGACACACCAGGATCCAAGTCAACGGTCACAATAAACGACGTCTAAATGTAAAAACATACGTAAACAAAACCATGCATAAGTTTAAAACCAACATTCAACAGTGCGGAAGCATTTTAAAGTTTACAAAAGTCATGCATAAATAAAACATAAGTTCAAAAGTTCATGATTTCCAAAACGTGCAGATGAGGCCCTAGACGCGAGACGACTCCAGTGCGACCACGTGCGCCTATCCGACAGCTGCTACCTTAGCGACCTGAGAAAACATGCTAAAAGGGTCAACATATAATGCTGGTGAGTTCACAGGTTTTAAATAAACGTTTAAAGTGTTCCATCGAATACCGTTACCATCACAATTACTACTATGCTTATGAGAACGCCAATCCAGGCGCAGAATGAGAACGCCAACCACCGGCGCAGAATGAGAACGCCAACCACCGGCGCAGAATGAGATACTCATACGGGTGAAACCATTACTGACTGAGCCGAGTGTTACCCTTAGTTTTGTTAGAGACAATATGCACCCGCCCGGCCTCCAGCCGTCGAGTGGGGTTTGTCAGTCCCCAATAGCGCTATCCATATTTCCCCGCCATATACCCATGTTAGTGGTTTCTAGGGATTTTCAATGATCCGTATAGTACGATAAGTGAGCCATAGTATAACGTGATAAAGAGTCATAAGTCATAAAAGAGTTTGTAAGCATGTTTCTCACCCCGAAAGTAAAAACTGTAAAATGTGGGGCCGTGAACTCACCTTAGGTTGCGTATTCCGTTTAAGAGTAAACCGTATGCGTGATATGAGTAAACCGTCTGTGAGATATGATAGCCCCAACTATTGGCGACCTATCATAAGATATGTGTCAAGTTAGACTAATAACCCATCGGGTTCATTAGTCCCTAAGTCCAGTCCATGACCATTATGTGTCCGAAAAGCATGTTTAACCGACAACCAGACAACGTAAGACAAGACTCGACATCCCATTGGTGACCCGACATTCCGCGTGTTAGATAAATGCAAGACATCATGCCACATATGCAATTAAACACTTAATACGCGCAACAGTTCGCCTAGTCTAGCATAATGTCTGATTAACGCATAAACAGGTCCGAATACGTGTTACTAAGTCATTGGGTGAATCCCGGGGTTCCTATCATGTTCCTAGGCGTCAAATCATGTTCCGGGATGTTAAAATATACATACAGCAGCATTACACGCGATTAGGAATCAAACTAGCAATTAGGAAAAGTCAACATGTGATTAGGGTTGGTCAACAGGCGATTACAAGGCTAATCGCCTATATATACACACGAGTAGGCTTCCCTTCAGGCGATTACACCCCTAATCGCCTATAGCATCATGCGATTAGGGTGCTACTCGCCTGCTGTAGCTGTACAATGCAATTTCGCGCGTTTAACGCTCCAAATCAAATCCGAAACATGTAAAAACATCCAATAATCATCCTAACACATTAACAAACATATTTCAAGCAAAACCCCTAAGTTTTCATCATTCTAACAGTCCCGAATGCGAGCGTTTTCCCAAAATAGTAACCTAGCATGAAAACATCACATCAACATGCAAGAACTTGCCCTAAATAGCAAATATCCAGATTAGATCACATAACCACGTTGTCCGATAGCATCCTACTGTTCTAGCATCATCCTATAACAAACCCTAACATCATACAATCAACAACATGCCTCATATCATTCTTAATCATCAAAAATCCTTCAAATGGGTCAAAACATCAAGTAACAACAATACACCACCAAAACCATTCAAACTCCTAGGATATCATCATACTAACTTATATCAGCAATAAACATCATAATAACATAAGAACAACCATGATTCAATCCTAAAAATCCTATCTTTAAACACATATAACACATATAACACATGTAAAGGTGTGGGTTTGTATAAAAACGGTTTTAAATGGATTTTCAAAGATAAAAACATTTATAAGTCAGGTCTGGACGTTTAGGGAGTAAAGCATAATCATTTAAAGGTTTGGGTTTGAAGAACACACCTTGAAATCAAGAGGTAATGATGGAATAAGCTTGAAAATGGTGGTTTTGATGCAAAAACGAGTTCCAGAGGGTGTTTGTGTGTTGGGTTATGTTATGGGACGGCTAGGGTTGCACAAATGATGTTTTGGAGGTCAAGGGTGGTATTTATAGGCGTTTTTGGTCGTCCAGCACGTATCATGCGATTATGCAGACTTATACGCGATTAGGGAGCCTAATCGCATGACTGTTCATGCGATTGGGGCCTAATCGCATGAACAGTTATGTGATTAGCCCCCTACTCGCCAGTAACCACCCTCCAATCGCCCCTATACAGGCGATTAGGCAAGCCTAATCGCCTGTAACCCCTGTGTTGGTGTGTTTTGCGCGTTAAACCCCGTTTTAACACATGTTAGCACATATTCACATACCAACAAGTCACATAATGATTGTAAACATATAATGCATGATAAATGACACGTTCCCGCCCGATCACCAATTCCCGGGACCCGAGACTTGCGTATGTTAAAACCCTAATGATGTGCGATTCGACTCGACCGACCATGTTATGTGTAACGTATGCGCGACTCGCTAAGGTAGACTTACTAAGTTTTCAAAAGTTAGTTACCGAAAGTTGCCGGGTGTCACATCATCCCCCTGTTGAAAGAATTTTCGTCCCGAAAATTTCCCGGAGTCGAGGAGAGAAAACAAATAAGAAGAAAAAAATTTTCCGGGTCGTCACATCATCCCCCTGTTGAAAGGAATCTCGTCCCGAGATTCTTTCGGTTTCAACAGTAATGAGTGTCGACCTCTGCGCCCAAGTAACGTTTCCCCAAAATACAACAAGTGAAGGTCATAAACCAAACGTGCCAGTAACAACCGGGGAAACCACTTTCCCCAAATATGAGTATGAGACAAGAGACCCCCGATGAAAGCCTACTGGAGCCTACTGTGATCGGTATAACTAATCCACTGGTACCGTCCAAGTAGCATCCCCAAAGGACCCTCATCGACCCAAAGAATGAGAAACGGCGACCAAACCACAAAGAAACACCCGAAACACGAACGCACAACAATGCGGATAAAAGTATAACCAAAGCGTAACAAGAGATAAGAGAGAATACGTACGGGTAACAGTGTCTGGGTCCGCCTGGTTCTCTCTAGCACCGATCACATAAGCATGAGCACGAGTCCACCGACCACCGCCTTCCTTGTCCCCATCCTTCCCTGCAGTCTCTGTGCCCCCTTGAGTCAACTTGGGACAGCTTCGCTTGAAGTGCCCCGCTTCCCCACAATGAAAGCAACCCTGGTTCCCCTGTGGAGCAGGGGTAGTAATAGCCGCAGTCTGAGTCGTCCTGGAAAGGTTGACCCTGCAATCCTTGGCATGATGCCCCGGTTTCTGACAACGCTCACAGCGAAAACTCTCACAAGTACCATAGTGATGAAACCCACAACGTCCACACTTAGGGCTTTTCCCAGCATAGCCCCCCTGTTTCTGGTCCGATGCTGACCCAGAAGCTTCAGTCTTCTTCGCTGCCGGTTGTCGCTGAGTCCCCGATGAACCCTTATCCACGCTTTCCCACTTCCTCTTGTTCTCAGCCGGCGCCTTCACAGAAGAGCCCCTAGGAGGCAAGACACCCTCAGAAATCTTCAAGTTGGTCATCTTAGTAGCTGACCGCACAGCCTCTGACATAGTAGTAGGATCCCTAGCAGACACCAGTCCCGCAATCTCTGGCACCAAACCCGCAAGATACTGCTCTATCCTCCTATACTCTGGTGTAGACAAACCCGGACACATCACTGCTAGCTCGTTGTGCCTGATCGTGTACTCCTCAACCTCAGAACCAACCATCTTAAGATTCCCATATTCCTGTTCCAACCTCTTAATCTCCTCACGCGGGCAATACTCATCCTTCAACCTACGCACAAAATCCGCCCAAGGCATGGCGTTGGCCTCCCCAAGACCAAGTGTCTGTGTGACGCAGTTCCACCACGTCAGAGCGGCTCCTACAAAAGTCCCCGAAGCAAACTTCACCCAATCCACCGCTGGAGTCTCACATAAAGCAAATACCGACTCCGTCTTCTCCAACCACCTGAGTAACTCCACAGCTCCCTCCGTACCCTGGAAGCTGAGAGGCTGACAATCCTTAAACCGCTTATAGGCAACCCCTGCCTGAACCGGAGGAGCAGCAGCACCCATGAAAGTCTGCTGGGCTGCCTGAAAAGCAGCTAGTGCAACGCCCAACTGTTGCTGCATCATCTCATTGAGTTCCTCATGCGTCATAGTAATGTTACCACCACCTCTACCTCCACCACGGCGTCCGCCTCCGCCCCCACGGCGTCCACCAGCACGTCCACCAGCGCGACCAGACATGTTCTGCCAAAACATGAGACGAGACACTCAGTACCACAAACAAGCCAAGCTACAAGTGACCAAACGAACTCAGAATACGGTTACAGCATGACCGTTAGTCCGAACACAAAGTCCACCAAGATTTTCATGCATTTCGATTTGTGATTTCGTGTGCACCCGAAATAACAAATCGCTCTACATGGTCCCCTAGGCGTGCTCCGAGCTAGAACTTCAAGTCACCCGATAACCACATCCCAGAATGATATAACTAACTCAAAAGATCGATAAGTAAGTCCTCTCGGCTGTAACCCAGAGATGAAAATAAAGTGAAGCTAAAAATAGCCAAGAATGAGATAAGTAATGTGACACTGTATGGTAAGGAGACCGACACCCCGACAAGGTTAGTATGTTTGCCCAAAAGACACGACTCAAATGTGTGTGACCGTCTAGTGTGTGAGACTCGGCTATAGTCTAGACTCTACATGCAGTCCTAGTTCACTATAACCATTGGCTCTGGTACCAATCTGTCACACCCTCAAATTTCCACCTGCGGAGTTCTACCGCGAGGCGTGTGACACACCAGGATCCAAGTCAACGGTCACAATAAACGACGTCTAAATGTAAAAACATACGTAAACAAAACCATGCATAAGTTTAAAACCAACATTCAACAGTGCGGAAGCATTTTAAAGTTTACAAAAGTCATGCATAAATAAAACATAAGTTCAAAAGTTCATGATTTCCAAAACGTGCAGATGAGGCCCTAGACGCGAGACGACTCCAGTGCGACCACGTGCGCCTATCCGACAGCTGCTACCTTAGCGACCTGAGAAAACATGCTAAAAGAGTCAACATATAATGCTGGTGAGTTCACAGGTTTTAAATAAACGTTTAAAGTGTTCCATCGAATACCGTTACCATCACAATTACTACTATGCTTATGAGAACGCCAATCCAGGCGCAGAATGAGAACGCCAACCACCGGCGCAGAATGAGAACGCCAACCACCGGCGCAGAATGAGATACTCATACGGGTGAAACCATTACTGACTGAGCCGAGTGTTACCCTTAGTTTTGTTAGAGACAATATGCACCCGCCCGGCCTCCAGCCGTCGAGTGGGGTTTGTCAGTCCCCAATAGCGCTATCCATATTTCCCCGCCATATACCCATGTTAGTGGTTTCTAGGGATTTTCAATGATCCGTATAGTACGATAAGTGAGCCATAGTATAACGTGATAAAGAGTCATAAGTCATAAAAGAGTTTGTAAGCATGTTTCTCACCCCGAAAGTAAAAACTGTAAAATGTGGGGCCGTGAACTCACCTTAGGTTGCGTATTCCGTTTAAGAGTAAACCGTATGCGTGATATGAGTAAACCGTCTGTGAGATATGATAGCCCCAACTATTGGCGACCTATCATAAGATATGTGTCAAGTTAGACTAATAACCCATCGGGTTCATTAGTCCCTAAGTCCAGTCCATGACCATTATGTGTCCGAAAAGCATGTTTAACCGACAACCAGACAACGTAAGACAAGACTCGACATCCCATTGGTGACCCGACATTCCGCGTGTTAGATAAATGCAAGACATCATGCCACATATGCAATTAAACACTTAATACGCGCAACAGTTCGCCTAGTCTAGCATAATGTCTGATTAACGCATAAACAGGTCCGAATACGTGTTACTAAGTCATTGGGTGAATCCCGGGGTTCCTATCATGTTCCTAGGCGTCAAATCATGTTCCGGGATGTTAAAATATACATACAGCAGCATTACACGCGATTAGGAATCAAACTAGCAATTAGGAAAAGTCAACATGTGATTAGGGTTGGTCAACAGGCGATTACAAGGCTAATCGCCTATATATACACACGAGTAGGCTTCCCTTCAGGCGATTACACCCCTAATCGCCTATAGCATCATGCGATTAGGGTGCTACTCGCCTGCTGTAGCTGTACAATGCAATTTCGCGCGTTTAACGCTCCAAATCAAATCCGAAACATGTAAAAACATCCAATAATCATCCTAACACATTAACAAACATATTTCAAGCAAAACCCCTAAGTTTTCATCATTCTAACAGTCCCGAATGCGAGCGTTTTCCCAAAATAGTAACCTAGCATGAAAACATCACATCAACATGCAAGAACTTGCCCTAAATAGCAAATATCCAGATTAGATCACATAACCACGTTGTCCGATAGCATCCTACTGTTCTAGCATCATCCTATAACAAACCCTAACATCATACAATCAACAACATGCCTCATATCATTCTTAATCATCAAAAATCCTTCAAATGGGTCAAAACATCAAGTAACAACAATACACCACCAAAACCATTCAAACTCCTAGGATATCATCATACTAACTTATATCAGCAATAAACATCATAATAACATAAGAACAACCATGATTCAATCCTAAAAATCCTATCTTTAAACACATATAACACATATAACACATGTAAAGGTGTGGGTTTGTATAAAAACGGTTTTAAATGGATTTTCAAAGATAAAAACATTTATAAGTCAGGTCTGGACGTTTAGGGAGTAAAGCATAATCATTTAAAGGTTTGGGTTTGAAGAACACACCTTGAAATCAAGAGGTAATGATGGAATAAGCTTGAAAATGGTGGTTTTGATGCAAAAACGAGTTCCAGAGGGTGTTTGTGTGTTGGGTTATGTTATGGGACGGCTAGGGTTGCACAAATGATGTTTTGGAGGTCAAGGGTGGTATTTATAGGCGTTTTTGGTCGTCCAGCACGTATCATGCGATTATGCAGACTTATACGCGATTAGGGAGCCTAATCGCATGACTGTTCATGCGATTGGGGCCTAATCGCATGAACAGTTATGTGATTAGCCCCCTACTCGCCAGTAACCACCCTCCAATCGCCCCTATACAGGCGATTAGGCAAGCCTAATCGCCTGTAACCCCTGTGTTGGTGTGTTTTGCGCGTTAAACCCCGTTTTAACACATGTTAGCACATATTCACATACCGACAAGTCACATAATGATTGTAAACATATAATGCATGATAAATGACACGTTCCCGCCCGATCACCAATTCCCGGGACCCGAGACTTGCGTATGTTAAAACCCTAATGATGTGCGATTCGACTCGACCGACCATGTTATGTGTAACGTATGCGCGACTCGCTAAGGTAGACTTACTAAGTTTTCAAAAGTTAGTTACCGAAAGTTGCCGGGTGTCACAAAGCCCTACACACAAAAACAAAAAAAAACTTATTACAATGTAAATATAATGAATCTAAATCAAATGACATCTAGGACAGTCGACTGATTTATAAACGTGTACTAACATCTATTTGATTGCTTTATGCATCTAATGACTCTAATAAATCTAAACGTATTACATAACAAATATTGTTAGATTGCTTACCAAACAAACACGCTTGTTGCTTTCTGACTTCACCCAAAAACCGTAAACCATTATGAAACGACCTTTGAAAAACCTGTATTAGTAAACAAACCATATTGGATTATGATTGATATGAATACAATTGATCCATAACCTAATGAATACATTCATGAGAGAAACAAAGAGTATGTTACACATTTCAAATAAAGAACCATTTAATTGAAACATAATGAATGAGAATCAAACAATACTTAATAAGGCATGAACCCTAATAGCAATACTAACCATAAAGAACAAAAAACAAAACCTAAACATTGAATAATTATAAAACATGAAACATATTAGAACAAATCCCTAAATTATTAGAATCTGAAAATTAGTAAAAGGAAAAGCAGATTAAGACTAAATAACCATAAACCAAAAAACATAAAACCTAATCTATACCTAAACAGTTAATCGCCCAAATCTGAAAGATGAACCCTAATCGCCCAAAATCTGAAAAATTATTAAAACCAACCAACAATACAAAATTAATGCATATTACGCACAATACATGAAGATTCAAAGGTAAATCAGATCTATACATATAAACCCTAAAAAAATAATTGAACATCAATTATCAAACACGAAACATACAACATGAACCCTAAAACTAAATATTAATAAAACTGACCAATAATAGATGTAAATGCAAGTATTATAAGTAAATAATTGAAATCAAACAAAAAAGACATAAAAAAACCTTAATCCACAAAGAATCAGTAACAAAGACCAAAAAAAATCCAGACAAAAGAGACATACGAAAGACAATTGATTGACATAATGATAGAAGAAATAATACCTTGAATAGGAGATGAAGAAGAAGACGATAGGTTGCCTGATTTCGGTGATCGCCTCTTTGCTAGGGTTTCGTTCAAGGAAGGCGATACTCGTGATTGTGTCAAACACGTTATGTCCGTGTGTTTTTTTTTGGTTTATATATTTTCTATAATTTTATTTTTAAAAAATATCAAAATCTTATAAATTCTCACATTGTGACACATGGCACAATTTGATAGGAGAGAAAATTGAAGGCTCAACATGGGATTGCCATGTGTACACATTGAGTTTATTTTATTAGTTGTATAGATTTTGTATTTTGTAGTTGAGAACCAATTTTGATTTTAAGAGTATACTAGTGGGGAGTTCGTGCGTTGTTGCGGGGAGACAATTTTAGTGCGATATTCATTGTTGTTAATTTATTAATAATCTCGTGATAAATTGTGTTGTATTTTTGTTAGTTGTTTTATTCGTATAATTTACTGTCATAATATATGAAATTAATAAAGTATTTATAATAAATTACTAAGTTTTGTTTCTCTCACTTACTTCATGTGCTTCTCAAAAAAAAATAAAAAAAAATACCATCAAATCAGGTCCAACCATCTATGTATGAAATTAAAACCAATTTTAAAAAGATAACATCAACATCATTAGCTAGCCAGATCATATATTGTAAATTTGTAAATTGTTGTCGTCTTCAATTATGGCGTACCCTTTTTTTTAACGGCTAACTAAACAACACCGGGTACTTCGTACACGGCCCCCCAGTGGCAAAGACAGGGGCACAACCGGGCCCACCCCGGACGCACGAAGCCCCTAGCCCGCCTGACAACCCGCTTCCAGGGAAAACCCGACCCACATACCCGCCCAAAGGCACGACAGTAGTGAACCGGTAAAACCCGGCGAGATCAGGACTCGAACTCATGACCAAAGGCCAGGAGTCATCCATCATTTCTCATTATGTCCTTCGTGGGAATCGAACCTGGAACCTCCAAGAAGGATCCTAGGTCCATTCACCAACTGAGCTACCCGTGAAGGACAATTATGGCGTACCCTAATAACAAGTTTAGAATCATTTTAAAACGCCTTCATGGTGATCTCCACTTGTTACATGAACATTACACATATATCTTATTTTTGGACCAAAATGATGCGTTAAGCCGTTAAATCATATTAATTACGTATGATGGCATCATCTTACATTAACAATACATGGATTAAAGACATATAAATGAGCACATATCTCCGCTTATAACTGTTTAAATAAGAAACATGAAAATATTGAAAACCTGAAACACCCTAAACCTTTTTAACCGAAAATACGCAGCGGAAATACAAACCCGAAAATTTCTAGCTTTATAAAAAAATTCTCAAATGTTTGGAAAGCATATCTCCAAAGTATTATATGTGTCACATCTTTCATTGTTTCTTATTGTATTCAACACGACTCATCTTTATTAGGTTACGTGATCGCGATCCCGTACAATCCGTTTCCTTACTCGATCTCCTACCATTCCTTTCTTTGTGAGGTAGACTAGACAACCTGCAACCACCACATACCCGTTTTATTAGTTCATTAAATGACTTCATGCAAATATTCAAAATATGGAAATAACATTCAACAACACTTGATGATCATGACCAAACGCCTTTTGCAGGTTCGAATCTGAATTCCGGATCCTCACCTCTAACTTCCATGCCTTCGTACGTACATACCTTAATCTATATTACCATCCTCATCACAAAAAGGGTCAAGCGTGTTCGGTTCTTCAGAATACCTTGATCCTCCATCCGGCTCCAAAGTAGCGCACACTTAGGGTTGCATATCAACAAACCCTTTACACGGTTAAGCAAGTTGAATAAAAGAAAATTGAATTCTAACAAGCCTTGCTAGTCTGAGGAAACCTCCTCTGCTCATTCTTCATCTGGTCTAAACTATCCTCTGGCTTGAGCAAATATCCTCTACTCTTTCTTCATCTGGTCTAAGCTATCCTCTGGTCTGAGCAAATATCATGTGCTCATTCTAGGGGTGTTCAGAATTCGATTCGGATTCGAAAAATTCGAAATTCGACTTAGTTCGATTCGATTACCAAAAATTCGATTCGATTATTAAGAATTCGAATTTGATTCGATTCGAATTCGAGTCCAGTAATTTGAATACGAATCGAATACGAATTTATGATTTTAAATTCGATTCGATTCGAAATTCGAATAAAAACTATAAATGTATATTTTTTTAAATATATATACACATACATATTATTATATACATAAATATACACATTGAAAAAAAAAGAATTTCTAAATTTTGGTCAAACTCTAAGAACTCATAGCCTCTACAACTTTTACCATAACCATATTTTACATATTTACCTTATACATCACAAAACACTAACAAAATATACTCTCTACTATTTTTACTATTCCCGTATTTGACATATTGTTGTCTATTAAGTTTGTAAATTTGTATTTTATATGTTAAAAATAATGAGTTTGTATTAATTTTAAAACAAAAACTAAAACAATTTATTATTTATGGTGAATTTAAACTAAATCGAATTTATTCGAATTCGATTCGAATTTGAGTTTCTTATTCGAATCGAATACGAATCGAATAAATTGAATTTTAAGCGAATACAAATCGAATAAATTGAATTTTAAGCGAATACAAATCGAATACGAATTCAGGTAAAAATAATAAAAAATTCGAGAAATTCGATTCAAATAATTCGAAAATTCGTTATTCGATTCGTTGAACACCCCTAGCTCATTCTTCCTCTGGTCTAAACTATCCTCTGGTCTGAGCAAATATCCTCTGCTCATTCTTCCTCTGGTCTAAACTATCCTCTGATCTGAGCAAATATCATCTGCTCATTCTTCCTCTGGTCTAAACTATCCTCTGGTCTGAACAAATATCCTCTTCTCATTCTTCCTCTTTTGACCCATTTATCCGAACTAATTTCATTATCGTATGGTGAACGATGTTTGTTTACTAACAATATCCATTCACTTGTCTTACTATAAGTTACCATTTCATTCTTGTTTTCCATTCTAAATTAATACATAAACATGCATTTACTAAACTAAGAGTTTAGTTCATAAGTCACTTACCTCAAGTCCTGCATGTTCTTCTTTGTTTCTTTGCCTCTTCTTCATCCATTAACCTTCCATGCTTGAGCCTATCTTGACATGATCCACATCCTTTCATGTCATCATTCCCACCATTCCGTTAGCATACATAACTATGCATACTATCAATCATATTACATTTACTTGTTCCCATGACTTTCATTGGTCAATTACTAATATGCACGTCACATAATTAACTACCACCTTGTTTATCAAGCAAGCAATCCGACATACCATCATGTATGACACCTAGATAATCTAACATATATCACATGATCTCCTTAATAACACAATCATGTTGGGTAGCCTAACCTTGTTAGTCATACATTGTTGACTTTTCAGAAAGTCAACTATCAAGTATGCAACTTTCAATATTTAGATACATACATCCATCTCGATATACTACTCCATATCAATTTTTACCCTAAACATTACATTAGCATGTTATAGGACACATATCATGATATGACTACTTTGGTGCACATAGAATTCATTCGACACATACTAGCGCTTCCATGATTCTACAATTGGCAATTACAAATCCAAGGTTAGCCAACATCATATAATACCAACACTTGGTGTGCATCATACTATCCAAACATAGAATACAACATCCTAACGCACACTTCTTACCAAATCATATAATTCAATAAATTCCCACATGAATACTCTTCTAATACAATCCTCATGTTAACCTACTATTAATTGTATCTATTATCATATTACTTTCATATTTTTCAAGTCTTGCATACAAATTCATACATCATGATCATCTAGACATTTCTTCAAACACATGGTGTGCGTACAACATTCTAAGCTCAATGTACAAGCTTCTAATGCACGCATTCCACTAAAACGCATAGTCACCTCCAATCATGACTAATTTCCACATACATATCATCAACTACACATTATTCCTACAATTGCATGGATTTACAACTAATTTAGCAACATCAAAGTTCTAATGAAAACCCAATATCATCATCTTTTGCAAACAAGCAATTTCTAGTGATTAGCTCATCTCTAAACAATTAGAGATGATCAATATCACTTACAATCAAGCAATAATACGAATTTAACATCATTTTCTCAAAACCACATGTGTGGTTGAACCCTACACGAATATGGGGGTTAGGGTTCTTACCAAAGCTCAATCCTTGAAGATTAACCCTCTAGAACACACCCTTCATCCATTACTTCAATCTCTTGCATTAACTTCTTCAATTGAGGGATTATTAGGTTAGGTTTTTGGATCAAGGATGCCCCTTTCGGGCTGAATACGTATGACCCCAATTGGGTCTTCTTGATCCTCTTATTTTGACAAAATAGTTATATTAATGGTCCCTCAAGTTTTCCCCCCTTTCATTTTATTATGAAACTTAACTAACCAAGTTAATTCCTAGTGTTATTTACTTACATATTTAGATAACACTAACAAGGTTATTTCCATATTGGAACATAACCTACATTCTTATCATCCCGTTTTATTATCCGTACGAGTTAATTCTACTATTTAATTCATCTTGTCATTTCTTATTCACGCCTAATAGCGTAACTAAGCGAAACGGATTTTTGGGATGTTACAAAACCATAAGAACTTCAAAATCATGTATCAATTCACATGTGGTTAAGTTGACTCATATGTGAATATTGTGACATCCGGCAAAAATCGATGCGTTTCCGTATGTAATTAGTATATGTAATTAACAATATTTAAGTGCAATTCTAAATTAATTGTATAATTTAGCCTTTAGATATCGAAAATTCCCCATATGATGCATAGAAATGCATTTGTTTAATTAAAAGCACGGCGAAATCGTGTGCGAATAAACTTATCCAGAACGGACGTTGGTGATTACCCGGTAACAATCAATTAACCGAAAACGATCCCGAACACCCAGGATATAAAATAAAGGGCATCTTCATGAAATATTATGTTTTTTGGAACCCCAAAACCATAAATGGAAACTCCAAACAAAAATCTCCTGGTAACGAATAAAGTTCGCAAATCGCACCCGATACGCGCGAAACTTATAAATTCACCCAATTAAAGCCTAAATAACTTACCAATGCCTAAATTAACTCATGTTTAAGGGTAATTGGGAGTCAATTATATGTCCGGAATAGCTCGAAATAAAAACACGATAAAATCCCGAAAACCCTAACCGAAACACTTGGAACATAACTAGATATTATGAGATATTTTTGTAACACCCCAACCGATGGCGGAATCATCGAGGTGTCACGTAGTGACGATTGTTCAAAAGCACATGGTACTAAAATGTAAATATATTATTGATTAATTTAAATTGTCTTACATCGATGAAATGGGAAAAATACAAAAGTCTGAACTAAACATGAAAATTGAAATAACTTATTAAACGCAAGCACTAAAATCCAATGCAATGGAACTAAGATCCAACTGCACCTGAAACATGTACAAAATAGGTTTTGTCAACATAAGAAATGTTGGTGAGAATTCCTAGTTTTAATACATATAGTAAGTTGGAAAAATGGTATACAATTCAAGTGCAAGCTACGGTGCAATTATGTAAACTATGTATCATACAAATGAGCGAAATCAATCCTGTGACTGTATAATGTACTAAATGAACGGCGGTGTACTTATCCAAATAATTGGATAATAACTTAACAATGACCACGGATTCTCCAATGAAAAAGGGGGAGAATCAACCTAGGCGGGTTGTCAATCCAATAGCGCTATCCAATGTTAAGGTCGGCTTGTACATGGTTAATGATTTCACTAAGTACAAATGTATTCTACATGTAATGTCTAAGCATAAAGCTCATATGTAAGCAAATGCACAATGTACTAGAATTGTATTGTAAAAATGTGAACTTGTATGTGAAATTTGTATAAGTGTACATGTAACACCCCAAAAGTGAATAAAGACAAAAAGGGGATAGTAAATACTCACTTTCGCCAAATGACTAGATGACTAAGCGAGCGTGAAAATGCGAGCAATCCAAAGATTCAACAACGAAACTAGTCCAATTTAGAAGAAAAGAAACCGAATAGGAAAAATATCAAGCTTCCAATTCGCCAATTACAAGAGCTTATAATCAAAGCTTCAAATATAGAAGTAATATACTCTAGAAGAAAGGTATGAGGGAGCGTTTAATCGAATTGAAACATTCTATTTAGAGGTGCAAAGTGCAATGGGTCATAGGTGAATTTTTATACTAGTTTTGGATTCAATAAGGCTTTAAAATTGGTCAACACAATAAAGTAAGGTTTTAAGATGAATTGACTGTTTGACTAGGACTTTGACTGAGACTTTGACTAGGACTTTTGACTAGGACTTTGACTGGAACTTTGATTGTTTGACTGTCTTAGCGGACCGCGAGGGCTAAAAAAAATAATTTTTCTAATTTAATCAATTTTAAGTTATAGACTTGTTTCCTTCTATTTCTAAGTTGTTTTAGGACCGAAAATTAAGGGCTTTGAGTATCAAGATCTAAAACATACGTGCTCAGGTGTAGATGTGAGTATAAAACGTGCATAATTTTACTTATAAATTATAAGTTTTATTAAATTGTGAATTTTAGTCCTATTAAAATACGAGGGTTAAAAATGAAAATTTTGAAATAGTTGAGGAACCAATTATGCACATTTATGAAAAGTGAAGGGTGCAGGTTGTCACAATTTTGGAAAGGAAGTGGGCCCCACATAGGCCACCTTTGGTCGGCCTAAGGGGAGGCTCCAAGCCACCCTAGGTTACTTCCTTGCCATGCTTTAATAATGTTGTTTGGCATGCTTAATGAGTTGTCACATCCATGTTATCACACTGACCCATTTTAATATGCAAACTCTTCATAATATTTTCACAAAAAAAAGGAAGAAACTTCCTTCTCCTTGAAGGAAACCTACGGCCATAAGGCCATCACCACCATTCATCCTTGTTTTCATTCTAATAACTCACAAAATCATCTCCATTCCATAAATCAAGTGTGTACAAGAAACTTAGAGCTTAACTCTTGGAAGACACACTTAAACCTCATTTGCACTTGAGTTTTGAGTCTTCCCTAGCCTTGTGCTAGTTGTAAGTTTCTTAATCTTGCTTCTTGTCTTTGTATGTTTTTATTTAACATGTGTTAGAAGCAAGTTGTACATGGGTTAGGATAATAAACTTTCATATAATGAAACATATGTTAAACAAGACTAAAATGGGAGTGTTAAAAGATGTGAATGAGCCGTGAGTTATATAGGTTATTGTTAATGTTTTTGCTAGTTGAAAAGTTAACATAATCTTACACATGTTAAAGATTCTAACACAATATGAAACTAGAGTTTTGATAAAGGAATAATATATGTTTTTACAAGTTTAACGAAGCTTTACAAAAAATATTAATGTGGCCGTGAGTTTTGTAGAAAAATGTTAGTGTTTTGTAGTTTTTACAAGTTCACATACACATGTATTTGAAGATGTTTTGGATGATTTCTATAAATATAAGTTGAACATACTTAAAAGTGTTTTTAATCATTACAATATAACCATCTAAAATATAATATTATAATGGATCTATAAAATGTTGAAAGATATAAAAGTTTCATGTTCAAAGTTACTAACTTGAAACACCAAATATGGACATTTTGGACTAAAAATACCAAATACACTATTATTATCCTTAATAATAATAATAATAATAATAATGTTATGGACTAGTGAAAATGTTGGATCATAATAACAATTTGTATTGACAAAGTAGACAAAAGTAAGCTTAATAGTTAGTGTAAAAATTGTCACTTTTGAAACATCTAGGAAGAAAACGTAACTTTTAAAAGTTGAGGGTGTTGTTTGGTAACTTTAGAAGTTAGAGGGTGTAAAATGTTATTTTGGAAACTTGTGGCTAAAAATGTGATTTTTGTAAAGTTAGGTGTTGAGAATGGAAAGTTGTCACTTTCTAAGTTCGTAATGAAAATGCTTTCAAGAATTGTAATTTCATAAAAAAATGTTATTTCTATAAAATAGGATTTTATAAGAACATAAGTTACCAAATATATTGAGAAATATGAAAACAAAGGTTTCTATAATAAATTGGTAATTTATAACAAGGGTAATCCATCACCAACAATTCTAGGGCATATGTACAACTTGCTGAATAACACGCGTTATAGACTTAGTGACTTATATGCACTAGGATGTTCGTAGGTGCTTGACCTTGGACTTGCTATTCTCTGCTAGGTGATTGCACGCTGTACTTCAGGTGAGTTTCACGGCCCCTTTTTACTGTTTTTGTTTGGGGGAAAGATATGTATTGTCAAATGTTTTTACATTTCAAATGTTTTAAATGTCAAATGTTTTACATGACAAAATTTTTTCAAAGGTTAAAACGTGATAAGTGGCATGATGAGTACTTGGGTTTTGTTGTTTATACACCACTCAGGGTGAGTCCTCGCTACTGTAACAATTTACTCGTGTGTTGTGTGTGTGTTGAAATGGAGAACCGAAGGAATATTTGGATAGCGCTATTGTTGCCTGACAAGGCCCACCCCTAATCGATAGCGTCGATTATGCAACTGTGTATGCCTGGGGTGTACGTATTCTGAACCAAGTTGTTATTTACCGAGAAACAACTTCTGCTCGCGGGGCATTATTATTAGTCTTGGTTTGGTTTTGGGCTCAAGGGATTGCTCGTCATAGTTTGTAGGAGTTAGCTACTCTCTACAAAAGTCATTGCTTTGGTTTGTTCTGCACGTGTTACTAAAAGGTTTTGTTATTATAAAACTAAAACCTGTGAACTCACCAATATTTTATATATTGACGTCTTTTTAAACATATCTTTCAGGTAACTAAGTGCTGAACGGGTATGCGGCTAGTATGGTGGAATTTGGGATGTCGGACACTGGTTGGGGGTTTCATCTATTGTTACCATCGGGTTGGGACATAAACGGAAACACCCCATATTGGAACTTAATGTTTGTTGTTTTATGAAATGTTTGAAACAAGGTATTGATTTTTCGATATCTTAATAAATTGATCTTTTCTAATTAAATATAGTTTGTGTTAATCTTGACTTTGATATGCTTTCGAGCGTTGCGCCACGTGTTTCCGCCATTGGCGTGGTGTGACAAATATTTTGGTGAAGATTTAAACAAGAATAAGAGACCATTTAAATGATCATTTAGAAAGTTACCTAATTGATTAAACAGTCCAAGTTCAGATGATTATTTAAAAGTTAGCGTACTCTGAATAAATAATGTGTGGAACTCATTTATTAATCTTTTATAGGTTGTAGGTGTGGGTTGACAAGTTAAAATCATAAATCTTTAAGAGGGTCGGCAACAACTAATAGCATGGTTCATGCAAAGCAGTCAAACCTTAAGTAACTTCAAAATCAGAAAATGTTGCAAAGAAAAAAAACAATAATAAAGGGGATTTGCAACGTACCAAATGGTTATAAAATTTTTGACTACATATTTCTGGATGGGTCCACTGTAATTAATATTGCATCAGCATCATCCTACACATATATTTAGTGCAAAGAATTGCATATGCAATTATGCACAAACTTATTTACATGGAACATAAAAAAATGGAAGTTAAAGTCAACTGAGAATCCCATAACTTTAATTATATATTGATATAAACAAAACTGGTGTAAGAAAATTGTTAGCGGTCCACAATATTCAGCTACCTTAAAATTAAAACTTATGTGGTATTGCTTGTGATGAGTTGGTTTTCTAAATTATCATCAATTACCAAACTTTTAATTGGAAGCTAAAAAAAACCATTGAACGCATTTATACACCGAATAAAATCCTCACAACGTTTTTAATGATTTGCTAGAACAACTTAACGAATCGAATATGCAATTATGCACAAACTTATTTACATGGACATAACAAATTAACAATAAGCAATTTTGAAAACCACAAGTGCATTAAACATTCACGATAATTACTTCTAGACTGTATCCATGTGCTAATTTAAGAAAAAATGAACAAATTTGTGTAATTAAACCTTCGAATCAGGTCCATATCCAAATCGAGAAGTAGGTCTATACCGTCATTAATGTTGGTTATTGGAAGAAGAATATCTGAAGCGAAATAGACTCACCAAGCATGTTTAAAGGCTTCGATGTCTCCATGGATGCTGATGAGAGGAATGGGAAACCCTAAAATGGGAAGCGTATTCTATTTCTTTATGGATACAAATGAGAAGAATGGGAAACATATGCTTTTTAAGACATGAGAAGGTGATGATACATATACACTTCATGGGCACTCAAAGGTCTAAGCATTCAATTGGGTTTTATTAAGGTGGGTTACATCTTGGGATAGATATAAAGTGTGCATTACATAAATATACATTTGACATTATATGTTGTACATGAGGAACATAAAGAGAAGAAAATGATTAAAAAATGAAGATTTGTGAAGAGACCTTTGAACTCCCATCTTAAAGTTTTGATAAAATTATGTTAGTAGACATCTTTGGTCGAAGATATCAAATGCCTTATAAATCTTATGTACAAAATAAAAGTTAAAAAGTTTACCTCAATATAACATGTATTTCGATATTTTAACTAGGAAACAACTTATATACACGTTTTGTAAGTTGTAACTTGTACACATGCAAATGATGAAGTATTCATGTAACAAAGATGGACTTTCCTACAAAGATTGACTTTCCTAGAATCCTTATTTCAACTCAAGTGCAACTATTAACGATGTATAATGTGGTGAAATTTGAAACCCCTCACTTTGGTAAATGTTGCCACATGATGTGTGGGTCCTATTAGTGGCTTGAAATTTATAAGAGATAGTGTGGTGTGGTGTGAGTGTGTGTATATAATGATATTAAATTTAAATTAAAAAAAGAAAAAATAAATAAAAATGAAGTGGCTTGACTTGATTGGAGGAAGAGAGGTTTGGCCTGCGCGAAATATTTCGCTTGAGAATAGTTAGCGCCCATTTAACTTGATGGGGCGGTGTTTGTAGGTGAAAGGGGCGCCAAAAATGGGCTTTAACGCCCATTTCACTATCCACTCCGGATGGTATTAGACATTATCTAAACATTTCATTAACAAATACAAATCAATTTATTTACTTTATTACTTTCGATTTTTAATATTCAAATCAATCCAATATCATACATGTGTGTACTTGCAATAATTAAATATGCACAATTTTTTATTCATCTAATCTAAATTCTAATATATAAACGCCGGCCAATTAAGTATCGATCATATTCATAGTATCAAATCATCATTAATCTATATTTTAACTTCTTATAGAAGACAAAGCCTTATTAGTAATTTACTTGACAAAATGATTATCACCACATGGTTCGTGTGACCTTTTATAGATCATTGACAATGATGTAATAATATTATACGCGTAAAATCTAAAACATGTCCACTTATCCAAGAAACCAACACTAATAAGCATCATGGACTCAAAGAAGGTCCCCTAGCTAGCAAGAAGTGACAATTGAACTAACTAGATCGTAAGCCGTCTCAGTTGAATATTCTTTTACAATAACGATATTTCATAATGAGTACAAGATATTAGATTAGCTTAACTTTTTAATTGATGTTCTCAAAAGGGTGCAGAACCGTAAACATATCAACCCGCTCCTTAACTACTTGAGAATTGAGATCCGTCTACTACAAACTCATACCAAGTAGACGTTAAAAGAGGTCTATCTTATGGCTCATCTAATTATAAATGAACTATATAGCCTGAGCTTTACGTATCAAACTTGAGTTGACCCGCTTTATAAACAGGTCTATTATTTATATAACTCTTACTTAATATACTAAATCTATACATCTAATAAAACAAAGTCCATGAGGACACTTGTCAATCCCACATTGTGCCTCCAATTACATAGCCAATCAATTTGTGCCAAGTGTCCCATTGTGAGAATTTATAAAATTTTCGTTTTTTCTAAAAATCAAAATTCATTAATTATATTAAATTAGGTAATTATATTAAATTAGGTAATTCATTATGATTTGGTCAAAGCTTCTCATTGAATTAATTAACTTCCCTAAAACAATTTAAACTCAAAATTCATAGAGAACATAATACAGAGAGAGAGACACGCAGAGATCTAGAGAGAGAAAGTGATGAACGAACCGATATTGGAAGAAGCTTATCATGTAAGTTCATTGTTCTCTGTGTCAGTGTTTTCCAGAACCGTCTAAAGTGCACGCCATGTCTTTGCAGAATTCTGGTAAGGTGATATTAATATTTAGTGTCAATATGAGTGGCTACTTCCAAGGGTATGCCCAAATGATGTCCTCGGTTGGTTGGAGAAGAGACAATGTTTGGAGCAATGGGTATGGTGGAAGCAAACCGTGGGGTCGCACGTCCATGTAATACCGAATTAGGTATTTGTTTTAAAGATTAATTTATAGATTAATCCAAATTATTTGTCTACGCTATAACACGTTATAGCCTCATCTCAGTGTCCATTAATTTTTAATGGAAAACATCTGACTTGCCTTTTCAGAAAACTTTTCACTTGAAAAACCCATTGAATGACTACAAACCGGTTAAAATCAGCAGAGATTGCCAGGTATGTTTAATGTCGCACGTACATAATTACATACATAATTCATGCATATATGATATACACGCACTAACACATATATTATTTGTTCGAATGCGTATGTTTCAGGAGTTGCCTCAAGATATTGGAGAAGCTCTATGTGAATTGGAGAAGCTCGAATGTGTATGTATAATTTACAGTATGCTCATTGAGTTCGAGTGTGTATCATTTCGTAATTTAATTTGATTTTCAGGTTAATGTTCTATGGCATGGATAGGTGGCTCGATATTGATAACATATCATACGAGGTAACAATACAAAAATTGTCTCATTTTAATCAAAATTATTTTTATATCACATTAATAACTTTCTTCTTTCATAATATTAGTCAATCTTCGACAAGTATTTAGGCATCCCCTTTCATTCGCAAACCTTAATACTTGGCTCCATTTTGTTTGAGTGGTTACACTTGAACGATCTTCTTCATATACAAAAACCGAAGAGTTAATTTCAGTAGGTATGTTCTACTTATACAAATGTGTTCTTGAGTTAGGATGAATTCTCGAGTGCTCTTAAGGATACATATGCGCAGCGATGAATTCCCAGGTTAATTATCATATGTTTTTTTCTTTTTCTTAGGTTAATTATTGAATGGACAACGATACAAATTGTGAACAATAAATTTGCTCACTTTTGTTGATAATTTTAAAATTTTTTTTCTGATTTGTTTTTGTTTTTTTATCAACAAATTTGTTTTTTTATCAACATATTTTTTTGGTTGTTTAGACTGCTCGGGTTTGCATTTGGGATCATTCGGTGTTTGATTAGGCGGCTTTTAATACACGAGTTTTTTCATTTCGATATACAGGACGGGCAATTATTAGCTTCAATCCCAGAGACGGTTCACCTCACGGTAAGAGTTTCTAATCTTCTTTATTTAGTTGTTCATCAATATTTCCCATGCTCATGTTATGAATTACATTCAATTTACCTCTAAAACGATTATTAGGTTTAATTATAGATAATAATAATAATGTATTGTTTTTGGATTTATGCGTAAATTTATAAAGAAAAAAATGGTTTGGAAAACAAAGTCTTCAATTTGGGTCGTTTTTAAAAGGTGTTGTTAAAACGGCGTTAGTGGCAATTTGTTAAATGTGTCATATTCCAAGGCTGTTTTTTATGTTCATGCTTTGTATGATAGAGATATTGATAAATTGAAGATATGTCACGTTTTCACGTTTTAGTCTTTTTACTTCTTTTTTTTTAAAAAAAAAGCAAAAAAATGAGAATGAGAAAGGAAACTGACGTAAATTAGGAACTCATTAAATTTCCTTATTACATTCAAATTACTCACTTCCTAAATTTAGTATAATTTAAATGTTTTTTATTTTAAAAAAAATTAAAAATCGGGATTACAATGTTACGCAAGTTATTAAACACTTTGACCGAAACATTAATGAATGATTTTCGATTTTTAAAAAATTATTTTTTTATAAAAACATTAATGACTATTTTTTGAATTTTAAAAATAGAATAGTCATTAAATGTTTTTTTATTTAAAAAAAATTAAAAATCTGGATTATAGTGTTTAGGAAAGTTATTAAACACTTTGACCGAAACATTAATGAATGATTTTCGATTTTAAAAAATATTTATTTTTATAAAAACATTAATGACTCTTTTTTGACTTTTAAAAATAGAATAGTCATTAAATGTTTTTTATTTTAAAAAAAGTAAAAATTTGGATTATAGTGTTTAGGAAAGTTATTAAACACGTTGACCGAAACATTAATGAATGATTTTCGATTTTTAAAAAATAAATTCTTTTATAAAAACATGACTCTTTTTTGAATTTTAAAAATAGAATAGTCATTAAATGTTTTTTATTTTAAAAAAAATTAAAAATCTGGATTATAGTGTTTAGGAAAGTTATTAAACACTTTGACCTAAACATTAATGAATAATTTTCGATTATTAAAAAATAAAAAAATTTATAAAAACATTAATGACTCTTTTTTGAATTTTAAAAATAGAATAGTCATTAAATGTTTTTTATTTTAAGAAAATTAAAAATATGGATTACAGTGTTTAGGAAAGTTATTAAACACGTTGACCCAAACATTAATGAATGATTTCGATTTTTAAAAAATAAATTTTTTTATAAAAACATTAATAACTCTTTTTTGAATTTTAAAAATAGAATAGTTATTAAATGTTTTTTATTTTAAAAAAACAAAAAATGTGGATTATATTGTTTAGGAAAGTTATTAAACACGTTGACCGAAACATTAATGAATGATTTTCGATTTTTAAAAAATAAATTCTTTTATAAAAACATGACTCTTTTTTGAATTTTAAAAATAGAATAGTCATTAAATGTTTTTTATTTAAAAAAAAATTAAAAATCTGGATTATAGTGTTTAGGAAAGTTATTAAACACTTTGACCGAAACATTAATGAATAATTTTCGTTGATGTAAAATAAAAAAATTTATAAAAACATTAATGACTCTTTTTTGAATTTTAAAAATAGAATAGTCATTAAATTTTTTTTATTTTAAGAAAATTAAAAATCTAGATTACAGTGTTTAGGAAAGTTATTAAAAACGTTGACCCAAACATTAATGAATGATTTCGATTTTTAAAAAATAAAAAACATTTATAAAAACAATAATGACTTTTTTTTTGAATTTTAAAAATAGAATAGTTATTAAATGTTTTTATTTTAAAAAAATTAAAAATTATGGATTATAGTGTTTAGGAAAGTTATTAAACACCCGGCTGTGGAGTAGTCCGGGAAGCAAAATGTGAAAGAAGATTTACACAATGTGGGGTTAGCAACGATTTCACAAATATGGAGCGTATAATTAGCATTTATCGTTAGTTACACAATATTGGAAACATCTAATGTTAATAATTATGATTACCATTTAATTAATAATCTTTAAACATAAAATTATTAATCATATATAAATACATTTATAAATTTATTTTTAAACATTCAAACTCAAAATTTAAAAAAAAAATCCAGTTTTTAAAATTAATGACATTTAAACACAAAATAAATGCTGAATTATTCGATTTGTCACATTACTATTTTTAGCGTATAAATAGCATCTATAAGGCAATAGTCGGTTAAAATTATTGAGTAATGCTCCTTGATATGATACATGGGTCACTTTAGATAATGTTCCTTCCTATAAACGGGTCAAATAAGGTAATAGTCGGTTAAAATGTTGTTTTAGTGGTGTAGGTTCATGTTTGTTTACTTATAAATCGGTCGATTTGGGTAATGTTCAACTTTTCCAATGGGTCAAATAGGGTAAAAGTCGCCAACAGTGTGTTTATGGTGTTTTGATTAGATTGATGTTCCTTTTAGTTATACATAGGCCATAGGTGAATTGGGGCAATCTTCCCTTTTCTTAACGGGTCGATTTGGGTAATGTTTGCCTTTTCAAATGTGTCAAATAGAATAAAATATGCTCGAAGCTTTTTTAGCGGGTCGATATGGGTAATGCTCATCTTCTCAGACGTGTCAAATTAAATTGTGAAATTTAGGTGTTAGTTAGTTTCTTATTTTCATTTTTATTACTTTCTTATTGTTGAATATGCCATAAGTCTATTTTTAACACATACCATTTAAATCGCCTTATTCAGGTTGGATTGTATTTAAGAAACCCTGTATTCTCACATGGCCAGCTTTCTATCGCATTGTCAAGAGTTAAAAGCAGGGCAGGCGTGAAGTTACTTATACTTGATGCTGGTGGGAAAGTGATGACTAAAACAAAAAATGTGGTTTATAAGGAAATTTTCAGCGATATTTGAATAGATGTGTATTCGTTGCTTTTAAATTTTAATAAAATGTTTCTACTTTATTTTTCTTATACGTTATACTACTCCAAATAATCGTACGTTGTTGAACTGCGTGTCAACGCGGGCAAATATCTAGTATAAATATAAATATAAACAATAATAATATAGACAGCTTATGTTTAACAATTTAATAACATTTAAACATTATAATTAACAAATTACAAATGAGCCGATGGTGCAGGTTTTGGATGACAAGACCTTGAAGATTATTTGGGTTTGTTTATCTTGATTAACTCTTCTCAACTCCACCTAGATGTCATATTATCTATTTTTTTCGATTTCACCCTAAGGAAATGGTTTAATCTCGCTACCTCCATCTAACCCTATGTTTTGGTGATTTTCGGTTTGAAAAGGGAAAAATAATAATTCAATCTCTTAACAACAAATAACACCTTTAACATAACATAAGGGGAGAGTGATGTAGTGCAATTACACTTAACATGCCATGTCATTTTTAATATCTTAGATGTTAAAGTACACCCTCATGGCCTTAAATCAAGATATCTATATATCAAACAAGTCGTTATAACAATTAAAATGTACTGAGACTTATAAACTCATTTCCTTTTTCTCTATATGCCAATGTGGGGTATAGTTCAAAATTTTTGTCTTCGGTGATAAGACTATAACTTCAATAAGAATAAAGTAAAATATAAAGGACTAAAAATGAAGAGTTAGACCGAAGTTTTAGTATCTATATCAGTTTGTTATCGAATTACTTGATGAAATGGTGAGTTGTGAAGTTGTAACACTAGAGCTTCTAGTATGGAGAGCCTGCAGATATCCATGGATTGAGGTAGAATTTTTGGGTGACTAACGTGTTACAGACATTTTTTTTTAAACGATCAACAAATCAAACCCGGGCATTTTTGGGCACCCTTTCGACAAATTCAAGTACTTCGAGAGTACCCGAGTTGTCAAACACCAATTCCGGGTAAAACCCGGTAACCCACCCGCCCGTAGGCACGCCGATGAAATTACCGGTAAAACCTGTCTGACTCAAGAATTGAACCCAGGATCCCCCAGGTCTTCTATCATTGCCCACCAATGTCTCTACCACTACACTGCAATGGTATTGACACGGACATTGTGTTTTACATTGCAAAATTAGTTCCCACGTATAGTAGACCGTCCATGAAAGGCCGAAGGGGATTGTTATGAGAGATGATGGTGGTTCATGGGTTTTTTTTACATGTATTACTGTTATGATATTTAAGAAAAGAAAGTATTACAATTTTTTTTAGAACAACTCCTTAATCATAATCTACTCCTATTAAGGTTGTATTACCTTTAATTAAAAAAAATATAGGAATGTTCAAAGTTCTTCCTAACACATGAGAGTTGACGATTGATATAAGTTTTGAAAGTCAAAATATTAGGTGAAGAAATCAATGCAACTTATGTGTTGACTTTTTTGTTTTAGTCATGCAATTTGTTTTATCAAACAAAATGTGTCGTTTCCTTTGGTATCCTAGGAACTTAACAAATTAAATATGTTTGGTTATTCACACACCTCCTATGTTACTTACACATCCCTTGACTTTATACGTCTGGTATAATCATATACAAGACGTATAGGATGCAATCATTGATGTTAAAAGATGTCACCTCGCCTTAGATAATCATACTTGTGGTCACTGTAGCTTACAAGCAGGGACGAATCTAAATTGGCCCGTAAAAGATACGTTATCATCAAATAATTGTGTTTTTAACTTCTTTTTTTTTTTTTTTTTGAACATGGTTTTTAACTTCTAAGTGTCATAAAGATAGACAGATAGTGATACTCACTCACCAAATATTTTTAAATTGTGGCACCGGATATGCTTGCATTAGAAGCTTTGCACATATGTTTTCCAATTTAACTAAGCTTTTGACTAGGGATGTAAACTAGGGATGTGCTCTTTATCGATACGGGTACCAAACGTACCGGTATCGAAAGTACTGATCATGAAAATCATCAAAATTGGGTACTGGTATCGAAAATGCTTGGTACTGCATTTGAAGGTAAAAATCGGTAAAATACAGGTACCGTACCAAATAGAAAGCACTGATCCTGAAAACACCAAAAAGTGAGTACCAAAAATGATTCCATAAGGTAAATTTGGTACCAATTTGGTTTCAGGATTTGGTACTATTTGCTCATCGCTAGTGTAAACGGGCAGATCCATTCATAAGCCACTCAAAATTGGCTCGCTAAAACTTTGAAATAAGCCGCACTTGTTCGCACTCACATGTCAAGCTAGACTAGTCTCGTGAGCCTAAACATGCCCACTTTCATATAAATATATAAAATTTGTTTTACCCAACGTATAATTCTATTTTATTTTACCATTAAAATACAACTCGAATAAGAGTTATAATCATACTAGATTATACTCCGGGAGCGTCTCGGGTTGAGAAATTTAATATGATACATCAATTTTACATATGAAATAGACTGATGTATAACTCTAATTTTAATATCTAACCTAAAACAAATAAAAAATGTACAACTCCAATGCTAACACCTAACCTAAAAGAATGTATAACTTTAATGTAACTCTAATATTAACACCTATCCTAAAGACTAAACAAATGTACAACTCTAACATACTAATATTGATACCTAATTTAAAACAACGTATAACTCTATTAACCTATTCGGCTTTGATTGAAAAAAAAAATCATATTTACTGATTTAAACGTAATTAGTGACTTGTCTATACATGATTAATGATTTACCTAAACACTTTGTGTTTTTTTTCCTGTATGAACAAAACCCCACAAAAAAATTTCTCCGTTTTTTATATAGCACTATGGTACTCGTTGGAAAGATAATAAAACGCTCGTTAATTTGGTGTAATTTTTTTTCTTTAAAAAATCTCGTATATTAAAGATATTAACATTTAAAAATTATGGGAGGAAACATAAGGGTGAAAAATCCAATTTTGTTTTTAAATTATTTTTTTCCTAAAATATCTCAATGCCACATTGAGATGACACATGACACACTCAAGAAAGGGAATGTCTCTTTAAGTGTCATATCATTAAAATGGTTTTGGTTTATTACATGTATATATAGATAGATTCTTTTGCATCATGTATTTTTAGTACTTTTTATCTATCACTCTATCAGTTAATTTAAATCTTCTTAATGTGCTCGTTAGTTTTAAATAAAAACTAAACATGCGCTTATGTTTAAAATTTTGTTTTAACATTCCGATGTAAATTTTGAAAAGAGAGTTGGTATTTAAAATAATTATTTTATTTTTTACAAAGTATATCGAGTACCGGTACCTTACTAATACTTATCGATCGATTATTCTCAAATAAGTTGTGTTCGTTAACAATTTAACATATTTGGTTTGTGTTTTAATAAAATATATTTTGGTATCATAAAATATAGCAAGTATCGTCACCGTACCGATACCGCCTATATAACCACAGTATTAGTCTGATATTTAATTTATGGTTTTTGACCAATGTAAAACACATACCGGTATCATTCGGTGAACGTCACAATTTTAGTTTTTTTATTAAGTGAGACAAGTTGTGTGATTAAACATAATACCATTGTATTTTTTTTTCTTCATTTAGTAATACATGTTTCATGTATTGGGAGAGGCAATTTCTACTAGTTACATAAAATTATAAAATACAAAATACCTATGAAAAACTAATAATATATACTTTTTGTAACTAAACACCGAACAAAATAATAAGACTATAAGGAGTGGTGGGGAAGCGCCATGTGGCACTTGTGGGACCCTTTTGGGGGGGGGGAAATAATTGTGGGGAGTGGAAGGGGGGGGGGGGGGAAGAGGTGGGGGGAAGTGCCATGTGGTATTTTGTTTTTCTTTTTTTTTTTAACTTTGATATATAAAACAATAATAATAATAATAAATATTTTTAATTAATAAAAACCTAGAAAAATACAAAAAAAAAAAACCTAGAAAATTAAAAAAAATACAATAAAACCGAAAAAAAATAAAAACTAATAAATCAGTTCAGATTATATTTTTCGATAATATCACGCTTCATTTGAAGCGTCATCTCTAACTCCGGCCCTTGCATATGGTCGGTGTTCATGGCGAGAAATTTCAAATCCTCGCGTTTTTCGCGCTGTTCTCTGATAGACAATTTGCGCTCTTTCATAGTCAACTTCTTTTCAAACGCTTCGCGAATTTTTTTTTTCTCCTCGAGCATTTTTTCTTGAATCGTATTGAACTGAATCATGGTGGCATTTAAATCTTGCAAGTCAACGCTGTAGGCGCCGGTTGATCCAGAACCCGAACCCGAGGCAGTAGATTTTTGCGCCCTCTTTTTTGACTTATCTCTACCGGGTGGGCGACTCAATTCCTCTTCAAACTCGTCATCATCCAAATTAACGGCTTCTACGTTTTCAGGATCAGTTTGACGGTTTCTTGACGAATTTGTTTTCGACCTTTTTGCGGAGTTGCTTGCAGTGGGGACGTACGCCCATTTTGAGTGGTTCTTGGCGACTTCCCAACAATGAAGAAACTTGAATTCGGGACCGGTTTCGTTACGATACGCTAATAGCGACCGGCTCAGGCTGTCGGTGTCCGTTTCACCGCTTTTTGGATTGTTTCTTGCGTAATAATAATGCGGTTGAAACGCGTTCATTGCCCTGTTTATCTCTGTCCACTTGGACGAGAGACTATCGTTTGCTCGATAGAACTCTCGTCCCATCAACCCATGGAACGCGGCGTTTATGTCGTTCCAAAAGTCGATTTTATGGCGACTAGTTCCTACAAAAAAAAAAAAAAAAAAAATATTAGCAACACCTTACAAATAAAAATCATGTTAAAAAAAATTATTACAAATACCTTCTTGTTTTTCCGACTCGCTTATCCACGCTTTCGTTATAGCGAGCTCTTCATCGGGTGTCCACTTAAGTGGTTGGCGGTTAGCGGCGGCTATTGCTTTCTCCTCCGGGGTCTTCCTCCTGTGACTTCTTCTTGCAGGGGGTTTTACCCGAAGATGATCCCGCGACATTTTGGGGTTGTGTTTCGGGTACGGTTTGGGTTAAAGGAAGTTGTGAAGGAAGTTGTGAAGGAACGAGAGAATCATTGAATGGGAAATTCGGATAAATTTGCCCACTAATGAAACCCGCATAACCCGCGTAGTCGGGACAAGGTGAAGGAATGGGTGGACGGTTTGGGATCGGGCGAACCGGTGGTGTATTCGGGTTTGGGACAAACGCGTAAGGGTTGTTCGGGTCGAAGCCTCGGTTGTATGGGTTCATTGTTGGTTGAGGAAGTGTATAAAATTTAGATGAAAAGTGTATAAAATTTGGTTGAAAAGTGTATAAAAATTGGTTAAAGTGGGTGTTTTGTAGTGAAATGGGGGTAATTTATAAAATTTTTTTTTTTGACCGTTGCCTAGCCGTTGGGGTTTTAAATTTTTTTTTTTTTTTTTTTTTAAACGGTAACTTTACTCCTCCCCCAATGATCGCGCGCCACGTGTACAATCACACCCCCCCCACGCCAGTGACTTCCCTCCCGCCCCCTTCCACGCCGGTTAGCGGCGGTGTTCCAGCCCCTCCCGCCCTCTCTCCCGCCCCCACTCCGCATAGTCTAAGCGTGACTCAGGCTCTCGTAAATTAAACAAGTTGAAGGGGCTATTTGGTAGGATCTGTTTGAATAAGTGCAGAATCATTAAGAGGCTTAAGAGGGTCTGAATGGTTCAACACCCCTTATTAGTTGAATGATTAAGAGTCTAATAGAACCATTCAGATGTTTTTTTAGTTGCAACAAACTCTTAATGCTGAACGATTAATAGGTTTATTAAGAGGCTAACAAACACCCCCAAAATCGAGTTGAGCTCAACTTGGCTCGTTTACTCCCCCTCCCGTACCTTTGACCGTGACACGCATCATGTGCAAGTGCTAAGCAAGTAGTAATCACTTGCTTTATTAATTTGAAACTTTAGGCTGCACGTTTAAAATAAGCAAAGTTCTAATCTTCAAGCTTTAGCTGGTCAAGCTTCCTTATAGAGTTATAGCATATGTCAAAACGAACTGTGTAAATATCCAAGGTGGCTATTGTTCTGAATGACAGAATGACCATATTCCATAGTTTTCTGATAATGCAAGATTAGATGTTTATATTAGCCAGATTTAGAGTTCAAATGAACTCAAAAACTAAAGAAACTAATAAATATTGTTTGTAAATTGTAAATTGTAAATCCATCCATACAAGTAATAAACAGAAAGTAAGTTGGTAACCCATGAAACATGTTTAATCAGAACCAGATACGCGATGTTTAATAAAAGATGGTTTTGCCAATCAATAGAAACAAATTCAATAACATGCCGAATCTAGACAAGAGGAGGATACAACTTTGCTTGCTGGCGGACTCTTTTCTTGTATTCCACCGTATCCTGCACAAGATATATTTTGCGAAAATCAGATCAAGTGTTGGATCAATTGATGACAATTTTGTTTTTACTGAAAAGACCATGGTTTACCTGAATAAAGAGATGATATCCCTCGGTTTGAGCAGGATCAGCAGGGTTCGGGGTGTCGAGCAAATCCTGGATACCCACTAGGATTTGTTTAACCGTGATCGCTGGTCTCCAACCCTGTAGGTAACAGATATTCATAAGATATCATTAATGATGATGAATATATCTTAACGTTACTTTTAATTCTTAACATGAGTAATAGGCGCGGCGCGTACACTGTCTTCATTGAGGATTGATAGACAAACAGTTCCAGACGGGTAAACATTGGGGTGGAAGAACCCTTGGGGGAATTTGCACTTTGGTGGCTTGCTTGGATAATCTTCAGTGAAATTAAGGGTGAGGGGATAAAAACCACCTTCCCAATCAGTCTGCAAAAGTCGCGTATAATAGTCATGGAATAAGATAAATACAGCCAACCCCATAACATAAAAGTTTTACATTTCAACAAACATCAAGCCACCTTAAACTTTTCTAACAAATACATTTACCACGTTTACAGACCGTATTCCCAAACATCATAGGTTGAAAGTTGAAACTAATCGCCTGTGAGTTAAGCATTCTCCGCTACTTTAATTAACAACTAATCATAATCATCAGATTCAGCATTCTAAAAATTAAGAAGATGGCAACTCACATTCTTATGTGCTTAGATAATCGATCTTGTATACACAGAAACATACTGGTTACAGAGAAGAAACTACCACTGTACATTAACATCAGCTTAGAATTACATAGACACAAATCATAAGCTTGTTTTTAAAAATGCGCGCATAATGCAATGGGATTGCATCAAGTGCAGCGATGCGACATATTATGCAGTTGACCACTATTTATACAAATTAGACCATTGACTGCACTGGGTACGACCTACGAGTTTTCCAAATTTGACTGAACAAATCTGATGATCAACTGAGCAATGGGCTTGAATATTTAAACAAAATTAGACTATAGAATTAACATATCTAACCAGAGATATCAAAATATCTTATATTTTAGTGTTTAAATGTTAACAATTTAAAATATCATCAATAATTACTTTTTTTTTAATAACAAATGCCTCGCATGTATGATGCACACGCAACGGCTTTTAGGATTAAAAACGCATTAGAGCGCAACGTGTTTTTTAAAACCAAGGTCATAAGACAACACAACCTTAAAGAATCCAAAAAACAAACTGCCACATGAGTCATGACTAATATCCAGTTTAGGAAGGTGATGGGAAAAAAAACCTTTTCTTAATCTATACCTCATATCATAAATAGCAAAGCAATTGGTAGAATCGAGAGAGTGCGGGATGCGGGCAAATACCGCATAAACCCAGCGGCTCGAAATATCTTTATTTGAAAAAACAAAAGTATAACAACTGTTAGCTATGCATCAGTTTGTAACTTATCAGATAACAGTATGAAGTAAGATCATTATTTCTCAGCCAAAACACCAAACGTCTCTACCCAAAAAAAAAAAAAAAAAAAACAACCTTAAGACAAAAGAATTCAAAGGCAACAGTTTACAGTTAAATAAAAAAAATTATCCCAACCTATTACACATCAAAACAAAACTAAAAAAAAAAAACTTACCCCAACTTTACCAGGGATAGTACAGTTCCAAATCATCAAATTAACCGTACCATCAGGAAGAGATTCAGGCCTTGCTACGAAACCCTAAATAAAAACATGAAATTATTGATAATTAGTATGTGGAATTGTTAGAGAAGGTGGGATTAGGGTTTGGAATAAGACGAACATGAGGGTGGTTCTTTCGCCATGCTTTCCGTTCCTCGGTGAGTCGGCCACGAGCTATGCCACCAGACATGATTTAGGGTAGCGATCGAGTGGAGAATTGTGGGGTTGGGGTGTCAAAGATTTGCGGCACTCTCGAGTTAATTTGTAGGCCGCTGCAGTTTACGACTTGTGTGCGTATTAGTAGTAGTTGGCCTTTTGTTTTAGAAAACAAAAAAAAAAAATAAAAAATTGTATATTGTCATTTGTCACCGACTTAAACTTTTGTGTGACTTTTGGGTTTGGGTATGTCATCACCCATTTAGGATTTTGCTATTTAAATTTTTTATTTTTTAATTTTTTATTTTTTATAAAAGTTGGAATATACTGTTATATATACGACTAGATTATACCCCGGGAGTGTCCTGGGTTGAGAAATTTAATATGATACATCAATTTTACATATGAAATAGATTGATGTATAACTCTAATATTAATATCTAACCTAAAACAAATTAACAATGTACAACTCCAATGCTAACACCTAACCTAAAAGAATGTAGAACTTTAATGTAACTCTAATATTAACACTTATCCTAAAGACTAAACAAATGTACAACTCTAACATACTAATATTGATACCTAACTTAAAACAACGTATAACTCTATTAACCTATTCGGCTCTAGTTGAAAAAAAAATCATATTTACTGATTTAAACATAATTAGTGACTTGTCTATACATGATTAATGATTTACCTGAACACTTTGTGTTTTTTTTCCTGTATTAACAAAACCCCACAAAAAAATTTATCCGTTTTTATATAGCACTATGGTACTCGTCGGAAAGATAATAAAACGCTCGTTAATTTGGTGTAATTTTTTTCTTTAAAAAATCACGTATATTAAAGATATTAACGTTTAAAAATTATGGGAGGAAACATGAGGGTGAAAATTCCAATTTTGTTTTTAAATTATTTTTTTCCTAAAATATCTCAATGCCACATGTGATGACACATGGCACACTCAAAGAAGAGAATGCCTGGCTTTGGTTTATTATATGTATAGATATAGATTTAATATAAATTTTATTTGAAATTAATCTGCATTAACGCTTATAAGGTTCATATTTTACACTTGCCTAACAATACTTTCTAAAAACTTGTTAGCAACAGCATATGCTCTTTCATTTGTACAAATAACATTGAATTTTCTACTAAGAATAAAAACTCATGCTACCTACACCTACGGTTAATATTTTTTGGAACTCACAACTTTATGTATAGTCTTGCACAAACATTATGTGATCACTTCTGAATTCTTTTTTTTTGAACGATCAACAAAATATTTTATTTCACCAAAGCTAACGGGATGCTAGCACGACTACACCAATGAACATGTACACCAAGACACTCAAATACAAAACACTAGATGTAAAAACACCAAGAACTACCACCCAATTTTCGAGAGATCAAACTTTCGCCAAGTAATCCAATCTAACGCAGGATGTTTTGCCCTACTTTTCACCCAAAAGAGACTAAGAGCCTTGATATCACCAATGACTTTTGAAATGAGAACTTGATGGTTGTTGAAGACGGCCTCGTTTCGATGCTTCCATAGACACCAAATCGTCGTTAGACAAATAACATTAAACGCCTTTTTACGCTTTGTTGAACCACCAATGTACGAATGAAGTTGAAGTAGGTCCTTGAAGTGAAAGATGAAGGTTGAGCCGATGTTACACCATTGCGTCACAAGACCCCAAATAATCTGAGAAAACGAGCAGGAAACAAAAAGATGTCCCGTCGTTTCCTCGCATTCACCACAAAACGGACACATATCCGATGTAATATTAATGTTTCTTTTCCTTAGAGCGCTCCTAGTTGGTAACCGATCCTGTTCAGCCCTCCAAGCAAGCACTAACGCTTTTTTAGGTGCCCACGAATTCCATTGGAGAATAAAAGACGCCTGCTCGAATCTGAACTGTTGCAGCGTTTTCTTCAAGTCGCCCACATTAAACCTGCAGCAATTACCCAACGCCCAAACCCACGAGTCTGTTGTCCCAGAAAGAACCGGTACATCCACCGTGTTATAGAGAGATGACAGCTCCACCTGTTCAGTATTCGAAAGAGCATTTCTTTTCCAAGCACAACCCCACCCAGCCCCCGAGGACGCCACCCGATCAGCTACAACTGCAGTCTTGTCACGCTCCAGCTCAAATAATGCTGGGAATTTGATTGCAAGGGGAGTTTCAGCAGCCCAAGTGTCCAACCAAAAGGAAATACCCAACCCATTCCCTACTACCCCTTTTAGTGCCAAACCCACATCCACCCCAACCCCTTTGACAACACACATAGACGAATAGATTTGCTTCCAAGAACCTGAAATGGATAGTCTAGTAGGAATTGGATTCCAATCCCGACTAGAACTATGTATAGACCAAATTATATTACGCCACAAAGCGGTGGGTTCAGTTTTGAACCTCCACCACCACTTTGCAAGCATAGCCGAATTAGCGTCGAGTAGAGAACCAAAACCTAAGCCACCATAATCAACCGGGGAACATACCCTTTGCCACGCCACCCAATTCATTTTTGCTTTCTCTTCCGTTCCACCCCAAAAGAATACGCGTCTCAACTTATCAAGATCATCAATCACTTTTCGTGGTGCTTTAAATAGTGAGAAGTAATAAGTAGGTAGGGCGTTTAGCACCGATTTTATTAAAGTCACTCTTCCACCAAACGAAAGCGTCTTTGCCTTCCAAATGGATAGTTTGCTTCGGAAAGCATCCACCACCGGTTTCCAATGCTTACATAGATTCATATTTGCCCCAATTTGTAATCCCAAATAAGTGAATGGGAAGGATCCAGCTTTGCACCTCAAAGTCGCGGCCACATTATCAATATCGCTAGGTTGAACCCCAACCCCAAACACCGAGCACTTCCTTAAATTAACTTTCAATCCGGATGCAAGATGAAAACACCTAAGGACTCTTCTTAGATTTAAAGCATTAGTAAGAGACCATTCCCCTAAGAAAACCACGTCGTCCGCGTAGAGGAGATGTGAGATAGGTAGTTCGGCCGAACCACAAGTCAAGCCCCGAAAATAACCCACGTTTGTAGCCCTCTTGATGACCCCCGACAGAGCTTCCATTGCAAGTAAGAACAAGTATGGGGAGAGGGGGTCACCTTGTCGAAGCCCACGGCAACAAGTGAACTCTTGTGTTGGAGAACCATTCACCAAAACAGACGCACGCGCCGATGACACAATTGCCATTACCCATTTACACCATCTAGTCGGAAAATTCATTTGAGACATAACGGACTCGAGAAAACCCCAACTCAAAGAATCGTACGCCTTCTCAATGTCGACCTTAAAAACCATCCCCTATCGTTTCATTCTTTTCATCCACGCAATCACCTCATTCAAGACGAGTTCTCCATCGGTGACATTCCTTCCTCCAAGAAATGCTGATTGTTCCGAGGAAATGAGACCCCCCATAATTGGTTTAAGACGAGTCATCAGCACCTTTGATAAAACTTTGTTAACACATCCAACAAGACTTATTGGTCGAAAGTCTTTGAGATCAAGGGGATCCTTAATCTTAGGAATCAAGGCTATGAAGGAAGAAGCACATCCAGCTCGTACATCAGCCCCATGGAAAAATTCATCAAACAATCTCACAAAGTCACCCTCAAAACTATTCCAACACCTCTTAATGAACCTAAAGTTAAAGCCATCCGGACCCGGTGCTTTATCCCCATCACATCCCCACACAGCATCTTTTATTTCCTGTAACGAAAAGGGTCTTACAAGTGAATCAGCGTCCGCAGAAGATAACCTGTTTACATGCGAGCAAGTAATACTCGGGCGAGACGGCATACTCTCCGTGAGCTTCTCTTGGAAAAAGACAAAGGCTTTGTCTTTAATGAACACCGGATTTGTTACCCAATCGCCATCCGACACGAGGCCATGAATCCTTCTACTCGTAAGATTAGAATTTATAACACCATGAAAGAATTTTGACTTTTCATCCCCTTCACACGCCCATTTTACTCTCGCCTTTTGCCGAAGATCCGATTGTTTCCTCTGCTCAAAATCAAGCACGAAAGCCTTCGCTTCACTTCTAATTTCTAGTTCCGTATCCGTGAGGGGTCTTGTGTCCGCCACCTTGTCCATATCTTCCAAAGTCACCTTATGACGCAGAAACGAATCTTCCAACTTGACTTTCTCAGCCCCAACCCATCCTTTAATTCTATTCTTTAAAAACTTTAACTTGGTGATCAGTGCCAAATCAGCCGGTCCCGTAAATCTGAACCTATCTGTAACACCCCAACCGATGGCGGAATCATCGAGGTGCCATGTAGTGACGATTGTTCAAAAGCTCATGGTACTAAAATGTAAATATTTGATTATTGAATATTGTCTTACAACATGTGAAATTGAATACACAACAAGAATTGAAATAGCTGATTTATTTAGTCTAAGTCCAAAGTCCTATATGAAGCGTCAAGCAGCTTATCCTGAAACATGCACGAAATAAATTTTGTCAACATATGATGTTGGTGAGTACTACTTAGCTTTGTACATATAGTATGTAACACCCCAACCGATGGCGGAAACATCGGGGTGCCACGTATTGATGATTGTTTTCAGTAGCACATGGTATAATATAAATTTTAAATAATTTATTCAAACATAATATCCAAAATGTGAAATAATGTCTAAGCATTCAAATACATAACATCAAACAATAACTTCAAAAACTTCAAATAAACTTCAAGCTAAATCCTCATGCTAACTCAAGCCTCAGCTTCACTGTTACCTGAAACATGTTAATTTTGAAAGTATTTTGGGTCAACATAAGTTGGTGAGAATTACATAGGTTTTTGATGATAAAATGAATAAAATGTTAAGCAATTCATGTGTCATGTTAATCTAGCCCATATGTGAGAAACATATTAGAAATAAATCGAGTGCATAATCAACCCTGCTGACTGTTATAAAATGATACATACCATACACTTATGGTCCCAATATGTTATGCGATAACAAACACCCACGTAACCTTGGTAGGAGGCACGTATCCGGGTGGGATTGTCAGTCCAATAGATCTATCAATGTATACCGTCGGCTGATCAATGTTAATGATTATGCTAGAATGTGCTTATTCTAATCATGTTCAAGACAATATGCAACATAGAAAACACACAAACACATTGATGATTGAATTGCAATGAAAAGTGTTATAACATGTTTCACCCCAAAAGTGGTGATAAAAGGGGCTATGTAAACTCACCTTAGCAAATGTTAACTTGTTGAAATAGATATGATAATTGTGTTGCCCAAAGTGATTCCAAATATTACCCTATAATGAGGTAATATATAATAAGTCTAAGTCTAATAACTAATATGTGTATCCTAGGGTTTTGATTTGGGGATAATCAATTGTTAAATTTTTATTTAAAAATGTTAATTAAATAAAGAAAATTGGATAATAAATGAAAAATAGTCTTTTTATAAAGTTTGAATTTTGAATGAGTACAATAAAGTGTTTGAAGCAATAAAATAATTTTTATAAAATTATTTCATTTAAAATAGATTTTTAAATCTATTTATTTATAAATAGCCAATTATTAACTTTAATATTCAAAAATACTAAAATTAAAGAAATCTTATTTTAAAAATCATAATTCTGTTCTAAATGATTAAAAATAATTTGTGTAAAATTTTGGTGTAAAAATGATGAAAATTGGATTTATTATGAATTAAATATGATTAAATCTTACAAAAATTGATTAAAAATAATAAATAAATGATTTTACTGAATTAAAAATTATTTCAGTAAAGTTTAACTTTATAAAAAGTTAGGATAATTTTTGTGGAATTTAATAAAACTGTTTTGATATAATAATGGATTTTTATAAATATAATAGTATAAAAATGATTTAATTATTATAATTATTAAATAAAAGAATTTCTGAAAAATAAAAATTGTAAATAAATCTTTTATATCAGATTAACAAATAATAATTTTTATAGGGTTTATAAAACAGTTTAGGTATTTTTAAAAAAAGAATTTAAAAGATTAAAGGATTAATATATATATATATGAAATTAATGTTTGTTTAATAAAAAAGAAAAGAAAAGAAAGCACAAAACCGGTCAGAGCCGGACTCGAACCCGGGTGACCACGATACAAGACCAGAGTCACAACCACCTGGCCTAGGCCGGTGGTTGTGTTATCTTCTGGTTTAAATTAAATAAATACAGTATGAACCAAAAGCCTTATCCCCAATTCATGAACGAGATGAACCCTAGTTATGCAATTAGATGATCCAGGCAACAATAGCCCGATTAATGTTGGGGCAATTGTTGCTTGGATGCCGATGAACTAAACCCACCAAATAAATTAAACTCACAGTGTGGTGATGATGATTATGATCGGGTCAATGAGAAAAGTCAACCACGAACAGAAAACAACGATCAGAGCAGTAATAGAGAGAAATAGAGATTGAGAGAGAGGTATGAGCGAGTTTTCAAGGTCCGGGAGGTCTCAATTTATACTAATAGATTAGGGTTAGGGTTAATTGGATCGTTGACTTTCCTTTGTAATAATACGCGGCCAATTAGACGATTAGGGCAACAATTGCCGTGTAATTGTTGTTCAATTGTGTTGTAATGGGCCGGATATTGCACGAGCATGCCAAAAATATATCAATTACGTGTTATTACGACGGATTGCACAACAAGGAATCCCACAGTTGACTTTTATTGTCAACTGTGAGGGTTTTAATTCGTGTATAAGTTTAATGTGAGCCCGGGTTTATCACAACCAGAAGGCCAGCCCAGCTGGTTGGGCTCGTGTGTTTGTTTGGACCGGCCTTGGCGCGGGTTCGAATCCCGGCCAAGGCAAAACATTTTTTTTGATTTTTAATTATCACACACACTTATATATATAATATTATATATAGTATTAGGGTTCCATAGAAGCGACAAAAATAATAAATGCGAGGATAATTATGAAACTTGACGTTTTTATTAATGTCGGTGCGTAACGTACAAGTATTTATTGCGTAATGTTACAGTCTCCCCTACTTTTAGAAACTTCGTCCCGAAGTTAAAGGAAATACTAGGTTTGCAAATGGTCAACTACTGAAAACCTTGATAAAATTTCACACTACCTTAACGTACCTGTAAATTCATGATTACGTTCCGGACCGTAATTACCAATTTACCTTACGTTAGGGTTTTGCGTCTTTTTATGACTTTACCGATTGTTAAGCAGGTCTGATAGTCTCCGCCAGTCGTTGAGCAGGTGGTAGGGCCTCTCCCGACTGTTGGATAGACATGATGACCTCTTCCAATCGTTAAGTAGATTGTTTAGTAGTCAACCATTTGTTGTGCAAGTAAGCAAGTATTGATAAAGCAATCAATTCACATTAAAACAAACATACACACAGATGTTATGGTAATACTTGAATTTATTATCTGATTCAAAAGTGTCAATACATGAAATTTAGGAGAAAGTAGATATTATTCAAATGGTAGGGTTTGATGTTGAGCAGTCGGAGGTCTCAAGCGGGATTATTTGGAGCATCGAGAGCGTTTGTAGCAGGGATTCGACAAGCTTCCGCAAGATGCCCATACCTCTGACAATTTGTGCACTGTCGACAGGGTACTTGAGTTGGATGGTGATACTGGCAGGTGTCACACTTAGGTAGGTTCCCATTGTATTGTTTCTTGGTGGGTGGAGTGGTAGTGTCTATTGCAAAATTCCTGACCTTGTTCTTCCCGTTGGTTGAGGCCTCGGTTTTGATTTCAACGGCAGGTTGGGGAGTATCCTTTTTCTTTTCCCCTTTACGAGTCAGGGTTCCTGCCTTCACATGGTTATCTGTTAGGGTGGCAGCCAAACGCTTTGCTTCTTCCAATGTAGCAGGGTTCCTTCCCCACACTGTGTCTTGAATCTGCATCGGTAAGCCACCAATGTATTTTTCGATTGCAATGGGCAAAGGAGTGACTTTGTGGGGTAGCAGTAAGCTAAGTTCGTGAAAGCGAGTGTTGTAAGCAAGGTTTTCCCCACTGTCTTGAGCAAGATTATAAAATTCGTCTTCCAGTTTCTTGATTTCATTACGAGGACAGAACTCTGCCTTCATAATGTCTTTAGCTTGATTCCAGGTTAAGGCTAGTGCAGCTTCAGCTCCGCGAGTGCGTTTTTCTTCATTCCACCAAGTGAGTGCTCGTTTGTGAAGAACACTCATGGCATAACGGACTTTGAAGTTGTCGGGGCATTCACTGTTGATGAAGGCATTCTCAATACCCTCAAACCATTGGAGGAGTCTAGTAGCTCCTTCTTCACCACTAAACTTTGGAGGGTTACAAGAGTTGAAATGCTTAAGGGTGCAAGCTTGGGGTCCATTACCATTGCCATTGCCATTGTTGTGACCATTCCCGTTGCCGTTCAATTGGATGACCTGGGCGAGTAAATTGGGAACCAGAGTTGCGATTTGCTGTGCCATTTGTTGAGAAATGATCGCAGCCAGTTGAGCATCGACCCCATTGTTGTTGTGGTTAGGAGCTTGGTCATGGTTGTGGTTATGGTTATCACCACCTTCTTCGTGATTCTCACCATTGTTGTTGCGAGTGCTGCGACGAGGAGGCATGATCTGTAATAGACACAATGAAATGAATGAGAGTTTATATAAGGAATGTAATCATTTATTCATTAATTAAAACGAATAAACGAAAACGTTGACTTATCAAAGATTCTAAATTCTAATAACATATGAAGACATGCTTTAGCCTATAAGTGAACACTCATCCCGAGAATTCCCAGGTAGGCATCCGGGTCCCTCGTCTGATTGGGATATATGCGCAATGCCAGCCTAGACAGAAGACTCAGAATACAGGCGTTCACCCTTCCAGATTGCACGTGTTCGTTATTAAAATCTAGAACTTCGACGAGATCTCAAGGGGGTTCAGGTTAAACCTGAGGGATTTGTCCTATTAGTCTAAGAGTAGATCCACTGATGGAGAGCAACCTTCTTGTAGGGGTGAAAGTAGGGATAAGAAGTAGGAGGGAGATAGAGAGTAGCAAGTAAAGGAAGCAAGTACTGTTTTAGTCCCTAAGGTTATAGTCTAGATTATTTCTAATAACCTAATTCCCTATAACCAAGGCTCTGATACCAATCTGTAACACCCCAACCGATGGCGGAAACATCGGGGTGCCACGTATTGATGATTGTTTTCAGTAGCACATGGTATAATATAAATTTTAAATAATTTATTCAAACATAATATCCAAAATGTGAAATAATGTCTAAGCATTCAAATACATAACATCAAACAATAACTTCAAAAACTTCAAATAAACTTCAAGCTAAATCCTCATGCTAACTCAAGCCTCAGCTTCACTGTTACCTGAAACATGTTAATTTTGAAAGTATTTTGGGTCAACATAAGTTGGTGAGAATTACATAGGTTTTTGATGATAAAATGAATAAAATGTTAAGCAATTCATGTGTCATGTTAATCTAGCCCATATGTGAGAAACATATTAGAAATAAATCGAGTGCATAATCAACCCTGCTGACTGTTATAAAATGATACATACCATACACTTATGGTCCCAATATGTTATGCGATAACAAACACCCACGTAACCTTGGTAGGAGGCACGTATCCGGGTGGGATTGTCAGTCCAATAGATCTATCAATGTATACCGTCGGCTGATCAATGTTAATGATTATGCTAGAATGTGCTTATTCTAATCATGTTCAAGACAATATGCAACATAGAAAACACACAAACACATTGATGATTGAATTGCAATGAAAAGTGTTATAACATGTTTCACCCCAAAAGTGGTGATAAAAGGGGCTATGTAAACTCACCTTAGCAAATGTTAACTTGTTGAAATAGATATGATAATTGTGTTGCCCAAAGTGATTCCAAATATTACCCTATAATGAGGTAATATATAATAAGTCTAAGTCTAATAACTAATATGTGTATCCTAGGGTTTTGATTTGGGGATAATCAATTGTTAAATTTTTATTTAAAAATGTTAATTAAATAAAGAAAATTGGATAATAAATGAAAAATAGTCTTTTTATAAAGTTTGAATTTTGAATGAGTACAATAAAGTGTTTGAAGCAATAAAATAATTTTTATAAAATTATTTCATTTAAAATAGATTTTTAAATCTATTTATTTATAAATAGCCAATTATTAACTTTAATATTCAAAAATACTAAAATTAAAGAAATCTTATTTTAAAAATCATAATTCTGTTCTAAATGATTAAAAATAATTTGTGTAAAATTTTGGTGTAAAAATGATGAAAATTGGATTTATTATGAATTAAATATGATTAAATCTTACAAAAATTGATTAAAAATAATAAATAAATGATTTTACTGAATTAAAAATTATTTCAGTAAAGTTTAACTTTATAAAAAGTTAGGATAATTTTTGTGGAATTTAATAAAACTGTTTTGATATAATAATGGATTTTTATAAATATAATAGTATAAAAATGATTTAATTATTATAATTATTAAATAAAAGAATTTCTGAAAAATAAAAATTGTAAATAAATCTTTTATATCAGATTAACAAATAATAATTTTTATAGGGTTTATAAAACAGTTTAGGTATTTTTAAAAAAAGAATTTAAAAGATTAAAGGATTAATATATATATATATGAAATTAATGTTTGTTTAATAAAAAAGAAAAGAAAAGAAAGCACAAAACCGGTCAGAGCCGGACTCGAACCCGGGTGACCACGATACAAGACCAGAGTCACAACCACCTGGCCTAGGCCGGTGGTTGTGTTATCTTCTGGTTTAAATTAAATAAATACAGTATGAACCAAAAGCCTTATCCCCAATTCATGAACGAGATGAACCCTAGTTATGCAATTAGATGATCCAGGCAACAATAGCCCGATTAATGTTGGGGCAATTGTTGCTTGGATGCCGATGAACTAAACCCACCAAATAAATTAAACTCACAGTGTGGTGATGATGATTATGATCGGGTCAATGAGAAAAGTCAACCACGAACAGAAAACAACGATCAGAGCAGTAATAGAGAGAAATAGAGATTGAGAGAGAGGTATGAGCGAGTTTTCAAGGTCCGGGAGGTCTCAATTTATACTAATAGATTAGGGTTAGGGTTAATTGGATCGTTGACTTTCCTTTGTAATAATACGCGGCCAATTAGACGATTAGGGCAACAATTGCCGTGTAATTGTTGTTCAATTGTGTTGTAATGGGCCGGATATTGCACGAGCATGCCAAAAATATATCAATTACGTGTTATTACGACGGATTGCACAACAAGGAATCCCACAGTTGACTTTTATTGTCAACTGTGAGGGTTTTAATTCGTGTATAAGTTTAATGTGAGCCCGGGTTTATCACAACCAGAAGGCCAGCCCAGCTGGTTGGGCTCGTGTGTTTGTTTGGACCGGCCTTGGCGCGGGTTCGAATCCCGGCCAAGGCAAAACATTTTTTTTGATTTTTAATTATCACACACACTTATATATATAATATTATATATAGTATTAGGGTTCCATAGAAGCGACAAAAATAATAAATGCGAGGATAATTATGAAACTTGACGTTTTTATTAATGTCGGTGCGTAACGTACAAGTATTTATTGCGTAATGTTACATAGTATAAGTTTGAAAAGTAGTACAATTCATGTGTCTAGCATCACCAAGGCATTATGTAAACACGCAAGTAACCAAACAAGACAAAGATCAAATGTAAAGTTGATAAGTTTAAATTGATAATGAGCACCCTAACACGTGTCAAGTCTAAAAGAGCACCATAACATAAGTTATGTCTAAATGAGCACCGTAACATAAGTTACGTCTATATGTAAAGAGCACCATAACATAAGTTATGTCTAGATGTATGATTTTGTATGTAAGCTACGTTCATGTTCAAACATAAAGCACAAAGATAAACAAGACACGTATATGAATTGTAAATGAAGAAAAATGTATGTGTAACTGAATGTGAAAGTTTTGTATACTTGTGCATGAATCACCCCAAAAGTGTAAAAACGAAAAAGGGGATAAGTAATACTCACCTTAGCAAGGTGGTAAGTCTTGTGGAATTGAATAAGTATAATCCAACGTTGCCAAGTATCACCCTATGTATATGATAACAAATAAGTCTAAGTCTATCTAGTCTATAAGTATTTTCTAGGGTTTCGAATTGGGGATAAGTATTCGCTTGATTAATAAATTAAACGTTTAATAAATACGAGAAATTCGATAAATAAATAAACAAAAGTCTTTTTGTAAATTTTAAATCAAAGATGGTCACAATATAAAGTTTTAAATGTGAAAATAATTTTTATAAAATTATTTTCTTGAAAATAGAATATTTAATCTATTTATTTTAATTTGTCAAAATATAACATTAATATCTAAAAATATTAAAATTAAAGAATTTTTGAATTAAAAATTGTATTTCTGTTCCAAATGAATAGAAATAATTTATGTAAAATTTTGGTACAAAAATATTGAAAAATGAATTTATTATGAATTATTTATGATTAGAAATAACAAAAATTAATTAAAAATATAAAATGAATGGTTTTTCTGAAATAAAAATAAATTCTGAAATGTATATTGCTATACAAGTTTAGAGTAATTTTTGTGGAATTTTATAAAATCGTTTAGGAATTTTTATAGAATTTTATAAATAAAATAAAATAAACTTGAAATATTTATTATATATATTAAATAAATAATTTTTGAAAAACTAAAAATTGTATGTTAATCTTTTCTACTAAAATAACATAAAATAATTTTTGTAGAATTTATAAAGTTGTTTTGGTAATTTAAATGTATAATAAAAGGTTAAAATGAAAATATATGTTTAAACCTATAAGAAAAGGCTTTAAAAAAAAAGTGTTGGTCGTGGGAATCGAACCTTGGCCATTGGCCGGTTCTGATTCTTTAACAAGGGGGTAAACCAACTGATCTAGATCAGTTTGTTGTTTATTTTTCGTTTCATAAAAACTTTATATGTTGCTGGACGATGTGTTATTCCCCAAAACGATGGATTCGAGCCCTAGATTACCAATCGCCACATCAAAGCTGTTTTAGCTTGATTAATCATGGGGCTTTTATTTCACAAGGGCCGATTAATATACTGTAATAACAAATTTGTAACATACCAGACACAATTGCTTCAAATCGCGAGTCAACGAAAAAGTCAAACAATCTTCAATACGTACAACGAGCGATTTAGAGTGGGTTTCAATGGTGGGGTTCTGTTTTTCGGTACAATTAGGACAAAGAGGAGTGTTCAATTTATAGGTTCATGCCTGATTCGTTGTTTAGGAAAGGTTTGACCGTGGTTTTACTAATACGCGTGAGAATTGATCAAATAGGAAGGATTGGAGCTGTTAATCGCGATGATTATGCATAGGTTTGATGTGTATTGGTTAGTCGCTCAATATAAGGCAACAAGTGATGATGATTGTTCCATAAATCTCGGCCAATTCGTTGACCATCTGCTCGCACAGCCGCAAAAAGGAAGAGGAAGAAGAAGGGTTACGGGTTTAGATGGCTTATATTTATTTCAAGTTGGGATATCATCAGTAACGAGCCGTAGCTCAGCTGGTTTGGTGTTGGTGTGTTGTGTTCGAACCGTATGTGGTCACCAGTTCGAGTCCGGGTGACAACATATATTTTTTTTAAAAAAAAAACAGAGAAGAGGGGAAGGTGTCTGGTGGGCCTGCTGTCTGGGCTAGCTTCTTGGGCTCAACAGTGGGCTCCGAAAATTTTAAAGGGAAATAGAAGGATGGTTGGGTTTTAACATGTTGGGTAGTTGGTTTGGGCTCAAGGTTTGGTCTAGACTAGTATTATTATTCATCATTAGTATTAGTATTATTATTATTATTATTATTATATACAAAAATAAAAATATAATGAAAAGAAAGTGACGGATGTCACAGCATCCCCTACTTTTAGAAACTTCGTCCCGAAGTTATCAAAAACACAGGGTTATGGATGTTTGGGTAGAAATTAAGGTAACCGTGGTTTGGAAAATTCGAATGATTTGGATAAGAGGTTTGATAGGTGTGAGTTAAGGATTTTGGATTAGGTTCGTCTTGAATAATAAGGAGAATAAGGATCTAGTAAAACACTAAACTTCAAGTTTTAGGAATCCTAAAATAAATGTATGAGTTGATTGACTATAGAAAGGCCAAATGAACTACCAAGTAAGTAGAGTTTGTTCCTGGTCCGACTTCCAGTCTCACTTTCAATGCATCATTAGTGTTTATATATAGGGTGTACCGCAGCTAACCCACCACACCTTTGATACCTTGAAAACGTACTGGACGCCTACCAAAAACCCTAATAGAATTTCACACCATCTTAATGTACCTGTAAATTTATGATTACGTTCCGGACCGGAATCATCAATTTACCTTACATTAGGGTTTTATGTACTTCTATGATCCTAATCTAACAACACATTAAAGCAAATAAATTTCATAAGAAGATGACACAACAAACACGTTGGGTTACAATGAGACGTTATCAACGAAATGAGGCTATGTAATAATGAGATCAATTATATTGGTTTGCAATGATTTGCAAGCATAACAAAGTTTAAGTATGGGCTACTACTCACCCGAGGAGCCCTTTAAGTGAAATGTTTGTCTGAGTTGAGTGGATAATGTAGTAATTGTCCTTCATAGATCATCATGCAAATTGATAATACACACATGCAAGTAAGTTTATAAGTACGACAACCATTAAGTATAAGTGTTATCTTAGTGGCCTATAGAGATAGCTCATATTTGGCCAGCCATGTTCACGAGTATCATGAATAATTAAATGTTCAGTGAATAGTCAAATTAAGGGAAAAATCAAGTTTCATATAACAAACAATGATGTTTTTGGAAAAATTCTGTAGAATCAAGTATCAAGTTTTTAGTAGTTTGATTTCATGGAAGTTAAGTCCAAATGTTTCAATAAAATGTAAGGTAGAGTCTTAAACTTCTACGATTAAAATAAACGTAACCAAATATGATAAATTTCCAACCTGCGTTCGTACACAATAGTATGCAAGGAAATTTTTAGATGTTATATGCTTATGAGTACGACAAAATTGGGTACAAAATGATAATAGGATCAAGAAAATGGAAACACAAGTATTGGATTCTCGAGTCTTAAGAAGATTCCATCCATGGCTTAATCAGTGGGATTAACGTCATCTTGACCGTTTGCTTCATTGATATTGATATTGAAAGCTCGTCCATGTGCCACCAGGTTTACATTATTCAATTTAGGGCATCGAGGTCGCATGTGGTTAGGGTCTCCACAATGATAACATGCTCGACCGTTAGTAATCGGTAGTGGTTCCTGGGCAGCTGTTTGATGATTATCCTGTGTCCTAACCATTACTCGACAAGTGGTGACAAAGTTCCACATCTAGTGCACTGATGGCATGGAAGATTTGCAGGGTGATGATACTTGCAAGTGTTGCATTGAGGATGGATTCCCGTGTAGGCTTTCTTGATAGGAGGCTGAGTCACAGGGTCCACAACAGCATGATTCTGATTATCGCTCATTCGTTTCTTAGAGTTCGAAGAAGTAGTGGCGGCCTTTGCTAAAACAGTCTTAGATTGTTCAACAGCATTGGTGGTTTTCTCAGTAGACGTCTTGGTGCCCTTTCTAACCAAGTTTCCTTTCCTTACGTGTTTGTCTGTTAAAGTGGCTGCAAGCTGGATGACTTCTTCTACCGTAGTGGATTTGCCTCCAGTGACAACGTCTTGAATCAGATCAGGTAATCCCTCGATGTATTATTCGATTGCTCGAGAGACCGGGGTGACCATGTGTGGAACCAATATGCTAAGTTCGTGATATCGAGTATTATACGCAAGATTCTCGCCACTGTCTTGTTTGAGCTCACGAAACTCATCCTCCAGTTTCCTGATTTCGTTCCTAGGGCAGAATTTGGCGATCATGAGTTCCTTAACCTCAGCCCAAGACAAAGATAAAGCGACATCAGCGCCCCGATTGCGCTTTTCGCCATTCCACCAGGTTAGCGCCCCCTTTTGAAGGACACTAGTAGCATAGCGAACGCGGAGTTCATCAGGACACTCGTTGTTCACAAAGGTGCTCTCCATACTTTCAAACCATTGGAGGAGGCCAGTAGCACCCTCCTCACCAGTGAATTTTGTGGGGTTGCAGGAGTTAAAGTGTTTGAAAGTGCACCGAAATTGAGTCGTACTCCCTGTGTTGGCACTGTTACTATTCTGGGTTATCTCACTGACAAGGTTTGGGATCACTGCAGCAATTTGCTCAGCGACTAAAGATGCAAGGCGGCGATCAGAACGTTGTCCAGGAGCACAGACAGTACGTTGGATGGCATCACGGAGCATGCGGCGAGCAGACATCTATGAGGTAGTCAATGAATAATCATGAGATTAGAAAATGTAAGTGTATAACCGTACAGATGATTATGAAAGTATGAACTTGTAAGCAATGTATGAAAATTATGAAATACAAAATATTGTATATGAAACGAGAGGGTATTATTGAAAAATTTGCATAAAATGCTTGGAGTGCCCTCGTCTAGCTGTGAAGCCCAACAAGAACGTTGACTTTTCAAAGGAATTGAACCCAATGGTGATCAAAGAAGACATGCTTTAACCTATAAGTGGACACTCACTCCAGGAATCCCCAGGTAAGCATAACAGGTCCGTTATTGGATTTATGCGCTATGCTTGCCTATGCCAGAAAACCCAGTGTACAGGCGTCCACCCTTCCAGATTGCACGTGTTCTATCACACTCATTAAAGCTCAACAACTTTGAAGGAGCAAAGTAAGAGTAGGCATTATGCCTAAGAGTGTCTTCATGAAAGGTACTGCTCCCGTTCCATGATGATGTAGACTTTCCACTCCTTGTAGGACACCATCTCTATGCACCAGGATGAAAGATGAGGAGAAAATGGAGAAGAAAGAAAAGATAGAGGAAGGAAAGTAGAGGGAAATGAGAGGTAGGGTAATTTAGGAAATATTATGCATGAAAGTTAAAGTTCGGTTATAGTCTAGGCCATTTTATCTAATAACCTAGTTCCCTATAACCATGGCTCTGATACCAATCTGTAACACCCCAACCGATGGCGGAATTATCGAGGTGCCACGTAGTGACGATTGTTCAAAAGCTCATGGTACTAAAATGTAAATATTTGATTATTGAATATTGTCTTACAACATGTGAAATTGAATACACAACAAGAATTGAAATAGCTGATTTATTTAGTCTAAGTCCAAAGTCCTATATGAAGCGTCAAGCAGCTTATCCTGAAACATGCACGAAATAAATTTTGTCAACATATGATGTTGGTGAGTACTACTTAGCTTTGTACATATAGTATAAGTTTGAAAAGTAGTACAATTCATGTGTCTAGCATCACCAAGGCATTATGTAAACACGCAAGTAACCAAACAAGACAAAGATCAAATGTAAAGTTGATAAGTTGAAATTGATAATGAGCACCCTAACACGTGTCAAGTCTAAAAGAGCACCATAACATAAGTTATGTCTAAATGAGCACCGTAACATAAGTTACGTCTATATGTAAAGAGCACCATAACATAAGTTATGTCTAGATGTATGATTTTGTATGTAAGCTACGTTCATGTTCAAACATAAAGCACAAAGATAAACAAGACACGTATATGAATTGTAAATGAAGAAAAATGTATGTGTAACTTAATGTGAAAGTTTTGTATACTTGTGCATGAATCACCCCAAAAGTGTAAAAACGAAAAAGGGGATAAGTAATACTCACCTTAGCAAGGTGGTAAGTCTTGTGGAATTGAATAAGTATAATCCAACGTTGCCAAGTATCACCCTATGTATATGATAACAAATAAGTCCAAGTCTATCTAGTCTATAAGTATTTTCTAGGGTTTCGAATTGGGGATAAGTATTCGCTTGATTAATAAATTAAACGTTTAATAAATACGAGAAATTCGATAAATAAATAAACAAAAGTCTTTTTGTAAATTTTAAATCAAAGATGGTCACAATATAAAGTTTTAAATGTGAAAATAAATTTTATAAAATTATTTTCTTGAAAATAGAATATTTAATCTATTTATTTCAATTTGTCAAAATATAACTTTAATATCTAAAAATATTAAAATTAAAGAATTTTTGAATTAAAAATTGTATTTCTGTTCCAAATGAATAGAAATAATTTATGTAAAATTTTGGTACAAAAATATTGAAAAATGAATTTATTATGAATTATTTATGATTAGAAATAACAAAAATTAATTAAAAATATAAAATGAATGGTTTTTCTGAAATAAAAATAAATTCTAAAATGTATATTGCTATACAAGTTTAGAGTAATTTTTGTGGAATTTCATAAAATCGTTTAGGTATTTTTATAGAATTTTATAAATAAAATAGAATAAACTTGAAATATTTATTATATATATTAAATAAATAATTTTTGGAAAACTAAAAATTGTATGTTAATCTTTTCTACTAAAATAACTTAAAATAATTTTTGTAGAATTTATAAAGTTGTTTTGGTAATTTAAATGTATAATAAAAGGTTAAAATGAAAATATATGTTTAAACCTATAAGAAAAGGCTTTAAAAAAAAGTGTTGGTCGTGGGAATCGAACCTTGGCCATTGGCCGGTTCTGATTCTTTAACAAGGGGGTAAACTTGGTTGTTTATTTTTCGTTTCATAAAAACTTTATATGTTGCTGGACGATGTGTTCTTCCCCAAAACGATGGATTCGAGCCCTAGATTACCAATCGCCACATCAAAGCTGTTTTAGCTCGATTAATCATGGGGCTTTTGTTTCACAAGGGCCGATTAATATACTGTAATAACAAATTTGTAACATACCAGATACAATTGCTTCAAATCGCGAGTCAACGAAAAAGTCAAACAATCTTCAATACGTACAACGAGCGATTTAGAGTGGGTTTCAATGGTGGGGTTCTGTTTTTCGGTACAATTAGGACAAAGAGGAGTGTTCAATTTATAGGTTCATGCCTGATTCGTTGTTTAGGAAAGGTTTGACCGTGGTTTTACTAATACGCGTGAGAATTGATCAAATAGGAAGGATTGGAGCTGTTAATCGCGATGATTATGCATAGGTTTGATGTGTATTGGTTAGTCGCTCAATATAAGGCAACAAGTGATGATGATTGTTCCAAAAATCTCGGCCAATTCGTTGACCATCTGCTCGCACAGCCGCAAAAAGGAAGAGGAAGAAGAAGGGTTACGGGTTTAGATGGCTTATATTTATTTCAAGTTGGGATATCATCAGTAACGAGCCGTAGCTCAGCTGGTTTGGTGTTGGTGTGTTGTGTTCGAACCGTATGTGGTCACCGGTTCGAGTCCGGGTGACAACATATATTTTTTTTTAAAAAAAAAAACAGAGAAGAGGGGAAGGTGTCTGGTGGGCCTGCTGTCTGGGCTAGCTTCTTGGGCTCAGCAGTGGGCTCCGAAAATTTTAAAGGGAAAGAGAAGGATGGTTGGGTTATAACATGTTGGGTAGTTGGTTTGGGCTCAAGGTTTGGTCTAGACTAGTATTATTATTCATCATTAGTATTATTATTATTATTATTATTATTATATACAAAAATAAAAATATAATGAAAAGAAAGTGACGGATGTCACACTATCACACTGGAGCTTAACGTATTCCAAAAATCCGGGAAGCTCAAGCCATGAATTAAAACACCGGAAGGGTATATGCCCGAAGTCGTTATTAACAATAGATAAGATTATCGGGCTGTGATCAGAAAGTAATCTAGACAAAGCGGTAACCGAAGCCCCACCCCATTTATCCATGAAATCATTGCACACCAAAAAACGGTCAAGTTTGCTAAGCTTCGTACCATCATCTGACATATAAGTATACCTGAGGCCCCCCATATTGTATTCCTCAACCTCCGCCCGTCTAATAAATTCATTGAAAGACAATATTTTGTGCACTGTGCATGTACAAATTTTCTGCCACACTACACAAGGACATGCCATTAGTATACTTTAACATCAATCTTCTTACATGAGGATCATCTATTCTCAACGGAAAGATTACAACACCCAATATAAGTAGCCGAATAAAGAGCTATAAAGAGAATTTTACAACAAAAGATTTTTAAATGTCATGAGTAGTTGTGAGCTGTGGTGGAAATGTGGAACTTACAAGATGGTTTTGCACAAATGAGTCATCCATCCTATTGTTACTAGTTGCCTAAATTTTCTGTGTAAAACGCCTCTAAGCTATAATGAATCTTACTAGTAATTTATACATGTGGATGTAGAGTTTCATGTACTTAACCTTATTACATCTCTGATCCCATGATGTTTCCACAAATTTTATCGTATCACATTTGTGTGGAGTATTCCAAAGCCTTATATGGAGTGTGGATTATTCAAGACACACCCATAGCTTTCCAGGTTTCGAAGACTATGATTTAAATTTGGTGCTTTATATGGAGCGTGGATTATTCAAGACATTACGAAGCCAATAATGCAAGATGGGTGGATCAAATTCACGAGCAGAGATGCCAAGTCGATCAATGAGATCACATGAGCATAAGGTTACATACAATAAAGGGAATCGAAAGGCAAATTGGACCTACTAGTGGTCTCAATTACAAAATTCTGTTCGATATGGAATTCTTTGGTATAAAAATCATGGCAGTTTCATATGTTAGAAACAAAATTATAGCTTGCTCTTCTATCGGCTAACACCTTTGTGGGTTCTCATTTTGTGACTATGATAATGAATCAAACTACTCCATTGTATCAATAAGTCGCCAACAACTCGTCCATCTCATTTACCCCACAAGCAGGGACGGTTTGTGCACTTCAGTACCATGATCAAAAGGGTTAATGTTTTCACTTACGCTAACTATAGGGGTCTGTTTGGTATGGGGTAATGGAATGGATGGGGGAATGGAATGGACGAGGTAATGGAATGGACAAGGTAATGGAATGGATCATTACCATTCCATGTCTTGTTTGGTTGCCATGTGGGAATGAAAAAAACATTACTTTGTGTTGTTGGATAGACAAGAAAAAACGAATGAATAAAATCGATGGTTAGTGGCAGTGGTGGTGATGGTGGGTGGTGATATGTGGCGGTAGCGGCGGTGGTGGGCGGCGGCGGCTGTGGTCGGTGGCGGTGGCGGCGACAGTGGAAGGTGGAGGTGGATGGTCGTAATGGTGGGTGGGTGATGATGGTGAGTAGTGGCGGTGGTGGATGGCGGTGGTGGTGATGGTAGGTGGTGGTGTGTGGCGGTAGCGTGGTGGTGGATGGCACGGCGGTGATAGGTGGTGGCGACGACGGTGGTGGGTGGCGGCAACGGTGGCGATGGGTGGAGGTGGATGGCGGTGATGGTGGGTGGGTGACAATGGTGAGTAGTGGCGGTGGTAGGTGGAGGAGACGGCGGTGATGGGTGGCGGCGGTAGTCGTGGGTAAAGGAAATTGTGGTGAGTGACGGTGGTAGGTGGTGGAGGTGGCGGTGGGTTGATGACGGTGGTAAGCGGCGGTGGGTGGTTTTGTATGGCGGCGGTGGTGGGTGGGTGAAGGTGGTGGGTGGTGGCGGTGGTGGGAGGGTGAAGGTAGTGGGTGGCGGCGGTGGTGGTGGTGGTTGGTGGCGGTGGTGGTGGGTGGCGGCGGTGGTGGGTGGTGGCGGTGGTGGGTGGTGACGGCGGTGGTGGGTGGTGGTGGCGGCGGGTGGTGACGGCGGTGGTGGGTGGCGGTGGCGGCGGTGGTGGGTGGCGGTGGCGGCGGTGGGTGATGGCGATAGTGGTGGTGGGTGGTGGCGATAGTGGTGGTGGGTGGTGATGGTGGGTTATGCTTTTCTTAGTAAAGGGTGAATGGGGATGGAATGAAAAAAAAACATGGGGGGTGGATGGAATGGTTTTGAGGGAATGGAATGCCTTGTGGAATGGGTGATTCCATTCCTTTAGCCAACCAAACACATTATTTTTCATTACCTTGTAATGGTCCATTCCATTCCCCCTTTCATTCCATCGTACCAAACGCTACCTAGATGTAGTTGAGAGTTGAGACATTGGATTTCACTCATTACTTAAAATTTTATTTGGAGCTATATATTGAACTCAGTTTGAATGTTGTTCTACACTATTCTGGAACATGGTTATTGAAAGTGTAACAACTTTGATGATTTCTATTGAGATAATACAAGGTTTATATACAAGAAATGTTACAAGTAATTAGGAGAGAAATCCTCCTATGACATAAATGAAAATTCTATACATAAAGGTCATTGAATGTGTTGACTACAATGAGAGCTTGGAGGCATATGTCTTGGGATGCCTTGAATGTGTTGACTAGAATGAGGTATTGGAGGCATATGTCTTGGGATGCCTAATACCCCCCGTCAATGCGAGTCGGAGATGGTTGAAGATGAAGCATTGTCCGGAATTTTTCGAATAATGACTTGGGGAGACTTTTCGTGAGGATGTCGGCTACTTGTGGATCTGTCGATATGAACTTTGTGTGGAGCCGACCTGCAGCAACTAACTCTCGAATGAAGTGATAGTCAAGATCAATGTGTTTTGCTCTTTTGTGTGATATCGGATTTTGACTTAGAAAAAGAGCACTTTTGTTGTCACACAATAGAGTTGGCGGTCCCGGTGGCAAGGCATGTAGTTCACGTAGTAGATGAGTTATCCAAACAAGTTTCGCAGCGGTATTCGCCATGGCCCTATATTCCGATTCACAACTTGAACGAGCTACGGTGGGTTGCTTTTTTGCGCTCCAAGATACCAAATTCCCTCCCAAATAAATGCAATAACCGTATGTTGATCTGCGTGTGTCAATGCAACGAGCCCAGTCTGCATCAGAAAAACCTAATAAAACAGTGTTAGGTGGCCTATCAAACGTTAATCCATGAGATAAAGTTCCCTTGACATAACGAAGAATGCGTTTGACAAGTTGAAAATGATTAGTGGTAGGATTATGAAGATATTGACTAGCTTGATTAACAGCGAAGGAAAGATCTGGACGGGTTATAGTTAAGTATTGGAGGGCACCAACAAGAGAGCGATAAAGGGTTGGATCATGAAAAGGTTCACCGGTAGAGTTGAAGATGTCTTTGGGTGTGAGCGGTGTGGCAACTGGTTTGGAATCAAGAAGGCCGGCTCGAGAAAGTATGTCATATGCATACTTAGATTGATTGAGAAAGAGGCCGGTTTTTGTGTGGGTGACTTCTAAACCAAGAAAGAAACTTAGGGAACCAAGATCTTTAATTTTGAATTCCTTGTGTAGTTGACGAGTAAAGTTGTTTATAATGTTTTCATTGTTACCCGTGATGATTATGTCATCTACATAGACAAAGATGTAAATTAAATTACCATTATTGTTGAAAATGAATAATGATGGATCGGCTCGACTACATGTGAAACCAAGAGTGATTAAAAATGAACTTAATCGTTGAAACCAAGCTCGTGGAGCTTGTTTAAGGCCATAAATGGCACGATTTAGTTTACAAACATGAGTCGGATGGTTTTGATCTTGGAAGCCTGGTGGTTGTTCCATGAACACCGTTTCTATAAGTTTGCCATTTAGAAAAGCATTGTTGACGTCGAGTTGTCGTAAGTTCCAATGATGAATGGTGGCAAGACTTAGAACAACTCGAATTGTGGAAGACTTGACAACGAGGCTAAAAGTATGAGAACAATCTAGACCCGGAATTTGATTGAAACCTTGCGCCACAAGTCGAGCTTTGTAGCGATCAATAGAACCATCGGACTTGTATTTTATCCGATATATCCATTTAGAGCCGATGATATTAGTGGAAGCGGGACGAGGAACAAGGTTCCATGTCTTGTTGGAATGTAAGGCTTGGAGTTCCTCATTCATTGCACGAACCCATTTGGCATCTTTCAAAGCAGTTTTTATGCCTTTGGGTACGTGGGATGATAAAAGGGAATGATGAAGAGGGTGAGTGGAAAATTGAGATAAGTTAGCAAAGTGTTTTGGTTTGAAAATACCATTTTTGGAGCGAGTGGTCATGGGATGATTGTTGGTATTTGGAATCGGTGAGTTTGGTGGGCTTTGAGTTTGAGTTGAAGAAGAGGATTGGGCTGGACTGGAAGGTTGGGTCGAGTCTGTGGAGTGGTTCGAGATTGAGGTTGGGTCCGAGGTGGACTGTTGGGCCGAAGGGGGTATTTGGTCAGTAGGGAGTGAAGGTGTTTCATTTGTAGAGGATTGGGCCGATGGTGGGCTTGGAGGGTGAGTGGTCGGTTGATGTGTTTGGTGAGGTTGGGGATGAGGGTTCGGGTGAGGGACTGTGAGGTGAGGAGTCAGTGTGATGGGGTTGGGTAAAAGGACATTGAGAGCATGTGGGTGTTGGTGGTGGTTCGGTGGGAGATGTAGTAGGGTTAGGATGGTTATGGGATGTTGGGGTAGGTAAAAAATCTTCAAAATTTGTGAAAGGAAGATTTGTGGTGTCGGATTTTGTGGAGGAGGTGAGAAAGGGAAACACATCTTCGTCAAATTTGGCATGTCGGGTCGTATAGATTCGACCCGTTGAAGGATCAAGACATCTAAAACCTTTATATTTTGGACTATAACCAATAAAAATACAAGGAGCACTTCGTGGTAATAATTTGTTTTTGGTATAGTCACGAATATATGGATATACGAGACACCCAAAAATGCGAAGGTTGGAGTATGATGGAGGTTGTTTAAAAATAAGTTCAAATGGTGTCTTGTTTTCAAGAAGCTTTGTTGGAAGGCGATTTATGATGTAAGTCGCGGAAGTGAAAGCATCAAGCCATAATTTTGGTGGTGCATGTGCATTAAACATCATTGCTAAACCGGTTTCTGTGATGTGGCGATGTTTACGCTCGGCCCGACCATTTTGTTCCGGTGTATAAGGACAAGATAAGCGATGATGTATGCCATGTTTTTGAAAACAAGTTTGAACTCTATTATTTGTAAACTCGGTTCCACCATCACTTTGAAAAACTTTGACACTTGTTGAAAATTGATTTTGTACAAAGTTTAGAAAAATGGTGAGAACATTGTAGAAATCGGATTTTGCCTTTAGAGGATAAAACCATGTGAATCGAGAATAGTCATCTACAAATATCACATAATATAAATATCCATCCGTTGAGGCAATTGGAGCGGGTCCCCAAAAGTCACAATGAATTAAGTCTAAAACTTGTTGAGCACGTTTGTTGTTTTCAATAAATGGTGGGAAGACATGGAGAGGTGTTACGAGAACAGTAAAGTGGGCGGGTGGGCAGAATTGAAGAAGAAAAAAGAAGCAAGAAGTGCAAGGGAACTTTAGGATTCAATGGATCAAAGCTCCGATACCATGAAAGTGTAACAACTTTGATGATTTCTATTGAGATAATACAAGGTTTATATACAAGAAATGTTACAAGTAATTAGGAGAGAAATCCTCCTATGACATAAATGAAAATTCTATACATAAAGGTCATTGAATGTGTTGACTACAATGAGAGCTTGGAGGCATATGTCTTGGGATGCCTTGAATGTGTTGACTAGAATGAGGTATTGGAGGCATATGTCTTGGGATGCCTAATAGTTATCCCTTACCATATTATATTTTGTAGTCAAACATATGATGGTGATTTCATACAAACACTCCACTTTTGTTAACTTATTTTATCATTAATTTACCACTATTATTGTAATCAAAATACACATGTTTCACCACATATGCAATTATACAAACCAGTATTAACCCCTGTGTTGTTGTGGAGGGCATAAAACCATACCAAGTAGCATCTGTACCACACTGTTGTCAGCAACTAACAACACTAAACTAAAAAAGATCATAAAAAACAAAAATAACAAAACTCGGTGCAATGTAGACGTAAAATCGGTAAACCATGCACGCCCGTTGCGGCATGATAATACACAAAAATTAGACCGAAACTTAAAACACAGTGTGACTGTCTGACAGAAAAAATAGAGGTAAAAACGTTGAACTACATACGCACGTAGTGGCGTGTCAACTCAAAAAATTGGATTGAGACGTAAAACTAAAAATCTATTTAAAGTACATGGGATAAAGTTCAAAGTAAAAAAAGTGTAAGGGTTTAATGTAAAAGATGAAAACTATTATGGTTAAAAGTAAAAAAAAAATAAAGAAAAACAAAGAATGATACAATCTATATGCATGATGTATAACGCTTTCATGCACAAACCAGTTATAAATTAATACTATATTTAATTTATTGTATTATCTGTTTCCAAGGCTCCGTCTATTCCCACCCCCCACCTTCTATTTCTACCCCCTCAAAGCGCCTTGCTTAGGCCTAAGCGAGGCGCTTTGAATTCAATCAGAGGAGGTCAGTACGAGGGGGCAGAAAAAGCTGATTTTAATTCGAAGCGCCTCGCTTAGGCCTAAGCGAGGCTCTTCGGATCAAAGATTTTTTTTTTTTTTTGATCTTTTGAGTTAGTTTTTTGTTTTTTTTAATATAATTATTATAAAAAATGTTATTTTGACAAACGTCTGGCTAACCTGAATTTCCTTTGGATCAAAATGTCAACTTTTTCCTGCCACCCTCGTATGGTTTGGCTAACCTGTCCAGTTATCAATCTCACTGTCCAACAACTGAATTTTACTTGCTTGCATGAAAAGTAATGATCTGAATTTTACTTGCTTGCATGAAAAGTAATGATCAGGAACATTCCAAATAACCGTCCAATTTCAGCTTTTGTTTAACTCATGATATATCCACCAAATCATTTCTTCAAGTTCATTTCACCAAAAAACGCATAACTGTAATGATCAGAAACATTCCAAATAACTGTTCAATTTCAGCTTTTGTTTAACTATTGTAGCAACTTCCATAGAGAAGTTATCAATCTCACTGAGATGATATCTTCTCTTTAGGTTTTGGAATTAATGAGACAACTTTTCAGTTGTTATCCGAGAGATAGCGGTCAACGATGAAGACAACCTGAAAACAACCGGATACCATGGATCAGAGAAATTCAAGCTAATTAAACTCATATCTCAAGCCGGTGCAAGTTATGTTGTAGCTCATATGTTATTATCTCTTCTCTTATTCTCTCTTTCTCAAGTTCTCGATGGATTATTTGCTCTCATATCATGGATCAGAGAGATTTAACCTAATTAAACTCATATCTCACTGTAATGATCAAGAATATTCTAAATAACTGTATAATTTAAGCTTTTGTTTAACTAGCAACAGTCCAAATAACTGTAATGATCGCTACAGTTAGTGGATACCATGGATCAGAGAGATTCAATCTAATCAAACTCCGGGCAACCCTTGTTTGATTATACTCGTGTACAACCTTTATCTCTTTATGTATGAATAGTGACCCTCTGACAATGATCAGAAACATTCCAAATAACTGTAATGATCGCTACTGTTGATTGGTATATAGAGAGCAAACCGACGATCATTCAAAATTTAAAGTTACCGCTAACCTCTGCGCCATCATCGTTGACAACTTTTCAGTTGTTATCCGAGAGATAGCGGTCAACGATGAAGACAACCTGAAAACAACTGGATACCATGGATCAGAGAGATTCAAGCTAATTAAACTCATATCTCAAGGTGGACTTAAGCACCTGAACGGGAAGTTGAAATTTTGAATGATGTTCGTTGACTGCACCGAACACACTACAATTATTCACTATTTTATACATACAACACAACTTCATCGTTGAACGTACTGTCTTCTTTGATCTTGATCTTCACACTTGCTTTTGACAAATCCATTGTTGTTTCCATAGACATTCAAGCAAACAAACAAACAAACAAAAAGATGTTCGATCGGTCTTTGACAATCCCTTAACTAGTACTACCTGAATTCAAAAGGAGGCAAATCGTTTGAAATGGTGAATACATCTTCTTTGACAGAATTGGGATGATTTGCATGGAGGGTTATGTGTATCACGTATTTTCATTCTTTCCTTGATCTGCAAATATTTGAAAATTATCATTTCTTGACATGCTTGGTAACACCTTGATCTGCAATATTTGAAAATTATCATTTCTTGACATGCTTGGTAACACCTTGATCTGTAATATCTGAAAATTATCATTTCTCGAAAAGTAATTAAAAACACTTAAAAATGAATTAAAAACAATTGTTGCGAGTTAGGTTTAGTCGGAGGACCACGTACAATGATTCATCAAAGTTGTACAAAGCTGGATGTTTTTACTGGAAAACCAAAACGAGCAATTAACGAAGCGAAACTGAGAGATATAATTTTCTTGGCTTGGAAACAACTTAAAAGAACCAAAAATGAATTAAAATTATTTTTTGGGGATTAACAGATAATTTTAAATAATTAAAAGAAAATCAATTTTTTTAAAAAAAAGGCCAAAGCACCTCGCTTTGGTCAAAGCGAGGCGCTTTAGTGCCTCGCTTTGACCAAAGCGAGGTGCTTTGGCCTTTTTCTAAAAAAATTTGATTTTCTTTTAATTATTTAAAATTATCTGTTAATCACCAAAAAATAATTTTAATTCATTTTTGGTTCTTTTAAGTTGTTTCCTAGCCAAGAAAATTATAACTCTCCGTTTCGCTTCGTTAATTGCTCGTTTTGGTTTTCCAGTAAAAACATCCAGCTTTGTACAACTTTGATGAATCATTGTACGTGGTCCTCCGACTAAACCTAACTCGCAACAATTGTTTTTAATTCATTTTTAAGTGTTTTTAATTACTTTTTGAGAAATGATAATATTTTCAGATATTACAGATCAAGGTGTTACCAAGCATGTCAAGAAATGATAATTTTCAAATATTGCAGATCAAACATTTAAAGATATATTAACAAACATTTAAAAATAACTTTTCATGCAAAGCAGGTAAAAATTCAGTTGTTTTACTAATTTGATAGTCTTGATACTTTTAACAATCGGATTGTTTTTCGAGAGAAAGGAACTAAGTTGCAAATACGATAATAATCAAACTCATATCTCAAGCCGGTGTAATTACTTTCAAGTTTTTTAGAATCATTGAAGACACCACATCATTGTACAAACCAACGATCATTCAAAATTTAAATAATAATGGGCCTAATGGGCCTCTTTTTATTTCACGGTACGATTTGTGTTTTTGGGCCTCTCTTTATTTCACGGTACGATTTGTGTTTTTGTTGCTTTATAAATAATAAGTTTTGTGGTTATCAAACCCTAACGTCTGAGCAATGATTTATTAAATCGTTTTACTAATTTCCGATTCTTGATACTTTCATAAATCGTTTTACTAATTTCCAATTCTTGATAATAATAAATTATTATAATAATAAAACAAAGGAACTAAATTACAAATATAATAAATAATAATAATAATAATAATGTAATATAGTCATTGTTAATGCTCAAAAAAGTAAACCTTTGTTGACTCATAGGAGTCTTGAAGACGAAATGAATTTTACAAGATACTTGAAACAAGGTATGGATATGGAGAATAAATACTTGACTATACGTGGTTGATGATGTCAAGTTTAAGTCATTGATTCATTTGGAAATCGAAAACGCCTATCGTCACTCTGTATAGAGAAGAAAATCAACAACCGAATATTTAGTTCTCTCCGAACTTCAGCTTCCAAAATACGACGTCGTTGTAGCTCATATGTTATTATCTCTTCTCTTATTCTCCTCTTATTCTCTGTTTCTCTAGTTCTCGATGGATTATTGCTCTCATATCGACTCTCACAATTATTCACAATTTTATACATACAACACACCTTCATCGTTGACCGTACTGTTCTTCTTGATCTTTTATGTATGAATAGTGACCCTCTGGCAAACCTACCTCTGTTTTGAATTTGTTGCTTCCATAGAGAAGTTATCAATCTCACTGTAATGATCAGGAACATTCCAAATAACTGTATAATTTCGTACAAGATTCCTATGCAAGCAAGTCAAATTTAGTTGTTAGACCAACTTGAGATATGAGTTTGATTAGCTTAAATCTCTTTGATCCATGGTATCCAGTCTTCAAGGTGGACTTAAGCACCTGAACGGGAAGTTGAAATTTTGAATGATGTTCGTCGACTGCACCGAACACACTACAATTATTCACTATTTTATACATACAACACACCTTCATCGTTGACCGTACTGTTCTTCTTGATCTTGATCTTCACACTTGCTTTTGACAAAGGTCTGGCTGACCTGAAGTTCCTTTGCAACCAGGTAAAAAGGAACTAAGTTGCAGATATAAAAATCCATCACATCACGATTATACTCTTTATGTATGAATAGTGACCCTCTAAGTGTGGTATGCTCAAAGATTTAATTTAAAAATATTTTGTAAGGATTTATTTATAGATTAATGAAACAACTTTTCAGTTGTTATCCGAGAGATATCGGTCAACGATGAAGACAGCCTGAAAGTGGATACCATGGATCAGAGAGATTCAAGCTAATTAAACTCATATCTCAAGCCGGTGCAAGTTATGTTGTAGCATCTTTGATCATCTTCTTGTAATTACTTGACAGATATCTCTCTGAGATGATAGCTTCTCTTCAGATTCTGAAAGTGGATACCATGGATCAGAGAGATTCAAGCTAATTAAACTCATAGGTAAGAACATTGTGGATGAGGATTGTTTATCTTCCCATTGATTTCAAGTATGTTGCCAAATAACTGTTCAATTTCAGCTTTTGTTTAACTATTTTAGCAACTTCCATAAAGAAGTTATCAATCTCACTTCTCACTGTCCATGTTTACCTTCAACGTCCAACGGTAATGAGTAACCTAGTAACCTCTACAATGATGTGATTTGTTTTTAAATAAGGAGGTATATGTACAATGAACTTTTTACGCTAAATAAAACCGATTAATGGCAGGTTTGCCAGAGGGTCACTATTCATACACACAACTTTTTGCTCTAGTGGTGTGCTCTACCTTTTTGACAAACACCTGGCTAACCTGTCCAGTTATCAATCTCATTGGCAATCATCCGCTGCATGCTTTTCGCAGCCTTCACTGAAAAGAACCCTAGTAGTGGTTTTCATCTCTTTACCTGTAAACTCATATCTCAAGTCGGTGCAAGTTATGTTGAAGTTCATATGTTATTATCTCTTCTCTTATGCTCTCATATCATGGATCAGAGAGATTTAAGCTAATTAAACTCATATCTCAAGTTAGTCTAACAACTGAATTTGACTTGCTTGCATAGGAATCTTGTACAAAATCATTCTCACATGAATATCCTTTGATGAATGTATTAGGGGTTGGAAACTCTGAAGACCAATGACCCTCTAGCAAACCTCCGTTAAGGTCTTCAGAGTTTCCATGGGAAGGTAAACATATATAACATTCTCTTCTTCTTCCCTTACAAATCACTTTGCCATTAATACAAATCACATTGTGCATGACATTACATTCTGCATGTGTCATTTCATAACTTGCACCGGCTTGAGATATGAGTTTAATTAGCTTAAATCTCTCTGATCCATTGTATCCACTTTCAACTAAATCTTTCTCTGATCGCTACTGTTGATTGGTATATAGAGAGCAAACCGACGATCATTCAAAATTTAAAGTTACCGCTAACCTCTGCGCCATCATCGTTGACAGATATCTCTCTGAGATGATAGCTTCTCTTCAGATTCTGATTGCACCGGTGGAATTGGAATTGGAATTGGAATTAATGAGACAACTTTTCAGTTGTTATCCGAGAGATAGTGGTCAACGATGAAGACAACCTGAAAGTGGATACCATGGATCAGAGAGATTCAAGCTAATTAAACTCATATCTCAAGCTGGTGCAAGTTATGTTGTAGCATCTTTGATCATCTTCTTTGTAATTACTTTTTATTGTTTCGGATTGTAATTACTTTCTATTGTTTAGCGCCGATCCGATTGTTAAAAGTATCAAGACTATGAAATTAGTAAAACAACTGAATTTTACTTGCTTGCATAAAACGTTCAATTTCAGTTCAAACTTTTCAAACACCTGCAACATCTCAAGAGTCGAGGTCCTCTGAAAAAGACATCGTACAATGATTTGGACTTGCAATTTTTGGACTTGACAGATATCTCTCTGAGATGATAGCTTCTCTTTAGATTCTGAAAGTGGATACCATGGATCAGAGAGATTCAAATAACTGTTTAATTTCAGCTTTTGTTTAACTATTTTAGCAACTTTCAAGTTTAAGTCATTGACAATGTTGAGGGTTATTACTTTGTTTAAGTCATTGACAATGTTGAGGGTTATTAGTTTGTTTTTTAATTTTTTTTTAACTTTTTATAATTATTAAATTAAAAAAAAAAAACAACTCAAAACATCAAAAAACCACCAAAATAAATTACCCCCTCCAAGCGCCTCGCTTAGGCCTAAGCGAGGCACTTGAAGGGGGTTTAAATAGAAGCTGGGGGGTTTAAATATCACCACCCGTTTTCAAAAGGCAATCTATATATCTTTTTTAATTTCTTCACACAACCAAATGTTTTTTTTTTTTTTTTTTTTGACATGGTCTCGCAGGTGCCTATGGCCTGCATCTAGAGTTGCCACGTGGCAAACAAACTTTTATAAATAAGCTGACTGGATATCACAAGAGGTTGGACACCAAATGACTGATGTACCCTTTTCTCTCCCGACGAAACAAACACCCGCCAAAATCATCAAATGAAAATCCCCTTTCTTCTGATCATTCAATATCTCTCCATACACAATAATAATAAATAATAATATTAATATTAATTTTAATCCATCCTAACCTAACCTAACCTAATGGAGAACTCACCGGAGAATTGCAACGTCAAGGTAGCGTTGCATATCCGTCCTCTCCTCCCCCACGAACGCCTACACGGCGCCCAAGAATGCTTGGATGTCGTTCCAGGGACGCCTCAGGTATATACATACATACATACATACGGATATCACATTATTATCACGTTTCGTTATTTTCATTTATAATATTATCTGAATTATGAATCTAATGCGTAACTGAAAATAATTATCGGTGATCTTAATTACGCGAATATGCATACATATGCGATCTATATATTTTTAATCGTCCAAGGGATAACGTTTTTTTATTTATTGTTTTTTTATACATAATTGAGGAAAATGTTAGCCAGTTAGATTGATTTGTATACGATTTATGAGTTATGCGTTGAATGAATTGTGTTTGGCTAGAATTAAACAAATTCATTAGATACATGATAATATGAAATGATGAAAACACATATATAATTGCTATTGTAAACCCGAATGTGCATATGGTGCTGATCTGACTTTGTTTTGTTATTATCTTTGCAAACTGGATTTATTTCGTTGTATCGCTACCAGCTGCCTTGATGAATTATTACTCCAGGAAAATAAGTTGATAGGGTTAGAGTTGCGGCGACAGTGTTTTATACGAGATTATTGTAAATTGACCTTACAATACATACATGTTATTAGGTTAATCAAGTGTTAATTACTTCTTGCCTGAAGGTTTAAAAGCTTTGTTTGTTAAGTGCAGGTGCTAATAGGCTCACGTTCTTTTATATTTGATCATGTTTATGGAGGAGAAGGGTCTCCGTCAGACAGTATGTTTGAAGAGTGTGTTGTTCCTCTCTTAGATGATTTGTTTCAAGGATACAATGGTACAATTATTGCGTATGGCCAGGTAATTCAATTCGGATTCACTTTCTAGTAACACATGCACCTTTTTGTATGTGTGTGTGTTCATGTGTTATAAGTTGACGTAACAACCATTTGCAGACAGGTTCAGGAAAGACATACACCATGGGCACTAACCCAAAAGAAAGCTCTCACAGAGGACTTATTTTTCAAGTTATGGACACAATATTTAACAAGATTGAGGCATTGAAACATCAGTCTGAATTCCAATTGCATGTTTCCTTCATTGAGGTTACTTTCTTTGTTCTTTTATTGACCACCGGAACGTATATGTTTTCTTTTATATATCTAAGCGGTGGTATATTATGACAAGTAAAGTTGTTGCTGGGGTTTTATCTTTACAATCGGTTTTAATTAGAGGGTTTTAATTTTAAGATCCTAAAAGAAGAAGTGAGGGACTTGCTGGATTCAGGCATTATTGAAAGACTAGAAACCAGTGATGTCAATCCTGAGAATGCAATTCCTGGAAAGCCTCCATTACAAATTCGCAAAGCACCAGACGGAGCTCTAAGCTTAGGATCAAATGAAGTTAGTGTTAGCACACAGAAAGATATGGCAGCTTGCCTAGAACAAGGATGTTTGAATCGCTCGGTAGCATCAACAGATATGAACAATCAATCAAGGTGACGATTATCTTAAGAAATCTCACTACCTTCACCTAAAATAGTAGATATTCAAATGATCTCCAATAGGGTTGTTCATAAAGTCAAATTATACTTATGACTATAAACCTTAGAACCATAGTCTTATATGTTGACTCAAAAGAAATTCAAATTGAGTAATATCAATGATTATAAATCCTTCTCAGTCTTACTAGCCTTCAGAATTCCACAATTTTAAAGACCAACTCATTGCTGCTGTACCTGCCCATTCAACATGCAATTACTGATTTATTATACCTTCAAACATGTAGTAGAATATGCCAGTAAGCATCTTCCAGTCTTGTCCTTTAAAGTTTTTAGACAAATTCAAGGCTGCAATGTAATATGGGCTACACTTTTTTAACAATAATAAGCTGACCGAGTATGAGACCCCGCATTATAGAGTTGGCTGATACCCCAAACCAAGTGCGAGCTAATTATCAAGCAGATGTAAATATGCTATGTGCTGGTATACATCTAAATATTTGGCAAAAGAGTTTGTGTGATCCTTCTTTGATTGTTGATTGATTATTTTCCCTCTTCATACTCCTAGCTATCAGATACCCCGGTCATGGGCTAACTATTGTTGGAGGCCGGTTGTGAAAGCATTTGAAGTTATTTTAGTACCATGTCTCTCAAACTTGAGATAGTATCAGGCACTATCAGTTTCTTGTTTGTATTTGTTTATGGTTTATTCGTAGTTAGAGTAGATAACCTAGAATGGTACTTTTAGCGTGAAATATATGTTAGTGTTCTACAACAATGGATTAAATTTCATGTTTGACATGTTTGTAACAGCCGTTCCCACGCAATCTTCACCATACATATAGAACAGAAGGAAAAAAATAAAGGTGAAACCAATTCAAGCGAATTTATGGGGGAGGAATACAGCTGTGCAAAATTCCATTTGGTAGACCTTGCTGGATCTGAGAGAGCTAAGAGAGCAGGTTCAGAAGGGCTTCGTTTGAAAGAAGGTTAGTGCAGGTGTTATCATTAATATCCCATCAAGTTTTGGCTAATCACGTTGGGCCTCTCCTTAATGACTATAGCAGTTCTCTTGTTTGGTTTTACTTTGCATGGACAGGAATTCAAATCAATAAGGGGCTTCTTGCACTTGGTAATGTCATAAGTGCACTAGGAGATGAGAAGAAAAGGAAAGAGGGAGCGCATATCCCTTATCGGGACAGTAAACTTACTCGTCTATTGCAGGTTTGTGTGAAAATTATAAATTTTTGTGAGAATCAGCTGTGGGAATGTGCTCTTGGTTATAAAGAATACTTATCATGCTTTACTTTTCTCCTTCCTACATGTCTTCTAGCGGAAATGTTGTTTGTATCAATCCTCAAGGTGTATACACTAGAAATAATACGATTTCAACTATAAATGTTTAGATGTAACATGACAATCAAAATTAATATTACCCGTACCTAGTGGAATATAATGGATACATGTCTGGCATCAATGATCTGTTTAACTCAAATCATTTAGAGACCACATTAAAAAAATTAATAGAAACATTTTTTTCTCATAGACTTGTAGTGCTTATAGATGATTGTGTACACTTTCTTAGTTTTTCCTGGAAGAACATGTTATAAATAGTGTGCCTTGTGATTCTGTATGCGGTATACAGTATTATGAATATGAGTTAACATGCTTGAGGAATTGGTGAGTCATGTTAAATATTTGACTATCATTAGCCTCTGAAACTTTCTGGAAACTTGTTTAAGCTATATTTATGTATCTTATTGGTCTGGTTTATGATGCGAATTCTTCATGTATTTAACAGGCTGCACTCGGTGGGAATTGCAAAACTGTTATGATAGGTATCTTCCTAACTGTAGTATGCTCTCACCCCTTCTCATGATTCAGCTCCATGTAACTAACTGCCTTTTGGAACCTTATATACAAGGAAAATAGAGTATATAGTGATCAGAAAACTGTCAAGTATAATGGCTCTGCTTATGGATCTGTTGGCTTGTTTCTTTTATATTACTGAGTGTCATTTACTTTTTAGCGTGCGTCAGCCCTGCTGATTATAATGCTGAGGAAACTCTTAATACTCTCAAGTATGCTAATCGTGCTCGCAACATTCAAAATAAAGCTTCCGTGAGTTTGTTTTAGTATCTTTTTTTCCTTCACTTAAATTTCTTTTTAACCATGAGTTCGGCATGCATAATTTTGTTGTTGTTCGCGTGCTTAATGGAATTTAGTTTCCATATTTTGTAGGTTCAAAAAGAAGTATTTCCTGCCGACACACACAAGTTGAGGCAGCAACTAAGATTGTTGCAGGCAGAACTTGCTCACAGAAAGGAAGCTGAACCTGTTGAATTGCAGGTATTCTGTAATGATTTTTGAATATATTTGTGGTTACCACTTGCATTAAGCATAAGTACCCATTCAGAAAGGTAAAAATTTGTAAAAAAAGTGTGCTATTGTGTAAGTTTGCCATAAAAGTAAGCACTATTTTTCTTGTTTTCTTGTGAGGATAAATTTGTCATAAAAGTGTTTTTGGTGTGCAAATCAATTATTGTGATGTACAAATCATCTCATTATTCAGAATAAGAGAGGAACATGATAATGTGCATATGATTTTGTGCTACTTTCTTGTAGGATCTTAAAAGAAAAATTGGCTCGCTAGAGGCTACCAACTCAGAACTTCTTCAAAAGATTCATGAATATCGCAGCAAACCTGCCGTTGTGAATCCATGTGACACAAATTGTTACGTACGTTCAATAATACTCTTCTTTGATAATCAACTGATGACCTCTTGACGGCATTAGGCCCTAATAATTTAAGGCTCAAAAATTATAATCTAGAATAAAAGATCAAGTTTACATCTGGATAATGGGTAAGCGAGCGGATCAGGCATGATTTGTTGGACTTGCACCTCTTCGAGGACATAATCAGGGAGAGGAGTTCTTGGAGATGTGGGATAAAAGTTATGGACTTCTAGGGAGTTTATAGATTTTGTCGTAGAATTGTCTTGGGTCCCTATTTTTGCCTACACTTAGATCTGTGTTGGTGTAAGAGACTTTTTAGGGAAACGGGTATGTACTTTCAAGGGGGTTCATGCTACTTTTTTTTTCTTTGCTACTTGCTTTTCTGTTTGTTACTAATATAGTTCTCTCACCACTTTATGTTACTATTATCATTATTAGTACTCTTTTCTTGTTGCTGGTTTTATTTTTTAGCCACACTTTGTGTTACCTGGTTTACTTTACTTTGCATGTTAAAATGGGAATTTTACCTTGTGTTTGTTTGCATAGCAAATACCAATGATTTATCAATTATAAGCGCAAACGTTATTTTTTTATTTTCTATTCAATGTAAAATTTCAGCTGAAAAAAAATGTAAAGAAGACTATTTTAATCGTGAGCTTTGTTTAAGGAAACACGTTAGAGTTTGTATATAGATGCTTTGATTATCTATAATTAAGCATTTTAAAACAAACCATAAATTATTTGCAATATTTGAGTACAAAAATAAAGTAAATACAAAGATAGCTCACTTTCTTAGTGTCATACTTTAAAAGACAAAATTTTAAATTAGCTTTAGGCCTCTAAATCTGTTGACATGCCCGTTGACAATCTTGGTGTATACATATTAATGGGTTGAATTGTGTTCCATATATAAGATTAATGTCACAGGACTAATAAGATTGATAGACCACTGTTTTCTTCCATCTCAGGATGATACAAGGGGCTCACAGTGCACTTCCCCTGAGGCGATCATTGAATATACTGCAAGTAAGTTTGCTGTGACAGTCTATACAGATAAGAATATTTCCACAATAATTATACAAGGTGGCATCAAATGCTTCCACATCTAAATACTCAATTTCTTGCGTTAGCAATAACATATAGAGTATATTTGCTGTACTAATCATACTTTTTTTGGGGGGGATTTGGCGGTGATATTGCAGGCAATATTTTGAGAGAACCTGATAATATGATGATAGAAAAGGAGTATGGAATTCAACAGAATACCTTGCCCAAAGAATTCAATGATTTCGACAAGCATTTGGAGCAGAAAGAGGTGCCCTTGGCATGCCTTTTCTCATGTGTTTCTTTTCTGACAAATGATTTTTCTAATGATCAAATATGAAACTCATATAATTTTATAGTGAATATGACTAGAGATTTTTAAGAATTATCTTTTCCTACTGATTCAACTTTATTCAGATGACCCTTGTGTATCCCATACGAAAGCCAATGTATAAAAACTGTTTTTACCGGTTTATTTGCAGTCTGAGATGAAGCTTCTTGGATCCCTTGATGTGGAAGCACTCAAGCAACAGTATGGGGGGAAAATCAGATCACTTGAGCAAGACAAAAGATTATTACAGCTAGAAAAAGATGACTTGCAGCTAGAAAGAGATGGCTTACGAGATGAAATTGCACGTCGTGAGTCTCTTGGTGAGCCAATAAAAAAGGAGAGAGCTATATTTGCAGATAATCATGAAGCAATTGAGGCAGGTGATTGTGATCCACATTGTCATGCTGCCCTGGAGCTCTTTTTAACCAATTGCTAAATTGTTTAATTAAACTTATACTCAGATTTCAGATACAGAGAGAAAACACCAGCATGAGATTGAAGTTCTAAAGCAGAAAAACCAGGATGCAGTGAAACGACTACAAGATGAAGTACGTAATATCAAGTCCCAAAAGGTAATTTCTGATCAGATCTCACATTTTCATGAATAAAACAGTGTTTATACAAGCTCTCTTTTTTACTATTGCAGGTACAGCTACAGCAAAAGGTGAAACACTCGGAGGAGCAATTTCGGCAATGGAAGACCAATCATGAGAAGCAAATGATGCAGGTAATATCAATAACCTATTTTTCAATAGTTCTTGTTTATAAATGATATTGGGTATCACTAGTGACTTAATTGTAAAATGATTGGATAGGTGTTAGTGATTTGAGATTATGTGTATGCAATATGCATTGCTGGCATCAGGACCCGTTAAAAGTTTCAAACTAATTCTATATTTTTAAGCAGGTAAAGAAGGAGAACAGGAAGTCTGAAATTGAATTGCAGAAATTGAATGCTTTGTATCAACGCCAAACACAGGTTAGGATATTACTTTTGAATGTGCTTTCATCACCTTAAATTTAATCTAAAAGATGCAGAATCTGGTATTTGCATGATGTTTAACTTTGGACCACCTTTCACAAATGAAGCTGTAAATGAATTTGGACTAACTGTAGGTTTGTCAAAGGAAAACAGAAGAAGCTGCAAGAGCTACCAAAAAGCTAAAAGAGTTGCTTGAAGCACGCAAGGTTACTGCACGCCGTGAAACAGTTGGTAAATAATTATGTCAATAAAAACTTGTGTACACATCCCATTTCTACTTGTAGTTTAACTTGATTATTTCCCTTTTTTCTCTTCCAGGTCAACCCCGGGGACAACCTCGATCTGGACAGGTAGCTGTAAACCTTCTTTTCCCACTAATATAGTATCATTTAAGAGAGATGTTGATTAGATTCCATTTGTAGATCAACACTTTGAAGAGATGGCTTAATAATGAACTAGACAAAGTGATGCATGTGCATAAACTTCGTTTGAACCATGAAAAACAAACTCAGAGGTATGCATGTAAGGTACCCTGCAGTTTTATTCCGTTTTTTCATAGTTTCATATCCTTTTAAATCTCACATAATGATTTCACTCTTAAATATCCAGTCATGCAAAACTTAAAGAGGAGTTAAGCTTTATGAAACAACAGGATAAGCTTTCTTCTCAAGGATCCAAGGCTCAGAAGTATTTTACTTTTCTATTTTGCCCTTTTTTAGAGATATCATGCAGTGAATAATGGTGTTCAATATGGTGTTTTGATGTTAGAGAGCCTTCACTGTCACCAAATTCAAGAGCAGCCAGGATTGTTTCCCTTGAAAGCAGGGTCAAATCTTCTTCAGCTGCCCTTGCTATGTTATCTTCACAGATCTCAGAGGCTGGGAAGGGAGATCACGCCTCTGTTGCGCGATGGAAGATGTTACACGCATTGGGAGATGCAAAGGATTTGCTTCGACACTTGTTTGGTATTGCTATTGAGGCAAGGTGAAATATGTTTTCATAATTGCTCTAATTCTATTGTTCATTCTTCTACAACATTCAAATATTTTTTTTGTACTTTGGGGTAGCAGACGCCGGTTGTTGGAAAAGGAATATGAAACAAAAGCACAATTTGATGAACTTAAGTCGCAACAAAATGATAACAGATATGGTGGCTCAACACAAACAACCTCTATCCAAAACGCCAAACTAAGTTCTCTAACAAAGAAAATGAAAGAAATTGAACAAAATGCAAGGGATAAGACTCCTTCAAAGAGATTAAAAGAAACAGGGGCGCAAGCTGTTACGTCCACCAAGGTAAGAGAGGTTTGTTTTTTTCTTCTTTTTTAATTTTTAACTGTGTTTGATCTAGGGTTAAACAATTTGAATTCCAATTTTTTTTTTGGTAATTATTGGATTGTGATAACAGGGAAAGGCGCCAACTTCCGTCGATATTTTTGCTGAAATGGGTATTGAATATCCTTTGCCATTCCCAGAATCAAGGCAACTTGACTCAGAACCCGGAATCTGCAATAGGCCACTCCCAGTTTTCAAACACACACAAAAGGTGAACCTTTCTTTCCTCAAAACAAACTATCACCAGTTATGAGACTCACAAAACATGAGAACATATTTTAAAGTCTTTAATCTTGTATTACTGGATGTTGGTTGGATGGTTCAGAGGATACCAATGGAGCATGTGCCAATGAAAAAGTTGCCACTTGGCGAACAGACAGGAAAAATCTCTCGGTGGAAGCGAAGTCATGACGAATGGCTGGTACAGTTCAAGTGGAAGTGGCAGAAACCTTGGAAGCTGTCGCAGCTGATCAGAAACTGTGATCAGATTAGAAACAGTGATGAGACTTTAAAGGGTCAAGATTTGTCTCTCCGGCTACGTCCAACTACATGATCATTTCACAAGTACCTGGGTACAAATCCAATTGCAGCATGCAAGGTTACCTTTCTTCCTTCCGTTCCTCATTTACCAAATTTATTTTAAAGTACGGATTAATTGTACATTCTTTAACCTTAATTATCATGATTTCCATCAGGCCACTATCCTTAAAAACAAGAAATGATGGTTGGGAGTTGGGACATTCAGTCTTGTTTATGAAGAGGCGCAGAGCTAATTACATACAACTAAGCATACATATTATAGAATTGTTTATGAAGAGGTGTAGAGCTAATTACATACAATTAAGCATACATATTACAGAACTAAAAGAGCGAGGCAGTGCATGAAATTAGTAGGGAAACAATAACAAAAAGGATTAGCTGATTTAACTGTTTTGTTCAAATTTTTTTAGTACAACATTCTCTGTAACCAGTAAATTTTCGTTTTCATCAGATTAAACTTAGCAGAGTTTTGTATTATTTTATTAAGTTTAACCCTGAAGAAATGGGAAGTCAACCACCACAAGTCTCATAAAATCCAAAGATTAAAAGATAAAAGCAATTAAACATGTTCCATAACAATAGCTATCCATCTGTATATAAGTGAAATTGTAGGATCTTACAGCACTTAAATCTTTACATGCATTCCCCTCTGAAGTACAGAAATGTCAACTTCATGCCTTCGGATTTCTCTCGCTATGGTCCCGTGGTTGCATGTTTAAAACTAGAACCTCCATTGACAATAGTGTAACTATTTCGTGCTTAGCAGTTGGTCATAAATACCCCTTATATGTGTTATCATCATCGTTACTAGCGGTCTCCTTAATCTCCTGTAACATCTTTAACACTTGTCTCATTACGGGCCTCTGTTCGGGTGACGTCATGCTACAAACACCCGCTACTTCAACAAGCATTTCGAGCCTTTTATCATTCAGCAGGTCATCATTTTCCCTCATTGCTCTCACCCATTCAGCCATATCCTCAGGGGCTAGGTGTGGATGCTGGGAAGGAGGTCTACCGGACAAAAGCTCTAACAACAGGACTCCAAAGGCATAAACATCAGATTTGGTTGTCGCTCGGTGGAAAGATTTTCTTAATTCCGGAGCTTTGTAACCTGCGGATATGGATTCGTCAATAGCAGTGGGATCCGCTAGGGACAGAAGGCAGTAGTCTGTGAGACAGGCCTCGAAATCAGAACCGAGTAGGACGTTGGTTGCTTTTAGATTGTTGTGGATGAGTCTTGAAGCTTGGTGGATGTAAGCAAGGCCTAGTGCTATATCTTCAGCAATTTTCAAACAGGATGTCCAGTGCAGTGGTTTTGCCTTTGTTAATCTTGATCCTGTTCATGCAAAAATCAAACAAATTTTAATTCAAATCTTTAAACGTAAATTATATCTTTTTGGACAACCCAAATAAAAGATCCAGGTTAAGAAAAAAATTTAAAAAAATGAACCAAAATCTTTTATGGTTATTCGGTTTGGTTCATATCCGTATCCGAATTGCTTATTTGGTTTTTGGGTTATCGGTTTCACAAATCTTGCTTATTTAGATAACCGAACCGAATAAACCAACCCAATGAACCCAAGAGAGAATTGTCTAGCATCATCATGATGACTTCATGCTTACTAGTCAACAGTCAACACTACACTAATTAGTCAAACAGTGGGGAAGCACGATCCCGTGCGTCTCTACTTTCCCAATAAAGCACATACGCTCCAACTCAACCGAGTCAACCCACTGAGTTCACTAACACAAACGGTTAAACACATAGAGTTTAGAACAACTGAACAAGACCAACTCACCATGAATGAGGTTGAACAAGCTACCATTCGCTTGATAATCATAAATAACAAGCCTCTCCTGTTTCGCCTGAAAATAAGCCCGAACCGGCACCAAATTCGGATGCCGTAGACCTCCAACCGCCTCCAAATGCTTCTCAAACGCTTCCCCGGTTGTCACAGCCGTCTTCCCAGCATCTAGCCTCTTCACAGTCACAATCAACTGATTATCCATAACCGCTTTATACGTCGTCCCAATCGTCCCTCTCCCTAACAACTCCGCTGAAGCCGACATCAGATTCTCCAGCCCATACATTGCCCTCTCCCCTTCACAAAATATTAAATTACCACTCTTCTCCCTATGCTGCTGAGGTAATTCCAGTTTCTGTTCTCTAACTTTAATATTACCTTTACTTTCTTTTCCAACAACCTGAACCGCGGTTCCATTATCGCGTTCAGTTCCAATCTCATCATCGGAACTGAACGCGACAGACTTCGTCCTATTTCCATACCTTCTCTTATTCAAAACAGCAACAACCGCTGCAACAGACGCTACAACTATAAACACTCCTATAACTAACCCTAATATTATTTTTCCAACTCTCTTATGCTTCCTACTCCCCGGCGGAGCCACCACCAAACCTTCCGCTCCTCCGTTCTCCACCACCGGTGCCGGCGCCGCCGCATCAAAAAACGGAGACCTTTTATCACATATTTTATTAACGATCTTTCCACATAAGTTAGGGTTTAGCAAATAAGACGAAGCATCGAATTTAGAAAGCGTAGGAGTCGCCGGAACCGGACCGGTGAGGTTATTACCGGAAACGTTAAACACTAGGAGAGTAGTTTGGTTAAGAGGAGGTAAAGAACCGGTGAACCGGTTGAATTCTAACCGGAGGTTGGTAATCCGGTCTAGGGAGGTGAGTTGAACCGGGAGTGAACCGGAGAGGTTGTTACGAGCTAGGTCTAGTGACTGGAGAAGGTGAAGAGAGAGGAGAGAGATAGGGAAGGTTCCAGAGAATAAGTTATGGTCAAGGAAGAGTGTTTTGAGGTTAGTGAGAGGAGAGAGGTTAGGTATGGGACCGGTTAAGGAGTTGTTACGGAGACTGAGCACACGGAGCTGGTTTAGGTTGGATAATGTGTTGTCGGCGAAGGTGCCGGTTAAGTTATGGTTTTGGAGGAGGAAGCGAACGACTCGGCCTTGGACACATTTGACGCCTTGCCATTGGCAGTAGTCGAAGCGTTCGTTGAGGTTGTAGAGGAGGTTATTATTAATATCGGCTTTTAGTTTGAATTTAAGGAGGGAGACTGCGTCGGAAGGGACGGCGGTGGAGATGGTGGTTGGGAGTGAGGTGGTGAGGAGGATGAGGAGAGAGAAGAGGTGGTGGTGGTGGTGGTGGTGGTGGAAGGGTGGTTTAGGTAGGGTGCACATTGTTTGAGGAGTGGAGTAGGGAAAGATGGGTTGAGAAGTGGAGTGAGGTGTCTCTTTTTGTTTGCTTCTTTTCTTTCCTTAGCTTTTTTCTTGATGATTGAAATGTTTTCAGCAAGCATACAGGGTGGTAGGATTGCAGGACATAAATCAAGGTCAGCAAAATGACAAACCTTTTGCTACATCTTTATTTTTTAATCTTTAAATAAAACTTATGATAAAATGTTTAATAATATGTTACAATACTTAAATTTCAATGATATGTATAAGTTGGTTTACAAATAGCTCTTATTTTTAACACTAGGCTAATTTTTGGTAAACTTGAGGTTATACCTCAGTATACATCTAGTCACCATGTTACGTCCTTATCAGTAGTTAAGAATTATTATTATTCTTATTTTTGACTTGGTGGATAGTTGGTCATAAAAAAGAGAGAGGGAATTCAGGAAAAATGTTTAAAAGCAGATAGAAAAATGTTATGGCATATGCAAATAGAAATAAAGCTACGAAATTAAATCACAAAAACTGTATTTTTAATAATTCATAGTAATTTTAAATACAATAGTTTTTACAATATATAATATTTATTATAATAATATAAAATAAAAAGTAAACATAGATTTTATAAAGGGAAAATGACCAAAATAGCCCGTTGACCGGGCGTTTTGCATAAATAGCCCTCTCCACCGTCTTTGGAGAGACGGGACACGGCTCCCAACCAGCCTGAACCGTCTCCGAGACCATTTGGTTTTAGAGCCAATTGCCAACCAACACGCGGCGTCTCTGATCCCGAGGCTGTACCGTCTCTCTCCAGACGGGTCAGAACTCTCTCCCAGACGGTTCACGTTTCCCATGCCGGCTGCCTTCGGTTCAACCGTCTCCCAGACGGTTCACATTTCCCATGCCGGCTGCCCCTTCGGTTCAACCGTCTCAAAAGACGGGTCACCTTCCCCAAGACGGCTGGCCCTTCGGTTCAACCGTCTCTCAAGACGGTTCACATTTCCCAACGCCGGTGAGTCCCGATGACCGGACGACGCTTCAGTTGTCCAGCTCAGCCCTATAAATACCGTTCTCCCGTCCCATTCCCGTCACCCCAACACCGTCTAACACTATCCACCACTTCACCACCACCGTCCAACACCGTCTAATTCATTCAAAAATGGCACCGCAAAGATGGACCGAAGAACAGAAAATTGCCTTGATTGCAGCATGGCGTCATGTTGAAGAAAGCACCCACCAAACCAACAAATGGTTCCGAATATTGCACGAATACAATCGGCTCGTTGGAGGGTCAGACCGTACAACCGAGTCCCTAAGCCGGAAGTTGACCGATTTGACCACGAAGTGTCAAATCTTCAACGGGTACCACAACCGGACACTTCAGGACGTACCCTCTAACTTTCCCGAAGACGTGGCAATTAGACACAGTCAAAGACAGTATAAAAACAGGGAGCGCAAAGAATTTAAACACGTGTCTGTCTGGCAAATGATGAGGGATCGTCTTAATTAATTTGTAGTTTATTAAACTTTTGTAGTAATCTAAGTTTTTTTTATTAATGCAATGAATGTTTATATTTTTATTATTAATGCAATGAATGTTTAAATTTTGTTTTTTATATTAAGGTAAATATTTCATTAAACAAACTATACTATTACAATCACAAATAAACAAACTATACTATTACAACAACAATAAAAAAAACTACACTATTACAACAAACTTTCTAAATTTACTTCCAGAACTAAGAACTTTGTTTGAAGTAATCGTAGTGTCTAACCAACTATTGAAGACTACATCCTAGTGTTAGATGTTTTGTCCTCCACAGCGGTGGTAGTAGCAGTGGTCTACATAGACGTTGTTTCGAATGGTGTATGTGCTCTACACAGACAAGTCCGAGACGTTTCCTCGTTTTATGTAACAATAGTTCTCAGTGAGCACACGTCGAACATCGAGACATAAATTCGGGAAGCGAATGAACTTGCCTCAAATGTAGACCACCACATCATCGATCCATTCTACACGGGTTGTAAACCACGCGCAGATGGAACAACAATCCAAGTAGCCGTACGCAGATGAAACAACAATCCAAGTAATCGGACAGTATTTTTGTAAGCCGGTAGGCTTCGGCTGGGAAAGCAAAAAAACGTCATTGGTTTGGAAGATGAAAGCTTAGAAGAGAGGGGTGGGTGCAAATTTCGTTAAGTGAATTGGGGTATTTATATACACTTGTGAGACGGTTCAGACGGTAGCACAAAACGGCTTAAGACGACTTGGGAAATGTGACCCGTCTTTTGAGAAGGTTGAACCGAAGGGGCAGCCGGCATGGGAAATGTGAACCGTCTGGGAGACGGTTGAATTGACAGAAATTAACAGGTAGCAAGTTCCAGTGGCTTCCTACACTTTTTATGTTAAGGATACTTTGTATCCTATACTTTCTCTATATTATTAACCAATTCCTCTTTGAACCATCTGGGTATCTGACAACTTTCCTTCAAAGCTATCCTTTTAAAGGCACCCGAAATAAAGAAGCAACACTAAAGGTAGATATGATCTGGAATGTAATTTAAATTCCAGAGGGTCTTGCATCTCTCCAAAATTGAGAACTGGTTTCATTTGGTTACATAATCCATTTGAAGTAGGATGTTTATTTAAAAAAAAAATTATATGTTAAAATTGTTTGTTTATATGTTAACTTTTAACTGGAAAAGTAACACAAAGTGAAATGCATGGCTAACGTTTCCAGATGCAGCTTCTTTAGGGCCTAAGGGTCCCCGCTCCTTACTGATTTTTTGCGCAGTGGTTGAATTTTGCGATTTTTCTAGGTAAATTGAGTTCGGGTTATGTCCGGCCCCCACCGATTTGATCTTCCGGCCACTACCGATCGAAAAAAATTAAGTCCGCCCTCCACCGATTCAAGAACCAAGCTTCACCAGGATGACTCATTTCTTTATTAAATTTTCAATCACCAGGATGCCTAAGTCTCTCCATAGGATGGTCTTTAACCTGAATAACGTTCACATTGCTTAACTCACACGACACATCTCATTCATTTTAAGGTATCTAATTTTTGGTTTTCCCTCCTTTTTTTCCTACTTAATTATAGACAATAATCCAATATATAAGCTAATATTTATTAATTTATAATTTTTTTCTTTATTATTAATTTACTATATAATAAAAAAAAACTTTCAATTATCTCATGGCTCTCTCATATGAAATAATATTATTAAATCATAATTTCACGTTTATCTCTTATTTATTTAATATTTAATATCTTAATTGATTCTTTTTATATTTCAGATTATTAATAACCATTTAATATTTTATTGATCCAACCTCACTCCAGCCACGATCGATCACTAACCCCGCTAGCTAAATAGTCTCCCACAGAATATTTTCATCTTTGGCAGCACAGTCGTTTTCGATCAATTCTGAGGTTACCTTATTTAGTCACTTTTTTTTTTTTTTGGAAGGCACCTTATTTAGTCACTTAATGTTTCTCCCTCACTTATTTGCATAACACAAGCTGCCTTCTCACATTTTCAATAACATAATGTATGTACGAATATGAAATTCGGTTGTGCTACAGGGTTTTATGTTAATTAGAAGTTAAAAGCAATTGGAAGAAGACAAAATTATTACATTGTAAACTATGCTAAATAGCGAATAAATGAAGTTATTCTTGATCACAGACATTAGAATTCTACCATTTATGATATTAATTGTAGAAACTCATAGATAATAAAGAAGAAGTGCATTTAGGCTTTAAGTGGAATTTAGAAACCATGTTAGTCACTGAGTGGCTTTAGAAAATTCCTTTGAGAACTCACCCAAACAATACTATTTAAATATAAATAGTCTTGGTTCCAACTGTGATCACCTTCTGTCAATTAGATTCATTTTTAAAAATCAAAGTGGATATGTCTTCGATAGTTGATGAAGATGGAAAACTTAAAAAACAAACCACAAATGTAGTTTATAAGGAAATTTTCAAAAAATTATGATTCAAATTGCTATTTGGTATTTTTCTTTCCATTAACAAATATTTTTTAATATATATTTTCATTCTTATTTATATTCATATGATTAAAATTGTTCTTTCTCATATTATAGTACATTATTTTATATACTACATCGTAACACACATTTTGTTTTTTCTTGTTAGATTTGTCTATCACAGAAAATTTTCGTAATATAAACTAGTACCACCTTTATATAGAGTTAAATGTCATTTTCGTCCCGGAGGTTTGGTCATTTTTACGAGTTTCATCCAAAGGTTTATTTTTTCTCATTTGGGTCCTCAAGGTTTCAAAATCTTGTTGGTTTCGTCCAACTCATTAACCCCGTTAGTCAATGTCAGTTAAGTCAGGGGCAAAGTTGTCAATTCATTTCTTTTTTAATCCCCACCCTATTTAAACCCCCTTTTACCCCTAATTCATCTTCTTCCCTCATTCAAACAAAACAAAACCCTAATTAACCATGAAGGCATGGTTCTCTCGTGGCAAACGACATCCTACACTTAATGAAGATTAACTGTCTTCTTAGCTTCTACAACCGCCACCATCACCCCCATGACCCACGCCACTGCACAACCAAGCCGCACCACCGCTACACCTGCAACCACCGTCGCCGCCATCTAAAACCACCCCACCCACCTAATCCAAACCAATCCCTATTTCGAGCACCACATTCACCGCTAAACCCACCACCTCCGATCTTCACAATACCAAGCCCTGTTTCACACCTCCATCCTTTGTTGCTGAACATGTCAACCACCTCTTCCCCTCAACCACAATCACCACTTCAATAAATCAGACTTAACTACAACCACCATCGTCCTCACTTAATCAACCACATATGTTGCAGTTGTGGTTGTTAGTAACGAAAAAAATAGAGGGGGTTTTCAGCAATCCCAGCTCGTAAAACCTACAATCAGAATTTAGAAAAAGGGGCTTTTTCCTGTAGCTGCAATACCATCAATACGCACCTTTGCACAAGATAGATCAGTGTTTTGAGGTCACTAGGAATGGTGGTGGTCATTAGGGTAGATGGTTGACACTAGGTTCTCTCTTATCTAACTCTTAGGTGGTCGGGGTCGTGTTTGTTGACAAAGATGATTATAGTGATGGTGGTGGTGGGTTGGGGCTGATGGTGTGGCGGTGCTTGGATGCAGAGAGAGAGAGAGAGAGAGAGAGAGAGAGAGTAAAGAGTAAAGAGAGTGAGAGCAGAGAGAGAAAGGTAGGAGAGACACTAAATACAAAGATTTATCATTAAACAATATATATAAGGGTATTTTAGTCTTTTTACAAAAAAGTTTAACAGAAAAATGGATGGAGTTAACAAGTTGGATGGAAACAGCAAGATATTGGAACCTTAGGGACCCAGATGAGAAAAAATAAACCTTTGGATGAAACTCGCAAAAATGGTCAAACCTCAGGAACGAAAATGGCATTTAACTCTTTTATATACTAACAAATGTTGGCAAAACAGTTAATAAAACAAGAAAAAAGGCTATATATCAGTTATCGACGTTGTCTAACGGCTATAACCGTTTTCAAACTGATACGAAACTAGCAGTTTGGTTCATTTCCTAACCAATTCGGATCAAACCGGTTCAAATATCGCTATTGGTTCACATTTTCCGCACCTCTAATCAGGGGCGGAGGTTTTGAAGGGCCAGGGGTGCCCCGGCCCCCTGTTTTTTGGCGCAGTGGTAGAATTTGCGATTTTCGTAGGTAAATTGAGTCCGGGTTGAGTCCGGCCCCCGCCGATTTGATCTTTCGGCCACTACCGATCAAAAAGAATTAAGTCCGGCCCCCTCCGATTCGAGAACCAAGTTTCGCCACTGCCTCTAATCTAGTGATTTCCTATAGACATTGATTGATTAACCCTAGCCATCTAGCCATTTTCTTAAGGCCCTGGATGTCTTACGTTACGGTTCTAACTTTCTGTAGACCTGTCCACTTTTTATGGTTTGAAAGGATAGTATTGTGAGAACGTGAGTTGTGAGGGAAGAGCTTTTCACTGTACACAACAAAAACCCCACAAAGTATGCATCTAGTGGCTAGTGCTGCACTTAAAAAGGGTGGTGGTTTGTACTTTGGACACTGTACTTTTATTTTTTTAACTTTGAGAACTTGGAATCGAAACACCCAAGAGACTCCACCAATACCTATTAAGTCGCTTGGATCAGATAAAACGTAACTCGGGTTGGTTAAGGTTTTTTTTTTTTTTTTTTTTTTTTTTTTTGGGTTTGGAACAACAAAACTTCTATAAAAATATAGAAAACGGATCAGCAAGTAGCTGAAATACCTTAACCCCTCCCCCCAAAAGCAAATTTAGAAACAAATACCTTGTGTTGAGTTGTTAATTGGCTCTTTCTAACTAAAAGTAATAAAATGATTATTGTTATAAATAAATTAGTATATATATTAAACCACAACCGTCGGCGCAACAGCCGACGTTAGGTTTTCCAACTTCCTTCCACGAGCTTTTAGCCTTCTTCCAACTTTTTCCCATAACCTTTTAGTCTTCCGAGTTTGGCCACAATTTTGGTTGAACCTTTAAACGAGCGTAAATAAATAGAAAGTTAGCAGCATTACTTGAGAAGTCAATCATTTAGAAGCATGATTTGAAAAAGAAAAAAAATGGGATTAAAATCTTAAATTGATTGAGGGAGGTAGGTCCTCCTTTATTTGAAAGTATATTTCACATGAATGGATTGTGGGAACCATCTTACTTTAGGAAAGTAGGAACGCTGACAATAATAACGTGACCAACTACAACTACATACTCAATATCAACATAGACTATACTATAAATTATTTCATTGGGTTGGTTTTGGGTTTATCTTACGTTTCTAAACCATTATAAATTATTTTATTTATAGCTGAATACACTATACTACAATTCTATAATGATTCAACAAATAATATAGTATATAATGTTTTTTTTTCTTTTAACAACGAACACACATAACTCCTTCAAATTTACTCCTAAAGTTCATCTGTTACTCATGAGACTCAAACCTATATCAATTTAATAGGGATTAACATCTTTTAGTGGGTCGTTAAGGATGGTGCGTTTGGGGATGGGCCTTCAAGTGAGGACTACCCTCCACATAAGCGGCCACATCAGGATGGTAGTCCTCAACAAGTGCACTAGCTAGGCGGGGTCCTCCTTAGCTAGCCCTCCCCTCTTTTTTTATTTACTTATTTTTTTAATTTAAATTCAAAGGAATAAATAAATATAAAGTTAAGAAAATAAACTTACAATTAAAAAAATCATGTTCTTAAAAAAATTAAAAAAATACAACTTTGCATAACATTAAGAAAAAAGAAAATATAAATATTTTTAAAATTCCACTACTAAAAAAAATTACAAAGAAACTAGTCATCTTGTCCGTTGTTCCAAATGTATTCAATAAAATCCACTTGAATATTTAGATGTATATATGTGCTCGTTACGTAACAAGAATTCGTTTAACTCTTGTTGAGCAGGGCTAACCGGAATAGTATTTTCCTCCGCCACGTTTTCATCAAACTCAGAAATAACTCTACCTTCGTCTTTGACTATCATGTTATGCAGGAAGATACAAACATACATGCAATAACATTTTTTTTTTTAGAGAATTAGGGATTATTTTATAAAAATTTAAGAGATTTGGGCTGAGGGATTTTGTAAAAAAAATAAAAAAAAAAAGATGATATGAAGTGGTTTTATATTTTGAATTTTTTTTAATAGCCGTTTGAATTAAATTCTCAACGGTCAAATTTGACTAAAATGTCTCAAACGTCCCAAATTGAACAAAAAGGACGAGGCGGCCCGGCGAGGCGATGTGGGTTGTTCTGGCCGACTCAATACTAGGGATGAGCATTTTTTTTCCGAGTATCTATACCCGTACTTAGGGATGGCAATGAGTCGGGTTTGGGACGGGTTTACGTAATCCCAACCCCATACCTGATTAGGTATGCTTGTCCCAAACCCGGCCCAAAACCCGTCGGGTTTGTGTCGGGTAATTGCCCATCGGGTATCGGGTATACCCGCGGGTTTCGGGTAAAGCCATTAATTTTTAAAACTTACCCATTTAGCATATCCGACCAAAGACCCGACGGGTATCTATTAAGTAACTATTAACCAAATATATTTAGAATTATTAAATATCTATGTAAATGATTACAATGTATAAATATAAAATACTTAAATCATATAAAAACACTTAAAGACAAAGATAACAAATAGTATACACTAATTTTTGGTAATTTTTAGCACAAGATGACAATCTAGATGGACAATTTGATATATTATACATACATATTTAAAAAGATATATTAGAAATTATATTGGCTATCTAATCGGGTGAATGGGTATACTTTATCGAGTAGGGTAAACGGGTATATCATCAAATCCCAAACTCGTCCCAAACCCGCGAAAAAAATAAAAACTAATCCCATACCCGGACCCATACCCGATTACCCGACCCCAAACCCGTCCCAAATGTATCGGGTTTCGGGTTTACCCATCGGGTTCGGGTTTGATTGCCATCCCTACCCGTACTCATAACGGTACTCGTACCCATACCGATTTTTGGTACTCGGTATAGGTATCGGTACCTACTTTTACTAATTTCGGTATTCGGTGCTTTTGGTATCGGTACATGTACAAGTACGGGTAAAAATGTTACGAGTACCGAATGATCTATATACTATTGAATTTGAATTTGATAATATGTGTTACTTTGTATTATGATATTCGTATCAATTTTACCTATTTGGTATATGTACATGTACCATATTGGTACCCGTACCAATTTTATCAATTGGTACCCGTATAGTATTGATACTTGTAATGGTTTACCTACTTGGTACCCGTACGAGTTCTAAAAAAAAATAACAAAGTGGTACCAAAACGGGTACCGTACCAAAAAACCGGTACCGATACCCGTACCGTACCTATGTATTCAATACGGTACTCGATACCTACTTTTGTTCAAATTCGATACCGGTATTTTTGGTACGGATACAATACCGATCTCATCCCTACCCAAGAGAGATTGAGGATGATCCTCACACCCATTAGCCTAAAGCAATATGTCATCAGCTAATGATTCTTATTTGTTGCTATACTGAACATATTTATTAGGTGATACAAACTAAAAGTAGGAGAGAAGATGAAATATACGTTTAGATTTCATCAATTATTGTTATCTTGTTTTTTTAAGACTAAAGTCTAAAACTAAGATGATTTGGGAGGATTTATATATATTGCTCATTCTTTAATGTAAATCTACCAAACATTTTCTACAACAATAACTATTATTTTACCACATTTTGATAAAAGAGAGTTTCTACAACAATAGCTATTATTTTACCACATTTTGATAAAAGAGAGGAGAAGAGAAAGAATTGAAAAATGTCCGTGAAAACAATTAAACTTATAGTTTAAAATATCAATTATTAAAAGAAAAAAGAAAGTTAACATAGCAATAGAACTTTGTAGGGCTAACTTTTGTGAACAAGAATACGAACAAGTATTTCGTGTTGTTTATTAAGAAAATTAATGTGTGTAAGAAATTTTAATGAACACTCATTAAATGGGATTTTCTGTTCATGTCCGTTCATTAAGAAATGAACGTGTTCATAATTTTAGGTAACGGACACAAATAAACACAAACATACGTCATGATCAAAAGCGAACACAAGCGGAAATATATAAAAAATTGGTTTCTTTCATCACAAAGATTACTTAAATCCACCCATAATATAATAACCTAACTCTAAGTTAGATTTAAATCGAGAATACGCATATTGATATACCACTAGAGAATCATACATGGATGCAATAGATATATTATTAAATTTAATTCACGTTAACATGATGTCATAGTAAATATTATAATAGGTGACATCTTTTATCTTATTTACTGGTTTTATATAACATTATAATACCATATGATCGAAGAACAGAGCATGTTCGTCTTTTACAATATTATAAAGTTATATTATGAGTCGCATTCCACCACTTCGATGATTACAGTCCAATCACACACAGGTTGTCACGTGAGTAGATTTCTGCTTTTCGTTTAATAATTTTGATCCAGTAACTTTTTATCAATCAGGTTTTGCCATAAGCATTTTAATTTTTACAAAATTTCAAACTAATACAACAAAAAAATGAGGCCATGACCGCTCTAGGTGGTCACATGGTATCTATCGCTAATTGAACCGGGTCTTAGCGGTTCTATGAAAAGTTGAACTAGTATTTAGGTCCCATGCGTTACGGTTAGATTGTTAAATCGAGCGAAAATTAGATATAAAAATGTTGGACCACGTATGCCGGTTGTGTGTCAACGCGCAAAAAATAGACTGGAACGCAAAACATAGAAAAGAATAACTAAGTTGACTTAGGACTTGTACGCGTTGCGACAGGGCCGTTAAACAAGAAAAAAATAGACTTAAGAACGTTGAACCCCACACACAGTCTTAACGCGCAAAATTTTGACAGTAATGTTAAACAAAAAATTTGTAAAAGCTGAAAAGTGTAGGAGATTAAAAGTATAACAAAAAATATATTCACAAAGCAAAATGTACAATCATTAATGTATAAAAAGTTGGTAATTAATATATAAGGTTATAGACAAATTATATAAATAGACACAAAATATGAAGTCTACAATCAACAAATAGAGTCTCTGATGTCTGCACTCACACTATCCGTTGTGGCCTGTGAGCGACTAGCCACGGACCACAAAACATTACACATGGTTGGTTCGAACCATACCACCCTTCAGCGAGACAAGGCGCGAGCGAGTAGCCGGTAGTGCACTCGCGTGTGTTAGCGGGACAAAAGCCGACCGTTGGCAACCACTAGCCATTAGCCAACGGCTAGTTGGCCTATTTAAATAAAAAAATTACCTTTTTATTCACAAAACAAAACAATCCAATACAATATATATTTTTCAAACAACACTTCAAAAATCAAGCAAACAAAAAATGGATTCTTCACAATGGCAATGATGCTACCAACCCGCTATGAAATTCTTTGATGAAGAAGAGTATGATGTTGGTCCAACGAACGAAATCGAAGTTAACCTTAGCCAAATGCCATCACTTTCACCGGATTTAATAATACCGGATACACAACCACTACAATGGAGATAACGGCGAAAGCTAAAGACGATAAAGTTCGAATGAGGAACATGGACTTTTTAGCAAAAGACTTTAGCAACCTACCAATGTATCGTCGGAGGATACTTGAACGAGAACAAGAGCGTATCGTGAAGGAATTCGAAGAAGAGCTCAACATTGACGACGAGTAGTTTACTAGTTTTTTTTTATGTTTTAATTATTTTATTAATTATGTCTTTTAATTTTTTTTTAATTAATGAATATTTTATGCTTATTACTTATTTTGTGTTAAATGGGCGTGGAGGTTCAAAACTTGTCAGGACGGATTGTGGAAGAAAGTTATTATTAGTATCCATGGGGGATGCAACAGGTGGACGTTCCTGCCGGTGAATAGAGCCCTCCCTGGGAACTGGAAAGCTATAGTTAACTTCTTAGAAAAAAGCCGCATCAAAGGTATGACTTTGGATAAACTCATAACTTGTCAGTTGGGTAATGGAGATCAAATCTGTTTCTGGAAAGATGTTTGGTTCGGGACGTCTCAGCTGTGTTATAGATGGCCGATTCTGTTTTCCCTGGAGAGAGATAAAAACTGTTCAGTCAGCAGTCGATTAGTTTCAGTCGAAAATCTCACACGTCTGGACGATAGCTGGAACGTGGTTGCGTCCACTGTTGAGGGCATATCGGAATTACAAGACGTTATGCAGATGGTTTCCCAAGTCCAGATTGGTAGCGGTTCAGATAAATGGCTGTGGGATAATAAATCGAGTAAAGATTTTTCTGTGGCCGCTGTTAAAGAGGCTATAAGGCAGAATCAGTATGGAGTGCATTCTCAATCGATGCGTTGGGTTAACCGGGGTCCCTATCAAGGTTAATTTGCTGGCATGGAGGATCGAGAAAGAAAGAGTTCCTACTCGGGTTGAGTTGGTCAGAAGGAATGTTGACATTCCCAGCTCCTTGTGTCCGATGTGCAGTTTGGTGGAAGAAACAGTGCTGCACGTTTTTACTGAATGTGGTTTTGCGACAGGTGTTTGGAATTGTGTTTGCAGTTGGTGCAGGATTCCTCTCCTGCATTGCTCGTCTTCGTCGGAGCTGTTGCAGTGGCCTGACTCGGCTCTCGTTTCTGCGAAGGGGAAGGTCATTGTTCGTGGTATCGTCATGGTGACTTCCTGGGTGATTTGGAAAGAAAGAAATAAGGTGGTTTTTGCCAGTTCTGTCCCGAAAGTTAGTGAGGTGGTGGCTTTAGTTAAATCTATGGCTTTTCTTTGGTTAAAGTATAGATCGGGTCGTTTTAGGATTGTTTGGTCAGAATGGGTTAAATACCCCTTGTATATGTTGTAACTGGCATTTTTGAGTGGACCTTAGTTTTTTGAGGTCGCCTCCTTTTTGTGAATGAAGTTAATGTTCAAAATTTTTTTTTAATATTATATAAGTTTAAAATAAAAAAGTTTAAAAAAATAATAAAAAACAAAAAAACTGGATAAAGCTGCCCCTCACCTCTACCCACAACAGGTCAACAGCATCAGGCGAGTGAGCAGCAGCTTTATCACTATGCCATGTCACCGCCTACGTGGTTGTATATAAGAGGACAGAGTCATTGCTTACCTCTAGCCACAACGGATAGTCTCATTGTGGGTGGAGTTTTTGGGGGCTCGACAATCTATAGTGGAGACGTGTGTTCGATCCCTACTCTTCACATTGGGTGGGAGGCCGTGAACTGAACACGTAAAAATGGAATGGCCTACAACCCTAAGAAATGTTAAGAAATTAACAAAGATTAGGGAGGATTTTCCAGGCGTCGTTCAGAAAATAAATGATTTTTAGGATTTCCCGGCTGGTTCCAAAGTGATGTAGTTATAAGAGATACCGTGTGACCACCTAGAGCGAATCTTCAAAACATTATTGTTAATATGGGGTTAGCCCATTTGGTAGATGTATGTACTTCTTATAGGAGAGGTCCTAGCCCCTAGGTTCAATCCTAGACAAATAGATTTAGAATATTGGTGTAATAGTATTGTCATTAAAAAAAATCTTCAAAACATTAGACCTATCGGTGTGGTCTCGGTGAGGGAATCGGTGGGGGTGAGATGGCAACCTCCCCCATCGGTAACACCCCCCCCTCCCAAAAAAAGTCAGTGACTTCGTAGAATTTCTCCCATCTCACCGAAGATGATGATTGGTTGAGATTTTTGAGCCGCTGGGAGGAAAATAATAAAAAAAGGGGAAGAAGGGGGAACCATTTCCTTGGTTTGGGAAGGGAAAAGTGGAAATGACGTGACACAAATATGGAATTTGGGGGAGATTGTCACCGCACCTCATAGCCTTATTACCGATCTCCTTAATTGTATAAATGCCAATAACATCAGCTTTATCCTATAAGACCATGTGTAGTGGTAAGGGGAAAACATAATGCCCCTAATTCTGATTGGTCCACGTGGCAGCTGAGTCAGCATGGGGCTTATTTAAAAACTAGATAATCCTAAACTACTTATTTAAACATTACATAATTAATCATAATTTTCTCCCATATGGAGAGTAATTGTCCTAGTCCTCGAGTGTGTACTCCGGCGAGGACAGGGAACGATCGCTATCGCGATAATCGGATCTCGCATCCGAGCGGATCCAACAGTACTCACGAGGAGGGGAATAATAGTAGTCGCGTTCCTCTTCCTGAGCAGCCCTTAGTGCTTCATACTCCTCCTCAATGGGATCCCAAGGAGGAGGTCTTGGGGTAGGGTTGGGGTTTGGTTGGTTCTCCACAAACTGTAGCCGATCCATTCCCCTAACGGCCATAACATAATCTACACACCACACAATCTCCTCTTCAGTGAAATCAGCATCTGGGTGTGGGGGAGTGTATCCTGGGAGTGGAGGAATGGAGGGGACGAGGTTGGAGACACGTTGAGTAGGAGGAGGAGAAACAGTGGTTGAGGAGGAGGAGGAGGAGAAGAAAACACTTGTTGAGGAGGAGGAGGGGGAAAAGAAAACACTGGTGCATGACGTCTCCGGCGAACGTATCGCCGGAGATTGGACGGTTCGGCAAGATCGTTTGGATATCCACCACCCATAACTGGTTTGTACTGTGTTTGTTTGTGTTTTGAAGTAGTGTTGTAGTGTGTGTTTTGTAGTGTGTGTGTATATATATATATACTTTAAAAAAAATTACCGTTGCTTTTTTAAAATATTTGATTGTCATTCAAACGTTCGTTTGGTTTTTTTTAATCCTTTAAGCCATGTGGGAAGTGATGATTGGATGGTTCAAAATTGTTCGAGCGTTATTTTATCACGCCATCCCGGATTTTAAAGGCATAACCCCCCCTGTAGCGGTGTGGGGGGGGGGGGCGCTATCTTTCCAATTCACGCCAGAAAACGCCCCCACTACAGGGGGTCTAAGACCATGTGTAGTGGAAGGGGGAAAAACTTTAGGCCCCCTTTTGTGATTGGTCCACGTGGCAGCTGAGTCAGCATGAGGCGTTAATTCAAAATGGGGTGTAGTGGGAGGTGGGAAAATGGGGCGCTAAGCATATTAAAAAAAACAAAAAAAAAAAAAAAACTGACTTCGTCTTCTTCATCACCACCACCACCTCTTCTTCTTCTTCTTCTTCTTCATTTTCCTTTTCCCTCTTCTTCTTCTTCTCCTCTCTTTCTCTCTCTCTCTCTCTCTCTACAGATTTGGCTTCCACACACCACCATCACCTTCTTCTTCATCATCACCACCATCTCTTTCATTCTTCTTCTTCCCTCCTTCACCCACCACCTCCGCCGCCGCCTTCATCATCACCACCACCACCTTTCTTTTTCTTCCCTCCTTCACCACCACGAAACCACCACCTGCAACCAAAAAAAAAAAAAAACCACATTTGATTAGATTTGAGTTGTCAACATTTTATTGGTTGAAGATTTTGTAATGAAGCGTTATGTTTATAACGCTCAGGAATGTTTTTGAACAATCACGCCCCCATATACCGGTGTTACCGGCATTATTTTTGTTTTGGCGCTGCACATAGCGCTCGACTACACCAGGTCTAAGGAAAAATTTACGAAACAGTTTGTTGAGATAAAAAAAATCATAACAAATAAACAATCATTTGTAAAAAAAATAAACACACACATTTTTTTAATCATTTTTTTTACTTGAAGAATTGAAAATCAACTTGGAGAACTAATAACTTTGGACCAACAAGAAATAACTCCTAACAAGCTTGAAGAAATTTCTAACATGAGTGTCAAATGCCCAACCGTCCTTCAAAACAAGCTGCTTCATAAAATGAATTATCCGCATAGTTTCACCATGATATCAATTTGATGCCATTTTCTCTATGTGAAAGAATTAAGCATCTATTCTATCTATATAATAATTGAGGTCACTTGGGTCGAATAGAAGCCTTAAAGAGGGCCTCTAGGATCCAACAACCAATATGGAGCTCCGAAATTATGACTATAAAAACCTTTTTCTTTTATTTTTTTTCATTCTCCATGTCAAAACTCTCCTATTCTTCCTAATTCCTAACAAATCTTTCAATCTCTCTTCTTCATCTTGCATCATCTGTTGATTATCCAAAACCGATTAAAGGTAAACATCCATATTACTCTTCTAATGTTGATTCCTATTATTATTTTGACTTTTTTTATTGTTAACATTATTAAGAACAAATTAAACCGAATGAAAATTCTTATTCTTTTACGTTGAAATCATTCTTCTTAAACACATGTTCTAATGAAACGGATTTGTGATAAACGGATTTGTGCTAAACACATATTCAATCGGATTTATTATAAAGTGATAATAAAGATACTATCGATTCCTATTGTTAATTTTTTTTATTCTTTTTAATATTTCCTAATCTAATAACCATTTGAAATCATTCTTGTGTTTATCACATGTTCTAATGAAACGGATTTGTGATAAACAGATGTTCAATCGCATTTGTGATAAAGGGATAACAAAGATACTATCAATTCCTATTGTTATTCTTTTTATTCTTTTTAATATTTCCGAATCTAATTACCATTTGAAATCATTCTTGGGTTTATGACATGTTCTAATGAAACGGATTTGTGATGAACATATTTGTGATAAACACATATTCAATCGGATTTGTGATAAAAGGGATAATAAGGATTGCGTTCAATCGGATTTATGTTAATTATTGTCATCACGGTTTTTTAGACATATATTGAATCGGATTTACTATTCGATCGGATTTAGCAATGCTATGTTTTAACATTTGAAAAACAGGATTTGATCCGAAGACACAAACGTTATTAGGTCTTATCATAATGGTTCTCAATTCTTCAAGGTATTGCATGACCCTTCGGCAACAGTTTTGGTATGTTTGTTATTTTGATGTACATATGCCTATTTAATTTTCAAAAATGATTCGAAATTATGTTTCTTCAAAGTTACCATGATAACTCTCATTTATTTCGAAATTATGTTTAATATTATTGTAATAATTGACCGAATTTAATGTCATTGAATCTGAATGACAGTTATTTATTTACATTAATAAAATTGACCGAATTTAATGTCATTGAATATAAAGTTTGAATCTCAATGATTGTTATTTATTTACATTAATAATAATTGATCGAATTTAATGTTATTTATTACTGTTTTTTAATTTTTAATCTCATTAATTTACATGATCAACAAAAATTAAAAGTGGCAGATCAGAGTGATAATATACTATTTTTTTAATTTTTAATCTCATTAATTTCAGTTAAACATAATAACTCTCATTTATTTTTTATTATGAATGATTGATTATTAATCAATTTAACCCTCATTTATTTTCGAAATAACTCTCATTTATTTTTAATTTTTAATGTCATTGAATCTGAATGATTATTAACGTCATTTATTTTCGAAATAACTCTCATTTATTTTTAATTTTTAATATCATTGATTATTAAGTCTCACTTATTTACCATAATAACTCTCATTTATTTTTTATTATGAATGATTGATTATTAATATTAATACGAATTTCAGTTTACCATAATAACTCTAATTTATTTTGAAATTATGTGTAATATTATTGTAATAATTGACCGAATTTAATGTCATTAAATCTGAATGATTGTTATTTATTTACATTAATAATAATTGACCGACTTTAATGTCACTGAATCTAAACTTGAATCTGAATGATTATTAAGGTCATTTATTTTCGAAATAACTCTCATTTATTTTTAATTTTTAATATCATTGATTATTAAGTCTCGTTTATTTACCATAATAACTCTCATTTATTTTTAATTATGAATGATTGATTATTAATATTAATACGAATTTCAGTTTACTATAATAACTCTCATTTATTTTTAATCTCATTAATTTATATTAATGTTAATACGAATTTCAGTTTACCATAATAATTCTAATTTATTTCGAAATTATGTTTAATACTATTTGTAATAACTGACCGAATTTAATGTCATTAAATCTGAATGATTGTTATTTATTTACATTAATAATAATTGACCGACTTAAATGTCACTGAATCCGAATTTGAATCTGAATGATTATTAACGTCATTTATTTTCGATTTTTACTAATACTAAAACTAATATTACGATTTTTTAAGCTCATTTATTTATTATTGACCGAATTAATTTACGAATATATTACTAATACTAAAACTAATATTACAATTTTTAATTTTAATCCCATTTATATCTTATTGACCGAATTAAATTTTTTTATTACTATTTTTACTAATATATTACTAATTACTAATAATTACTAATACTAACTAATACTAATACTAATATTATGATTTTAGTTTGCTTCAATCAGAAGATATTTCCATTAGCGAATATTGTGTCTTTAAATGGTATTCAATCCAGCACAAGCTGTTTGTTACTAAGGTTCCACCACAAGAAGTCATTGTTTTCAAATTAAAATTACGATTTTTTATGTCTGTAATGTAATTTATTTGAATTATTGATTACGATTTTGAGGTTATTTATTAACATTTATAATCTCATTTATTTATACTACTATGTTTACGAATTATGATTGCAATTAATAAAATTTATTCATTTTTAATGTTATTTATTAAGATGTTTAATATTATTTATTGACATTAATAATAATTGACCAAATTTAATGTTATTTATTAAAAATTTTAATCTCATTTATTTATATTACTTTTTTCGAATTTATGTTTACTACGATTTGATGATTTTTAATGTATTTTTAGTATGTTAGAATTAATGTTATTTATTGACATTAATAATAATTGACCGAATTGAATGTTATTTATTATGATTTTTTAATCTCATTTATTTATATTAATATTACTACAAAATTATGTTTAATATATCTTTATGAAATTATGTTTAATATTATTTGTATTACTATTCGTTCGAATTATTATTGGTCTTGCCTGCAATTAATAGGATTTATTCATTTTTTAATGCTATTTATTATGAGTTTTAATGGCATTGATAATAATTGACAGAATTTAATCTTATATAGTACGATTTTTAAGCTCATTTATTTATTATTGACCGAATTGAACGAATTAATTTACGAATATATTGGTAATACTAATACTAATATTATGATTTTTTAATTTTAATCTCATTTATTTCTTATTGACCGAATTAAATTATGAATATATTACTAATACTAAAACTAATATTACGATTTTTAATTTTAATCCTTAAATATCTTATTGACTGAATTAAATTTTTCTACTACTATTTTTACGAATATATTACTAATTACTAATACTAACTAATATTAATACTAATATTACGATTTTAGTTTTACTATTCTTAAAAATAATCATGTTGACCGAATATATTACTAATATTAATTGACATTAATAATAATTGACCGAATTGAATGTTATTTATTACGAGTTTTAATTTCATTTATCTATATTAATATTACTACGAAATTATGTTTAATCTATATTTATGAATTATTATTGGTCTTGCCTGCAATTAATATGATTTATTCATTTTTTAATGTTATTTATTATGAGTTTTAATGAAATTAATAATAATTGACCGAATTTAATGTTATATATTACGATTTTTAAGCTCATTTATTTATTATTTACCGAATTGACTTAATTAAATAACGATTATATTACTAATACTAAAACTAATATTACGATTTTTAATTTTAATCCCATTTATTTTTTATTGATCGACTTAAATTTTTCTATTACTATTTTTACGAATATATTACTAATTACTAATACTAATACTAATATTACGTGCAGAAATTGTTTCTCAAGTCGCTAGGTTTGTTATTTGCATATACAACATTTATGTTTACACATTTTCTATACATTTTCAATCAGAAGATACTTCCATTGGCGAATATTGTGTTTTCAAATGGTGTTCAATCCAGCACAAAATGTTTGTTTCTAAGGCTGCACCACAAGATGTCATTGATATTGAAATTTAAATTATGATTTTGATGTTATTTATGAAGAGTTTTAATGTTATTTATGATGATTTTAATGTCATTGATTTGAATGATTGATTATGATTTGGTTGTTATTTATTAAGATTTTTAATCTTATTTATTGATATTACTAATATTACGAAATTTATTTTAATATTGTTGACCGACTTTAATTTTGATTTTACGACTTTCCTTTAATCAATTGTCATGAAACGATATTCTTTTAAACATATATGACTTTCTTTCAAACATTTATTTAAATCTATTTAACAATGTTAAATCTATTTAATAGTTTATAATTTAAATATAATCTGAAGATAATAATGTACATTTATTTTCCTACACTTTTATTATTCTTTTAATAATAAATATAATTTAGATATATTTAACAGTTTCCTAAAATATATAATGTATTCAAAATAATTTTCAGTGCTATTACTAAGATTACGACCTTAATTTTAATATTGTTGACCGAATCTGAGTAAAAAAATTCTACATTTTTGTTAAATTGATGGAGGTCAATTCTTTGACTATATGTCTTTTAGTTTGATTGTGCTCATTTTAAGCGTTGTTGACCAATTTAAGTCAATTACCAATCCTTCCATTTTTTATAATTCAAAGACTTTCCTTTAATCAATTGTCATGAAACGATATTCTTTTAAACATATACGACTTTCTTTCAAACATTTATTTAAATCTATTTAACAATGTTTAATCTATTTAACAGTTTATAATTTAAATATAATCCGAAGATGGAGTGTATTTATTTTCCTACACTTTTATTATTTTTTTTAATAATAAATATAATTTAAATCTATTTAACAGTTTCCTAAAATATATAATGTATTCAAGATAATTTTCAATGCTATTACTAATATTACGACCTTAATTTTAATATTCAGACGCGGATTATTTTAATGTCATTGATTGTATTGATTGATTATGATTTTGATGTTGTTTGTTAAAAATTTTAATTGTTAAGTACTATATTTACACAGTTTAAATAATGACTTTTTTGGCGGCATTTTGTAACATGTCAAAAGTTGCCTAAAGTGTGTACAATGAGTCCTTTTGGCTACATATTCATATGGGTCTGGGGTTGATCCTTTTGGTGTCTATTTTTTAATAAATATAAGAAATTTATATTACAGCAGGTGACATTGGACCTATTTTCTTATTAGTTGTTTTTTTTAGCTATGTAATCGGTTTTAACAATTAGAGAGATAACATGTAAAATTTAAGCTACCTATTCAAACAAGTGGGTTAAGGATTGTTTCTTGACTTACTTATCACCGTATCCATATCTTTACAACAATTATATTTTATGTAGAACACAAATATGGAATACAATGATAGAGGTTTTCATAAATTATTGAAAATGAGCTGCACACCGAGAATCGTGATGACAATGATAACAACTTCGAAGGTGAAAAATCAACTATCAATGAGCAAGACTTGGAAGATTTTGATTGAAGTAATGAAAATGGACCATTGGTTGAAGTTCGTTAAGCCCCAACTAAATGATAAGTGTTGTATGCTTAGTCTTAGTTATGATTAGAATATAGATATCACCTAAATGATGTGATATTGGTTAAAGTTCGTTAAGCACCAACTAAATGATATTGTTTGCTTAAGCTTAGTTATGATTAAAATATAGATATTACCTGAAGAAACAACGAGTATAGGTTTAGTGAGAGGATAGAAGGGAGTGGTAAGTGATATGACAACTCGTGTTCGCAGCAGGGTATAATCCTTGGCTCACAACGATAGTGAATCTAGGGTTATGCACACAAACGATAAGCAAGTAAAATATGTAGAACAAGAATGTAAGTGGTTCGATCTCGTGAGATCTACGTCCACTGGAAAAGGTGAGCTTTATTAATAAATAACGTGAATGATGATACAAGTGGAGATACAAGTGTATTCGTTCCTATTGGCTGGATTTTCTGTCCAGAGAAAGGAGGTTGAGCCCTCCTTTTATAGGAGATGCATGGGCCTCAGCCTTTGGAGCCCATCTCTCCTTTACTGGGCCGGGCCGGGGGACCGGGCCGGTTAGTTGGCAGGCCCACCTAGTTGGATCCTAACTCTTGGTTAGATAAAGTGATCCAAGTTGGGGAGGGCCCCTTCTGATTGGACCACGTGTCATCCCGTGGTTGGCCGGTTGGGAGGTTCATTGTCCTCCATACACGTGGCGAGTTGCGAGCGGTGTGCAGGGGTGTCAGCTGTCAGACGACTGACCACTCGTCAGCTGACACCTGACGGGGAGAGGCAAGTTGGTGTCCAAGGGGGATGCCTTTAGGTGTTGTCAACTGGTGCCCCTGCGCCTTCGGCGCTGCAGTAGTCCTGGAAGTGATTATTCCCGCGGGTGTTAGAACTTTCAGCGGAGGTATTTTTGACTGGCGGGTAGGGTGCGCCTGAAAGTGGTACCCTACCCCTTCAAGTCCCCCAAGTCCAGGGTGTCTCCTGTCCTTGCTTAGAGGGCTGGTGGGGCGCTGGACTAAAATGTGTCCTTTGTGCTCGCCTTTGTTCGTTGTAGCAGTGTGGGAACTGTTTTTGTTTAGAGCAAATGAGTGCGCGTTGCGACTCTTGTGTCATGTGAGAAGATATTGGCGTCCCACTATCTTTGCACATGGCTCTTTTATAAAACGGTTCTTTTTAGGGTGTTAAGTAAAATTCGGCGGAGAACGTCTTTTGAATTTTACGTAAACCCATCGCCAAGTGATGACGTGGCAGTCAGGGTGTTAAAAAGTAAAATCCGGCGGAGAACGTCTTTTGAATTTTACGTAAACCCATCGCCAAGTAATGACGTGGCAGTCAGGGTGTTAAAAAGTAAAATCCGGCGGAGAACGTCTTTTGAATTTTACGTAAACCCATCGCCAAGTAATGACGTGGCAGTCAGGGTGTTAAAAAGTAAAATCCGGCGGAGAACGTCTTTTGGATTTTACGTCAACCCATCGCCAAGTGATGACGTGGCAGTCAGGGTGTGAAGAAGTAAAACCCGGCGGAGAACGTCTTTTGGATTTTACGTCAACCCATCGCCAAGTGATGACGTGGCATTAAGCCAGCGCCAGATGATGACGTGGCAGTAAGCCAGCGCCAGATGATGACGTGGCAGTAAGCCGGCGCCAGATGGTGACGTGGCAGTAAGCCAGCGCCAGATGATGACGTGGCATTAAGCCAGCGCCAGATGATGACGTGGCGTTAAGCCAGCGCCAGAAGATGACGTGGCAGTCATAATTATCTGGTGTTAATTGGTGTGCTAAATACGTTACCCTTGAATTTAAAGTTTTGAATTTTGAAGGGTCTCCTTGTATTTAGGAAACGTGCATGGGAAGATGAGACGTTTTGGTGGACGTGTCAGAGTGCAGAAAGGATGTCTGCATAGTTGTCTGTCACGTCAGCACGTGGGTGGGAAGTTTATCCATCGTGTGTCAGGCGAGTGGCCGTAGACGCGCGCGAGTGGTGCAGCCTGTCAGTCAGACTGCTGATATTGGGCAGTTGAGGAGTCCTTTTGGGCAGACGCGTGTCCTCCGGTGCTGACGAGTAACTGCTCATCCAGCTGTGATGCCACGTGTAGCGTCCAGATGTGCCCTTCTCTGGCAAGATGAAGGGTCGTCTGCCAGCTGTTTCAGGTCGCATTAAATGCGATGGGTATAAATACCCGAGGAGGTTTTTTCCAATTCCTTCTCATCTTTCTTTTTTCACACATTTGTCTTTTCTGTTTCCTTCATCTCCTCCGGTGAATCTTCAAATTTTCCGGTGATCCTAAAAAAAAAGTTCTCTTTCTTTTTCTTTCCTCATCACCGTCATGTCTGAGAGTTCTGACGTGGGTGGTAACCCTGCCAAGGCCACCGAGAAGGCCAAGAAACTCATCCACAACACCACCTGTAAGTGGGGTGAAAGAAGTTTTGCCAAGTTTGTCCAGGCTATGGAGTTCGATCCCTCGTGGGAGGTGGAGTTGCCATCGAACAAAGGTACTGCTTTGGCTCCTCCCCCTGGGAAGATGAGTTTGTACGGAGCTCATCTTGCCTTGTGTGGGTTCCGTCTGCCTGCCACCAAGTTCCAGGTGGATACATTAGTGAAATATGGAGTCCATGTTACCCAGGTGAGCGGGTTTGGAATGCTTCGTTTGGTGCACTTTGAGGCCTGCTGCCGAGCGTTGGATATTGAACCGTTGTTTGAACGGTTCAATGTCTTCTATGTGTTGAATTTAGAGGGTTCCTGGTTCAACTTTGTTCCCCGTTCTCAGGTGTCTCCCTGTGGGACGACAGCTCCTAAGTCCCTTCATGACTGGAAGGAGAAGTTCTTCTATGTCAAGAGGGGAGTGATTCCGGTGGACATGCCATGGAAAGTGATTGCTGAGCGGCAGAAGGTGGGAGACCATCCTGTGATGGGGGGTTTCGAGGACCAGCAGTGGTTCCAAGAACTTGTGGCCCGTGCTTCCCCGTTTGATACGGGTATGTGCTCTGAAGCCATGTTGGCTCTGTTGGGCATGAGTAGGCTTCAGATTGTCGAAGGGAAGGAGCCCGTGATTACCGTCCCTGGTAAGGCTCTTTCATTTTCATTTTGCTGAAATCCCTCTTTTGTTATTTTTTTTTTTATTATTATTTTTTTTTGTATCTGATGAAGTGTTGTTTGTTTTCAGGAATGTCGAAGTTCCAGGCGTTCTTGCTGAGGGATAAGGCCCCGCTGGAGTGGAGAGATCCTCCGGAGGGTAGGTTGTCCGTGATTGACGAGATGGTGAACGGGTTCTACTTTCCTTACCTGGAGTTCAAGCCTACTGTCCTCCTTTTTTCACGTGAGCATCCTGTAAACCCTGATCCTTTAACTTCTATTCCGCATACTGGGGTAGACCCTTGTTTTGTTGTTTCCTCTGATGAGGAATCGACAGGGTCTTCTGTGGAGACGGTGGCCCCCCCACCTCCGCGCGGGCGTAAGAAGAGTGTGCCGCGCTTTCATAGGCATAAGGTGTTATCCAAACCTAAGTCTGCGCCTTTGAGTGCAGGTGGTGAAGGGCCTTTGTTTGGGCAGCGTGAGCGGCGCGCTGAGTCTTCTTCCTCCGCTCCTGAAGATACTGCTGAGGTTAGTCCGCAGAAGAAGAAGCGGAAGATTGGAAAGGTTGGCGCGAAGTCTGGGACTTCGAAGTCCGGCGGGGCTGGGCCCGCGCCGTTTTCTTTGGAGATAAGTCCTCCGCCTGAGCGTCGACCGTTGATTCAGAAGACATTGAAGAAGGTTACTAGTAAGTGTTCCGCCTTTGGTTTTCTCTTATTGATTGTGTTGATTTATTTTTACTAAGTGTCCTCTGTTTTCTTGTAGTTGTCTCTCCGCGGGCTTCTGGTTCTGCCCCTGAGCCAAGTGAAACACAGGCTGTTAAGGAGAGGCGAGAGGAGGAAGCAGCGAAGGTTCGCGCGGAGAGGGAGGCAGCGGAGGCCGAGCAACGGGCCAAGGAAGCTGCCGCCAAGAAGGAGGAGGAGAGGGTAGTGGCGGAGAAACTGCGTCTGGAGGCGATTGCTAGAAAAGCTGAGGAAGAGAGGTTGGCAGCTGAAAAGCTGCGTGTGGAGAAGGAAAAAACTGAAGCTGAAGTAAGGGCGAAGGAGGCGGCCGCCAAGGCTAGGGCGGAGGAGGAGGCCGCCAAGCTTGCCAGTGTTCAAGCTTTTTCTGGTGGTTCCCCTGGTGGGGTTGGGGGTGGAACTGTTGGGGGGAGGTCCAGTGTGGACCGGACGGACCCGGGTTACTTCGCGGGCGACGTGATCTGGCGTCCGCACTGGAGTATCCGGGAGAACTCCCGTTTTGCCAACCCTCTAACGGCTGAGGAGTTTATTTCTGAAGTTGTGCCTCCCAAGGAAAGGGAGTATCAAGATAGCCTGCCCCGGTCGCAGTTGATTACCGATATCTGTGTCGGTCAGGCGCTCCAAGTCGCTGCTATTGAATCTTTAAAGCGGCGTGATCAGGAGTATGCCCGGGATGTGGCGGAGTTCAATGCTCGGCGGGCTAGCCAGGCGCAGAGGGAGGAGAAAATGAGATCAGAAGTAGATAGGTACCGTGATAGGGCCTATAAAGCTGAGGACCGCGTGAAGGAGCTGGAGAAGGAGCATGCGTTGGCGCATCAACGGTGGGTCGATGCATGCCAGGTGACCAACCAGGAGACTATGAAGTTGAAAGATCAGATCCAGACCTTAAAGAATGAGAATGCGAAACTTCGGGACACCGCGGAGAGCCATGCCAAGGTCTTGGCAGATAAGGACTCCGTGGTGGCGGGTCTTAGGTCTGATCTTCGTAATAAAGATGATGAGCTTGTTGGTGCCTCTTCTCAGCTTTCTGAGTTGGCGGGTGAGAAGACAGCGTGGGTGAAGGAGAAAGCGGCCTTGATGGAGGAGCGGGCCTCGTTGGAGGAGTCCTTGACCGTGTCGCAGACGGAGGCCGAAAATGCCAAGTCTCTCTTGGATGAGGCCTCCGTTGCGCAGGAGAAGGCTCAGGAGTCCATCCGCTGGGTGATGACCGAGGGTATCGCTGGTGTAAGTATTTTTCGCTTCTTTCTACTGTCCTTAAGTGTGTTTCCTTTCTAACACTTGTTTTTATGCAGATTTTCAAGAGGTTCTGGAACGAGCCCAATCTTGGTGATCAGGTCGCTGCTATCGCTGCTGCTGCGCGCGTTGCTGGAGAGGCGGAGGGATTCGACAGCGGGTTTTACCATGCGTTGAACGGTGGTCGTATTACTGATGGTGCGCATGATGGTAAACCCCGCGAGAAGGAGTATGAAGCCGAACTTCTCAAGTTCGAGCAGATCGAGTTCCCTATCTTGAAGACGGTTGCAGAGTGCAACCAATATGCCGACCCAGCTGGCGCCCTCCGTTACTTTATAGAAGAATCCGACCGTTTGGGTGCGGAGGCGCAGCAGAAGGGGAAGCAACCAGCAGGCGGTGGTGAGGGTACGTCCGGCGGTGGTCCAGAGGGTGAAGATGAACAGCTGGTGGACTTTGAAGTGTCCGCGGAGGAGTAGGCTGTTAGTATGTTTCTGTTTTAAACTTTTTTGTAAAGCTTGAGGCAGCTTGAACGCCTCCTTTTGTGATGGAAATATATGTACTTTTTTTGTTTTAACTGTGAATTTTGGATTGATTGTTTAGTCCGGCGATAGTTATGTGTGGTATCTATGCCTTGAAGACCCAGTTCCAGTAGTACACAATGTAAGTTAAAAGATAGAAATTTCTTAGGATTCCCAAAAAGGGTGGCTTAGGCATGTGTAGCCCAAATGTTTACAAGGATTACATATAACAGAAACGTAATTGTGCCGCATTCCAGGAGCGCGGGACGGGCGTGCCATCAAGTTTTTCTAGCGCGTAGGCGCCTTTGCCCAAAATTTCTTGTATTTTGTAGGGGCCTTCCCATGTTGGGGCGAGTTTTCCTTGCTTTTCTGCGTTCGAGGCGCTATTGTTTCGGAGGACGTAGTCTCCGATGTTGAAATTATGTAGTTTAACTTTGTGATTGTAATAGCGTTCTAATTGATTTTTGTATCGGGCTTCTTTGATGGCGGCCAGCTCCCGACGATCTTCGAGTAAATCCAGGTTTAATCGTAGTTCTTCGTCATTTTTGCCTTTTTCCGCCATGAGTACTCTTGCGGAGGGGCATCCTATTTCTGCGGGAATGACGGCTTCGGAGCCATAGGTTAGGCTGTATGGGGTTTCGCCATTGCTAGTTTTGGCTAGTATGCGATTTGCCCATAAGACATGTGGGAGTTCGTCCACCCATCCTGTTCGCTTGGTGCCCAGGCGCTTTTTGATGCCTTCGATGATGCTTCGGTTTGCTCTTTCGACTTGGCCGTTTCCCTGGGGATGCGCTACTGAGGTGAAGATTTGTTGGACTCCCATTTGCGCCAACCATTGTTGTAAATGTTGGTCAGTGAATTGGGTTCCATTATCGCTTATGATTTGGTATGGCAGGCCGAATCTGCAGATGATAAATTCCCATATGAATTTCTTGGTGTGTGCGCCGTCGATTTTTGCTAGTGGCTTTGCCTCGATCCATTTTGTGAAATAGTCGATTGCCACTATTAAGAATTTTACGTTTCCTGGCGCTGTGGGGAATGGGCCAACGAGGTCGATTGCCCATTTCTGAAATGGCCATGCTGCTGTGACGGGGATTAGGTCATTTTTTGGACGCAGCGTGTTAGGCGCGTGGCGTTGACAGGAATCGCATTTGCGCAGTTCTGCTACTGCGTCTGGGTGCATACCCGGCCAATAATAGCCTGCGTTCATTAGCTTAGCCACTACCATTCTGGGTCCTGCGTGTAGTCCGCAGGTACCTTCGTGGATGTCCTTGATGAGGAATGAGGCGTCCTCTTTGTCGACACATCGTAGTAGTGGACCTAAGTATGATCGTCGGTAAAGGATTCCATCCGTTAATTGATAGTGCAGGGCTTTGTGCTGAAGTTTCCGTGCTTCCGCCTTGTTGTCGGGTATTGTTCCGGATGTGAAGTACGCTTTCAGTGGCGCCATCCAAGAGGTGTTACCTGTTTGGATGACGTTAACCTGCTTTGTTGGGACGGATGGACTTTCTTGTAGTTCAACCCGAACGTTTTTGGCCATGTGGTCAAAGACTGTGGAGGCCATTTTGCTTAGTGCGTCGGCGGGTTTGTTGTCGCTTCGGTTGATGTGAAGGACTGCGCAGGAAATAAATTTGCGCATGAGTGTCTTGGCGTGTTGTAGATATAGGGCCATTGTGGCGTCTTTTGCGTCATACGTGCCATTGATGTGGCCTGCTACTAGTAGTGAGTCGACATGCGCTTCTACGTGAGAAGCTCCCATTTGATGTGCGATGCGTAGTCCTGCTAGTAGCGCTTCGTATTCTGCCTCATTGTTTGTTGCGGCAAAATCTAGTCTGATGGCGTATGTGTATTCTTTTTTGTTTGGGCTGATCAGCCGCAATCCTGCACCTGCGCCGTCTGAGTTGGATGCTCCGTCGGTATAGAGTTTCCATCTTTCATTCTCCGGCGTTGGTTGCGCGGGGTCCTGCTCGGCTAAGCATTCGGCGATTTTGTCTGTTGGTATTTCGGTTGCGAAGTCAGCGAGGACCTGTCCTTTTACTGCGGGTCTGGGCTTGTAGTTGATGGTGTGTTCACCTAGTTCGATTGCCCATTTTGCTAGACGTCCTGAGGTTTCCGGCTTGCGTAGGACGTCGCTGATTCTGTAGTCAGTTAGGACGTTTATTGGGTGGCCATGGAAATACCGGCGCAGTCTGCGCGAAGCGTGAATGAGAGCTAGTACTAATTTTTCCATGGTGGAGTACCTGGTCTCTGCGTCTAACAAGGTTCTACTAATGTAGTAGATGGGTGTTTGTACAGTTTTTCGATCTACCAAAAGTACCGCGCCGATTGCCCGCTCTGTTACAGAGAGGTATAAGGTTAGCGGTTCTTTGGGTAGTGGTGCTGTGAGAGTAGGTAAATTCATAAGACATTCTTTCATTTCTTTAAAAGCTTTTTCCGCCTCAGGGGTCCAGCGGAAATTACTTTTCTTAAGACAATTTTTGAGAGTGTCTACAAATGGAAAAGACTTAGAAGCGTAATTTGAAAGGAAGCGGTTGAGGGCGACTAGGCGTCCCATTAGCGTTTGTACTTCCTTGATGCTTGTTGGTGAAGGCATTCTTTCAATGGCTAGGACTTTGTCTGGATTCGCGCGGAAACCGTCGCGCGTGACAACAACGCCTAGGAATTTTCCTTCTTCCATCCCGAAGGAACATTTGCTGGGGTTGAGCTTCATGCGCACCTTTCGCAGTTGATTGAATGTCTTCTGGATGTCTTCCAGCATTTTATCTTCGTCTTTGCTTTTGATGACGAGGTCATCAACATATACTTCCAAGCGTACTCCTATCTCATGGACGAAAGCGCTGTCCATGAGACGTTGGTATGTGGCTCCCGCGTTTTTCAGACCGAAAGGCATTTTGGTGTAGCAGAAGATGCCCGTGTCTGTGCGGAAGGCCGTTTTATCTTCATCTTCCTTCGCCATTTGGATCTGGTGGTAGCCTTTGTAGGCGTCGAGGAAGCATTTGAAGCGGAATGGTGCTAGGGAGTCCACTTTTAAGTCGATTTCTGGAAGAGGGTAGCAATCCTTTGGGCAAGCTTTGTTTAGGTCTTTGTAATCGACGCACATGCGCCATCCGCCTGTAGCTTTACCTACCATGACCGGGTTGGCGACCCATGTTTGGTAGCGTATTGGGCGGATGATGCCGGCGTTCAGTAGTTCGTTGACCTGTTCGTTCATCGCCTTTGTTTTCTCCGGTCCCATTTTGCGCATCTTTTGGGCCACTGGTTCCACTGATCTGTACGTGTTGAGTTTGTGTTCCGCGATGTTTCTTGGAACGCCGATCATGTCAGATGGTTGCCAGGCAAATACGTCTATGTTCTTTACTAGCAGTTGCTTAAGGTGCGCCCGTATGGTGTTGGAGATTTCATGGCCGATGATGACCGTTTGGTCCGGGAATTTAGGGTTAAGAACCCAGTTTTCCGGTTCCGATCGGGTTTGTGTTTTTTGTGGTTTTGCCACGTCGATCGCGTGGCACTGTTTGTTGCCACGGATTACTGCTACGCCGGTTCGGGTTGGGAAACCCACCATTTGGTGCGGGGTGGAGGCATTGGCGTTGAACTTTGCCAAGCCTTCCCTCCCTAGTAGGACATCATGGCGAGAGGTCGCTGGTAGTACCATGAAGTCACAGATTTCTGTGCGTTCGTGGGTACCATCTGTTAAGGTAACCGGGAAGGTGATAATGCCACGTGGCATGATGACTTCATCAATGAAGCCTGAGATTGGTGCGTTGACTGGAACGAGGCGGGCTTTGTCGTCCTCGTCCAATTGTTGAAAACACTGATCATATATGATGTCAGTGCTGCTTCCGCTGTCTAGGAACATTGATTGTGTTCGATAATGTCCTACGACGCCGGTGACGATTAATGGCGCGGTGGCGGAGGGTCCTCCTCGTACTTTGGGGAGGAGGACGTCCACCTCTTTCCAAGAGTCGTCAGTCTCTCGCGGGCGCTTTCCTTTGTTCTGGCGCTTGCCCGTGGCGGAGATCATGTTACAGTGATGGTGCGGGGTATGTCTGATGTAGCTTGTTTGCAGATTCCGGATTTGTTTCTTTCCGGGCTCTTCGTGTCTGTCGTCGTGGTTGTTGCGCCCGCCCTTGTTGACGTTTTTGACGAGGTGACCGAGCTGGCCTGTTTTTAGTGCCGCCTCTATTTCTAGCTTTAAGCTGTAGCAGTTGTCCGTTAGGTGGCCATAATCGTTATGGTATTCGCAGTATTTGGTATGGTCAACATTCTTTCTTTTGCCCAATATCTTTGGTTCTTTGAAAGTGACCTGCTCTGTTTTGAGCACCTGCGACGGAGTTTTTGTGAGCGGCGTCCAGTCGGTGTTCTTTTTGGCTGGGGCCTTGTGGTCCCTTGATTGTTTGTTTGTGATCGTTTGACGGGCGTCATTGGCGGATGAGTATTTGCCTTCGTCCGTTGGTCCTGAAATGCGCGACCAAACGGATTGCTTGCCTTTGTTTCTGTTGGAGCTGTTGGTTTGATTGTATCCGCGCTGTTGTTTGATGGAGCGCTCTGAGGATGCGTATATTTTTGAAGCTTTAATGACTTCTTCCCAGGAATCCGGGACCCCTGTTTTCCCGGATAGGGTTTTCATCAGATCCTCGCTGCGCACACCATGAATAAAGCCTGCGCGGGTCAGTTCTTCTCCGCAGCCGATTTGAAGTGCTTCCTTGTTGTAGCGCACGATATAGTCATCGATGGATTCGTTGTCCGTGCGCTGGCATAGGAGGATGTGGGCCTTGTCTTTTTTGTGCCGCATGAGGTGGGAGAAGTGATCTTTGAACTTCTGGATGAGGTCATCGAAGTCTAAAATGCCTCCTATGGGGAGGTTATCAAACCAAACTCTGGCTGCGCCTGTTAGGGTTTGTGCAAATAGGTGACACCAGACCTGTACAGGCCAAAGGACTGTGGTTCCGGCGCACTCGAAATCATGTAGATGATCGGTGGGGTCTCGCAGGCCATCGTATCTACCGATGCTGCTTGGGAGTTTTGCTTGTTTTTCTATTGGTGCGGTGGCTATTCGTTGACAAAATTTAGAGCTTAAAGCGAACGACTTAGGCCTGTATGGTCTGTTTAAGTCGTCGTCTTCTTTCTGGTGTGATGTCGCCGAGTGGGTTTTTGTCAGCTTCCGCTTTTTGGCTCTTGAGGCTGTGGCGTCTGAATCGCTGGTGGGTTGGTATCCGTCGGATTCTGACGCGGAGTCTACTAGGTCTAGGTCGCGTGTGTTCTTGCTGCGACCTGCGACGTGAGACTTTGGTCTTGTAGCCTGCTTTTCCTTCCCCTTTCGGCTGTGTTTTGCGGAAGGGGAAGCCTTACTCTTGGACTTGCTGGTTTGGATTTTAGCCAGCATGTTTTGATAGATCTTGGTGTTTTTGAGTTGCTTTCGGAAGAGCCACTCGTCAGGGTCCATTGGTGTGTTGGGTAAGTCAGAATCAGATGATTCTGAAGCCGTGACTGCGCGGGGCGGGGTTTGTTCTCTGACGGTTGCTGCTTGTGTGCCCTTGTCCGGAGTTTGGAGTGGTGTCGCTCTGTCGGTCTGGATGACCACAGAGGGGGTTGCTCCCTTGGTTCCGGTAGAGGGTAGATCAGCCATTGTGTGAGTAAAGGATGTGGTTTTGAAAGCTTTGTTGGTCTTTCAGCCGGTACGGATGGCGCCAATGAAGAAACAACGAGTATAGGTTTAGTGAGAGGATAGAAGGGAGTGGTAAGTGATATGACAACTCGTGTTCGCAGCAGGGTATAATCCTTGGCTCACAACGATAGTGAATCTAGGGTTATGCACACAAACGATAAGCAAGTAAAATATGTAGAACAAGAATGTAAGTGGTTCGATCTCGTGAGATCTACGTCCACTGGAAAAGGTGAGCTTTATTAATAAATAACGTGAATGATGATACAAGTGGAGATACAAGTGTATTCGTTCCTATTGGCTGGATTTTCTGTCCAGAGAAAGGAGGTTGAGCCCTCCTTTTATAGGAGATGCATGGGCCTCAGCCTTTGGAGCCCATCTCTCCTTTACTGGGCCGGGCCGGGGGACCGGGCCGGTTAGTTGGCAGGCCCACCTAGTTGGATCCTAACTCTTGGTTAGATAAAGTGATCCAAGTTGGGGAGGGCCCCTTCTGATTGGACCACGTGTCATCCCGTGGTTGGCCGGTTGGGAGGTTCATTGTCCTCCATACACGTGGCGAGTTGCGAGCGGTGTGCAGGGGTGTCAGCTGTCAGACGACTGACCACTCGTCAGCTGACACCTGACGGGGAGAGGCAAGTTGGTGTCCAAGGGGGATGCCTTTAGGTGTTGTCAACTGGTGCCCCTGCGCCTTCGGCGCTGCAGTAGTCCTGGAAGTGATTATTCCCGCGGGTGTTAGAACTTTCAGCGGAGGTATTTTTGACTGGCGGGTAGGGTGCGCCTGAAAGTGGTACCCTACCCCTTCATTACCCAAATGATGTAATGTGTGATATTGTGATAGTATGCTACGTAGTTTGCAGTTGTCAAATTAAACTTTACTTACTCGATATATCCATCATTTCGTTACATTAAACTGTTAGATGACATTTTACATTTAACATCAAAATTCATACATATTGTATTATCAAACATTTAGTAACCAAAACAAATTGCATAATACAATTCTTATTTTCCTACTTTTTTTTTTCATTTTACTTTCGGGTGAACCGTGGGTCCCCACGGGACTCTAACCTAGTTAATGCATATATAAGGACTAAGGACTCATGGGTAGTTCAGCACTTTCGTTATTATTTAGTTCGTTTGAAGCTGTTTTATTTGTTCAACTGTTTATTCTTTGCATGATTTTAGTAGCTTGTTTAGTTAGAACTAAGTTCACGATACTAACACAGTTTCTGAGCAGTCTAATTATTGTTGGCCTTTAATGGTGTGATCAAAATTTGGGTAAAGTTAACGGATCAAGAGTGTAAATAGAAAGTATGTTTAGATTGTATTTAGAAGTTATGTGTTAGTATAGGGATGTATTGTGTCAAGTTAAGAACTTGGTAACCACGTATCTAGACAATTGGACGTTGGAGCCAAGGGACATGTCTATTGAAATGGCGCCAAACAAAAAGGATGCGTTGATTGAAGCAAGGGTCGTGATGGTTCGGATGGTGTCTCCTCATCAAGTATATATATGTTTAGGATATTCAATATGTAAGTGTCTTGTATCTCGATTGATCAATACAAAGTTTTGTTTAGGGTTAATCCCTAGTTCTTGTTCTTGTTTTATTTAGTTTTTTGATTGTGGGTTGAATCATGGTCTCCTAAGATGCTACCAAAATCCATATGGATTCATCAAAAACTAAGATAGTAGTGCAATAGGTTAGTTCACCTCCAAAAACCGAGCTTAGCCTGTAAAACAGACCATCAGTCCACCATTAGTCTCGTCACAATGAGGATCGTGATTGAAGCAAGGGTCGTGATGGTTCGGATGGTGTCTCCTCATCAAGTATATATAGGTTTAGGATATTCAGTTTGTAAGTGTCTTGTATCTTGATTGATCAATACGAAGTTTTGTTTAGGGTTAATCCCTAGTTCTTGTTCTTGTTTTATTTAGTTTTTTTTTTTAATTGTGGGTTGAATCATGGTCTCCTGGGATGCAACCAAAATCCATATGGATTCATCAAAAACTAAGATAGTAGTGCAATAGGTTAGTTCACCTCCAAAAACCGAGCTTAGCCTGTAAAACAGACCATCAGTCCACCATTAGTCTCGTCACAATGAGGATCGTGATTGAAGCAAGGGTCGTGATGGTTCGGATGGTGTCTCCTCATCAAGTATATATAGGTTTAGGATATTCAGTTTGTAAGTGTCTTGTATCTTGATTGATCAATACGAAGTTTTGTTTAGGGTTAATCCTTAGTTCTTGTTCTTGTTTTATTTAGTTTTTTTTGATTGTGGGTTGAATCAAGGTCTCCTGGGATGCTACCAAAATCCATATGGATTCATCAAAAACTAAGATAGTAGTGCAATAGGTTAGTTCACCTTCAAAAACCGAGCTTAGCCTGTTAAACAGACCATCAGTCCACCATTAGTCTCGTCACAATGAGGATCGTGATTGAAGCAAGGGTCGTGATGGTTCGGATGGTGTCTCCTCATCAAGTATATATAGGTTTAGGATATTCAGTTTGTAAGTGTCTTGTATCTTGATTGATCAATACGAAGTTTTGTTTAGGGTTAATCCCTAGTTCTTGTTCTTGTTTTATTTAGTTTTTTTTTATTGTGGGTTGAACCATTGTCTCCTAGGATGCAACCAAAATCCATATGGATTCATCAAAAACTAAGATAGTAGTGCAATAGGTTAGTTCACCTTCAAAAACCGAGCTTAGCCTGTAAAACAGACCATCAGTCCACCATTAGTCTCGTCACAATGAGGATCGTGATTGAAGCAAGGGTCGTGATGGTTCGGATGGTGTCTCCTCATCAAGTATATATAGGTTTAGGATATTCAGTTTGTAAGTGTCTTGTATCTTGATTGATCAATACGAAGTTTTGTTTAGGGTTAATCCTTAGTTCTTGTTCTTGTTTTATTTAGTTTTTTTGATTGTGGGTTGAATCATGGTCTACTGGGATGCTACCAAAATCCATATGGATTCATCAAAAACTAAGATAGTAGTGCAATAGGTTAGTTCACCTTCAAAAACCGAGCTTAGCCTGTAAAACAGACCATCAGTCCACCATTAGTCTCGTCACAATGAGGATCGTGATTGAAGCAAGGGTCGTGATGGTTCGGATGGTGTCTCCTCATCAAGTATATATAGGTTTAGGATATTCAGTTTGTAAGTGTCTTGTATCTTGATTGATCAATACGAAGTTTTGTTTAGGGTTAATCCCTAGTTCTTGTTCTTGTTTTATTTAGTTTTTTTTTTTTATTGTGGGTTGAACCATTGTCTCCTAGGATGCAACCAAAATCCATATGGATTCATCAAAAACTAAGATAGTAGTGCAATAGGTTAGTTCATCTTCAAAAACCGAGCTTAGCCTGTAAAACAGACCATCAGTCCACCATTAGTCTCGTCACAATGAGGATCGTGATTGAAGCAAGGGTCGTGATGGTTCGGATGGTGTCTCCTCATCAAGTATATATAGGTTTAGGATATTCAGTTTGTAAGTGTCTTGTATCTTGATTGATCAATACGAAGTTTTGTTTAGGGTTAATCCTTAGTTCTTGTTCTTGTTTTATTTAGTTTTTTTGATTGTGGGTTGAATCATGGTCTCCTGGGATGCTACCAAAATCCATATGGATTCATCAAAAACTAAGATAGTAGTGCAATAGGTTAGTTCACCTTCAAAAACCGAGCTTAGCCTGTAAAACAGACCATCAGTCCACCATTAGTCTCGTCACAATGAGGATCGTGATTGAAGCAAGGGTCGTGATGGTTCGGATGGTGTCTCCTCATCAAGTATATATAGGTTTAGGATATTCAGTTTGTAAGTGTCTTGTATCTTGATTGATCAATACGAAGTTTTGTTTAGGGTTAATCCCTAGTTCTTGTTCTTGTTTTATTTAGTTTTTTGATTGTGGGTTGAATCATGGTCTCCTGGGATGCTACCAAAATCCATATGGATTCATCAAAAACTAAGATAGTAGTGCAATAGGTTAGTTCACCTCCAAAAACCGAGCTTAGCCTGTAAAACAGACCATCAGTCCACCATTAGTCTCGTCACAATGAGGATCTGGGATTTTCCTGTAGTGCAGATCCAATTTTTCACCCCCTCTTTCCCGCCTCCACTCCTTATTGTCTAAGCATAAGTAGTGATATTATCATAAACCCTATAATCTGCATAAAGGTCTTTGCTTATATAATAGAGAATGAAATTAGGCATGAGTTCAATATCTGAACCAAGGAGGGCTTGCATGATGGGTTTCAAACAGTTAAAAAAAGGTCTTTGACTCTTTGTCAAGGATCGAACTAGGAACAGACTGTTTAGAAGTGGTGAGCCTTAACGAGTGGAGCTTTCATCATCAGTTTTGTATTATGGGTTTATACACATAATATTTATCGGTTCATTCTATTTTTCATATAGGCTCTCTACTAAAAATTTAAAACCGTGGTTACACATGAACCCTCCCCTCACTAAGCCCAAACGTAGTGGGCGTTAAAGTCATGCCTGTGACAACCTGCACCCTTCACTTTTCATAAATGAGCATAATTGGTTCCTCAACTATTTCAAAATTTTCATTTTTAACCCTCGTATTTTAATAGGACCAAAATTCACAATTTAATAAAACTTATAATTTTTATAAGTAAAAGTATGCACGTTTTATACTCACATCTACACCCGAGCACGTATGTTTCAGACCTTGATACTCAAAGCCCTAAATTTTCGGTCCTAAAACAACTTAGAAACAGAAGGAAACAAGTCTATAACTTAAAATTGATTAAATTAGAAAAATTATTTTTTTTTAGCCCTCGCGGTCCGCTAAGACAGTCAAACAGTCAAAGTTCCAGTCAAAGTCCTAGTCAAAAGTCCTAGTCAAAGTCTCAGTTAAAATCCTAGTCAAAGTCCTAGTCAAATAGTCAATTCATCTTAAAACCTTACTTTATTGTGTTGACCAATTTTAAAGCCTAATTGAATCCAAAACTAGTATAAAACCCACCTATGACCCATTACACTTTGCATCTCTAAATCGAATGTTTCAATTCGATTAAACTCTCCCTCGTACCTTTCTTCTAGAGTATATTACTCCTACATTTGAAGCTTTGATTATAAGCTCTTGTAATTGGCGAATTGGAAGCTTGATATTTTTTCCTATTCGGTTTATCTTCTTCTAAATTGGACTAGTTTCGTTGTTAAATCTTTGGATTGCTCGCATTTTCACGCTCGCTTAGTCATCAAGTCATTTGGCGAAAGTGAGTATTTCCTATCCCCTTTTTGCTTTTATTCATTTTTGGGGTGTTACATGTACACTTATACAAATTACAAATACAAGTTCACATTTTTACAATACAATTCTAGTACTATGTGCATTTGCTTACAAACGTGCTTTATGCTTAGACATTACATGTAGAATACATTTGTACTTAGTGAAATCATTAACATTGTACAAGCCGACCTTAACATTGGATAGCGCTATTGGATTGACAACCCGCCTAGGTTGATTCTCCCCCTTTTTCATCGGAGAATCCGTGGTCATTGTTAAGTTATTATCCAATTATTTGGATAAGTACACCGCCGTTCATTTAGTACATTATACAGTCACAGGATTGATTTCGCTCATTTGTATGATACATAGTTTACATAAATGCACTGTAGCTTTGCACTTGAATTGTATAACATTTTTCCAACTTACTATATGTATTAAAAATAGAAATGCTCACCAACATTTCATATGTTGACAAAACTTATTTTATACATGTTTCAGGTGCAGTTTGATCTTAGTTCCATAGCATTGGATTTTAGTGCTTGCTTTTAATAATTTATTTCAAATTTCATGTTTTGTTCAAACTTATGTATTTTTCCCATTTCATCCATGTAAGACAATTTAAATTATTCAATAATATATTTACATTTTAGTATCATGTGCTTTTGAACAATCGTCACTACGTGACACCTCGATGATTCCGCCATCGGTTGGGGTGTTACAATGCCCCTCTCCTTAATTTGATTGGCTGTCACGAAACCCAAGACCCCCACCCCAAAACCAAGCGTGAAAAAAAACGCCCCTGCCCATTTTTTCAAGATTAGCGCTCCTGGGGGCGTTGTTAGGAGCATTATAGGATGCTAATACATGCTTTCACACCCTGATTAAAGCCCAATACGGGCGGTCTAAGGCTGGTGGGTGCACAGACGGGGCAACCCCCGTCCCACCACCTTTGCCATCTCCCTCATCCCAACCACCGCCCCCACCCCCGTCCCTCATCTCCCCCGTCTCCCCCATAACGTCAGGGACGCACCAATCACCATTCAGCACCAATCACCTTTCGCCACCACCCCCGTCTCTCGCCCCCGTCCCTGTCTCAACCACCGCCCCCACCCCCCGTCTCCCTCTCTCGCGTCTCCACACCCACCTGTCTAAGTAAAATCTGCCCCTATTTTTCTGTGACTGGACATTAATTAAGTGTTTGTGCGTGGAGAAATAATGAATGAAGTGTGAGAGCGAGAGAGAAAAGTGAAAGTGAATTGAATGCTTCTTCGTATATCCGTAGTTGACATTTTCACATTTAATGCTCTTCAACATGAAGAAGATTGTAGACCATATATTTTTTTTTTTTGAACAACCAAACGAGACATATTATTCCATTCACCAAATATAACATATTACATCATAACATATTGTCACCCAAATGACCCCCATTAGCCAGTAGCTAAACCTGGGCCGGCCCAACATCAGAACAATCTGGACAACCCAATAAACGTCCTCCTAAACTACCCAAACCACATCAGTTTTTACCCGTTATAAAAAATGGAGAATACGTTCCAGCTTTCAGTGTTAATATTCGCCATTCGCCCTCTTTTAATCATCCACCAATATGATTCCGTCTTGATTTCCTCCACCAATCTTGTTGTTGCTACTTGTACGTCTTTAAATATGCATTCATTGCGGCTTAACCATAGCTTCCATATTGTCAGTAACGCAATCGCATATACCACCTGTTTTTTCTTCTTTTGTCCCTCAACTGCCCTTACATGGCTAATAAGCGTCTCCAACGACCCGAACGATTCTGGCATTCTAATCTTTAACCACTCCCCAATGCACCACCAAGTCGCTCTTGCCCATAAACAATCCAAAAAGATGTGGTCAACAGTTTCCGGATCCGTCCCGCATCTCTTGCATAGCCCATTTCCAACACTAATACCTCTTGCCGATAGCGTTTCAGCAGTGGGAATACGATTTTGAAGTGCCCGCCACACAAAACAATTCACTTTTGGTGTAGCCAGCCGACACCACCTTTGTATACTTCCCGTGTTGTTGCTCGGCCCTGTGTATGGAAGTGCATCTCTGACCAGCTTGACTGAGAAATCCAATTCCTTGTCTTCAGCCTTCCAAATCCACTTGTCTTGCTCCTGTGTAATTATTAGATTATTTATAATATCATTCAATTCATTAAGTTGGTTATACACCTCTGATGCACTCAGAACCCGAGTCCACAGGAGGTCCCAGCCCACGACCCCATCCACCCGAATGTAACAGTCCACCATCCGATCATTTTTGTTTCTGCTGAGTACGAACAGTGCAGGGAACCGGTCCTTAAGGCTGCAATTGAGATACCAAATGTCTTTCCAAAATCGGACCGTATCGCCCATACCAAGTTTGCATCTCAGTTTATCTTCCACTGATATACCATATTTACCAAACACGTCTTGAATTGACACAATATTTACCCACACACCAGGAATAGATTTCTTGCAAGGAATGAATTTAAAGCCTCTACCTCCACCATGAATTGCCGAGATCGTTTTGCGCCATAACTGATCCGGTTGTGATTTATACCTCCACCACCATTTTGTGAGAAGCGCAACGTTCATTTCTTCAATGCTACCAACCCCGAGACCCCCATCTTTTTTTGGTTTGATGATCTTTTCCCAAGCCACCCATTTAATTTTCTTTGCCCCCCACAGAAATTTTCGTCTAAGGCCTTCGAGTACCTTTACTACGCCCACCGGCACCTTGAATAAAGATAGGTAATAATTCGGGAGGGCACCGAGCACAGATTTCACCAACACGAGTCTTCCAGCAAATGATAGTGTTCGAGCCTTCCAAAGCGAAAGTTTAGATTGAAACTTATCGACCACCGCTTTCCAACTTTTTATCCTTTTCATATTTTCACCCACCGGTAATCCAAGGTAAATGAAGGGTAACTTACCTTGTTTGCACTTAATCAAATTAGCCGCAGCTGCTACCACATCGTCCTCCACATTCACACCAAATAGTTTGCTTTTTGTAAGGTTTACCTTGAGGCCCGAGGCCACTGAAAAGCACCGCAGCAGCCTATTCAGGTTCTGCACATTATCCGCAGACCAGCTCCCAAGAAACAGAGCGTCATCTGCGTAGAAGAGGTGGGAAATATTCGGGCCCCCATTTGGCAACTTAACTCCCGTGAAGCAACCTGATTCCACCGCCTTAGTAGTCATAATGTGTAGCGCTTCCATCACGATTGTAAATAGAAATGGGGAGAGTGGATCCCCTTGACGCAGCCCGCGTTTAAGTTGGAATTCCTCGGAAGGAGAGCCGTTAATAAGAATAGACGCTTTACTAGTGAAGAGTAACCCCATAATCCAATTCTTCCATGTAGATGGGAACCCAATGTGATGCATAACGTTAACGAGGAACTTCCATGAGATACAATCGTACGCTTTTGCGAAGTCTACTTTGAATAGTAACAGCCTCTCCTTAACTTTCTTTGCCCAAGAGATCACCTCATTAGCAATTAGGGGGCCATCGAAGATGTTTCGATCTTTAATGAAGGCCGATTGTTCCTCCGAGATAATACTCCCAAGCACCATCTTAAGTCTTGATGCCAACACTTTCGAAATTATCTTCCCAATCACCCCGATCAAGGAGATTGGTCGGAAATCCGATAATGTTAATGGGTCCACAACTTTTGGAATAAGTGCAACAAACGAGTTATTGCACGAAGCACGAACTGAACCATGTATAAAGAATTCGGCCATAATGTCACATATGTATTTCTCAAGATTCTCCCAATATTTCTTTATAAAGGCGAAAGAGAAGCTGTCCGGTCCCGGCGCTTTTTCCCCGCCACAATCCCATACCGCCGCCTTAATTTCTTCCGTGGTAAACGGTGCCACTAACAACGCTGCTTCAACATCCGACAATCTCTTAAACCCCTCCCCGGACATTTTAGACCATATATATTTCTTTGTAGACCATATATTTGTCCTTCAATTTTATCCTTTGTCCAATTGTTCAAACCCATTAAACACTTTAGACCGAGTGTTGCGCCCTAGCGCCCTCGGCTCATGGCTCTCTCCGCAAACAGATTGGCAGGCGTGATGGGGGAGAATGTGGGCCACCTAAAAGTAGACACTCAGATTTTCTTATTTTTTTAATCTCTAGTTGAGAGGCTTTAAGCCACAACATGAAATGGTGGGCTAGCTAATGCCCCGTTGCCTATGTAAGACCAACATGACGCTTTAATTAGTTCATAGTGGTTAAAGCATCACACATGGTCTAAGTGCATTACATAATATTTATTTATTGTCTAGATATATAGCATTTAGTTACATCACCTTTTTTTTTTTTGGATAGCCAACGAATAAAAACCTGGCTACCCAGGGTAACCCAATGACAAAAGGCGACCACATACGTCCATGGTCATAGACAGCACTGGGTATGTCTATATAAATAAATTAAATAGTTAAATAAAAAAAATAACTAAATTCATAATTCAAATAAAAAAACATCAAAATAGGGGGAAAAATACTTAGCCTATAAAAATAAACCATTCCTTGTTCAACATAAAAGATAGGGTATGTCTTTTGCCAAAGACATTATAACCTAGCGGCATCTTGGTGGTGAGATAAGACTTAGGGACCATAAGGTCCTGGGTTCGAATCTCACAAAGGGGGTTTTCTCATAATTATTATGAGTTTCCTCCTGAATTGGTGACTTGGTGGTGGAATATGATCGTGTGGCAACATTAGTGGCACAATGATACTCCAGTGTTCCGTGAGTGATTCCAATTTATTGGCCGTTAAAAAAAAAACCCGATGGCATCGTTTGAGAAATTAGTCATACTCACAAAAAAGGGAAAACTGAGGGTATAAAGATTTGTAAATGATAGATAATTTGATTGAATAAAATGGTAAATTATTTTGCTTTTAAACGGTTTTTGTATTGACCTCAAAGGTCATATGACCATTCAACGATCTATTTTTGGCCAAAAACATGTGGATTTCTCTACCCGTGAAAACAACCCGCTACGACCAGATGGGGTGACGGCGGTGTTTCGGGGTGTACCCGAAACGGGTACAAACGCGATAACACTACCCGTATGGTGGCCCCTCGCCTAAACAAGCTAATGTCGTGTGGATTTTAACAAGATTTTTCACAACATAAGTTATCTACGTAAACATTAATACGACATGTAGCGTATCGCATTAAGGGTAGGGCGTCTCTCCTCCACGCTAATATTGTTTACGAACGACCCTCCCTCTCTCCTCTCACCTTACACATCGGACCCAGTCTATTGAGACAAAATTTTTGATCCATTTTCCCGTCACATTCTTCCTGCTTCTCTCTCTTTCAAATAGGTCCAAGGATCTCATCATAAAATGGAGATTGTTTAAGTCGTTTGCACCATGAGAATTTTCTTAATTAGACATGATATATCGTTGGCTAAAGTGACGTGAGTTACATACTAATATAATATAGAAACTTCATTTATGCTTAGAGAGTGTCAATCTAACAAAATTTTGAATTTTTTTTAGGGGTTTTCTTATTTTATGCAACAAAAAACAAGGACCACTTCGGAGTGAACCACCCTAAGAAATTGGCTCACCAATATGAAACATATGCCCAGTTTTGGAGCTTGAAAAATGACATGAAACGGAATGACAATTCATAGTAACTTTTATTATTATTATTATTATTTATTCAAACATCAAATTAAACTGTATCGGATTTCTGAGATGACCCTCTTTAATTCCTGGTTTCCAAAATACCATTGGGAAGACATACAATTTTATAGGATTTTTCAAAGGTCTCGTAAAATTTGTAAAAGTTATAGAAGTGTTGCCCAATATTAGGCTATGGAGTGTGATTCCCCCTTTCCCTCCTTGTAGCGTCACATTATTTCCCCCTTTCCCACTCCCAAATAAGGGAAATGGTTCCCCCTTCATTTTTTATTATTTTATTTAATATATTTAATTGTATATTTATATTTAAAAAAATACATTAAAATTAAAAATATATATATTAGCCATTCATTTAGGAAACAGAAGCAACGGTACATTCTTCTTATCTTTCACACATATACACACTTCATATAAAAACCCTTCTACCTTGCCATCAAACCTGCAGGAGCTTCACCACCACCCGTCGTCGCCACAGACGGCTTGAAAGCCGCAGACAACAAAAGCTTCAACAGACCCGGCTTCTCTCTCTCTCAAGCCCCCTCTCTCCAAAACATTTGAAAAATCGGAAATAATGAGAAACAAAAGAAGAAAAAAAGGACGGGGAGATTTCATCGTTTGCACCGGTATGGGACGGGGGGGGGGGGGGGGTTCCTCGGCGGGGATGGATGCCACATAGGCTCCCCGACCCCTTCCATGTTCCTATACCCCAAAGCCTTATACACTGATATTTAAGACAACTGTGCATCGATTTTGTAAACTGTTTTAAGAAATTTGATGTTAACTTATAAAAATAACCGATTCGTTAGAGCATCTCTAACGCATTCACTTCCAAAAAAAAAAAAAAAATCTAAGTGTGTCACATAAGACGCCATATCAATTTTCTACCCGTAATTTAAACACATAACTTTTCCTCTCCAATGCTACGTCCACTTTCAAACATCCTTTGGGTTTAAAAAGATAATAATAATGCCTTCAACACGATCGACCGCACAGAGGTTCACCAGCGTTGCCTGTTTATCTATCGGTGGGTCCAGTTCATTTACGCCCAACTTGCTAGGTTGTACGTTGGTAACGATTGTATTTAAAAAGCTACTGTTAACCCATATATATATTTTAATATTTTTGTAAGTGATTGTGATTGAAAAGAGAGAAAATATAATGATAAAAATATGAAAAAAAATATTATTATCTTAATTAGGAGAGAAGATTTAGGGGTGGAGTAATGATTTTTAGTGGAATTTGATGGAGGTGATTTGATGGACGGACTGTGAATGCTCTAAGCACACTTTTGCTATAATGTATTTCCGATTTTGTTTTACATTTATTTAAAATATTCTAATTACCAAAGCCTTGGTGCATTGGGTGGTTGTACCTCATGCTTGAATGGTGTTTTGTGCTTCATTGGGTTGTGCTCTTTGCATCATGGTTTGTTCATGTTGCTCTTCTTCTTTGCCACCAACCCTTACACGTGTTAAGATCATGGTTAAACAATGTCTCTGTCTTATCGGTCCTGAAAGATCTAGGTTTAACCCTTAAACATGAATTGAGGGTTTGTGTAGAAAGCAATCGTCTCCCTTACACGTGTTAAGATCATGGTTTAACCATGATTTGTTCTTGAGAGAAAACCCTCAGTTCCTATAGAGATAAAGTTTTATGCCATCGATTTCAGTTCTCTCTCTAAAGCTTTCTGCTCCTGCTTTCTGCACAAACCCTCATTTCCTAGAGAGATAAAGAAACAGAGATGACAGGGAGAGGCCTGGAGACTTCCGGCCACCAACCCAACGGTGGACACACGGCCTAGCCACGGCAACGCCACCGCCTCCGATGTCGTATACACGCTCATACCTCCTCTATTATGGCTAAACAAGTGGTGAGGAAGATGATGGTGATGTCGATTTACGGTGGTGAACGAACTTAACAATCCATCCATTTTTACATCTATCAATTTATGTTTATTATTTGTTCGGTTTCTTGGTTTCGATTGTTTTCTACGATTTCTAATAATAATAATCTTCTATCCACCACATCACGTTGGTCGGTTTTTCAGGGTTTCGAAAATGGTGCTATGAACCTGCAATCCTCCGCGCAACTTCGTTTTTGGTAGAACTCTGAACCATTTTTAGTTTCGCTTATTTCATTGGTTTATTTCATGTTTTTGAGATTCTGAGTTTGTTTGGGGGTTTAATCATGTTTTTGTTGGTTTTGATTACTGGCTTATCATTAACCTTACTGTATGGTTGTTTGATCTAGAGTATAAAATGGGGTTAATGTAAAACTCTGCTGCTTGGAAGGTAAAGGGTTGTATTTTTGTTGTTATTTTGGTTCATATTTTAGTTCAGGTTCCAATTCTAGACCACGGGTAGGTATCTGTTCCACTCTTGAATGTTTTTTAATGGGATATATTTGTTACCTTTATGCATCTGATAATCTTTGGTTTTGTAACTATGATTTTCAACCATCTTCTCTCAGATTTAGGTCTTTACCTCTGGCGGCGCGAGTAAGGTTTTCAATATAAGAGGGTTTTTACTCTCATTTCATGGTAAGATTTTGGTTGACGAGGTTCAATTCGATATTTTTCGTTAAGTTTATTGTTTTATTTTGTATATATTATATTGATTTTAGATATATTCAGTTATATAGTTAAAACTATGTCAAATTAATATGATTTCATCTGATATATGTGTGTGTGTGTCGCCATGGGGTGGCAGCTATGGAGGGTGGCGTTTGTTCGCCTGCATCCACGATTGCAGCCATGGTTGGTTGGTCTCTGCGCCTCATCACAAACACTGGAGGTCACATCCAAATATAGGGGACATCCAAGTTATAAATGAGCAACTAGAGAACTATATGAATTCATGAAATATAACGATGCCAAATTTCTTATAAATCACATTTGCCTCTTACCTGATCATTGCTCGAGTGAGCGGTTTTTTAGGCTCACGTCTTTTTCCCGTTGCACATGATGTCTTCAACAAAAATGGATTCCAGTTGCAAAGGTAATTCATTTTCAACATTTTTTATCGTGCTTCATTAGTTTTTTTGCCCTTTATGATTTGTCATTTAATATACTTATTTCGGTTTATGTTTTTATTATGATATATAGATTCTCGGAGGTAATAGGGTTGGCCCAATGATAGGTCCAAAGGAAGACGATTGCTTACATGTGTACTACGAGACATTGCAGCGTGGATCATGTGGATGAGATAGGAACACATTATCCACAAACACTCAGATGTTGGAGAGCCAACTTCTTGCAAAACCATAGGTAAATTATTAAAACATAATATCCTTTCATCAAATGTAATTTTCAGTTCCAGAAATCGATGTTTGATGATTAGTTGATTGCTTATTTTTTTTTACCTCTAGCAAAATTCTTACTTTGGGCTTCAACCAAGATTTCATCCGAATTTGGGAGTACGCTTTTGGCTATTGTGTTGGCTTCAACCTAGGATACATATGAACTATCAGGTACTTCTATGCATTTTTTTCAGCTTGACGATCATCAAAATCATCATTGTTTTAACTTTACAAAAAAAAAAAAAAAATACTTATATTTGTTTCAGTCCCTTCGTCTGAAGACTATTTGGGTAATGACTAGATGAATTCGCTTGATGGATTCTTAACAGCTAGACTTGGTTGGTTAATATAGATCTGATATATAGTCGGTGTATTTGCTGGTGGATTTTCAATCACGTATTAATGTCACTAGCATTCGTTTTTATCTGCTAGAAAGAGATCTTCCCTGTTAAACCTGCTGAGAAAGGTGGCTACCGTGGCCGCCAAGGTCAATGGCGTGTTTTAGTCCCTTCGTTTGAAAAGGCAAAGGCTTTTAAGGTTTCGAACTTCTGGATTGTTAGCGTAGTTATAACTATTGGCTTTGTTTTATGACACACGTTTTCAGGTAACTTGAGCAGTGTGAAGCTTGGCTGAGGTGCACGCCTTTGTTTTTCAGGTAAGGTTTCGAACTTCTGGATTGTTAGCGTAGTTGATGGTGTAGTGGGTTGAGTATTAACAAAACTTCCTATTATAAGTTGAATAAACATTCAAGGCATCCTTCGTCGATTTGTATGCTTTTAGTTCTCATGCCTCAACATTTATTCATTCAAACTATTTTCTTATTTTTAGCAAAAATAATAACCAACATTAAAAAGTTATATGTTTTATAAGGGGGTACAATTGATTAGTATGTGGTTACTGGTTGAGTGTTGCATTTGTGTTGTAACTAGCTTAGTTTTTGTATAACATTGGATGCGCTCATTCGTTTACTTATCAACCCTGGTTTAGTTTAGATAAAATTAAACTTATAGGTGAAAAGTATGAACCGGTAGAGCCGTAGGGAAACTGAAGGTTCGGTGATGGTTTTTTTATGATCGATTTATGTTTAGGGTGCGGTTTTATATATGAATAAATAACTAAAGCAAATCGTCATAAATACTCAAGTTTTTATGTCTTCCCTGTTTTTTTAAAGATATTTTGTTGTCTTAACTGTTTTGTTACATTTTTTATTATGTGCATGACTTCATGGAGTAAATCACTCTATCTCTATCTATACGCACTGATTTGTTATGTATTGATTTTTAAGTTTTTTACTAACTGCATGAATTTCAAGGGGTTGTTGCTTTTGTTACGTTAGCCATTGTCAAGGTATAATAGTTTTGGTTGATATATCTAATGTGGAATTTATATGACCTGCCTTTATTTCAATTGTTAAGTCAATTAATTAAACTTCATTAGGTGAATATTGTTATGAATCATAGCCAGATTTTGAAACGTTGAGGCCGAAACGAATGCGAATGCGTTAATTAACACATATTTTATTTGTGTGCAGCTGCTTTTTCTCAATCTGCTATGAGGTAAAATTTCTCTTACAGTATTCAAAATCACCATTAACACTTTGAAAAGCCACATTGAGATTGTTACTGATAGGTAGATAATGTGGTTTCATTTTTATGTCAGTAGTTTTGGTTAACTATTGTTTTGATACAATGGAATGTAAATTTAAGAAATACACATGGATAGAGGAAACATTATGTTTCTTTTCATCTTATACTCTTAGATGCACTAATATATCATAGGTTATAACTTTAGAAGTGAGATTATTGATTAATGTATCTCTTTTCATACATCAGTTATTAAATAAAACTGGAAAAAATATGCCTCATTTAATATCATGGAATTTGCTTTAGATATATCTTGGTTTGGTATATTGATTTAAGAAAAAATTGCATACCAATTCATGAATAGCTGAAAAAAAAAGTTTGCTTAAAAGATTGCTTTAAAATTGGAAAAATATGGTTCATTGATGAAATAAATTATAGAAAAGTAATTAAGAGTTTTGTTATTGAGCTGGTAATTAGGAAATGAACAAACAGCTTTTGTGAACATTGACTTTACTTGAAGGTTGACAATCAATTACCTTACCAAGTCGGGATCACCATTTAATTGAGTATTCAATTAGTGCTAAAAAGTTGTGGGATAAAGTAAATGAATGGGTCAAGATTTTCTTTGGCTGGCAATTGTTTGTTTAAAATTTTAATTATTTATGTTGGTAAAGGAGGTTTGTAGGCTTCATTTGAGTTCATTAGCAGTTTGGTGAATTTATTGAGTTGACATTTTAGCTACAAGCCGATATTGCAATTTTGTAATTACAGTGTGATTAGTTAACTGCTGCTTCGTGCTATTGATATCTTCTTCTTTTTTTTTGTTTCGCAGGAGTCATCTATAGCTATTGGGTTTGATTATCAGTTCGCCTTGGTTTTTGTTCACCCAACATTATGAATAGGTTTGGTGATTTTAGATTAGTTGCAAAAATGTTTCTTTTTGGTTAGATCGGTGGGTTCTTTCAGTGTATTAGATGTGTCAAAAGACAGGTTGGAAAATAAGTCAAAATTAAGGTTGTTAAATGAGTCATGTACGTGAACTGTTTCGACATAATATTATTAAGTAAACGGGTTTGGTCGATTGTGGTGTGTATGTTAATATTATTAAGGTTGTTAAATGGGTTATGTACACTCAAAAGTTATAGTGAGAATTGTTGGCATGTTTTGTTTGAAATTGTTTCGAACATTGTATCAGTATTAAAGGAGCTTCGTAAATAGTCTGTCCTGCCGCCGCAACGCGCGGCGGGCAAAAATCTAGTTTTTAACTAAAAATCATTTTATGGTGTTAAATATATATATAAGGTCAAGTTATCCTACATACTGTAACAAAAATGAGAATAGTGAGAAGGATACAAAAAACACAATGGATCATGAAATATGACACGGTAAGCCACAAAATATAACACAATGCTAAAAAAAAGACACAATGAATCGCAAAAATGACACATTGATGAAAATAAGAAAAAACACAATGCTACATAAAAAGACACAGTGATATAATGTAAATTCTAAAACAACAAGTTAAAAATAATAAAAAAAAAACCCTAAAAACTAAGATCGTATGGTTGAATGAGACGGTTCCAATGCCGCTTAAATAAGTTCAATCTAAGTCCGTTTGATACATTCATACGACTTATTATCTTTCTTTCACTGTATATTTGATCCTAACCGTATTTATATATATAATCTCCCTCTGTATATATATACATACTAGTGGGGTGCCCGCGCGTTGCGGCGGAGACCACAACACTTCAATTAGTGATTTTAAGGGTGTGTACAAGCTGTTGTTCGGTTCACTTCCATATTGAGCCATAACCAAAACATTCGATTAAGATATTTCAAAAACTGATTGATTTCAGTTCTTTATTTGTTCCAGTTTGGTTAATCGATTATGAACATCGGTCCAACTGGTTTTCTATAAATAATCGAAAATTTTTCTTGAGCTGTAAATGTGGACTTGAGTTGAAGTACTCAAAAAGAAGAACCCATTATTATTAATTAATTTATTCATCTGTTATTGTCCACTCGTTTTATATGAATATTTCTTAATATCTTTGTTCGAAATTCATTATAAACATAAGCTTTCTTCTCCGATCATAGAATCCGGTGACCGTATAGTTTAGATTACTGAAGAAACAAATAGTCTCACCACCGATTAGGGATGATAAGATTATAAGTTGCTACAGGGTTGATCCTTCACTAACAGCTACGGCTTGGAGATACCTGCAAATAAGAGTGAAAGTGTGGGTGTGGAGACGACTACACAAGGTAGTAGTTTATGACAAAAACGGGGTGAATGGGGATACTATTTAGTATGATAGCTCTCCAGGTCAGTAGAAAGTGTCCTCTCCTATTGGGGGTGTGACCCCTTTTATAGGAGAGTCCGTATGCCACCATTACCCAAGTCCTAACCGTAGTTAGGTTGTCTCCATCACCCTTAGTTGTGTTAGTAAGGTGATATATGGAAAGCTAAATTGAAGGGAATAGTGGAACCGTGTACCGCCTTTAATGGTGTGGTTACGTGATTCATGCATGGCTATTGACCATGCATGATATTCGCCTTGACCGGCATATGACCAACCTTTGATTGTTGACCGATCATTAATGAGCTTTGACCAAGTCCTGCGCGTGGCTTTCTTCCGCGTGATGACGTTGTGCCGGGTTTGGGTACGCGGAATGGTGTATTCAGTACCCAATCCCATCAAGTCCCCGCAGTCCAGTGTGTCTCTTATCTAAGAAGTAATGATGAGATGTGAGGGGCGCTGGACTTACTAGATGTGTGGCTTTATTTCTTGTGCTGTTGTCTTACGAAGAGGTCAGTTGCTCTGTGTTTGCGGAGTTCATATGCGGAGAACGGGTGTAAGAATTTACGTCAATTTTCCATGTGAGATATGACACGTCAGTTATTTTATTGTGGACAGATGTCAGTTCCCCCATGCATTTGAAAACTTGTGGTCCATGTGGCGAGTGGGTCTGACGTGACCTGTTGCAGTTGAGACGTGTGCAGGCACGTTGAGCGGCGGTTGTCAGGCGAGTGGGCGCGTGAGGCGCGTGTGGCGTCTATTTGTCTTCAGGTGTACACGTGTCGCCTCCCTATTAGGCTCATCCCTGAAAAAGCCTGCCCCCTCTTCTGAGTGTGACGTCAGGCATATTAATTACAAAGCCTATATATTGGTTTTGAATTGTGGCTTTTCCTATTTCTAACTATTTCAAAATTTAAATCCTCTTTGCAACGTCTCTGTTTCCCCATCATCAGTATTTCTCGAATTATGTCTCAAGAATCACAGGATGTTCAAGAGTCCAGCAAGACGTCAGAGTCCGTCAAGGATCTGGGCAAAGAGTCTTCAAAAAGTATAGAGGCTACCACCATCAAATGGGACAAGGATTCGTTTTTGACTTTCCTTGACCAATATGGCATCTTGCCTGAGTGGGAACCAGAACTTCCGGCCGAGGGGAAGGCTGCTCTGAAAGCCCCTCGTGGTAAAATAGCATTGTACGCTGTTACGTTTACCAAATGTTGTTTCCGTCTGCCGGCCACTAAGTTTGTGGTGGACGTATTGCTGAAGTATGGAGTGCATCCTACACAGTTGACCCTTTATGGGTGGTGCCGGATATTGCACTTTGAGGCCACTTGCCGAGCGTTGGAGATTGAACCTACCTCAGAGAGGTTGAACGTGTTTTATGTTCTTGAAGCAGCACGTGGTGGTAGTGGTTGGTATAGTTTAGGCATTCGCCGGAAAGTTAAACAACTTGTGTCGGAGAAGGTGAAATCCATGTATGAATGGAAAGACAAGTTTTTCTATGTCAACCAGGGTGTCATTCCTGCACCTTTTCAATGGATGGTGTTAGGCTTGAAGGAGAAAATTGTTGAATTCCCCCCTATGGTGGGGTTTAAAGACCAAGATTGGTACAAGACACTCTGTGATCATGCTACTCCATTGATGATGGATGAATGCCCGGAGAGTGTTTTGAATTTGCTGGGGATCAGTCTTATCTGCCCTGAGGGTCAGGACCCAAATCCTCCAAAAGGTATTGAAGTCATACTTGCTTTATTGTTTTGTATTCTTTCTTGTATTATTGTTCATGCGTTTTCTATACATTCAGATATTACCCTGTTTCAATTGTTTGCCAAGCGCGGTGAGGCAAAGGTATTGTATGCTCCAGTTGTTGCAGGTGCGCCGCGCTTGTCTGAGAGAACAAGTGGGAATTTTTTTGTTTCCCAATCTAGTGGATCCTCCGAAGCAATATGTCCGGACAGGTTGTGAACTTAACCCATCTCTTTTACTATGATTAGTTTCCTTTTTGTGCGCGAAGGAAGCGTAGTAGGTACGCGTCCTGCGTACTGATTCAGCGCATTCTTCGTGGTAGGTGCGGGTATACAACTCCGCAGGAAAGCTAAAAATGATGTTGAGGAAGTTACTTCAGAGCGCAAGGAGTCTTTTGGTTAGTCTTTATAACTTCTAAATTCATTCCTCACGCGTAGTTTAATTTTATACAGATGTGGTTACCGCGCCAGGCACTAGTACCTCAAGGAAGCGCGCTGTGGCAAGCAAGAGAGCCAAACCACCCGCTGCGCCCATCATAGTTGAAGAAGTTGACGAAGAATTGACGGAGTCTGACACGGAATTTGAGCATAAACGCGCTAGGAGTTCTTCTCCCGTCCGCCAGTCAGATGACGTTGCTGAGGATTTGTATCAGCAGAGGATCGCCGAGTTGGATCAAAAACAGGTACAAATTCCGCAGTCTTCAATTGGGAATCTAGAGACCACCCGACCGGAACCTATTTCCACAGTTCCGGTGAATGTATTTAAACCGTTGACATGGCCGTCCACGGACAAGCTGGAAATTCCTGTTAAACCTCCGCCCGTGCGCGAGAATCTGCCGATGAAGACGCTGAGGCATCTATCTGGTACATATATTTTTTCCTTTTGTGATAAATCCGTTAAAATACTGTGAACAACATTTTATGTAGGGCAACATCCTTTTGCAGAATCTCGGAAGAAGCATCCATCCCTGGTGTTGAAGGACGTATCTCTGTCTAGCCAGCCTACTGATGTGGCCGCGCAGGTGACATTGGTTACAACTGAAACGGTTGTGGATGAAAATTTGTTATCTCAAGCTGAGCCAATCCCGGAGGATTTGGTTGTTGACGTGGAGAAGGACGTTATGCCACAGGGTGAGCCTGCCCTAGATGAATTGGTGATTGATGCAGAGAAGGATGTTGGTAAGGGAGTGGATGAGTCTGAAACTCCTAATCTGAATATAGGTTGTCTTGATTCGTTGACGAAGCAAGCGCATGAGCCGAGCTCATCACAGGGATTTGAAGCTGCGCTTGATAGTGGGAAGAAGGATGAAGTTATTGGTGAGAATCCATCCGGCTTCAAGCGCATAGTGGTGGAGTCTACTGTGGTTTACACTGACGCATCTGCAAGTGCTGGTGGTAACTCTGGTCATCGACGCAGAATGTTCTCATCGCGCCAAGCTGACTCCTCTAGACCATATCAACCGCGTTGGGATATCCTGGACACAACTCGATTTACAAATGCGCTTGATGCGCAAGAGTTTGTCATGATGTCCATTCCTCCTGCGGAACGCGATTACCAGGATAGTGTTGACCGGCGCTCTTTGTTCATTGATATGGCAATGAACCTTTCTTTGGGTGTTAGCAGTCTCGGGTCTCTTATTAGGCGCGAGAATGAGTTTCAACGTGATTACCAGAACTTGAAAGATTCAGAGGCCGCGTTGTTGGGACGCGAAGAGGAGTTCCAGCGCGCCCGTCATGACATCCGTACAGAGATTGAGCATCATCAAAAAGTTGCCCGTGACGCTGTTGAGGAGACGGAGAAGGTGAAGAAGGAGAAAGCTGAAGCTTCTCAGGCTTGGGCTATTGCTTGTAAGAGGACCAATAATGAAACCGAACTTTTGCGAGCCACCATTAAGGAGTTAAAGCATGAGAATTCTCGTTTGAAGACACAGGTGGAGCAAAGTCAGGCATCGTATGATGAGAAGCAAGCGGAACCTGCTGATGCTATTCAGAAGTACAATGCTCAGCATGATGAACTCCTTCATGCAACTTCCTCTTTGTCTGATGCGGAGACCAAAATAAGAGACTTAGCTTTGGAGAATTCCCAGTATCAAGAAGAAAAAGCCCTAGCGGAGTCCTCTTGCACGCAGGCAAAAATGGAGTTGGACAAGGTGCAAGCTTTGTTTGGGCAAGCTACCGAAATGGCTGTTGCTGCCAATGAGAGGATTGCATGGTTGATGTGTGATGGAGTTGCTGGGGTAAGCCATAGAATCTTCCGTTTGTATTTTGTTTATTGACTTACGCAATTTGTTGATGTGCTATCTTTTGTTGTGCAGATATTCAAGCGTGTTTGGAACGATCCTGCGCTGACAGAGGTGATTGCTCGCATTTCCAGTTCTTCCGTGAAGCAGGGGATCAAGCTCGGCTTCTCCGAAGGCTTTTGCTACCATGCTGATGGTAAGGAGAAGGAGTCTGGTCCGTACGAGAATGAGTCGTACGATGATGAGTTGCTGAAAGCTTATGATGATTACGAGCATCTAAAGTTTGAAGTTTTTGACTTGCTGGAGGCTTGCGCGAAGACTGATGATCCCGCTGGGGAGTTGCGCAATTATTTTATCAAGTCTGACCGTCTTGGTGCGGAACTTGCTGAGAAAGCGCAGATGGAAGAAGCAGCCAAAGTAGGAGCGACAGATGGTCAGGCTGGAACATCTTCAGCGGCTGGTGATAAACATTCAGAAGATATATCGCAATATCTCAATCTTGGTTGAACAATTTTTTATTTTCTTCATGTGTGTTTGTACTGTTGAACAAATTATTTTTTGTGAACTTGCTGCCACGTGTCTTTATATCTTAATCATTTGCTGATGTCATCCCTACTTCCCATCACCCAAGGCTGACAGGTTACCTCATGATTGATGTGATGGTTATGCCGGCGTTTGTCAGGATGACTGTCACGATTCTCTAGGGTAATTGAGTGGTTACCATTAATGGTAATTAATGGTCATAACCTCTCTCCTCTATATATAGTAAGGTTGTGTTTCATCTTCCTTATCATTTCCTTTGTACCTAAAAATTTATATCTTCTTTTCTGCAAAAAATGGCGGCAAGCTCTGCTAATAACAACCTTGGTGTTAAGGAGGCTTTGGCGATTCAGGGGATCATGAGGCTATCACAACCTCTTAATTATGATCCATCTTCCACAGATGCTCTTGATCGTCTAGCAGAGCATTGTGCATATCTGTTATCCCAAGAGGACATGCGTCCTGATAACTTGGATGATCAGGGTACTTCTGACGGGAAGCCCTTGAAGATGAAGAAGTTGTCTGAGCTAGGGGATGTGAAGAAGGCTAAAACCAAGAAGGTTAGGGGTTGAGTTGTCTTTTTCAGTATGTTGAAGTTTATTGTGTATAGGTAAAGTCTTTTTTGAATTTGCTGTTGAGTCAACATGTATGTGGGGCATATTTTGTTTTTTGATCACCCCCATTTTTGTATATGTAACGGTAATCCATGTATTAGCCGTGTAGAATGTACTTGTTGATCAATGGCTTGTATGATGAATGCTCTTTTTTGTAATATAAATGAAGTTGGACATAAAGTCCTTATTACAAATTCATGAAATAGTAGATTACATGTAGCATATCCGTAGTTGAGCTGCATTCCAAGTACGTGGTATTGGCGAACCATCTAACCGTTCCAAGGCATATGCTCCTTTTCCCAATACTTCCTGGACTATGTAGGGTCCTTCCCAAGTTGGAGCGAGCTTCCCCGGTTTTTCCGCATTTGAAGCTTCATTATTGCGGAAAACAAAATCGCCCACGCGGAAAGCTTGTTCTTTAACCCGCGCATTGTAATATCTTTCCAGTTGTCTCTTGTATGAGGCCTCTCGGACATAGGCCAAGTCTCTGCGTTCATCTAAAAAGTCTAGATTCATCCGCAGTTCTTTGTCATTGTCAATTGTTTGCGCGAGTAGGATTCTTGGTGACAGATTTGTAACCTCTGTTGGGATAACCGCTTCAGTTCCATATGTCAGGCTGAACGGTGTTTCCCCGGTGCTTGTTTTGGAAAGCGTGCGGTGGGCCCAAAGTACATGGGGCAATTCATCTACCTACCCGCTGCGTCTTATTCCCAAGCGTGTTTTAATGCCTTCAACAATACTTCTGTTTGCGCGCTCTACCTGGCCATTGCCTTGAGGATGCGCTACAGAAGTGAATATCTGCTTGATTTTCATTGAGTGGAGCCATTCTTGTAAGTGTCGGTCCGCAAACTGCGTTCCGTTGTCACTTACAATTTCCATCGGTAGACCGAATCTGCAAATGATAACTCCCAAATGAATTTCTTGATGTTCCGCCCGTCAATCGTGGCTAATGTCTTTGCCTCTACCCATTTTGTGAAATAGTAAATGGCAACAACCAAGTACTTGACATTGCCTGGCGCTGTGGGAAATGGTCCCACGAGATCTATGGCCCACTTTTGAAATGGCCATGCCGTGGTGACTGGTATCAAGTTGTTCTTCGGTCTAAGTGTTCCGGGCGCATGTCGCTGGCATGCGTCACATTTGCGCAGCTCTTTAACCGCATCGAGGTGCATCCCGGGCCAGAAGTATCCCGCGTTCATGAGTTTGGCTACGACCATCCGAGGGCCTGCGTGTAATCCGCATGTGCCCTCGTGAATATCTTTTATTAGATATGTGGCTTCTGCGGAATCTACGCATCTGAGTAAGGGTCCGAGATAAGATCTCCGATATAAGGTGCCGTCATTGACTTCGTAGTGCAAGGCTTTGTGTTGTAGCTTTCTTGCTTCCGCTTTGTTCGATGGGAGGATGCCTTTAGTTAAAAAGGCCATGATCGGAGTGATCCAGGATTCTTTTCCAGTTTGAATCACGTTCACTTGTTTTGATGGAACAGATGGTGTGGCTAGTACCTCGAATCGTACGTCTTTCGCCATGTGATTGAATGCGGTGGAAGCCATTTTACTTAAAGTGTCCGCTGGTTTGTTTTGGCTTCTGCGGACGTGAGTAACTTTGCAGTAGGAGAAACTATTCATCAGCTCCTTGGTATGTTGCAAAGATAGGATCATGGATGGTTCTCTGGCTTCGTATGTGCCATCAATGTGATTGGCAACCAACATTGAATCGACATGCGCTTCAATGTGCTGAGCACCCATCTTCTTGGCTATACGTAGGCCTGCGACCAGCGCTTCATATTCGGCCTCGTTATTGGTTGTTTGAACGTCCAGCCGAATAGCATAAGTGTATTCTTTTCCTTCTGGGGTTATCAAGCGTAAGCCTGCGCCGGCCCCTTCATCATTGCAAGCACCATCGGTGAATAGTTTCCATATCTGAGTTTCATCGGGCGCAGTCGAATTTGATGATGTTTCATTTGCGCATTCTTCGACTTTGTCTGCTGGGACCTCCGCTATAAAATCTGCAAGGATCTGTCCTTTGAAGGAAGGTCTTGCTTTATATGAAATTGAGTGTTCCCCCAGCTCTATTGCCCATTTTGCCAAGCGTCCGGAGAGTTGTGGTTTGCGCAGGATATCATTGATCCTGAAATCTGTGAGGACATTGATCGGGTGTCCTTGAAAATACCTGCGCAGTCTTCTTGAAGCGTGGATTAACGCGAGAACCAGCTTTTCCATTGTCGAGTAGCGGGTTTCCGCGTCAAGCAGCATGCGGCTTACATAGTAAATTGGGGTTTGAACCCCCTTTCGGTCAACCATTAGCACTGCCCCAACTGCCGTGTCAGTGACGGACAAGTAAAGGGTAAGTGGCTCTTTCGGTAGCGGAGCGGTGAGCGTTGGCAGGTTGCTCAAGCATTTCTTCATGTCTTGAAACGCGGATTCTGCCTCTTCCGTCCAGTGGAAATTTGATTTCTTCAGACAATTCTTCAATGTGTCCACAAAGGGGAAAGATTTGGACGCGTAGTTTGACAGGAACCTGTTCAAAGCTACAAGTCGTCCCATCAGAGTTTGTACTTCCTTGACTGAAGATGGTGACGGCATCCGCTCAATTGCTTGAACTTTATCTGGGTTTGGCCGAAAACCGTCTTTGGTGACAACGACTCCGAGGAATTTTCCTTCTTCCATCCCAAAGGAACACTTCCCCGGATTCAGTTTCATTCTCACACTGCGCAACTGATCAAAAGTCTTCTGGATGTCAAGTAACATCTGGTCTTCTTCTCTGCTTTTGATCACTAGGTCATCAACGTACACTTCTAAGTTTACACCGATTTGTTTTACAAACGCGGTGTCCATTAATCGTTGATATGTTGCCCCCGCGTTCTTCAGCCCAAATGGCATCTTGGTGTAGCAGAAGGTACCCATGTCTGTGCAAAATGCTGTTTTGTCTTCGTCTTCCTTGGCCATTTGAATTTGATGATAGCCTTTATAAGCATCCAAGAAGCACTTGAACCTGTAAGGTGCCAAAGAATCGACTTTTAGGTCGATTTCCGGCAATGGGTAACAATCTTTTGGACAGGCTTTGTTTAAGTCTTTATAATCGACGCACATACGCCATGTGCCATTGGATTTTCCCACCATAACTGGGTTTTCCACCCAGGTTTGATATTTGCTTTTGCGCAGAATGCCGGCCTTCAAAAGTTCTGTCACTTGTTCATTCATCGCCTTTGTTTTCTCAGGGCCCATGCTGCGCTTTTTCTGGGCTATTGGCTCAGCGTTTTTGTAGACGTTGAGCTTGTGCTCCGCGGTGTGTCGCGGGACACCAACCATGTCTGATGGTTTGAAGGCGAAGATATCCATGTTCTTTGTTAACAACTGCTTCAGATGAGTGCGAATGGGGTCAGAGATTTCATGGCCGATGATAACTGTCTGTTCCGGGAATATAGGGTTAATAACCCATTTTTCCGGTTCGGTTCTGACATTTGGCTTTGTTTGCTTTGAAGGCCTCGGCGTTTCTGTGGCATGACATGTTTTGTTTCCACGGATGAACGCAACACCAGTTCGCGTCGGGAAACCTGCCATCTGATGTGGCGTAGATGCATTGCAGTTGAATTTCGCCAACCCCTCTCGTCCTAGTAGGATATCATGTGAAGAGTTGACGGGGAGCACTGTGAAGTCACACGTTTCGATGTGCGAATGCTTCCCGTCTGAGAGTGTGACTAGGAAAGTGAGTGTACCCAGTGGGTAGATTGTTTCATGGATGAAACCTGAGATTGGCTCTGTGGTTGGTGTTATTCTTCTTTTATCATCTTCGTCCAGCTGGTCAAAGCATTGCTGGTACATGATATCAGTGCTGCTACCATTATCCAAGAACATGTATCGTGTTCGATAATGGCCAACAACACCTGTGATGATCAATGGAGCTGTGGAGGAAGCCCCACCCTTTACCTTCGGCATTATCACTTGCTCTTCTTTCCATGAGTCATCTCTTGCTTCCATGAAAGTTCGCTTATGGCTTGCATTTCTGTGTGTCATATTACATGTATTGCGGGGAAACGCTATACACGTGATGCACGTTGATATTGCGTATCTTTTTCTGAGAGGGCTCTCCTGCTTCCGCGTTGTCCCTCTGTTTTCTTCTCATGTTTTTCACCAGGTGCGTTAATTGCCCTGACTTAATGGCATTTTCAATTTCCATTTTCAAGCTGTAACAATTGTCTGTCATGTGACCGTGGTCTTCATGATACTCACAGTATTTTGATCTGTCTACGTTCCGTCTGTCACCACGGAGCTCTTGTGGTTTAGGAAATTGAATTTGTTCGGTTTTCAGCACCTCAGATGGCGTTTTGGACAATGGCGTCCATTCATAGTTCTTCTTTGAGTGTCCTTTATGATCACGGGACCCTCTCGAACTCAGCATATTTCTTGCATCTTGTGCGGAGGAATATTTTCCTTCCTCCGCTGTGCCTGAGATTCTTGACCATACAGATTGTTTGCCTTTCCCTCTGTTGTGTGATGATTGATGGTGGCTGCTACTCTGGTGCGTGCTTTTGTTGCGATGGAAAGAGCGTTCGGAGGACGCGTAAACTTTAGCAGCTTCAATTACTTCATCCCAAGCTTGCGGTACGCCGTCTTTTCCGGTTAAACATTTCATCAGGTCATCATTTCTTACCCCGTGTATGAATGCTGCGCGGGTAAGTTCTTCTCCACAGCCTAGTTGGAGGGCTTCCTTGTTATACCTGATGATGTAATCTTCTAGGGATTCGTTCTCGTGGCGTGCGCACAAGAGAATGTGTGCCTTGTCTTTCTTGTGTTTGCGCAAATGTGAGAAGTGATTCTTGAATTTTCTTATAAGGTCATAGAAATCCACCAGGCTTCCCACAGGCAGACTTTCATACCACACTCTGGCTGCCCCTGTTAATGTTTGCACAAACAGGTGACACCAGGCTTGGACTGGCCATAACTTAGAGCTTCCTGCGCAGTCGAAAGCATGCAAGTGATCATCCGGATCGCGCAAACCATCGTATTTCCCGATGGTGTTTGGTAACTTGCATTCTTGAGGCATCGGTGCCAATGCAATGCGAGCGCAGAATTTTGATCTTTCTGCGAAAGTCTTTGGTCTATATGGTTTATAGAGGTCATCATCTTTTGGTGCCAGACTGCTGGCAACAGACTTGGTGTTCGATTTTTTGTTGGAATCGTGATGTACCTCATCTTCTGATTCGAAGCCGTCTGGTTCATCGTTCAGGTTGACGGGGTCCTGGCCGCGAGTATTCTTACCACGGCCTCCACCACGTACCGCCTGACGAGAACTTTTAGCGTGACGGCCACTTTTGTTTTTCCGAGGAGATTCTGAGTCCTCCTCACTTGTGTCGAAACTTAACGTCTTTTGGACGTTGAGTTTGGCTTGGTTCATAACCATTTTCTGATATCCAGCAATTGTTTTTGAATTTTGCTGGGCCAACCACTCGTCCGGGTCAACCGGAGATAGGTTGGTTTTCTTCTTTTTGCTTCCAGCAGATCCCCCCTTGTTTGGGTGGAACTGGAATGTCGAACTCGGTTGCTTCTGAGCCACATTCTTGTTAGGATCTGAGTTTGTTTGTTTTGATTGTTTAACTAAATGATGACAATAATGGAATGAAAGTAGAATGAAAGTGCAGCGGAATAATAAACTGTAAATCAAAACAAGAGAGTAAATGTTTTTCGATCGAATGCTTTCATTAATATATCAAAGATTACAATCGTACAAGTTACTCCCCCTCAGCCTGATCACACAGTTGTTTGTCAGAGAGAATGTTTTGTGTGTGATACAATAGAACAGTACATGCACTGTTCTATTTATAGACTGACTCAAACCACTGATGACCTAGGCTGACGTCACCTAAGACAGTGACCTCTAACTGAATAACAAACTTAAACATCTGCTATACAAACTACTGTTACATTGAAAGCACTGATAGTAAACAGCTGTTAAAGATAAACTCTGACGATCTTGTATCCACTGCTGAAGCCTAAGTGCTGTTGCTTCCAGCAGTGCTTTGGTCTTCAGTACTTGTATCTGCTGTTGCTCTTCTTCAGACCTTTGGTCAGCAGTTGTTCTTCATCAGTTGTTTCCTTAGCAGTTCTTTGTATCAGCAGTTGTTGAGCAGTTGTTTGGATAGAACAGTAGTTAGGGTCAGCAGTCTTTTGGGAGAAGTAAGTTGTAAAGACTGTTTATTCAAGGATCAAATAGATAGCATGTTTTGGCTTTCCAATCATCTGTTCTTCTCCAGGTCAGCAGACCCAACAATCTCCCCCTAGAACAGATGATGCCAAAACTCAGCTTTATTCATTGATATTTATTCCTCATCAGACTTTCTCTGATTTGACCTTTGAATTGTAATTCAAAGTTCAAAGCAAATAGGTCTTCTTCATCTCTTTCCAGATCCAGATTTAGCAGTGCTTGGTGATCTTCTGCACAAAGGCTGTAAGCATCATCCATACTGATCTTCTGAACCTTTCCATCTGACCTGAGCAGTGTCAATTCGTGGTTGTCTTTGTTGACCTTCCACTTTAGAATTTTTGAGTCAGTGGATTTGCTGAGATGAACCTTTATTCTTGATGAGTTGGGTGATGGTGGTCTTCCTATGAGTTCTCTTAGTTTCTCTGTTGTGGGATCAGAGAAATAATGGATTTGATTGAAGAGCCCTTCCTTTATGAATGTGTCAGCAAACTTTCTTTGGTCTTCCTCTGACATCTCCTTCTGCCTTTTGAACTGTCTACTTGCAGCAGCAGTGAGATCAGAGGTTTCAAGTAAGCTGTCTAGGTTGAAAGTCTGTTGGGGTCTCTTCATCATAGGCTCATCATTGTAGACTGGTTTTCTTGGAAGGCTGGGATCCTTCTTTCTATTCTCTTCCAGACTTTTATAGGTTTCAACCAATCTAAGCTCTGACCATCTGGAAACAGACCTCATCTCCCCATAATTGGCAGCTACAATCTCCTGCCTCATTCTTTTGAACTTCAAGGCTCTGACTGGGTCTCTGCCTTTGCCAAAATTGGGAATGGAGACTTTAGCTTTGGGATTTTTGGCCATTTCTTCAATTCTGATCAGTTCTTCCCTCAAAGCATGAGTAGTCCAGCCATTGAACTGCTTTTTGTTAGCTTTGTAGGGCTTGGTTGCCATTATCTGTTCAAGTAGAGATTCCCTTACCTCCTTCTCCAGGTCTACACTGAGAGGCATGGTGGACATGGAATTGCTCAGGGTCTTAGCAAAGTCTTCAATCCTTCTGAGTTTGCTAAGCTCTGCTGAATGGATGCCCTGAGCAGTCCTGTCATCCTTCCCTTTGCATTTCTCCCTGATGATGGCATCCACCTGTTCACCCTTGTATTTTAGATAGGTATCAATGTTGAGGGGAACAGGGAAATTTGGGAGAGATGGGAAGGATCTTTCAGATGGCTGTTCAGTATTGTAGAAGGATTGTAATTCCCCCTTGAGTAGATCAAGTTCAAGGGGATACTGAACAACCAATGGTGTAATGGTTGGTGGTGGTCTATGGGTTGTGAATTTGGATGTATGTGGTGAGAATGAGGTGAGTGGAATTGCTGTGATGGGAGGAGTGGATTGGGCAGTTGAGATGGTGGTTGGTGATGTGTGAATGTTTTCATCATGCACAACAAAGGTTGATTTTCTCTTCCTTGTGTACATGATTTTTGGTGAAGGTGATTTGGCAGCAGTGGTTGGATTAACATCTGTTGGCCTTTTAGAAGAACCAGCAGATGTTGGAGTTTTGGTTGGTGATGTAGGTTTGGTGGTTGTTGGTTCAGGAGTGTGTGTTGGTTTGGGTATAGTGGTTTCAGTGGTTTGGGTGGCAGTGGTTTCAGTGACAGTGGTTTCAGCAGCAGTGGTTTTATCAACAGAGGTTTGTAACTTGGATGGTGGTTTTCTAACATGCTTGGCAGGTCTTTTCATCCTTTTAGAGGATCCCACATCTTCAGTTTCCCTTTGTTGTTTCTTCTTGAGTTCAATCAATGACTCTGCTTTTACTTCCAAGGTGTCAGCCCTTTGTTGTTTGGACTGAGCAGCCTTTTCAGCTTCTATGTTTGCAGAGTCATCTACTGCCTTATTCTTTTCAGTGGTTTGTGGTGGTGGTGCTTGATGTTGTTGTTGTGGAACTGATTTGGTAGACTCTGGTTTCTTGGCAGACTTGGCTTGACCTTTTTGAGAAGGTGGGCAACCAAAAGGATCTAGTTTTGGTAGCCTATCTCTGCCACTCTCCCCCTTTTTGGCATCATCAGCCGTGAAATCATCATCAGTTTCATCCCTGAGGATGGTGGTAGGGGCAGAGCCAGTAGTCTTCAGCAGATGGTCCTTGATGGCTTTTATGTCAGCATGGGTATCTTTGTACCTTGCATCAACCATATTTCTGATCTCAGCCATGTAGGTTTCATGTGTTTGATCAGCCAATTTCCTGTGAGCTATGATGATGGGGGAAACTGATTTCCATAACTCATTGGCTATATCAGTGGTAGATGGTTGACTCTTGGAGAGACCTGCAATTGAGCTTAGGAGAAGCTTGACATCAGATTTGATGTCAGCAACAGATGTTTCAATTGCAGAAACTCTGGCCGTCAATTCTTGGTATTTTGACTCATCTCCTAAATTAATAGGATCATCTGAGTCCCTACCAGTGGTAGTTTTATCTGATTCAGGCCTAATAGGGGAATCAGATGCCCCTTTTTCTTGGTACTGGGGACTTCCAACTGTTTTTGGAGACACTATGGTGGCTTCAACAGTTGTTGCCTTCAAGGGAGTCTTAGTTATGAAATCACTGTCCTGATGTGAGACAATGGTCTCTACACCAGTAGTGGCTGCTCCACTTGAAAACTCACCTAGAGTTTCATTGAACCCTGGTGGTGTAACCTCCTCTTCTGTTTGGGGGTTAGCAGATTGAATATTCTCAGGCTCAGTCACTTGTTGGAGTATACTCTCAGTGACAGGTGGAAGAGAGGAACTGGGATCTTCCTGAGATTCAATTGCTTCAAACAGGGGTTGCATTGTTTGTGGAACATGTGATGGTGAGAGTGGTGGAGTAAGAAGAGAGTTAGCCCTGGGAGAGGGGCTTGTGAACATATGGTCAAGTGACTTAAATGCATCATGATGTGTGTCCCCTTGGCTTACAACATGATCCTTTTGAGAGGATTCATGAGGAGGTTTGTCAGGTGGAGGTATGTCCAACTGTTGTGAGGAAGTAACAACAGTGGTTTCATGTTGCTTTTGTTGTGCAACAGAGGTTTCTTCTGGTACCTCAACATCCAGAAGCCTCATTTGTGGTTGAGTGGTGGTTTTTGTGGATGAATGTTTCTTTTTGGAAGTGGCTGGTGTGGGTTTCACAGCACTGGATGTAGTGCCATGATCACCAGGAGCAGTGGGCTCAACAACAGAGGTTTTGACAACAGTTGTTGCCTTTGTCCTCTTTGTTTGTGTTTTAGAAACTTTAGACACTTTTGACACCTTTTCTTGGGTGCTTCCACCCAGCATTCTTGTGAAAGTTTCATCAGTTAAGCTTTTCATTTGCATAGCAGCACCCTTTTTGAAAACTTTTTCAGGTAATAATTTTTGTAAAATTACACTAAGAATTCGTGGGTAAATAAGAAAAGCATTGTTTGACCCAGACTTGACTGCTTTCACATTTGATACCAAGTCCATGAACAAACCCTGGGAAAGATTGAAGTCAGAGTTTGACAACATAGCATATCCCAGATATTGCATCCTTAATGGTATTTCATTAAAGGATGTGGACTTAGCAGAGACACAAAGAAGAAGAGTATGGAAGAAAAATTTCATGACTGGAGGGAAAAACTTTTTGAAAAGAGTTGATCCAGTCATCTGACCATCATACCCTCTTTCTTGGAACTCAGTGTGAAGCTCTGTTTTAGTGAAGGAATCCTTACCTGCCAGGTCATTCAGTGTGAAGGTTGTGGATATGATATCAGGGGTAATGACGATACTGGTTTCTCCAATTTTGGAAATAATGGATGTAGGCTTTTTATCTTGTAATAGAAACTCAGCATTCAACCAAAATTCTTGGAGTGTATCCAGATAAATGGGGGCGTTGGCGGTTAGGATGGGTAAGTATTTGGAATTGAGGAAAATGTCGATGGTGGAATGAAATGGAGTGTTGTCATCTGTTTTAATCAGATAGGGGAGACAATTGTGTGTAGCTTTGGCTTGAAGATCCATTGTAATGGATTTCGACGGGGAGAATGACTGAAGATTGATGAAGGGTTTGAGAGTGAAGAAGGCGGTTTACAGTATTTTGAATACAATGAGACAGTGTAACATCTGTTGTGGTAAAACAGGGTTTTTATAGGCTCAATGAAACCGCTGATGTGGCCAAACATCTGCTTATATGAGCAGACGTGGCAATCATCTGATGAATCTAACATCTGGTGGAGAACAGCTGTTCTATCCAAACAACTGATACAAACAGCTGATGGATCCAACCGTTGGTGGTTTTTTTTTTTTTTTTTTTTTTTTTTTTTTTTTTTTTAATGTAGTATATATATATATATGGACAGTTGTTTTATCTGAACAGATGTTCTGAAACAGATTTTTCAACTAACAGTTGTTTGAAGAAAATATTTGATTAATCCATGTTTAACATGCCAATTCTGGAAATCAGATTTGTAAAGGTAGATGTGTCTAAAGCTTTTGTTAACACATCTGCCAACTGATCCTCTGTTGGAACATGGTGTAAAGAAATCAAACCTTTTTCATAGCTGTCCCTGACAAAATGATGTCTTATGTCAATGTGCTTGGTAGTGGAATGAGAGACTGGATTCTTGATGATATTTTCAGCAGCTTGGCTGTCCAACATGAGTGGAGTCCTAAGTGCAGTTATCCCAAAATCCAGTAGTTGATTCTGAAGCCACATCAATTGGGCTGTACAGCTTGCAGCAGCAATGTATTCAGCTTCAGCTGTTGAAGTTGAAACAGCTGCCTGCTTTTTGCTTTGCCATGAAACTAAGGCATTCCCTAGAAATTGGCACCCTCCTGAAGTGGATTTTCTTGTGGTGTGACAGCCAGCAAAGTCACTATCTGAAAAACCTGAAAGCTCAATGTTTCCATTAGCAGGATACCAGATACCAAGTGTGGGAGCACCTTTGAGGTATCTGAATATCCTTTTTACAGCAATAAGGTTTGACTTTCTGGGTGAAGCCTGGGATCTGGCACAGACACAGGTAGCAAACATAATGTCTGGCCTAGATGCAGTTAGGTACAATAAAGACCCAATCATACATCTATAATGTGTTTGATCAACCAGTTCATCCTTGTCATCAATAGTGAGCAGCTTGACTGTACTCATGGGTGTGCTACATGGCTTACAATCATTCATCTCAAATCTGGTTAATAAATTCTTTACATATTTGTTTTGGTGAATGAATGTGCCATTTTGCAGTTGTTTCACTTGAAGACCAAGGAAACACTGAAGCTCACCCATGGCACTCATCTCAAACTCTGCTGTCATGAGTTTTCTGAACTCTTCACACATTTGGTTACATGTGGATCCAAAGATGATATCATCCACATATATTTGAACAATCATTAAGTGTTTCCCTTTCCATTTAAGAAATAAAGTTTTGTCAATTTTACCTCTTGTGAAGCCAATGGATAAGAGAAATGTGGAGAGAGTTTCATACCAGGCCCTTGGTGCTTGTTTGAGTCCATACAGAGCTTTGTTGAGCTTGTAGACATAGTCAGGATGGAATGTGTCTTCAAAACCAGGTGGCTGACATACATAGACCTCCTCCTGAATTTTGCCATAAAGGAAGGCACATTTGATGTCCATCTGATACACCTTTATGTTGTGGTTGACAGCAAAGGCTAAAAAGAGTCTGATGGCCTCTAGTCTAGCTACAGGAGCAAAGGTCTCATCATAATCTATTCCTTCTTCTTGTCTGAAGCCTTGAACCACAAGCCTGGCTTTATTCTTGACAACAATACCCCTTTCATCAGTCTTGTTTTTGAAGACCCACTTTGTTCCTATAGGGCAAACATCCTTAGGAAGTGGTACAAGCTCCCATACTTGTTGTCTTTTGAACTGAAGGAGTTCTTCTTGCATGGCTTCTACCCAACTGTTGTCTTTCAGTGCCTCTTGGTACTTGACAGGTTGTGTGAGGGATAAGAAACCTGCAAAAAGACAGATATTTGAGGATTGGCTTCTTGTGAGCACTCCCTCTCTGATGTTGCCAATGATCTGGTCTGGTGGATGAGCTCTTAAGTAAATAAGATCTCCTTGATATGGAACAATGGCATTTTGGGGTGATGGACAGAGGTTTGGTGACTCTGTTGATGTAACATCTGTTGGTACTTCTGTAGAGTCAACAGATGTTTGGAATGGCAGTGGAGGAATGGGTCCAAGTGGTGTGAAACTTGACTGACTTTTGTCAACAGATGATTGACTTTTGTCAACAGATGATTGACTTTTGTCAACAGATGATAGGTCAGTGGTAGTGAAGGGTGAAGCAGAGGTTTGAGGATAGGACTGGCCAACAGTGGTTGACACAGCTGTGGCAGAGTTTTGACAACTGTTTTGAACAACTGCTCCCTCTGATGCAGAATAGACTTTGTAGTGACTGGGAATCACAACATCTGTTCTGTAATCTTGCTGTGGAGACTGTGGAATACCTGCATTGTTAGTCTTAACAGTGATATCTTCAAATTTGAATTTATCTAAATCAAATAATTCAGCAGGGTTTGCAGGGATTTTCAGAGATGAAAGTTCATTGAACTTAACATTCAAGGTTTCTTCTATTGTTTTAGTCCTTGTGTTAAACACTTTGTAGGCCTTAGCAGTAGAAGAATATCCCAGAAAATAACCACAGTCTACTTTGGCTGCAAATTTTGAAATGGAATCTTTATGATTTAAAATGAAACATGGGCAGCCAAAGATTTTGAAGAATGAGATTAATGGTTTGATTTTGAACAAAATTTCATAAGCAGTTTTTTGATGTCTGGGGTTTATCAAAACTCTGTTTTGAACATAGCAAGCAGTGTTTACAGCTTCTGCCCAAAAGGACAGTGGCAAACCAGAATCTGCTAGCATGGTTCTTGCAGCTTCTATAAGAGTTCTATTTTTCCTCTCAACTACCCCATTTTGTTCTGGTGTTCTTGGGATGCTGAACTGCCTCACAATCCCTTTTGACACACAGAAGTCATCTAACTCCTTATTTTTAAACTCTGTTCCATTGTCACTCCTGAAAACTTTTACTGGCAAGTCATACTGCTTTTCAACCTTGGTGACAAAGTCCTTCAATATACCTGCAGTCTCATCTTTAGATTGTAAAAAGTAAGTCCATGTAAACCTAGAAAAATCATCAACTATGACAAGACAAAATCTTTTTCTTCTTAAACTCATGATTTTAACAGGGCCAAACAGGTCCATGTGCAACAGTTGTAAGCACTGACTAGTTTTGGACTCATCAATGGATTTGTAAGAGCTTTTATGTTGTTTCCCTTTTAAGCAAGAAACACAATGCTCATCACATTTAAATTCTTTTGATGGAAGACCTCTGACAAGGCTTTGTTTTGAGAGTGTGTTGATAGTATTAAGGTTGGTATGACCCAGTCTCCTATGCCACAATTCTGTCTCCTTAGTGGAGGCAGCAGAAAACAGACAGACATTTGCCATAGGATTATCCTTTAACATATCAACAACATACACATTGCCACTTCTATGAGCAACAAGCTGTGCTTTGCTCTCAGCAATAATGGTATCAATCTTTTTCACCACTTCTGGCCCAATAATCTTACAAGTTTTCTTTGTGAAAAATGAGCCATAACCTTTGTCACTCATTTGTGAAACACTCAGAAGATTGAACTTGAGATTATCAATAAGATTGACATTTTCAAACTTGAGTTTTCCTGCCTGTACAGTCCCTGAACCCAACACCTTACCTTTAGAATCATTACCAAAGGATATATCACCCCCTCCATGAGCCAAGAAGTCCAGAAGTAGGGCTCTACATCCTGTCATGTGCCTGGAACCTCCACTATCTACATACCAAAGACTATCTAAACAAGCAGAAGCTCCCTGCACATCAGTAAATGATTAGTTTTGGTGAGTGTCCAAAGCCAAATTGGCTTTGGATGGATCCTCAGACCTTTCAGACTCAAGTTTTGGAAGGTGATCAGTGGTTTGGACCAATTTTTGAATTAGGGTCAACAACTGCTGCTGACCATTTGCCAGTGCTTGTATGTCAGCACTTGGGGCAGCAGTTGTTTGATCACCCCCTGACAGATGATAATACCCATATGGATTTCTGTTCACTCTTGGTTTAGAGGGTCTTTTTGGCTCCTCATAAACATGTGGCAGACTGTGACATGGAGGTTGACCATAACCTCTTGGGTATTTGCTTGTGGGTGGAGCATCTGTTACTTGGACATCTCTAGAAGCAGATGTTTCAAGCCTTTTTGTAACAGATGTTTGGACAGGTGTAAAGGTCTGTTTGGGCTTTCCTTTTGGAGTACTAACCACAGGGTTTGCAAGAGTTTTTGCTTTGTATTCTTGTATTTTTACATCAAAATTTTTGAGATACAAGCACTCTTTAGTCTTATGATTCTTTTTCCCACATATTGAGCATGTGGCTTTTGAATCACATTCACTTGTTCCTTTGTTGATATCATATGCTTTTAGAAGAAAACAGTTTTTGGTGATATGATTCTTCTTTTCACAGAAATCACAAAACAAGTTAACAGTCTTTTCCTTCTTTTTCCCTTTTTCAGGCTTCTTTTCAGCAGATGTTTGAGCATCTGCTGGAGAATCCTTCAGGGGAATGACCTTTGCCAAGGGAATGACCCTTGCCTGAGGAGCTGTTTTTCCCTCAGGGGTTTTAAAATCAACAGGTTTATAATTCTCAAGAGTATCACACTCATCAGACCAAGTAGGTTTAAATTCATACTTTTCAAGTTCAGCAAAAGATGAGGAACCTTCTGGTTTTTCAAGAACAATTTTCTTACCATTTGGTTCAGTGATTTTAATCTCTTGACCCTGCAGGTTTGTTGGAACTATCTCAACAGACTTTTGATCCTTTGTGTCAGTGTTTTCAAAAGCTGGAGCAGTGGTTGCAAAACCAAAGCCAAACTTCACATGACTTTTGGTCTGTTTGTTGAGTAGCATCTCAAAACCTCTACATGATTCCACCCATTTTTTACATTCAACTTGGGTGGACACAAGCTCACTTTTACAACTTTGATATTTTGTTATCATAGTTTGGAGCTGGTCTTTGACAATAGTTGCTTCATGTTTTAGACTACTAATTTCAGATTCTTTTGCAGTTAAACTTGTTTTCAAATCTTTAGTGAGTTTTTCAAATTTAACCTCATCATCCAAAATTTTCTTTCTAAGGTTTTCATTCACCTCTTTAATGTTAGCAAATGCTATTACACATTTGTCAGAACACAACTCTTTGAGAATTTGAGGAGATACCTTAGCAGCAGCCATCAATGCACAATCACACTTGCACTCACATTCATCAGATGCACCCCAGGGATCTGAGAGATTCACAACCTCTTCTTCAGGTTTCTCACCTGCAACAACTTCACTAACAATATCATCAGTCACAACATCAGATTCATTTACCACTTCCTCAGATTCAATCTCATCAACCATAGCCATGAAACAAAAGTTTTCTGGTTCATTTTCAGCTTTGGCAACCAGTGCAAAATTCTCATCTGTTAGCTCATCAGGTAGACTGCTCCAATCAACAAAGCCTTGTGTAAAGAAGCTCTGTTGACTGGTCTCTGCAGGAGCAGAGGATGGTGCAGCAGTCGTTTGAACAGGTGGTGGAGCAACAGGTGTTTGCACATAATGGATCTGAGGAACAGTGGTTTGGACATACTGGACAGGAACAGTGTTTGAGGACTGTGCAAAATGAGCAGTGTTTTGCACATTTGGTCCAGGGGTATTATAGGAATTCTGATAAGTGTTGGTCTGTGGTCTTTGATTTGGATAGGTTATCATAGGTGTACCATGTTGACCCCTACATTCCCTAGCAAAATGACCAAACCTATGACATTTATAACACTTGATCTTTGATTTATCCAACCCCACCTTAGATCTGCCAGTCAACCCTGGAAACCTTCTCCCTGTTTTCTTGTAAAAATTATTAGTTCTTACACTGAGAAGGGCCAATTGGTGCATAATGTCCATTTCTTCCAAATCATCAGGGTCAAAGTATTTCAGGTCATCATACTCAAAGGATATGTTATCAGATGCCTGTATATCACCACCACTTGCTGTGAAAGCATAGTTAGGTGAATAAGAATCAGAGTTAAAACCTGAGTTAAAACCTGAAGTTATGTCAATAAAATGATCATAACTCTGATCCTTTGTGTTTCCAGGCACCTCATCATGACCCAAAAGTGCTGTGTTCCCAAACACATAGTCATCAGACACTTTTCCAGAGTCCTGGAGCTTCTTTTTCTGGTTAAGCTCTCTTTCATAGGTCAAGAGCTTACCATGAAGCTGGGTCAGTGATAGGTCTTTAAATCCTATTGAGTTTCTCATAACAATTGCAATAGTGTCCCATTTGTCTGGTAATGATCTTAAAAACCTATGGTTCAAAGTTGAATGAGGGTAAGTAAGACCAACCAATTTTAGTTCACTAATTAAGCAGTTAAATCTCTCAAACTGTTGAGTTAATGACTCTCCTTTGACATGACTGAATGTTTCATATTGTTGGTTAAGTATTTCACGATTGTTTTCAATAACCTCCTCAGTCCCACCAAACTGCTCTTTCAGTGCATCCCACAACTCCTTTGCACTGTTACAGTGTAACAACCCAGCATATATATCATTGGGTAGAGCCATGGCCACAATACTGAAGGCCTTAGCATCTAGCTCAATTTTCTGAAAATCCTGGTCGGAGTAGTTTTCAAGTTTCTTTGGCTCAAACACTTTGGGATCTTCAGTACTCGGCACAGTCGGAACATGTGGTCCGAAGATAACCGACTTCCAACACCCAGTGTTTTGTTGAGCTAGAACATGGCTCATCCGACGTTGCCAGATATTGTATTCAGATCTGACAAGCATCGGTGGCTTGTTGTTCGTGCCAGTGTTATGTGGATCGTGATTGATAGAAGCCATTCTCTGATTTTTCAAAAGAACAAAGTCTGTTTAATAACGGTTGAAACGAAATTAAACTATTACTCTGTTTTCAATCAAACTGACAAACGATATCAATAATTGTGAGCTGATTATTAAATTGATTTGTTAGATCGAATTTAATTGACCAAGCTCTGATACCAATTGTTAGGATCTGAGTTTGTTTGTTTTGATTGTTTAACTAAATGATGACAATAATGGAATGAAAGTAGAATGAAAGTGCAGCGGAATAATAAACTGTAAATCAAAACAAGAGAGTAAATGTTTTTCGATCGAATGCTTTCATTAATATATCAAAGATTACAATCGTACAAGTTACTCCCCCTCAGCCTGATCACACAGTTGTTTGTCAGAGAGAATGTTTTGTGTGTGATACAATAGAACAGTACATGCACTGTTCTATTTATAGACTGACTCAAACCACTGATGACCTAGGCTGACGTCACCTAAGACAGTGACCTCTAACTGAATAACAAACTTAAACATCTGCTATACAAACTACTGTTACATTGAAAGCACTGATAGTAAACAGCTGTTAAAGATAAACTCTGACGATCTTGTATCCACTGCTGAAGCCTAAGTGCTGTTGCTTCCAGCAGTGCTTTGGTCTTCAGTACTTGTATCTGCTGTTGCTCTTCTTCAGACCTTTGGTCAGCAGTTGTTCTTCATCAGTTGTTTCCTTAGCAGTTCTTTGTATCAGCAGTTGTTGAGCAGTTGTTTGGATAGAACAGTAGTTAGGGTCAGCAGTCTTTTGGGAGAAGTAAGTTGTAAAGACTGTTTATTCAAGGATCAAATAGATAGCATGTTTTGGCTTTCCAATCATCTGTTCTTCTCCAGGTCAGCAGACCCAACAATTCTTCGTGATTGTATTTGGTGTAACATCTTGGATCTCATCATTGATTGTGGCATCAACCTCAGCATTGTTGTTGTTTCTATCTTTTGAAAAAGCCATGTTGCTAGTTTGAAAGATTTGTTAGAACTGTAAGGGATGGCGCCAATGAAGAAACAAATAGTCTCACCACCGATTAGGGATGATAAGATTATAAGTTGCTACAGGGTTGATCCTTCACTAACAGCTACGGCTTGGAGATACCTGCAAATAAGAGTGAAAGTGTGGGTGTGGAGACGACTACACAAGGTAGTAGTTTATGACAAAAACGGGGTGAATGGGGATACTATCTAGTATGATAGCTCTCCAGGTCAGTAGAAAGTGTCCTCTCCTATTGGGGGTGTGACCCCTTTTATAGGAGAGTCCGTATGCCACCATTACCCAAGTCCTAACCGTAGTTAGGTTGTCTCCATCACCCTTAGTTGTGTTAGTAAGGTGATATATGGAAAGCTAAATTGAAGGGAATAATGGAACCGTGTACCGCCTTTAATGGTGTGGTTACGTGATTCATGCATGGCTATTGACCATGCATGATATTCGCCTTGACCGGCATATGACCAACCTTTGACTGTTGACCGATCATTAATGATCTTTGACCAAGTCCTGCGCGTGGCTTTCTTCCGCGTGATGACGTTGTGCCGGGTTTGGGTACGCGGAATGGTGTATTCAGTACCTAATCCCATCAATTACATTAGCCATAAGTAGTCATTTCAAAATTCAAATCGTTATCTCATAATTAAAAACACGGATTTCTCGATTTCTATATAGTGTTATTAGGTTTATAAAACTTTAACTTTTATAAAGATTATAACAAAACATGAAGCATTATGAATGATTTTTTATATGTGTTGTATTTAGTGTGCTTTAAAAACTTGTAGAATTGAATGTCATGACTCATGGGGTCTCATAAACATCTCATGACTCTTGATTATCTTTTGATTAAATATGGTGTTTAAAAGACAACTTTACCCTCAAAAGTTAGTTATTAAATGCATCGTATGTTGTATCATAAGGAATCAAACTTGTACCTCTTAAATTTTAAGAAGTTCTTAGGAAATGTTTTATAATATAGTATAGATATAGATATAGATATAGATAAAAGAATCCAGAAAAAACGTAAATTATTACGAGAACAAAAATAGAAAAATAAACCATTCCTTTTAGCAAAGAATTTAGAATAAAAGAAAATGATATAAATATAGTGGTTATCGTTTCTTATGAATATTTCTTTAAAACTCTAAAAATAAAATGAACAAATTAGTTTGATTGTTTTCTCTTATATATATACTAGTAGGAATGTCGCGCATTCTGCGGGTGTCGTTTTATTTTTCATATAGAGATTTACTTTAAATGTATTAGTCGTCTTAGCAAATTGATAATAAAAATAAATTACCCGTCACGTAGCTTACGCAAAAAAAAAAGTACTCGCGGCAAAAAAAGAAGATTAAAACACATGAAACAAACAGCCTTACCCTATGATCGGCTTATCTTAGTTCAAAAGTCTACTGCCTTTGCTCCTGGTCTCATACATTTTACTACATCAACATCCATCGATCAAATTGTGAATTTATAATGAAAACCGAAACAAATTTTATTGATAAGATATCTAGTTGTAGGTTGTTTATTATATCGTCTGTGAGAAAATGCGACCTGTGATCCTATAGTAATTGACAATGGCTACTCTTATTGGTGGTTGTTTTTATTGTCAAATAAAGTATACAAATAAGACGTTTGAATGATCTATCAAACAACAGAAACCAATTGATACTTTTGGTTCAAAGTAATCTAATGATTTATAACATAGTGGTTACTACATATAATATTGTTAATCAGAATATAGTAACACTCTTAATCCCTTATACAATAGCTACAACAATAATGATAATATCAAATACGAAACTAATAAAATAGATACAAAAGGAGGAATATGAAATTTGCACCGGAGAAAGACTGATGTAGCCATGTGAATTCGCAAATGTTGTCTCCTGAATGACAAATGCCGAATATATAGGGGGTGGGGAAAGGAAACGAAGGGGCACATTCAATTCGCATCTTCAACTTGCTCATACCATTCAATTCGCCCACGATTAAGTACATAACCTCTTCAAATGTTATGATATACAAGTGTCATTGATATTCAATTAACTCATCAACTCCCACATCATTAAGAATTTCATTGAACACCACTCAATGGATGATTTAATGTTGAAACGGTTTCAAAAACTTTTGGGATCAAAGATTGTGCAACATTAGTCATTTGTATAATAGCCATCAAATGTTTTACATTATGGACAAAAGCAGTGGCGGATCCAGGAATTTTTTTTACTGGGTTCCCAATGTTCCAATTTCATATGACCAAACATAAAAATTTCGGGTTGCTTCAAGGGTTCGGGTCGGTTTGACGGTTCGGGTCGGGTAAGGTTCATCACATAATAAAAATATGATACAATAATGAAAAAAACATCGTCATTAGAAATTTAAAACACGCAATATAAATACGATTGTCTTTAAGGATAAAAAAACATACCTACAGTTGTTACCTTCGAGTTTTCGTCTTTTGAAATATTCGTCTGCATACTACCTAATATCAAATTGAGGTTTCAAATTAGTTAAAAATACACGAGAAAATTATAAAAAAGTCAGATCCTTTAACATTATAGGTGTAAATCATCATTAATTTAAATACTTTAGAAAATAGCAAGGATAAGGGCAATACCTAAATTGTGCCCACAACGTACCCCGACAAAACAGAGATGAGTATTTTCATCAAACATAACCAGATAAGCGTGCTCCAAAAACCCATTGACGCGGTCTCCTTATCAAGCTCTTCATCATCATCCTCTTGGTCCTAATTAGTTTCAGAACACACACATTTAAAAGCTAGCTACCGGTTGTAGCTTCCAAAAATAAATATCAACAATTGCTACAAAAGCTATATAAGGGTGGCTGGTGGTCTGAATAGAGAAGAGAAGAGGCAGGGCGGTGGCCGGCGAGTCCGGTGGTGTCTGGTCGCATAGAGAAGAAGGCCGGTTGGGTTCGGACCGTTTGGAGGGGAGGCAGGGAGACGGGAGTGAGAGGCGGAGGAGGCACTGCAGTGTGTTTTTGTTTGGAAAAGATGGGTTTGGGTTGTTTTGTAAAAAAATTATAAAAACGAAAACATAAAAACAAAAACAACCTTCAAGACTCGAATCAGAGATCTATTTGTTGTTACAAGGGATTTCCACCACTAAATCACTGATCACCTTTGCAACTGGGTTCCTTTATTGTTTTTCTTATGGGTTCCTTTCCAAATTTTGATATACATTAACACTATAATTTCAAAACTGAATGGGTTCCCGGGAACCCACTAGAGAAAGCCTAAATCCGCCCCTGGACAAAAGGGAAGAAAATGGTAAAAAAAATGATGTGATTAGCTCGATCTCTTTGTGTGCCATCTTAAAAAGATGGTGAAACTATTTTATTGTTCATTCAGTTTCTTTAATAAGGTAGTATAGATAATCTACACGTGTGTACGCAATTAACGTAAAACTAAAATATTCATAAACAAGATAGTTTGATTATGTTTATCTACATTACTTACACATTTGTATATAAATTGTAAAACATAAAAATAATTAGTTATTGACAAAATAAATTAAATTATTTATATTTATTGCTTATGTTTTCATCTATACTAAGTTATAAAGGAGAAGACATGGACAAATATGTTTAAACTGTCCAAAGTTAAGATGGCATACCAAGGGTTTCTTTTCAATTTCCTAAATTTTACCATTTTTCTTCCCTAGAAAATAATCAGCTTTTATATAAAAATAAAACTCACCCAAACTAAATAAACGCACGGGATAACAATAATTTTGAACAAATTTCATTTAATGGCGATGAAAGATAATAATTTATGTTACCACAATGAATAATCTTATCTCAGCTAAGCTTGTATGACTTTTAAAATTTTGCCATAATAATACTTATATTATAAACCCTTTTCATATATATGTGTGTAACAACCCGACCAGGTGGGGCCTGGACGTTACGATAGTTTGGTAACAGACTTGCACAACGGAAGCAACGATAGACTAATATTAAATATTTGTACAACTTTTAGTCGTAAGATAATACAAATACAATTTAAAAATGTAACTAAAGTCTAATGCAGGGACGAGACGCGACGGTCGTCGAAGCAGTTGAGGAGTGTAATTGTCACACCCTCAAAATCCACTTGCGGAGTTTTACCGCGAGGCGCATGACAAACCAGGATCCAAACCAACGATCACAATAAACAAGTCTAAATGAACATAAATGCAATTTCAAAACATAGTTTAAAATCCCCGTTTACAGCGGAAGCTTATTTAAAAACAATATCTCAATAATGAAACAATAGTTCAACGTTCAAAAGACCATGCAACCCTATTAAGACGCCGTGCAGACGCGTGCGCCCTAGTCCAGTCGTGCTACCTTAGTGACCTGAGAAAACATGTAAAAGTTTACGTCAGCACAAAAATGCTGGTGAGTTTACAGGTTTTGTATCCAAGTACCAAGTCCACCTGTCCATACTATAATAATCGAAAACCAGTATACGCTAGCTAGGCGTACGTTTTGTTACTACCACGATTGGAAAACCATTACTAACGCGAATACCAAAAGTATGCCCGATGTAGTTCCTGTTGTTCCTGTTGTTCCTGTTTGAGACAATATGCACCCGCCGACCCTCCAAGTCGACGAGCGGGGTTGGTCACTCCCAATAGCGCTATTCACATTTCCCCGTTGTGCAAACCCGCACATTCATGGTTCCCCCCGGGACTTCCAAAGATCGTGTAGTACACAATAGAAACCCATAGTATGACAGTAGTTACCAAATAATCGTTTTAACACATGTTTTCTCCCCCGAAAGTATAAAACCAGTATAAAAGAGGGGCCGTAAACTCACCTTAAGTTGCGTTACTCCTTAACCCGAGTAAACCCAGCTGCTATGCTAGTCCCGTAAGCGGCGACCTAACATACGACAGTTACAAGTACTTAGACTAATAACCCGCAGGTTAATTAGTCCCTAGATGTCCAGACCATAACCAAGTTCGTTTGAAAACACCGTGACTGTTTAACCGACCCAAAGTACAAGACTCGACATCCCATTGGTGACCCGAGACTTCCCGTGTTATGTTTACGCTCCAAAACGTACAATAACGCAAGTACACTTAACATACGTTAACGCACAACAAGTTATAGCACATAGTTCACGTATCACCGAAATACATCCAAATATATGTTACCAAGTTATTAGACATGTTACGGGGTTCCTAGTATGTTACTACATGTCAAATTAGGTCTCGGAATGCTAATATACACTTACAGCAGCAGTACACGCGATTAGGGAGGCTAATCGCATGAAAGATCACACGATCAGGGCTAATCGCCCCTGATGTCACGCGAGTGGGGCTACTCGCCCCTAATGTCATGCGAGTGGGGCTACTCGCCCCTAACACAGGCGATTAGCAAGGCTACTCTCCTGTAACCTTGTTGTTCCGGTTTTTCGCGCGTTTAACGCTCCAAATCAGATCCAGAACGTGTGTAACTACCCAATATCATTCCAATAACTATTCTAAACATGTTTAAACCAAAATCCTTCGTTTAACCTCGTATAATCAGTCCTGCATGCAACCAAGTAATCCAAACACCAATTCACATAGCATGCAACATCATACAAACACGCGTAATCATAACCCTAATATCCAATTACTGAGATTCCTATTATCATAATATCAATATCAATACTGATCTATCATAATAACATATCAAATCATCATCATGAATCATAAAAACCCTAACTTTCTAATCATACACACTCATAATGCATGCATATTAGTTATAATCCGATTAACAATCCTTATTGACGATTTTCAGAAAGCTTTTTCGTTTATGAACAGGTCTGGACCATTAGGGATTGATTAAAAACGTTTACAAAGTGTTATGGATGAGAATCAAACCTTAGGATTATGAAAGAATGATGGTTAGACCTTGAAACCTTGTGTTTTTGATCAAAATCGCCTTCTAGAGGTTGTTTATGTGTTTGGGGCGGTTATGGGACGACTAGGGTTTGTCTAATGAAGTTTAGGAGGTTAAGTATGGTATTTATAGTCGTTTTTAGTCGTCCAGCCCGTTCCATGCGATTGTGCAGCAGTTATACGCGATTAGGAATGCTAATCGCATGAAGGTTCACGCGATTAGGCCTAATCGCCTATACCTTCACACGATTAGCCACCAATCGCCCCTGATGTTGCCTACTCGCCTCCCCTATGGGCGATTAGGCTTCCTAATCGCCTGTAGGGGTTAGTCTCGTGTGTTTTGCGCGTTAAACCCCGTTTTAACATATGTTAACACATATTAATGTACCGACAAGTCACATAATGATTGTAAACACATAACACAAGTAAATACACATATTTACACTCGTTCACCAATTCCCGGGACTGCTGAGACTCGTACGTTCCGTATGCCTTGACGATCCTACAAATCGTCACCGTTTGTACACTTGGTTAAGGACTGACATCTAACGAACCTCTAGACCAACATCCAATGATCTTCTAGACTAACCAATAGTTCCCGAACCATAACCCGACTTAACTAACCCAGTTAAGTACAATATACGCGTGACTCGCTAAGGTAGACTTTCATCTAGACAACGCTGTTAACCAGAATTTGCCGGGTGTCACATCATCCCCACGTTAAAAGAATTTTCGTCCCGAAAATTGCACAAGTACCGAAAGAACAAAAGAATTAACGAAGGAAACAAACAAGAAGATAGAAACCAAGAGAGAGATTTACCCGAGTTGTCACATCATCCCCACGTTAAAAGGAATCTCGACCCGAGATTCATTCAGCTGCCGAAGAGACATGTCTCGACTCGAATGCTTCCTTAGGAAAAAGATGAGGATACTTAGCCTTCATCTGATCCTCCCGTTCCCATGTATATTCCGGTCCCCGGTCCGAGTTCCACCGAACCTTAACGATACGAATCTTGCTGTGACGCAGGCTGCGAATCTTGTAATCAAGGATCTCCACAGGTTCTTCCACAATCCGAAGACGATCATCAACCTTGATCTCTTCTAGTGGAACGATGAGTGACTCGTCAGCCAGACACTTCTTCAAGTTTGACACGTGAAAGACGTTATGTACGTTACCGAGCTCCGTCGGTAGATCAAGTCGATATGCCACCGGCCCAATCCGTTCCAGAATCGTAAATGGGCCGACATATCGCGGATTGAGTTTGCCACGCTTCCCAAAGCGTATGACGCCCTTCCACGGTGAGACTTTGAGAAGTACCTTGTCATTGACTTGGAATTCCAGTGGTTTGCGACGCTGATCAGCATAACTCTTTTGCCGGTCCCGTGCCGCCGCCAACCGATTACGAATCTGTACGATCTTTTCCGAAGTTTCGTACACTAGTTCAGGCCCAGTGAGTTGACTCTCACCCACTTCAGCCCAACAAAGAGGAGAACGGCATTTCCGTCCGTACAGTGCTTCGAACGGAGCAGCCTTAATGCTCGTGTGATAACTGTTATTGTACGAGAATTCTACCAACGGCAGATGAGCTTCCCAACCCTTGCCAAAATCGATCACACATGCCCGCAGCATGTCTTCTAAAGTTTGAATCGTACGCTCACTCTGACCGTCAGTCTGTGGATGGTAAGCCGTACTCATGTCTAGTTGGGTACCCAAAGCCTTATGCAAAGACTTCCAAAAGTGAGAAGTAAAATGGGAGTCACGATCCGAGATAATAGAAACTGGTACCCCGTGCTTAGAAACAACTTCTTTCAAGTAAAGACGAGCCAAACGATCCATGGTGTCGGTCTCCTTAATAGCAAGAAAATGGGCTGATTTCGTCAACCGATCGACAATCACCCATATCTTGTCGTTCCGGCTTGGTGATTTAGGAAGTTGTGTGACAAAATCCATAGTAATCCGTTCCCATTTCCATTCCGGAATTTCAGGTTGTTGCAGGAGACCCGACGGTTTCTGGTATTCCACCTTGACCTTAGCACAGGTCAAGCATTTGCTCACGTATGAGGCTATGTCCGACCTCATGTTTGGCCACCAGTAAAGCACCTTTAGATCTTGGTACATCTTATCCGAACCAGGATGAATAGAATACCGGGACTTATGAGCCTCATCAAGGACAAGCTCCCGTAGTCCCCCGAACAAAGGAACCCATATACGTTCTGCGAAATAGTGCAGACCATCAGACCTTCGCTCTAGGTGCTTGTCGGCACCGTGCATAGTTTCAGCTTTAAGGTTTTCCTCCTTCAAAGCTTCCAATTGGGCAGAACGGAGTTGATCAGGTAACGATGAATGAATAGTGAGCTGCAACGCCCGAACGCGACGAGGTTTAGTAGATTCCTTCCTGCTCAAGGCGTCTGCTACAACATTCGCCTTGCCAGGATGGTACTTAATAGCACAATCATAGTCGTTCAAAAGTTCGATCCAACGGCGTTGCCGTATGTTCAAGTGTTGTTGGTCGAAAATGTGTTGGAGACTCTTGTGATCGGTGTAGATGGTGCATTTGGTACCGTACAAGTAATGTCTCCAAATTTTCAACGCGAATACCACAGCACCCAACTCCAAGTCATGAGTTGTGTAGTTCTTCTCGTGCACTTTGAGTTGACGAGAAGCATACGCAATCACTTTCTCGCGTTGCATCAACACGCAACCGAGTCCATGAATGGAAGCGTCACAGTAAACAACAAAATCATCAGGACCCTCAGGTAAAGACAAAATAGGAGCAGAACACAGTTTAGACTTCAGTTCTTCAAACGCTGACTCTTGTGATTCACCCCAGTCGAACTTCCTATCCTTCTGAGTGAGAGTGGTGAGGGGTTGAGCAATCTTCGAGAACCCCTGAATGAAACGACGATAATAGCCCGCAAGGCCTAGGAATTGCCGCACCTCAGTTGGCGTCTTTGGTGCTCCCCAGTCCTTGATCGCTTCGATTTTAGCTGGATCGACATGAATCCCTAGTTCATTAACCACATGTCCTAGGAATTGAACTTCGCGTAACCAAAAGTCACACTTTGAAAACTTGGCGTAAAGTTGCTCCCGTCGCAAAAGTTCCAAAACTAACCGCAGATGTTCCCCGTGTTCGGTCTCGTTCTTGGAGTAGATCAGAATGTCATCAATAAACACAATGACGAACTTATCCAGATATGGTTTACAGACGCGGTTCATCAAGTCCATGAAAACCGCCGGTGCGTTCGTAAGACCGAAAGGCATGAACAAGAATTCGAAATGGCCATAACGTGTTCGAAAAGCAGTCTTTGCAACGTCAGCCTCCCTGACGCGCAGCTGGTGATAACCAGACCTTAAATCAATCTTGGAATAATAACTAGAACCCTGAAGCTGGTCGAATAGATCATCAATACGTGGAAGAGGATAACGGTTCTTGACGGTCAATTTGTTCAGTTCTCTGTAGTCTACGCACAATCGGAAACTCCCATCCTTCTTCTTAACAAATAAAATCGGGGCTCCCCAAGGGGAAGAACTTGGTCGGATGAAACCCTTATCCAAGAGTTCCTGTAACTGACTGGACAATTCCTGCATCTCGGGAGGTGCAAGACGGTAGGGGGCCCGAGCAATAGGAGCAGCCCCTGGTACAAGATCAATACCGAACTCGACTTGACGATGAGGAGGAAGACCAGGTAAATCATCGGGAAAAACATCAGGAAACTCGCGTACCACCGGAATGTCGTCGATCTTCTTTTCATCACCAGAGGAAACAGATAAAAGCGCCAATACGGCTGGATAACCCTTTCGAAGACACTTAAGGGCTTTCATGCTAGAGATGATGTTTAGCGGAACACCACCCTTGATACCGTACACAGAAAGAAATTCTCCATCAGGGAGAGGAATCCGAATAACCTTATCGTAACAGACGATCTCCGCGCGATACAAAGATAACCAATCCATTCCTACCACAACGTCAAAACTACCCAATGGTACCGGCATAAGGTCGATGGGGAACGATAAACCCGACAACTCTAATTGACACTCCCGAATGACACTAGTAGCTTCAATCGTTTTACCGTCAGCTAACTCAATAATATACTTGGTCTCTAATGGTACGGGTACTACATCTAGCAGTCGACTAACATCCATGGATACAAAACTCTTGTCGGCACCAGAATCAAATAACACGCTAACAGAACGATTATTGAGAAGAAACGTACCGGTGACTGTATCTGGGTCCTGTCTAGCCTCAGCAGCTCCAATGACGAAGGCACGTGCATTTCTGCCGCCGCCCCCGTTGTTCCCATCCTGCTTCAGTTTTGGGCAATCCTTCTTGTAATGCCCAGTGTCACCACAGTTGTAGCATCCCTGTTTCCCTGTAGTCCCCTGAGTAGTCGGAGCGGAGCTGTTAGTCGGAGCCTGAGTCGATGGAAGTGTAGCCCGACAATCCTTAGCATAATGCCCTGTTCGCTGGCAGCGGTGACAACGGTTACTGTCGCAGTTCCCTTGATGATGGCGTCCACACTTGTTGCATTTGGGCAGTTTTCCCGCATAACCACCCTGCTTGTTACCCGAAGAAGATGAACCCCCATTATCAAACCTTTTACCCTGCTGTGCAGACCCAGATCCTTTCCCGTCGTTCTCCCACTTGCGCTTGTTGCTCTCTGGGGCCTTAACTGTTGAACCCTTCGCAGGCAAAATCCCCTCATTCACTTTTAAGTTGGTCATCCTATGGGCCGATCGAACTACCTCCGCATAAGTAGGATGATTTCCAGCAGCCACTAACCCTGCAATTTCCGGTACTAACCCTGATACATAGTGCTCAATCCTACGATATTCTGGCACGTGCAGATCGGGACACAGCACGGCCAACTCATTCCTCCTCACAGTATACTTCTCGATTTCCGATCCAGTCATCTTGAGGTTCCACACCTCATGCTCCAGTTTCTGTACTTCTTCCCTCGGACAATACTCACGCTTCAGCAACTGCACAAAATTCTCCCATGGCATAGCATATGCCTCCCCAATACCCATGTTCTGGGTAATGCCATTCCACCAAGTCAATGCCACGTCTTGAAATAACGCAGCCGAATACTTCACCCGATCTTCTGGGAGACAGTTACACATCAGAAATACCGACTCCACTTTCTCCAACCACCTAAGCAAGCTAACCGCACCCTCAGTGCCAGAGAATTCCTGGGGCTTACAGTCCCGGAACATCTTGTAGGTGCACATGGGTGGGGGTGGGTCAACAGGACCACCTGAAATGAAACGTATGAGAACTACGAATAACGTAAACAAGGTTCACCAATGAGGCAAAGAAAACGGATAAAACAACTTACCACCACCGTTGTGCCCTAACTGAAAGGCAGCTTGGAGCAAGTTGTTCAGATCAGCCTGTGATAGGTTAATACCTCCACCACGACCACCAGCCCCACCGCGACCACCACCACGTCCACCATTGTGACCACCTCCACGTCCTCCACGCACTCCAGACATGATTCTGGCAGAAAGAACGAGAAAATTTAGTTTCGCAGTTAAAGATAACCACTAATGTTCACAAGGTCAAAGCTAGATCCAATCCAGGACTATCCCCTCAAACCCAGAGCTCACTAGGGCTTCCATGCATTTCGTTTTATGATTTTGTGTGCACCCAAAATGATAAAACGCTCTACATGGTCCTCTAAGTATTCTCCTAGTTCAAAGTTCAAATCACCGAACATAGACTCTTAGCTATACACCGTAATACTACGGTAGTTCATGACAAGTGTTTCTATTGGAGTGCGAAAGGGAGATGTCCGAGCCTTGGACAAATCTCAAGAGTACACGAGTTACTCCAATAGACTACACTGCCTAGATAATAAGTAACCCAACCTAAGATAGAACGGATGATGTAACGTAGAAAGACCAACGATTTAGAGACACCCCGACAAGACCATACGTAAACCACTATAACGTTTAGTACCATGTGATCGTCTAGTGTGTGCGACTCGGCTATAGACTAGACTCTACATGCAGTCCTAGTTCACTATAACCATTGGCTCTGATACCAATCTGTCACACCCTCAAAATCCACTTGCGGAGTTTTACCGCGAGGCGCATGACAAACCAGGATCCAAACCAACGATCACAATAAACAAGTCTAAATGAACATAAATGCAATTTCAAAACATAGTTTAAAATCCCCGTTTACAGCGGAAGCTTATTTAAAAACAATATCTCAATAATGAAACAATAGTTCAATGTTCAAAAGACCATGCAACCCTATTAAGACGCCGTGCAGACGCGTGCGCCCTAGTCCAGTCGTGCTACCTTAGCGACCTGAGAAAACATGTAAAAGTTTACGTCAGCACAAAAATGCTGGTGAGTTTACAGGTTTTGTATCCAAGTACCAAGTCCACCTGTCCATACTATAATAATCGAAAACCAGTATACGCTAGCTAGGCGTACGTTTTGTTACTACCACGATTGGAAAACCATTACTAACGCGAATACCAAAAGTATGCCCGATGTAGTTCCTGTTGTTCCTGTTGTTCCTGTTTGAGACAATATGCACCCGCCGACCCTCCAAGTCGACGAGCGGGGTTGGTCACTCCCAATAGCGCTATTCACATTTCCCCGTTGTGCAAACCCGCACATTCATGGTTCCCCCCGGGACTTCCAAAGATCGTGTAGTACACAATAGAAACCCATAGTATGACAGTAGTTACCAAATAATCGTTTTAACACATGTTTTCTCCCCCGAAAGTATAAAACCAGTATAAAAGAGGGGCCGTAAACTCACCTTAAGTTGCGTTACTCCTTAACCCGAGTAAACCCAGCTGCTATGCTAGTCCCGTAAGCGGCGACCTAACATACGACAGTTACAAGTACTTAGACTAATAACCCGCAGGTTAATTAGTCCCTAGATGTCCAGACCATAACCAAGTTCGTTTGAAAACACCGTGACTGTTTAACCGACCCAAAGTACAAGACTCGACATCCCATTGGTGACCCGAGACTTCCCGTGTTATGTTTACGCTCCAAAACGTACAATAACGCAAGTACACTTAACATACGTTAACGCACAACAAGTTATAGCACATAGTTCACGTATCACCGAAATACATCCAAATATATGTTACCAAGTTATTAGACATGTTACGGGGTTCCTAGTATATTACTACATGTCAAATTAGGTCTCGGAATGCTAATATACACTTACAGCAGCAGTACACGCGATTAGGGAGGCTAATCGCATGAAAGATCACACGATCAGGGCTAATCGCCCCTGATGTCACGCGAGTGGGGCTACTCGCCCCTAATGTCATGCGAGTGGGGCTACTCGCCCCTAACACAGGCGATTAGCAAGGCTACTCGCCTGTAACCTTGCTGTTCCGGTTTTTCGCGCGTTTAACGCTCCAAATCAGATCCAGAACGTGTGTAACTACCCAATATCATTCCAATAACTATTCTAAACATGTGTAAACCAAAATCCTTCGTTTAACCTCGTATAATCAGTCCTGCATGCAACCAAGTAATCCAAACACCAATTCACATAGCATGCAACATCATACAAACACGCGTAATCATAACCCTAATATCCAATTACTGAGATTCCTATTATCATAATATCAATATCAATACTGATCTATCATAATAACATATCAAATCATCATCATGAATCATAAAAACCCTAACTTTCTAATCATACACACTCATAATGCATGCATATTAGTTATAATCTGATTAACAATCCTTATTGACGATTTTCAGAAAGCTTTTTCGTTTATGAACAGGTCTGGACCATTAGGGATTGATTAAAAACGTTTACAAAGTGTTATGGATGAGAATCAAACCTTAGGATTATGAAAGAATGATGGTTAGACCTTGAAACCTTGTGTTTTTGATCAAAATCGCCTTCTAGAGGTTGTTTATGTGTTTGGGGCGGTTATGGGACGACTAGGGTTTGTCTAATGAAGTTTAGGAGGTTAAGTATGGTATTTATAGTCGTTTTTAGTCGTCCAGCCCGTTCCATGCGATTGTGCAGCAGTTATACGCGATTAGGAATGCTAATCGCATGAAGGTTCACGCGATTAGGCCTAATCGCCTATACCTTCACACGATTAGCCACCAATCGCCCCTGATGTTGCCTACTCGCCTCCCCTATGGGCGATTAGGCTTCCTAATCGCCTGTAGGGGTTAGTCTCGTGTGTTTTGCGCGTTAAACCCCGTTTTAACATATGTTAACACATATTAATGTACCGACAAGTCACATAATGATTGTAAACACATAACACAAGTAAATACACATATTTACACTCGTTCACCAATTCCCGGGACTGCTGAGACTCGTACGTTCCGTATGCCTTGACGATCCTACAAATCGTCACCGTTTGTACACTTGGTTAAGGACTGACATCTAACGAACCTCTAGACCAACATCCAATGATCTTCTAGTGTAACATCCCAAAAATCCGTTTTACTTAATTACGCCATTAGGTGTGATTAACAAATATTAAAACGGAGTTTCGATGATAATAATGATGGTTATGTTCTAATATGGAAATAACCTATTGAATGTTATTATCTATATAGTGGGGAAAAGACACTAGAAACTAACTTGGTTGGTTAAGTTTTGATAACAAAAGGCATTTAGATGAATTAGAGGGACTAGAATTGGACAAGGAGCAAAGCAATGGGTTATAGATAAGGGAAGTAAGATGTCAACATACACTTCTTGTGTATGTCGATCATCAGGGAAGAACCCAAGACCAAACCCTTGCTCCTCCACCTCTAGTTCCAAATCAAGAGAAAGTATAAGCCAAGATGGTGCATGAAGCCAAATATGGGTCATCTAAGGTGTTATATACACCAAGGTACCTTTAATTTGACTAATTATGATGTTATGTTTGTTTTTACAATTGATGAAAACCTAGGATTTATGTGAAAACGTGAATCAATGATGGATGGAGGTTTCTAGATGTTGATAGACATTAAAGGAACCATAATTCATGAAAATACATAAGGCTATGCTTGATTCATGTGCTAATTAGATTGTTTTACACCTATGTTGGAAGTGGGTATTAGTCTTGGTGTAATCCAAGACCATTCTTGGTTAATTATTGAATGCATTGAAAAGAAAGTGATGATTTGCTATGTTGATAACTATTGAATGAATGGTATGTAATGTAGGGAAGAAATAGGATGATTTATGTTATGAGCTATGAAAGTATGCATGAAATGCTTGTACATTGTGCTTTAGATGTTGTATGCACACCAAGTGTTTGATGAAATGTCTAGATTAATTTAACTTGTGAAATTGTAGGCAAGATTGGACAAGTATGAAAGTAGTATGATAATGGATACAATTGAAAGTAGGTTAACATGAGGATTGTGTCTTAGAAAGAATTCATGTGAGAATCTAGTTGATTGTATGATTTCATAAGAAGTGTGCATTAGTAGTGTGTACACTATGCTTGATTGGTATGATGAATGATCTTGTATGTTAGTGAGATATGAATATGTTGCTTATGGTGAAATCCACATGACCTAGTATGTTGATATACACACATATGTTTGTAAAAAGGAAGTTGTATTGCTGAAAGTTGACTTTCTGGAAAGTCAACTGATGTGGAAATAATGTGGTGTGTGTTCTAACATGATTGTGAGATTGAGGATTCCGTGTGAGACACATTAGCTTGGTTATGTGATATATACGATGTTAAGTCTAATTGCTTGAATGATGAGTCAAAAAGAGTGGAAAGCTATGTTTTATGTATGTTTGAAATTGACCTATGCAAGTCAATGTGATATACGAGTTGGATATGATTGGCTTATGAATGAACATGTATGCTAACAATGATGTGAACATGATGATATGAAAGGATAGGAATGATGGACTCAAGCATGGGAAGCTAATGGGTCAAGACGAGGCAAGTAAACAAGCATGAACTTGGAGGACTTGAGGTAAGTGGTTCTTATTCCATTTAGGATAATGAATCTTAACATGTACATGTGTTTGTAAGTAGTATGAGGACCGTGAGATGATGGAACGTAAATAACGAGGCTAAGGCTTGAATGGGATTTTATAATGGAATAAACGTGGCTTCGAATGGATCGGCGTGGATGGGTCTAGAAGGGGTGGAAAGGAGAAACAAAAGGGGAATGTGCAGAGTCCACCGTAGGGGTACGGTGGCACCGTTCCCCTACGGTGGCCCCTGCAACGTTTTCCCACCGTAGGGCAGAGGGGTACCACCGTTGGGATTTGAGGTCCACCGTAGGGGTACGGTGGCACCATTCCCCTACGGTGGGACCTGGAACATTTCATTTTTGTTTTGTTCATTCTATCGTATGTTGACGTTTCGCTTATGTGGGCGACCCGTATTTGCGTTTAACGCATCAATTAACATCGTTGGACCTTGTGTAAGGCTATGTAGGGGTGTAGCATGTAATAGAAATGTCGGTTTTGTAAATATGATCATAGTACAGATTGATACAAGTGTGTGTAGTTTAATTGATACATTGTTCGATGGTATCAAATACGGTAAGTATATTATCATGATTATGTAGATTGAAGATGTGATGTACATATGGGTACTCATGATCGGGTTAGAGAGAGAGAGTTTCATGTATGTAAGGGTTGGAAAGTATGCGTAGATTGAGTATAGGAATGGAACGTTATATTCGTATTAGAGATCGGAGAAGAAAGAGTAGCATGACGGGTCAAAGTAAGTTATATAAGTGAATTGTATACTTGTATGTATGGTGGTATTATATGAGGGAATTGTATACTTGTATGTAATGTGGTATTAAATAAGTGAATTGTATACTTGTATGTATGGTGGTATTATATAAGTGAATTGTATACTTGTATGTATGGTGGTACTATATGAGGGAATTGTATGCTTGTATGTATTGTGGTATCATAGGAGGGAAGTGTATGCTCGTACGTATGGTGGTATTATAAGAGGGAATTGTATGCTTGTATGTATTATGGGATTATATGGAGGAAATTGTATGTTTGGACATATTGTGGGGTTATTAACCTTTGTTATGTGAATGATAGGAAACGTAGGTATGTACGTATGATTGCAGGAGACGTGGAGGTTCGGATCGGGGTAACCCACCCGAACTCGAATGAAGGCGGTTGGACAGGATCACGGAGTATTGTTGGATGTTACTTCCGCGTCATGAGTAGATTACATGAGGTTACCTATTGAACTGACGAAATGGTTTTGTGGTGAATGCAGGATGTCTTGTCCATCTTGAGAAGCAAGGAAAGGACGGAGATCGAGCGAAGAGGCGGATTGTACGTGGTCACGGTCACATAATCAAATGGAGATGAGTCACGTAGAATGTATTAAGAAATATTTTAAGATGTAACACCAAAAATACATATTAGAATCGGTTTCTAAACGTTCAAGGTTGTTATTAAAGAAAAGAATTTTTCGGTTGGTTTTTCCGCTGCCAGTTTCTATAAAATGGTTTAGGGTGTTACAAGTTGGTATCAGAGCCCTGGTTTGAGTGAAATCTTGTACAAGGAAGTGAGTACTTGAACTCAAACTTGCGTGCTTCTGAATGCAGTGACCCGTACAATCCAAGGCTCGATCAAGGCTCAAAGGTAGAATTTAATATTAAGTCACATGACATATTAAAAGCTAATTGTGGTGTTTATGTTAAGGTGAACTTTTGTGGATAATGAAGAGGTCTCAAGGACACGATCCCAGATAAGTCGCGGAAATTGTAGATAAGATGGAATAATCACAGGTACGCGATAATTAACTATTGGTACCGGTGGGAGGAAAATCCTTTGGGATGGTAAAACATAGAAGGAAAGTGACCATGTTGTTAAGGAAGTAAATTGAAATGTGGCACGAAGCTGAAAACCAGTCCCTAGGCATAAGGTAATGATTACGTGAAGGCACGTGGGTAGCATGTGGACTGTACACCTGGCCAGTGCACAAGAAGCATGCGATACACGTGAGACCATGAGAATCATTACAGGTATGCCTGGTAGAATTGGAAAGTAAGTGGTCGTGTGGGTGAATAGTTGGAATGAAAGGTTTGAGTCCATAGATAAGTACGGATCAAATCAAAATGGTGGAAATACCCTTATGGGTTAAAATGGTAGAATGACCATGATGGGTCAAAATGGTGGAAATACCCTTATGGGTTAAAATGATAGAATGACCATGATGGGTCAAAATGGTGGAAATACCCTTATGGGTTAAAATGGTAGAATGACCATGATGGGTCAAAATGGTGGAAATACCCTTATGGGTTAAAATGATAGAATGACCATGATGGGTCAAAATGGTGGAAATACCCTTATGGGTTAAAATGGTAGAATGACCATGATGGGTCAAAATGGTGGAAATACCCTTATGGGTTAAAATGATAGAATGACCATGATGGGTCAAAATGGTGGAAATACCCTTATGGGTTAAAATGGTAGAATGACCATGATGGGTCAAAATGGTGGAAATACCCTTATGGGTTAAAATGATAGAATGACCATGATGGGTCAAAATGGTGGAAATACCCTTATGGGTTAAAATGATAGAATGACCATGATGGGTCAAAATGGTGGAAATACCCTTATGGGTTAAATGGTAGAATGACCATGATGGGTCAAAATTGTAGGACTACCCTTATGGGTCAAAGTTGTAGAAGTACCCTTGTGGGTCAAAATGGATGGGAAGACCTTAGCGGGTCATAAGGGTTGGGAGGACCTTAACGGTTCATAGGGTGGAAATCATGTATGATAGGTAGGAGAACCTTAATGGGGCAAGGTTGAAAGGACCTTGATGAGTAAGGATGGGTAAAAATACACGGTAGCTAACGATAGAACCAGATTGTAAAGGAAGGAAATGTATATAATTGGACGTTACAAGTGAAAGAAAACTTGTATTGACCAATGAAGGTCAATTGTCATGAATGTAAGGTATATGCCTAACCCATAATTTTGTATATACGAGTGGTCGAAATTATGGATTCAATGAAATCTACAAGATAGGTGACATGATGTTGACGAGTTGAAACTCATTGTGAATGAACAAAAGCAAGCTAAGTATGGCGTGGACTTGTGAAGGAGCAAGTCAAGCCGACATATGGATGGTTGGGTAATATTGTGAAAAGAAGGTTAGTACATTTGGATATTTTGTGATTGTTAAATAGAAAATTGATATGTTGAATAGTAACCCCGTATGAATGAATGGTAGCTCAAACATGACGTAGTTCAAAAGGTTTGACCTTAAAGGTCAAAGGATGGATGAATCTAAGCTTAGACTTGGTGTTGTTAAGCGATGGACATATGTGTGTACAGTAAGTAGTGCATGAAATGAACTAACAAACGAATAGGCATGAACAGAATGGCTCTGAAATGTACCAAAAAGGGGTGGGATGTGTATGGTAGATGTATCGGTTCGGTAGTGACTATAGAACGATGTCTAACTCTCAAGTTAAGTATGAATAAGTGAAGGTGAGTTTGTAGTTATGTTATGATAGTGATAACTCCGATCAAAGGATTTCAATATCCGTACGTTCATGAGCTAACTTTGATGAAATATTTGGACGTAATTAAAAGGGAATTTATAATAGTGGAATGGGTTGATAGTAATGAAAGCGGTTTCGGGGACGAAACCTTCTTTAAGGGGGGTAGACTTGTAACATCCCAAAAATCCGTTTTACTTAATTACGCCATTAGGTGTGATTAACAAATATTAAAACGGAGTTTCGATGATAATAATGATGGTTATGTTCTAATATGGAAATAACCTATTGAATGTTATTATCTATATAGTGGGGAAAAGACACTAGAAACTAACTTGGTTGGTTAAGTTTTGATAACAAAAGGCATTTAGATGAATTAGAGGGACTAGAATTGGACAAGGAGCAAAGCAATGGGTTATAGATAAGGGAAGTAAGATGTCAACATACACTTCTTGTGTATGTCGATCATCAGGGAAGAACCCAAGACCAAACCCTTGCTCCTCCACCTCTAGTTCCAAATCAAGAGAAAGTATAAGCCAAGATGGTGCATGAAGCCAAATATGGGTCATCTAAGGTGTTATATACACCAAGGTACCTTTAATTTGACTAATTATGATGTTATGTTTGTTTTTACAATTGATGAAAACCTAGGATTTATGTGAAAACGTGAATCAATGATGGATGGAGGTTTCTAGATGTTGATAGACATTAAAGGAACCATAATTCATGAAAATACATAAGGCTATGCTTGATTCATGTGCTAATTAGATTGTTTTACACCTATGTTGGAAGTGGGTATTAGTCTTGGTGTAATCCAAGACCATTCTTGGTTAATTATTGAATGCATTGAAAAGAAAGTGATGATTTGCTATGTTGATAACTATTGAATGAATGGTATGTAATGTAGGGAAGAAATAGGATGATTTATGTTATGAGCTATGAAAGTATGCATGAAATGCTTGTACATTGTGCTTTAGATGTTGTATGCACACCAAGTGTTTGATGAAATGTCTAGATTAATTTAACTTGTGAAATTGTAGGCAAGATTGGACAAGTATGAAAGTAGTATGATAATGGATACAATTGAAAGTAGGTTAACATGAGGATTGTGTCTTAGAAAGAATTCATGTGAGAATCTAGTTGATTGTATGATTTCATAAGAAGTGTGCATTAGTAGTGTGTACACTATGCTTGATTGGTATGATGAATGATCTTGTATGTTAGTGAGATATGAATATGTTGCTTATGGTGAAATCCACATGACCTAGTATGTTGATATACACACATATGTTTGTAAAAAGGAAGTTGTATTGCTGAAAGTTGACTTTCTGGAAAGTCAACTGATGTGGAAATAATGTGGTGTGTGTTCTAACATGATTGTGAGATTGAGGATTCCGTGTGAGACACATTAGCTTGGTTATGTGATATATACGATGTTAAGTCTAATTGCTTGAATGATGAGTCAAAAAGAGTGGAAAGCTATGTTTTATGTATGTTTGAAATTGACCTATGCAAGTCAATGTGATATACGAGTTGGATATGATTGGCTTATGAATGAACATGTATGCTAACAATGATGTGAACATGATGATATGAAAGGATAGGAATGATGGACTCAAGCATGGGAAGCTAATGGGTCAAGACGAGGCAAGTAAACAAGCATGAACTTGGAGGACTTGAGGTAAGTGGTTCTTATTCCATTTAGGATAATGAATCTTAACATGTACATGTGTTTGTAAGTAGTATGAGGACCGTGAGATGATGGAACGTAAATAACGAGGCTAAGGCTTGAATGGGATTTTATAATGGAATAAACGTGGCTTCGAATGGATCGGCGTGGATGGGTCTAGAAGGGGTGGAAAGGAGAAACAAAAGGGGAATGTGCAGAGTCCACCGTAGGGGTACGGTGGCACCGTTCCCCTACGGTGGCCCCTGCAACGTTTTCCCACCGTAGGGCAGAGGGGTACCACCGTTGGGATTTGAGGTCCACCGTAGGGGTACGGTGGCACCATTCCCCTACGGTGGGACCTGGAACATTTCATTTTTGTTTTGTTCATTCTATCGTATGTTGACGTTTCGCTTATGTGGGCGACCCGTATTTGCGTTTAACGCATCAATTAACATCGTTGGACCTTGTGTAAGGCTATGTAGGGGTGTAGCATGTAATAGAAATGTCGGTTTTGTAAATATGATCATAGTACAGATTGATACAAGTGTGTGTAGTTTAATTGATACATTGTTCGATGGTATCAAATACGGTAAGTATATTATCATGATTATGTAGATTGAAGATGTGATGTACATATGGGTACTCATGATCGGGTTAGAGAGAGAGAGTTTCATGTATGTAAGGGTTGGAAAGTATGCGTAGATTGAGTATAGGAATGGAACGTTATATTCGTATTAGAGATCGGAGAAGAAAGAGTAGCATGACGGGTCAAAGTAAGTTATATAAGTGAATTGTATACTTGTATGTATGGTGGTATTATATGAGGGAATTGTATACTTGTATGTAATGTGGTATTAAATAAGTGAATTGTATACTTGTATGTATGGTGGTATTATATAAGTGAATTGTATACTTGTATGTATGGTGGTACTATATGAGGGAATTGTATGCTTGTATGTATTGTGGTATCATAGGAGGGAAGTGTATGCTCGTACGTATGGTGGTATTATAAGAGGGAATTGTATGCTTGTATGTATTATGGGATTATATGGAGGAAATTGTATGTTTGGACATATTGTGGGGTTATTAACCTTTGTTATGTGAATGATAGGAAACGTAGGTATGTACGTATGATTGCAGGAGACGTGGAGGTTCGGATCGGGGTAACCCACCCGAACTCGAATGAAGGCGGTTGGACAGGATCACGGAGTATTGTTGGATGTTACTTCCGCGTCATGAGTAGATTACATGAGGTTACCTATTGAACTGACGAAATGGTTTTGTGGTGAATGCAGGATGTCTTGTCCATCTTGAGAAGCAAGGAAAGGACGGAGATCGAGCGAAGAGGCGGATTGTACGTGGTCACGGTCACATAATCAAATGGAGATGAGTCACGTAGAATGTATTAAGAAATATTTTAAGATGTAACACCAAAAATACATATTAGAATCGGTTTCTAAACGTTCAAGGTTGTTATTAAAGAAAAGAATTTTTCGGTTGGTTTTTCCGCTGCCAGTTTCTATAAAATGGTTTAGGGTGTTACATCTAGACTAACCAATAGTTCCCGAACCATAACCCGACTTAACTAACCCAGTTAAGTACAATATACGCGTGACTCGCTAAGGTAGACTTTCATCTAGACAACGCTGTTAACCAGAATTTGCCGGGTGTCACAGTAATCCACTAGTCGATCCGATCTCTATCCGTACATATCTCTAGATGCTCTAAACCGCAATGCTTAAAGCTCGAACCTTCTAACATGATAATCTCTAATCCACACAAGCAAGCATATACCTCGTCTTCCCGGTCATCCAAACGCAGTACCTGAACACATGCTTAAAAGAGTTTGGGTCAGCAATTACGCTGGTGAGTCCGTATAAGTAATAAGTGGATCCAAAACAAGTTTATCATTTCAAAAGCAAGTTACACAGTTTAAAACAGTTCAACACACGTGATGTACAAGCGACCCCTCAACCCTACCACTAGATCTATCTACTGCCATTATAGATCTGCAAGGCATAATATATGCCGCAACGGTTCGCAGGCCTCAGTGGAGGGTTTCCCGGTTCCCTAGTCCCGGGTCCACTGTGCGTGGGGGTTTCCCCAATTAGTACTACCCATATATTAAGTGGCTCACCTATGAGTTAATGAGTGTCAGTATTATCCGGCAGCTAGTATCTTGTCACATCACAAAAGTTTAGACACACAAGCATATGTTCACCCCAAAACAGTAAAACAGAAAAAGGGGAATGGTACACGGAACTCACCTTAGCAGCGCATCATATCATGTCAAGTTACACGGTCGAATGGTATTCCAATCCGAAGTCCACCTTTGGTTCACATACAATGTCCTAATACAATCACGAGCATTAGTGTGTGTAACCGAGTATCGCGGTTACACGTGTGGACTAGCTAGAACCCTTTTAGTTCTTAATATTGCTTTTAGTGTATATATCTATTCATGTGATTGAATAACTTTTAGTCCGTTGTTCTACATATCAAGCTTATCATCTTGGGTCCCATGTGTATATGTAATCCGAGTTGTAAGTAATAACTAAATAACCAATATCTATGTTTTGACGCTTATATAATATGTTCCAAGCGTCGAGTTTATTGTTTTATGTCCAATATTCATATAGTATGTAACGTCCAATGTCTAACTTAAATGGCTCTAAAATCCAACATATATTATGTTTCGTTATCATGTTTCTATGTTTGAATCGTCATAAATATTATATCGAGGAACCACCGCCATTTTAATATCCAAATGTCCAATGCCTGTGGTGGTGGCCGGTATCCTTCAATCTCCGGCTCTCTCTCTCTCTAGAACTATACATATGTGTGTGTGTTGTATGTGTTTGGGTTTGTGCAGAGAACAACAAATGAGGGAGGGTAGTGGTTTCGTGGGTTTGGAAATGAGCAGAATGTTTTGAGAGGTTTTTATAATATAGCTTAGTTGGATGGTTTTTAGTAAAACCATTTTAGGTCTAATGGATTTTAATCAAGTGTTGGCAACATTTGGGGAGGAGACTAATCACTAGAGGGTCGGGTGGGTTCGTTAACGGGTGTCAGTTCGGTCTCGCGTCGCGTATCGGTTCGGTTCGGTTACGTAACACACCCTCGTATAATAACCTAATATAATGGTTCGGGTTTTAGTAACGCGTATAATATTATTCTCTACGTCAAAATAATTATGAGACTCACCAGTTCAGCTTCGTATTCGTTATAATATCTTTAGTCGCGAAACTTTTTTGGGCCCTACGACCGGGGTGTTACAATGTGTCTACCCAACGACAAAGTGGACGGGATAGTTCGGCTCACTGGCTACATTGGGCAAGATTTAGCTGTTGGTTCAGGTTGGGCAAGTCTATTACAAACCTACAAATCACAACTTTTAATTTCTAAATGAACAGTAAACTTCATATGATAGTGTATACAATATCATATTATTACTACATGTTTTTGTCATGTAAATGAACTTTATCATTTAGCAAGGTGTCTTCAATGGCACGGTTATGTAGATATGCAATGACCGGACAACTTACACAAGAGTGATGTTTATGTTCATATTGGTCTGTTACAGTAACATGCATTTGGTTTATTAAGATTTGTTCAATAATGAGTACATGGTTTTTGTGGTGAAATGCAATTAGTTGTAAGTAGCGGTTCACATTTCTTTTCTTTTCTTTCTACGAATACTTGTTAAAACATAGTGTGTACATTTCTATTATTTTTTGCGTAACTTGCGGCAAAAAACCTAAGTATCATAATGTTGTATTGCAACCCATTTGTGGATCCCGCTGCAACGCGCGGATAAACTCACTAGTAATTACTAATGTTATATAATGATTCTCATACTAATGATCTCTAGCCCAGCTAGTTTGAGATAGGGTGAGTTTTTCCTTAGGGGTTCCCATCCTGAGGTAGGTCACAGGTTCGATCCATGCACACCATAAAAAAATTCCATGTGACGGTTTGAGCTTTGGCAAGGAGGACACCGGTGTGTGGGTAGAGATTCGAACTTAGGACCGCTAGGTTAGGGTTATACAAGAATTTCCATTGAGCTAAGCTTTTAAAAAAAAATAAAAAAATATAATGATTCTCATTGTATAGGGTTAACTTGTCCCATGGTAAAATAAATGAGAAGGTAAAAAGTATAAAAAAAATACAATGGATCGTAAGATATAACATAATGGATCATAAAATATAACAAAATACCCAAAAATATAACATAATGCGAGGAAAATAGACACAATGAATCGCAAAATAAAAAACAATAACGAAAAAAAAGACAATAATCTAACAAAATTTAAAATCTACAAGCTAAAGTTTTGAAAGCGAAAACCTAAAATGTAATATTGTAGAGTTCGGTAAAACGGTTCCAATTCCGCAAGAATTAGTTCAATTAGAGTTCGTCTGATACCCTTGCTATAACTTTCAATTTTTAGTAGACTACATATTTTAATCCTAACTCCATTTAATATTATATATATATATATATATATATATATAGGGCAATTATAAAATGAAAACCCTATTGAGTTGAGAAAACATTGGAAACCCATGTAAAAAATCATTATTTTTTTTTAAAAAAAATAACCAATGTAAAATACATGTTTTTAAGTGTTTTGGGCCAAAAAAATAAAAAAAAAGCGCCAAAGGGATTTTTTTAAAAAAAATAAACAAAGCTGCGAAAACACATGTTTACACCTGATAAAAAACAGCAAATAGCTGAAAACATATGTTTTTTAGCAACTTTGTTTATTTTTTTAAAAAAAATCCCTTCGGTGCTTTTTATATTTTTTTGGCCCAAAATGTTTAAAAACATGTATTTTACATTGGTTATTTTTTTCAAAAAAAATTGATTTTTTACATGGGTTTACGAGGTTTTCTCAACTCAAGAGGTTTTTCAATTTATCCTTCCTATATATATATATATATATATATATATATAGGGTAAGGATAATGTGGAAACCCATCCTTAGATGGTAAACCTTGGAAACCCACTCTCAACCATTGATGGACTTTGATCTATGGTGTAGATTTAAAGTTGATTTTATCTTTAAAAATAATAGTACTTTTAATATAAAAAAGTAAAGCAAGGGTATAGTTGGAAAGACAAAAAATGTCATAAGCCATCATATCAGAAGTCTTGACACATTTTCCAGAAAAGTTATGACACATTCTCTCTCCTCTCTCCTCTTTCTCTTCACCTTTATAATATTATTATAATGGGTCTTGTCACACCATCTCTCCTCTCTCTCCTACTTTTTGTTTAAAAAAATATTATTATAATGGGTCATGTCACACTCTCTCTCCTACTTTTTGTATAAGAAAATATTATTATAATGGGGAAGTACAAATAATGTGTTAATGTTGCATACGAGGGTAACATGTGTTAGTTTGTCATAAAGGGCTAACATGTGTTATCTAATCTGATAAAGAAAATATTATTATAATGGGTCATGTCACACCATCTCTCTCCTCTCTACTACTTTTTGGTTAAGAAAATATTACTATAATGGGTCATGTCACACCCCTCTCCTACTTTTTGTTTAAGAAAATATTATTATAATGGGGCAAGTACAAATAACGTGTTAATGTTGCATACGAGGGTAACATGTGTTAGTTGGTCATAAAGGGATAACATGTGTTATCTAATCTGATAAAGTTAAAACTGTTTCCCCCATATACCCATTAGAAGATCTAATATTTGTTAGTATGAATGGTGTGGTAACATATGTTAAACCTGTATCATTTGTCAACCTTTTTGTCTTTCTTACCACTCCTGTTTTCACTTCATAAGTGTACAAAAGAAATAAGTAAAAATAGCATACAAACTATTAACACACATTATTAAGACGTGTCATAATAGGTTAACACATGTTATTTGGTAACACGTGTTATTACAAAGTATCATTACAAACTATTGAACAAGAGATAAACCTGCCCAAGACGTTCATATGAACTGCATGTAAAATGGTAACATGTGTTAATGTCGCATGAGAGGTTAACATGTGTTATTTGGTAACATTTATTAAACTTTTATTTAATGTCAGCCCTTTATTTTTGTCTTGCTTATCACTATAGTTTTTACTTCATAAGTTACTAAGAAATAAAATATACAAACTATTAACACAAGTTATTACAAAGTATCATTACCAACTATTGAACCACACAAAAACTTACCCCATGACATTCAAATGAACTGCATAGAAGGTTAACATGTGTTAATGTTGCATAAGAGGTTAACATGTGTTATTTGGTAACATATGTTAAACTTGTGTTTATTTTGTCAACCTTTTTTTGTCTTGCTTACCCCAATGGTTTTCACTTCATAAGTTTACTGAGAAATAAAGCACACAAATTATTAACACACGTTATTACAAAGTATCACTACAAACTATTGACCACTTTAACAAAATAAATCTAGTAACTCTATACATTGAGTACAAAAACGAAAACGTTATTAAAAAGTTTTTCTACATATTTTTCTCGGCTTCCTTCGACTTCGTATGTTAACATATGTTAACCAGTGGGGGGTCTTCGTTATCAACTGCAAAAAAATAGATGAGATATTAACCGGTGTGACCAACTCATCATCTAATATACTAAACAGGAGTAACACATATTAGTCGGGGCCCAAATGTGAACATGTGTTAACTGGGGATAAATGTGTAACACTTGTTACCCTTTGCATAAGAGGGTAACATGTGTTGTCTGCCTAAGTCAACATGCCTAGAAGCAAAGTCAAGATGTAAAAGGGATAAAACTTTACAAAGTTTACATCAACAAAAAGATCACCACAAATAATGATTAATTTATTATACAACTATTTAGTGTTTAAATCTACAATTTCAAGGCTATATACTAGTTAGATCTCACTTTAAATCTAAAAAACTCCGTTAAAAAAATCTAAAAAACTAAATAAACAAATTAACTTTTTGGAGTCATAAACAAACAAACGAATAATAGAAGAATCAAGTGTAAGGTTTTTTTTTTTTTGAATCATGGATCAACTTTCAATATTCATAAATCAAAACTTATATAGTAGAACATTCTAATGTTCTACTATATAAGTTTTGATTTATGAATATTGAAAGTTGATCCATGATTCAAAAAAAAAAAAAAAAAAAAAAAAACCTTACACTTGATTCTTCTATTATTCGTTTGTTTGTTTATGACTCCAAAAAGTTAATTTGTTTATTTAGTTTTTTAGATTTTTTTAACGGAGTTTTTTAGATTTAAAGTGAGATCTAACTAGTAAAGTGAGATCTAACTAGTATATAGCCTTGAAATTGTAGATTTAAACACTAAATAGTTGTATAATAAATTAATCATTATTTGTGGTGATCTTTTTGTTGATGTAAACTTTGTAAAGTTTTATCCCTTTTACATCTTGACTTTGCTTCTAGGCATGTTGACTTAGGCAGACAACACATGTTACCCTCTTATGCAAAGGGTAACAAGTGTTACACATTTATCCCCAGTTAACACATGTTCACATTTGGGCCCCGACTAACATGTGTTACTCCTGTTTAGTATATTAGATGATGAGTTGGTCACACCGGTTAATATCTCATCTATTTTTTTTGCAGTTGATAACGAAGACCCCCCACTGGTTAACATATGTTAACATACGAAGTCGAAGGAAGCCGAGAAAAATATGTAGAAAAACTTTTTAATAACGTTTTCGTTTTTGTACTCAATGTATAGAGTTACTAGATTTATTTTGTTAAAGTGGTCAATAGTTTGTAGTGATACTTTGTAATAACGTGTGTTAATAATTTGTGTGCTTTATTTCTCAGTAAACTTATGAAGTGAAAACCATTGGGGTAAGCAAGACAAAAAAAGGTTGACAAAATAAACACAAGTTTAACATATGTTACCAAATAACACATGTTAACCTCTTATGCAACATTAACACATGTTAACCTTCTATGCAGTTCATTTGAATGTCATGGGGTAAGTTTTTGTGTGGTTCAATAGTTGGTAATGATACTTTGTAATAACTTGTGTTAATAGTTTGTATATTTTATTTCTTAGTAACTTATGAAGTAAAAACTATAGTGATAAGCAAGACAAAAATAAAGGGCTGACATTAAATAAAAGTTTAATAAATGTTACCAAATAACACATGTTAACCTCTCATGCGACATTAACACATGTTACCATTTTACATGCAGTTCATATGAACGTCTTGGGCAGGTTTATCTCTTGTTCAATAGTTTGTAATGATACTTTGTAATAACACGTGTTACCAAATAACATGTGTTAACCTATTATGACACGTCTTAATAATGTGTGTTAATAGTTTGTATGCTATTTTTACTTATTTCTTTTGTACACTTATGAAGTGAAAACAGGAGTGGTAAGAAAGACAAAAAGGTTGACAAATGATACAGGTTTAACATATGTTACCACACCATTCATACTAACAAATATTAGATCTTCTAATGGGTATATGGGGGAAACAGTTTTAACTTTATCAGATTAGATAACACATGTTATCCCTTTATGACCAACTAACACATGTTACCCTCGTATGCAACATTAACACGTTATTTGTACTTGCCCCATTATAATAATATTTTCTTAAACAAAAAGTAGGAGAGGGGTGTGACATGACCCATTATAGTAATATTTTCTTAACCAAAAAGTAGTAGAGAGGAGAGAGATGGTGTGACATGACCCATTATAATAATATTTTCTTTATCAGATTAGATAACACATGTTAGCCCTTTATGACAAACTAACACATGTTACCCTCGTATGCAACATTAACACATTATTTGTACTTTCCCATTATAATAATATTTTCTTATACAAAAAGTAGGAGAGAGAGTGTGACATGACCCATTATAATAATATTTTTTTAAACAAAAAGTAGGATAGAGAGGAGAGATGGTGTGACAAGACCCATTATAATAATATTATAAAGGTGAAGTGAAAGAGGAGAGAGGAGAGAGAATGTGTCATAACTTTTCTGGAAAATGTGTCAAGACTTCTGATATGATGGCTTATGACATTTTTTGTCTTTCCAACTATACCCTTGCTTTACTTTTTTATATTAAAAGTACTATTATTTTTAAAGATAAAATCAACTTTAAATCTACACCATAGATCAAAGTCCATCAATGGTTGAGAGTGGGTTTCCAAGGTTTACTATCTAAGGATGGGTTTCCACATTATCCTTACCCTATATATATATATATATATATATATATATATATATATATATATATATAGTGTTTGACTCATTATAAACGTTGTAACAAATGTTCCACGAGTATTAATAAGAAAACAAAAGAGAGTGAAAGGGATGTTAGGATTGTAATTAGTTAAGTAGTCGCTTGAAATTTTCCAAACGGCTCTCTCCCAACCACCATTTGCCGTTCCCCAATACATGAGCCACCCTATGCACATTTTTTCTATTAAACTATTTTATTTTATTATATGAATATGGAAAACGTCATCCAACTCGTTACAAACTTCTTTTATCGTAGATAACAACACTGTAAATTATCTAAAAATCAACGTTATTGGTTATAGTTTATGTGTTTCAGTCAGTAATTAAAATTTGTGAAATATGATAATTTGGTCTACTAATGACATGTTGGATATGTACTTTATTTTTGTTTTATTTACTCTTATCACTATTATCATAACTGTTATTAATAATGTTACAGGTCTGTTCGTGAGTAATTTGTAAAAAAATATAACGTGTTTACCATCCTTAATATTTTTTATAAGTTTTGATTAGTAACCAAATGTGCCTATTTTAATGTTTGACAAATACCTATTAAGCTACAACCACTGGCGCCTATCGCCACCCCCGTTCTGGAAGAGAGGACGCAAGAGGTGAAGAAAAAGGAACAGAGAAAAGTCATCATTGAACGTCGTTGCTTGGTTACCAAGATGAGGATGAGTTTGAACATTAACAACTGAAAAAGCATCACCGTAAGTCGCCAAAGAATTGAAAAAAAATATATTAATAATGCAATATGAACATATCAATGAATCATTGGATTTAGTATAAAGGGGTGTCAAAACACTATTCACCTCTCTTACAAATTCTTGGCCTTTTGTTATATATGTATAGTTGCATTTTCAACACGTTACACACATTAGTATGAATATAAGTGTATTTTAAACTAGCTTTGATCAATTTAACTTTTCAATTCATGATTTGTTCATTTTGAAGCCAAGACACTATAAAACACCATGTTCACTTTATAATCTACATTTGATCTCTTAAACCTCAGTTTTTTTTTTTTAATTATTATTATTCAACTCATTTTCATAGTTTTTGATTAGTTTTTATGAAGTGATGATTGTTAAGGTACCATATTGCTCAAAAACTCATATTAGATCAAATTAGTCAACATCCTTAGAAAACACCCAATTCCAACTTCTAAGTTTAGTTAGGTATTCAAGAGTTGTGAGTTCTAACAGTTGCTAATCATGAATGGGGTGATGTTTCTAAGCCATTAATAATCGAAGAATGCTTCAATTAATGGAAATGTACTATAAAGTTATATTGTTACTTTCTAACCTATTATTGAAGAATTGAGATGAAATTTGTTCCTAGCATGGGATTGTTGTTGACGTAAATAATAAATGATGGTTAAAAGAATGATTATAAACTTGATTATGAGCTTATTTCTTATCTAGTTTGACATTTCCTTCACTTTTGCTTGCTTTCTCCTTTAAGTTGACACACACACTCCCCAAATTTTCTTGTGAGAAATACCCAAATAAGTGACATCCTTAAAAGATCACCAGATTTCACAAACACATTTCCTAGTTAATCATGTTTAGTCCCTCCAAAACAGCTAAATGATGTATGTCTTGAAATAGACATTAACACTTAAAACCCTATGATTATACTTTATCACATTTTTGTTCATATTGGTTTGCATTTATAAGTGAACATTTATATATTTAAACTCAGTCATACTAGTGAACATTTATTGGTTCTTTAAAAAAAACTAAAAGGCTTGAAATATTGACAATCTATATTAACAAAATTAAAAAATTGTGAGATGTAAATCATGTAATAGTTTTAACTTATTGAGCATTTTGTTTTGAAATCCATAGTTTTGTTTTGTGTGCAAAGATAGATAGATAGTTGGTGGTTTTGCAAAGGTGATGGTTTCCCGTTTGCACAATGGATGAATGTTAAAAATAAATTTAATATAAAAAAAAACAATTAAATCAAATTGGAGAATCGTAAAAGATATAATATACATAACTACAATACTTTCTAAATATTAAAATAATATAAATAATTAAAACACTATTGAAGATGAAACAGTGTAAAGCAAAATATTACTAAAAATGCTATATATCCTTGCATGTATAAAATTAAAAATAATATAAAGATGGGTTTTAGAGAATGCTTAACTGTACATTTGACATCTATTTTGCCATTTGGGTTGTTTAAGGTCAACTTATCAAGTAAATTAAAGATTAGGTGCCAAATGCAGCAGTTACAATCTCACTGTCATATGTTGGTGCCACTTTCATGTCATCATCCTTTTCCCACTAATATTTAATTTTATTAAAATATTTTTATAAACATAGGTAAGATGTACAGTTTTATTCTTTATTTTTTTTATTTAACAACCATATATAATATACAATCTTATTATCCTTTCTTTAAAATCACTGCTTTCTTGCTCCAAAGCCTTCATTCAACCATCAAATTCCCACACACACAATGAAGAACACCATTACTAATGGCAACACAAAGCTCATTCTTCTGCATCCCTACATCCAGAAACAAGGCAACCCGAACCGCCTATGGCTCATCGCTGTTGTGTCAGTGTTCGCGGTAGCATCCCTTCTGACCCTTGTCTACACACGTGAATCGTTTCACACAACCACCACCACCACAACACGCATCACTGCCTCCATCACCCACAACGAAAAAACGCTGCCCAAATCAGTGATGAGAGCTCTTGTTCACTATGCTGCCAACACCAACAGCACCAATCACATGTCACAAACCGATATTAAACAAATCTCTGATGTCCTCAAACAATGCACCTCCCCTTGTAACTTTCTTGTATTCGGGCTTACCCCAGAAACCCTCCTCTGGAACGCTTTAAACCACTACGGCCGGACGGTTTTTATAGATGAAAACCGCTACTATGCTGCCTACATGGAAGAAAAGTACCCAGAAATCGAAGTGTATGATGTCCAATACACCACCAAGATCAGGGAACTCAAGGAGCTTATCACTTCCGTTAGAGAACAATCACATAACGAGTGTGGGCCGGTCCAAAATCTGTTATTCTCTGATTGCAAGATCGGGTTGAACGATCTTCCTAACCAATTATATGAACTAAACTGGGATGTGATTCTGGTGGATGGTCCACGTGGGTATTGGCCGGAGGGCCCAGGGAGTATATCAGCAATATTCACTGCAGGTGTGCTTGCCCGGAGTAAAAAGGGCGGGAACCATAAAACCCATGTGTTTGTGCATAATTATAATAGGGAGATGGACAGAGTGTCTAGTGAAGAGTTTTTGTGTAAAGAGAATTTGGTCAAGTCTTCTAAGGATTTGTTGGCTCATTTTGTGGTAGAGAGAGTGATAGATGAGAATGGCAGACACCAATTTTGCCAAAACCAACCTACAACGTCGTCCTAGGCCATTAGTCACCGCCTTCGTAATTGTTACAACATAAATACTACTTGTAATAGTGTAAACATTGATTAAATTTGTCGGAAATTGTATTCAAATGGTTCCATTTGTAAAGCACTCCATAGAATGTGGGGTGACCCTTTGATATCAGTCTTTTTAATGATAAGTGTACTGAAAACAAAATTACAAATAGTTATCTTAATTTGTGATATATTAGTGTACAAAAAATACCATTAAAGCGTACCTGTTAAGGCTTTGAAAATACTCTACACCCTGTTTGAAGATGTGCTTCCGGGTCAAGTGTTCTTGACATAAAGAGGCCTTGAAACACCAAGTTCTCTTAGGCGATTAACCATATCATAAAGGAAATCGAAGCTTAGTATGTAGTGTGCATTAAAATCATCTCTTACGTGTGGATGAATCTTGAACCACTCCCCAAACATCTTGTGAACATGAGCACGAATCATTCTCCATGGCACTGGATACTTTTCACAAAGCTTCAAATATTCAACAACTAAATCAGCTTGATCCAGTTTACCATTCTGCAGGCCATCTTCACCGTCAGATACCCAATCAATGGTCCTAAATCCAGCAAACAGGGCAGGATTTTCTAGAAGGGTCTCAGCAGAAAGCACACCATCAACACCAGTCTCTTCCAAGCATTGTTTAACGTCATCCATGTGGCGTATGTTCCCATTTGCAAGAACTGGTATCCGAAGAGCGTTTTTAACAGCCCGTATTGCATTCCAATTCGCCCTAATCTTTTTTCCATCTTTTTCGTCTCTTGTACGGCTGTGTACTGCAAGAAGGGAACATCCTGCATCTTCTAACATTTTGGCATAGTTTAAAGTGTCTTGTAAGTCTGGGAAGATTCGGATTTTGCAAGACACGGGAACATTGAGGTTTTGAGCTAATTTTTCAACCAACGACTTCACGAGAGGCAGTTTATCCATTAGGAAAGCTCCATAGTTTCCTCTTTTGGCGATACGTTGAGGGCACCTGCAGATAGAAGGAATGTGTACAAAGATATGATTAAATCATAACAATGTGTCCAGTGAGTTACGATCTGAGAAGGGTGAGCAATGGTTGAAACCAAAACCCTGCATGCTTTTATCATGGACTCATTCACAGTTTAACACTCTTTCTATAATAAAAATTTTGAGTGCTGACATCATACATGATACAACAGGCCAACGAACCCTTACAGTATCCTAATCCGCGAATAGCTTCATTTATAGATCAATTTGCATAAAGGGTAACCAACTTTGATCTAATTTTCGTTTTGTGACAATTTCTTTTGGTAACCACGAAAACCCATCAGGGAAACTCACGGCATCCACCAACCTACTAACCAGTGAGGCCAGGTAAAGCACAACTTATGCCAGACAAGTGAACTTTCCGATTTTTATATATTGGGTGACTCATAAACTTGACACAAGTAACTAGTAACTCTAATGTAGTGTGAAAATGGCTATATTCATAAACACCTCCCGACCGCCAAGGAAAAAATTGAAAGTTGCTTACTTGCTTATATTAAATTAGAAAAACATTAGAAGTTAAGTCACCTAAAATTAAAAAAAAAGATAGTAACTTTTAATGTTGTTATCCTAAATTTATAAAGATCATTACCTCAAATAGAAATGGGACCAAAGCGGCACCTTTTTATGCAGATTTCCATTGATTATATTAAAAAAAAATTAAGGTATAGCAAACTCAAATCATCTACATCAGGTGTCTACTGTGACAGGCATGGGCGCATGGCAAGCTTGAATCATTGACGGATAAGTGCCACGATACCTTTAAGTAATAAACAAATCTTTGATGTCTAACTATAAACCATTTTTGCAGCTTCCACATGTGTAAACATGTCCTAACAAATCATAATACAAAATCAAGCATAAGTTTAAGTTCTAGTTCTGCGTCATAACCTAAATTTTTTCCAGCTACTTTAACCATTTCTAGCCTCATCTTCTTAATAGTTACTATAATATTCCTGATATAATGTCTTGTTATAATGGCTGCAGTTGAAGTTACAAGGTAGATTTGTTAGCCTTAGCCCTAATTGCCTTAGTGCTTTGCACATTATTCCAAAACTAAAATACATGAATAAATTTGTTATTAACGTATGCTAGAAACATTTGTGTTGAAGCTCAATGAGCATAGATAAACCTCTATTTAAATCGCAAAGACTATTCAGCTTATGAGTTTGCAGTCATGTTCTTCCATGTACATTGAAAATAAACAGAACATATAGCTTCCAGAAAGCACAAGAATTGTTTCATAGTACCAATGTTAACAAACAATCATAGTTATCAAAAGCCATTGCCTTGACCGCCTAGACGACCAATTTCCTAGAAGCCACAAGATCCCGCTTTTCGCTCCTAGATAAAAAAAGCCACTTTAAAAACCTAATCCCCTAACCAATATTTACCAGTATAGAGATATATATATATATATGTGTGTGTGTGTGTGTGTGTATATATATATATATAAATGTCACTCAAATCTTATTTTATTTTAAATATATTGATTTTTAAAACACGTATAGATTAAAAAAAATTGCATATCGATCCCTAAATCAGTATTATTGAATTATTCTTCAATATATAAACACCTCAACTCATTAATTTACCACCAACTGATTTTGTCTACCACATAGTTATCAAAGGCGCGTTAATTCTTTAAGCAGGTATGGCTAAGTCAAGCATTTTATGTTTATATGATTTATAAGACAATTGTTATTTTTAATGATTTGGTGATTTTTTTTTTATTTTTTTATTTGCGCTTTTTTTCTTAGGCTTGCGCCTTTTTTGCGCTTCTCGCCTAGGCCACAGGCGGAGCCTAAGCGCCTTGAGTGCGCCTCACACCTTTGATAACTATGCAAACAATGTGCCCAATTAACTTTATTAAAAAAAAAAAAAAAAAAAAAAAAAAAAAAAAAAAAAAAAAACTTCACTTAAGCATAAAACTTGATTTGAAACTAACACACTTTGTTTTAAAAAGTCTGTTGCGCTCCGATACGCTTTGATCCCAAAAGCCTATGCGCGATACGTATTTCCGATATAGTAATCGAAATGGAATACGTGAAAAATCTGTTCAAGTAATAGTTAATTGCATAAGGCGATGCGTGTATAAGGTGATGCATTACTTGGTTTAGTGCCATTCCAACATAGCAAATGATCTAATTTTTTCAACTACTCAAACCCATTGCTTAATCGATAAACAGATTTGTTCAATCAACTTTGAATTTTGAAAAACTCAGACTCATTGCAATCAACATTATAATTTGTTCAAATACTGGTTCACTACATAGGATGGGTGCATTTACAAATAAGTTCAGATAGCTTACCCTAAATTAATGTCAACGTAATCGCAGTAAGGCTCGACAATGCGTGCAGCTTCCAGTAAAGTGTCTGGATCATTGGCACAAAACTGAACAAATAACGGCCTATCTTCCTGCATATTTCACACCTAATTAGTAATTAATATATTATATATTACATTTACACAACACACATTCAATTGCAGTCACATGCTAACAACAAACAAAACCTAAGTTGTTGTTATTATTATTATTATTAATACCTTGCAGGTAGTGAATTCCTGAGAGCGACACTTTTCGTTCTGAGCAAAAATACGAGAATGAAGCATAGGAGTGTAGGCAGCTTGAGCGCCGTATTTACGACATAATAATCGAAAGGGAAGTTCAGAGTTATCGACCATGGGTGCTACAATTAGCTTAGGCTCACCTAGCTTCTTTCAATGCGCCCACGCTTTATCAATTCTGGCATCGCCAATCAAGTGGTTAATCGGACCGACTACAGGTTCTGGAGGATGAACATTTATTGGTTCGGAATGGACATTGTGTGTAGGGAAGTCTGAGGTGGAATTGAAGGCCATGGGTTAAATACTTTAATGTTCAAGGCTGGGTTTTATGTACACAAGAAGGCGGCAGTGATGATAGACTTCAGACTCGTTTGTGTAGACAGATTGTTTTTTTTTTTTTTTTTTTTTTTTTTTTAGGGTTTTATGTTTTGGTACAAGTTGAGTATTGGTCTGTATAGTTTTGTTTGGGTCCGGTTATTTGCACAACTAGGGTTTTTATTTGCACAATCCCTTCACGGGTCGTCGAGGCCTGGACAGCCCGTGGAGGGCCAAAAAGGCAAAAGGACGGGTCGTCCAGGCCCAGACGGCCCGTATAAAGGCAAAAGGACGGGTCGTCCAGGCCCAGACGGCCCGTCTAAAGGTTTAAATCCAATCCAATCATTGGTAATCATTGGCAATGATTAGGTGATGATTATTTGGTTTTTTTATAAGTGTAGTGTGGATGTTTAAAATGGGTTTGAATGTTTGGTTTTTATAGATGTTTGGTTTTTTATAAATGTTTTTTTTTATTTGTATAATATGATCTTTTTTATATAATTGTGTATATGAATATGAACGAATGTCGTTTATGTTGCCGAACTAAACAAAACCAAAATACGAACAATAAAGCATAAATAAGCATAAATATTCCAAAAATTTACATAAACTATGAGTTCAATAAATATCTATAAAAACCAAACATTCAAAACCAAAATACGAACAATAAAGCATAAATAAGCATAAATATTCCAAAAATTTACATAAACTATGAGTTCAAATGTACAACCAAAGAAATATAACCTACCCGTCTAACCCGACCCACCCGGCTGATCCGACCCACCCGGCTGATCCGACCCACCCGGCTGACTGGTGGACGCCCCACCATGCTGACTGCTAGACGCCCAATCCGGAAGTGGACGCGGCTCCAAACCAGCTTCTCGTCGTCTCTCATTCTCGCTCTCTAACAGCCACCGCATGTCACCCCGCATCGACCCCAACTGATCCAGGATCTGCTGAAGTACCTGGGTCGTGCTATCATGCAACCTGACAGCATGATAAACGCGGGCAGGACGCTGTAGCTCATCAACGGGGGGGTCTGGCATCTCTACATCCACCGGTGGGTCGCCGTCGGCAACGTGTGGCATCTAGACCTCAGGGGCAATCGGCCCATCGAGATGTCTGAGCGGCTCTGGCACAAAATGCTCGCCACGGTCGCCAGCAGGTCCGAAAGCACGCTGGTAATAAGCATGTGGGTTGCTGCGAGGGACCCGTGCTGCCACCTTCATCTGCGTCATAGTCCTAATATTTAACGGCCTGAAATGCAAAACAACAATAATAATATTAAATAATAATATATAAAATTAAATAATAATAATAAATAATAATAATAATAATAATAATATTAAATTATAATATATAATAATAATAATCTTACCTGGGCATCATCGGACGAGGTAAGTTGTTCTCCTCAGCATGTGTCCACAATTCGCCCGGGCAAAGACGCAACGCGATGGCGGTGACGATCCCACCAATCGGAATCTCCCCCGCCGGGTTCCTATGAGGGTAGGTCGCGATGTACTCGGCAAAGCACCTGTGTAGCGCAACCGGCCTACCCCTCAAGATGCAGTAGAGGTAGAAAAGGTCAATCTGCTGGACCCTCTCGTTACAGTTACACCGTCCGACAATCGACCAACTAACCAAACGGTGTATGTAACGGATCAGAGGGTCCCGGATGTTGCTGGACCTATCCATCCTGCACAGAATAATAATAACATTATAAAAATTTCGACAGAGTTTCCTCTGTTTTTGTACGAACCAGACAACACAAGTCGTCTACAAAAATCCAAAAACAAACAACCTAAACTAACTAAATAACAATAATAATTAACTAAGCGAACTAAATAACAATAATAATAACGAACTGAACTAAATGAAAACAATAACAATAATAATACCTCTCGCCGTCCTCCCCATACGCTCGACCACCGATAGTGGGCCACCAGGCCATCAGCATGTCGTCTGGCAAGGTCGTCAAGGCCGTGGTGTACATATCCTGGACAAGCTCCTCCTCTCTGTACCAGCAACAAGTAGTAGCCCACTGGTCCATCGTATATGCGTAGAGCTGTCCGAATAATCGGAACTGTACCTCAGGCTCAGGCTCGCCGTCAGGACCTACTGGAGGCTCAACACCTGCTGGATGCGGCGCGTAGCGGAATGTCGAGATGAACTCGATCGTCAGTGGCCGATACGAATCATGGTCGAGGTCAGCTAACATCCGCCCCCAAGGGCTGTCGTCTGGGATCCACTCCTCAAACCTGTCCGATGCACCGATCGCGCGTAATGCGGACCAGTCAACACTGCGCGATCCGTGTATCGGACGCAGCTCCATCTGACCCCAGCGCGCGATCTCGTAGTCGTCGTTATCGTGCCTGTAGGGCCAATCTCTCAAATCGCCACCTGCAAGAGGATTCCCGTCCGCAGGCTGGTTACGGCGTCTTCTGTTGTTTCTATTTGCCATATCTGCAAAACAAAAACAAAACACTTTAGGCGCGCCATTGTATTAGATCTTACTGCTGTGACAAATGAATGTAAAAGTATATGCATCGATAGAAATTGGCAAGTCTTTTTAACAAACGAATGTAAAAGTATATGCATCGGTTGAAACTAGCTTATCAATATTAATCAGATCGTAACATTTAAAACTAAATTTGTAAACGTATCTAGTTTACTATTATGGTTGTTAAAACATTTTGGGTCACATTAAATGGCTAATATTCAATTCGATACCTTTTAACGGCAAACGACTTAAATTTCATCACCCAAAAATGTACAAATCATACAAATAGTGAGACGCTACATAGTATTTTATTACACCCAACCCAAACCCAATATGGTTCCCTTTGCGTTTTGTTTGAAATGTCTAAACAATACTAGTTTAGGCGTTCTAAACAAAATGCCTAAACAAACAAACTACACTAATACCCCCACCACCCTCACGGCCACCACAGCCCACCCCTACCACCCTCACAGCCACCACAACCCACCCTCACCACCACAGCACCACACTGCCACCCACCCCTACCACCCTCACAGCCACCACAACCCACCCTCACCACCACAGCACCACTGCCCCACCTCCTTCACCCCACCCAACTATCACCACTGCCCACCACCACAACCAACCTACAACAATAATATTAATAATAATAATAATAATAATAATAATAATAATAATATTTCGTTGAATATGACACCTGCAAAGCAATTTCGTAGCATCCGGGAAAACTGTAGCACATGCACTCATCAGAGCCAGATCTCTATCTGTAACAATTACACGTGGCTCCATACTCCCCTCCAGCAAATCTTTGAGCCTCTCAAGCACCCATGTGTAGTTACTCGTTTTCTCTTTAACGATAAATACATGGGCGATACAAAACGACTGGTTTGTCGACGTCATACCCACAATTTGAACAAACGGGATTCTGTACTCGTTCGTTTTGTAGGTGGCGTCGATCAGCATCACATGTGGGAAGGCACGCCAGAGATTGTACGAGACCCGGTGTGAAAAGAAATATTCTCAACATCATCTGTCTCTGGATTCTGCTTGGTGAAATAAGTAAATTTCTTTTCAACCAGGATACTCTCGAGTATCTGCATAACAATAATAATAACAATATTTAATATTTAACAACAACAAAATTAATAATAGTCTATGACAATAATAGTAATTAATAATAATACCTGCATTGGGGTTTTATCGCCGTAAATTCTATGTTTAATCTTGCTCACTGTATTGTGTATGTCTCTTAGAATACATTTATTATTCGGGTTTTGTGCTCTGATGGCCAAATGTATGTTTGCCGGTTCCAGGCCTTGAAAATAAAGCGTTTCCACCATTTCTTCTTCTTGTGGTGTCAGCCGCCTAGCAAAAGCGTGACCCTCAACATGTATAAAAGGGTCGTGGTTATGATTCGCGTGTTTAACCTCCAACTTCCAACCCTCTTTGCGTAGCCTCCCTATTAACATAAATGGACAGTTAATCTTTTTGCTACCCGTAGACCTTACTGTGGCTGTAGTATGGTATTCGCCAGCACGGTCGCATCTCAGGTCTATCCTAATTTTTCTTGCATTATTTCCACTGCCTTTTGAAACAGAACGTCCTGTCACTAGGACGTAACCGCTAGCAAGGGCTCTGTCGTAAGCCCATTGTTTCATCTCTTCAACAGACCCGAATACCTGAAAATTTATACAAGAGTCTAGTCTAAATTCATACTACTCTAAATTATATACTACTGTAAAGATATACTAGTGTAAATAAATAAACGCACCTGCTCGGTTTCATACGAAACATCCGGGTTAGGTTCAACTTTTATGTTAGCATCTTCCTGGTTGTCATCATTAGCACGATTCCCGCGCGAATGGTAACTCCCGTACGTGTACTGCGGGTAGCTTGGTGGCACGAAAAATGACTCCTGTTCCTCTACATATTCCTCGTTGAGATCGGGCAGCATGTTCCCGTCATTACCACGAACCCCAGATTTAACCTCCTCTTCACCAACTTGAACCTCGGGTTCATACCCTACGCTTTCAGAGACGTAAGACTCGTTCTCAGACAGGTCAACGGTTGAAAAGCTTTGTAAATATGTCATCGTGAGACCGGGAAGTCGAAATGGGTCGAGGGTTTTGGTGGTGGTGATGTTTTAAGGTTTGGTTCAAATGGGGAAGAAGCTGATCGTGTAATGGTTAAATCTGGAAATCTCAACGGGCCGTCGAGGCCTAGATGGGCCGTCTAGGGATTAAATGCCCTAACCTAACACATTTCAACGGGCCGTCGGGGCCTGGACGGCCCGTCCTTATGCACCTTTTTCAGACTTTTCAGTCTGAACTGCCTGCTTTTGCAGGAGTTCTGACTGATCACCTCGTACCTCGTACTTCTACGGGCCGTCTGGGCCTCGACGGCCCGTCGGTTTTGTCTTTTCTGTAAACAAACGGCCCATCAAGGCCTGGACGACCCGTCCTGAAACCCTAATTTTTCTTAACGGCCCATCTAGGCCTCGACGACCCGTCCTAAGGTTGTTTAGGGTTTTTTGTTGGTTGTGTAAATAGTATCACCCTTTTGTTTTCGTTTGTTTGTTTAACTTGGTGTATTGGGGTGTTATGTGGCTAGTTTCCCGCTAGCATTTGGGCGATTAATTATAATTTTGTTGGCCGTTCAAAAAAAAAAAAAGTATTGGTCTGTTATTCGGTTTATATTTTTACTCGTTTTTAATATTTGTATTATTTTTGGATGGTTACTACCGATCTCATCTCTAATGAGAGTTACGACCTAATATTTTGTCATACAGATCTTCTGAGCATGTTATTACCAATTTACCGATCTTGATACGGTGCTACCCAGTATTCTCTCTCTATCATGAATTACCTCTACAACTTGTTCATATCAATGAAACAATAGTTGTAGAAAGACAGATGTACTTTTGTCGATTAGCTTGTTTAGGTCGATGAAACGATGTTGAAGAGAGATGTCAGTGAGTTTTTTATGGATACAAGTTCAGATTAGATGGTGTGTTTTAGATGGGGATGGATTCTAATCAAATGGGAGGTTTGCGGTAGGGATGGAAAAAAAACCCATGCTCGACGGGTATACTCGAAACTCAAAGCAAATATTACTTATTTAGCAATGTTATCAATGGTTGTTATCATTTTTACTTATTTAGCAATATTATTAATGGTTGTTAGGTTTAGGGCATATAGTTTTAAATCTATTAACAGTAGGGAGCAATAATGTTAAGATGAATGAAACATGTTAATTAGGGCAAATCTCATGCGAGTGATATATATTTAAAATTTTAAATACTTTTCCCACTAAAAAATATCAAAGAATATAGAAAATCAAGAAAATAAGCGTCTAGGTTAGTTTTTTTTTTAACGGCAAATTTTTATTACATCTTTATTCCACCTCATCTTGCATTTGCAAGGATTTGAACCCACAACCTTACATTTGTAAGGAGGAACACCATACCACTAGACCAAGAGGTCATTGGTAACAGGTAAACGTCTAGGATAGTTGTTGGTCATTCTTTTTAAACGAATGGTGCTCTTTACCATACTAGAGTAATCGTGATTTGACCAACCGTAATGATGGAGTGTGAACTTTAATTAGAAAACAAAAACACTTTAAGTTTGTGGGGGTGTGGTACCGACCACCCCCGAGAGTCACGTTGTCACCGACGCCAAAAGAGAGAGATAGAAAAAAGAACTCGGGAGGAGGAGAAAGTTTCCCTGTTTGCACCGAAATTTCAAGAAGGGGCGGTGTTTCCGGGGGAGGTGCCACGCAGGCTCATCAAAGCCCTCCCGGTCTCCCACACCCCTTGTCTAATAATCCATGCATAATGTGTGACTTTTGTTTACGTCCGTAACCAGTTTTTTCGTTTACTTTCAAACCAACATTTTGTCTTATGCTTGACAAATAGAAATTAATCTTTACTTTTTTATACTTATTATTATAATTAACTAGCTTTTATTCCGGGAGTGTCCCGGAGTTAAAAAATATAACAATTCTAATAATACTAATACTAATAGTAATAATTATTACTTTTGTAATTAAATAAATAAAAAAATAACTTTGCTATAAGGTGACACCATGTGTTGCAGTGTTGCGCGATTCTTTCTCCTAGCTTCTCTTGATGAAGTATACCTATGCATCTTTAGAAGAGTAAAATTCCAATGAAAGCATGGCGATTGGGCCGAGTTTCAACATCGTAACCTGGTTTAAAAGAAAAAACATGATTAATGAACAACCTGAACACTTTGTGTTTTTTTTCCTGTATGAACAAAGCCCCACAAAAAATAGTCGTTTTTTTTTCTCCGTTTTTTATATAGCAATATGGTATTCATTAGAAAGATAATAAAATGCTCGTTAATTTGGTGTAATTTTTTTATTTAAAAAATCTCGAATATAAAAAATATTAAGGTTTAAAAATTATAGGAGGAAACATAAGAGAAAAATTTAAATTTGTTTTAAAATTCTTTTTTCCTAAAATAATTCAATTTAATTTTAGTAATTGAGAATTGAGAGATAGAGAGATAAATTTAGGGTTTTATGTTTATCTTTTTTTAATTAAAAAAAGAAATAATTCAAAAACATTAAAATCTTTCAATTGTGATGCCATGTGGCAGTTTCATGGAGAGGTTGAAGGCACCATTGCACGCCACGTCAGCAATGTTCAATTCTTTTATATATATAGATAAATTTTGTGCACATTTTTTTTCTTATAACTTTTAAGGTACAGTTTTTTTATAAAAGTTTTAGTATACTATACCTATATGTCTATTTTTATCTATGACTTGATGTCTTGATGTAATTTTTTGTAAACTTAGTGTGAGTAATAATTTACAAGTAATCAAAACAAAAACGTACATGCTACCAAAGACACCTCATATGTAGTTTTTTCTAACAAATTAACATAGTTTGCCAATTTTGTAATTGTAATAATATATGTGATACTTTATAAAAATCCAAATATATTATTTCTAACATGCTTATTTTTATTTAGGTTTCAGTAAAAGTTTTGTTCAATATCGAATGGATCAAATATAGTTGACTTTTTTTTCTTTACTGTGATAAACTGAACCTATATCGTTCGAACCACTTCATTGTTATTCATTTTCATAGTTGTTATTGCATCTCATGGTCTTTACTTATAGGTTTTCTCTTGCGTTTACTATAAAAAAAATTGTCATTGCTATGTCGACATCATAATGTATCAAGTCGTAACTAACCGAATTCCCGACACTAAGTTGACGAAATTACAATTACAATTACATTACATTAAATTAATTTTATAACTTCTAGCGCTATCACCATACATTAGGCGTCACGTGTCACCGTGCTATTGGTCTACGTGGCAACGAGTTTTTTTTTTTTTCCATTTTTACGTTTTGTAGGTTTTAGGCTTTTTATTTTATTTCCTTTTTAACGTCTTTTAACGGTTTAGGGTTTAGACGTCGCGTATTAACCGGCCTTTTGGTTTTTACATCTTTTATTGGTTTAGGGTTTCAACTTTTGGTGTTTTTATTTCCTTGTTGACGTTTTTTACGGTTTAGGGTTTAGACATCGCCGTACTATTCAACAAAGTTTTAAAGGTATAAATACGAGTTAGTTTGAGTTTCGACATCACCGCAACACGCGGTTATTTAACCAACTAGTTCTTTTAGTTAAAATTAAATTATGTAAAAATTATGAAAACGTAATGCATGTGACATACATTCCCCATCAACTTCCCTCCAAATTTCTACCCCTATTTTTGTCAACTACAACCCACTCCCTCTTTTTATCATAAAATAGATCTCCCCATCTATAACAACATAATTATGCACCTTCTAGTTATTTAACATTTATTTAGAAAATAGTTACTAAAAACTAATTCTTAACCCAAAAATTAAAATCCGTTTTTCAGATTTTTTTTTTGAACGGCCAAACAAACTCTTATTAAATAGCTAACTCTTATTAAATAGCTAGCGGGAAAACCCGCACAAAACATCCCAATATATTTTCCTAAATTAATTTGTAACACAACATTATGAAACAAATTAATTATTCAATAAAACACGATTGAAACCCAAGATATATAGAATTGACTCCAGATCGAGTCTTTACCTACTTTAGTACCATTTTAATTTGCAAGGGTATTCAAACAACTCCTACTAAATTAATTACGCTGGTTACTTTAACCAAATTAGAAACAAACAAAAAAAATAGGTTGATGTTTGTTGAGATTAATAATTATGATGATTCTAGGATGAGGCCAGAAGTTGTTTCCGCAACAGCAAGTGCATGATTATGGTTATGGTCTCCTTCGTAGGTCACGATAAGCATGCTTGGATCATCCAATGCTCTCTCTACATGCTTCCTAGCTGGACATCCTCTCACACTACTACACTTATAGTATCCCCTGTCAATTTGAAAGAACAAGTCCAATAAGAAGAAAAACATTTTTTTTTTTAATTATCCCAACTTTCCTTTCAAAATTGAAAGAATTTGAAGAAAAGGTAATTGAATAATTTTTTTTTCTTTTTAAGCCCAACCGTAGTCGAGTGCGAAAAAAGGCGTGAAATCTCCCATTAGCGCCCCAACACCGCCCCCGGAGGCGTTAAGCTTCAAAATTTGCTTCTGGCGTTAAAATTTAACGCATGAACATGGCGTGAAATCTGACTTGTTTTGGATGAACCAATGAAATAAAGGAAAATGGAGGTGGGGCGCTAATTTTAACCTGCCACTACGTTCGGTTTAACAATCTTGCCTCCAATATTCCCCTTGTTTTGAACTCTACAAAAAGAAATTATATTTCGTTTCCTTTCTTTTATCTCTTTAACTATCTAGTAATTTTACCTTGGATGAGGAGATCCTTTAATCGGTTTCTGCCCGTACTTTCGCCACGAGTAATCATCCGGAGGAATATCCGCAAGCTTCGCGCTAATTGCCTTGACCCTAATTACTCTCTTCATCCTAAGCTTTCTGTTAGATAAGTGAATGGTGTGATGAATATGAATTAAGTAACAAAATTGTTGATAAATTTCGTTTTCTTTTAAACAACTTTTAGTCTAGCATAGTAATCCACAGCTTTGTTTTATGCACGATCGGTTAGCTTTGTTTTAGTAAAATCCTTTTGTCCAGAGTTGCGACATAGCTTTTGTTGTCCCTTTACCTTTCGCTTTATTCTAATCGTTCTTTCAAAGTGTTTGGGGTTGCGTTTTGAAATGAATTTTTAGATTATTGCGTTTTTAAACGCAAATAATCAGTTTTTAGCGTTTGAGGTTGAGTTTTGAAATGAATTTTTAAGCTATCAAAACGTAATAATCTAAAAGCAGCTAAAACCCTGTTTTTCCAAAACACAAAAACTGTTTTGAAAATCAATCCCAAAAAAAAAAAATAAAAAAAAAATAGGGTTGTATCATGTATGACTTTTTACCTTCGTTTAGAACATTGACAACGATTAGAACCACCACCACTAAACATGTTTGAACCACAATTTTCCGACGAACCACACGTCCGTTTCAAACAAGACGACGACGAACACAACGGTGGCTTACCACCAGAATCTCCACCAGTCAAAGACGATACAAACGAGCTACCTCCAGAAAAGCTAATTGTTTTAGTCGTCTCAGAGTCTTTTCTCTGAAACAGAGGCGGTTGGTTACTGGTGGCCGTAACAAAAGGCACCTGTTGTAAAGGTGTTGGACAATAAACCTTTGTCTCTGTCTCACCCTCTGAAACGACATCGTCTTGTTCACGTTCCTTTATTGTCATATTTTGATTATTATTATTATCGCCGTTTGGGTTAACAGGGCCTCGTCGGAAGCGTGCATGGCCCATTAGTTTTCTGTTTGGTTGACCCGATAAAGAAATATAACGATTGAACTTTGTACAAGCAACGTCGGCTTCTGCTTTGTGATCTGGTTGACGTTGTTGTTGAGGCTTTGATTGAGAGAGCAGATAGAGAAGCTTTTGGACGCTTTCGAGGCCAGAAGTGGCTTCTTTAACGGCGTCGTTTTCGTCGGAGATGGTGTTTTTGAAGCCCATGAGAAGATCTAGGGCCATAGAGATTAAACCATTACAATGGTGGTTGAAGAAGGTAGGTTTGTTGGTTGATGGTTATAAATAATAAATAAGAAGGGCTATAGGGAAATGAAAATAAGAGCTTGATACCATTTGATCTCAAGTTCGAATTTAATTCAGAGGGTTTTACCGTATTGGGCATTCAGACGACGGGTTTTTTTTTAATAGGTGGTTTGATCAGGGGCGGATACAGAAACTTTTTGTAGGGTGGGCACATTTCGGCTTGACCGGTGATTGATCATCGGGGACGCGAGCAGAACTCGAGCGATCGGTATTGATTCGTTTGGTTTACCTAAACATAATAATAATAATAATAATAATAATAATAATAATAATAATAATAATAATAATAATAATAATAATAATGTGATTGACAAAATGTTAGAAGCAAACGTTGAACAATAGCTTTAGTTTAATGCCATTCAATTCTTACATGGACTTAAAAACTTCTGTAAATCAAATTTAATATTTAATATTCCACATTAAATCCAACCAGATACTATTCTATTACTTGAAACTTGAAACAACCCACATAATTACCCCTCGCTCTACCTCTTTCTCTATCAACCAGCTCCACCACCATACGACCGGCACAACCACCGCGCCACACTTCCTCTTCTTCTGTCTATCTATCTTGAAATCTTGTCGTATTCGTTCTCTATCCATATAAACCAAACTACAACGATTTGTTAATGGGAGTTTAGAAGGTCCGATCAAATTTCCGTCGCTTTAGATTCGTGTAGATCGGAATTTCTCGGCGGTTTAGGGCTGTTTTGGGGCGGCCTTTGTACATTTGGGTTGGACCTAGGGTGGGCACATGCCCACCGTTCTAATACTGTGTCTCCGCCACTGGGTTTGATGGACTTGGGTTGCCAAGTAGACAGCCATTTGTTCAAGGTTAAGTAACTAGCAGCAGGTGAAAGTTGTGAAATAAAAAAAATAAGGGAAAATTGCCAACATAAACATTTGACCAAGCCTATTAGCTAAAATAAACAGCTGATGCGTCTAAACATTAGGGACGGAACACTCATTTGTGTCTACTAATTAGATGATTACACGTGTAAAGCCTTCAGACGCAAAAGGATGTAGTGGAATATCGTCTATAGAATATGTTAGCCTCTTTGTGTCTAAAGAACAGCCTCGCGTCTAAAGTTTAGACACAATGACCTTAAAAATTGAGGCGTCTGAATACTTTACACGTATAATTATCTGATAATCATCTGATTGCTAGACATAAAAAAATGTTTTGTCCATAATTTTTAAACGCATCAAATGTTTATTTTAGCAAATAGGTTTGGTCAATTTTCCCAAAAAATAAATAAGAAGTGGTCAAATGATGGGATTGACGGGGTAAATAGGGTGAGATTGGAGGAAGGTAAGCACTGGGTGACAGGCATGTCATTTTATTATTCTGCTTAGTCAAAAGTAGGTTTGAGTAAGATCCAACCACGTTATTCCAACCCGGTTTTTTTTTTTTTTTTTTTTCTAACTTTACTTAAATAAATTATCATAAGTTTTGTATTTTTATATTTCTGACTAAAGTAATTCAAAGATATTAAGTTTGGTTCGTATTTCTTTTGGTTTCGCTAGACAAGAAGGTTAGCGTGACTAGTATATGTCTTGGAACATTAGTGAATATCAACTTCAATGTATTATAAAAACTATCAACTTCAATGTATTATAAAAAATATTATAACGATTGATAAAATTACAATAAACAATTACTAGTGTTTTTATATATTAGGGTATTAGTGAATATCGGGGATCAATGAATTTCTTATCGGTATTTTATGAGTTACGATCTTTATAATATACAGAGAGTCGACACGGATACAAATTTGTCTCCGATCCATGGGGTTGAATACACAACATTTTAGTTGTTAGGCCACCTCGATACCGTTTTGACAAAGACTTGTTGATTGTGATCTCATTTTGACTCTTATCACTGGAGAAGCATCTCGGGTCTCGTGGGTTCATTACTGAAAATTTGTTCTTCTTTTCTAAATGTGTGCAATAGCCTTTTAGTTTGGGATAATGAAGAAATGGCTTTACTCGATCATCATAATCAAGACAATAAATATTTCCATAACCATATATAAATAAGTTAATTATCATCATTATAAATAAGTTAATTATCATCACTATTTGCATTATGCTAGTTGAGAAAAAATTACTAGAACTATAAACTAAGATTATAAATTAACATAACCAAGGAAAATACATTAAATTTCATCATATAGCATTATGAATCTGTTCTAGAATCTTTGATTTTGAATCATGTTTTTCTTCAAATGGAGTTCTTGAAAGTGAAAACTAATTTGCAATAATAGAATGTGAACAACCAACTTTATACAAAAAACCAAAGTCATAACTTTCAAACAAACCTAACCATAAAAGGGATATTGTAACAGGAACTATAGAATTACGATAAATTAAAAAGAAAATGCTAATCTGAACCCCTAAACGATCGAGTTTTAGTTGCTTTCAATCTAAACATGTTATATGGTTAATGTATAATATATGTGTACGTAAATAATTATATTTAGCGTATGTATTACAATAGTGATTAAACGCAGTTAACCTAAACATGCAATTAAAACAAAGTAGCTTAGATGAAAAAAAATAGTTATGTAATGCGCGGTTGTGCTCTCAACCCCAACAATGTATAGACAAAATCAGTGAAAATAAGCATTTATCTATATACTTGTGAAGTATATACTTACCAAGTATTAGCACTAAAACAAATAATTGCATACACCATATTATATCCGTTGTGTATTTGGTTAATGTGCATAAAGTCAACTATATTGAACTAGGGATGAACATATTGCACCGAATACCGAACCGATACTAATCCTGAACCGATCTCATATCAAACCGAGGGTGTTTGGTATCGGTACTCACATTTAGAGGTTTTCGGTTTCAGTATTTTCGGTACGAGATCGGTATGATATCGGTATTTTAAGATAAAATACCGATACCGTACCGCACCTTATGTTTTCGATATCAGTATTGGGTTCTAGGAGTTTTCGGGATTGGTATCGGTTGGTACCAATACCGTCCTGAGCTCATCCCTATATTGAACCCGCAATTCATGGTTATAACATGAATTTCTTACATTGGTTTGACGGATTAGCCATTTATTTCCATTTAAAGAGTAAAAAATGTGATTTTTCTAATTAAAAAATACTAACCAAAAAAAGAAAAAGCAAATCACAACAAATAGTCAAATATGACCTACATGTTGAAGACATGCATTGTAACACAAAAAAGTATACTAGGCGAGCAAAATCTAATATATATAATTAATCCATCTGATGTTTTAGATAATTTAAAAAAAATTGAATGATGAGCATGTGATATCTCATAAATATGTTTTATTTTTTTTTCTAATTTGTACAACAACAATAAAAAAAAATAATGAAAGTGAAAGCGCAGAAGGTCAAAAAATGAAAAAGGAGAAACAAATAATTCATAATTCATAATTGAGGTGGTGCATTATGCATATGACGGAGGTAATACGGTGAAGCTTTTGCCTATGACTATGAATCAAGAAATTGACCTTTCCTTTGGTGTCTCCCTTCTATGTCAGTCAACAGATTTTTCTGACCGTTGGATCTTCATAATATGAGTATTTTATGTTTGTATTTACTTGACTTTGTTAAACAAAGGGTGAGATTGCCATGTCTGAATTCAGGTCAAAATTCTTGAATTTATTTTTAAGTGCAAAAGCTCTTTAAACTGAATATGTATATCTCGAGGCGTCCATAAATATTTATGTGTCATATTCCTTAGCCTTTAACGAATTAAACAATTTAAATTAAATTTTATGTTCGATCAATAGTGTTAAAATAAGTAAAATTACATATTGTAATAGGCTAATATCTAACCGACATTCATGAAGCAGCGACTTTTTTTGCTAGGTTAAATAGGTATTGGCTTATAAATGTTATAGGGTATGGGTTAATAATTTTTCAGTTTTAAATTGATTATTATTGAGCCAATTTTTAAGTGCTAAATGAGTTTTCTATTTAGAAATAACACACAAATATATAGGAATTTTATAATAAAAAAATTATGCCCGATACAAATAATTTGAAGCTTCAAGACTATACATTTCTCTCTCTGTCTCTGGAGTCTTTAACATGAACAAGAATCTAACAAATGGTTTATAGCGGTTTTGATGGCAGTGATGTTAGATCATGGCTCATGTGATGGTGGCATACTGTTGTCGTTAGATTCCCACAACATTTTTATAACATTTTTTTGTTTATAAACACTATGAACAATCTATAAACATGCTTATATGTAATAACAAACAAGCATATGTAAAAACTTGATATTACCTACTTGCATTTAAACATTCATAAGCAATAATAATTTGGATCTAAATGTAAAGACTTGATATTACTTACTTGCGTTTAAACATTCATAAGCAATAACAAATTGTGTCTGAATGTAACAAACTTGATATTAATTACTTGTGTTTAAAAATTAATAAACACCAATAACTTGCGTCTAAATGTTATGCAGTTTTAAACAATTGTATTAAACACGCAAGTTATATAATCTGTTCATTTTCCCCTGTTTATATCAATCATTTTCCCTGTTTAAGTGAAGCTGGTTCGTCTTCGTTTTCATCATCATCTTCGACTTCGTTTATAATTATTGATTTGCCCTTTAAGGGTGTAGATAAGGAATATGGGGTTAGAGATTTGAGTCGTTTTATTGGGTGAGTATTGAAATGACTATGGTATCATATATGGTGAATATTCGATAGGAGACATTATTATTGGTGTAGTTTGTTAAGTGGAGATTACGATGATAACATAAAGAGGGTTATTAAGGAGTTAACAATGAAGATGATGCCGATCTTCTTCTTGGGATAACATATTATTACAAAGGGTTTATTTATTTGGATGTAATTAAGATTTGGGTGTTGCAGTCTATGATAATGTGAGAAGGTCGGTTCCCCTATACCAATCCTCGATGCTGAACGACGCACATATTCGTTGTTTCCTAGTAAAATAAAATAAAAATTAATGACGCAACAAATTTACAATCCCGCCCCTGCTTATCTCTTCTAATCTGACGGCTCTTGAGGCTTCTTACCCTTCTTATGCTAACATCCTTTTTACATTAGCACCTCTCTTAGTACTTTACATGTTAATTATTCGATGTATTTTATTGTTTGTTTATTTATTAGCGGAGTTCAAACCAACATTTACATAAATGTATATCCATTGTTACATAAATGTATCTATTGTGTATTTGATCCAAGCGTATACTGTCAACTATATTGAACCGTGTTTTAGAGTTGTAAGCTAAATTTCTTACATTATGTGGTTATTGTGTGGTTAACGTATATAACCAACATTGTTAAAGACATACGTGTAAGTTACACGAGCAAAATATGATCCCTAGTATTTGCTATTTAGTGTTGTCGGATATTTTGTAAATTGTATAATGAACATATGATATTTCATTAATGTGTTTTTTTAAATTAATTGTACAAAAAAAAAAAAAAAAAAAAAAAAAAAAAAAAAAAAACAATAGGGAAAGTGAAAGCATAATGTCAAAAAGGGAAAAAGGAGAGAAATAAATAATTCATAATTGAGGAATATGTTGCATTGTAAAATCAATCTTTGTTGTAAAATAAAAGCAAGGCCTTGTTAATCCATTTTCATTTATGAAATATTCGAAACCATCATTTGAAAATCAGAATTCTAGACAAATTACTTCTTTTTTTTTTAAAAAAAAAAAATGACTGCTTTTAGCTTTCTTGTGTTATAATCTATTAATAAGGTTTTTAATTTGTTTTTCAAAGGTTTATAGAATTTGTAACTTTTTATTACAATTAATATATATGGTAAATTACTATCCGAGTCCTTGTGTTTTGGTGGTTTTAACTAGTTGAATCTAAATTCAAAATGTTTAACTATCTGAGCACCGGGTTTTTCAATTTGTATCTATCTGAGTCCAATTTACTAACGTCATCCACCAAGTCTGTTAACTACAAGGGTATTTTAGCCATTTAAACATAAGGTACAAGTTGTTAATGCACAAAGTATAACTATACCATTTTACAATTATATTATTATATAAGGAATTTCAATATATATAAAAAAAATAGTGAACACAAAACACACACTATCCCTCTCTCTTTCTCTCTCTCTCACCACCACCTCACCATCACCATTGCACCACCCTGCCGCCACCACCACCATCCTCAACCCCTACCCACACTACATTACCACCATATTCAACCTCCACCCCCACCGTTCTGCACCATCATCACACCACATCACCACCATCAATGCCTCGTCCCCCACAACCACCTAACCCCTAATAACCAATTGTTTCTGCAAAATTTTGATTAGCCACCGCGTGTCATTGCAACCACCATCACTACCCTTTTCTCTCTCCAATCCCGAAATCCTAACCCCTAAAACTGATCACCTCTGTCGAACCAAACATCATTCTACCACAAATCCACAATCAACCACCGGCGACGTCACCAATCACCACCATTCCATAACCGTCACACCACCATTGTGTGACACCGGTCACACACCCATCGGTTCGATCCAGGTACGAATTTGATTTGATTTCCTGTTTGACTATTTGTGTTAATTTATAAATCCTCGTTGTAAGTTATTGATTCTCTCTAGTTAAGAACTTCACTGACGCTATACATGAGTTTCAAGGTCGGCCAACACAGTCAGATCGTGCTGCTGGTTCAGGCGGCTATGTTTTTTTATCATGAGATCGGAAACACGACGAGGTTGTGGTTTCGTTGTTTCTCCTTTGATTATTTACGTTCTTGATTGCGAAGATTATGGAGGTGTATTGTGGTTGTAGTGGTGGTGTTGGTGATGAGTTGGGAGAAGTATAGAGAGAAAGATGGGTTTTGTTTTAGGAGAAGTACCGGTTATTCTATTTTTATTTTGTTTTTAAATGACAAGGGCATTTTTGACTTTTCATAGGAAACTAACAGATTTTATGGACGGTGTTAGTAAATTGGAGTCAGATGGATACAAATTGAAAAACCAGGTGCTCAAATAGTTAAACATTTTGAATTTGAATTTAACTAGTTAAAACAATAAAACACAGAGACTCAAATAGTAATTTACTCTAATATATATGATAGAAAAAAAAAATCATATTTTACATCTCATTGTTTCTGCATTAAATCAGTATTGTTTTTGTAATGTATCACATTGCATATTGCATAATGGGATCATTTGTTTCCATCTATGATTTTACTAGAAACCAAAAGATGTATGAATTATGATAAGTTTTGACATGCAAATGCAAAGGGTTTAGAGCACGTGATGTGCACACATCTGACGAAAGAAAGAGACCAGGGTAGTCAAGTGACCACTTAAAAAAAAAAAAAAAAAGTGACCACTTTCAAAGACGCCACAAAAAAGTCAAAGAAGGGCTATAGCAACGACGACCAATCACGACTTTTCCAAGAATTACAAGTAAATAACCTCAAATCAATTAGGTTTCTTTTCATCTTGGTCTAGTGGTATGGTGTCCCTCACTTAGGGTTAAAGGGGTGCTCAATGAATCTTATTTTCACTTAACTGATTTTAACCAATCATGCTTTGTCACATCAATTTACTGATTTACTTCCCTGAAACACGTTTTTGTAGGCAACACTCTACTGATTCTTTTATTTATTTCCATTTAAATACCCAAACTTTTTATTTTTTACATTTATTTCTACTATTTCAACCGTCCCACCAAACGGTCAGCCAAATTTAATTTTTTATCTTGGAAACCGTCGACTAGTTTGAATTGACTCAACTAAACGGTCAGTGAATTAAATTTAATAGTGCCACCGTTGTGGTATATAAAGTGATCAAACCATGGGGTTAAAAGCCACAACTTACCACGGTTTAAAAAACCAAACACACAAAAAATGAATTAGTGGACCGAAGAGGAAGAAATGGCCCTTGTGGTTTGCCACAAGGACGCCACAAACGACCCCGAAATTCAAGAACTACGGGGGGGGGGACGAATTGAAGACTACCCCCGGATGTGTTTGGGCTCACGTGTTTAGCGACTTCATCCAATACGTGGGCACCAACACCATCAAGACCATCAGAGACCTCCAAGTCAAGTGGGAGGATCTCAATATCAAGTGTGCGAGGTGGACCACCCTCTACGAGCAAACGATGAGGGACGATCCGGACCTCGATGATGAGTTGGCTATCGGCTTCACAAGCTATGAGTATGAGGCTCTTTACGGCCAACAATTCGACAATGTTGAGGCATGGCGCTTGTTGCGCCAACCTTAAGTTTATTTTCTTTGGTTTATGTAATTTTAATTTTTATGTTTTAATGAAATGTCCTTTATTTATGTTTTTGATTTATTTAAACGGTAAACATATGAAACAAACGGTAAAATTAAATAACACTAAAACACACGGGGGTAAATTGAAAAAATTGCATTTTATAAAAACCAACAAACCAACCGGTACCAGCACGGTAACCATAACCAGCAAAACGGTCCACGGGACCACTACTAGCGTGGGTGGCGGTGGTGTTACCGTGCTGGTAATTGGTACCCGTGGACAATTCAGTAGGCGCCCCGTCCCCCCTTACAAATATAAGGTTGTGGATTCAAATCCTTGCAAATACAAGGTAAGATGGAATAAAGGTGTAATAAAAATTTGCCGTTCAAAAAAAAAATAGGTTTCTTTTCTTTTCTATTTTCTATTTTGTAGTTTTTTTAAGAACCAGTAAAACCCCGGTTATCCGGATAACTTCAATGGCAAAAGCTAGTCACCCATGCCCGCGAAAAAACATCATATCAAAATCTGCCACCATTTCAGAGGAAGTTCTTGCCGAAGCCCACTGTAGTAAAACGCAGACAGCACTGGTGAAACTTCAACTCATGACCTCTACATTGGAAGGTCATGAGACTGTCAATGCACCGAAAGGTCATTGACCTTCTTTTAGGGGGGGGGGGGGCTTGTAATTGTCAGACCGTGATTAAATTTATTACCGTTACTAAAATTTAAACTGATGGAACCTTCAAGAATTCTTCTTACCGTTAGATTTTGGGCTATAAAAACCCAATAACTTCAATACGAAAATCACACCAAAACCGGTTATACTTGCATCGTATCGTTAAAATGGTCGTCCGGTGGAATGTATATGAGGAGATCGCGTTAACGAGGGCATACTTGATAGTGCGAAACACATGGGTTCATAATGTCGATTTCCAGAGAAATTCGTTTTGGAACCGGGTGTCGGTGATATTCAATGAAATAACCGGCACAAATGACTGCCCCAAGGATTCGCTCGCTAGTAAGTGGATTGCTATTTTGGTCGAGGTGTATCCGATGGAACACCCTCTATGAAGCCACGATGGAGAGGCACCCTACTATTCAAGAAGACATTGCAATCCAACTCACGTGTGGCGAGTATTACCATGCACACGGGACTAACTTCAACCATGTTGCGCCATTTGTTTAATAATTAATGTTTAGTGTTGTTTAATGTTTATTGTTTAATGTTGTTTACTTATTAATGAAAGTTAACCGTTAAAAAAAAATAGCACTCAAAATACAAACATAAATAACCTAACTAAAACATTAAGTAAACATAAACATAAACCTAATTAAAATACAAGTTAAACATAGCTAAAAAAAGAACGAATATGCAATTGACTCGGGCGAAGAAACGTCACGATCACTATCACGCCCGTCCGATCTCTCGTAGTGATATTGATATCCCTCACTTTCGGGTGTCGGGCAATACATTTCTTCATCCGAATTATTTACGTATTCGGCCCAAGATCATCTTCATTAGGGGTGTTTTGTACCGGGACCAGTGGGTTTCGCACTAAATGGGGATTGACACGCACTAGCACTCATACAGATTCTCCAATTCGTGTTGTTCCGAATTGTACTAGAGCCATTACGTAATCATACGCGTAAACTGTCACACCCTCAAATTTCACATGCGGGGTTTTACCGCGAGGTGCGTGACACACCAGGATCCAAGTCAACGGTCACAATAAACGACAACTAAATGATATGAAAACATAGTAAATTGCCCATTAAGTTTTCAAAACCGTTCTAACACAGCGGAAGCAAAATGTATTATTACAACTCAAAAGTAAAACTCGAAGTCTGAAATGTTTAACAAAACATGCATATGAATCCTAGACGCCGTGAGACTCCGTGCGCCTACCGATAGCTGCTACCTTAGCGACCTGAGAAAAACATGCTAAAGAACGTCAGCAAATAATGCCGGTGAGTTCACAGGTTTTTAATGCATACCGACTCCAATGAATACTAACTCCCAAATGAATACCCATGATCAATCCAGACCACATGCATGCAAATCATATGAATACATGTTACTACTGCGATTGGAAAACCATTACTGGACTCGAATACTGTGAATACTGATGTAACATCGCGTATTTTTTTCCCAATTATTATATTAATAAAAAAATCACCACTTTAGTTATGTTAAACATCTTTTGTACAAGACTAACCATGTCTAAATCTTATTTAATAATAATAATAACTTCATTTTTTCAATAGTTTAATATGTGATAGAACAAATGTTATTAAACTTTTGGTAATAACTATGGTATAAGCATATGTGTTGTATAACTAAAGAGCTATCGATTTAAGAAAATTTAATTTTGAAAGTGAGTAAGTGGAGGTAAAGAAGGAAACAAAGGAAATGACCGAAACATATCTTGATTTTTTTTTATCATCTATTAGAATAATAGTATATGATATTTTTAGAGAGTTGACCATCATCTAATGGATAATTCCATATTAAAGGCTATCAAAATTTGTAATTGTAACAAATCACGCCAAGATATCATCCTCCGCATTCTTCCCAAAACTTCAATCGGTTATGACGCGACATTCCTTTTCAAAAAAAAGATGCTAGAGAAGTACATCACGGGATTTCGTTTTCGAAACATGGAATGTCATATAAATGGATCTTAGGTAAATTTATCCCTCACAAACTCTTCGTAAACTTATCTCTCCCCTTTGTTATACCCCCTGTTCATCTTCAAGAGGGCCGACGACATCGCCACATCGCTGCTGTGTTCGTCCGTTCAGAGTCGCATCCGATCGCCGCTAAGCATCGGTGCCACATTGTTCAACTATGCAGTTCTATTAGTGGGTCTCCGTTCAAACCGACAACAGCCACTTATTTTTTTTTCATTTGGTCGTTGTCAAGCCGCGCACAAATGATTGCTTATCCACCCCGCTTGGAATTTCAGGTAACAAGTCGGTTCCTTGAATTCTTATCCGTTCATACACTAAAAGGTACTCAAACCAAAACAAATTAAGTGTGTCAACTAATTCTCTTCTGGTATGAAAATTTTCCGGCCAACTGTAATATTATTATCCGAGATGGCGACTTTTCTTCGACAACTAAAGTGCTTCTCCATTATTAACATCAAGGCTCAAGTCATATATATATTTTTAATATATGTTGATTTTAGAATCAATAAAGACATGTTTTTTTTAGATTTATATTTCACTAATTACTATTAATATGAAACCATTAACTTTATATAGTTATTTATTCATTTAAATCAAAATAAAAGATGAGGAAATATGTACATTATTTTCGTAAATGAGTGAAATCATTTTATTAACTGAATCCATTACTAACTAATTTAATAATTAGATTTGAAAGTATTTTTTTTTATTTCTTTTATGAGTATTAATGGTGATATGAAAACATTTGCTTAAGTTAATTTTCACATGTATGATTACTATGATGAGAATAATTTATAAACTTTCGTTAAAAAAAATACTAGTGTTACTTATTTATATACAAATTAGAATCCCTATTCACTTGTAATTCTAGAATGCGTTTGACTTAGTAGATACAATTAAGTTCCAAAACCTAATCGTCCTTTAATTTAAACTAGGTTTATCGTTTCGAGATTTATTGCCATTACTATCAAGTTACACCAAAAGCATCAAGTATTCAAGGTGAGTATTTCCTATCCCCTTTTTGCTTTTATTCACTTTTGGGGTGTTACATGTACACTTATACAAATTACAAATACAAGTTCACATTTTACAATACAATTCTAGTACTATGTGCATTTGCTTACAAACGTGCTTTATGCTTAGACATTTCATGTAGAATACATTTGTACTTAGTGAAATCATTAACATTGTACAAGACGACCTTAACATTGGATAGCGCTACTGGATTGACAACCCCCCTAGGTTGATTCTCCCCCCTTTTCATCGGAGAATCCATGGTCATTGTTAAGTTATTATCCAATTATTTGGATAAGTACACCGCCGTTCATTTAGTACATTATACAGTCACAGGATTGATTTCGCTCATTTGTATGATACATAGTTTACATAAATTCACTGTAGCTTTGCACTTGAATTATATAACATTTTCCAACTTACTATATGTATTAAAACTATGAATGCTCACCAACATTTCTTATGTTGACAAAACCTATTTTGTACATGTTTCAGGTGCAGTTTGATCTTAGTTCCATTGCATTGGATTTTAGTGCTTGCTTTTAATAAGTTATTTCAGTTTTCATGTTTCGTTTAAACTTTTGTATCTTTTTCCATTTCATCTATGTAAGACAGTTTAAATTATTCAATAATATATTTATATTTTAGTACCATGTGCTTTTGAACAATCGTCACTACGTGACACCTTGATGATTCCGCCATCGGTTGGAGTGTTACAACTATGGGTGGCAAAATGGGTAAGTTGGGTGGGTTTGGTTGTTGGGTCAGGATGGGTTTGGGTTAGGATGGGTATGGGTCAAGATGGGTAGATTAAAAAAATGGGTTAGGATGGGTTGGGTCAGGATGGGTTTGGGTATGGATGGTTTGGATTAAGATAGGTTCACATTAAAATAAATTAAAATTTTTAAAAAAAATTAAAATAACAATAAAAAATTTAAAAAGTAAATAAAATTAAAAAAATAAAATTAAAAAAAAAACAAAAATAAACTTAAATATAAAATTGCAGGGGATCTGAAGTATTTCATTTTGAACCGAACCGGTTCGACCCTATCGGGCTGGATAACAACCCGGACCGTTACGACCCGGTCAGGCCGGGTAGCGAGCAGAACTGTTTCGACCTGACCCGTTCCGTAACGACCCGGACCGTTTTGACCCGACCGTTTCAACCTGACCCGTCCCGTTTCGACCCGGCCAGGTCCGGTAGCGACCCGGACCGTTTCAACCCGGTCGGGCCCGGTAAAGACCCGGACCGTTTCGAACCGACAAGACCGGTAGCGACCCAGACCGTTTCGACCCGACCGGGCCCGGTAACGACCCAGACCGTTTCGACCTGACCCGTCCCGTAGCGACCCGGATTGTTTCGACCGGGCCGGGCCCGGTAACGACCCGGACCATTTCGACCCGCCCGGGCCCGGTAGCGACCCGGACCGTTTCAACCCGGTCGGGCCCGGTAAAGACCCGGATCGTTTTGACCCGACAAGACCGGTAGCGACCCAGACCGTTTTGACTCGATCGGGCCCGGTAACGACCCAGACCGTTTCGACCTGACCCGTCCCGTAGCGACCCGGATTGTTTCGACCGGGCCGGGCCCGGCAACGACCCGGACCGTTTCGTCCCGCCCGGGCCCGGTAGCGACCTGGACCGTTTCGACCCGGCCGGGCCCGGTAGCGACCCGGACCGTTTCAACCCGACGGGACTGGTAGCGACCCAGACCGTTTCGACCCGACGGGGCCCGGTAGCGACCCAGACCGTTTCGACCCGACCGGGCCCGGTAGCGACCCGACCGGGCCCGGTAACCACCCAGACCGTTTCGACCTGACCCGTCCCGTAGCGATCCGGATTGTTTCGACCGGTCCGGGCCCGGTAACGACCCGGACCGTTTCGACTGGCCCGGGCCCGGTAGCGACCCGGACCGTTTCAACCCGGCCGGGCCCGGTAGCGGCCCAGACCGTTTCGACCTGACGGGACCGGTAGCGACCCGGACTGTTTCGACCCGGCCGGGCCCGGTAACGACCCGGACCGTTTCGACCCGACCGGGCCCGGTAACGACCCTGACCGTTTCAACCTGACCCGTCCCGTAGCGATCCGGATTGTTTTGACCCGACCGGGCCCGGTAGCGACCCGGACCGTTTCGACCTGGCCGGGCTGTTTTGACCCGACGGGACTGGTAGCGGCCCGGACCGTTTCAACCCGACCGGGCCCGGTAACGACCCGGACCGTTTCGACCCGACCGGGCCCGGTAACAACCCAGATCCTTTCAACCTGACCCGTCCCGTATCGACCCGGCCGGGCCCGGTAGCGACCCAGACCGTTTTGACCCGACCGGGCCCGGTAACGACCCAGACCGTTTCAACCTGACCCGTACTGTTTCGACTCGACCGGGCCCGTTAGCGACCCAGACCGTTTTGACCTGACCGATCCCGTTTGCAACCTGGACCGTTTCGACCCGACCGGGCCTGTCATCGACCAGACCATTTCGAACCGAATGAGCCGGTCAACAACCCAGACCGTTTGGACTCGATTAAGCCTGCTAAAGACTCGAACCGTTTCGATAAGGTTGGTCTCGTTTACGATTCGTGTTGTTTCGACATGGTCGTCCGTTAACGACCCGAACGGTTTCAAACCGACTGGGTTATCAACAAATGCAAAAGATATAATTTTTTGTTTTTAGTGACATTGATTTCTATGAGGCACCAACACTTTTGGTGTTGGGTGAGTTTTAATTCAGATTTGTATTTGATTATCTAAAAATACCCATCCTGACCCTTTTATTTTTTTTTGACATATCCATCCTGACCCACTTACTTATTTCCTACAATTAAAATTACCCATCCTAACCCCCTTGAAAATTATACTAAACCCATTTTAACCCACAAGGTCAAATTTTAATCACAAAACAACCCAAACTCAACTAAATGGGTTGAAATTGCCAGGTCTAGTTACAACTGAATACGTGCCCGAATGAATACTGAATACTGCATACTGAATACTGAATACCTAAGAGACAACATGCACCTGACCGACCTCCAGTCGATGAGTGGGGCCGGTCAAGCCCAAATAGATCTATCCACATTTCCCCCGTTGTGCATCCCCGCACATTCATGGTTCTCCCCGGGACTTCCAAAGATCGCATAGTAATATAATGAATACTCTAAAACATAATGAATACTCCAAAACCCAATGAATTCGTGAATACCAAAACGTAGTTGACACACCTTTCATGAAAACATAGTTGAAACGCCTTTTATGAAAACATAGTTGAAACGCCTTTTATGAAAACATAGTTGACACACGTTTAAAGAACACAGCATGTTTTTTCCCCGAAAATGTAAAACCAGTAAAAGAGTGGGGCTGTGAAACTCACCTTAGAGTGCGCCTTCAGATATTTTAGAATCCCAACACGTGTATGATGACCCAACTTAGTGACGACCTATCAATGAGTTTACATAAGTGTGATGACTACTAACCCAAAGCCTAATCAGTCCCCAAGTTGTCCAGACCGTGACCGTGTATGTTGAAAACATGTTTAAACGTTAAACCAACCAAACCAGACAATACCCGGCATCCCATTGGTGACCCGACATCCCACGTGTTAGTCACATACAAGATATCATGCAATATATGCAATTAAACACTTAGCATGCGCAAACATTCACCCTATCTAGCATAACGCCCAATTAACGCATAACAAGTCTGAACACGTGTTACAAGTCATTGGACATGTCACGGGGTTCCTAACATGTTCCTAGGCGTCAATCCGTGTTTCGGGATGTTAAAATATACATACAGCAGCATTGCACATGATTAGGAATCAAACATGTGATTAGGAAAAGTCAACTGGTGATTAGGAGAGTCAAACTAGTGAATAGAATTGTAATCACTAGTAAAGTGGGGAATAGAATTGTAATCACTAGTAAAGTGGGGAATAGAATTGTAATCACTAGTAAAATGGGGAATAGAATTGTAATCACTAGTAAAGTGGGGAATAGAATTGTAATCACTAGTAAAGTGGGGAATAGAATTGTAATCGCTAGTAAAGTGGGGAATAGAATTGTAATCGCTAGTAAAATGGGGAATAGAATTGTAATCGCTAGTAAAGTGGGGAATAGAATTGTAATCACTAGTAAAGTGGCGAATAGGGCTGTAATCACTAGTAAAATGGCGAATAGGGCTCCTATTCGCTAGTACTGCTCTGTTCCATCCTTTTTGCGCGTTTAACCCTCCAAATCAGATCTGAATCATGTGTAAACACCCAATATCCAACCCAAAACATTAACCCAACTATTTCAAGCAAAAACCCCTAATTTATCATCACCCTAGCCGTCCCGAATGCATGCGGTTTCCCAAAATAGCATAACTAGCATGTAAGCATCACATCAACATGCGAAACTTACCCTAAATAGCAAATATCCAGATTTCATCACATAACGACGTTGTCCGACAATATCCTATTGTTCTAGCATCATCCTAGAGTAAACCCTAACCTTAAACAATCATCAAAACACATCATATCATCATTAATCCTTCATAATCATTCAAACGGGTCAAAACGCCTAATATCAATATTACACATCTATGAACCTTCAAACTCCTAGGTTATCATCATATTAACTCATTTAGGTTAGAAACACAATAATAACACAAGAACAATCATGTTTAAACAATAAAAATCCTATCTTGCATGAATACATCACATATAACAAGTATAGAGGTTTGGGTTTGTTTTGAAACTGATTTTAATGAGTTTTCAAAGACACAAATGTTTAGAAATCAGGTCTGGACCTTTAGGGATCAAAACAATATCATTACAAAGGTTTGGGATGAAGAACACACCTTGAAATTATGAGATTATGAGGTGTAAAGCTTGGAAATGTGATTTCTTGTTCAAAAACGTGTTGCAGAGGTTGAATAAGGTGTGGGGTGGCTTTGGGGTGTATTAGGGTTTCACAAATGATGTTTTAAAACATAAGGGTGTTATTTATAGGCGTTTTTAGTCGTCATGTGCAGATCAGGCGAGTACAGGATGATTACAGGCGAGTAGAGCTGTAATCGCCTATACCTGTAACACCTTGCCCCTCTCACCACCAATATTGTCCGCTTTGCCCACCCATGGTTGCACATCTAGAGCTCACGGATTTGTTTTTGGTTGCCCAGTGGAGACGTCCCAGGAGGTCACCCATCCTGAAATTTCTCCCACCTGAGCACGCTTAACTGTGGAGTTCTCCTCTCATCCACTAACATTAAGCCGCAAAACGCGTTGGTGATTTAAGAGGCAGAATATTACTTATGAACCAAGGATCTCTCCTGGCTACGACCGATGTGGGATTTTCCTAGGGTTATTCACCCCCCGTTAGAGTCTCATCGTCCCTGATGAGGTATGCACCCACCATCCCGAACGGCACAGGAGTGGCTCTGATACCATCTGTAACACCCTGCCCCTCTCACCACCAATATTGTCCGCTATGCCCACCCATGGTTGCACATCTAGAGCTCACGGATTTGTTTTTGGTTGCTTAGTGGAGACGTCCCAGGAGGTCACCCATCCTGAAATTTCTCCCACCTGAGCATGCTTAACTGTGGAGTTCTCCTCTCATCCACTAACATTAAGCCGCAAAACGCGTTGGTGATTTAAGAGGCAGAATATTACTTATGAACCAAGGATCTCTCCTGGCCACGACCGATGTGGGATTTTCCTAGGGTGTCACAATACCTACTAGCGAGTAGACTGTAATTGCCTATACCTATTGGCAATTACGCGTAATCACCTATAATGTCATGCAATTACGCGTAATCACTATTTTAACACATATAAACACGTATTCACATACCGACACGTCATATAATGATTATAAGCACATAATACATGATAACTAACACGTTCCCATCCGTTCACCAATTCCCGGGACCCGAGATTTACGTGTGTGCGTTAAACCCGGTGATTCTACAAATCACCTATTCGTGTTCACGTGGTTATCGACCGACTCCCAATGATCTCGTGGATCATCGTAACGACTCCCGATGATTCCCGGAACCATCATAACGACTCAACTGACCTAGCTAAGTATGTTTGAAAACGTTTTTTGCTAAGGTAGACTTATGTGTTTTATAAAATGTTAACCTAAACGTGCCGGGTGTCACATCATCCCCCTGTTGAAAGAATTTTCGTCCCGAAAATTTCCCGAAGTCAAAGAGAACGAAGCGATAAAAAGAAAAAAATTTCCCGGTCGTCACATAAACCATTTCTTCGGCGGTCAAATCGTCAGGATCTTGTGGCTCGTAAAATTCAAATGTGGGGTGTGTAGTTGGTTGATGTGTTGTCGGTTGTGTTGTGGGTGTGGGTGTGTGTGTGTGGTCGGTTGATGTGTTGTGAGGCGGGTTGATCGTCGTCGTCGACGACGATACGTATTCGGAAGCATACTACCACCACCCATATTAAAAATTGTTGTTTTTGTAAAAACGGTCCACCTTTTATGTGAGGTAAAATATATATATTCTTGGTAAAAACGGTCAAAATGTAAACGGTCAAAAAATAAACGGTCAAGGGTGAAAAAAAGGTGGCAAGGTTTTATTGGTCGAATTAAATGACCGTTTCTTTGTACCAACACGGTAACAAGAACCAGGAATTGGTTCACGGGAACCCTACCAGCACAGGTGGCGGCGGTGTTACCGTGCCGGTAGTTGGGTACCCGTGCCCAAATCTGGTAGCGCCTCGTCCCCCTTACTCTAAACAGTGTTTAAAAAAATTATCTATAAAAATTATAGTGGCGGGTCGCTAATTCGATTCGAGTCGAGTCGAGTCAAACATTAAATACAACAAATATCAAATTTCTAAGCATTGTCTAACAAACAATTGAACAAAGACACTAAAACATTAAAAAGGAGACAAAGGGTTGATACCTGGATGAACAATTACAGTTCAGCCCGTCGATCTTTAAGATTTTTTAATTCTTCAATTATGGATAGGGGTGTAAACGAGCCGAGCTAAGCCCAAGCTCGACCAGGCTCGAGCTCGAAAAACTTACGAGCGCTCGAGCTCGGCTCGTTTACTATCTATTAGTTAATATTTTAAATAAAAGTAATATAAATAATAGGTTCGGAGCTCGATAAACGAAGTTCGGCTCGGGCTCGTTTAGTAAACAAGTTTAAATGAGGGGGTAAATATTATTAAATATTAATACTTAATATTACACTAAGGCTCGATAAGGTTCGACGACCCTGACGAGCTTCACATGCTAGGCTGAGCTCGGGCTCGATTAGTAAACGAGTTTTGTTTTAAGCTCAAGTTCAGGCTCAATAAGGTCCGGCTCGTTTCGAGCTTTTTACCAAGCCGAGCTCGAGTAGCTAAGAGATATCAACTTCATCGTTTGCTCGTTGAATCTACTATCCTGCTCATGTAGTTGTTGGGCTTAGGACTTTAGGATTTAGGCTTTACATTTACTTTGTTATGGGTTAAAGTTTTGGTTTATATAACTATATTTTTTTAAACGAGGGGTCGAAACCGTATATACAAAAAAAAAGATCCATACGAAGACTACATACTTGAAACTTCTGAGCGAAACTTCGGGGGGGGGGGGGGGGGAGGGGGGGGGTCTGTCGCCCCTCCCCACCCCTTGAATGCTACGCCCTTCATAAAAAATGTGTTGTTATAAGTTCTATTTAAGTTAACAAAAAAAAAAAATAATAATTTAAGAAACACTATTCTTAAAAAGTTAATAAACTCTTTGCCCGACACGTCAAGTTACCATCAACCATTCTACCATTGGAGATTGTTGTTCATTTTTTTCGTTTGAGTATGTCACACCCGGTTCAACACTCCGGATCATGACGTGACTTGGATTTACACAAAGCTTACTTAAAACAAATGTTAATATTACCATAGCAAAAGTATTACATTAACAACCATATCTTACCCTTACATATGTTCCAAAGTACTAATGGGAACCGTGGTGGTGTTGGTAGTGCTTTTGTGATGGAGACCGTGGTGGCTAGGGTTATATTAGTTACACTTTAATCCCTTAAATTTTACTTATTTAAATTATGGGTTATGGGATTCATACACCATGTGACGTCACATTCTGGGGGTGTGACATCACATTTTGGGGTATGTGGGAGCTACCTATTGGTGTATGATGTGGGCCAGGATGTATAAATCCTAAATAGGGGGTGTATGAATCCTAATTACCTTAAATTATAGTTAATGAGGTGATACTTATGAATTTGTGATTGATTGATTGAGGTGATAGGTAGAGTTACTCTAGAATAATTATCATTGGAGTGTAAATGTGTAATTACATTATTTATTGAAAGTAGTTACTCTAATTATATAAACATTTACGTTATGTATAACTAGATTAATTATATTACATTGATGATTATATATACTAGTTATATAAAAAATTAAGCTACTTGTAAAACTACTAAAAATATCTAATTGTTTGTTGTGGTTCTTGCACTTCATATTTTTCACATATTTTTAGTAGAAGATTCGAGTTAGATGAACAATCCTAGCATTTGAGTTTGAGCTTTTCACGATGAAATGGATTGACATAAATATAAATGAGTATGAGGGTATCTTTTTGTGAGAAAGGAGATATGATATATTTATGGTGTTGCCACCGTACGGAATTTGGTTAAATTTCAAACTTTGCTTGTTCAGTAGGTTAAGTTTTTTTAACCAATTACACACACTTGAACACGATCCAAACTCGGAATACGTGAACCTAACACAACCTAAATTGTGTCAGCATATGAACCCAAAGACCACTTAAAATTCATAGGTTGACCCTAACAAGACCCATTTAACCCATTTTTTTATTTTTTCGAATACTAATGTTACAAAATCAAAATTTAGCCACAAAGTGTGTGTATATATATACAAAGTAGTTACATTTTAACTATAACATCTTATGTGAATTTATCTATTAAGTCATTATCATGGCATAAAAATACAAGCAATTTAATTTATGATATAAAACAAGTTTTGAAAAATAAAAAAAAATATAAACGGTTAAGCGGGTCAACTCGTCGGGTTTGCACGAACCTAACCTGTTTAGGTAAAGGGGTTCGTGGTTTCAACATGCGTTTAGACCAAACCAAACCTGTGAATTTTGTGTTAGATTATGTCGTGTTAGAAATTAACACTTTTAGTTATGAACGGGAACCAACCCATTTTGAGTGATTGAGATAAAACAAGTTAACACAAGTTAAAAGGAAGTATAACTATTGAGATGGCTGAAGTTTTGAGTTGAAAATAGGTCAAACCTTGCTAAAATGAGACGAATCAAGCAGGTGAAGGGCCTGGCGTTGTTTACGCTAGGGCCGAGGATGGAAACGCCAGTTTTGAGTCCCTACGATGGTCTTCTCTATGCTGCCAACCCCTTGTTTGCTTACACAGGGTTGGCGTTAGTAACGACGATCCCTTCCTTTCCTCTAGTTTTTTGTGTTAAACTTTGTTGGCTTAAGGTCTTGGTTTGGATTAAACGTAGATAATAACAAGTGTCTGTAACTATAGACTAGTTAAGGATAGTAAATTTGAAATATTTTGTACATGGATCGTATGATTCATCAAGAAATCTATACTATATTATAATGCATAAGACAATGGTGGTTTAAGATACCCAAAACTTAAGAACTTTATTTTCATTAACAACCCTAAAATTGATGTAAAATAGTCATTTAAACACTTTTACACTTTGATATCTTATCTTAGTTACACTTTAATCCCTTAAGTAGTTAAGTCTTCTTTTCCTTATTCTAAGCATACAATCTCTATGATTTTTAAGTAGTCATATTTTTTTCATACATTGATACTTTTACAAAAAAAAAAAAAAAAAAAAAAAAAACATCAAAGTAATGAGCATTTTATTATCTTTAATTTGAGTATAGTATTATTATTTTTTTTAATTTAAAAATTTTTATGTGCTAAGTGATTAACAATATCTAGGAGTAAGCAGTAACTAAACCGTTCACCAAAGCCAAACCAAAAAACATACATAACCGAACCAAAATCAATTGAAAAACTGAATTAATCAACATCTGATTTAACTTAAAATCGGTTATCGTTTTCTTTTTGTACTCTTGGTTAACCGAAATCAGTTAAACTGAAACGAAATCATTCATATATACATAATAGCGTGCCTGAACGATTTAGTAAGGAACACAAACACTTCTAATGGTGCATGGTTGGGTTTAGTTCAGTTATTAGCCTAACCAAAACAAAAATCGTCATTATCGATCTTATTAACCAGCCGATTTTTTGGTTCAGTCTATTTGGTTATATTGTCCTTTTTAGTTCGGTTTAGTTAATAACCAAAACCAAATTTTGGAATTTTTTTTGGTTAGAAGTATATGAAATGGAGGTATAAATACACGAAATGGATGTATAAAAGTATAAATATATGAATATAAGAATGGTTTTGTTTCATGAATTTATAGCTCCATTTTATGTACTTATAGGCAAAAATGTTTAATTTGGTGTTTTATATGGATTAGGGCTGCAAACGAACTGAACTTTCAGCGAACAGTTCATGAACCGTTCGGTGGGAAGTTCGTTTGTGTTCGTTCGTTTAATAAAGGAACGATTAGTTAAACGAACGAACATGAACAGATGTTGTGTTCGTTCGTTTATGTTTGTGGACGTTCGGTAACGTGTTCGTTTGTGTTTGATAGTTTAATGGAGTTTTTAATTTTTATAATTTGATTTTGTATTCTTTAATTTTATTTATTTTATTAAAATGAATAAATAATCTATGTGTAGTAAGTATATAAGACTTCATGTTTTAGTAAATGAATACTTCAAGTTTAAGATAAAAGCTTAGTTTTTGAGACACTACTTTAATATGTTTTACCAATATTATATTATATACCAAGTATGTTTGTATAATTAGGTTTTATGTTGGGTGTTCTACTTAATTTCTTAATATATGTTAATTTGATCTTATTCGAAAATTAATATATGTTCGTTTGTGTTTGTTTTGGTTCATGAACAATTCTTTGGGTTCATGAACACTTGTTAGTGTTCGTTTATGTTCGTGTGTGTTCATGAACAAAATTAACAAACGGACACAAACGAACACGAACACGCGTGTTATCTTAACAAACGAACACGAACAAGAAATCTCGTTCGGTAAGTGTTCATGAACTGTTCGTGAACACATAATTTCCTTAGCAAACGAACACGAAAAAGGTCTTGTTCGTGTTCGTTCAGTTCGTTTGCAGCCCTAATATGATAATGGACTGCCTTAAAATTTAATAAAGGTACAAAAGAATCACCTAAGGAAAAAAAAAGTGAAGGAGGAACTGAGGAAGGCAATAATAACATGACCCGGTCCAAGAGCCGTGTTGGACTCTTTTTCTATTTGACATTTCATGTCATGGTCTGCCACATTGAAATTGAGTTATCGGAACTTTAATTTGACATTTCATGGTCTCCTACAAGGAAATAAAGTTCTGAATTGCTCCAAATTCTCCTATTTGACTAGTGCTTTTACTTTTACTTTTTTTTTTTTGCCCTCATCCAAATAATTTTCGAAATACATGGTGAGAATTAAATAGGTGCAAATACATGGTGAGAAATCAATGATACAAGTGAGGGGTGTTTATCGAGTCAAATACATTAAATTACAAGTTATTTGAACCGGGATATTCAAGTTGAAAATTTGAAAACTCTATTCAAATTCGATTAAAAGTTGAATAAATCACTTGAAATAATCTTATTTGAATTAGAGTCGAATTTCGGTTATTTGACTTATTGGAATTAAGAAAACAGTTACTGAAGCTTAAAATTCATAAAAATAAACTAAAAATAAGTAATAAGTCACTATTTGCCTAAACTTTACAATCTAAACACGTATATAATTGCATTGCAAAAGGTCAAAAACAACATAAAAAGGCTAACAAGATAAATAAAAACAATGGTCGAATCAACAATAGCAATCAAGATTCAAGAGAGTTCAAAACAATCCCAACGACATTACGCTACAACCAAAAAAGAAAGAGTCCCAAAACAACATCAAAGCAATCCTAACAACATCAAAACAACATGATAACTTGTAACGTAATGAAAACAACCAAGCAGCTCTTTGAGGACTTGCTCGTTGTGTTAATGAGGTTTACTGTTATTAAAAAAAAAAAAAAAAAAAAAAAAAAACCAGTAACAAACAGCCTTAAATCAACACAAATATGAAACCACCACCAGTTGGAAACGATGATAAGCTTTGCGGTTTAACGATTAGGGTAAATGTTAAATCAACACAAATATGAAACCAACACTTGTAACTCAGTTGGTTGAGGGCCTAAAGTTTCTTATGGAAGGCTTAGGTTCAATTCCCACTAGCTATATTTGGAGGACATTGGTGGATGGGAAATGAGGGATGACCCGCCATTGGTTTGGGTTCGAGTCCTGATCCCGACCGGTTTTACCGACTATTTCACCGTCGTGCCTTCAGGCGGGTGAGTGGTCGGGTTTTCCCGGGAATTGGTGGCAATTGGTGGCCCGGGTATTCTCGAGTACCTGATTCGCCAAAAGGGTGCCCGAGAGTGCTCGGAATTGATTCGTTGGCTGTTTAAAAAAAGCTTTGCGGTTTAACGATTAGGGTAAATGTTAAACAAAATTGATTGCTGATCCATTGATTCTTGGATTGATTCCAGATAGATCGTTTTATAGCCCACACAAGACTTAAAGGTCCATGTTATATACTATTTTGAAGCCCAAATCAAAACGAAATGTTTGATAAAAAGTAGAAATGAAATTGTGTTAGACAAAAACTTTTTGTACTTTTGTGAAATTTTATAAAAATTAAATGTAGGTAGCTTGAAAAAACTTGGAACACATCATTCCTTTTGGGGCTTTCAAATGCATCATAAAATGTGTAATGTAGCATCTACATGGTTGAGTTGACTGTGCGCTTGAGATACCACCTATTCACCTTCAAGTATATAAGGTGGATCACAAACAAGCATCATAAAATTGTTGATTTTTGAAGTCGGCTAGTCGAAAAATATGAAGACTTCAAACTATGTATGAGTTGAACTCAAGACTCATTCTTTTGTGCTGTTTGTTCATCGAACATAACTCATTTTATTGTTGTTTTCATTGTCTATTAACAAGTTATTTGATACATATGATTTTAGGCAAAATTGAGTCGTTTTGAATGAGTGGTGATGCTTTAATTCTGCATTTCTGCCATTCTTTTCTTGAAACTCAAATTGACCTGATTCTTATCTAAACAAGATTTGAAAATGGGGCTTCTAAAAAATGCAGGACTAAAGTGATTGCTATAGGGCTTGCCCCATTGGGCTAGCTACCCTTGAAATGAACATTAATCGATATGATGCTATAACACTCATTGGATGGTACTGTGGTAGGTTTAAGTGAAGAAACAAATAGCCTAACCTCCTTGTAAGGATGATAGTCTAGATGCAACCACAGGATTGATCCTTCACTAGCACTTCCTGGATTGAGGTAACCTGCAAATAAAATCGAGTGGGTAGGGAGACAACTACACAAGGTAGTAGTTTATAACAAAAACGGGGGTGAATGGGGATACTATCAAGTGTGATAGTTCTTAGGGTTAGCCAAAAGTGTCCTCTCTATTAAGGAGATGATCCCTTATATAGAGGTGGACGTATGCCACCATTACCCAGAACCCTAATCATAATGGGCCAGGCCCGATTAGGGTTGTCTCCACTACCCAAGGATTATATTAGTAAAGTAGTTAAGATATAGCGATAAATAAGGAATCATGGAACGATTACCGCTTTTACCGCTTACGCGCGCGAGTATCTCTCCACGATTGTAGGAGAGTCGTTGCTGCTTCGCTGATATCACTCCGTGATGATAGGAAGGTAGTTAATGCTTTGATATACGGATTAACCTCTTTCATGCGCGTGAAGATCTTCCGCGGGCTGAATTCCGTGTTTGGGTATGCTCTGCGCATTTGTGAGCACCCAATCCCATCAAGTTCCCCCAGTCCAGCGTGTACCCTTTTCTCGAGTGTATGAGGGAAGGGGGTGGATGGTGGACTTAAAGAGTGAAAGCCCCTGGATGACAGCTCATCTTTCCTTGGTTGTGAAAACCTGGTAATCAGTGGGTCGTTGTTGCCAATTAATGGAGAATCGGAGCGTTGGTTGTACGGGACACGGATTGTTTGCCATGCGGAGAACGGAGCATTTGTCCTGCGGAGAACGGTAATTGAATTTGACGTTGAATCTCCGCGTTGTGCTTACGTGGCTCTGCAGCATAGGACAGCTGTTGAATAATGAGTAAAGGATGGTGGTTAGCGTCTGCCACAAGCTATACTTGTGTCAGTGAGCGTCCCATCGGTTATTGTAGACAGCTGTGTCAAGCGCGTGGCTTGGCGCGTGATGCGCGCGTGTGCAGTCAAATTAGCTGTTCATAGCCACGTGTCGTTTGAGAAAACGTTTCCTCTTTCCCATGCTGACGTCAGTGGCAGTTATAGCCCACCCTATAAAAGGATTTCAAAATATTTCAAACCACACCATTCTCACACTTTTCATTGCAAATCTCCCAACTTCCCTTCTTCTCTTTTTCTTTCTGATTAGCCGTTATCTTTACTCAATCATCAAGAATGTCTCAAGAAGCATCTGGCACTGCTGATCTGACCAAGATGACTGAAAAAACCGAGAAAGGCATTTCCACAACCGTTGTCAAGTGGGATGCCTCTTCTTTCTCCTCATTCCTCGATCAATATGGAATTGAGGCTGAGTGGGAGCCTGAACTTCCTGCTGCTGGTAAGACAGCGTTGGACGCTCCCCCTGGTAAGATTACTCTGTATGAAGCGTTCTTTTCCCGGTGTTGTTTTCGTCTTCCCACTACGAAGTTCTTGGTGAGTACCCTTATGAAATATGGGGTTCATCCAACTCAAATGACTCCGTTTGGGTTGTCCAGACTTGTGCATTTTGAAGCGACCTGTCGGTCGCTCGACCTAGAGCCGTCCTTTGATATGTTAAACGTGTTTTACGTTCTTGAGGAGGCCCGTGGTGGACACGGTTGGTACAGTGTAGCTACTCGTAGAAATCGGACACAGATTGTCTCAGAGAACCCCAAATCAATGTACGACTGGAAAGAAAAGTTTTTCTATATCCACCGAGGGGTGATTCCCGCGGCCATGCAATGGATGAGTATTGGTGTGAAGGAAAAGATTGCGGAGTTCCCACCTATGAAAGATTTCAACAGCCAACCGTGGTATGACACTCTGTGTGCCCATTCCACTCCGCTGTCTATGGAGAAGTGCCCAGAGGGTGTACTTGTAATGCTAGGGCTTAGCCGTTTAGGTAACCCGGAGGGGCAAGAACCCACCGCTGTTGATGCTAGTAAGTACACGTGAATTTCTTCTCCATTGCCTCTGTCTGTCATTCTTGTTTTTATACTTTATGTCTATGTCTTTGCAGGAATGACAAAGTTCGATCTGTTCGATGCCCGGGGTTCTGCGAAACTGAAGTATGTTGCTTTGCCCCAAGGAACTCCCACAGTGATTGAGCGGCTGGCTCGGAATTTTTTGATGCCACAACTCAAGGATGCTCCTCAACACTATACGCGCACAGGTTACATCCTATACTACCTCTCAATATTCAATATAATATGTCTTGCCCTTTATTGTGGGAGATTCCTGCGCCGAAAAAGGGGTGCGTCGTGTTTCCACGCATTGCAAACTCTGACCCGCGTGCCCTTTGTTACAGGCGCAGGGATTTGCCCAGTCAAGAAGACCGGAAGTGGGCCGGGTGAAACTTCCCCAGGTCGTAAGAAGATGTCTTGTTCAGGTACATGATGTCATATGTTATCCGAGTATGTATGAAGTTTGAATCTTGTTTTATGTCTTTCCTTAGGTGCGGGTCCGAAGCGTCAGCGGAAAGACTCTCGTAAAGGGAAGAAGGTGGCCTCCAGCTCTACTGTTGCTAGAGAGGATGACGAGGCCACAGAGTCAGATGATGATGTTAAGCGTCAGCGTACGCGTGGGCCTACACTCGTTGATAACTCTGTTGAGGTTTCTGATGAGTTATATCAGAAACGTATTGAAGATCTTGCTCAGAAGCAAGTTCAAATCTCAAGACCGTCTGCAGATGTCATTAAACCAACTTCGTCCACCGTGGTTGAGGAGTTAGCCCCTAATACAGGGACAAATGTCAAACCTGCTGGCCCCAAGATAATGGTGAAACCTCCGCCTAAACGGAAACCTGTGTTAATCAAATCTGTCAAACAGACCTCTGGTAAGTGTCTATTATAGAACTTATGTTTAAGTTCTGTATATGGGACACGAAATCATCACTTTCATCTTTTGTGTTCGCAGGTAAAAGTGCTGCGCCACAGGGGGCATTGAAGAAACCCATTCCCATCGTAGAGAAGGTGAGTGAGCCTATCCCTGAGGATGTGCAGGGCCCAAGTCCATCTGAGTTGGAAACTCGAGGATCTTCTCAAGTAGAAGGGATTGTGGTGTCTCCGAAGGGAAGTGGAGACCCTGGTAAAAACCCTTTGGTTGAGTTGTCCCCTGTTGATGTGGATACAACAATCATGGCCACGGATATTGCCCAAGGAGAAAAAGGTAGTCAGCCGGACTCATCTAAGGCGGATAAATCAGTACCCACGAATGTCCCCGCGGATAAGGTTTCCACAGAAAGCATGCGGACCTCTTCGACTCCTAAGGGGGATATAACCAAAGCTGCTCGTGGGTCTGGAAAAGCAAGTGGAAGCGGAACGAGGATTGCTCCTCGTGATTTTGATCCGAACAGGCCCTATCAGCCCTGATGGGATATAAGGCAAACGACCCGCTTCACCAATCCTTTGCTTGCCGAGGAGTTTATCTCCTATGCTGTTCCGCCTAGTGAGCGTGATTACCAAGACAGTATTGACCGCCGCTCATTGTTTTCCGATATGAGCTTGAATCTGGCGTTGAGCTTCAGTAACTTCGGGTCAATGCTGCGACGAGAAGAGGAATTCCAACGTTCTTGGCAGGCTCTCAGGAGTGCTGAAGAGGCGCAAAAGGAACGGGAGGAAGAATTCCAAAAATTCCGTGCAGGTGCCCATTCCGAAGTTGAGCAATTGCGGGATCAACTTCGGTCTGCTGAGGGTGAGATTCAGAGAATGAAGAAGGAGAAAGCTGACGCTGCCAAGGGGTGGAAAGATTCCTGTGAGCGTACCAATTTAGAACTGGAACGTGGCCGGAAGGCCAACGAGAAGTTGAAGAATGAGGTTGCCCGCGTTGTTCGCGAAGCAGAGGAGAAACAAAAACTGCTGGATGCGAAGCAGGCTGAATTGTCTGAAACTGTCCTCAAGCTGAAAGAGCAACATGAGAGCCTAGTGTCTGTCACTACGCAGGTTTCCGGACTGGAATCGCAGGTGAAGAGTCTTGAGGAGGAAAAAGCACAACTTGGTGAGACGAATGCCTTACTGGATTCCTCGCGTGTGCAGCTAGAAGTGAGCCTTCAATAAACGCAAAACGAACTCCGTACTGCTGTGCAAACTTCGCAGGCCGCCCGGGAGCGTTTGACTTGGATGATGCAACACGGTCTTCAAGGGGTTTGAATTCCTTTGACCTTTATTGTTAGTATATGTGTTGCACTATTGTTCAGTGCCTTATTTTTGTCCCTGTTTGATCCATAGGTTTTTAAACGCATATGGAACGAGCCGAAGTTTGGCGATGCTGTTGCGAAGATCGGTGCGTCTTCCATGCGGAGTGGTCTGCAGGAAGGGTTTGTTGAGGGCTATCATCATCATGCGGCCGGTTTGGCTCTTGAAGATGGAGAGCACTTTGGCAAACCTTATGAAGAGGAAGCCATTGCTGCGCAGCAGGAGTTTGAGGCTCTCACCTTCGATGTCTTTGACGTGGTTGATCATTGCTTGAAGACGGATGATCCAATAGGTCAGCTGCGCGGATATTTTGAAGAATCTGATCGTCTTGGTGCAGAGCTCGAAGAGAAAGAGCGTAAAGAGGAAGAGATGCGGAAGGCCGCTGCACAAGGAGGAGGTGAATCGTCCAATGCTGCTGCCGGGTCTGGCGCGCAGAATGAGGAGGCAGACGATGACACTTACATAGATTTGATAGACTATAATTAGCTTTCATTGTAATGTGTCAAACTCCTTTGCTTTGTGTTTTTTGTACTTGAACAATTGGATGTTTTCTCATGCCTTGTTATGCCAAGTTTAGATAATTAATTCTTTGTGTTAAGTGTAACTGTTGAACTGCCATGATGATTAGATGACGTCAGCCTTGGAAAAATGTGGTGCCACTTGTCCTGCTGATGTAATCTGTCAGTTTTTTGGCGGCGCTGCAGCTGACTGATGTGACTGTTGACATCCGCACTTGAGTATTAACCATTAATGGTAATTAATGGCCCCTCTTGTTTTTTCTATAAAAGGTTAACCATGAGTTAGCATTTTCCCATTAACTTTTTATCTTTTTCCAATTTCTTTCATGGCTTCTCCATTAAGAGTCTCCAAAGCTGAAGTTGAAGCCTTGCAGGGGATGTTGTCACTTGCTGATCATCCCCCTGTGATCAAGGTACCTCCAACTCCCATGCACCAACTAGCTACTTACTGTGGCTATCTGTTGTTCACTGAAGATTACCAAGTGGACCAACCGGTGAAGAGTGGGTCGATTGATGTTCCGGTGAAGATGAAGCAACTAAGTGAGCTCCAAGATCACCCCAAGATTCCCAAGTTAAGGCTTCGTCGAACTGCCACCGGTTGGCAGCATGCAACTTGATATTTCTTTCCTTTTGTAATGTTTTGCTACATAGCCTTAGGTGCATGTATTGTGATGGCTTTAATCACCACTTTTGTATGTTTCTTTTGAACTGGTGATAATATGTAAGTACGCCAATGTTTTGCTTAATGAAATGTGTGTCTTGACCCTCGTTGGCATTGCTTGTAGATCAAAGAGAATAATATAGACTAAAAATTCTTTTATTAAAAACGAAATGGTCATAGCCATTGTTTATTACAGAACGAATAAAATACTTCATAAATAACACTTGCGCAGTTGGGCCGCGTTCCATGTGCGTGGAATGGGGGTGCCATCTAAGCGCTCCAAGGCATAAGCCCCCTTCCCCAGCACTTCTTGAATTTTGTACGGCCCTTCCCAGTTTGGTGCCAATTTGCCTGACTTTTCTGCGCCGGATGCCTCGTTGTTGCGGAGAACGTAATCCCCCGCGCGGAAAACCTCTGTCTTCACTTTTGCGTTGTAGTATCGCTCAAGTTGTTTTTTGTAGTTGGCCTCTCTGACAGCGGCCATGTCTCTTCGCTCATCTAGTAGGTCTAGATTGAGTTTTAGCTCCGTGTCGTTGTCTTGGTGGTTTATCAGTAGGATTCGTGGAGACGCACAATACATTTCCGCAGGAATGACAGCTTCTGTTCCGTACGTAAGGCTAAACGGGGTTTCTCCGTTACTTGTCTTGGATAATGTGCGGTTGGCCCACAAGACATGAGGGAGTTCGTCCACCCAACCGGTGCGTTTCGTTCCAAGTCTAGTCTTGATGCCTTCTACCACGCTTCTGTTCGCGCGTTCGACCTGTCCATTACCTTGCGGATGTGCTACCGAGGTGAATATCTGCTTAACATTCATGGAAGATAGCCATTCTTGTAAGTGTTGGTCTGCAAATTGTGTGCCGTTGTCACTGACGATCTCCATAGGTAGCCCGAAACGGCATATGATAAACTCCCAAATGAATTTTTAATGCTTTTTCCATCGATGGAGGCCAAAGGTTTGGCTTCCACCCATTTGGTGAAATAATCAATTGCGACCACCAGATACTTGACGTTTCCTGGAGCTGTGGGAAATGGACCCACGAGGTCGATGGCCCACTTTTGAAAAGGCCATGCAGCTGTTACAGGTATCAAATTGTTCTTTGGGCGCAACGTTCCTGGAGCATGACGTTGGCAAGACTTGCATTTGCGCAATTCCATCTCGGCATCCCTGTGCATTCCGGGCCAGTAATAACCCGCATTCATTAGCTTTGCTACCACCATCCTAGGGCCAGCGTGCAGGCCGCAGGACCCTTCATGTATGTCTTTGATAAGGTAAGTGGCTTCTGCGGAGTCAACACATCGTAGCAATGGCCCTAGGTAAGAACGGCGGTACAATATGCCATCGATAACTTGGTAATGCAATGCTCTGTTTTGTAATTTACGAGCTTCTGCCTTGTTGTCTGGGAGTGTCCCGTTTGTGAGATAAGCCCGGATTGGAGTTATCCAAGATGTTGCTCCGATCTGTGTGACATTGACCTGTTTTTGGGACACGGACGGGCTAGCCAAAACTTCCACTCGCACATCCTTTGCTAAATGATCAAAAGTAGTGGATGCCAGCTTGCTTAACGCGTCCGCTGGTTTGTTTTGACTCCTCTTGATGTGGTGGATCTTGCAGTATGCGAAGTCCCGCATGAGGGCTTTGGCTTGTTCCAAGTACAGGATCATGGATGCTTCACGTGCTTCATATGAACCGTCGATATGATTAGCAACGAGCTGAGAGTCGACGTGGGCGTCTAAGTGTTGTACACCCATTTTTTTCGCAATTCGCAATCCCGCAAGCAACGCCTCGTATTCCGCCTCGTTGTTTGTTGTTGGGAAGTCTAGGCGAATTGCATACGTGAAGTCCTTCCCTTCTGGTGTAACTAAGCGCAAGCCTGCTCCAGCACCATCATCATTGCATGCTCCATCGGTGTATAACTCCCATTTCTCCGCTGACTCTGCATTAGGAGTTGTGATATGTGCCTGTTGGCACTCGGTGATGCTTTCGGCAAGAACTTCCGCGGCGAAGTCCGCAAGGATCTGCCCTTTGAATGATGTTCTTGACTTGTACTCGATCGTGTGTTCTCCCAACTCAATGGCCCACTTGGCCAATCGTCCCGACAATTCTGGCTTGCGCAAGATGTCATTGATGCGAAAATCTGTCAGGACGATAATTGGGTGTCCTTGGAAATATCTTCGCAGTCTTCGTGACGCGTGCACCAATGCTAGCACCAACTTTTCCATCATTGAGTATCGAGTCTCTGGATCGAGTAGAGTTCTGCTGACGTAATATACCGGCATTTGGACGCCCTTTCGATCAACCACAAGAACAGCACCAATTGCCTTGTCCGTTACGGATAAATACAATGTCAATGGCTCTTTCGGGAGGGGAGCTGTGAGAACGGGCAAATGGCTCAAGCATGTTTTCATTTCTTGAAATGCGGCCTCGGCCTCATTGGTCCACTTAAAGTTGGATTTTTTGAGACAGCTCTTCAGTGTGTTTACAAATGGGAAGGACTTGGACGCATAGTTTGAAAGGAAACGGTTCAAAGCCACTAAGCGTCCCATGAGTGTCTGGACTTCCTTGATAGAAGATGGAGACGGCATTCTCTCGATTGCATGTACTTTGTCCGGGTTTGCTCGGAAACCATCTTTGGTTACAATCACTCCCAGGAACTTGCCCTCCTCCATTCCAAAAGAACACTTGCTCGGATTGAGCTTCATTCGCACTGCGCGGAGTTGATCAAAAGTCTTCTGAATGTCTAGCAGCATTTGGTCCTCTTCTGTACTTTTTATGACCAAATCATCCACGTAGACTTCGAGATTGACCCCGATTTGTTTGTTGAACGCATTGTCCATTAAACGCTGGTACGTGGCTCCCGCGTTCTTCAATCCAAATGGCATTTTGGTATAACAATAAGTTCCTGTATCCGTGCGGAATGACGTTTTATCTTCGTCTTCCTTAGCCATCTGGATTTGATGATACCCTTTATACGCGTCCAGGAAACACTTGAATCTGAACGGTGCCAGGGAGTCCACCTTTAAGTCAATCTCGGGGAGCGGGTAGCAGTCCTTTGGACATGCTTTGTTTAAGTCCTTGTAGTCCACACACATCCGCCAGCCTCCATTTGACTTTCCGACCATGACTGGGTTTGCGACCCAAGTTTGGTATCTTGTCTTCCGCAGGATGCCTGTAGCTAGTAGCTCTTCTACTTGCTCATTCATGGCCTTTGTTTTCTCTGGCCCCATACTGCGCTTCTTCTGGACGACTGGTTCGACAGACCTATAGACGTTAAGCCTGTGCTCCGCTATGTGTCGCGGAACGCCTACCATGTCTGCGGGTTGAAATGCGAAGACGTCCATATTTTTAATTAACAATTGCTTCAAGTGCGTGCGTATGGTGTCAGAGATTACTGGGCCTATGACAACCGTCTGATCTGGGAATTTAGGGTTGATAACCCATTTTTCCGGATCAGTACGGTCCGCTGGCTTCATTATCTTGGGAGGCTTACATGTTTCTGTTACGTGGCAATTTTTGTTTCCACGTATGAAAGCCACTCCTCCTCGCGTCGGGAAGCCGACCATCTGGTGTGGTGTGGACGCATTGCTATTGAATTTAGCCAAACCTTCTCTCCCTATGAGGACGTCATGTGACGAAGTCACTGGCAATACCATGAAGTCACATGTCTCCGTGCGGGAGAGTTGTCCGTCTGTCCATGTGACAGGGAGTGTGAGGATACCCAATGGAATGATCACTTCATGTATGAACCCGGATATTGGCTCTGTGGTCGGGACTAGCTTCTCTTTGTCTTCGGCATCTAATTGATCAAAACACTGCCGATACATGATGTCAGTACTGCTGCCATTATCGAGGAACATGTATCTTGTTCGATAATGTCCAATGATTCCTGTGATGATCAATGGTGTTGTGGCAGATGCACCTCCCTTGACGCGTGGCATAACGACCGGTGCCTCCTTCCAGGAATCATCCTGTGTGGTCGAGTAAGACCTTTTCTTCTGACCCCGGTGATGAGTCATGTAGCAATTATGACGACCCGAGCGTTGTGCATAATGCGTGTTGAGGTTCTTTATCTTCTTGTTACTAGCATCCGCATCTCCTTGCGAATCTCTGGATTTTTTCCTTACATTCTTCACTAGATGTGAGAGCTGGCCTGACTTTATTGCCTTCTCAATCTCCATCTTTAGACTATAACAATTGTCCGTAAGATGGCCATAATCTTCGTGATACTCACAATACTTTGAGGTGTCAACGTTCTTCCGATCTTGACTGAGTTCCCTGGGCTTAGGGAACTGAACTTGTTCGGTCTTCAGCACCTCCGAAGGTGTTTTGGACAATGGTGTCCAATCGTAATTCTTCTTGCTTGGCGGTTTCGAATCTCGTGAGTGCTTGTTATTGAGGAGTTGCCGCGCGTCTTGTCCCGAAGAGTATTTCCCTTCGTCCGCGGAACCCGAAATTCTTGACCATACCGATTGCTTTCCCTTGCCTTTGTCGTACATGCTCGCACCTTGATTGTTGTTATGATAAAAATTTTTCGAGCGTGTAAACGATCGTGTGGATGACGCATATGTCTTTGCTGCTTCTATCAGCTCATCCCATGCGTCAGGCACACCATCTTTTCCCGTCAGACATCTCATGAGATCATCATGTCGCACTCCGTGGATAAATGCGGCTCTGGTGAGCTCTTCGCCACACCCCAATTGTAGGGCTTCCTTATTATATCGTATGATGTAATCCTCCAGGCTCTCATTATCCTTCCGGGAGCACAACAGAATCTGAGCCTTGTCCTTCTTGTGTTTCCTCAGATGGGAGAAGTGATTTTTGAATTTCTTGATCAGATCATCAAAGTCAACAAGACTGCCGACCGGTAAACTTTCGTACCATACCCTTGCCGCACCTGTTAAGGTTTGAACAAACAGATGGCACCAAGCTTGAACCGGCCATGGTTTAGAGCTGCCTGCGCAATCGAATGCGTGCAGATGGTCATCCGGATCGCGCAGACCATCATATTTGCCAATCGTATTTGGCAATTTACATTCAACTGGCATAGGTGCCAATGCGATTCTTGCGCAGAATTTGGATCTTTCCGCAAATGTTTTTGGGCGGTATGGCTTATGCAAATCATCGTCTGGGTGGGGCTGGTTGCTAGCCACAGACTTGTTTCGTGGCCTCTCAGCTCGATCAGAGTTGATCTCATTCTCGGATTCATAACCGTCAGGTTCCCCAGTCAGGTTGACGTGGTCCTGAACGTGAGTAATCTTACCACGTTCTCCACCACGTACCGCCTGGCGGGGTTTAGCTGTGTGACGAAAAGCTGGCTGTTCTTCGTTTTGAGAGTCTTCTTCAGCATCAAAATTCAAGGTTTTTCTTGCTTCCAACCTAGCTTTTGCTATTAGTCTTTTCTGGTATTCTGCTATAGTTTTGGCATTTTCTTGAGCCAACCATTCTTCCAGATCTTCGACAGGCTCTTCAGCCGCTTTCTTTTGTGCTGCTACCGCAGACTTCCTTGGTGCAAACATTGGGAAGGTAGTGGTAGCCTGTCTCTGATTCACGTTCTTGGTCACCGTTGTTGGTGCAATAGTGTCTTGATTTGCTTGAACTCCATCGTCGACATTGATGGGATCAGCACGTTGTTCAGTTCCAGAATCCATTTGCACTAGTTTGAAAGATTGGTAGACCGTAAGGGATGGCGCCAATGAAGAAACAAATAGCCTAACCTCCTTGTAAGGATGATAGTCTAGATGCAACCACAGGATTGATCCTTCACTAGCACTTCCTGGATTGAGGTAACCTGCAAATAAAATCGAGTGGGTAGGGAGACAACTACACAAGGTAGTAGTTTATAACAAAAACGGGGGTGAATGGGGATACTATCAAGTGTGATAGCTCTTAGGGTTAGCCAAAAGTGTCCTCTCTATTAAGGAGATGATCCCTTATATAGAGGTGGACGTATGCCACCATTACCCAGAACCCTAATCATAATGGGCCAGGCCCGATTAGGGTTGTCTCCACTACCCAAGGATTATATACTTGTTAGTAGAGGTACACAAAAAAACCGGAACCGGGTATACCCGGAACCGTACCCGACCCTACCCGCCGAGTACGCATAGGGTATATATTTATATGTAAAAAACCGGACCCGATTTATACCCAGTTGTACCCGGTTTTTTTAAATACCCGAAACCGGGTTGTACCCGGAACCGGGTTTTTTGAATACTCAAAAAGTATGTGTCAAGCGATTGGACTATTTGACATTTTGATGTTAAGGCGGAATCGGGTATTAAAAAACCGGAACCGGGTTTTCCGAATACTCAAATAGTATACTCAAAGAAATCTATAACCGTGTTATAATCATCTAAATCGCACTACCCTTCGACGTGATTGTATAAAAAGAATTCAATACCCGATATACACGGGTTTTTTAAATACCCAGTGTACCCGGTTTTTTTCAATACCCGAAACCCGGTTCCATACCCGGAACCGGGTATTGAAAAAACCGGAACTGGGTATTGAAAAACCGGAACCGGTATACCGGGTATGGTTTTTTATGCTAGGAACCGGGACTGGAACCGGTTCTTTCAATACCCGGTCGAAGTAATACCTGACCATACCCGGAACCGGTTCCATACCCGGAACCGGGTATTAAAAAAACCCGATTTGTGCACCTCTACTTGTTAGACTATCTGTTGTGGGTAGAGGTGAGTGGGGGATTTATCGAATAATATTGTGCCACGTTAATGCTTAGGTGACACTGGATAGTGCCCGACGGTCGCTCACTAGAGGGTGTTATGGGTGAAGGTGAGTGAGGTTTTTTTTTTTTTTTTTAAACTAAATCTATTTAAATTTTTACCACATTTTTTTTATAAAAACAAACATTAAACTAAAAATAAAATAAAAGTTACACTAAAATAAAAAAAAAAACATTACATTAAAAAAAAAAAATTACACTAAAAAAAGGAAATTACACTAAAATAATAAAAACCTAACGTAGGCCCGAGCGTAACATTTGCCACACCGAAACGTGGTGAAAGTTATGGCCAACCGTCTGAAGGTACTCCACTTTGGCGAAAGCGACGAGCACGTCATCAGTTTCGTCGGGCATATCCTTTGTACGCGGTTTCGAAGTTTTTACACTTCGATTTCAAGTCCCCGAACTTAAGGCAGATGGAGTCATTGGTATGTTTGGTACCCCTTACAAGGGTACTGAACTCGGCCAAAACCCAGTGCCACTATGGGCCGCAAGCCCCATAGCCATGGTTTGACGATGCAGCGTCACCGTGAACTTGTTGGTACGCGAGCACGAGTGCTAGTTCTTCTTCTTCTATCCACTACACCATTATGAAGGTTTGAAGATTGTAGGTTGAGAATTGTGAAGAAGATGAATTGTTTTTGAAGAAGAAGAAGAAGAAAAGTGGAAATAAATAGGTAAAAAAGGGTAATCAATAAAGTTTGGTGAAAAAATTTAATTTTTTGAATTTGAAACTGTTGCCGGCCCGCTAACGGACGTGAGCTGGCTCACGTCCCATCGCTCGCGCAGGCTTTCTCGTGACACCGTTGTCGTTAGCGCTGCCCACGTGGCTAAAGTTGTGGCTCGCAGTAGGCTGTTCGCGAGCCACAACGGATAGTCTTAGTTGCTACAAGGATGTTAACGACCACAATGAATTATGTATTAAGTCATAAAATATTAGCAATTTTTAATTTACAATAAATAATAAACAACATCGAATATGATAATTCTAACAATTTTTTTTTTTTCAATTTGGTTGTTATTTTTCCAGTTTCACATCACATCATTATAGTGTCTTGAGAAAGTGGTAAAGTTATATAGAGATTTCACTCAAGCAAGAAGTGCACACGTAGAATTAGAACTAGGTTTTATGAGTTATCAAGTGTTGATCCTTTATAAATTTCTTTTTTTTTTTTCTGAAAGAAACGGTCTATTCCTTTTCTAGTACACACATTTTATCATTTCATATTAGATTTTTCCATCCCAAGAAGTCGCTGAAGGAAAAACTAGTATACATATATAACCACAACCAAACTACAAAAATCACTTACCGAAAAATCAAAACTGAACCATCAAAGTTTTGCCACAAGAATGGTGAGTTTTTTTCCCATGTGAAGCAATCATTAGCAGATATGTGGAAAAACATCTACAAAGTTTCGACTGATTCATTGGAGTCGAGTATTTACCCAATAAATCTTACAAAAGGTATTGTTGGTAAAGGTATTGGCGAAGCTTGAATTTTTGGATGGTGGAAACCGAAGTCACAAGACCCGTTTTTTTTCTTTTCAAATCGGTGGAGGCTGGAGTCAAAAAATACAAAATCTTTGGATGAAACTGGGAAAATTTAAACTACTGGAACAAAAATCGGTTGGAGTCGGGGCACCCTTGGCCCTCAATAAGCTTCGCCCTGGGTAAAGGGGAAGACCATTTATATTTAGGCTTCATAACTGGTTTGATAGTGGTGCACTGAAAGTTCTATTCCCAAAGATGTTCGGGTTGGAATATTAGAAAGCATGTATGGTGATTGAGCAGTTTTAGATCTAAGATGACATTACAACAACCATACGGGAATGGAAAAGATCGCCAACTGCTCCCAAAGAGGTTAGTGAACCAATTCAAAGCATTGGCGTGATAAACGCTTGCAGGACTAATGTATGTATGTATGTATGTATGTATGTATGTATGTATGTATGTACGTATGTGAATCTAACACAGTCTGGGTTTTAGAATAAAATCACCAAATTAAACCACACAATGCGGAAAGTGTAGTGATTTTAGTGTAGTAGAGAAAGTAAGATCGAGTATCAATTCGTGTATTGGTTTGTGGCCGTCGATACTAAACCTATGTCGAATCCTAGTAGGGATAAAATAACATGGTGTCAACTAGTGAGCTAATCAAACCAGTAAACAGAAAGAAATGATAAATAAGTAGAAAGAAATAAGCATGGAATAAGCTAATAATGCAACACACGAACGGGAGTCAAGAATGGGAAGAATGACTATCTAGTCGATGAATCCTAATGACAGTGTCGAAAACTACAGGAAATGGAAACTCGAATAGGAATTGGGATCTAAAGATATTGTCCCAATGGGGTTGATGCGTCTGGTTTTAGTAATTAGAAAAGATATCATTTTTTTCCGGTGCCAAAAATTTGATGTGTTAATTTCAAAACATTGGTTTTGGGAAAAAAAGATTAGTTTTTACTAAACCGTTTAACAAGTTTTAAATTTATAAGTAAACGATAAATACTTAGAAACTAAAACCAACACATAGCCAGAGAACCTGACGTGTATACTATAGATTTATAGCGTAAATACCGAGTATCGTATTCCAGCGAACACACTTTCCCCTACTCAGTCCTTTATCACATTAATTAATCGGGTTTTGAAAAAGAAAACAAAACGGAGGGGTTCTAAAAGAAAAATGGTTTTTGAAAAGGGTTTGGTTTTAAAATAAAAAAGATAAAAATAGTAGGGATAGCCAACATGCACATCTCGGGGAACTTCCGTATAAGTAGACAATTTATTATAAAAGCAGTAATAAATTTAATTATTGATGAGGAGAACATGGGTGAACGGTCCCTTCAGAGTTGGGGATGAGAAAAGAAATAAACAAGAGATGACGTTCTGGCAACTCTATGGGTCACGCACAGGGGAAGTGTACGATTCCCCATAAAGGTGTCTTCAGACTGCTGGCCCGTAAGTCGGTCTTTTCCTGATTGACAGTGTGGTGTTACCTAACTCACACTAGCCATGTAGCTTTTTGGAAAGTTTGAGTCTTGCTTTTTAGGCACTTTCCAAACCACCACCAAGCCACTCGTTTAAGCACTGGGTTCTCTAATTGTGACAACCTGCACCCTTCACTTTTCATAAATGTGCATAATTGGTTCCTCAACTATTTCAAAATTTTCATTTTTAACCCTCGTATTTTAATAGGACCAAAATTCATAATTTAATAAAACTTATAATTTTTATAAGTAAAAGTATGCACGTTTTATACTCACATCTACACCCGAGCACGTATGTTTTAGACCTTGATACTCAAAGCCCTTAATTTTCAGTCCTAAAACAACTTAGAAACAGAAGGAAACAAGTCTAGAACTTAAATTGATTAAATTAGAAAAACTATTTTTTTAGCCCTCGCGGTCCGCTGAGGCAGTCAAAGTCCTAGTCAAAGTCTCAGTCATAATCCTAGTCAAAGTCTTAGTCAAAATCCTAGTCAAAGTCCTAGTCAAATAGTCAATTCATCTTAAAACCTTACTTTATTGTGTTGACCAATTTTAAAGCTTAATTGAATCCAAAACTAGTATAAAAACCCAACTATGACCCATTACACTTTGCACCTCTAAATCGATTGTTTCAATTTGATTAAACTCTCCCTCGTACCTTTCTTCTAGAGTATATACTTCTACATTTAAAGCTTTGATTATAAGCTCTTGTAATTGGCGAATTGGAAGCTTGATATTTTTCCTATTCGGTTTCTTTTCTTCTAAATTGGACTAGTTTCGTTGTTGAATCTTTGGATTGCTCGCATTTTCACGCTCGCTTAGTCATCTAGTCATTTGGCGAAAGTGAGTATTTTCTATCCCCTTTTTGCTTTTATTCATTTTTGGGGTGTTACATGTACACTTATACAAATTACAAATACAAGTTCACATTTTTACAATACAATTCTAGTACTATGTGCATTTGCTTGCAAACGTGCTTTATGCTTAAACATTACATGTAGAATACATTTGTACTTAGTGAAATCATTAACATTGTACAAGCCGACCTTAACATTGGATAGCGCTATTGGATTGACAACCCGCCTAGGTTGATTCTCCCCCTTTTTCATCGGAGAATCCATGGTCATTGTTAAGTTATTATCCATTTATTGGATAAGTACACCGCCGTTCATTTAGTACATTATAATAGTTTACATAATTGCACTGTAGCTTTGCACTTGAATTGTATACCATTTTTTTTCCAACTTACTATATGTATTAAAACTAGGAATGCTCACCAACATTTCTTATGTTGACAAAACCTATTTTGTACATGTTTCAGGTGCAGTTTGATCTTAGTTCCATAGCATTGGATTTTAGTGCTTGCTTTTAATAAGTTATTTCAATTTTCATGTTTCGTTCAGACTTATGTATTTTTTTCCATTTCATCCATGTAAGACAATTTAAATTATTCAATAATATATTTACATTTTAGTACCATGTGCTTTTGAACAATCGTCACTACGTAACACCTCGATGATTCCACCTCATTATAAACTCTTAATTCTCTAACCTTGGGTCAAACTTTAAGGATTTTCAAACTCTTATTTTGGGTATTAAACAACTACTTCAAACTTTGTCAAATCATGGCTAATGCATTTTTTTTTAAAATCTACTTGCTTTTTTACAAATGTCTTTTGTTTCATGGAAACCTTCACTTGAAAGTAATTTCGGGACAAAATTTTCTAAAGTAGGGGAGACTATGACAACCTGCACCCTTCACTTTTCATAAATGTGCATAATTGGTTCCTCAACTATTTCAAAATTTTCATTTTTAACCCTCGTATTTTAATAGGACCAAAATTCATAATTTAATAAAACTTGTAATTTTTATAAGTAAAAGTATGCACGTTTTATACTCACATCTACACCCGAGCACGTATGTTTTAGACCTTGATACTCAAAGCCCTTAATTTTCAGTCCTAAAACAACTTAGAAACAGAAGGAAACAAGTCTAGAACTTAAATTGATTAAATTAGAAAAACTATTTTTTTAGCCCTCGCGGTCCGCTGAGGCAGTCAAAGTCCCAGTCAAAGTCCTAGTCAAAGTCTCAGTCATAATCCTAGTCAAAGTCTTAGTCAAAATCCTAGTCAAAGTCCTAGTCAAATAGTCAATTCATCTTAAAACCTTACTTTATTGTGTTGACCAATTTTAAAGCTTAATTGAATTCAAAACTAGTATAAAAACCCAACTATGACCCATTACACTTTGCACCTCTAAATCGATTGTTTCAATTTGATTAAACTCTCCCTCGTACCTTTCTTCTAGAGTATATTACTTCTACATTTAAAGCTTTGATTATAAGCTCTTGTAATTGGCGAATTGGAAGCTTGATATTTTTCCTATTCGGTTTCTTTTCTTCTAAATTGGACTAGTTTCGTTGTTGAATCTTTGGATCGCTCACATTTTCACGCTCGCTTAGTCATCTAGTCATTTAGCGAAAGTGAGTATTTTCTATCACCTTTTTGCTTTTATTCATTTTTGGGGTGTTACATGTACACTTATACAAATTACAAATACAAGTTCACATTTTTACAATACAATTCTAGTACTATGTGCATTTGCTTGCAAACGTGCTTTATGCTTAGACATTACATGTAGAATACATTTGTACTTAGTGAAATCATTAACATTGTACAAGCCGACCTTAACATTGGATAGCGCTATTGGATTGACAACCCGCCTAGGTTGATTCTCCCCCCTTTTTCATCAGAGAATCCATGGTCATTGTTAAGTTATTATCCATTTATTGGATAAGTACACCGCCATTCATTTAGTACATTATACAGTCACATGATTGATTTCGCTCATTTGTATGATACATAGTTTACATAATTGCACTGTAGCTTTGCACTTGAATTGTATACCATTTTTTTTTCCAACTTACTATATGTATTAAAACTAGGAATGCTCACCAACATTTCTTATGTTGACAAAACCTATTTTGTACATGTTTCAGGTGCAGTTTGATCTTAGTTCCATAGCATTGGATTTTAGTGCTTGCTTTTAATAAGTTATTTCAATTTTCATGTTTCGTTCAGACTTATGTATTTTTTTCCATTTCATCCATGTAAGACAATTTAAATTATTCAATAATATATTTACATTTTAGTACCACGTGCTTTTGAACAATCGTCACTACGTGACACCTCGATGATTCTGCTATCGGTTGGGGTGTTACACTAATTTACCTTCTTAAATTTATGTAGAGGCTTAATTCCGACCGAGAATCCCTTCCACCTCTCTCAAATCTCGCTTTCCGTACCGAAGGATCTCACATGCCAACATCATGTGTGACGGGGGACCCTCTAAGAAGTTAACGGCGTTGTACTAATGAGAGCTGGGTAAAGTATCCTTATTTTATTTATCTTTTAAAAGAGACAACTTAATAATTTATTGATCAGATAAATTTAAGTTTATTTTAGTGATTATGTGACCTAACAAGCCCAACCCTTAATGTAACATTCACAATTTATAATAAATTAATTACAACTTCGAGGACTTAAAGTGGCAATAACCCAAAATTTAACGGTCCCATTTTAACGTATCAAATGTCTATCAATACGAAAATAACCATAAAACAAATTATGTTTGCTATGCGTAGCAATATAACAAACCGAATCACTAAAAGCATAATAATACTACAATCACAACAAATGTTATAAGTAAATGGATTATACCAAAAACCTCAATGAATTTTTATTTTAATTGCATATTTATTATCAACCATCGCCACCTATTAAACTTCATTTGGTGGCTCATGAAAATTCTAGTTTGTACAAATACTTGTTTAATCGACATAATTAATATACCTCCATTAGTTTAAAAATCAAACATATACTAGAACTAGATAAAAGACAACTAAAAGTATATATTGAATATCATCATAACATAATTATTGAGTGCACAGAGGACTTTTAAATGATTTTATTTGACCAACCCAAATTATTAAATGGGTATTGAATTTCAAATGATACGGTTACCATCTAAATTTTTGACCATTTCGCTGATTAAGCTTTTGACTCACGGTTTGTACTCATAATAAATTCGGTCACCATATTCTTGCGAGATCTAAATTTCCTACTAATCAGCCCAAAACATTCATGGTGGCTTACCAAAATAAAATCCCAATCAAACCGTGATTTACTCCAAACGAAATTACACATGGTGTTGTTATAAATTAATCATCAATACGCGGTTAAAGCATAGCCTAAATCAAAGTGTTTCCAAAACAATTAACCACGTATAAAAAGCTTGTGCCATGGTCGCTTCAGAAAAACTACACTCGCTGCACTCTTTCTCTCAATTAAAATCATCTTTGAGGAATTTTATGTTTCGCCATCGCCGTTTACGATTTTACCCGTGAACCACCAGTGCTTGAAACAGGCATCATTCAAGGTGATTGTTTATACCTTCATGTTAGTTTTTAAGGTGAAACAACCGCCATCAACAATCTTAAACCGCTCTGAACCACCTTTGTCCGGTTCAAGCCTCCGACCAAACCACCCAACAACAAACTATCGTCCCACCTACTTACCGTCCACCACTGTGAGTTCGAGCATCACCACCTTCCACCGCGTGCCACCTTTGATCACCACCTCATTTCGTTGAAAGCCAGCTTATGACGCCGCCGCGCGTCTCCGGTCAAGTCCCACTGATGCTGATACAATCATCATTCGAGGTAATTAAAATAATAATCTACTCGTCATGTTTCCCTTAAAACTTAATGATATCAAACATTTATCGGTGATGTTAAAAGGAAATTTTTTATTTTAGAATAAAAAGGGGGGAGTGTTGTGCTATGATTTCTAAATGGGGAAGATGAGCCAGTAAAACATGAACGGAAATGTTTATCATGCATTTATGCATACAAGTTTTTATACACTTTACACAACATCCATCTCAGTTGTAACGTTGAATATAAAGTCCACTAAAATATTTTGACAAATCCATTATTTCATGTCAATTTCTTTTTATACTTTAGTAAGCTTGATAACGAATGTTTTGTTCAAGTGGTCAAAAAAAAATTCACTTTCTCATATGGATTACTTAATTAAAATCTCATGGTTAATTTATTATTCTTCATGTAATAATAAAATTGATGAGTCAAAAATAATATATGTTACGCAAACACTATAAGTATATAATGACGTTGATACACACTAATTCATCATTTTAATTAGGTTCAAGTATAATTCTTTGATTATCATTGATTCTCATAAGCATGTCATCACATTCAAGGTGAGTTTACATAGCCCCTTTTTACTGTTTTACATTTTGGGGTGAAACATGTTTAAACATTTTATACACCATCATTTACTCATTCTTACATTGTTGAAACTTGTGATTCAATTACACTATCATTTACTCATTCTATCATTTGACTGTAACAAAAAGACACAGTACAATCATTAACATTGATCAAGCCGCCTGTTTAGATTATAGCGCTATAGGTCTGACAAACCCATCCCCCCGCATAAATTCAGGGATGATCGATAACAGTTACACTTTTACTAACTTGCGAGTTAGGTCTCAGTCGACACAAGGTTTGATTGTACAAAAGACGCATTGTTACATGTCGGACTCATATTCTATCATTACTCATTATTATACTTCAACTATGATTGCTATACAACATATTTTTTTTCAACTATATGCAAAACCTATGTATTCTCACCAACTATTTATAGTTGACCCCCCATCTTTCCAACTTAACATGTTTCAGGTTTTATTTGCTATTGGAAGTTGTACAAGTCTTGGAACACATAGGAGCTTTGGACCTAGTTTATGCAAATCAAGTTTATGTAATTTGTATGACAAATTGTAAATTGTTTAGTAATATTCAACTTCCATTTAGTACCATGAGCTATTGAACAATCATCACTACGTGACACCTCGATGTTTCCGCCATCGGTTGGGGTGTTACACTTAACCCCCGATGAATGAAACCCTTAACAAATATGGAACATAATCCTAAAGGTGTGCAATCCAAAGATCACTGGTGCACCCGTAGGGAATCCCCCCTTTGCCAAGAAAGTCACTCACACATCTGGTAAGAACTAGAAACTTGTCACCCGGATTTGGTTCATTTCAGAAGTCATTGCTTAGAGCCCGGTTTGGATATCAGAAACCCGAAGGATCTGTCTCACTACCGGTTTCCTTGCCTTGGATCTAGCTTGGGACTACCAGAAGTCGTACGAACCCCATGATAGTTTAATTTATTATTTAAGTTCGGGTTGATTTTAACGGTTTATCAAGTTAATCACTAATTAAACTTGTCACAAAGATAAACAAACAAGAATTAGTTAAGAAGATAAACACACCGAATAATTAAAAATAAACTACTACTAATAATAAAAGTCTACAAATCGAAATAGGTACGGAAGATACCAGATGGATACAACCATAAATGATAATCAACAAAAAAACATGAATGTTTCCAACTCATACACAAGCCTTTCAAGCGGCCGTGTAAAGATCACCGGGTAGTGGAAGGATTTCATCTTGGTCTCTCCTAACACTAGACGTTTTTGCGCCCTAAGGTTGATATGCTCTCGGTCCTACAAATCACAAGACACCAAATGATGTCAAGGAGTGAATCCAAACTAAATCGTAAATTTTTGGATAAACGGTCAAGGCTAGGTAGGAATCTCACTTTCATGCAAATTTTGACCTGAGTATGAGGAAACCCAAATGACCCACAACCTCTTACCTCTCACTCTTAAGGTAGGTGATAAAACCGGATTTGAACTATAAATGCAAGCTTCTAGATCTAAAGTCAACCTTATCAATAATCAACACAAAGTTAACAACATATTCATGCAATTTCTAGTCCCAAGCAAAGAGTTAAGAAACCGAGATAACATGTAGATCTAAAAACATGTCCCAAACATCATCTAAGTGACAAATCACAACATAGATCAATAACGTTCCAATCTTTATACAAACACATCAATATACAAGTTCCAAACCCCATAAACATTCATCAAGTATCAACAATCATCCCTAGTGACCAGACAATTAGAAATAAAGTAATTTATCATCGTCACATAAGTATCAAAATTATATCTCGAGACAATCATCATTATTACAAAGTTTCAAATCCGAAAACTAGCTAGAAAACAAGTAAAAACACTAACCGATCAACACAGAGCTTCACATGTGCCCCGTAATGCAATCTCGAGGGTCTCCCAACGTTCTAGCAGCGCTTTAGTAGTGTTTTGTGTGGGGTCGATTATAAATAAACCGTCCTAAGGGTTTACATAGACAACCCCAAGCAACAACTGTCTCGAGACGGTGCACACTGGCCGCTATAAGCGTCAGATGTAGCACTGGACACAACTGCATTCTCTCGGATTCCATGCCAAGAAATGGTGAAAACAGACCATGTGTGCAATAAAGGTCTACTAGGAACATACTTTATCAGTAGAATCCTCGAATTTTGATTTTTCTTGGCGCAATTGCCCAATCACGTCCAAGTGTTAAACCTGCTAATTCACCAAAAGATGATAAAGTAAAAGACGACAGGGCTATTTAGTAGCCTCTAAATAATCATTAAGAGACTACATCTGAATGATTCATAGTCTCTTAATAGTTAAGATGTAATCTTTAGTATGAATGATTAAGAGGTAACATCTTAATGGTTACCTCTTAACCATGCAGACTTATGGTTACCTCTTAGCCATTCAGAGGTTATGGACTATTAAGAGGTAGCCTCTGAATGGTCACCAATAGGCTACCAAACAACCCCTATGGCGAATTAAACAAGTGAAAATGGGGGATAAGCGAGCCAATAAATATAAGACTTTCCAAGTCTATCAAGGAACTCCAGTGGTAACGGGGACAAGTATTGGTTCAGTTATGTATCTAGCACTTTCTCGGTGAACTTGCTTCATGCCAAGGTTAGAAAGAAGTGGTTTATTGAGGCTAACAATGCTCATTAGTGGAGCAACTAGATCAAACTGAAAGTCAACTTCTTCGGATGGTGGGCCGGTCAAAACAAGCGTCATACAATATGGAAATAGTGAAAAACGAACGTGAGTATTCCATATTCATCTTGTGCCAATTGTAATGGTGCTCCAGGACGCATCAGTCACTTGTATTGGACTGTGGTTATGCAAAACAACATGAGAAAGATTTTATGTGTTATCAAGTGTTGATCCTTTATAAATTTCTTTTTTCTTCTTAAAGAAACGGTCTATTCCTTTTCTGGTGCACACATTTGTCATTTTATATTATATTTATCTATTCCGAGAAGTTCCCGAGGAATAAACTAGTATACATATGTAACCATAACCGGACTAAAACAATCACTTACTGAAAAATTATAACTGAACCATCAAAGTTTTCACACAAGAATGGTAGGTTTTTTCCCCATGTGAAGCAATCATTAACTGATATGTGGAAAAACATCTGCAAAGTTTCGACTGATTTATTGGAGTTGAGTATTTACATAATAACTCTTACAAAATGTATTGTCGGTAAAGGCAGTGGTGAAACTTGAACTTTTAGATGGTGGGGCCGAAGTCACAAGACTCAATTTTTTTTTCCAGATCGGTGGGGGCCGGAGTCAAAAAAATCAAAATTTTTGGACGAAACTGGAGAAATTTACACTACTGAAACAAAAATCGGTGGGAGTTGGGGCACCCCTGGACCTCAATAAGCTTCACCTTTGGGTAAAGGGGAAGAACATTTATATTTAGGCTTTATAGCTGGTTTGATAGTGGTGCACTAAAGTTCTATTCCCAAAGATGTTCGGGTTGGAATATAGGAAGGCATGTAAGGTGATTAAGTAGTTTTAGATCTAAGACGACATTACAACAGCCATATGGGAATGGAAAAGATCGCCAGCCGATCCCAAAGAGGTTAGTAACCAATTCAATGCAATGACTTGATAAACGCTTGCAGGACTAATGTATGTATGTATGTATGTATGTATGTATGTATGTATGTATGTATGTATGTATGTGAATCTAACACAGTTTGGGTTTTAGAACAAAATCACCAAACTAAACCGCACAATATAGAAAGTGTAGCAATTTTAGTGTAGTAGAGAAAGTAAGATCGAATATCAATCCGTGTACACTGATGTGGGACCCTCGGTACTAAGTCAAATCCTAGTATAGATAAAATATCATGCTGTCAACTAGTCAGCTAATCAAACCAGTAAACAGAAAGAAAGGATAACGAAGTAGAAAGAGAGAAGCAGGAAATAAGCTAATAACGCAACACACGAACGAGAAACAAGAATGGGAAGAATGATTGTCTAGCCGATGAATCCTAATGACAATGTTGAAAACTACGGGAAATGGAAAATCGGGTAGTAATTGAGATCTAAAGATATTGTCCTAACGATGTTTACTAAGAAGTCCTAAATTTCCTCTTGGTCTTAATACGAACAATGAAGCTAATCCAACCGGTCGTGTAAAGACAACCAGATAGTGGAAGGATTTCATCTCGGTCTCTCCTAACACTAGATGTTTTTGCACCCTAAGCTTTGATATGCTCTCGGTCCTACAAATCACTAGACACCAAATGATGTCAAGGAGTGAATCAAAACTATATCGTAAATGTTTGGATAAACAGTCAAGGCAAATAATAGGTAGGAATCCCACTTTCATGCAAATCCTGACCTACATCTGAGGAAACCTAAATGACCCACAACCTCTCCCCTCTCAATCTCAAGGTAGGTGAAAACCGGCCTTGAAGTCTATAAATGCAAGATTCTATATCTAAAGTCAACATTGCCAATAGTCAACACAAAGTTAACTATACATTCATGCAATTTCTAGTTCCAAACAAAGACTTAAGAAACCGAGATAACATGTAGATCTAAAAACATGTCCTAAACATAATCTAAGTGACAAACCACAACATAGGTCAATAAAGTTCCAATCTTTATACAAACACGTCAATATCCAAGTTTCAAACCCCATAAACGTTCATCAAGTATCAATAATCATCCCTTGTGACCAGACAATTAGAAATAAACTAATTTATCATCGTCAAAACATAGGTATCAAAATCATATCTCAAGATAATCATCATTATTACAAAGTTTCAAATCCGAAAACTAGCGAGAAAACAAGTAAAAACACTAACTGATCAACACGGGGCTTCACCCGTTCTCCATAATATCGAGGCCTCCCAACGTTCCAGCAACGCTTTGGTAGTGTTTTATAGGGGTTGATTATAAAGAAATCTTCCTAAGGGTTTATATAAACAACCACAAGCAACAACTGTGTTGAAACGGTGCACATTGACCATTGTAAAGCGTCAAATGTAGTATTGGACACAACTGAATTCTCTCGGATTCCGTGCCAAGAAATGTCCCGAGAAACAGTGACAACAGACCATGTGTTCAATAAAGGTCTACCAGGAACATACTTTATCAATAGAGCCCTCAAATTTTGATTTTTCTTGGTGCAACCGCCCAATCATGTCCATATTCTTCCAAAATCTCTCAATAAAGTGTCAAACCTGCTAATTCACCAAAAGATCACCAAGTAACAGAATATGGCGAATAAAACAAGTGAAAATGGGGGATAAGCAAGCCACTAAATATAAGACTCTCCAAGTCTATCAAGGACCTCAAGTGGCAACGAGAACATGTATGGGTTTAGTGATGTATCTAGCACTTTCTTGGTGAACTCGCTTCGTGCCAAGGTTGGAAAGACGTGGTTTATTAAGGCTAACAATGCTCATTAGTGGAGCAACTAGATCAAATTGAAAGTCAACTTCTTCGGATGGTGAGCCGGTCAAAACAAGCTTCATACAAGAATGGGAATAGTGAAAAAGGAACATGGGTATCGTCTTATGCCAATTGTAATGGTGCTCCGGGATGCATCAGTCAGTTGTATTGGACTGTGGTTATGCAAAACAACATGAGAAAGATAAAGCAATGATGTAGTTTCTCGGTTACTGCCAATTTAGTAGAAGACACACTTTAGTTGGTCATCATCAACGCAAGGGTCCAAGTTCTTCAATAAAATGGTGCATGTAATTACTGTTACTAACTTGTAGGCTATTTGAAGATCAAGAAACAGGAATAATATGAACAATAAACACTAGCTTACGCCCGGATAAAGTTGTGAAGGATATAAAGATTGGATGAAAAAAGAGGGAGGAGTTTCGATTTCTAGTATGAAATAATTGATGTTCTTTCGACTTATACAATAAATCATAGGCATGTAAACACAGGCGTGTTCGTGTTTGTTCATTTAACTTTAGCCGAATACGAACACGAACACATGATCGAACACATTTTTGTGTTTGTGTTCGTTCATTAAGAAATTTGTCGTGTTCGTGTTCGTTTATGTTCGTTCATTTAAAACTTAAACGAACAGTTCATAAACATAAACGAACACAAATGATCAATATAAAAGAACACAAATGAACATAAAGGAACATTAATGAACATAAACAAAAAAAGTCCATGATGATTCATCACAGTTCAACCAAGTATAATACATCACAATGCAACCAAAACCAAATCTAAATTAGTAGTTTGAATGTACATGATTCATTCAAAATATCTATCATTTATCTACCAAAAAATGTAGGGTTGTGGAGTGTGGAGAAGAAATGAGGTGAGGTTGTGAAGTGTGGAGAGCTGATAAGTGATATGTTTAGAACGTCATGGTTAGGGTTAATCATATGAATTAAGGTTACTTAACAAAAGAAAATAAATAATAAAAATAAAGTTAAGTTTAATTAAAAGAACATAAACGAACAAAAATAAACGAACTAACACAACATGTGTTCCTATTCGTTCCTTTGTTTAAATAAACGAACAAAAATGAACTTACCGCCAAACAATTCACAAACAGTTCATAAACGTTCGATTCGTTTACAGGCCTAATAAATCACATATAATGCAACTCGTGTTCTAACTAGGGATGAGCTCGGGACGGCATCGGTACCGAACTGATACCGATCCCGACAATACCGATACCGAAAAGTCCAAAAAACCAATACCGATACCGAACACATACGGTACGGTACCGGTATGGTATCGGTATTTTGCTTTAAAATACCGATACCATACCGATCTCGTACCGATACAGATAATACCGAAACCGAAAATCCATAAATATGGGTACCGATACCGATCCCGAAACCCCTCGGTTCAGTACGGTATCAAGATCGGGACAAGACGGGATCGGTATTCGGCCTTATATGCTCATCCCTGGTTCTAACGTCCTAGTGTCTTACTAGTTTTTTACATATTACCCACCGTCTAAAAATAAATAAATAAACTTAAAAGGGCTAAGCATATGACGACTAAATAATAAAAAAGTGGAAAGAAAACAGATGAAAAGGAGGTAAAGTGTAATTACAACAATTAGACACCGAGATTTACTCATATTCATCATCATCATCATCATCATCATGTCCAATCCAAACATTTTATAAAATAAGAATCTTCATTTCATCTGCAACGAAAGCGACTCCAACAAACAATACTCTCTCTCTCTCTCTCTCTCTCTCTCTCTCTCTCTCTCTAGTCTCTCCCCTTCAATTAATTCACAAAAATTCCCTTCCCCAATCATATTATTAATTCGTAGATTCAAAGCATCCTCCCTGATTTAACACCTCATTCTCCCGTTAGTTCAACCCACCCCCATCATCACCCTCACCCACCCAACAACCACCATCCAATTCAACTCTACATACCCATCCCACATTCATAACCATTAACCATCATATTATTATTATTATTTCCCAACATATTATTATTTCCAATACCTTCAAACAATGAAACTACTAGCCTTACACCAGAGCTATGCTAACCGTAATCGCTCCAACATCCGTCAGTCTCCCTTAGATTCCTCTATCGAAGCAACTAACGCCGTTAAATCTCCTCTCTGGATTATCCTTCATTGTCTATGCTGTCTTATTAGTCTCCTCCTTGGCTTCCGTTTCTCCCGTTTACTCTTTTATCTTTTATTCTCTACTTCTATTAATAATCTCTACTCCTCCACGACGTCGTTTGGTACCGTTTCTGATATCGCCCAAACGCTGTCGTTTACCACTTCTAATATTGTTACTAATACTACTACTGCTAACTCTGCTGGTGCTGCTGGTAGCACCAGCAGAGTAGTGGTAGGTAGGCACGGGATCCGGATCCGGCCGTGGCCGCATCCGGATCCCGTGGAGGTTATGAAAGCTCATAGGATAATTGAAGCTGTTCAAAGGGAACAGAAGGTGCAGTATGGGATTAAGAGTCCTAGAACTGTGATTGCTATTACTCCTACTTATGTTAGGACGTTTCAAGCTTTGCATATGACTGGTTTAATGCATAGTTTGATGAATTTGCCCTATGATGTTGTGTGGATTGTTGTTGAAGCTGGTGGTGTCTCGAATGAGACCGCGGCGTTGCTCGCGAAAGCGAATGCGAATGTGAAGGTTGTGCATATTGGATTTGATAAGAAAATGCCTATTTTTTGGGAGGGTAGACATAAGATTGAGTCTCAAATGAGATTGCAAGCTTTGAGGTAAATTTAAAAAAATATATATTAATAATTTGATGTTTTGTGATAGAATTTATGAGTTGACCTTTTATTATTGTGATTTAGGGTTGTGAGAGAAGAGAAGATGGATGGGATTGTGATGTTTGCTGATGATAGTAATATGCATAGTTTGGAGTTATTTGATGAGATCCAAAATGTGGAATGGATTGGAGCGGTTTCGGTTGGGATACTTGCTCATTCGAGTCATTCTGATGAAGATCCGTTTGCGGTTCGTAATAAAAAGAATGTGGAAGAAGAAGATGAGAAGAAATCGCCGTTGCCGGTACAAGGTCCAGCTTGTAATTCGTCTGATCGGTTGATAGGATGGCATACGTTTAACACGGTTATGTATAAAGGGAAGGGCGCGAATTATATTGGTGATATGGCGGTTGTGTTGCCACGGAAGTTGGAGTGGTCGGGGTTTGTGATGAACTCAAGGTTGGTATGGAAGGAGGCTGAATTTAGGCCTGATTGGATTAAAGATTTGGACATGGTGGTGGCGGGAGATGCGGATGGTGATATTGAGAGTCCGCTTTCTTTGGTTAAGGACTCTTCTATGGTGGAACCACTAGGTCGTTGTGGGAAGAAAGTGATGCTTTGGTGGCTTCGAGCTGAGGCTCGTGCGGATAGCAAATTTCCTTCCGGGTTAGTCATCTTTCTAGACTTTAGTAGTTATAACCTTTGGATATCAATGCTTGTGCATCTTTCGACATGTTTTGGCCTAATTAGTTACCTTAGTATTAAATGTTTATCACTGCATATGCATAATATTACAATTGTGTATGTCAAAGTTGTGTTGAATGGTGAATTATAGATCTATTTCATAGCGATATAGGTTCTGGAAAGGTGCGAAAATAGTCGATGGTTTTTAACGGGGTGTTTGGATGCGCTTTATGGGTTTAGGGTTTATGTAATATCTATTGATTAATTGTAATAGGACATGTTGCAGGAGATAATTTTTGGATTGTTCATATTTAGGAACTAACTAATAAAGTGACCAAAATGTATATATTGTGTAACTAGTGAAATTTAAAAGATGTTGTATACATTATTTGTTATCAAGCTTTTATGAAAGTTTGTAGTATATAAACTCAATAGTTAAGTTTCTTTTTGGTATTATTTTTAATTAAGTGTGTGTTAAGAAGAGGGATAAATAAGTTATCTTAAATTCTTAATGTATCCTAAATAGTTCGTATATTTGACACCTAGTCCCTAGATAGTAGGATAGTCTTAAACAAAACTGATCATTATGGCTTCAAGATGATATTTTTATTCATTTTGGTGGTGGTTTGATGAAGTGTGGTTGGTAAGGTCGTTTTAGTGACATGAATGTTTTTGATTTTTGGAATATATAACAGCTTAGTTCATTGTGTGGGCATTGTTACTTATCAAATTTCCAATAGATGTAACTTGTGAGCCATTTCACGGATCTACAACATATAGTTTTTTTTAGAAGTCTTTGGTGCCTTGTTGCCTTTATTTTCGCCCTTATAGTTTTCTAAGAAATATTACATGATACCAAAATGACCTAGGATTATAGTTGTTAAAAGTCATCGCCTCTTGCGCCTAGGCCCATTTTTTAGGCGAGGAGAGGTAATTGCGCCTTAAGTCGAGGAAATTGCGCTTTAATTCTCCAGGTGATGGTTTAGGTGCAAATTCCGGCAATATTCTCAAATTCGTAGGAGTTTCCAGCCAAATTGTCTAAACTATGGCTAGATTCCAACCAGATTTGTACTTTTATATAAGGAAAACTACTTTTATACACTAATACACTAATATTTTAAGATTTTTGATACTAATAAGATGATATTAATGTTATATAATAACTTTTGTTTATTTTATTTGAATAATAATGTTATTTTTCTTATACATCATATATTTTTACTTTTTTTTTATTGTTCGCCTTTCTTATCTCAGGCAATCAGGCCCTCGTTTTTTTTGCGCCTAGGCCATAGGCGAGGCCTATGCGCCTTGGGTGCGCCTAATGCCTTTGATAACTATGCCTAGGATATGCTAGAAACTTTTAAGTGAGGGAATTCTATTATTTTAAGAGTCTTTTTAGGATAATGTTTGCTTAGATTTTAATATAGGGTTTGTATTAAAAGTCTTTGGTAAAAATGGCAAGATGGGTTGTTCAGGTGGTTGGGTAACATTGTAACAATTCACAACAGGTTTGACCCAAAGACACCTGTTCATTTTTAATAACTGTTAGTTAATATTTGATGCTCTAAATTGGTTACAGATATGATAGTAATAATCTGTCTTTGAATTAAACGATTGAGGACATTGTTTGCTAAAATAAATGCACTATGAGTGACCTTCAAGCCATTTGACAAGTTCCTTTTTAAATAGATGCCTATATTTGTTCACATCTAGTTGTGAGTTGTGACCATCTAGTTGTTCCCAATAAGGGGGTGTTTGGGTGTTTATCTCAAGATGATTATTGCGATCTAGATAATGATTCATAATCGCATCATTTATTTGAATCTGAATTTTGTATTAACACTTAATTGCATCAAGAATTCATAGATATTTTAGAATTCAAAGTTATCCATCCTAAGAGTTGGCTCCTTTTTTCTGATGCACAGATGGATAATCGATCCTCCACTAGAAATGACAGTACCAGCTAAGCGAACACCATGGCCCGATGTTCCTCCTGAACTCCCATCCAATACCCAAAAAGTTATCGGCAGCACTACCCAAGAGAACACCGAGAAACGTACAACAAAAACTCGAACCCCTAAATCAAGGCGCAGTTCACGTAGCAAAAGAAAACACGAATCAAGAAATGCAGATGCACGCGTCTCTGCTAGAACTTCTGGAGAAAGAATCAACTTGTAGACATATTGGGTCAATACTTAAAATGCTGGCAAGAAGCCTTGGTGAAGATATCTTTAATACAAAGTAAATAGGTGTTGTATTTTTTCAAAAGTTTCTTAATTCTTATTCTATTTGGGTTCAAATTCCTTGGATTTCCTGTTTGTGGTTGATTAATATTCAGAGGGTGGCATTAATCTGCTATGGTGCTTGACGAAGGACATTTTTGCCTCTTATACATGAAGTTCTCATGAAATACGACCAGATGATATTCTTTTTATGGCAAATTGCCACCATTTACAGAATCATTTTGTAGCTTGTTTCTTCTTCACATCTTTAATCTTTGTCTTCCTTTAGGTGGATATAGCACCATCAAGTGTGAAAATGTTGTTTTGGGTTGTCTCAATGATTATTTAGATCTATGTTTCATTTCCTATGGTATGATGTTTTTCCATTTGTGCAATTAACTTAGGGTGGACGGTGTGGAGGTCGGGTACACTGTTCCGTCTTGCCGGGGTAGCAGTGGCGAAGCTTGACCCGAAGGTTCGGGGGGTCGGAAGTCACTAGTTACGCGGGGTCGAAAACCAGTTTCGGGGGTCGCCCGCCCCCGCCCGCCCCAACTAAGCTATAATCAAAACTTCTGCGCGAAAAATCGGGGGGGGGGGGGGGCGCCCGCCCCTGCCCGCCCCAACTAAGCTGCGCAAGTGCCGGGTAGGTAGGGGGTGGGTAAGGTTCACGGGTGACAGAAGCTGAAGGTGGATGGTGGTGTTTGTGTGTGGGAATGTGTGTTGCAGGTGGCTTGGGTGGTCGGCTGGTTGACGTGGCGTGGTACCCGTGGTCTCTTCCAAGGTATCCACTCCGCCCACCCTTACCCATCTTGGTCCTTCAAACATCTAACATTTGTGTCTCCTGATGATCTTTAGAAGTTGGGCATCAAGGTGTTGTCAAGGTTGTTGAAACAACTTGGTTTGTAATTCACTTTTAGACTTATGTTATAGTGTTATCTAATAAAATATGGTAACAAAGCATTTAAAGAATAAATACAAGTCAGTTTAACATAAATTTGAAGAAACAGCCAGTAGCAACCCGGATTTTCAAAATAATAACTTTACCATTGTGATGAAGTAAATAAAATGATGTGAACAGAAAATGACTGTTTTCTCTTTTTAAAACATTGGAGTGGGGGAAAGGGGCACAAGCCCCGTGTAACCCCATGCCTACCAATCACACAGTGCCACGTTATTTTAACCTCAAACTATCCTAAAGTAGCCTAAACACTTGAAACGTCAAAAACAAGAATATTAGAGGACTAGAAGATGTAAGACTGATCTTTACAAGAATTAGAAGAGAACACTTTACTTGTATAACATTCACTTCCAATATACAATATTAGCTCTCCAATCTTTTAGAGTGGAGGGAGTTGGGCGGGAAGAAGGGGCGGGAGAGGGCTTCAAGGGCGGGAACACCACCCCGCCCCCGCTCGCCCCAACTAAGTTGCGCAAGTGCCGGGTAGGTAGGGGGTGGGTAAGGTTCACGGGTGACAGAAGCTAAAGGTGGATGGTGGTGTTTGTGTGTGGGAATGTGTGTGTGGCTTGGGTGGTCGGCTGGTTGACGTGGCGCGGTACCCGTGGTCTCTTCCAAGGTATCCACTCCGCCCACCCTTACCTTTCTTGGTCCTTCAAACATCTAACATTTGTGTCTCCTGATGATCTTTAGAAGTTGGGCATCAAGGTGTTGTCAAGGTTGTTGAAACAACTTGGTTTGTAATCCACTTTTAGACTTATGTTATAGTGTTATCTAATAAAATATGGTAACAAAGCATTTAAAGAATAAATACAAGTCAGTTTAACATAAATATGAAGAAACAACCAGTAGCAACCCGGATTTTCAAAATAATAACTTTACCATTGTGATGAAGTAAATAAAACGATGTGAACAGAAAATGACTGTTTTCTCTTTTTAAAACATTGGAGTGGGGGGAAGGGGCACAAGCCCCGTGTAGCCCCATGCCTACCAATCACACAGTGCCACGTTATTTTAACCTCAAACCATCCTAAAGTAGCCTAAACACTTGAAACGTCAAAAACAAGAATATTAGAGGACTAGAAGATGTGAGACTGATCTTTACAAGAATTAGAAGAGAACACTTTACTTGTATAACATTCACTTCCAATATACAATATTAGCTCTCCAATCTTTTAGAGTGGAGGGAGTTGGGCGGGAAGAAGGGGCGGGAGAGGGTTTCAAGGGCGGGAACACCACCCTTTAGGGGCGTGGAGGAGGGGGCGAGGGTGTGTGGCGGGGAGTATTGGCCGGGCGTGGGGGGTTTTGGGGTGTGAGGTGGGCATTACTTCACCCTCCTTCCACTCCTTACAATCCCCCCCCCCCCTCCCTACACACATAGGACCCACAAGTGGCACATGACACTTCACCCTTCTCCCTCCCTCCCTCCCTCCCTCCCTCCCTCCCTGTAGTCTTACATCTTAACACTAACAATTATTAGCTTTAACCCTTTACATTTTAGCTATTAATCAACACTGACTTCAAATATATTCCAACATGTCCAGTGATGGGGGTGGGCAAAGTGGATGACGGCTCTAGGCTTGACATCCTGGAGGGTCTCAAGTTTTTTAATCTTTTTATATCCTATGGATATCTATTTTTTCAAGAAAAATATGTATGTTTGAGCTCGTGGGCATTACTTTTAAGAGAAAGTGTAAGGTACAAAGTCTCTTATCCTACAAAGTGTAGGAAGCCACAAAATGATGCCACGTGGAAGTTGTCTGTTATAACACTATAACTGATTAGATGGGTAGTATAGTCAATTGCATATATCAATTAATCACGTTTATTATCAAATCCCTGTTTTATCGTGATACAATATTTCAAATTTCATAACTGATTCCATAATATACGATTATCAATTCTTACCATATTCAAAAAATTACAATCATATTCGATCACTGGTTCAAAATTTTTACGAAATCATAATCAATTTGCCGAGTTCTTCATCATGTTCGGTATGTACTCTGTTTATATTGTTACAATTAATCGTGATCTTACTCTTAATTGTGTTTTCAGATCTAAACAATGAACCTGAATTCTTAATCGATGAAGAAGATGAAGTTACTGATCCTCATAATCTAAATTTTGAAGGTTAGTTTCTACTGTTTTGAAGGTGTTTAGCATAGTGATGAAACAGAGGTTGAGCGATCAGTTTTTAATTTTGTATGTAGATATTATACATGAAGATGTTAACAACACTGATGAACATATTGGTGAGAGATTTGATTTCATGGTTGAACATAGAAGGATGCAAGGTATTTTTGCTGTTTTGTGGATTTGAACATAATCATTTGCGTTTTAGGATTATTAACATGCGTTTTAATGTAACTGGTTGTATTATCTTATTGATATCTTTTCTGAATGCGTTTTAGTATGTATTAACATGCGTTTTGATGTATCTGGTGATATTATGTTATTGATAACATTCAAATGCGTTTTATTATGTTTTAACATGCGTTTTGAGATCCTTTTTGGTTTTTTTATGAATACATTAAATAAAAAGGCTTTTTATGGTGTTTTATCATGTTGTTTTATGCCAGATCTATCTAACAAAGATGTTCCAACTGATGATCAAACTCCAATATACATACCTGCTGTTGCATCTTCATTGAAACCAGAAGTTGGTATGGTTTACCCACATTCAGGAAGAAATGATATGTGAATGGTCTTCATTAAACATGGGACCTGTTTAACATTTGTAACATTTGTGGGGAGGTAGGACATGATCGTCGGAAACACAAGTTAAAAAACACACTGTTACAAGATGAGAATAAGGAAGATGAAAATGCAGAAGACCCAGGAATTGAGCATCAAGAAGTTGAAGACCAAGTAGATGAGGAGTGATTTTTATGATTTTTTTAATACTTGCGTTTTAGAAATAATGCATGCGTTTTAGTATACTATAAACAGTTGCAGAATTTTTATAGTTTTTAATGAATGCGTTTTGTTATTATTGAATGCGTTTTAGTAAATTTTTCTACAGTTTATACATATTTTTATTATATTATTGAATGCGTTTTGTGATTATTGAATGCGTTTTAGTAATAAACACTTATATATTTACATTAATAAAACAGTAAAACGCAACCATATTTTCCATAAAACGCCTGTTGTATATGATAGTCTTATTTGTCATCAGTATGACTACTTTTTTTACTAACATCAACAAAACGCAACCATATTTTCCACAAAACGCCTGTTGTTTTTTCAAATGTTTATGAATCATATACTGCTTGTTTTCAATAATAAGTCTGATCTGATAAAACGCCATCATTAACACTACTAAAACGCCTTTTTTTAAAAGTTTTATGGATCATATACTGCTTGTTTTCAATAATAAGTCAGATCTGATAAAACGCCTTCATTAACACTCCTAAAACGCCTTCAGTTTTCAAAGTTTTATGGATCATATACTGCTTGTTTTTCAATAATAACTCAGATCTGATAAAACGCCTTCGTTAACATTAGTAAAACGCCTTTAATTAAAACAACAAATGAGTTGATCATGAAACAAAAATGATTAACTACAACATAAACTATCAAAACGCCTTTACTAATTCAATCAGAACATTAAAAACGCCTTTAGTAACTTTGTCAAAATCCAAAGAATACAGTAAACCGTCTTCATCATCATTCAATTGAGCAAAAAACACCTGATTAGCAACCATTATTGTTTCAATTATTGATATACGATCAAAAATAAGTTAAAAACATGATCAATTCCTTACTTGTTTTGCGTTTGGAACCATGGTTCTCCTATAATCAGCGATTTTTTGTTTTGTTAACAGAGAATGATATTTCCGTGAGTTATTAGGGCAAATGATTAGAAACGTGTGTTTAATTGTGTTGAATGATTCGTAACCGTCAATGAATGAGGGTGATTTGGGCGCTAATATTACAAAAATTCAAATTATTAGAGTTGTAATTTGTCTGTTTTACCCTCAAATTGATAACTGCCATTAATGACAAACGTGTGTAATTAACGTACGAGGTTTCCTTTATAAAACGCAGAAGGTGGGAGATGGAGGGCCAGGATCACTTCTTACACTTTGTAGGTTAAGAAGGCTTTGTACATTAGCCGGCCTCTTACTTTTAATACGTTAATAAATGCCTTTTGCTTAAAATATTTAACCCAATAAAAATACGTCAAATAAAATTCAATTGGTAAAACTTAACTAGCTTTGTAATTGTGAGTGTGTTTAAATTATATAGGCCCGATATATTTTTACTGACCCTAGCCCTAAAATGTTTCAACATTTCTCCAAGACTAATTCCAATTTTTAACATGTATCAACAAGTTGTAATCAACAATAAATATTTCAAAACATGACTACATCATAAAGCAATGTGTTCCACATAAGACTCATAAGACCCCAAAATAAAGCAATGACTTTGGGCTCTTATGGCCTCTAAATTCAAAAAAAAAAAAAAGATTTATGTGTAGGTAATTTGGCTTTGGGATTGTTAGCGAAGGCTTGAGAGGTTGTGGTCTACGATTATACATACATGTAAATGATATGGGAATTATACGATCGAAAGCAGATTTTTTATACGAAAAGGGGCCAAACTTATTATCCGTTTTGCGCTCAAAAAGCTCGAGATTGCATTTAAACATTTAGTGAATAGCAAAATTGAAATGACACTAAACACTTAAAAGTCCCCATAACATCTATAAGCCTAATGTTCATTTAACCTAGTAAAAAAATAAAGAATAAACATCGTTGTTTCACGAATCGTCAATTAGATATTAACCTATTACGGTGTATACTTTTCACTCATTCTAATACTATGATTTTGCTAATTGTTATGTTAATTGTTATATCATTGATTGTATATGTAAAATTTAATTTAAACTATTTAATCTGTTAAAGCCTAAGAAACATATTTTTTTAATGATTCGGATACAACACGTAAATCCCCAAAAACGCCCCTAACAGTCATGAGATATAATTTTACAATAAGTTACCAGATAAATAACAAAAATTCTCAAAGTATCCTTAACAATAAACCTAAATGGAGTGAAGCCCAAATACAAAACAAGGCTTTTCAAAAGCCCAAACTATTCTCCGGGTCTATAAGATCCGAACTTCCAAAGGGCAAAGAATAATAATAATAACTGTTATTTTGCAAAGAGAGTTTTCTTGGAGAGAAGGAAAGAAGAAGACGAAGAAGAAACAAACACAGAAACAATGGATCCAAAGGTAACCGAGGTCTCACAGCTATTCGACCGATTCAAAGCTGCCTTAGTGCGTAATGATTTCGATACTTGTTCCAGACTTCTCTCTCAACTTAAGGTACCCCCAAATTCATCATAAACCCTAATTACACTCCTCTTTTTACGTTTTTTGTTTATATATATATATATGTGCGTTATTGTTTGTATGAAATTTCGGATTGAGTATATTCGTTAGTTTATATTATTATTGAAGATTGGTAGCTGATGTTATTATTAAGCCACGATTGAGATCTGAGAAATGGTTTCATTTATTTGTAATTGTGCAAGTTGTTTAGGGCATCCTGATGTTCTGGTTTGTAATTGTTTACACCTTATAACAAGTTAATTACTAATGGATTAACTCGAAAAGCTATTTCATGAGTATGCGCGCCGCATAAGACGTTTGCGGTTACATGTCTTCAGAAAGTTGTTAACTTTCTAGAGCATCTACTGAAACAATGAGAATAATCCTGCAAGGTGCAGGTGTTGGTGGTTTTGTAGGAGTAGATTAGGATTAGAATGATTTTGCGGCGCAGCTTGTTGCCTGTTTACCTGCCATTCTATTGTGATTTCTATTATTTTAAAAATAAAAAATAAAAAGTTAGGATTAGGAGCTGTTATAAAAAAAGAAAAGATAATTTTGGACCAAACCAGTTCAGATAACTGATTAACCGGTATTTAACACTAGTAGGGTGGTTAGAATTTTTTGGTTTTTGATCAAGATCGTGAATTTTTCGGTTTTTCCTAGATCCCAAGTTATGACTGATTGACTAGTATTCACATCTGGCAACTACTTTTTAATAAAAGGTTACATCCGTCATCCAGATGACCAAAAAAAGAGACTGAACAAATAACAAAAGGTTACACCTTGAGAAATAATGTGTATTTAAGTTGAGAAACAGTATGTTGTATAGGTTGGTATGTCGATTAGTTTTACATGTGTTCATGATTGTATGTTATCCAGTTGCCATAAAAGGAGAATGAACAAATATCACTTCTTCGTATTCTGTTTGCCTCACATTAATAACATTGTTTCAGTACTAAAGTATACTTTTTTTACATGCAGATCATGTTGATAGAGTTTAAGAGCCTCCCGCCATTGTTTGCTGAAACTCCTAATGCAGTTCAAGAGTTGACTCTAGCAAGTAAGTATTACTATGCTTTATTCTTTTGTTTATATTATGTTGCCTATGATTTGAATAACCAACCAATATGGAAGTCGCTTTACTTGCACAATCCATGCTCCTTTTCAGCTCATATAAACTCTATATTTGATGCAATTTCAGGGGATATATATGAGCATGCTGTGGTGCTTAGTGTGAAGATGGAAGATCAAGATGCATTTGAGAGAGATTTCTTTCAGCTGAAACCGTACTATACTGATGTTGGGTAAAAATTCCTTGCCGTGGTTAGCTGATTTTATTGAAAATATTGGTGATGATTTTAATCCTTTGTTTTTAAATTTTGTTGTTGTAACAGTAACCGTCTCCAACAATCCCCCCAGGAGTACCCCATTTTGGGTCTAAACCTGTTGAGACTTCTGGTACAGAACAGGATTGCTGAGTTCCACACTGAATTAGAGTTGCTTTCAGCCAATGCTCTTGAGAATCCTTGTATCAAGCATGCGGTGGAGCTTGAGCAATCGTTCATGGAAGGTGCTTACAACCGTGTATTGACAGCTAGACAGACTGTTCCCCATGAGACTTATGTTTATTTCATGGATCTCTTGGCAAGGACTGTCAGGTGAGAATTGTTGGATCTGCAGTTATAATCCGCATAAAAAGGTTATCTTGTTACTTGATTAAATTCGTTTGCAGGGATGAGATTGCAGGGTGTAGTGAGAAGGCTTACGACTCTCTTAAGGTTGAAGATGCTCGCCAAATGCTGTTGCTCTCTTCAGACCAAGAGCTTTTTGAATACATCAAAGAGGTATCCTTCTTTGTTTCGACCCTGTGGACATATGACGATTATCATGTTACGTCACGTTTAACCACTATACGGTTTTTATTATAATGTAAATATGAATATGAATTGTTGAACAGGAGCATCCAGAATGGGAGGTGCAGAATGGATGGTTGGTATTCAACAAGGCAAAAGAATCAGCAGCATCATGCAAGGAGATTCCATCTCTCCAGCTCATAAACCAGACTCTCAGTTACGCGAGGGAGTTGGAGCGCATTGTTTGATCAAACCCCATTCCATCAAATGTCAAATCATATGTTTCTTGATTTTGAAAAACTTGTTATTTGCTTTCTGGAACTTAACCAGGGACTGCCTTGTAATTTACTTATAATCTCACTGCCTTGTGTTATTTTTAAAATTGATTTGTAGTCTCACTGGGACTGGTTTTCTAAGTTAACCATGTATCCTCTAATGAATCCGATGAGTCCAAGTTGAAAACACCGGATCGCCTTTCGAGATAGACATGACTAAGCTAGGGGTGTGAACAAGCTCGGGCTTGTTTAAGCTTGGCTTGGCTCAAAGCTTTTAACGAGCCGATTTCAAGTAGCTCACCCCTAGTTAAAGCGATTGGTGGTTTGGTAAAATTCATACCATGGGATGTACAAGGCGTTTTTGGCCGTGGTGCAACTTGACTATGAACCTCATGTGGTGTTCTTTTTCGGCTTGACGCGAGCATGGGGTGTGACATTCGCTGTCAAGCCTTGCTTTCTCAAGCTAGTCTCTGATGTGAACAACCATTCAGATTGTGGTTTTTGTTCTCTGTTTCGATTGTTGTCCACATTTTTTTTATGCTAAATGACAAAAGATGGAATTTTTAATAAAGCTGGAGGTTTTTAGCCTTGCACGTTATAACAAGTTTGACCATGATAGCATCAACATGCTGTCAATATGAATGATTTAATATATATCTGATTAAGACGCTTTAACACGTCCACTTTCAAAATTCAAGATCAATTAAATTTGGTGGTTTAATACTCTTGAGATAACTATAGCTTCTTAGAGTTTGTATTAAATTATTTTTTTGCATTAGCCCAAAGTTATTATCGTGTAACCCAATACATATAAATGATTTAAATACTACTTTAATAAAGTGTCACAAACACGATTAAAATTATCATGAAAGATTTTATTGATTATCAACTACCATAAAGACATATTACCAAGACAACATGTGTTGATATATGTGATATTATAAAAGGTGGGTCTTTGGTTAGGCTCCTAGATATTGTGTCTTGAAAACATTATACAACGTTTACTACACATAAAAATCGCCGGTGTTTTAAAACTATGAGTTTGTTGTAGTGAACACATCAGCATCTCCAACATTATCTGTCCCCCGTTTAAAAAAAAAGATATTATTGAGTCACTCTTCCAACAATACCTTACCAACTCGAATTATATCCAACCCGTGAAGAAACTACTTTGTACCAACTCGAATTATATCTCAAACAGTGGAGGACCCCTAAATTATTTTCTGGAGTGTGATTGAGAGATTTAACCCAACTTTGAATGGGTGCGATCGCGATCTTTGCCTACAAATTACATTTTTTTTTTTTGAAAAATGGAAATAAATAATCCCAACTATTCACTATTGGCCAATAATAATCCCAACTACGAAAATCACCAATATTGGTCCCAACTTTCGACATATTGGAAACCAACAGACCCAAACTAATGGAGGCTAACTCCGTTAGTGTGATGCTGACGTGGCATGCCACGTATGATCATTTTGCCACGTGGCATGCCACGTAGGATGCCACATAGGATTATTTTGCCATGTGGCATGCCACGTAGGATGCCACGTAGGATCACCTTGCCACCTAAGCATGTCACGTCAGCATTACACTAACGGAGTTAGCCTCCGTTAGTTTGGGTCCGTTGGTTTCCAATATGTCGAAAGTTGGGACCAATATTGGTGATTTTCGTAGTTGGGACTGTTATTGGCCAATAGTGAATAGTTGGGATTATTTATTTCCATTATTCCTTTTTTTTTTTTGTTTAAGGGATGCACCTGCCCCCCTTGAGAAGAGTGTAGGTCCGCCAATGGATTCCAACACCTGTTTACTGTATGGTTCGTTCGACTATTATAGTCTTTAAAACGTTAGTTTGTATTACAATGTTCATAATCCGCCAAACCACTAAAACTACACCGTTCGAAACTGGAACCGGCCGCCTCGCTTCAATCTAAATGTCCGGCGATTTTAATAGTTTATGAATTGAACACAACACAACACCCTGGTTTCACAAGAAACTCATCAAAGCATCACTTCAGTGTTAATAGTCCTAACTATAGAGCCTGCTCTAGGCCAACAACACAGTAAGCATAATTCAACTGTATACACTGGCTCAACAAACCAAACCAAAACAAAATCAAGCATCATATAAATTATTAGGTGATTTGTAGACCACAAATTAATTTGCATGCCACAAGGTACAACTTTAATCGTAGATGATACAACAACAACAAATAAACGGTCACTGCGGTATGCGAAGTAATTCGTGTGGTGTTCAAATTACCTCTCATAAATTACAGAAAGAAAAAAGAAACCAAGTGTTGATCAACTCTAGTGTAGTTTCAGTCACAAGTTACTATTGGAACTACTGTTACCAACTGACCACCTCCTAAAAGTGCAAGCCACAAGACCCCTGCCACCGAAAAGCCCCAACCGCGTCTTGAAAATGGACCCTCGACCACTAGAGCTCGTTGCCAGTGGCTCTGGTTGATCAGCAGCCACATTAATCGTCGTAGCTGGAAACTCCACCGGGTCTTCTTGTGCAGCACTTTCACTTGTTGCATCCAAATTTTCCACTTCAACGTCCAAATTAACCACCAACGATCCACGCCTAGCGCGTAGCCAATCCCCAACTTCACCCGTAACATTCTTACACTTCTTCACCTTAATCTTTATCAAATTAGGACACCCAAAAGCAAAAGCCTCAATCCCTTCATCAGATACAGGACACCCTTTTATACAAAGCTTCTTCAACGCGACACATTTTGACGCAATACACGATATCTCACCATCCGCTATCGTCTCACTTCCACACAACGCTAAGCGTTCTAACTTCTTACAATTCATCGCAATTTGCTCCAAACTTATCGAGCTAGGGTTTATCCCAATCAAAACCAACTCCTGAAGATTCACACTATGCTTCGCAATCGCCATCAACGCATCATGCCCTATCCTATTCGTCTTCCAACCATCAATATGCAGCTTCCTCAAATACCTACACCGCCCCGCCACCGCAATCACTCCACTATCCGTACAATCCGGCGTCTTCACAATATGCAAAATCTCCAAACTCAAACAACTCGATAGCGCCAAAAGCCCCACATCGCTCACTTGAACCCTCTCCAAATGCACTTCAACTAACGAACTATCCGAACCACCACAAACGGTCTCCAAAACGCGATCCCAATCGCCTAAACACCGAACCAATTTCAACGTCTTCAACTTCTTGGCACCCGAAATCAAGGGCGCAAACAACTGCCCATTATAAAGCTCCTTCAAATGCACCGATTTCAAAAGCGAAGCAGCCGAGCTAACACCAATCATCTCCACAACTCCACCATCAGCAACGCCTCTTAACCGCTTAACCGAAAGCTCCTCAAGCGAACAACAGTTATCCAACAAGGCATTCATACCTTTAACCCCAAACGTACAAGACCCACATGAAAACTTCTTCAATACCTTACAATTGTTACCCAAAGCAGCCATACCTATATCCGTAATTTCACGGCAGCCACGGAGCTTTAATCGGGTAAGGTTAGGGCAACGGAAGGATATTAATATTAATCCGTTATCATCTATGCTGGTGGATCTACGGTCACAACGTAAAGAAAGCTTAGTAACAGAATTAAATCTAAAAAATAAGGGTGAAATGAAAGGAGTGACGTCAGACTTGGCGTTTAAGGCGAGACGGTGACGGCTTTGACCTTCGACTTGAAGCCAACGTTTGGAAACGTAAGAGCAATGTTTACGGTCAAGAGAGGTGAGGGATTGGAAGATTAGGGCTAAACAATCGTCTGGGATAAGGGAAGTGTAATCGATGTAAGGAGTGATAATGGGTTCTGATTGGGTTGACCGGTGGTGGTGGGTTTGGGTTGACCGTGGTGGTGGTGACGGTGGTGAATGGGAGGAGGAAGATTGGCCCATTAAAGTGGGGGGTTTTGATAACTTGATGATTATTATTATTATTATTATTGTTGTTGTTATTACAGTATTATTATTGTGTTGGGTTGTGAGGGTGGTTTATATATATGGGGTTCGTGGAAAATGGGTTTGAATGAAACGGCGTCGTGGCTAACGGCCGACCTTGCGTCAACTGGGGGTGGGTTGGGGGTGAATCATGTAACTTAGAAGAAGAAGAAGAAGACTTCGTTTATTCTTATTTGGAGTATAGAAAATGAACGTTGCTAGATGTTGATATACAAATATGCCAAACTATTTCTTCTTTCTAGTCGTTTAGTAATCCTATGGTTTTGTAATTCTTTTAGATGTATTATATGTAGTGGTTTTGACTTATTCTTTGGATTTGAGTTATATATATTTTTGTCTTTAACAAGTTAAACTAAAGTTTAACATTGTTAATTTAATGAATCGTTATGGGACGACCTTTTTTTTTTTTTTTTCATATTAACGAGATGTGTGAAGTTTTTTAGTAGTGGCGAAGCTTTAATTTTTGAATTGTGGAGGCCGTAAGTCATGAGATTTATTTATTTTTTTAAATTGGTGTGGATCGGACTTAAAAAATACAAAATTTTTGATAAAATCAGGGAAATTTACACTACTATACCAATAATCGGTGGGGCCGGAGCAACCCTGACCCTTAATAAACTTCGCCCATGAATGTAAGAGTTCCCGTCTGATCCTAAGATGATAGTGAAACCGTTAGCCGGCACAGAAAGGAGCTCTTTATGACCGGATGTGAAAGGAAGTATTGATGGATGGTAAAATCGGTAAGGTGGTAAATGTAAGGGTGGCAAATTGTGTATACCCGACCTGTTAAGCCATGAACACGAAACATACGAAACATGTAGACACGAACACGACACGATAACTTATCATGTCATTCTTTCCATACCCGAACACGAACCTGTTAATACCTAGTTAACACGATAAGACACAATAATACCAGTTTATACCAAGTTAACACGATAAGACACCATAATACATGTTTATACCATGTTAAAACCATAATACACGAACATGTTTTCCAAATCCGATATGTTAAATGGGTACCGTCAAACATAAAAAGGTAGAATTCTACTTAGTAAAAACGTATAACTCCAATACTCTACCCTCACAACTTATATTTTTTTTAAAAAAATTATCCTTAACATGTCTTAATAGATACTAAACAGGTAAATAAATATTTAACATGTTTAGACACAAAAATTACCAGGTATATTTCATGTCTACCTGTTTAGGACACGAAACTTGTTAAGGTCATACATATATCTGTTAAAATCGTGTAGATTCGTGCCGGGTATTCGTGTACATGTCTAAATTGTCAGCCCTAGATAAACGTAAGGGAGTGAATGCATGTGGTGTAATGAATGCATAGTTGGTTGGTTAGTAAAGTATTTATAGCATACTCGCTAAATTTTTTTTTATCGGCTAATTTCCTCACCCTTTTTTTCATCACCTTTAAATACACTTTTTTTTTTGCTTTTTATGAGGCTTGAACTCCCAACCTTACCTTTACAACTCCATCACCTTTATTACCACACCACAAGGGGTGGGGCGCATACTCGCTAATGATAGTGTGTTTGATGAGGTATGATTGTAGTGTAATTCTTTTATTGTTTTCATGAAAGTGTTGAAGGCGTTACCACATCTTACTTTAACGCAGCTTGTCTAACTTGGTTATTTGTGCGATGACATTTGATATTGGTAGATGATAACGTCAATTTAAATGCACCTCTTGACATATCGTAAGTTACTTTACCCAATTTATGTTGTTTCATGGTTCATGTTTATGAATCTATGATGTTTGACTTTGTTCGTTATAAAATTAGTGTATCGTGATCAGACGTAAGTAGACGACTTTGATTTATTTGGACGTTATGGTTCGTCTACGCCTTATCCAGACGTTATGATCCGTCTACGAATCCTTTGAACGTTACTTACTGGTTCGTGTGTGACATATGATGTGGTTCTCCTATGGTTCTTGCTACTACTTTTTTCTCCTTAAGATTATTGTTGCTTGTTATCGTGTCGTGGTAGCATACCACCTCATCAACCAAGTTCAATTAATAAACATTGAAAAAATATCACATTCTAAAAGAGTTCTCATAAATTTGATTCTCCTCTGTTATATGTATCGAACAATCCACTAGAAAAAAAAAAAAAAAAAAAAAAAAAAAACGCAGTCAACTTATCCAAATGGTTGGAGAATGAATGAATTTAGGGTGCGTTTGGTTCGCATGAATTGAATGGAATTCAATGGAATTGGAATTTGAATTCCAACTCTTTAAGTGTTTGGTTCATTGAATTTGTTGGAATTGGAATTTCAATTCCAATATTGTGTGTTTGGTTGACAAAGGAATTAGAATTGGATTTTGGTATGAATTCCTTCAAATTCCTTTAACTAAAGGAATTCAAAATCCTTCCAATATTAGAAGTAATTCAAGTCAATTTATTGGAATCTTCGAACGGTTGGCATCATTTTGACCCGAACTGATTCGAACCGTACCATTTCAACTCGAACCGTTTATATTCGAACCAATTCGGACCGTACCAGTTTCGACCAGTACCGTTTCGTACTGTACTAGTTTCGACCGGTACCATTTCGGACCGCACCAGTTTTGACCTGTACCATTTAAGACCGAACCGTTTCGGACCGTACCAGTTTCGACCGGTGTAACACCCCAACCGATGGCGGAAACATCGAGGTGTCACGTAGTGACGATTGTTCAATAACACATGGACTAAATTGTAAATATTAATAGCAAATAACTTCCATTGTTTCAAAACGAAATACAAAGAGTCTTAATAGAAATTTCAAACATAGATAATAAATGTTCAACTTTTATTTAAGCACTAGGTCCAGCCTAAGCGTGAAAGCATGTAAGATCAAACGTCATCTGAAACATGTACAAAACAATTTTGTCAACACATATAATGTATTGGTGAGTACACCCGTTTGATATATATAGTATAGAAATAAAATGTTTCGCAATTCATGTGTTGTATACCGTTTGCAAATATGTAGTTAAGTAGTATCAGTCAAAACCAAACCTGAGAATAATGACTAACACATGACTAACAAACTGAATAATGAATTAACATGACAATGACCAAGATCCTCTCAAGAGAGTCTCAAGGGGGTATACCATAGTACTATTCACTGAAATGCTAGGCCGCCCAGCGGTTAATGATTAAGCATAATACACACCAAATCACATAAGGCAAACACACATGAGAATTGCATTAAGTATAAGAAATAAAACTTGTTTAATAGGTACATGAATCATCCCGAAATAGTAAAACAGTAAAGAAAAGGGAAAGATATACTCACAGTTCGCTAAATATAAATTCCGAGAAAGTTCGTCGTAAAGGCTTAAGAATTCCGAAGAATTCAACCTATATATAAAAATACTAAATGAGGAAAATAACTAAAAAAAAATCTAAGACGACGAATCATCTAAGGCATTAGGGCTTGCTAGACTCGTATTAGGGAAGATGAAATTTTTAGTAATAATTTGAACGACAGTTTTTGGAATAAATATTTTTACGATGAATTTAATAAATGACTAGAACTCTTATGTGTTTCACATATAGATATAAATTCCATTTTATAGAAAAATAACCTTGAAATAGAGTTAATGATTTATATTTAATTAAACAATTTATTATTAAATCTAATTTAAATATAAATAGCATGAATAAGACAAGGTATGATCCCAAAATGATATTATTATGAGAAATAATTATTTTATGATGTGGAATACTAAAATAATATTTCCATAATTTATTTGCATTTAAAACATTTTTAATGAATTTAAATGATGTTTTAATGATTAAAATTAGTAAAAATAACAAAAATAATCATTTTATAAGAAATTATATTTTATTACAGTTTATTATTCATAGAAATAAATCTCCAGAAAATTTGAGGTTAAAATCTCTTAAAATGAATTTTTAATCATTTAATTATGATTAAAACGATTAACTTCAATAAAAATATAAAATTGATGCATTTTCCGGAAAATAAAAGTGTGGAAATCTCATTTTAGATGTCAAGATGTCATGTCTAAATTTTCATGATTTTTGGATAAATAATGGATTTATTACAAATATTCTAAGTTTATATGTAATATATATGTATAATTAAAGAAAAGAAATATAAACCAAAAAAAGAAATGGGTCCAAGGGGGGTCGAACCCGGATCCCCATGGTGTAATCCAATAGCATTAACCACTAGTCCATCTATTCCATATGTTAACATATCTGAATGTGATTTGTATTTATATTATTAACTAAACATGTCTTCTTCCCCAATAATCTAGCTAAGAACCCTAACCCTCACCAAATTCAATTACATCCAAATCAAGCATATGAATGATCTGTAATAGGGGGGGGGGGTTTAATCTATAATACTCGACTAAGACAAAGCAATCAAGATTAGACACTTACAACTCGTTTTCGGCTCACAATTGAAGCTTCTTTGACTCGCAAAAAAAAAACGCAAATAAAGGGTTCCTGGACGTGTTTTTGTATGAATTTTGTTGTGGGTTTTGTTGTGTAGTGGTGCAGAGGTAAAGTGGTGAGATCAGTTCGTATTTATAGGCGAAAAACGAGCGTTTCTCTTGGCATCAAAGCTCCGATCGGTTTCATGTTTGAGGTTATTAAAGTTGCCTTAAAACCTTGTTAAAACGCGTAATAATTAGTCAAACAAGTCGAATAATGATGGAGAAAACGTTTGGGATGGTTAAAAAGCATTGAAACGGATGTATGAGGCCTTGCCGGAACAATTTCCGGCGGCCGGAATTCTGGTGTGGCCGGTTATGCGAGCAACAGCAGATATGAGTATTTTTTTTTTCAACTTTCAGCAATTGGCAATAATGGCCCCTCATACTTTTCTTAGTTAGTTTTAATGTTTTCCTAGCTAGTTTTCCCTTTATATTCACTAACTAAGTTAATTAACTAACTCAAAACTTATATAACATGATTTTTTTTTATGATATATATTTTTTTTCCGAATACGTTGCAACATACGCGTTAAACTTAAATCGAGATTGAGATCCAAAAAGAACATGCAATTAATATAACTTGAGTTCGCACGTTTATTAAATTTGAAAACGACAACAATTACAGGAAAAATTAGGAGGACTAAAATTGTAAATTAGATAAAAGCCAAGGGTGACGGATGTCACAGTCTCCCCTACTTTAGAAAATTTCGTCTCGAAATTTATTTCAAGTGGAGGTTCCTGTAAAGAGATGAGGGTACTTCGTCTTCATTTGGTCTTCACGTTCCCAAGTAAATTCTGGGCCACGTTTAGACTCCCAACGAACCTTGACAATAGGAATACGGCTACGCTTCAGAGTCTTGACTTCACGATCCATAATTTCCATGGGTTTCTCCGTGAAACGCATCGTTTCGTCAACTTGAATATCCTCCAGTGGAACATGTAAATTCTCATCCGCCATACACTTTTTCAAGTTCGATACATGGAAGGTAGGGTGAACGTTGTTGAGTTCATCGGGAAGATCTAGCTTGTAAGCTACTTTTCCAACTCTTTCCAAAATCTTAAATGGGCCTACATATCTCGGAGCCAGCTTTCCCTTTTTCCCGAACCGAAAAACACCCTTCCAAGGTGAGACTTTTAGAAGAACCATGTCACCAACTTGAAATTCCAAGGGTTTACGCCTTTGATCAGCGTAACTCTTCTGTCTACTCTGAGCTGCCAGTACGGATCCACGAATAACCGCAATTTTGTCTGTTGTTTCCTGGACAAGTTCGGGACCGGTAATGAGAGTATCACCGACCTCACTCCAGCACACAGGAGAACGACATTTGCGACCATAAAGAGCTTCAAAAGGTGCCATACGGATACTGGCATGATAGCTATTGTTATACGAAAACTCAACCAACGGCAGGTGTGAATCCCAATTACCACCAAAATCTATGACACAAGCTCGAAGCATATCCTCTAATGTTTGAATAGTACGCTCCATTTGACCATCTGTCTGAGGATGGTATGCCGTGCTAAGATTTAGTTTGGTTCCCAACGCGTCATGAAGAGTTTGCCAAAAACGAGAAGTGAACTTGCTGTCACGATCAGAAATGATGCTCAAAGGGGTTCCGTGACGACTAATGATCTCGGCGATATAAAGATTAGCCAGTTTCTCAGCCGAATAAGTCTCACGAATGGGTAAAAAGTGTGCAGATTTGGTTAAACGATCCACAATGACCCATATACTATCATGACCTCATGCAGTGCGGGGTAATTTAGTAATGAAGTCCATAGCAATGTTCTCCCATTTCCACACAGGAATCTCTGGTTGTACAAGCAAACCAGATGGACGTTGATGCTCAGCTTTGACCTTGGCACAAGTAAGGCATTTAGCCACGTAGTGAGCTATATCCTTCTTCATACCGGGCCACCAATACATGGGACGCAGATCCTGATACATCTTATCTGCACCAGGGTGAATGGAGTAACGAGTCTTATGAGCCTCGTCCATGATAAAGGTTCTAAGATTATCACGATCAGGAATCCATAGACGATTGGAGAGATAGAGCAGTCCATGTTTCGTCTCCAAAAGATTTTCAGCTCCACATGACATTTCGTTGTACATATTGCCTTCAGTAACCGAAACATGTTGGGCTTCATAGATTCGAAGTTTGAGATCATGAGTCTGAATGCAGTTAAGTTGAGTATACGCTTTGCGACTAAGGGCGTCAGCCACAACATTCGCTTTTCCAGGATGATAGCGAATCTCACAATCATAATCATTTAGAAATTCAACCCATCGACGTTGACGCATATTTAGATCTTTTTGGTTGAAAATATGTTGAAGACTTTTGTGATCAGTAAAGACCACACATTTAGTACCATACAGATAGTGTCTCCAAATTTTCAACGCGAACACAACAGCTCCAAGTTCAAGATCATGGGTGGTGTAATTTTTCTCAGATGTTTTCAATTGTCGTGATGCATAAGCGATGACCTTGCCTCGTTGCATGAGAACACAACCAAGGCCTAGGTGAGATGCATCACAGTACACCACAAAATCGTCAACACCATCAGGAAGAGAGAGAACAGGAGCATCGCAAAGCTTTTGTTTCAAAGTTTGAAATGCTTCTTCCTGACTGGATCCCCATATGAAAGGTTTATCTTTGTGAGTCAAAGAAGTAAGTGGAACCACGATCTTTGAAAAGTTGGCAATGAAACGACGGTAGTAACCAGCAAGACCAACGAACGAACGAACCTCAGTGGGAGTTGTGGGTACAATCCAGCTTTTTATGGCTTCAATCTTAGCAGGGTCTACGTGTATTCCTTTGTCGTTTATTACGTGACCAAGGAATTGAACTTCCTTAAGCCAAAATTCACATTTGGAGAACTTGGCATACAGTTGCTCATCACGAAGAAGGCTTAAAACTTGACGAAGATGCTGTTCGTGGGTAGTCCTGGATTTGGAATAAATGAGGATATCGTCGATGAATACTATTACGAATTTGTCCAAGAAAGGTTTGCAAACTCGATTCATAAGATCCATGAAAACCGCAGGTGCATTGGTTAAACCGAAAGGCATAACCATGAACTCATAGTGACCGTAACGAGTTCGAAAGGCGGTTTTGGGAATGTCATCCTCATGAACACGAAGTTGATGATATCCAGAACGAAGGTCGATCTTCGAAAAACAGACTGCACCCTGAAGTTGATCAAAAAGGTCATCGATGCGAGGTAGAGGGTAACGATTCTTTATCGTAAGCTTATTAAGTTCACGATAATCGATGCACATACGAAAAGTCCCATCTTTCTTCTTAACAAACAATACTGGAGCTCCCCAAGGCGAGGAACTCGGACGAATGAAACCCTTGTCAGTTAATTCCTGAAGTTGGCTAGCAAGTTCTTGCATCTCCGAAGGTGCAAGACGATATGGAGCTTTAGCGACGGGAGTAGCACTAGGAACAAGATCAATACGAAAATCAACAGAGCGAACAGGAGGTAAACCAGATAAATCCTCAGGAAAAACCTCTGGAAAATCACACACAACCGGAACATCTTGAATACTCTTACCCTTATCCTTCTTTTCCACCACATGAGCCAAGAAAGATATATACTTCTTACGAAGATATTTTTGAGCTTGAGTGCAAGACATAAGTTTCAAACCCTTCGATGTCGTTTCCCCATAAACAGATAAAGATTCACCAGATGGAAGTGGAATTCGAATATACTTCTCGAAGCAAACAACCTCGGCATGGTGTTTAGAAAGCCAGTCCATGCCTACTATGACATCGAAACTACCCAATTTCATGGGTACCAGGTCAATAGAGAAATCATAGTCATTTAGATTCAACGTGCAATTGCGAATCACAGATTTTATAACAATAGGATTTCCATCAGCAACTTCCACGGTAAAAGGATGTGTAAGGTGAGAACGTTCACGAGCAAGTAAGGGTTCAAATTCTAACGAGACAAAACTCTTATCCGCACCGGTATCAAACAAAATTGAAGCATACAAATTGTTAATAAGAAATGTACCGTTGACCACATCATTGGCCGCTTGAGCTTGATTAGCATTAATGTTAAAAGCACGTCCGCGAGCTGGAGCTGCTTGGATTGCTGGAACTGCTGGGGCTGCTGGAGTTTGCTGACGAGACTGGATAAAAGCAATCAGATGAGGACACCTATCTTGCCTGTGGTTAGGGTCACCACAAGCATAGAGTGTTCTGGGTTGACCAGTCCTCTGGTTTTGAGCATTCCCAGATTTGGTTTCTCGGCAGTGAGAGGTAGTATGGCCTATTTTGCCGCAATTATCACACTTCCAGCAAAGTCGGTCAGTAGGGTGGTGCCAGTTGCATTTACTACACTTGGGGAAAATGCCAGTATAAGGTTTTGGGCCAGATTGGGCTTGAGGTGCGGCAGGTGGGTTAGTAGCGGGAATTTGATTAATAGGTGCAACAACAGCATAATTTTGACTTCTACCTTTACGTTTCTTGTTGGATCCAGATGTAGAGGCAGAGGCAGAGGTAGTTTTGAGAGGTTCAGTAGTAGCAGGGGTTGATGAGGTTTCAGTGGGCCGCTTAGTACCTTTACGAGTCAGGGTACCATCCTTGACATGCTTGTCGGTAAGAGATGCTGCAAGACGAATGGCATCCTCTACAGTAGCAGGCTTACTCCCTATAACTGTATCATGGATCTGAGGTGGTAATCCCTCAATATACTTCTCAATGGCTAGGGGCAGTGGTGTCACCATACGAGGAATCAGTAAGCTCAGCTCGTGATAACGGTTGTTGTAGGGAACGTTGTTTCCACTATCCTGTTTGAGGTGATAGAATTCATCCTCCAACTTCTTCATCTCACTATGGGGACAGAACTCAGTATTCATGGCAATTTTGAAATCATCCCAAGACATAGCTAAAGCAGCTTCCGTCCCTCGAGCATGTTTTTCACCATTCCACCAAGTGAGTGCTCTCTTTTGAAGAACACCCGTGGCATGACGAACACGTAAGTTGGCTGGACAGTCGCTATTAATGAACGTATTCTCCATACTTTCGAACCATTCAAGTAACCCAGTGGCTCCCTCAGTGCCATTAAACTTGTTGGGATGGCAAGAGTTGAAATGTTTGAATGTGCACTTATTCTCACTAGTTCCACCATTTCCACCCGCATTCCCGTTAGAGTTCCCATTCGAGCTACCGTTCGGGTGAAGGTTTGGAATAATAGCATTAATAATGTTAGGAACAAGGGTTTCCAGCTTGTCATTGAGCATGGTCGCGATACGCTGATCAGACTTCAACTTAGCTTGACGCTTAGAAGCTCTTTTGCGAGATTCGCGATCAGACATCTACAAAAATAAAGTAACACCCATGAGATCCAACACATAGTATACGAGAAATTGCATAATTAAAGAGTAACTTAGAAATCAACATAGGAAAATTTCCAATAGATTAATAATGAAAATCAAATCATGATAAAGCAAATGAAATATCAAGAATAAAATGAGATATTTGGGATTGTTTCTCATGAAACTGGTGACTAACCAAAGAAATTGAAATATTATTAGTGACTTGTGGGGGCGTACTTTAGCCTATAAGTGAATGCTCATCCCGAGAATTCCCAGGTAGGTAAACGGGTCCCTCGTCTGATTGGGATTTATGCGAATTACCAACCTAGCCAGAAAACCCAGAATACAGGCGCTCACCCTTCCAGATTGCACGTGCCCCGTCACAAATAATTTTCCAAAACTTTAGCGGATCTCGAGATGTGGAAATATATATCTTTGAGGTGTGGATTTCACTCCTAACTCAAGGATATACTTCCAAAAATTTAAAATACGTTGGAGTGAAACGGGTCACTAAGTTAAGGATATCACTCCTAGCTTAGTGATTTAAGTTCCTTTTGGAGGGATAGATTCCTTGAGATTTGGACGTCTCCTATCTCGAAAGGAAAATATTCCAAGATAAATAAATAAAATATGTAAGGAGTGAAACTATTCACCAAGATATGGATATCACTCCTAACTTGGTGTTTTCGTTTCGTTTGTGGAATATGATCTTCTTGAGTATAATGAAAAAAAAAATAAAAGGAGAAAAATCTGTCTAAAGAAATATGAGAATAAAAGAAAACATATAATGGGTAGCTTAGTTATAGTCTAGGTCAAAAGCATTTACTAATAACCTAATTCCCTATAACCATGGCTCTGATACCAATCTGTAACACCCCAACCGATGGCGGAAACATCGAGGTGTCACGTAGTGACGATTGTTCAATAGCACATGGACTAAATTGTAAATATTAATAGCAAATAACTTCCATTGTTTCAAAACGAAATACAAAGAGTCTTAATAGAAATTTCAAACATAGATAATAAATGTTCAACTTTTATTTAAGCACTAGGTCCAGCCTAAGCGTGAAAGCATGTAAGATCAAACGTCACCTGAAACATGTACAAAACAATTTTGTCAACACATATAATGTATTGGTGAGTACACCCGTTTGATATATATAGTATAGAAATAAAATGTTTCGCAATTCATGAGTTGTATACCGTTTGCAAATATGTAGTTAAGTAGTATCAGTCAAAACCAAACCTGAGAATAATGACTAACACATGACTAACAAACTGAATAATGAATTAACATGACAATGACCAAGATCCTCTCAAGAGAGTCTCAAGGGGGTATACCATAGTACTATTCACTGAAATGCTAGGCCGCCCAGCGGTTAATGATTAAGCATAATACACACCAAATCACATAAGGCAAACACACATGAGAATTGCATTAAGTATAAGAAATAAAACTTGTTTAATAGGTACATGAATCATCCCGAAATAGTAAAACAGTAAAGAAAAGGGAAAGATATACTCACAGTTCGCTAAATATAAATTCCGAGAAAGTTCGTCGTAAAGGCTTAAGAATTCCGAAGAATTCAACCTATATATAAAAATACTAAATGAGGAAAATAACTAAAAAAAAATCTAAGACGACGAATCATCTAAGGCATTAGGGCTTGCTAGACTCGTATTAGGGAAGATGAAATTTTTAGTAATAATTTGAACGACAGTTTTTGGAATAAATATTTTTACGATGAATTTAATAAATGACTAGAACTCTTATGTGTTTCACATATAGATATAAATTCCATTTTATAGAAAAATAACCTTGAAATAGAGTTAATGATTTATATTTAATTAAACAATTTATTATTAAATCTAATTTAAATATAAATAGCATGAATAAGACAAGGTATGATCCCAAAATGATATTATTATGAGAAATAATTATTTTATGATGTGGAATACTAAAATAATATTTCCATAATTTATTTGCATTTAAAACATTTTTAATGAATTTAAATGATGTTTTAATGATTAAAATTAGTAAAAATAACAAAAATAATCATTTTATAAGAAATTATATTTTATTACAGTTTATTATTCATAGAAATAAATCTCCAGAAAATTTGAGGTTAAAATCTCTTAAAATGAATTTTTAATCATTTAATTATGATTAAAACGATTAACTTCAATAAAAATATAAAATTGATGCATTTTCCGGAAAATAAAAGTGTGGAAATCTCATTTTAGATGTCAAGATGTCATGTCTAAATTTTCATGATTTTTGGATAAATAATGGATTTATTACAAATATTCTAAGTTTATATGTAATATATATGTATAATTAAAGAAAAGAAATATAAACCAAAAAAAGAAATGGGTCCAAGGGGGGTCGAACCCGGATCCCCATGGTGTAATCCAATAGCATTAACCACTAGTCCATCTATTCCATATGTTAACATATCTGAATGTGATTTGTATTTATATTATTAACTAAACATGTCTTCTTCCCCAATAATCTAGCTAAGAACTCTAACCCTCACCAAATTCAATTACATCCAAATCAAGCATATGAATGATCTGTAATAGGGGGGTTTTAATCTATAATACTCGACTAAGACAAAGCAATCAAGATTAGACACTTACAACTCGTTTTCGGCTCACAATTGAAGCTTCTTTGACTCGCAAAAAAAAAAAACGCAAATAAAGGGTTCATGGACGTGTTTTTGTATGAATTTTGTTGTGGGTTTTGTTGTGTAGTGGTGCAGAGGTAAAGTGGTGAGATCAGTTCGTATTTATAGGCGAAAAACGAGCGTTTCTCTTGGCATCAAAGCTCCGATCGGTTTCATGTTTGAGGTTATTAAAGTTGCCTTAAAACCTTGTTAAAACGCGTAATAATTAGTCAAACAAGTCGAATAATGATGGAGAAAACGTTTGGGATGGTTAAAAAGCATTGAAACGGATGTATGAGGCCTTGCCGGAACAATTTCCGGCGGCCGGAATTCTGGTGTGGCCGGTTATGCGAGCAACAGCAGATATGAGTATTTTTTTTTTTTAAACTTTCAGCAATTGGCAATAATGGCCCCTCATACTTTTCTTAGTTAGTTTTAATGTTTTCCTAGCTAGTTTTCCCTTTATATTCACTAACTAAGTTAATTAACTAACTCAAAACTTATATAACATGAATTTTTTTTTTATGATATATATTTTTTTTCCGAATACGTTGCAACATACGCGTTAAACTTAAATCGAGATTGAGATCCAAAAAGAACATGCAATTAATATAACTTGAGTTCGCACGTTTATTAAATTTGAAAACGACAACAATTACAGGAAAAATTAGGAGGACTAAAATTGTAAATTAGATAAAAGCCAAGGGTGACGGATGTCACAACCGGTACCGTTTCGGACCAGTTTCGACTGGTATCGTTACGACCTGTACCGTTTCGCTCGTAACGTTTCGGACCGAACTGTTTCGGACCGTACCAGTTTCGACCGGTACCGTTTTGGACCAGTTTCGACCGGTATCGTTTTGACCTGTACCATTTCGCCCGTAAAGTTTCGGACCGAGCTGTTTTGGATCGTACCAGTTTCGACTGGTACTGTTTCTGACCAGTTTCGACCGATACCATTTCGACCGGTATCGTTTCGACCTGTACCGTTTCGCCCGTAACGTTTCGGACCGAACTGTTTCGACCGGTACCGTTTCCGACCAGTTTCGACCGGTATCGTTTTGACCTGTACCATTTCGCCCGTAAAGTTTCGGACCGAGCTGTTTTGGATCGTACCAGTTTCGACCGGTACTGTTTCTGACCAGTTTCGACCGATACCGTTTCGACCGGTATCGTTTCGACCTGTACCGTTTCGCCCGTAACGTTTCGCACCGAACGGTTTTGGACCGCCAGTTTCGACCGGTACCGTTTCCGACCGAACCGTTTTGGACCAGTTTCGACCGATATTGTTTCGACCTGTACCGTTTCGCCCGTAACGTTTTGGACCGAACCGTTTCAGACGGTACCAGTTTTGACCGGTACTTTTTTCGACCCGAACCGGTACGGGTCGAAACGGTGCACGTCGAAACGGTACAGGTCGAAACGATAGAGGTATCAACCGTTGGGGTCGAAACGGTACGGGCCGGTACTGGTCGAAACGGTACGGGGCGAAACGGTTCGGGCCGGTACGGGTCATAACGATGCGAGTCGTGGGGGCAAGGGTGATAGATTCCAGTTTATTAACCAACCAAACACAATAATATAGGATTTGAGATTCCAATTCCAACAATTTCCAATTCCTTTTGGAATGTTTGAATTCCAAATCCAATTCATTCCAATTCAATTCCTTCACAAATTCTAATTCCAATTCAAATTCCAAACAATTCCGCGAACCAAACGCACCCTTAGTTAAGGGTAGGTAATGTTTAAATAGGGAGGCAAAAACCAAAAATTTACAACTTTAATCGACATAGGATGCACCTCTACTTACCCTGCATGATGAATTTCCCAAAACCTTGGTCATAAAAATCCCGTCTAGCCTCCGATTAATCGCTAGTCAGAGGTTCACCGAGTAATCACTAATTAATCGTTAGTCAGTGACTGATAGCGATTCCAGCCAAATTCTGGCGATTAATCTTATATACTTAAAGATATGAGTCGAGGAATGGGTTAAAACATGCATACTTAAAAAGTTGCATATAAAATGTGTGCATATATATATATATAGATTATATATAAATCCTAATCTGATTAATCACGATTAATCCCTACTAATCCTGACTAATCGTTAGTCAGTATCTCACCACCTGACTAGCGCCTAACGATTTTTACAACACTGCCAAAACAATTCCATCTTGCACCCCTGCTTACCCCCTCTTGATCTGTTGAGGGCGCAAGCTTGCGCCACTGGGTATCCTCCATTTTTGTAACACCCCAACCGATGGCAGAAACATCGAGGTGTCACATAGTGACGATTGTTCAATAGCTCATGGTACTAAAGTGTAAATTTGAATACATTGATTTGAATAATTTTACATTGAAAGGAAATTACAGTATACAATAGTTCTAAAGTGTCAAGTCTAACTAAAATACAATAAAGTCAAAGCTTAAATATAAATCCAAAAGCTAAAAAGAAGCGTCGCAAAATAACCTGAAACATGTACGAAAATAGTATATGTCAATACAAAAATGTATTGGTGAGCATACCCTGATTTGAATACATATGGTAAGAAAAGTGTTTAGCAATTCATGTGCGGTACCATTTGCATTTATGTAATAAGTAGTATCAGTCAAAACCAAGCCTATGAATGAGACTACCACATGAATAACCAAATGAATAATGAATTAACAAGACAATGACCAAGATTCTCTCAACAGAGTCTCAAGGGGGTATACCATAGTACTATTTATTGAAATGCTAGGCCGCAGAACGGTTAATGATTTTGACTAAGCATACATACAAATTCACATAAAGCAAACACACATGAGAATTGCATTAAGTATAAGAATAACATTTGATAATAGTGTACATGATTAGCCCCAAAATGGTAAAACATGAAAAAGGGGAAAGATATACTCACATCCGCTAAGCTGAATTATCCTCTAAGCGTTATGAATGTATGTGAGGCGAATCCCAAAGTCTCAACCTAAAGTTTCATTTTTCCAACATAAGTGTCTAAGCTTAAAAGAGTCTAGGGTTCCTAATCTAAGGCATCTAGGACGTCTAGTTTAAATTTGGGGGTTTTAAGTTTAATATAATGATGATGCGCCAAAACAATTAAATAGTTTATAAGGATCAAAATACAGGAATCCATGAGGTAAATCGAGAGTATAACTTATGTTCATATTATGAAATATAAACTAAGTTATATAATAAAAGTCAAGTGAAAGAAATAAATTTAATAATCTTAAACTATAATGATTTTTATTTATTATATTAAATATAAATAATTATATTGATTGTTAATAAGGTATTAAAAAAATCATGAATAACTTGAGTTTACAAACTAAATATTTTATATAAAAGTCATAATATTGAAATAAATTATAAAATAGTTTAAAAATAAGGTTTTCTATGGAAGCTTTATCTACTGACCTAGAAGGTCTCAAAATAATTTTTATAGAAATTTTGTAATTAAAATCGATTTATTATGAAGTTTATATGTTTAAATGTTAATTTACTCCATAAAAATGAGATATCATATAAAGACATTATAAAACAGAGGAAAACTAATGTGAACATGATTCTAACATGCTGAAATATTTTACACAAATTTTCATATTAAAATAATTAAATTTCAATTTTATATGATTTAAATATGATTAAAACCACATAAAATCAAAATAAAATACAAAACACTCTTAGGGTATGTTTGGCAAAACTAGCTGGTAGCTGTAAGCTGGTAGCTGGAAGCTGGAAGCTGGAAGCTTTTTAAATATATTTTGGTGTTTGACAGAGTAGCTAGAGCTTTTAATAAAATGTATAAAATGACTAAAATGGACATAATTAAAAGCTTGTAAGGAAGGTTTTTATTGTGTTTTTAAAATAGAATGGGTATTTGTGTCATTTACTAATTAAAAGCTTATAGCTAGTAGAGCTTTTTCTTAAAAGCTTGTAGTAGTAGCTTTTCACTATAGAGCTTTTTCTCCTAACCTAAAAGCTTCCAGCTCTTCAACCAAACAAGGCTTTTTATTGAGTATGAGCTTTTTCTTAAAAGCTTGTAGCTTGAAGCTCCTAAAAGCTCCTTGCCAAACATGCCCTTAAAGGTAAAAGTTCTATGAAAACTCAATCTACTTACTTAAAAAGGCTCACAATAAATTTTATAGAGTTTTTGTGACAAAAACCTATTTAACATGAATATTATTTGTTTTAAAACTAATTTAACAAATAAAATGAGATAACATATATAACCGTATCAAAATAGAGGAAAATGACATGAAAATTATTCTAACATAATGAAATATGTTTCTACCGATTTTTGTGTTAAAATACATTTAATACGATTTTATAGGAATTAAACATGATTAAAGCATCATAAAAATAATTAAAAATACTAAACGGCCTCAATAAATTTCGAAATAATTTCTAAAACTTCTAATAAGTTATAGGAGCAAGTCTACCAAGTTTCATAATTTTTGTATAAGAAATGAGTGAATTATGAATTTATAAAGTTCTATAAACTTTTAAATCAAAATCCCCAAATAATCTAGAACACCCTAAACCATAGATTATCCAATTGAAACCCTTAGAGACTATAATTAACAAACTAAATAGAGGGCTATTGATCTATAAATATGAATAATGTATCATGCAAAAATAATCGGAAAAACTCACAACGTAGCTAGTCCAATTTGTAGAAATAAAAGCGAAATAGAACCCAAGATTAAGCTTCCAAATTCATCAGAAAACAAGAACTAATGAATTATGCTTGGACCTTAAACGCGTAGGATAACTACTAATCTTGTTCAGAAATTTGGGAACTCAAAGAAGAATTATAGATGCAAATTGAAATTGGTGAAACCCGCGACAAAAATATAGTGAACAAATGATTTTTTTTTCATATGATAATAAGGCACATATGTGTTTATATATATAAAACCATCCATTAAAACATGATTAATACTCATAAATTCCATCAAATGAGAGTTAATGGGCTAACTGTTTCAAATGTGGAGTCAATATAGTAGTAAATACCAAAATGAAATGTTGTCTTCATGTCTTCATATGAATTTAAATAGTATAGTAATATGAAATAAATTAAATACTAATTTCTATGTTTAATGCTATTATATATTTTTGTTTTTAGATTATGTTGAAAAGCCACAATAATTAGTTTGAACAAACAAAAATTTACTACAAAATTTGTATACATTTTTAATGGCTATTATTAAAAATAAAATAAATGTTATTAGTAATTCTATTGTTAACGTATTAGTATTTAAAATTTCGGGGTGTTACAACACTACCCCAAATGTTATGAAAAAAATATGGTTTATGCGATTTTCAATTATGGATTATTGTCAATTTATATCCCCAAAGTTATAATTTACTTATTAGAAAATTTGCGAATGTTACAATTTTCTAAAAAAAAACGAATAATAAACATTGGGTCGTGTAATTTCATTTTAAAATGAAACTCTTTTCGAATCATTATGTAATATTTTTAATTCCCGAAACATCCATGCGCTTTTCAAACTCTCAAATAAATCTAAATTACAATTTTTAAGCTTTGGGTACATGCAATTCAAACCATCCTCAAAGGAATTTGGATTTATACAAATAAACACTTAAAAACATATAGTTAAACATGGTAAACCAAGTTAAACACCTGCACATCAGTAATGTTTTTTTTTCTCACAAACTATACCTAGTACCTGTAATGAAACGAAACAAATCGAACTAATATCGATAGAACAACACCGTTACTTGAATCACTGTTATCGGAATAGGTGACGATATTCGTTATTATTAGGGTTGCAATCTAACCGAACGAACACGAACAATGTCTTGTTCGTGTTCGTTTGTTAAGAAAATAATGTGTTCACGAACTGTTCATGAACACTTAGGTGGTGTTTGTTTTTCTGCTAGAAGTGCTTCTGGCCATTTATGTCTGCGCCGGGCAGACGCGGGCAGACATTTAAGTCGAGAAGATTGTTTGTTTTTTAGAAGTGATTTCAACTCAAAACATCCGCCTCACCTCTTCCCCTTGCAGACTTCAACATATCACTTCTCAAAACCTCTTCCTCTTCTTCCCCTCATCTCCCTTTCCTCTCAACCCCAAAACTCACCTCCACCACAACAGATATGTTCCTCTCCACCATAACCACCCTCCTTCTCCAACACCTTCGGCCGCCACCTCCTCCCTCCTCCCTCCAGCGCCGCCGCCGCCACCACAACCGCCCTCCTCCTCCAACACCTTCGGCCACCACCTCCTCCCTCCTCCCTCCCTCCGCCCTTTGGCCACCTTCCCTCCTCCCTCTTCCCTTGCTGAACAGGTACGATTTCAGGGTTTTTTTTTTTAATTCTTGTACATATTGTGTAAATTTCAGTTTTTATTTTTTATTTTTTTTCTTGTTCCGGTTTGTGTATGATATGAGGATTTTTTTTATTTTTTATACTCTTTTTCCTTTGTTGATTTGTGTTATATTTCAGTTTTTTTTTTATTCTTTTTCCTTTTATTGATTTGTGTTAGATGGGTACTTTTGTTGATATTAGTTGTTGATATGTATACTAGTTAGCCTATATTACTTGTTGATATGTATATTTGGATGATGGGTATTCTTGTTGATATTGTTGTTTATAATGTTCATATTTGTTGTTAATTGTTGTTGATGATTTTTGTTGTATTTTAGATTTGTTGTTAGTTGTTGCTAATGATTGTTGTAGTAGTTCATGGGTTTGTTAATTGTTGCTCAAATTGTTGTAGTTGTTCATGTTGTTGCTGATGAAGAAGATGTTGAAGTACAAGATACGATGAAGTACAACAATCTGCAGAAGTTAAAGAAAAAACAAACAGTCTTCTCCTTGCAGACTGCAGACCTTTGGTCCACCTCTTCTCTTGCAGATGTGGTCTGCAGACTGTAGACCTTTTACCTCTTCAAAAACAAACACTACCTTACTGAACGAGATTTCTGTTCATGTTCGTTTGTTAAGAAAATGAACATGTTTGTGTTTGTTTGTTAACTTTAGGTACCAGACAAAAGTGAGCGAAAACAAAACAAATGAACGTTCATGTATTAAATTTTGACTAAAATCTCATCGTTCATCACAAACATTATGTAGATCCCTAGAAAATATATTAACTCAATTACCCTAGCATACTTGAAATAATCTTGATATATTAGTATAAAATAGTGTCTCAAAAATACACAAGTATCATACTAAAATTGAAGTCTTCATTTAACTAAACTAACATAAAATCGAGGTCTTCATTTTATCCTAAAAAATAATTGTTAATCAAAATAAGTGAAGTAATACTAATATGTAATACCCTAAAATTTATTAAATAATCTATTACAGTTAATTTTGAAGTACATAAATTAAAAAAAAAACATAAAGAACCTAAGAACTATCAAACATAAACGAACACTTCACCGAACGTTCATGAACATAAACTAACGAGCGCGACTTCAGTTCATGTTCGTTCATTTATTAAACGATCGAACACAAACAAACTTCCTGTCAAACGGTTCACGAACTGTTTGCTGATGTTTTGGTTCGTTTGCAGCCCTAGTTATATGGTTTTCGATCGATTTAAAACCCATGTAGATATCCTTTTGTGTATATCACTACTTTGTGTCGCAAAATATACCGAGTACTGATAATGAAACAAATCAAACAGATACCAAAATGACATCGGTACCAATATCTAAATAATCGAAACTGGAATCGATATTCATTTTATGGTTTTCGACCAACGTAAAAAAGTTTCATGACTTCATTATTTTGGTTACATGAGATAATTTTTGTGTAATAAGACCATTGTAAATAAAGTTATTTTATTTTGTAAACTTGAATTAAATCAATAACGCACAAACAACATAAGTACATATTCTATTATTCATTTTCGTAGGTTTTGGTTTTGATACAAGTCGGTTTCAGTATTTTTCGGTATTGTTTTCATTACTCTACCATAACGTAACATTGTAACTCACTTTTATGTTCGTAATTTTTATTAATAAGTTTGGTTGAATCAAGTAGCAAGTTGGAGGGTTCAATTTGCATGTCTAGTAGTAGAAATATTAATGTTTTGACTTTTGAATACAATTGGAGAGGTCGTCATCTTTACTAGCCTACCAAAAAAAAAACGAAGAAGAGGTCATTTGACATTTCAACTTCAAAGTATGTTGACAGCCATTTTCGTTACCACTTAACCAGAATATTGCATCACTTTTTCAAATAATTCAAATCTATTATTACAAAAGAAGAAATTGTTATTATAAACTCAATACATGTTTATTTGTTCGCCACCTAACCATCATGATTATAAATTATCTATAGCAACCGACATGACATTTTTCTTTGTATTAATCTTTGATCATTAAATAGATATAAGGATGTAACTTAAAATGACATAATGCTATGTGTCATGATGTGATTTCATTATTTTCATCGGAGTTTTACTCGAAAAAATTGCTGTCACGTGACGTTATGCATTGGCACTTTTTTTTTTTTAAAAAAAAAAATCTAAAAAGGGGTATTGTGGAGAATCCCATAGATCTTGTGACATAAGAATCGTCTTCATACGAATCGTAGGGGTGAGCATTGGTCCAGAACCGACCCGACCCGACCCGAGAACCGGCTGGAGGGAAAAATCAGAACCGAATTACAACCCTATAAATAGGTTCGGTCCTCGGTCCAAGCAAATTCGGTTTTGTCGGTCTTAGGAACAAGACCCGACCCGACCCGATATAACCAACTTGTAGCTTAAGATAACAAAATATAAACTTGAAGACTCAATATAAACAAATCTAAAAAATCTAGAAAACCAAAAATAATAGGTTTGGTTATGTTGATTCAAGCAAAAAACATCATAATTGTGGGTTCTAATCACTGATTTCATGGAAAAACACATAACGGGTCAGAAAATACTGAAGATTGTCCAGCTTCTGTTCGCTGTTTGCTAAGCCGAATTTGACCTATCAAACAATTATAGAAAAATGTAAAATTTTTACCACCTATAGTTCTATGTCTTAGCTTTTCAGAATAGTATAAATCATCCCCTGGTGTAATTTCTATGATTTTACATGAATTTTTTTGTACAGTGCTGTCAGCTAGTGAAATTCTACAAACATGGTCTTTTTTGACGGTTTTAAACACATTATTAAGTACCAATCATGCAATAATACTAATTTGCATATCTTCAAGTGTTTCCATATGAAATATCACGTGATTTTAATGAATCGTTTGTGAGTTACGGCCTTAAAAAGATAAATCAGTTTTGCGACAGATTGTATACATATTCTTGCAGATCACTTTTGAGGTATCAAAACATAGTAAAAAATTATGAAATTTGGTACGCAATTGTAAAACTCAAAGTACTATATCCTAGAGTAAAAAATTATTAAAAAACCTTGTGTTTTGATCGACTTATGGTCTGTTAAAGTGACTAGAATTTTCTGACAGCATTGAATGGTCAAATCTATGCATCAGGTTTATGAAAGTAACTATCATGTTTCAAATCGGTCCATCGGTTTTTATTCGGTTTTAATGATGTTTTGGACCGACCCGACCCGAGAACCGGTTGGAGGGAAATTCCTGGACCAATAACATAACCCACAAAATAGGGTCGGGTCGGTTTTGATGTGTTTTCGGGTCGGTCTTCGGTTTTTTTTCGGTCCGGACCAATTGTGCTCACCCCTAGTGGAGAGGTTCCCCTTTGGTATTATCCAATGTTTTAAAAACCGGTTTTTCAATTATAAAAGATTTGACTTAAAAATGGTTCATCCGGTTAAACCGTGTTGTACCGGACGGTTCAACCGAGTTGATTAGTTAGCTATATAATTTCATAAATTACAACATTAACACAAAAAATAATCTATAAGTACATAATTACAAACTAAAATACTATCAAAAAGTTAATCAATAATTAAAAAATAATCCAAAAAAATAATCTAAAGTTTTCAATTTTTTAAAAGTTATCCCGTAATAAAAAAATAATCTAAAAATAAGCCACAAACTAACCTATACCGGTACCAGTATAGCGGTTCAAACCGGTATACCGGATTTTACTGGCGGTATGAAATCGATACCGTTTTTTATATTTACCGGAGTGTTTCGTACCGGATTTCCATCCGAAAACAGTAATACCGGTATAACCGGCCGGTATTTACCGGTTTTTAAAACATTGGTATTATCAATCATTGTTTTTTTCTTAAATAATACATATTTATTTACTTATATATGTAATTAAATATTCATTAGTTGTCTCACGATCATGTTCAAGATGTGATTGTCTTACTTTGAATCATACGACGATGATGAAATATCCATATTGTTATTACGGTTTTTTTAGAATATCTTTGTTAACTATTCAACAGTTGAGTAGCCCCAAACCTCCTTCCGCGCCACTTTCCATGCCAATGTGTGCTTGTGTTAGGGAGTGGGGCCCAGACGACGTGCCACCTTTGGCACCCGTTTGGAGCCTCATATCACATAGTCTAAGAGTTGAAATATTAGACATTAGTTAAACTACTGGATTCCTCGTGCTTCGGAGCTGGCTTTCATTCGGTAATAATCATTATAACAACCGTAAGAGATATGGACAAGTGGATATCGGCACATGTTTCTCATCAATCGAAAACCGTATAAACGGATACTAGTACTGGTAATGATGTTGTTCAGTCGGTATTGGTTTGGTTTATCTTTGTACCGTTACTGTATCGACACTCGTTATAGCTTATGTTACCCAAAAATACTCTATTGCGAACACAACTATGTTTTTAGCGAATTTTATACCTTCACATTGAGGAAACCACAAAAACGAATACGGTAACGGTAGTGATGTTCGACGAAAGAACAAAAAAAGTATATTTGACCTATTCGCAGATGAAAATATGCACATCGGAATGGTATACTCGGAACTTTTAAAAAATTATGTTGTGTCATAAAAATAAATATGCCGCAAGGCATCTTTGATAACATGTACGTTTGTGCTTCAACTACTTGTACATTGCTACTCACAACTCGGTTTTGAATCGAAATTCTATGTAGATGTTAATAAAAGTAGACGCGTCGTAAAGGAATATAAAGAACTTTATAAATCATCGTATCCTAATAGTTGCGAATGGATATACTTATTTATTTTCTCGAGACTATTAGACTATGTGTTGTGGGACGAGAGTGGGCATCCTAGCCATGTGGCTCGCGAACACCACAACACAGATGCGTGAATGTTGCCACGAGCCAGCCCACGCTACAATGCTCGCGTGGGCTAGGGAAGGAAATTCGACCGTTGGCAGCTTGTTCACCATTGCCAACAGCTACTTTTGGTTAAAAAAAACCTTTTTAAATCATTTACTAACTCACAAACACTCAAACCATCGGACATCAAACTACAAAAACTACTACAAACCATTTTCATACCGGAATGGAAAAAATCCGCAACGTTTTCTATTAAGAAGTGGGGAGTGAAACTCATTCTCCCGATATGATATCCAGCCGGTGTGCCGAAATTCAAATGTATGTGGGATTGTTTACGAATATTCATAATAGTAATCAAATGCGAGCAAGTGGTAGTAACGATCTAGAAGTCTACAAATTTACTTGCGACGAATGGAAGCAGGAGGTTTTTCAAAAATACTAGACCATGAAAACGTGGGATGAGGACTACTTTCGGAGATCTCTTCACAATTGCTCGAAATGGGTCGCAAGCGAAATAAGTACTATGGAGATGATGGCGCAAGCAAAAGTTTCAAAAATAAGAATGAAGAACATGGACTTTCTTATGAAAGACTCAACCTCCCCATTTGTCGTCGAACGATACTTGAACGTGAACAGGAGCGTATCGTAAAGGAATTTGAAGACGAGTAAAACAATAGATAGTAGGTATCGTAAAATGGAAAAAAGTATACGTTGAGTTTCTAAAAGATGAGGAGAAGGGCAAAATAGGTATAACCCACAATGGTTGATTTCACCCTCATTTTTTAAATGTTCATAACTTTTTTATACGACATTATTTAAAAAAAATATATAACATAAAAACAAGCTTTTTATCCTCTTTCATTTGCATACCCTATTGCTATACTTTTTTTTTTAAAAAAAAAAAATTGTTGGGTTGATAACTTGCGTTTTATCATGACACAACTTGCGTTTTTTATTAGATATAAGTTACAACAAAAAAGTGAGATCAACCTGCAAAACAAAAAGAAGAAGACCCGCCATAAAAAGATCACTGGTTTTCAGGTGAAAATTACGCTCCTACATGGTGGTTTATTCTTATTAATTCAAAGTTATGAATGTTATCGACATCAACTTTGACCTGTAAATTCATAGTACCTCTACAGTTTGTTCCGGGTACATCTGAAGTGCTCATTACATCTGCAGATTCACGGGTTCGTGTTATTGATGGCGTTGAGTTAATTCACAAGTTCAAAGGTAATATCCACATGATTTTTCATTTTTGTAATCGTTTTTAACATCTTGGTTAGTATCAAATAATAAATAAGTTTGGATAAAAGGGTGTTTCCTGATCAGCCAAACCATTTTGATCCATTACGTTTCATAACTTTGAATCAATAATCTCACTTGCGTTTGATCATTTATAACTTGCGTTTTATCATTTATAACCTGTGTTTGACCAAGTCGTTTTATAAGGTATAACTTGCGTTTCTAAAACGCAAGTTATCAACCCAGTAATTTTTTTTAAAGTATAGCAATATAGTATGGAAATAAAAGAGGATGAAAAACTTTGTTTTTATGGTATAGGGGCATCAAACTTGCTTCCGATCTAGTGTTTGTCCGTTCTGAAAACAACCCAACTTCTCGTTGATCATCATCTAATAGTATTTAAAACCTTACGTACCCAACAACGTATGTGTATGAAACTATGAATTGATCGACAAGGAGATAGATTAATTGTTCATCCCTATTTATAACATGAATAGTGCATCCTATTAATTGTTCTTTTAAACGTGTCTTAGCAAGTTAATAAAATTACTATTTTACCCATGAAAATAAATGTGAAATGACCATTTTAACCGCCCAAGATACACTATATAGTACTAGCAGGAGTCCGCACGTTGCAGCGGTGCTGTACAATATTTGGATGTTGCGTTTGGTCAAATTTATGATTTTCGATCCGATTCGACCTGAAAATTCAAAATGAATTATATATAACTTGAATTTCTTTTACAAAAAGTACATATATATAATTTTGTTTATTTAGCTCGATTCGAATTCAAACATAAATCAAATTGTAATTTAAATAACATGAATAACTCGAAAGCAGTCGCGCTAAACATCCATATTCCAGGTATTACTTTTACCTGTTATATTATAGAGATTCAAACCAACTTATAACTGGATCAAATTTATCCTCTATTATTGATTAAAAAAGAACATTACGCTATTACCCGAAAGCATGATGGATAAAGTGCATTATTGCTAGTTGTTTGTTAATCTACACAGGCTAATCCAAAAATTATATAACGAACATGTGAGTTTGTTTGCGATTAATTTATTGTATATAAGAAATACAAAATATAGGGGGTTAAAATTGTGAATGGTGTAATATTATACCAACTAATTTTTTGTTTCTTGTTTTTGTTTTTTTTAAACCTTCAACTATTAATCATTAATTTATTATTTTTTGTCATTAATTAATAGAAACTAATAGTTATATTAAATTTCTCTTATTATTCTAATAAAATTACAATTTTACCCTTATGCATAAACATGAAATGACAATTTTACCCATCCAGCATCCACCATATAGTAGTATATAGATATATATATATAGTAATAAATAATAATAATAATAATAATAATAATAATAATAATAATAATAGTAGTATAGAAGTATAGATATAGATAAACCCGAATCATAGAAGGTTAGGTGGACCTGATGTTAATTAAACCACTACATGTTGTCTCTTTGATTCTATAATCGCATCTTTAGAACGGTAGAGATCTACGACATACAATCATCTTGTAGGTAGTGATCATTTTACAGACGTTTAACTATTACCAGGTTTTGATTAACTTCAAATGTTTGGAATGCATAATGCTTTCTGAGTGTTAAGTATTGCAAGAGGTGAAGTAAAAGTTTGTGTGAAGAGTTGTACTTTAACGGCAAATTAACAAGCAAAAAGTGGGTCGACCATGAGACTTGCAACTCCAATTTTCTTAAAATGTTTATATCCGTTACGTCTTTACCAAATCACACTTTTAAATTATTTTCTTATAAAAATACTGATTTTAAACCTTTGGAAGATTGTTTTTGCTAGCTAGTTTAAAGATGGTATTTTAAAGTGGTCTGGCTTTAGCTATTTTATTATTATCGTGTGTTCAAGATTGATCAATGTTGAAATTCTTCTTCTTATAGAAGATTCCATCAACTTAATTTAAATCTTGACAAGTTTTAAAAGTTTCAATTTATGTAAACATCGTCAAGTTTTATAAAAAAAAATATTAAGGAAATATTTCTGTTTAATAAAATTTATACTTTTATAAATATTTAAATAGTTTTATGAAATGTTTTCAATCATTCATCCTATGTTTTGTATGCGGTGTTTGGATCGTTGAAGCTGGTTCATTTAGCACGTCTCGTATGACTTGATGTATGTCATAATTACTCGTTTGTCTTGACAACTTGTTGGTCTTGTAGATAATGGAAATCATAGTATTATATGTCTTTTATGTAGCGCATGAACAATTACTATTAACAAACATTTATAACATGTTAATTATTTATATTAATGTAGGGCTAACTCACTTGACAGAGGCTCTTACTTTTTAGTGGGATGTCTTGGGCTCAATCTTAAGAAAATGATGTATAATCTATATTATCTTATTAAGGAGGAGTGATGGCCAACATAGTAATTTGCATTTTCATATAACTTAAGAAGCAACATGTACAATATATTTAAGCAAAAAATTTAAGGGTATTATGGGCATAATTGTGATAATTAAGACACTTAGAAGGGTAATATAGACATTTAACTCACCTCATCCTTTACAATATCAAAACATTTTTACAATATTACCCTTAATTTCCCTCCTTGCCCCACAACATCAATTATAACTTAATTCTCTCCTTACCCTTATTCCTTCAAGTATGAGTTTTTTTTTTTTTGTCTTTTCAGTGTCACATATTCAATTGTCCTAATTCAATGTTGCCTCTTTGGTGTCATGTGAGATGGTCAGTTTCAAAGATGTTTGTGTTTTATTAACTCATAAAATGGCCATTTGTTGTTATCTTTATGTTTCCATAAAAAATATAGTCAGTTATAATAATAATAATAATAATAATAATAATAATAATAATAATAAGAATAAGAATAAGAATAAGAATAAGAATAAGAATAAGAATAAGAATAAGAAGATAAAAAATATGTGAATTTGTTGATTTATGTTTTTAAGTTAATAGAAACATGGATAGGTAGTATTTTTTGGATTGCTAAAGATGGTATATGCAAATATTTATTCTATTATTGATTCTTATGTGAGAATAGTTGTGAAGCTGTATGATGACTATTGCAAGTAAGTAGGCATGGTTAAGCATAACAATGTTATCGCCAATGGCCACTTCAAGAAGCATTGGCAAAACTATGTCAAGACATGGTTTAACCAACCTGCCCGCAAAACTCGCAGGCGCAACGGTAGGCCGTCATGTTTTATTTTAGTTAGTTTGGTGGTTTTGTTTTGTTTGGCTTAATCTTTATGATTTGCTATTGTTGTTCATTTACTATTAACAGCTAGGCAAGCAAAGGCGGTGAAAGTTTTCCCAAGGCCAGCGGGGAAATTCCGTCCTTAGGTTCATGGGCAAACCTTGAAGTACAACATGAAACTTAGGGAGGGTGGGGGATTTTCTCTTGAAGAGTTGAAGGTAAGACGCATTGCTTTTATGTTATGTCTTTTAAATGGTATTTTTTAGATGTTTTTATTAAGAATGTTGATTTATAACCAACATATGGAACATATTTACAAAATAAAGAATATTATGTGACTAGATTAAAACATATAATTGTTGTTTATAATATCGATATATCATGAAAGGTTTATGCTTTTTTAAACTGATCATTATTTTTTCAAATAGGCTATGGGCATCCCAAAAAAACTTGCTCAAACCATTGATATTGTTGGACCATAGGCGCATGAATCGCTCTTTGGAAGGTTTACAAGCCAATGTTCAGAGGCTTAAAACCTTCAGGGCCAAGTTGGTTGTCTTCCCAAGACGCGCAAGAAAGACCAAGGTAAATGTTTTATATGTTTGGTCAAGATTGTGAATTACACTTGTTTTGACTGGCTACTCACATATGGAGTCATGGGGTCACTTTATTTAATTGTGTGTTAATTTTTTTTTTTGAATCAGGCGGGTGACTTTACACCAGAGGAGCTTGCAACCGCTACCCAGGTCCAAGGCCCAGTATTGCTCATTCTCAGGGAGACACTGGCTGTTGAACTTGTGAAGGTTACCGAAGAGATGAAATTATTCAATGCTTATGCTAAATTACATCTCGAGAGGACAAAACAAGCATCATATGGGTGCAAGGCTGAAGAGGGCTGCAGAGGCTGAGAAGGAAGAAAAAAAAATACGTAAAATGAAGTAGTCGGTTGGTACGTGGAGAACTTGACATCGCCAAGGCTAACCTTTTCTCAAACAAAATGAATATCCAGTTCGACATGTTTGATCCGTTGATGTTGGACCGGATTTTCCGCAAGATAGACTGCCGAGATATTATCACAATATACAATGGTGGCTTGCCTAACCGGGGCTTTTAGTTCAAGAAGGAGATTACGGATCCAGCTTGTTTGGCATTAATTTCCATCTTATATTGTTGTTGTTATAGGTATGTAGGCCGGTACAAAACCTTGCATTGATGGTTATGGGTTCGGTAGTTGGTTTATTCGTTGATATAATGAATCTTATTTTATTTGTCTTTGTCGATCTATAGTTGAACTAAATTTGTTGTTGCTAATGCTTTCCATTTTTGAAACTGATCCCTCACTTTTGTTGTATGTAGTTTTGATAGAACATATGCTAGGCTTTAGAATTTTTTGGCTTCAAGAATCTCCAGAGAAGAGAGGCATTTTTTTACCATTTTTTTTAAATTAGGCAAGCCTCTTAAATTAGGTTCTAAATATTTGTTGCGCATGAGATATGAGTTTTGATACAGGTGGCAACTTACAATGCAATTTCATATAGTTATGTCCGGTTCGATTTGTCCATAATGTCATCTAACTTCTTTTATTTGTTGTTTCTAATGTCAGTTCTTTGTTTTATACCCTCTTGCTCGTTGTGAACAAATATATGAATAATCTAAGCAAATTGGTATTAAAAATACATTATGCAAAATACGCCATGTAACATGTGCCAATAAACATAAGTATCCGCGGCAACGCGCGGGCATTCCTACTAGTTCTTAAATATAGGAGAGTTTGGGTAGAGAAACATTTAGCCTTTAAAAAAAAATCAAAATCGGATTTATGAATTCTAATCAATTTTGTATTAATAGAACCTTTTTTGCATCATTAAAATCATCTAGATATTTTTAGTTTTACCAACTTTGAGGTGTTTAACTTTGGAAACTAATCACATAAACTCAAAAAGTCACAATAACTTCCATCCAACAGCTTTTGCCTTAACAATATGAAGGGAACAAAGAAATTGAAAAAGAGCATAGGTGTGGTTTTCCTAGTGACAATTTGGAAGATTTGGAAAGCAAGATATAAGAAGATTTTCAATGATCAACATATACATTTCAACCAAACGACGGAAGTTATCAACGAGAACTCTTTCCTTTAGATTATAACTAGATCTACTTATTGTAATCTTAATTGGGAAAGATAGTGTGAGTTCAATGTAATTGTTAGGTTTTCAGTTGCTTGTTGGCCCACTTTTCTATATTTATATAGAAGTTTCCCGTTCAAAAAAAAAAAAAAAAGACAAGTCACAATAGCAAATTTGTATATCAACATCTAAAATTGTAAGTCTCTAGTTTCTAGAAGTAACATTAATAAGAAGAGGTGGTGTAGAGTTCTATCACAAGAAACGATTCTGTCATGGAGATTTTTCAATCACCAAACAACACAAACTTGGCAGCCCGAAGCAATTTTATCTAGCAATGACAAGATTTTTTTAACATCAAGACTTGCAATACCAACAAAGTCGTCGAGGAGTTCAACAATAGGTCTAACTTACAAAATTTAGATTGGTCTTTTTGGAGAAATTACGTGATGTCACTCTGATTTACCTTTCACTCATGTTTTTTATACCCATTTTCCTGGTAACTAAAACATTTAGATCGGTCTTTTTGGAGAAATTACGTGATGTCATTTTGATTTGCCTTTCGGTCATTTTTTTTAATCCATTTTCATGCTAATCTAGCTTCTTGCTAGGTTATGCATTCTATAAAATTTCGCTGCCGTTAAAAAAATTAACATTAATTACCAATTTGCCATCATTTACAAGATATGAATATCATGTGTTAGACATACAAAATCGACGTCAAGCGAATCTTTCTGATCCTTTTTTTTTAAAGCATTTGCCGTACTTGCTCATTTGTTTGGTTCCAGCCTCCAGGCCCTTAATAAATCTCAGGAAGAAATGGGCCTGATTTTTTTTTTTTTTTTTTTTTTTTTTTTTTTTGTAAACTAAGAAACGGGCCTGATAGTTTTTAGGCTAATAAGTGGACTCAATTATTGTTTTTATCAAGAAAATGGGTATAAGTTTACTTGGTTAAAATTAAACTAGTTGTTTATAGAACACTAGTGGGAATGTCCGCGCGTTGCAGCGGGTGTTTATGTTTATGTTGTGCAGCAAGATGATCATAATGTTGTTCCTTATCACCTTTGATGTTTTCATGGCCACCCTCGGAAGAAGTTATGGATTCATTAAAGGCAACACCAGGGTCTTCTTGAAGCATGTTAAAAACAACTTGGTCAACCTTCAATTTTACTATGTACATTAATTAAATTAGACTTGATGTTTTAAACATATGTAGACAATCAAAAGGATAATGTTGTAAGTTCTTGTAGACTGTAAAATGATTTAAACAACACTAAATTTAAGGATAATGTTTCATCTAGTTTTTTTTTAAATACAGATTCATATATTTCTGCAGAACTTCTAAATTTAATTGCAATTATCAAATTATTGGTAAAATGTAGGGGTGTAAACGATGTGGAGTGGCTCAAGAGCTACTCGGGATCGGATCGGTAAAAAGCTCAAACAAGCCGAGCCGTAATGAGCCCAAGCTCGAGCCTGGAATATAACTCATTTAGTTATCAACCCCAAGGTCGAGCTTTACATACAAATCTTGATTAGGTTCGCGAGTTCAAACGAGCCTAAATAAATTTTCTAACTGGTTGGAAAAAAGCAATCTTGAACGGCTTATTAAAAATAGCTTATATCACCCCTGACATAAGGGTAGATGCATAAGCATGTTACTTCATCCAACCAATTCAAAAGTGTTTTACATGCTTTTGAAGACACCAATAAGCACATAAGTTGATTAAACACTAAAACTGTATTAGCTGTTGAATGCTTTTTTTGTCCGATTTTTTTTTCTTCTACAAATAACGGTGTTTTTAAATTATGAATACATAAACAATATCATTACAAGAATAATCTAAAGCTTTTAATAGAACAATCTAGGAGTAGGAAAGCATTCAACCCGTGACACGTGCAAGTGTGCAACTTGTTCTTCTTTTAGCTAATCGTTTGAGAGTAAGGCACAACCCAACCCAACCCAACCCAACCCAACCCATTCAAAAGTAAACTGGTCGAATTGGTCATCTCTACAAGGAAAGGAGGGAAAAGAGTTGTACAGTCAACGAATTGAGTGAATACTATCAACTAATATACGATTATACACTACGTAAGGTGATTTTGTAATGTTTACATACAATTTTGCTCGCAATAGCTGAAGGGCACGCATTTTATTTTTAAGCTGACTCCTTTCTTCTGTGCAGAAGATTCTGATTCCGGTTGGTTTGTGGAAAAGATCAACTGTTCTTTGCACCTTATTGACATTCTGACCTGCATATTAAAATCCACACATAACAATGTTAATATATACTTGAACGACTTGAATCGGTAACATAGTTTGTGTTGTAAGCCACGAGACAAAAGAAATATGTGCTAAAGAGTAATACCTCCAACACCACCCGAACTTGCAGTAGTAAGTTCAATATCTTTTGGATCAATTACCCTCCCCCCCCCCCCCCCCAATTTTGCCACCTATAATAATTAGCAAATATCAAAGAGCATGAACTCGTGTCTCGTCATCCCATAATCATGTCAAACTTCTAGGTAGCAAACTATTATGTGCTCTAGATTTATCCTAATAATGGTAAGAATCCAGATTTGGTTTCTTGTTCCTAAGAGTTTGATTTTTTATTTGAATGTGGAACATAATAATAACTGTTTTTACTTAAAAGTTGCATAAGTGCCAAAGTGGTTTCTTGTTTTTACTTAAAATAATACCTCGAGCATGTGAAAGTGGTGAGTATCTCAACGAGTTTCGCTCATAGTACCTCTGGTACATACGAACCTAATAAAACACAACATGCCTGAATGAATCAGTAAATATGAAAATATTGAATTACAAACTTTCCAACTCAAAATTAAGAAAACTAAATTTCATTGATCATGTTTTTTTTTCTGCAGTAACAATATTACATCCATATGTTTAACAACATGAAATATGTGACCATGTTTCCATGGACAAACGACTGAATAAAAAAGAATGTACCTGCAAGGTCAGCAACCCAAAGTCCAGCCTCTTCACCGCCTATACCAGCCCTTAGTGCAATATAACAATTAGATATATTATTGTAAATAAACAAGATTTTATTGGGTGATTCATGTCGTGTTATTGACCTATGTATATGCTAAATAAGTTTCAAATTCCATGGAAATTAGTCGACATGTCATCAGGTTTCTAGCAAAAAACATACCTTCAAGCAAGATGTTCCTAGAATCCAGAGGATTACTTGGAATCAACAACATCTATTAATAGAGAAAAGCTATCATTACTGATGAAGAATTGAAGATTAATCTTTATTTCAATAAACTAAACGTTAAGCTTTTCTTCGAATACAACAAGTTGGTCAGATAAAGATTCAATTTCCGAAGCTATCATTTCGGCCACTTCTTCATCAACGTCAGGATCTTTTGACAAAACTGAAACACAAACACAAGATATTAGGTAATCGCACAACAAAATAATTCAACTCATGAAAATGAAAAAACAAGAAGAAGACGGTGATTAGTGAACAAAACCTTTGGACTCTTCAAGTTGTTTCTCACAATCCTAATTATTATTAATTGAATCATTCGCATTAAGTTTTATAATGAAATTGATGATGGGTTTTATTTCTCTATTATGATGTTTTAATAATGAAACTTAAAAAGGGGGTTACATATGGAGAATGATAAAGTGTGTGTATTACTTATAAATACAATAGGCTTTACATCTTGTACACAAGGGTATAAAAGGAAGAAATAGGGTAAAAGTTATGAGATTAGACTTATGGCTCTTGATATGCCATCTTAAAATGGTGGTAAAATGACTATCTTAGCCACCTCTCCTCCTTAATAAGGTAACATAGATGAGAAGGTATAGGGTATAAAGTTTCTTAACATAAGAAGTGTAAGAAGCTACTAGAACTTGTTACCTGTTAATTTATCCTAACCACAGTTAAACCACTATTAAACCTATTTTTTTTCTTCCTTGATCTAAACTTTTCAGAACATAAACCTAACCCATCCTCCTTTGATACAAACATAATCGATCGAGATCTGACACCACAACCATCACCACCACCACCACCACCATCATCATCATCATCACCTACTGTTTCCAAGTCATCCATCCCAGAATTGTTTCGACCATCATGAAGAATGATATCAGTACAATAAAAACCCCATGGGATACATGAAATCGTGTATCTACTTCTGCTCGTATATGCCTCAATTGTCGTAAAATTCTCCACATCAATAAATCATCGTTATTATCGATACATTGTACCAGAGCGGTTATTTCATTCATAACATTTAATTTCAATTATAGCATTTGTATATATCACCTCTGTATATTGTTTTGGAAGTTGAAGAACAAAACCTTTATCCATATATCCAAAAATTATTATTTTATTTAAAGGTTTGATTATTTAGTATAAGACACGAATTTTGAAGAACAGATGAGGGAAAGTTACCAGCAGCAGCAGATGAAGACGTTGCCAAAAATTATATTAAAGTGTGTCTAAAAGATTAAAGACATTGGAAACATGTGTGTTTAAAATTTGTAAAGGTGCGTTTTGATCTTGTTAAAGGTGTTTTTCAATGAGAGCGTCCAAATTTTCAGAGAGTGCGTCCAGATTTTCAATGAGTACTTTCCAAATTTTCAATGAGTGCTTCCAAACTTTTTAGTGAGTGCGTCCAAAATTTCAATGAGTGCTTCGAAACTTTTTAATGAGTACTTCTAAATTTTCAATGAGTGCTTCCAAACTTTTTAATGGGTGCTTTTAAATGTTCAGTGAGTGCTTCCAAACTTTTTAATGAGTGCTTCTAAATTTTCAATGAGTGCTTCCAAACTTTTTAATGGGTGCTTCTAAATGTTCAGTGAGTGCTTCCAAACTTTTTAATGAGTACTTCTAAATTTCAATAAGTGCTTCCAAACTTTTTAATGAGTGCTTCTAAATTTTCAATGAGTGCGTCCAAACTTTTTAATGAATGCGTTTAAATTTGATAAGTGTGTTTAAATTTTATACAATGAGTGCGTTTAAAATTTGTTAGTGCGTTTAAAAGTCTCTGTTTTCACCAACTTCATCTTCTTCCTCTGCAACTTTTTTTAATCTAATTTTTATGTTTAATCATACTTATTGAAACAAAATCGAAAGTATTTGACAACTATTACGAGCGTTTATCCATAATTTGTATGGATTTTCGTATGATTAAATCTTTACAGTGTAAATCTCTGTTTTTATAATTTTTTTCGTTTTGTTCATTATAATCGAATGTTTTTTTGTTATTTTGATTGTGTAATCATTCAGATTGGTTTAATCGATTTCAATTGTTGAAATATTTTTGTTTCGATTGATTTTTGTTGTTACGACCCAAATATGATTAGGGTTTTTAATCTGCATCCAGCTATCTTGTTAATCTAATGGCTGAGATTGCTTCTTACGCTTCTTACGTTAAGAAGCTTTGTACATTAACCTCTCCCGTAGAACATTTAACATTGTATTAAGTATTAACAACAAATTTCTGAATATTTTCGGTGTTGTAGACCAAAGTTAATAAGACAGATTGGTTGAATTAGCAGTGTTATCATTTTACACAAAGTTAGCTGAAAACAATAGACTAGGGGGATTAGGATCAAATACACAGTGAAAGAAAAATAGGAAGAATATCAAACGGACTCTAATTGAACTCATTCAAGCGGCATTAGAATCGTCTCATCAAACCCTACGATCTTAGTTTTTAGGTTTTCGCTTTTTTGGATTTTTAGCTTGTAGTTTTTAGAATTTACGTTATATCATTGTGTCTTTTATGTAGCATTGTGTTCTTTTCTTATTTTCATCATTGTGTCATTTTTACAATTCATCGTGTCTTTTTTCTATAGCATTGTGTTTTTTTTTCGGCATTGTGTTATATTTTGTGGCTCATTGTGTCATATTTCATGATACATTTTGTTTTTTGTATCATTCTCATCATTCTCATTTTTGTTACACTGTGTAGGATTGTAACATTTCGCGTTAAATAATTATACGTATAATTTGGATTTAAACGACAAGTTCTATTATTATAGTTTACATCTAATTATTTTTTTTCATATATATATATATATAAAGGTTTATTATAATAATAATAATAATAATAATAATAATAATAATAATAATAATACATAAACAACAAAAATTAGTAGTTAGTCTAAGCCCAAACCCAACCACCCTTTCCCTTCCTTATTTTCGTAATCTGGGCCTGCTGAGCCCAAGGGGGTCGGCCCAACAGCCTTGGCCCAAATACCCTATGTCTGTTTTTTTTTAAAAAAAAAAAGGGGGTCCGAGCCGGGTTTCGAACCGGAGACCCCTCACACCCACACATACGCGTTCACCACCTAGCCAAGACCCTTGTATTGATTTAATATCAACATTAATTATATTTAAACACAAACTACCCTCTTTGTTTTCCCTTCCCCTTCGTCGAGCAACAGCAGCAGCAGCAAGTTTTTATATTTTTTTTTTCTTTTCTCTTATCCTTTGATTTAGCAATCAACTTTGCAATTATGGTAAGAACTCTTGATTGCCGGTCCATTACGACTAGAATACGCGTTGATTAACAACTAATTGATGCCAAAATTACTACTTCACGCGTATACATTCATGTCGAGGTCAACATTGCCAAATCGAGCATCCAAATCATTCCACTATAAATTGATCGTTCCAGAGCAGTCCCAACTCGCTCATACACTCTTCTCAACCCCCAATTTTCTTCCAATCACTCTGATTATCATTATTACGATCGCAGTTTGACTTTATCCTTGACCGGGCAATCGAACACGAGACAACATTGTAAGCTTAATCTTTTCTGTGGGTTTTGATCACCGGCGTTCACACATCAAAAGCCCTATGATCAATTGAGCTATTGATGTGTGAATCAAAGTATTGCAGAAACTAGGGTTCATGGCATTTGAAATTGGGGATAAACTGATTTGGCATTGCATACTTATTTTTAATTAAACAGAGTTAATCACAACCACTGGCCTAGGCCAAGTGGTTGTGACTGATGCTTATTACACCAGCCACCCGGGTTCGAGTCCCGGCAGTGGCGCCCTTTTTCCACTTATTTTCACTCTTTTTTACAAACCTTATATAAATATATATTATGCATTAATCTTATAAATTCGTTTTAAATTATTAAAACCCTTTTAAAAATTCTACAAAAATTATCTTATATTAATCTGATGTAAATGTTCAAACTACAATTTTTAGTTTTCAGAAATTTATTTATTTAATATATATAATAAATAAATCAAGTTTATTCTATTTTATTTATAAAAATCTATAAAAATATCAAAACGATCTTATTAATTTCCACAAAAATTATCCTGAGTTTTTATAACATTAAGCTTTTCAGAAATGATTTTTATTTCTGAAAAATCATTTATTTAATATTTTTAATCAATTTTTGTTAGTTATAATCATAATTAAATCATAATAAATCCAATTTTTGGTATTTTTGCACCAAAATTTTATACAAATTATTTCTAAATATTTAGAACAGAAATATGAATTTTAAACTAATAATTCTTTAACTTTTGTATTTTTTAAATATTAAAGTTAAATTTTGACAAATTGTTATAAATAGAATTAATATTCTATTTTAAAGAAAATAATTTTATAAAAATTATTTTTATACTTTAAACACATTATTGTGACCATCTTAAATTAAAATTCTTATAAAAGATTTTTGGTTATTTATTTACTAATATTCTCTCATTTATCAAACAATTTTCATATTAATCAAACAAGCATTTATCCCCAATTCGAAGCCCTAGAAACTTATACATTTGTAGACTTGATAGACTTAGATATATTTATTACTTTATTATAGGGTGATACTTGACATATTTGGGCAACACACTATTCTATTTATCAACAAATACAACATTTTGCTAAGGTGAGTTTTACATAGCCTCTTTTCTATTTATCACCGTTTTTGGGGTGAAACATGTTACAACATCATTTATGCAATTCAATCATCAATGTGTCTATGTGTTTTCTATGTTGCATTATGTCTTGAGCATGATTAGAGTAAGCACCATTCTAGCATAATCATTAACTCCGTACAAGCCGGCGGTATACATTGATAGATCTATTGGACTGACAATCCCACCCGGATACGTGCCTCCTACAAAGGTAGCGTGGGTGTTTGTTATCGTATAACATATTCAAGTGAACCATGAGCGTATGGGATGTATCATATTATAACAGTCACCAGGGTTGGTTATGCACTCGATTTATTTCTAGTATGTTCTCACATATGGGCTAGATTGACATGACACATGAATTGCACAACATTTTTATTCAATTATCAAAAACCTATGTAATTCTCACCAACTTTTGTTGACCCAAAACATTTTCAACTTAACATGTTTCAGGTTCTATTTGCTTGAAGATTTGAATTGATGCTTGAAGATATGTGTATAGTTTTATTCAATTTGATGTACAAATTCTAGAACTATTGTATGTAATTCATTTAAAGTATTTAATGGAATTTATTATTCACCATGAGCTACTGAACAATCATCAATACGTGACATCCCAATGTTTCCGCCATCGGTTGGGGTGTTACAAGGATAACTTGACCCTTGATTATGGTACCCAAATAAGCGTTCATATAGGGTCTGGTTTGTGAGGACATGAGTAGGAGTGTTGACTTGGTCAAACACATAAAAAAGCTCCAACAATCAAAAGATGGCGTGGTGTTAAGGCATCTCTTAATAGCAGTGGTGGATCTTGAACTTTTGACAAGGGGGCCGAAATCACATAACCTTATTTTTTTTCCTACCACTCAGTTTTAGGTCGACAATCCGGTTCAGATCGGATCAAACAATAATAAATCTAAATATCCATTAATTTTCAATAATTTAAATTACCATTTTAAAAACAAAGTCCATAAATCTTAATGAAAAATGCGAAAGAAAGGATAGGTGCCTGAAAAAGGTATAACAACTCAGCCCGGCGACCTTTAAGCTCTTTAAACTCGTCAATTACAGACGTCGAATCAAACTCTTCAGCAAACTTAAATAAGTTCGTCTTATTTGTTCCCTTAAATTAACTGGATGTTCATATATTGTTTTCGCTTACCCGGATCTCTTTCGAGATGATTAGGGTCCACTTCATTAGTATTTGATTGTGGTTCTTGTGGTTGTGGCTCTTGTTGAATTTCATTAACTTGAGATTGTGGCTCACTTGTTGATGATGAAGCTTTGTGGCGTTTGCTATCTTCCTCTTCATTCCTATCTATCTTTCTTTTGAAAAAAGAGTTGATGGTTTTCACCTTTCCCATGATATTTCACCTATGAGTGTGACCTACGCAAATCAAGTTCATCGAAAAATAGAATTTAAAAATCCCCAAAACAACATATCCAAAATTCAACAATTAAACAATCAATAATCAACAAAAAACAATCCATAATACGAATCAACTTAATTAAACAACATAACAATTAAACATTTAATTATTTAAGCACGAGTGATGAACCTCAACCGGTCGGAAGGGGCTGCGCTGCTACTACTGTCCGGTCAGAAGGGGTTGCTGGCGTCTAGCCGGTCGAAAGTTTGAATAGAGAGGGTTGAGGAAGTAGGGACTAGAAGGAGGGAGGGTCGGGATGGTGTCTAGGGTTTTAGGAAAGGAAAGGGACGAGAGTTTTGTTGAAGAATGCAGGTGCAGAGATCCTCAGTGGGTTATTATTTTTTTTAATGTTTGGGCTTTACGTGTTAACTAAAATATTGGGTTAAATGTTTAGTGGACTAGAGTATAGACTAATCACTAAATAAAACAAAACGAGTGATCATGGTTATTGGACCTAAACATTTTTTTAATTAGGGTGGATCGGATTCAAAAAACTTGTGGGGGGGGGGGGGGGGGGGAGGGGCTCAATACATAATTTATTTTTCTAAAAAAAAATAATTCAAAAATCAGTAATTCTGGGTGAAAAAGCTGGGGGACCCACGGCCCCGGCTTTTAATCCATTTATTTATTTTCAATTTTACCCTGAACTATATATAATATATGCTTTTAATCCATTTATTTATTTTTCTTATGAATTTGTTTGTTCTCTGATAATTTGTGTTCGTTTAGTTTTTCTTTTTAGAAAAACTAAACATGCAACTATTTTTTCTTCTTGTATTTTGGCATGAATTTTGTTGAAATATAGTTGTGTATGAAATAGAGTATTTTTTTTATTGGTGTCATATGCTATACCTAGTGTTGATAGCGTGACAAACAAAACCGGTACCGAACGAACACTAGTTTGGTGTCGGTGTTACGGTAACCGATATCTATAATATTCGAATTGACACCGGTATTTGTTTTTATGAGTTTCAATTAATCTAAAAAAAGACTTTATTTTTTTGGGTTACATGACTTTATTTTTTGAGTTACACTACACAACTTTTGTGTGTTGAAATTGTTGTCAATATTTTTTGTTGTGTCGTAAACTATAATATACTAGTACATGTAATGTAACACGCCGGGTTTTATTTAAGAAAAATAATTTTTTGTTTTGTAAATTGCATAAATTGCTAGTATTATACTGGTAACAAAACAAACAAAACTGATACTAATCTAGTTCGCGCCACGAAAAGTGGTAAGTACTTATTTGGCATGTAATAATTATCAAACAATTTGTAAAAATCATGTTGTTTTTCAATAATAAAAGAAGGTTGATAAAAAGAGTGCATAGTGCATTTATCTTAGAACATTAAGAAATTATTATATATATATACTATATTATAATGCATGAGGGATGAGTATTTTAAGATACCTAAAAATTAAGAACTAATTTTTCATTAACAACCCTAAAATGAGGGTAAAATAGTCATCCATAAATTATTTACACTTTAATACCCTATCTTATTTACACTTTAATTCCCTAATTTTTAGTTAGTAATTACATTTTCCTCCTCTCCCCTACAAAATTATAATTCTTTTATTTAATTCTATCATAACTTTAAAACTATTATATTTTATAAACATTCGAATATACCAGGACGACCGGCTCATTTTTGTCGTCGTTTCGGTGTTTGTCGTAGTCAAGACCGATGTGTGGATTAAAATGTACAAGAAAGCACGCCTTATGTATAAGTGATTATTGCATTTTATGTTTTAAATACTAACTAGATGAAATATATACCTTTCTGTACCCAAACACCGTGAACATGTATGTTGAACTGATTACATGAAATTTTCTATTGTCACATTTGCATTTTTAGTTATATCATTTATTTAGATTGTAAAAAACTTACTGAAGTAACACAATATTTAGCAATTTGCTTTGTATGATTTTAAAGAAAAGTATTTAACCAAAGACTACAAACAATTTCAACCAACTAAACACTGAGGTCAACATAGCATGTGATATATTGAATAGAATTCATATTAAAACAAAATCATATCCATAGAAAATTATCTAGAAATTACAGCATCCAAATAAAGCTGCAAGAAGAGAAAATGGTGGGGGGTTTTGTTCTAGGAACCGTTGGAACTTAATTTCTCCAGATGATGAGCTACTTTCTTGTTAAACACGTTTCATCTCCTCATATGCCCATTCGAGACCAGGACATTAATGAACTGGGGGGTTGAATCTGGTATCCTCTATGTTATCCGGCAAGAATGCTCCATTCTCGATTAGGAATCTGATTGCCCTCCTGTTTCTTTCTTTTTCAGCAGTGTGAAGTGGAGTCCCTGTGTTAAAAAAAGAAGATTAAATTAAATCGATTGATTTGTACAATGGAACCGATATATCCTGCCAATAATAAGCTGAGAAACGTGAGAAATTTAGTACCAGATTTAAGAATTGTTGCTTTAGTTCATAAGCTGGCTGCTTTTTGTTTAATGTTCTAACCGCATGGACCGCATCAAGTCCATTATTTCATCTTCACCCAATAAGTTATTGCTTTTGCATAAATTCCTAAATTGAACAAATCAAGTTAGTCCTTAATTTTTTCAAATCTAAAACTCCTTCCATCTAGCGCTATCAAGCTGAGGTAACTCGAAGCTTTGAATAGCTCTTGCCTAGCTTCCTTTCAGTGATTAGAGTCTTTTGTTTGCAATTTTGAATCTTGCCATGAGTGCCTTTACCCTTTTCTAAGAAGCCATAGGACTGTGCAATGAGGGAGGAACTATTTCTTCTAATGCTTGGCCTTCATCTCTCTACATTGACTAGAGCTTGGTACCCGTGCCACGAAGAATGTTTACATCAATAACATAAGAGAGTAAAAGCTTATTATTAGTAAAAAAAAAAGATGGTCAATATGGCTCATGTCATATTTGTTAAAACTGTTTAAAAAGGAGCAATTACAAGATAAGTTGGAACTCACCCTGGCGAATTCTTGTTTAGTTCCTTAGTTGACAAGGTAATGGAAATCATCGACACCTGGCGAGTCATCTCCACACTGAATTTCATTTAACAAAAGTGATCATGATCATCCAATAAGTATTTTTAACACATAACATTTCGTTGGCACAAAATGAAATATTATTCTTGTCAGGAATCTTGAAACTTAAAAAAAAGTGCCATGAGAGAGATTAACAAATTTAAACTTAGGGCAGAAGCCCCTCTTCAATCGGTTCCCACACATCAGTTATGCTTACTGAACTGATCTTAGTATCTTGATGTAATCGAGGAATGTTTCTCTGTTTGAAATTTAAGCATCTTTTTAATTTTGCACAATAAAAACTAAAAATAGGAGCAATAGAATACAAAGAAAGAATTTGAGTATCAAGCCTTGATAATCTCTGCAACAGCTACTGTGTTGTTGATTGCTTGTCCCAAATGACATGACAATTCCATTCGGTAATAAAAAAACACTCTATAACAGAATTGATCAATGCAGTATTTCCTTCAATTCAAAGCAATGTATATTCTTTTGATTATATAATCTCTAGAGCAATATTGTCAACTAAAAATGACAGTGTTGACGAGATCAATGATCAAATGATTGACATGTTTCAAGAGGAGGAAAAGGTTTACTATAGTTTTGACGAAGTCAAAGACGATCGCCACAACTTTTATCCGGTCGAGTTCTTAAACTCGCTAACTGTTAGCGGTTTGCCTCCTCATAAGCTTCCTCTAAAAATCGGATGCCCTATAATATTGTTGTTGAATATCGATCCATCTCATGGGTTGTGTAATGGCACAAGATTAATATGTAAGGCCTTTCAGCGCAATGTTATTGATGCAGAGATAGCTGTTGGGCAACATACTGGAAATAGAGTTTTTTTTTGCCGAGAATCCAACTATGTCTTTCTGAGGATGACATGTTCCCGTTCAAGCTCAAAAGAAATCAGTTTCCCATTTGTGACACCCGGCATGTTTGGGTCAACATTTTGTAAACACATAAGTCTACCTTAGCGAAAAACGTTTATTAAACATACTTGACGGGGTTAGTAGAGTCGGAACACAGTCCGTATTGTCCAGGGTTCAATGATTCGGGGGATCATTGGGTTAATTACACACACACGTTACGAGTCCCGTTGTTGGTGAATTACATAAACTAATTAAGTGTATGTGTAGACTAATTGTCGTATGGTGAATTATATGCTTAGATGTGTTTAAATGATGTGTAGATAATCATCCGTGCTTAAATATGTTAAACATAGACTAAGGTTGCATGCTCGTATGTTAAGGTGCGTTAAAATGCGTTAAACACGACAAATTGGAAAACTAGAAAAAACGTGAGTCCTGGTTCGACCAAACGAATGGGCGAACCTGGACAATACTCCTGGTTCGACCCTTGTCAAAGGGGCGAACCTGGGATATGGAAATGAAAAAGTTTCATTCGACCAGAACATGCACATTCGACCGTGTGAAAGGGGCGAATGTGGGTACATTCGCCCAGGTGAAAGGGGCGAATGTGGACATAGTATAAATACCAAACTTTGTCATTTTTCACCATTTCACAAACCCTAACCGTCTCAAAACACTCTCTAGCAACTTTAAACATTGGGGAAGGAGTTTTGCTCTTATTTTCCTATAATCTAACCTACAAACAACTTCTACACAAAGATCTAAGGTGTGTTCTTCATTCTAAATCATTTTTAAAACATTTCAATTCGTTTTTATTAAACCCCAAGAGTCCAGATTTGATTCAAACATGTTTTCATGGATAAAAACCTTCCTAATATCTTTCTAAACAAAACCTATTCATAAACAATGAGTTTTCATACAAATTAACATGTGTTAATGGTGTTTTATGTAGTGTTATGTATTGTTTGATGATTGATTGCTGTATAGATGTTATAACAATGCTCTAGGACTGTTATTGATGATGATTTATGATTGAGATAGGTTACAATTGATTATTGATGATGTTTTGTTCATTTTGGGGATTTTGGGTTAGATCTAGGGCTTGTTCATGATGTTAGTGATAAGGATAGGATTGGGGGTTTCTTGTTCATGATAATCTGAGTATATTAAGTTGATTATTGATTGATTTCAGAAAGTTTCCTAATTGGGTAAAGATTGCATGCGTTTGATGTGACATCTCCATAATTTGCTATTTCGGGTAACTTGTAAAACAGACGGATTTCGGGGTAAAATTGGTAGGGTTTTGTAGGAATATGTTAATGATAGTTGACTGCTGTGATTGGTGATGTTTCGTGATGTTTCCGGACCGTTTAGATGCGTTTTGGTGCGTTTTATGAAATGCTGATGCAAACGGGCGAACGTGGCTCTCCTTCGACCATTCGTGTGGGCGAACGTGGCTCAAACGAGCGAACGTGGCTCAAACGGGCGAACGTGGAACAAAACGTGGCTCAAACGGGCGAACGTGGAAATGGGAAAAACCACATTCGACCATCAGATGTCCGGAATGAGATTTTTGATGCAAACTAAGTGTTTTATGCTTGAAACTTATGTGTTAACTTTATGTGCATGACTAATTGAGGTAATGGGTCACCAACGGGATGTCGGGTCGGTCTGGGATGTCTGGTTAACGTTTAAACACACTTTTTAACACACGTAGTCAAGATCTGGACAATCAGGGACTAGTTAGCCTTCGGGTTAGTAGTCATCACACTTATGTAAACTCATTAATAGGTTGTTATTAGTCGGGAGTATCATACACGGGTTGGATCTCTAGTTATCAAGAAGACGCACTCTAAGGTGAGTTTCACGGCCCCACTCTTTTACTGGTTTTACATTTTCGGGGGAGAAAACATGCTGTGTTCTTTAAACGTGTGTCAACTATGTTTTCATAAAAGGTGTGTCAACTACGTTTGGGTATTCACAAATTCATTGTGTTTTGGAGTATTCATTATGTTTTCAAGTATTCATTATATTACTATGCGATCTTTGGAAGTCCCGAGGAGAACCATGAATGTGCGGGGATGCACAACGGGAGAAATGTGGATAGGTCTATTTGGGCTTGACCGCCCCACTCGTCGACTGGAGGTCGGACGGGTGCATGTTGTCTCTTAGGTATTCAGTATGCAGTATTCAGTATTCAGTATTCATTCGGGCACGTATTCAGTATTCACAGTATTCGAGTCCAGTAATGGTTTTCCAATCGCAGTAGTAACAGGTATTCATATGATTTGCATGCATGTGGTCTGGATTGATCATGGGTATTCATTTGGGAGTTAGTATTCATTGGAGTCGGTATTCATTAAAAACCTGTGAACTCACCGGCATTATTTGCTGACGTTTTTTAGCATGTTTGTCTCAGGTCGCTAAGGTAGCAGCTGTCGATAGGCGCACGGAGTCTCACGGCGTCTAGGATTCATGTGCATCTCATTTATTATTTCCAGACTTTCGTACTTTTGATTTCGTGTTGTAATAAAGTTTTACGCTCCCGCAGTGATGGATCATTTATGAAAACTTAATGGTTTGCTTATGTCATTTTTACGTATCATATAGTGTCGTTTATTGTGACCGTTGACTTGGATCCTGGTATGTCACGCGCCTCGCGGTAAAACCCCGCACGTGGAAATTTGAGGGTGTGACAGATTGGTATCAGAGCCAATGGTTATAGTGAACTAGGACTGCATGTAGAGTCTGGTCTATAGCCGAGTATCACACACATTAGACGGTCACACATATTTACGAGTCGTGTCATATGGTAAACATACTAACCTTGTCGGGGTGTTGGTGTCCTCATCACGCAGTATCACATTATCTATCTTTTGTTATTCCTACCTTGGTTCTATCTTCTTCTTCGGGTTTGAATATGAAGAGGCTTATCGCTTATACTTGGCGGTAGTGTACATTGGGGTGGCTTCGGCACACTTTTGAGATTTTTCCGGGATTTGGATATCTCCCCTCTATGCTCTAATGTACATACTTGCCTACACACACACTATCATGCACTAGTACTTGTCATAGTACACTCCTGGGTGACTGTTCACTTTGGGATCCTCGTGCGATAATAGTTTCTTTTAGGAATGTGGGTATCGGGTGATTGGAAGTTCTAGCTAGGAGCACGCCTAGAGGACCATGTAGAGCGATTTGTTATTTCGGGTGCACACGAAATCATAAATCGAAATGCATGAAAATCTTGGTGGACTTCGTGTTCGGACTAATGGTCATGCTGGAACCACGTTCTGAATTCGTTTGGTCACTTGTAGCTTGATCTGTCAGTGGTATTGAGTGTCTCGTCTCATGTTTGGCAGAACATGTCTGGTCGCGCTGGTGGACGTGCTGGTGGACGCCGTGGTGGCGGCGGGGGTCGCAATGGCGGTGGACGAGGTGGTGGGAATATCACCATGACTCAGGTGGAGTTGGAGAACATGTTGCAGCAGCAGTTGAACGTTGCGTTGGCTGCTTTCCAGGCTGCTAAGCAGACCCTGGGAAATACTAATCAGGTGCAGTCTGGGTGCACCTACAAGAAGTTCATGCACTATAAGCCCCATTTCTTCAATGGGACTGAAGGGGCAGTGGGACTACTTAGATGGTTGGAGAAGATCGAATCGGTGTTTGCTATGTGTAACTGTCCCGACGCTGATCGCGTCAACTATGCTTCTGCTACTCTTGAGGGACACGCTTTGACTTGGTGGAACTCCACCACTGCTGATTAATTTTTAAGCGTTTTATGACAGATTGATGATATGATATACGTGTCGTTCATTAGGTATTGATTAAATGATTGCCTGTTTGTTTAGAAAATTTAAGGTTGGTGTAGTCTTTTATTGATCTTCTTTGGTAGGAGAAATTCCATGATCTGAAAATTATTATTTCAAATATATCCAAGTCCAGTCTTTGTTCTTGATGATCCAGTCTATGTGAAGAACTCACCTTCACCAGTGAAACATACTCCAATTACAAAAAAAATGCCTAATCGATCATTGTCTTGATTACAAACTTGTAGATGATAATTAGTGTGGAAATAGTAAAAAAAAAAAAAAAAAAAAAAAAAAGCTCGAAGTTCATATTTTGTGTTAAAAATGAAGAAAAGGAAGAAAACCTGAAGTAACTCAGAAAGAGTTTGCTATTTAAGGCAAACCCAATGACAAGCTTCTACCATGAGGATCCACCACCAAAGGTTGCGCAAAAAAGGTAATTAATAAATCATTTAGCTTCTAATGGTTTGTTAACACATATATTGTTGTCACTACAAAGTATTTATTATATTCATACAAGACCAATGTGTTCTATTTAACTAAACAATTCTAACGAGCATATAGTCTCCCATAGTTTGATCTCCAGTTCATACATACAATCCTCCTAAGAAAAAAACCCACTATTACCTTTATGAGGGTGTTTGGGTGTGCTTTTTCAAAGTTATTATCTGATTATTTAATTTTGGGTATTTAACATAACAATATCACTTTTGCAAATACATATCCGAACGATCCTTAAATGTTCAAATTTTTAGGTGGAATTGTGGAAACATACTAACTGGAGCCTTAGCCGGAGGAGTGGCGGCTGGGGATACGTAGCTAAAGGTTGACCCTATAATTGAAGGACTATCTACCAACGTTTAACTTTCGAGTTATAAGTAATTAACATTCATTTGAAAAGTACTGGGATATGTAGCTAGAGGTTGAGTCTATAACTTCTTTTATTGTAATTGACACATCAATTAATAGTACTTAGTGTGCACCCTATGCGCAATGGGTTCACTTGTTGCCAAGATGCAACGGGCAAAGGCGATGTTTGACCATAATAAAGCATAACTATGACTTGGCTATTTGCTCATATATGTATATTTATCTATATTCAAATTGTGGTTATCCTTTTCTTTTTTTTATAATGTTTGTCTTTCTGTTCAAGATTGCCACGATCTCAACATTGAAGCACAAAAATCATGTTGAGCTATGTGGAAGGAAATACACGTGTCTTGGCTTATGAATTTGCAACCACGGGAGCTCTATGTGACATATTGCATTACATGAACACTTGTTTGCACTTTTGTTTTCGTGTTTAAATTAACGGATATGTAAGTTGAAATATAATTGGTGTTGGCTTCAAAATCTATATAATATGCATATATACATGCAAGTAGGAAGGGTCTGCAAGGAGCACAACCGGGGCCCGTGCTTGATTGGGTGCAGCGGGTAAAGATTTTTGTTGATGCAGCAAAGGGAGTGAATTATTTGCATGACAAGGTCCATCCTTAAATAATTCAGAGATATTAATTCTAGCAATGTGTTGATATTTGAAGATTTAAGTGCAAGGATTGCCGATTTTCAACCATTCAAAACAATCACCCCGATATGATTGCACACTTGCATTCTACTCGTGTTATGGGAATTTTGGGTTATCGTGTGCCATAATAATACTTATATTATAAATCCTTTTCATATATATATATATATATATATATATATATATATATATATATGCGCGTTTACCCAGCGGCAAAGTGGACGGGATGGTTTGGCTCACTGGCTACATTGGACAATATTTTAGCTGATGGGTCAGGTTGGGCAAGTCTATTACAAACTTACAAATCACAACTTTTAATTTCTAAATGGACAGTGACCTTCATATGGTAGTGTATACAATATCATATTATTACTACATGCTTTTGTCATGTAAATGAACTTTATTATTTAGTAAGATGTCTTTAATGGCACGGTTATGTAGATATGCAATGACCGGTCACCGGACACCTTACACAAGAGTGATGCTTATGTTCATATTGGTCTGTTACAGTAACATACATTTGGTTTATTAAGATTTGTTCAATTTGTTTGTTCAATAATGAGTACATGATTTTTATGGTGAACTGCAATCAGTTGTAAGTGGCGGGACACATTTCTTTTCTTTTCTTTCTACGAATACTTGTTAAAACATAGTGTGCACATTCATATTCTTTTTGCATAATTTGCGAAAAAAAACCTGGGTATCATAATATTGTATTGCAACTTATTTATGGATCCCGCTGCAACGCACGGGTAAACCCACTAATTAAAAAAATGATAACTCACTGAGGTACGTACCGATTTACTTAACCCTGTAAATGGCAACGTGAGAATATAAGTAAAAAAATTAATATTTGAAAATACTAATGGTTTTTCCATTATCGAACTACTAGTGAGAAACCCACGCGTTGCGGCGGGACAGTTAAACTGAACGAAAATAGATGAAAAACGTTAAATCACGCACATGCATGGCGGTGAGTTAACTTGCCATATTAAAAAAAATCATCATCATCATACTTAATTAATTCCACCAATAGCAAAAGCTAAGGTAGGGTCTAAGCAGGGTAAGATGTAGACAGCCTTACCTGTACCCCGTGGGAATAGAGAGGCTGTTTCCAATGAGACCCTCAACTCGATAGTGGTTTTGTATCAAGCCTTGGACATAAGGCACATAACACTTAGCAACCGGGACAAATCCGATTGGTGCATGTACCCCCTTGTCTGTTGGCTATCAACGTCACCACCTGATGCATGACTAACCATCCGTCATTTTTAACGTTATTTTCACGAAATTAGTAAAATAACGTTAAAATTGGTGCACCTTTACTTTTTCCCCCCGAGGGCCACACATATACTTTTTTTTACCATACTAAAAAAAATAAAAATTTAAAAATCATCATAGAAAAAGCTACTAAGTCGAAACCGTAACAAATTCACATTAAAAGAGAAATAAAAAACTAAAAAAAAAAACTTTAAAGACTTGTCTGCCTCTACTTAGATGACTTGTACATTATCACACACACTTTTGCCTTAAACGAAGCTTACATTGAAACGTATATAACAATAGCACCAATAAAGGAACTTCTCCTTTCACTTTCTTCTAACACAAGATAAACTTTACGTTGTTTAGTAGGGTAAGCTCGATTTTGCTCTCAATATGCCAAGTTATTCATGCAGTAGATATTTCTTAAACGACTCAAATACCTAAAAGTTTAGTAACATTGTTATGAATAATAACAGATTAACTAACTTTAATAAAGTAACTAATTGTATATAAAAGATTATAATAAAACATGTAGCATTATGAAAATTCTTTTTTACATGTTTTGTATTTAATATGTTTTATAGAAATAAATTTCATGACCTATCATAAACATGACTCTTGATTTCATTTAGATTATTAAATATGATGCCTTAAAGACTAATTTGCCCTTAAAATGTAGTTATTATGTGCATTGTATGTTGTATCATAAGTAAATTAACTTGTACCTCTTAAATTTTAAGAAGTATTTGTCAAATGCTTTATAATATAGTATAGATATAGATGAGACAATGAGACATCATGTTTCATGAAGGAGGTGAATAAGCGACTCTAAAAATTTTTACTGTTAGGGGGTACGGGGCGTTACCTGAATTGTTTACGGGTACTCACTACCAGCACGGTAACATCGTCGCCACCTATACTTGTAGTGGTCCCGTGGACCGTTTTACTGATTGTATCTACCGTGTTGGTAACCGGTTTGTATTTTAGTTTTGACTTTTATAAATGCTAATTTATTTGTTTTAATTGTTTGTTTTTAGTGTTGTTTTAATATTTTTACCGTTTGTTTTATAAATTTTTTTATTTGTTTTGTTTGTTTTAAAATCTAATTAAATATAAAAAAACATAAATAAGAACATTTCATTAAAACATAAAATTAAAACATAATAATATTAAACATAAAAAAATACATTAAAACAAAGAAAAAAACTTAAGGTTAGCGCAACAATTGTCATGCCTCGACATGGTCGAAATTATTGTCGTATCGAGCCTCATACTCATAGTGAGTGAAGTCGATAGCCAACTCATGATCGAGGTCTGGATCGTCCCTCGTCGTTTGAACTGGATGTCTCGTAGGGTCTTGTTGTTGGTGCCAACGTGTTGGTTGAAGTCGCTAAACACGCAGGCCCAAAACCCCTCCGGGAGGTAGGCCGACCCTTCGTCCCTCGGGAGTTGTTGAATCTCCTTATCGTTCGTGGCGTCCTTGTGGCACACCACTAGTGCCATCTCTTATTCCTCGGTCCACGGATTCATCTTGGTGGGTGAGTTTTTTTTTTTTTTTTTTACCATTTGTTTGTGTGGCTTTTAACCCCACGGTTTCATCTATTTATATACAAAAATTTGAACGATAGAAGTGATAAAATTAAAGGTCTGACCATTTAGGTGATAACAATTTAATTCATTCGACGGTTTCCAAGAATCACAAATTAAGTTTGCTGACCGTTTGGTCGGACAGTTGTAATAGTATGAATTAAATTTTAAATAACCGGTTTAAAACTTTAAAACCATGTGAAAATTAAAAAACAAAAAAAAAGTTTGGGTATTTAGATGAAAATAAATAAAGGAATCAGTGAATTGTTGCTTTCAAAAAAGTGTTTCATTGAAGTAAATCAGTGAAGTGATGTGACAAAGTGGAATTGGTTAAAATCAATAAAAGAAAAAAAAACCCAGTAATACACCCCTTAGACCATGTGTAATGAGCATTATATGGGCATGAATAATCATGATAATGCCCCCCAACACCATCCCCTATGGCATTATATAGGCACTAGTTTATACCCCGGGAGCGTCCCGGGTTGAAAAATCTAGGTAAAGTTAATAAAATTAGAAGTATCTAAACTATAAAAATTGCATCTATATAGCAATTAGCTGTTGGAGAGCGTCCCGGGTTGAAATATCTAATATGAGATAATAAAATATCTAATATGACAACATAATTAATGACTTGCCAATATATGATTAATTTTTTTTGAAAGGCACAATAATGAAAATAAGAAAAAGACACAATGGTACATAAAAGACACAATGATATAACGCATATTCTAAAAACTACAAGCTAAAACCCTCAAAAAAACGAAGATCTAAAAACTAACGTCGTAAGGTTCGATAAGACGATTCCAATGCCGCTTGAATGAATTCAATTGGAGTCCGTTTGATACCCTTCCTACGACTTCCTATTTTTCTTTCACTGTGTATTTGATCCTGACCCTATGATTAATGAATATTATTATTATTATATTATTTTAAACAAATCTCTGCCATAAGTTATCATATTCTAATATAAAAATAGGGTAATTAGGTCGGGTATCACCTAATCCCAGGTCCGACCCAAACCCACAATTTTTTAAACAAATTCCAAATCTGACACAATACCTGTCGGGTTACAAAAAATAGTCGTTTTTTTCTTCGTTTTTTATATAGCACTATGGTACTCGTTGGAAAGATAATAAAACGCTCGTTAAATTAGTGTATTTTTTTTCTTTAAAAAATCTCGTATATAAAAGATATAACGTTTAAAAGTTATGAGAGGAAACATGAGAGAGAAAATAATAAAGTTTTAATATTTACATTTACTAGACTAGTAGGAAACCCGCGCGCTTCGGCGGTTACAACAATTACAACGTGGTATACATTTACGGTTAGTTTATCAGCCATCTTAAGGTGACATGGGCTATATGAGTCATATCACTTGTCACGTTAGTCATGTAACAGGTACCGACATAGGTTACTTTTTGTGTTATTTTTAGATTATTTTTTTATTAAGGGATAAATTTTAAAAAATTAAAAACTTTAGATTATCTTTTGGATTATTCTTTAATTATTGATTAACCTTTTTTATAGTATTTTAGTATGTAATTATGTACTTTTAAATTATTTTTTGTGTTAGTGTTGTAATTTATGAAATTATATAGCTAACTAATCAACCCAGTTGAACCGCCCGGTATAACGCGGTTCAACCGATTGAACCATTTTTTAGTCAAATCTGATATAATTAAAAACCCCGTTTTTAAAACATTGATCGCCTCTTCAATCAAATCTACAACAGCTATCTACAACCAAATTTGTAAACCACCACCATAGAAGTAAACCACAACAATTTCTTCACCATGGTGATTTATTGCTTTAGAAGCATGAGCATCACATAATTTGAACACATAGAAGTGAAATGCCATGAAGAACATCATATATTGAGCCAAAGTATTTCTATGCACAAAGCTATTAATGTCTACAACAACCAAAACAATTAAATCATATGCAAATTCCAGGAAATGAGAAATACCTATTTAATTATGCTTTTTCTTATAGAAAATTAAAATCCAATTTTCTATTTCATAAATGCACTCTGGAAGAAAACTAAACATTCTTTTGCATCTCTTGTATGCCAACTGTTTTTCATTTGAGCTGCAGAGTCATTCAGAATAATTTTATAGATATGTGTAGATTCGAGATATACCTTAGCATGTTCCAATTCTTCTAGAAAGAGAACACTGACAATTCTCCTGACAAATCCTTCACATCTTTGCTCAACCAATATAACAACCAACATAACATGATAAACAAAAAAAATATTTGAAAAAAAAAACTATGTATATTTAAATTAAACATCCTAAGGGCGTCGTTGGTTAGATCACCGTGCCGTCATGAAAGTGCGTTTGTTCTTAGAAGGGACCATTAATCAATATTGCAAGTAGCCATCATCATCTTAAAAAGCAAACTCATCAAATGCAAAAACATCTAAACCTATCATTATTAGAAGCACAATCAACAAATGTTTCGAGATGATTTCGTAGTGGTACCTGATCAACGAATGAAAATTGGATGAATGCTACGAATGACTGTTCGAGAGGGTAAAAGCAAAGCCCAGGAGTCGTTGGTTTCATAGCGGCACCTCATTGATGACCGAAACCGGATGAAAAGGCAATTCGAGAGTCAATATGTTGAATGATTTTTTTTGTGTGTGTGTGAGAGGGGAGATATCGAATGAAGAAACCGATGTTTAAAAGTAGAAGTTAAGTGTAAGAGATAATTGAGGAGTTTTTGAGTCAAAGAGAGCAAAAATGGTAAAAAAAATAAAACTAATATTTGCTTCAAAATATGGATGTCTCATTTATTTTTGACCGTGTAATTTATTTATGTTTTTCAAAATTGCCCTAGTCACTTGTACATAAAGACATTTATTTCTTGTAGATTTCAATTCACTTGTTAATATTGAGCAAGACGAACATCGAAATGTTGACAAAAATAGTAAGTGATTAGTAAATGATGTAATTACAATAGAAAATTTCATGTAATCAATTCAACGTACTTGTTCATGGTGTTTGTTTGGGTACAGAAAGGTTCATCTAGTTAGTATTTAAAACAAAAAAAAATGCAATAATCACTGATACATAAGGCATTGTTTCTTGTACATTTCAATCCACACATCAGTATTAACTACGACAAACACCGTAACGTCGACAAAAATGAGTCGGTCGTCATGGTATATTCGAATGTTTTTAAAATTTAATACTTTTTAAAGTTATGATAGAATTAAATAAAAGAATTATAATTTTGTAGTAGAGGGGAGGAAAATGTAACTATTAACTAAAAATTAGGGAATTGGGTGTAAATAAGATAGGATAATAAAGTGTAAATAATGCATGAATGACTAATTTACCCTCATTTTAAGGTTATAAATGAAAAATTAGTTCTTAACTTTTGGGTATCTTAAAATACCATTGACTCATGCATTATAATATAGTATAGATTAGGTATTTAATAGATTATGTTAAATCATATTTAAACCATATTTATTCCTTTTTTTAATTGGTCTAGAGTTGTCACATCATATCCTATGTGTCATTTCTCAAAAGAAAGATTGCATAATATTGTGACATGTCATCAAAAATACTTTGGTTTATTATATACTAGCTTATACCCCGGGAGCGTCCCGGGTTACGAAATCTAAGTAAAGTGATTATTATTATTATAAACAAATCTCTGCCATAAGTTATCATATTTTAATATAAAAAAAAGGTAATTGGGTCAGGTATCACCTAATCCCAGGCCCGACCAAAAGCTACAATTTTTTTTAAACTAATTCCAAACCTGACACAAAACCTGTTGGGTTACAAAAAAATAGTCATTTTTTTTCTCCGTTTTTATATAGCACTATGGTACTCGTTGGAAAGATAATAAAACGCTCGTTAATTTGGTGTAATTTTTTTTCTTTAAAAAATCTCGTATATAAAAATATTAACGTTTACAAGTTATGAGAGGAAACATGAGAGAGAAAATAATAAAGTTTTAGTATTTACATTTAGTAGATTAGGTATTTAATAGATTATGTTAAATCATATTTAAACCATATTTATTCCTTTTTTTTAATTGGTCTAGAGTCGTCACATCACATCCTATGTGGCATCTCTCAAAAAAGAGATTGCATAATATTATGACATGTCATTAAAAATGGTTTGGTTTATTATATACTAGTTTGTAACCCGGGAGCGTCCCGGAAATTTAAGTAAATGAATAAAATTAAAAGTATCTAAACTATAAAAATGACATTTGTTAATATATAATTAATGAATATTATTATTATTATTATTATTATTATTATTATTTTAAACAAATCTCTGCCATAAGTTATCATATTCTAATATAAAAAAAGGGTAATTGGGTCGGGTATCACCTAATCCCAGGCCCGACCCAAACCCACAATTTTTTTTAAACTAATTCCAAACCTGACACAATACCTGCCAGGTTACAAAAAATAGTCGTTTTTTTTCGTTTTTTTATATAGCACTATGGTACTCGTTGGAAAGATAATAAAACGCTCGTTAATTTGGTGTAATTTTTTTTTTTTTAAAAAAATCTCGTATATAAAAGATATTAACATTTAAAAATTATAAGAGGAATAATGAGAGAGAAAATAATAAAGTTTTAATATTTAAATTTAGTAGATTAGGTATTTAATAGATTATGTTAAATCATATTTAAACCATATTTATTACTTTTTTTTAATTGGTCTAGAGTTGCCACATCACATCCTATGTGGCATCTCTCAAAAGAGAGATTGCATAATATTATGACATGTCACTAAAAATGCTTTGGTTTATTATATATAGATATAGATATAGATATAGATATAGATATAGATATAGATATAGATATAGATATAGATTAAAAGGGTGAGACATTTTTAGTATAATGCCCAAATATGATAAAAATTATGGAAAGTAATAACTAAAATGGGCATTAAGTGGCTTTAACCATTACACATTTTTTTAAGGTCCTTATAATAATGATGTAGAGGAAAATGCCCCCTAAAGGACATCAACCATTACTTATGGTCTTATGGCCTTATATGTTTGGGTACAAACATTAGGAATGAGCATATAGCGGTAAATACTGATCCCGTCTCGATCCCGATCCCGATCCCGTACCGAACCGAGGGTGTTTGGTTTTGGTATTATCGGTATCGGTATGGCATCGGTATTTTAAGTTAAAATACCGATACCATACCGGTACCATACCGTATGTTTTCGATATTGGTATCGGTATTGAGTTTTAAGAGTTGTCAGAATCGATATTTTTGGGATTGGTATCAATTGATACCGATACTATCCCGATCATCCCTAATAAACACTAGCTACTATTGTCATGCCTTAGCTCTACTCCCATCCCATCGATCATATCTAGGGCTGTAAACGAACCAAACGAACACGAACAACGCTTTGTTCATGTTTGTTTGTTAAGGTTTCTTGTACAAACGAACCGTTCACGAACACACTAACGAACATAATTCTATGTTTGTGTTTGTTGGTTAAGAAATTCAGTTGTTTGCGAACTGTTCGTGAACACGAGTCTTGAACACAAACAAACAAAAACAAACCTTTAATATGCAACTAATTAAAAAACCATTGTTAATATTAACCGTTAGACAAAATACATCTACAAAACGATGTTGATAAGTCAAATTGTACTAACTTAAACATAATTATCTAAAATTACTTAGGCATAGGCATGAATACATGATATTCCTAATTCAAAAGTTCATAATTATCCTAAGTTTTAACTAGTGATCGAACATAAACAAACATACACGCACGGGCATAAATAAACGAACGTAAACAAACACATTGCCAAACGTTCACGAACGCAATCGAACGAACGAAACATTTGTTCATGTTTGTTTGTTTAGTTAATCGAACATAATTTTTTGTTCGTGTTCGTTCATTTATTAAACAAACGGACACAAACGAACTTCCCGCCGAACAGTTTACGAACTGTTCACCAAACATTTGGTTTGTTTACAGCCCTAATCATATCATCCAAGCTTCTTCATTATTTTGTTTTTTCTTTGAAGGATCATTTTTTTAAGTATAACCAATATTAAAAAAATCTATATATTAGAAAAATATATTTATTTTTATGTAGTATTTCTATTTTTTTTTAAAAATAACTATAACTTTATTCGGTTTTTAAGATAAGACTCCTTCAATTGATACGACCAACGAACCAACAATATTCCGGTAGAGATTCAAGCACGGCTAACGAAATTCTTCGTCAACAATCTTCCAAATCGATGTAGTGGGGTTGATGTAGCGGATGCACTTAGAGGAAAGGGGACGATATTCGACATATACATTGCACGGAAGAGGAATAAGGAAGGTAAAAGGTTTGGTTTCGTTTCATTCTTGGACGTGAAAGATTGTAAGGCGATGATCAATGTTCTATCCTCGGTTCGTATGGGGGAGTTTAAATTAAAGTTCAACGTCGCAAGATTTGTTCTCGAAGAAGGGGAAATTAAACAACCGGAAAAGGTTTTTTATCGAACACGGGAAGATTTCATGCACGGGAAGGGATCGAGTTACAAGTTTCAGACTAACAAGGGACCGGGTATCAATAATGTATCTTTCAAGGTGGCGTCTACAGGTGAGTTCATTGGCAAAACTGTTCAAGTCGATGACGCGTTAGAAGCTTTCAAGGAGTTACATGGGAAAGCGATTTATGTCCGTTTGAAGTCCTTGGCTATGTTACAAAATATTTTTGGCATTTTGAAAGAGATGAAACTGGAGGAAGGGAGAGTTAGGTGCTTGGGAGGTTTAACGATTTTGATTGAATTCGCTTCCAAAGATCACGCGTTGATGGCAAAAGATGAATTGAGTGGGAGGAAGGAAGAGTTTGATTTTCCAATAATTTGGGAAGGGCAAGCTATCCCGTTCGAGAGGGTAGCTTGGCTCAAAATCAAAGGGGTCCCTTTGTGTATTGCAGATGATAATGTGCTCAACGATATTAGTAATCTGTTTGGGACGGTGGTAAAAGAAGCACGAGTGGATAAGTCGGCTTGCGATAAGTCTTTTCATTTCATCGGAGTTATTGTGAACCATGGTAAAATCATTCAAGAAGTTGCTTGTCTTAGGTGGAGGGGTGCGTCATACAAAGTTTGGGTGTCGGAGGTGGATAAAGAGTGGATCAGTGATTTCGTTCTTGGGTCGACAGAGGAGGTGGGATGTAATATGGACACCGGTGACAGTTCCCAGTCACCGGAACCTATGCCGGAGCCGCAAACTGATAGGAATTCTCCAGTTAAGGAAAGTAGTAATGGGGCATTAAAGGAAAATAGTAATGGGGAGGTTAATGTTAATGTGGTTTCTAAAATTGGATTGGACAAGTCAAACTTGCAGTTTCAAGAAAATGATGGGTTTGGAAATAAGGAGGAAATCTCGCAGGAAATTGTTAAGGAGGATAATTATAAATTTAAAACTTTAAAGAGGAAGAAATTCAAGGCATTTGTTGAATTGGGCTTGGAGTCTTCGGGTGGATCATCTAGTGGCAACCAAAGGCCGAACAAGGAGCCCAGGAAAGAGGATGATGATTTATTTGGTTTGGATCCTTTCATTTGGGCTGGGAATGATTTGGATAATGTGATTAATAATAAAGGCCCAGTGGATACTAAAAATGCTTTTGGTATTTTAGAGTCAATAAATGATGATGTTGAAGTAACAGGGGGTAATGATGAGGAGGTGGGTATAAACGTTGAAGCTGTTATGGAAGTTCAAAGAGAGGATGTCATTAATGTTAGCGAAATGGTTAATCAGAGGAATGAAAATACTAATGACCAAGTGATTGATGATCAAAATGTTGGGAATGAAAATTGTGAACAGACCATTGACGTGGAGAAAGAAATTTCTTGCACTGTTAATATAGGCCAAAAGTTGGGTGCTAAACTACAAGACTTTCAAGATTTGATTTGAGAATCGATTGTTAAGGAAGGGGTACAAAAGGTTAGACAATGAATTGTTTGAGCTTTAATATTAGAGGTATGGGTGTGGATGGGAAGGGTGAATGGGTGAAGGATATTAGACAAAAAAATGAGGTGGGTTTTGTGGTTATGCAAGAAACTAAAACACAAGGGTTGGATAGCGATTATTTGCAACGTTTTTGGGGTAGAGGTAGTTTCGGTTTTGAATATGTAGATCCGACGGGCCTTTCGGGCGGATTGGTTTCGATGTGGGATGTTAATGTGTTTGTTAAAGAGTATGTGAGGAAGAATCGTAATTTTTTACTAGTGGGTGGAAGGTTAATAGAAGATAATTCGAGGGTTAATATGGTTAATGTTTATGGGCCGAAGACTAGAGCTTTAAAACAGGAGGTATGGCAAGCTTTAACAGAATTGATGGGGTCTTTAGAAGGTTTGTGGATTTTCATGGGAGATTTACGGTTAGGAGTGCGGAGGAAAGAAAAAAAATACTTTTTTCAATGAAGCGATGTCCAAAGATTTCAACGAGTTTATCGATGACAATGGGTTGGTGGAGTATCCTTTGTTAGGAAGGAAGTTTACTTTTCTTGCGGGTAAAGGTAGGGGAGATAAACAAAGCAAGATAGATAGAACTTTGGTTTGTAATGAGATGTTTAATAAATGGCCGAACGCCACTCTCCGAGCATTACCGAGAGGTTTTTCGGATCATTGCCCGTTGTTATTACATATGGTTACAAAAATTTTTGGTGCTAAGCCCTTTCGTTGGTTTAATTCTTGGATAGATAAAGAGGGCTGTGATGTTTTGGTTCGTAATATTTTGGGAAAAAAATGTTGGGACTGGTTCGGCTCAAATGCTTTTGACCAGGAAATTGAAGATTCTAAGTGTTGAGTTAAAAAAGTGGTGGAAGGAAACCTCTAAGAAGGAACAAATTGAATATGATGAATGCTGTGAAGAGGTTGATAAAATTGAAAAGTGTTTAGAAGAAAGAAGCCTTAATGATGAAGAACAATGGATATTGGAAGAATGCAGAAATCGTATTAATGTTCTAAATGAGGCGAAAAATAGAGATTTGAAACAACGTTCACGGGTTAAATGGGCTTCTTTGGGGGATGATAATACGGGTTTCTTTCACCGGGTGATTAATGGTTGAAAAGTGGCTAATGCTATACCGGGGATGGATGTGAATGGAGTTTGGATCACGAAACCAGGAATAGTCAAGAGAGAAGTTTTGAGACACTTTCGAGACATGTTCAAAGAGGTTTGTAGTGAATGGCCGAAAATTTTTTGTAATAATATTAAGACGGTTCCGGTTAACATGGGGGTAGAGCTAGTTCAACCGTTTACGAAGGAAGAGATAAAGAAGGCGGTATATGATTGTGGGAAAGATAAGGCACCTGGGCCTGATGGTTTTAATTTTCATTTTGTACAGGTTTTTTGGGAAGACTTGGAGAACGATTTTTATAGGATTTTGGCCGAATTCTATGAAACCGGTTTCCTCAGCCCGGAATGCAGTACTTCTTTCATAACTTTGGTGCCAAAAATTAAAAACCCGACGAGTATGAAAGAGTACTGGCCTATTAACTTAATCGGCGTGGTTAATAAAGTGATATCGAAGATTTTGGCGTTGAGAATAAAGAAGGTGATGGGAGAGGTTATCTCGGAATCTCAATCGGCGTTTTTAAAGGAAAGGTATATCTTGGACGGTCCACTTTTAGAAAGTCTCCCGGTATACTACTTCTCTTTGTATAAGGTGCCTAGAAAAGTGGTGGAGTGCTTGGAAAAAATAATGAAGAGGTTTTTATGGTCTGGAACAAATGTTGGAAAAAAGATCCATTGGGTTAAGTGGGCACGTGTAACTACTCCTAAGAAGTTAGGCGGGTTGGGAATTAAAAGGTTAGAAGATGTAAACGACGCGCTTATTTTTAAATGGGTGTGGAGATTTTGGATTAATAAAGACTCGTTGTGGAGGAGGGTTGTAGAGGCTTGCCACAAAAGTAATAATATGTGGGAGTTTCTACCGATTAATAAATACGCGGCTGGTAATTGGAAGGCAATTGTAAAAGTGGTGGCCGGTATAAAAATTAATGAAGTGCCGATGCACTCTTATATAAGGGCTAAGGCACGGAGTGGAAATACGATTCGGTTTTGGCTTGATATTTGGCTGGGAGAGTGCTCGCTTAAGAATAAATTCCCGTTGTTATACCGGCTTGAAGAAAAAAAGAATTGCTTGATCTCGGAACGGACGATAATAGTGAACAATAAAAGAGTTGTAGTGGTAGATTGGATTGATGATTTGCAACGCACCGAAGCTACTTTACAGTGGGTTGATTTATGTGAAATGGTTGCAAATGAAGAAGTGGGGGATGGACCAGACGCTTGGTTTTGGGCCGGAGATACTGTATTGGGCTACACAACATACGGTATTACAAAAATGTTGATGCATAGATCAGATTTTGAGTCTTGCTTTGTTATAAAATGGGTCTCGTGGGTTCCAATGAAGTGTATGATAATGGCTTGGAGAGCGGAAATGAATAGGATCCCTACAAAGATGGAGCTAGTGAAACGCAACGTTCATATAGAGGATAGAAGCTGCCCGTGGTGTAAGTACGTTGATGAAACAGTGATACATATTATGTCCGATTGTATAATTGCAGCAAATGTTTGGGATTGGATCGGAAAATGGTGCCGGTTAGAGCCTATATACGCGTTCGAGATTAAAGATATCTTGGAAGTGTATAAAACGGTCAAGGGTTGCAAGAAAAGCAAAAAGATTGTGCACGGGATTATTATTGTGACGTTGTGGTCAATGTGGAAAGCAAGGAATGATTCAGTTTTTAATGGGAAGCAGCCTAGCGTGGAGTCTATTGTTGCTAGTGTGAAATCGATTGCGTTTCTTTGGGTTAATAGTAGATTTAAATGTAATAAGCTAGTTTGGAAAGATTGATGTCGTTTTCCTTTGTATGCGTTTGTAAAGGTTTGAGTCAAAGGTCTTTGATTTAAAGACTGGTTTGGCGTTTTTGTGAATGAAAGCATTTTTTCAACAAAAAATAATAATAATAATAATAATAATAATAATATTGACGATTTGTACGATTTTCAATAGAAATTAAGCATGGTGAGCATTGAACTCGTGACATCCAAATGCCCCTAATAATGAGCTGTAAATGTTAATTGATCAACTTTCATTTCTATTTAATATCAAAATAATTTGATTACCATGTATTAAATAACATAATTTCTGTCTAAATTGTAATAAAGTTGAATAAATAAAAACTCTGCATTTAAATTGTAGGGGATGATAAAATGAGAATAAACTTAATATGAGAATAAAAAGAAATAATGGCATACTGATGAAACATTAAATGGTTTAACTCTTTTCACGTTAATTATAATCTTTTTAATTAATAAGTCGTTAACACTTTAAATCTTACACATTATCAAAACGTGTCCTGCACATATCAAAATTCATCATATATATATATATATATATATGAAAATACCATAAGATCGAGTACTATTTATTTAACTAGTTCTATTTATTTATTCTTTTTCTTCTTACAAAATATTTTCTTCTCATTTAAACTCTCCACTCAAATTGTAAGGTATATATTGCATGAGAGAGGCTATTGTACAAAGCCTCCTTAAAATACAAAGTGTAAGAAGCCATCCTGACCATCCATCTGTGTTTTAATCAAGATCATCGTACATTAATTACAATCACGTGTTTTTAATGGCAGTTAACAAGAGGAGGGCAAATTAGACAAATTGCCACTATAATAATTTGAATTTTTTAATAATAGCGCCCAAATCATCTAATTTATGGACGGTTACATAATCAAACACTATAATCATGGAATTCACACACATAAAACACACACAAAATCAATCTCTCTGTAACAAAAAAAAATAAAAAAAACAGAGCATTCCATCAACGAAGAAATAACAATCGATCAAAGCAGGATTATGGCTCCAAAACGCAAATCAAGTAAGTAAATGTTCATATTGTTATTTTCATTTTGATCGTATATGAAAATAAATTAAACAATTGTGCCAGTTAATTCTAAAACCCTAAAAAACGAACCGGGTGAAGAAAGAGAACGAAGAAGCAAACTGAATCATGACAGGCCTTCGAAAGGGAACTAATACAGGTATGGTTTAGATCTGTTTTATGAAATTAGTAAAGGCGTTTTTGATGTTTTGAATGATGAACATCACGATTTAATGATTTGTTTGATGAAATTAGTAAATGCGTTTTAGATGTTTTGATGAAAGTTGTAAAGGCGTTTTAATGATTCTAATGATTAATAAGAATTTGTAAGTGCGTTTGTGGTAAATAATAAAGGCGTTTTATAGATTTTAATGATGAATGAGATGATTTGTTTATAATAAATTTGTTTATAAAAATCAGTGTAAAATATAGTAAAACGCATGCATAATGAGTAAAACGCATGTTATGTTTTCTGCAGGTTTGGATGAAAAAATGGACAAAAACATTAAGAAGTATCTACATATACAGGAGGAAATGGATGAAATCGTTTACTCATCAGAAGTTAGGCCATCAGTGGTTTGCTCATCACGAAAAAGTAAAACGCATGTGTATCAATGTTAAAAAAAAAAGTAAAACGCATTTGTAAACCCATAAAACGCATGTGTATCAATGTTCATCAGTAGTTTGCTCATCAGAAGTTAGGCCATCAGTGGTTTGATTCAGCAGTAGTTATTAACTTCTTCTTCAGTAGTTACAAACACTTCATCAGAAGTTATCAATCAACAGTAATCAGTAGTTTCATTAATCAGATAAAACGCATTTGTTATACTTAAAACGCATTTGTTTATCCATAAAACGCATTTGTTAATACTTAAAACGCATGTATTTATTTTTTGACAGTGTGTAAATGTCGAAGATGCTGCATCAAACATACTTGATGAGAATGTTGGAGGGGACAATGTTATTGATGAAATTGTTGGAGACAATACATCAAATAGGGTTTATGAGAATGTTGCATGGGATACATCAAGGTTGGTAAAGATGATGGAAAATGCTTACACGAAGGTGCTAAAAGCGAGTAGATAATATGAGTTGAAAGTTTTAAAATTGATAAGTTTGTTAATTTTGCATCTTTATATTGTTGAATGTTACAGTGTTAGACCTGAATATCTCTTTTGGTATTAAAAATGCATGTTTCATTTGATGTTTTGTATGAATCATATTAAAACGCATTCAATAAATACTAAAACGCATTTGATATATGGAAATCTATTTAACTGGTGATATAAAACCAATACATAAAACGCATTTAATATCACTTAAAACGCATGTACATTATTATTCATGCTACATTTTACATCATGAAAAACAAATAACACAAACACTACTTAAAACAAAACGATAATAAAGTAGCATAGAACATAGACACCAAAGACAGTATGAAGGCTAGTAGGTTTAAAGTGATTTAAGAAACTTAATCTTCATTTCCATTGAGCACCTTAAAAGAGCTATGGATTCAGTAAGCTCTTCAACAAGATTCATATCTCTTTGTTTTGAATCAATCATGAACATCAATGCCAATTCATGAAGACTAGAACCAGGCGCCGTCTTGAGAATGTTACAAACGTTGTCTTTTCTAGACATGCCTTCGTGGACATTGTTCAAATCATTTATCAAAACACTCTCCGACGAATGATCCTTGATGATTTGTTCTCTATATAAATGAAGATAAAAAACAGAGTAAGTCATTCTCAACATTAGTATCACCAGATACATCAAAACGCATGTTAAAACATAATAAAACGCATTTGAATCTTATCAATAACATAATATCACCAGATACATCAAAACGCATGTTAAAACATATTAAAACGCATTTGAATGTTATCCTAAACATAATATCACCAGATACATCAAAACGCATGTATAAAACATACTAAAACGCATTCAGAAATGTTATCAATACGATCATACAACCAGTTACATTAAAACGCATGTTACTAATCCTAAAACGCAAATGATTATCTTCAAATCCACAAAACATCAAAAAATACCTTGCATCCTTCTATGTTCAACCATGAAATCAAATCTCTCACCAATATGTTCATCAGTGTTGTTTACATCTTCATGTATAATATCTACATAAAAAATTTTAATGGAATGCTCAACCTCTGTTTTCATCACTGATCTAAAAAAACTTCAAAACAGTAGAAACTAACCTTCAAAATTGAGATTATGAGGATCAACAACTTCATGTTCTTCATCGAATAAGAATTCAGGTTCATTGTTTAGATCTGAAAACACAAATTAAGAGTAAGATCACGATTAATTGAAAACAATAAAAATAGAGTACATACCGAACATGGTGAAGAACTCGGCAAATTGATTATGATTTTCGTAAAAAATTTAAACCAGTGATCGACGATGATTGTAGATTTTTGAATATGGTAAGAATTGATAATCGTATATTATGGAATCAGTTATGAAATTTGAAATATTGATGAACGATAAAATAGGGATTTGATAATAAACGTGATTAATTGATACGTCCAATTGACTATACTACCCCTCTAATCAGTTATAGAGTTATAACAGACAAGTTCCACCAGGCATCATTTTGTGGCTTCCTACACTTTGTAGGATAAGAGACTTTGTACCCTACACTTTCTCTATATTGCATTCCCTATTTAAAATAGAGTGTAGATACCTCGTGTCATTAGTTAATGTTTCTTAACTTGAATTCTTTATTAATATGGGTTGGGGATATTGTTTTGGCTGGATACATGGGCTTTGGATTCTCCGTTGGTGGTTCGTTTTCCTGCACTGTTTCAGGCTGCAGCGAATAAATTCGCTGTAGTCGCTGACCGGGTTTCTATGGGTGGGTTGGGTTTGGGACTGGGCTGCATCGGGGCTGGGTTCAGGGGATGCATCAGGGCTGGGTTCAGGGGCTACAAGTGAGCTGGGGGATTTGCTGAGGTTGGTTTCGTGTCCTGCAGTTGGCACGGTTCGGGATAAATGGGTTTGGGGGTTGGGCGATGCAACAGGTTTTCGGGTTCAGGATGTAAAGAACGCACTGCAGAAGGTTCGTGCTGTTGTACCGGCTGTGGTGATTCAACAAAACAATTGGGTTCCAAAGAAAGTATGGATTGTGGCTTGGCGGGCGGCGTTAGGAAGACTTCCAACCAGAACAACGCTGATTAGGCGGCATATTAACGTCGGTTCGAGCCTCTGTCCAATTTGTGATGAACAAGAGGAAACAATTGAGCACTTATTTGTATCATGTGGCTTCGCGCAATCGATTTGGCAACTTATTTCTCAATGGTGCAAGATGGGGAACGTGTTCGCATTCGAGTTCAAAGATCTTCTTACTTTACACAACTATAATGGGGGGCCCGTGAAGATCAAAAAGGTGTTCTACGTGGTTTGCTTGACGGCAATTTGGTGCATATGGAAGAATAGGAATGAGGTGGTTTTCAACCAAAAGCAAGTCTCTCTACAACAAAGCATAGGTGAAATCAAAGCTAGAAGTCATTTGTTGGTAAAGGCGAGAACAAAACAACAAGGTTTGGATGGGAGAAATGGCGTTCTTTTAATTTAGCGAACATTTTATAGCCTGTAGATAATAGGTCGATATGATGTGAATGTAATAGGCGGCTATTGTATCTTTTGTTTTGGACCGTTTGTATTGGGTGTTTTGCTAGTATCCCGCTAGCCTTGGTGATTAATATAATTTTGTTGGCCGTTAAAAAAAATATCAATTTAAAGTTATTATCGGATTACTGTAATTGATTTATAACCAAACTAGCTGATTACCCCGGGAGGGTCCCGGGTTGAAAAATCTAATTTTACGTGATAACCTATTGCAAATGGCTCAAGTTAACTAACCACAAAATCTCTCAATCATTGCATGTTCATAGTATTCTAATCAGTAATAACTCATATTCCCTAATCTAAAACCTAATCAGTAATCATCTAAAGAATCACTTATGTAAGTTGCAACTATTCAAAAACTCATCACATCTCTCTAAATTTTCACATTCTAATGGCTCTTATAATTCCTAACCTAATCAACTAAACAAACACTTAAGTTGGAAGTTGTAACCATTGCATCTCATTATGCCACATGGCATAATCAAGTGATGGTTGAGGCCACCATTGAACGCCACGCCAGCAACTATCAATTCTTCCCGGGAGCGTCCCGGGGTTGAAAAATATAACCATTCTAATAATACTAATACTAATAGTAATAATTATTACTCTTGTAATTAAATAAATAAATAAATAACATTGCTATAAGCTGACACCATGTGTTGCAGTGTTGCGCGATTCTTTCTCCTAGGTTCTCTTAATGAAGTATACCTAGTAAAATTCCAATGATAACATGGCGATTGGGCTGATTTTCAACATTGTAGATAAGAACCTGGTTTAAAAGAAAAAACATGATTAATGAATAACATGAACACTTTGTGTGTTTTTTTCCTGTATGAACGAAACCCCACAAAAAATAGTCGATTTTTTCTCCGTTTTTTATATGGCACTATGGTACTCGTTGGAAAGATAATAAAACGCCCGTTAATTTGGTGTAATTTTTTCTTTAAAAAATCCCGTATATAAAAGATATAAACGTTTAAAAATTATGGGAGGAAATATGAGAGAGAAAATTTTAAATTTATTTTTAAATTGTTTTGTCCTAAAATAACTCAATTTAATTAAAAAAGAAAATAATTCAAAAACAGTAAAATCTTTCAATTATAATGCCACGTGTCAGTTTCATTAAGAGGTTGAAGGCACCTTTACACGCCACGTCAGCATATACATTTTCTTTTATATATATTAATAGATAATAGATTAATAGATTAGAGAATTTATAAAAGCTTTAAAATTATTAATACCATTAGTCACCTTTTCAAAATTATGAAAACATATATAAAGTTATTTTTTTTTTCATTTCATTCTTCATCATCTAAATATATATTTGTGAGTGTATGAAATCAAGATAAAGTGGTACAATAAATGTCTGTGAGTAAAATAGAAATATTTTTTTATGAAAGACGAATTTCTTGTTTCTTGTGAGACTTGAACTCAAGACCTCACACTTTTAGTGTATTAAAAGGTTTTGCCTTGCCACTGAACCACCAACCCCAATGATAGTAAAATAGAAATATAGGTAGAGAATCTAATTCGAAAGTTTATTAAACAATAAACAAAACTAAGTAAAAAAAATGTGCATTTAGTTAATTTCCAGTGATAGAAGTCGAGAACTTACTGTCAATGCTCAAATAGTATCATTTAAAATATAGACATTTAAAAATTAGATTTTTATAATAGAAAATAGGATTTTTTTTACATATTTCCTCCAGTTAAGCCTCTTAATTACATATTAATCCAACCCTAAAAATCAATTACATAGTCCCCCCTGGGAGGGGAAAATATGTAATTGACTTGCTACTTGTGTATGCCTTAAGAGAGAGAAATATGCAATTGACTTTTTAAGTTGGGTAAATATGTAATAAATGGGGAAATATGTAAATGACCCTAGAAAATATAGACATTTTTCTATATATAATTATTATTGTAATCAAAATAAAACTTTGTCATCTTCTAAGAACACCCCCTGTAGAATCAACTTAGTTCTATTTAGCCCGACAATAAATTATCCTATATATTAATAATACAATGTCGATCAATAGTGAAATGCCTTTTTTGTTAGTTTTATAAACACAAGAACCTACAAATGAAAAGCGTGTTGTAAGATGCAAAGAAAAAAAATATAACATTTTAATAATAACATAGTTTTACAATAGTTATGAAAAATTGACATGTTAAGGATGTTTTTATAACGCTATTTGTGGCGAAACTTGAACTTTAAATGGTGGGACTGAAAGTCACGAGATCCATTTTTTTTCAAATCGGTGGAGGTCGGATTCAAAAAATACAATTTTTTTTTGAATAAAACCAAAAAAATTTACACTACTAAGCTGAAAATTAGTGGGGACCTTACACCCCCGGCCCTTATTAAGCTTCGCCCCTAAATACTATTACAAATGTCACAAATATTCAACAAATTTGAAAAATTATGTTGTTTATGCCTAAAAAATCATGTCATAAGATGATATAGTTTATAATAAACGATAAATCAAAATTTATTTATTTTTATATGCTAGCAAGAATTTAGAACCGACCAAGTAACTCAAATTTATGTTTCTAACAATTGCATATATTATTTTCTTAGTTTTAAATTTTTTGTTGGCACGTTCTCCGTGAATGAACAGATGCCTTAATTACCATTATAAAAAGTAACGTCCGTAACCGTCATTATGATACGGCAAAACAAATATTCCCGAAACATATCCTTCAAAAAGCTATTCAAGATTCACATGTTTAATCCATCCCGGGATCATAAATCCCGCGAATAAAAGTACCGGTTTTGACTCGAACCAATATAGTCTTTACTTAAAAACAAAATCAAATTGTGAATCCAAGGGACAATTTTTACAAAAACATTAAACTTGAAGAGCCAAGTGCAAAAAACATGTAGAGCATAGGGACAAATTACCAATATAAACCTATAAGATCCTGCCACACAGAGACCAGTCACAACCCTTATATACAATTGGATGTTGCAATTACAATTACACATCAATCTCCTAAAAAATCCCTTCATTTCTCCATTACAATTACAAGTTTATTATTATTATTTTTTAATCTTTTTTGTATAAAAACACAGTGAGTGTGTGAATAAAGAAAGAAGAGGACAGGCGTGGTAGTTCTTTCAGATAAATCCCATCCCTCTGCTATTGCTATTGCTATTGCTTACTTCTTTTAGCTTCTCTAAAATCACAACAAAATAATATGTTACAAAACCTTAATCTTTCCACCATTTTCTTGGCTTCTTGAAGATAATGAATAAAACCTGTTACACCCTCTTCTCAAAAGAAGAAGAAGATGGTGTCCAAAACCCCTATCTCTGCTATTGAAGACACCCTTTTATGTGATGAACAAGAACAAGATTTTGATTTTGGATATGGGTTTGCCTCATTTGACCAAAACAACCAAATCTTGAACAATAAAGGTCCAATCTTGACCCATTTTAAACAAGATCTTTTGTGGGAAGAAGATGAGCTTTCTTATCTTTTGTCCAAAGAAAACAAGACCCTTTTGGTTTGTGATGATGAGTCTTTGAGGAAAGAATCTGTTGATTGGATGGTTAGAGTCAGTACCCATTATGGGTTTGTTGCTTTGACAACTGTTTTAGCTGTTAATTATTATGATAAGTTTTTGTTTAGTACTTCTTTTAAGAAAGATAATAATAAGCCTTGGATGAATCAGTTGGTTGCTGTTGCTTGTCTTTCTTTAGCTTCTAAAGTTGAAGAGATTCAAGCCCCCCTTTTGTTGGATTTGCAAGTAAGTGGTTTATTTTATTTATTTTGTTTTATTTTATTTTATTTTATTTTATTTTATTTTATTTAACTGCATTGTGAGTTATTGTGAAAATGGTTTGAGGTAATTGATTGGGTATGTTTGTTTAGATGGAGGGAGCAAAATTTGTGTTTGAGTCAAAGACTGTAATGAAGATGGAGCTTTTGGTATTGTCTTCTCTTGATTGGAAGATGAATCCAGTGACTCCTCTTGCATTCGTCGATTACATTATGCGTAGGCTTGGTTTAATGAGTCATGATCTGCATTACGAGTTTCTGTGGCGGTGTGAACGGATTGTTTTATCTGTTTGCAATGGTAAGGTTATGAATGTGGTTACTAAATTACTTATTTGATGTCAAATTCATAAAATTTTGGCTAATTTCGGTTGAATTAAGTGGACGATGTTTGTTACGATGAATGCAGATTCAAGGTTTGTGAGGTTTGTTCCGTCTGTGATGGCTGCTGCTGTAATGTGCATTGTTAGCAAGGAGATTGAGCCTGACAACGCCTTGGATTACCGAAACCAGCTTATGAAGCTTCTCAATATCAGTGAGGTTTGTTAATCACTTTTTTATCTTGATTCTTTGCATTGGAAGATATTTGATCATTAAGCAAACTGAGTCCTTGTTCACATGCATTGCATACAACTTTAGCTTATGGGCTGCATCAAATTGGATTGATAAAAGTATTTGTATCCACATTTTAGCTCTAATTCGACTCTTATAGCTGCTATATCTAAGGGATTAGTAATCAGCTGCATCGAGTGGATTTTGTGATCAAATCGTTATGCATTTACGGTAGACCATTTATGAAACCAAATCAGAGTTAGCATTTGTATACACAAAACTCTGTCAATGTGTTTGGTTTTGACTTGATTTCTTAACTCTTCGCATAGCCATAGGCAAACCGCAAAAGGATAAACGTACACATTATGCACATTATACATGAAAGCGCATACCCTTGGAAGTCTTGGATCACCTAAATTGAAATGATGCTAAGAGATGTTGAATTGTGTATCTTAACAGGAAAACATAGACGCGTGTTCTAAATTCATCATGGATGTATCGAATAATCATGGAAGTTATTATCTCCAATCTCACAAAAGGAAATACTCGTCGATTCCTGGAAGTCCAAGTGGTGTAGTCGATGCGTATTTCAGCAGTGATAACTCTAACAACTCATGGGCGATAGCATCATCGGTGACATCTTCACCCGAAGCTCATTTCAAGAAAAACAGAGCTCAAGAGCAGCAAATGAGATTAACTCCAGTCAAGCGCGTGTCCATCAGCGTTCTTAGCAACCCCAGTTGAACTCTCATCAGTCTTCTTCTTTTTAGTATGGTATTTAATTTACAATCTCTTCATGGATAATTATTTGCCAAAGTATGTTGTTATCATGCTGCTACATTGCTACCCTTATTCAATAACTTTGTTTCTGGTCAAACCCATGTTCTACATTTGCTTCACTATCAACTATGGATTCTCTCTATATTTGATTCAGATATGTGAAGTCCTATTGCATTGAGAGATTTTGTGTGATTTTCTCTCATATTGGCTGCTGCATTTTAGCTGTCCATTCAGTACCTTTCTGATATCAATCTGTGTAAGGGGTAGTATTGTCTAGAGGTATTAAATTTTAATGCAATGCATAGTATTCATGTTTTCTTTTTGAATCATGACACATGTTACATATCATAAATCAATAAGTTAAAGGTGGGTAGGATCATAAATATATATACCGGTTTCCGGAAATTGTCAAGTCAGTTGAAGTTTCAAACATAGGAAACAGATGTTACAAAGGTAGGCCTTTCGCTCTTCTTTGCTAACTACTAATTAGTTTCTTGAATTAAAAGGATTGTTTTTTTTAATTGAGTTTAGTTCTAAACATAATGCTTTATTTCTGCAAGATGAACAATATGGACAAAAGGGTAGCTTCTTGTCTGCTGACTTTTGTTATCAAGATTGTTAATTTATTAAAAATTATGCTTTGTATATTCTTAATATAATATATCAAGAAAAGGGTATATGTTTTTGAAATTAGTAGTTTGATTCTTGTTGATAACTCCTCTATATCTGCATGACAAATACGTCGAATGTGATTATCCGGCCGCCTGCGTATGTGACTAGAAAACCTTAGTTCTACATTCCCATGACAAAGTTTTTTATAAAAAAAAAGTTAGTGAAATCAGTAGGAAAAACAAATTGATCATTGAGGACAAATGCATAAGGAAGATCTTATAAAGATGAAAAGTAAAGTATGGTATGGTATGGTATGAATGTTTGGGAGCATTTGACTAAAATAATAATAATAATAGATATGGGGAACCTCTTGAGTTTGTGGGGACTGTCTTTGTCCCATAGGGGACTCATATTCAGTATTCATTGCTTTTCCTCTACTCTAAGGTTGTTTGGTATGTGGTTTGACATTAGTTGTAAAACAACAACAATAATATTTTATTATTATAGTTCTGAGGAGAAAAAGAGATTTCAATATGTAACAATGCAAAAATTGGGGTCCACCTAAATAACTTTGGAATGATATATGATGAATGCTCTCTTTCCCTCTAGTGTCATACTTTGACTTGGTCAGGTTTTACATTATTGATCCACTCATAAGTAAAAATTTTGGTGTGAAAATGTGAATTCCCTTTTTTGTACTTTGTGCTACAATCTTGGTAAAATAATTCCAATCATCCAAAATATGTTAGTGAAATTTGCTGATTACATAAAACCTTTTTTACTGCTTCATCTTTTCTTTATGATCAAAGAGAAAGCAAACTGAAACATACAAAGCAAACATTTATAGTCAAAGAACCAATATTCATTAATGAGTTTATTGAATGGTTAAATCACTTTTTCTTCTTTTTTACTGTTTGAATCTTTTTTTTTTCTGGTCAAAGAGAAAGCAAATTGATGCCTACAAATAACACTTTGGTAAGGATGGGCTTTTGCTAGGTTTCCCTCTTTGAGTTTCTTTTTGTCAGAGAAAGAAACAAAGTGTGAATACACATATCATTGGGACCAAATTTATATAGTGTCATCACACCAGATTCTCTTCATCCTTTTTGTTTTTGTGTATATGTGAAAGAAGGAATATAATCAACATGTATATCTTTATAGGATTATAAGATAGGTTTTTAGTCTTGTTAATCGTTTTCCATGGGGTCGTATCTGAGAACGCAACGCTTATATGATTTGTACGTTGCGCAAAACGAATTGTCCATGTCGAGAGACTAGATAGATGTTTTAATGTTTACAAGGTTTGATTTGTATTTCTTGAAGGTTCAAGTCACATTGAGCTTTGGCTTCCCACTAAACTCGGGCGGTAAACGAAGCCAACCAAAATGTGTTACATATAAAATAGTATAAGGGGTAGAATGGTTAATAAGCATAGTTGGAAGTTAGTTGGTATTAGTTAGTTGGTATTATGTAGTATAAATACATGTAATAAGTATGAATAAAGTAGCTATTGATTTGGATTAATCCTCTCATCTCTTGTGTTCTTCTCTAATTCTTTAGCTCTTTCTTTGATCACCATTTGTATCGTAACAATGTGATCAAAGGAAGAGCTAGAGAATTAGAGAAGAACACAAGAGAGGAGAGGATTATCCAAATCAATAGCTATATTATTCATCATACTAACATGTATTTATACACAATACACATATTATCAACTACCCAACTAATGGACAATTACATTCTAGTCCCTATTCTATTTGATACGTAACAATACTTCCTCCTTATAAGACTTTTGACCTCAAAAGTCAATATATTCCTAACAAAGGTGCATCCATAGTTGTAAACTCATCAAAATTTTCTGATCTTGAGAGAGCATTAGCAGTTGCGATCACATAAGCACTTTATGATCTTGATAGAACATCAACAGTAGCCAACACATCAGAATTTCCCAATCTCTGTCTCTCTACAACAGTGGCGGTCAAAACCAGCAGTCTTCTCATCTTATCTTGCAATTGCAGCCAAAATGTCAAACCCAACATTGCACTCATGGCTGCACTCAACTCATCTTTTCTCAAGGCTAAATCAATGATCAATCTAACCATCAATCTCATCCATTCCAGATCTATTGTCCCTTCCACTATATACATTGTACCATCTATTATACATTCCCCTTCAAAGACTTTTGTCCTCAAAAGTCCACTTATAAAAGGAGTTCTCATAATTCGAAATATGGAACCGGGATCCCAAACCCACATAGTAACATCTTTGTTTTGAACTGGCCTCTTAAGCAACTCAACTAAATTTAATAGGCTGAAGACTCGCAAACTAATTGCAGAACTTAACTCTCTCATGGAACCCTTGCAAAGTGCATCAAAACTTCTGTCATAGCAATATTCTAATGGAATCCTTTGATATGTTGGAGGTAGTGAACCTGCTAATCCATAGAACATCTTAGGTTTCCATTTCCATTTTATTAGCCATCTTTTTGAGATTTCCTTTTCATTTGTTAACATCATCCTGCCCATTTTTGTATCAGTTGGATCCAGTATGTAAGCGAGATACCCAAATTCCTCATTAACCAAACCACTCATTTGATCATCTGGTCTGGTAGAATTTGGTACGAAACAATTCTCAACTTGATGCACAAGTGGTGATAATAATTCAACAGTTACATCACCCTCAGTTGATTTCACTATATCTCCTTCAACTGCAAAATTTTCTATCATAACTGAATTCTTTGAATCATCAGACTCAGACTGTTCTTGCGATTCTTGAGTATTCAATTCTTGATATACAACACTAATTCCCTTTCCAAATTCATCCATGGGTTCTTGAATTTCATTTTCATTTTCTCTTGAAACAACAATCTCAACCATTACTTCATCTCCATCATCAAAATCTTCTTGAATCTCATTTTCATTTGTATTAGGCATTTCATCAAACACCATAGGTGCAGTCTCAAAATCCTTGAATACCATTCTCAAATAATCCATCCAATGCAACTCATATATTGTATCATCATTATTTTTCAAGAAATTGTTATGCCATTCTAAAGCATTACCTTTAAGACATAGAATTACCCATCTTCGTTTGATGTTTTTTGGTGCTTCTTCAAGCAAGAACAACCGATCACATTGTCGCATCCATTCTTCCAAATCTCCTTCAAAGAAAAATGGAAAATCAACCTTCAAAAAACGTATGAATTTGGTCTCAAACTCTTGGTTCAATTGATCTGATTGGCTGATTGTGACATCCTGGTCCGATTGGCTAATTGTGACTTCTTGGTTTTCTCGATCGGCAATTGGACTCCCGTTCATCTTCTTTACCGTGTTTAGTAATTTGATCAATGTTGACTCAATATTGCTGAATTCTTGATCCATCTTCTGCATATGATCATCTAATCTTGAAAATATGGTTGTCTGATCATCAAGCACCTTCTTAATCGCATCTTCGTTCTCTAGTTCAACATGGTGTCTTGTTGCCATTGTTGTAGTTGATTGTGGTAGGTAGAACAGAATTGAAAGAAATGGTGGAACAGAGAACAGAGATGATTGCTGATATTAATGTTGATTACTGTGGTAATTACCGTGGATAATGGTGGGTTGTTATGGTGGTGTAAGGAAACAAAAATTTATTGAAAAATGGTGAGGATGTTTGACAGTGGTTTATTGTGGTGGTGGTTGGTTATGGTAGTTTGTTACGGTGGTGTAAGGTGGTTATGGATAGGTGGTCGGAGGTCGAAAGGTTCGACTGCTCTGATACCATTGTTATGATACAAATGGTGATCAAAGGAAGAGCTAGAGAATTAGAGAAGAACACAAGAGAGGAGAGGATTATCCAAATCAATAGCTATATTATTCATCATACTAACATGTATTTATACACAATACACATATTATCAACTACCCAACTAATGGACAATTACATTCTAGTCCCTATTCTATTTGATACGTAACAAAATGAACCGGCCGAATTCTTGTTCATGCTTGTTCGTTTATCGTTGAACTTGTTCATCAACACATAATCGAATGGAAATTCTTGTTCTTGTTTGTGTTTGTTCATTAAGGAATTGAATTTGTTCACGAACACAAATAAACATGTACCATTGTATAAAAAAAAACAACATTTTTAATCTCAAAGATTAGACATAGTCACTTTCTGAATATAATAATCATAAACATAATTTTTCCAAAACAAAGGCACAAGTAAGAGACAATAAGCATAAAGATAATTACCCCAAAATAATGTTTCAAAGATATAAGTTAAAATGACTAAGTTTTTAATGAGATACTAGCTTCAAATGACCGGTTTAAATGTTAGAGTAATAAACTAAACATTAAAAATATATATATAAAAATTTCATGGCCGAACATAAAATAAACAAATGACAATGAATGGAGAATGTAAACGAACATATTACTGAATGTTCACGAACACAATTGAATAAATACAACCTTTGTTTATTATGTTCGTTTTGAATCAATCGAACAAAATTCCTTGTTCATGTTCCTTCTTATTAAACAAATGTAAATGAACTTCTAGACGAACGGCTCACAAATAGCTCGGTGAACGTTGGATTTGTGTTTACTCCTAAGCCTTTGACTCTTTGAGAACAATAATAGATTGTACCTTATGCAGGGAAAGTTGTACATTGATCTAGTTTTGATCATTTCAATGTTTTTTTACACTATTTGACATCATAGGACCAGTTCCATTAGGTAAAATGTTGGTGAAGCCTGACTGGCTGGTGTCATTATTTGGCTAATCAAGCAGAATTTTGACTGTGGGCTTTGTATGAATGTTGGAACAAATTATTGTGAAACTGCATAATAATTTATGGGTTATTCAATTTGACCCCTCAAATAATTAGGTAGTCATAATGCTTCTAGAATGTAAATTAATGCGCCCTTTTAAATGATAATGACAAATAAATAGTTTGAAATACAAAATCTAATGCCTTGTTAAGAAACTTTTTTTAATGGTAACCGGTGTATCCGGTGGAGCTCCGCATAACACCCTGTGCAGCAACCGGAAATTTTTTTTTCTTTCTTTTCGGTTTCAGGCAATTTTCGGGATTTCGAAATAAACGACGAGTGGAAGTCTGATCATGTCTGCGGACTGCGGAAGCTTAAATCTTGCGGAAGGTTGTTGAGAGAGAGGGAGGGAGGGAGGGAGGGAGGGAGAGAGAGAGAGAGAGAGAGAGAGTTGGGAAGTGTGTAGGCAAGGTCTCACAAAGACGTCTTGGGATTCGGGAACCGTCTCTCCAAAGACGGGTGAGGAGACGGTTGAGGTGTCGCTCAGCTAGTGGTCCATCACCGAGGTCTCACGAAGACGTCTCGGGACCTGTGAGCCGACTCTCCCAAAAAATGGGAGGTGGCTATTTTGGTAAGTTGACCAAGTCTTTGGCCAATTTGGTGATTTTCTCTTAATTAATTATGTATATATATATATATATATATATATATATATATAATTCTATCTTGTTTTTTATAATTATATATGTGACTGTACTCTATTGTTTTGTCTTATACTATTACTAGGTTTGAGCCCCGCGTGTACACGCGGTACATGTTCATGGCAAATGATAAAAAATTCTATAAAGATCGCAGTATGTAAATTTTATTTATTGAAAGTTACGTAATACAATTCGTATGAATCTTTGTTGATTGTAAATTATCATAAAAAAGTTTAATGTTACCCAATAACAGATATATGAATCAACAAATGTTTGAATAGACGTGTTTAAAAACAAATAATGAAATGAATAAACATATATTTATTGTAACGACATGCAAATGAAGATTAAATTCAAAGTAAATAAATGTAGTTTAACAAATCACACAACCAAAAAATTATAAAAAAAAAAAACGATTTATGCAAAATATGATCGCATACTTATTCACAAACTTCAAAATATTTTTTTATAGACAACATTTGCTATTTATTATTAACGTTGTCATATTTATCCAATATTAGTATGTTCAGGCCATCTCTACTCTTGTCACTTGGCAGCAACATACAACTGCTCATGTGTAAAAATAGAATCTTTCAAATACATACCTATCCTAAATAGGGTTTGTCCTTGACTTTTATTTATTGTCATTGCGAAACATAAAGTAAGAGGGAATTGTCTTCTGTTAAATCTGAAAGGAATCTTCTTATCAAATGGGGACAACCTAATTCTTTGGATAAAAGTTTGCATTCCAATGTTATTCCCTAAAATTATTTTAGCTTCTATAAAACGGTTTGATATGGCAAGACGATTTGGAACTTCGAAAATAATTTATGTCCACATATAGGATTCCTGAACCATTAGAATAACAAAACAGTAAAATTTGTCCAAAAAAAAAAACTCTGGTGAGGAAAAGAAAGACATTTGGCATTTTAACTGTATTATTATCAAGAATTTAAGGTAAATATATCCAGAAGACCCTGAACTGTTTTGACGGTTTGACTCATAACCAATGACCTTTTAAACAATTAAAACCACAGTGAAAAATCAATACTAAATCCACATGAGGAACTCGAACAATTCTGATCGAATCAGTCGGATTTATTTATATAGTTGAATTATAAAAATGAGGATTGGTAATTTACGTGATTTGGTCAACGACGCTTAAAATTAGCACAATTATTGCAATCATGATAATGGTTAGCGTTTCATGACAATTGATTAAAGGAAATTTCTTTGTAAACATAATATGATAACGTTAATCTGTTAAAGATATTTAAATGAAAGACGTAATATTCTTATTCTTAGTATCACTGAAACGATATTTAGTTAATGTAGTCAATGATGGAGGATTTCATGACAAATGAGGTTTTTTAATGTTTTGAATCGCCTTTTAGTTAATGTTGTTACTGATAACGTAAAATGATATTTCATTACTAATTTTGTTACTAATTACTAATAAGTGTATTTTAAGACATGAAAAATAAATAAAGTCAAAGAATTGATATCCATCAAAGTAACAAAAACGTAAAAAGTTTTTTTGTTTATCGATCAACAATATTAAAATAAAAGTCGTTATTAGTAATATCATTTAAAATTATTTTGAATATATTATATATTTTTGGAAATTGTTAAATATATTTAAATTATATTTACTATTAAAAGAATAGATTTAAATTGTATTTATTAAATACATTTTGTTTACCAAAATTATCGCTTGAATCTTTCTGTTATCATTAATTAAGTTTTATTATAATTTTTGAAATAATTTGAACGTTGTTAATGGTCGAGGGTTTCATGACAAATGAAGATTTTTTATATTTATGTTACGTTTATTCTTTATGTTAATAATTGTAACAATTATTACTATTACTATTAATAGTAATAAACGAATGACAAAAGTTAACTTACCAATTAAAATTATTTACTTTCGTATTAATAGTAATATAAATAAATGAGGTTAAAAATCATAATAAATAACATTAAATTCGGTCAATTATTATTAATGACCATAAATAAAATTAATTCTAACATAATAAAAATATATTAAAAATAATTAAATGAAAGTCATAATATAAAGCAAATGATTTTGATGATTATCATTTAATGAGAATTGATTAAAATAAAGTCATAATATAAAATATTAAATTCAGTCAATAATATTAAACATAAAGTCGAAAAAAGTAATATAAATAAATGAGATTAAAAATTTTAATAAATAACATTAAATTCGGTCAATTATTATTAATGTCAATAAATAATATTAAATATAATTTCATAAAAATAGATAAAGCATAATTTCGTATGAATAGTAATAATATAAATAAATGAGGTTAAAAGTCGTAATAAATAAAATTAAATTCGGTCAATTATTATTAATGTCCATAAATAACAGTAAATATAACATAATAAAAATATATTAAGAATAATTAAAGAAAAGTCATAATATAAAGGAAATGATTTTGATTATTATCATTTAATGAGAATTGATTAAAGGAAAGTCATAATATAAAAAATTAAATTCGGTCAATTGTACTATACATATATTCAAAAAAAGTAATATAAATAAATGAGATTAAAATATTTAATAAATAACATTAAATTCGGTCAATTATTATCAATGTCAATAAATAATATTAAACATCTTAATAAATAACATTTAAACTTAATAAATCTTATTAATTGCAATTAATACTAATCATAATTCGTAAACAGAGTAAGATTATAAATCTTAATAAATAACCTCAAAATCGTAATCAATAATTCAAATAAATTATATTAAAAACATAAAAGATCATAATTTAAATTTTAAAATCACGGACTTTTTGTGGTGCAATCTTAGTAACAAATAGGCTGTGTTAGATTGAATACAATTTAAAGACACAATATTCGCCAATGAAAATATCTTCTGATTGAAGCAAATCAGGCCATCCAATCACAGTAAACTTTTACAAAAGCATTGTGTATAGTAAATTTAGAGTGTCTACCTAATTATAAAATAAGAATAATGTAAACATAATGTTTAATAATTGAATAACAAACCTAGCGACTTGAGCAGAAATTTCAACACGCACCGACACAGACCACGCGTACCCATCTGTAAATTTAATCTTGATCTTCATTGATTAATTTAAGTTTGCCAATTCAGCAATCGTATTAGGAATTATCTGCATAGTAATAAGAATTACATAAGAAAAAAATAAAAATAAATGAGAGCTATTATGGTAACTATAAATTTGATCAATTATACGAAATCAATTTAATCAATTATAACTTAATCAATATTATCATTCGTATAATTGATTAGAGATTAAAAAATCTCGTATTAATTTAATCAATTCGTATAATTTAATCAATTTCGTATTAATAGTAATATAAATTAATGAGATTAAAAAATCATAATAAATAACATTAAATTCGGTCAATTATGGTAATCCTAAAATTCGAAAATGATTGATAATAAATCAATAATTCATACAAAAAAATTAATACGTTTTATTATGGTAAACCATAAATTTGATCAATTATACGAAATCAATTTAATCAATTATAATTTAATCAATATTATTATTCGTATAATTTAATTAATTATACAAAAGCAGAGATTAGAAAAACTCGTATTAATTTAATCAATTCGTATAGTTTAATCAATTTAATCAATTTCATATTAATAGTAATATAAATTAATGAGATTAAAAAATCGTAATAAATAACATTAAATTCAGTCAATTATGGTAATTCTAAAGTTCGGGTCAAGTTGATTCATAATCAATCATTTATACAAAAGAATTAATACGTTTTATTATGGTAAACTATAAATTTGATCAATTATACGAAATCAATTTAATCAATTATAATTTAATCAATATTATCATTCGTATAATTTAATCAATTAGACGAATTAGAGATTAAAAAATCTCGTATTAATTTAATCAATTTAATCAATTTCGTATTAATAATAATTATGGTTTTAATTTGTTATTTTTTTTTGTATTTATATAAACAATGTATAACAAAATTGTGTTTAAGGTTATTAAATATTTGTAATTGAAATTAACAATGTTATTATTATTAATTTAAATACGATATATATTGTTGACTAAACTTAAATTTAATTTACTATTAATTTACATATGGTGTATATATTAGGTAATTGCCAACTTTATTTCAATAAAATTTAAAAACATAGGTAATTGTCGCTATGTTTGTCAACGTTGTGCTTACATTTATCCTGAAATATATTTTTGTAAGTATGTTTAAATGATTACCGAAAATATTCATTTATTTTTTTATAAAAACTTTACAAAAATAATATAACTAATATCTATATAATAAATAAGGCTTATTACGGTAAACTTAAATTCGTATTAATGTTACTATAAATTCGGCCAATTATTAAAAGATAGTAATAAATAATATTAAATTGGGTCAAAATATTATTAATGTAAATTGATAACAAACATTAAGATTCAAATTTCAAATTAAATGACATTAAATTCGGTCAACTTTATTAATGTAAATAAATATCAATATTTCAGAATTAATGAAATTAAAATTGTTGTGTATGTTTTTAGAGACCAAATTTAAGTTATATTAATCATTAACAAATTTTTCGACTTTATCATATGAAAATGTTGACAAAATTTAAATTAAAAAATTAAATCATTTACTAATTTGTTGACTAAATGAATTAATGTTTTCACTAGTATGCATTTATTGACAATAGAATGAGAATTAATGTGAATGAGTACATTAATATCTACAAATTAACATTTTATTGCCAATCGAATGATTAATTTCATTACCATTTACTATTTTACTGCCAATTGAATAATTATTTTGCTTAGCATTTATTAATAATTTAATGATGGTCAACTGAAATGATTACATTCATTTCTGCGAATAAGTAGCATCATTTACTATATATCGTAAATTTAAAAAAGGAATAATTTTAATGTCAATAACAAAATTTAAATAAAAATCTTAATAAATCATGCAATAAATCATGATAACAGAATATTCAAAAATTATTCAAAAATTATAAAAAACTTAATTAATGATAACAGAATAAATCATGCAATAATTTTGGTAAATAAAAATTTGGAAACATGAATCTATTCTTTTAAATTGAATCTCATTTAAATGCATTTAATAAATATAATTTAAATTTATTTTTTTAATAATAAATATAATTTAAATCTATTTAACAGTTTCCTAAATTATATAATATATTCAAAATAATTTTCATAGATATTAATAATATTATGACTTTCATTTTAATATTGTTGACCGATAAATGTAAAAACTTTTACTTTCCTTCGTATGTCGCTACTGTAACATCACTGTTATGTATGTTTTTAGACAACAGAAATTTATTCATGGCCTTCGGCACAGTCTGGAAAGACACTTAAAAAACAACATTAAAAATGAAAGAACCATTTTTTAAAATTAAATAGGCATATGAACACAAAAAAAAAAAAAACAAATAAATAAATAATCAAACATACCAAAACTGTTGACGAAGGGTCATGCAAAACCTTGAAGAATTGAGATCCATTGTGATAAGCGTTTGTGTGTTTGGATCAAAATCCTGTTTTTTGGAAAATGAAAAAAAAAACAAGTTTCGAAATGAGTTGAAATCTTCATCAACTATTGTAAACGTTGATAAACTTGAAATAAAAAATTGATATTTAAAATCGGTCAACATCCGATTGTTTTTTAAACGAATATTAAATCATTATTATTGGAAAGAAATTAGGATTATTACTCATTTTTATACCCAAAAACAATTCTGGGTAAATACAAAGTATTATGAAAACAGAAGTGTTGTTTATCCCTAATCGAATACTAACCCAGATAATCCTAAAGAAACGCATCTTTAGGATTATTTCTCATTTTTACACCCAAATCGAATACTAACCCAGAATTGTTGTTTATCTTCGGCCAAATACAAAGTATTATGAAAACATCCGGATGTTGACATAACAATAATAACGTTAAGAATAAAAATGAAGTGAAACATAATAATGAATCAACGTTAGAATAATAGGATCGATCATTACCTTGATAAAATTGAATGACGAAATCCGATTGAAGATGTTGAATCGGTTTTGGAGAATCAAAAGATTATGCAAAATGAAGGAGGATGATAGAAAACTTTCTTAGGAAGAATTGGAGAGTTGTGTTTTGGAGAATGAAAAAAAAAATAAAATAAAAACGGTTTATATAGTGTAAAAGTTGGAGCTCCATTTCTCAATTGGATCCAAGTAGACACTCTCTAAGGCTAGGATTCAACCCGGGTGTATTGATTTATTATATAGATAGAATAGATTATATAACATTGTATATTACTTGTATATTTATATCACTATAAAATTGTTCATGCTCTTGAGTCTAACCAAATTCAATATATTTATAAGTCAAACTCGAGTAAATAAAGTTCCTATTAAGGCTTAGCGGTATGCCACCGGAGGAGATGAGGTGGTGGGGCAGGGAAGGGGAACACCATGACACCTCCCCCTTTCCTGTGAAATTTTGTGGCGTTGTGAGTCGAGTTCCAAACATCTTTGAAACAACCCCCCCCCCCCCCCCCACACACACACAAACACACACACACACACGTGCGCGTGCATATACCGTTATATTAGTAAAAAAGATATGGGATTACGGAAGAGTATAGCATGGGTTGAGGACTTGAGGGATGGGAAAAGATGGTGGTTTGTGGCTCTAGTCATTGACGATTAGAATTTATAACACATAGCCTAGCAGTGGGGTGTTAATGTTATTGAAAGGGTTGAATACAAAAACAATTTAAGACAAATGGTTATTTCCTTTAAAAAGTGAAGGTACAACTTTAGATGCTCACTCCAAAACAGGAAAGATCCAAATGATAATAGATAACAAGTTTTGATTCAGGGGAAGAAGTGGTCACAATTTATTAAAAGTTAAATGTACAACACAATACTGCACAAAAACAAAATGAAAGCTGTTATGATCCCTGTCTGTTTAAAGTTCTGCCCTTTTCCCATAACTCATCTTGACATGTCAATTTCATAAACCATTAATCAAACAATACCAACACTGTTTTTGCTTTCTTTTAATTTTATTATAAAAATGTGTAAAACTACTAAATAAATGCGTATACAATACGTCATTCAGTAAATTTTCCTGCTGTATATATATATATTGAATTTTAACCTTCTTATAAGTAGGATAATGTTCTTGTAGGTAAACAGAAGTTACACGATTTAGTTTTGTTGAGACTATTAGGAAAAGTTATTTTAGATAGTGTGTTGAAATTTTAAGAAGATAACACTTTATGATTTATCAACAAACAAAATTAAACCCATATATTTGAGTTTATAGGTTTATATAAGACTAAACTTTGTGGTGTGACTCACCTCCACTCTCTTACACGCCAAGTCACTTCCGTGAGAGCGCTTTACGTCGAAAACAGGGCGTCTCCGAGAAACGTAAAAATGTTTTGGGCCTGGGCCACTACAAATAAACCGGGCCCATATAATTTTGGTTGTGTTTAAAATTTAAATGATTTGGGCCTTATTAGATGAATTGATGTTAAAAAATGATCACAATAGCATACAATATTTTTTAAAATTATTATATTTATATACATATATAGTTTTTTTTTTTTTTTTTAAAACACTTCGGGCCCTTGAGCCGCTGCCCGTGTCGCCTCTATTAAGGGCCGGCCATGGTCGAAAACGTAATGGTGATTGACGCCTAACACCGCTGACATGCCATGGGCATGGCGCGGTGGCGCATTCAAAATAAGATTATTACTTTTTTAAGATTTATTAAACAAATAAACTCATAAACTAAGTTATCAAAACTTCCTTTTATTAAGGGTACTAATGAACAACAGATAAAACATATTCCCATTTCTTTTGTACAAAATTGACACATGCACGTGTTTTGTCGAACACTAACACCATCTCCATGGACAGCGAATGTGAGAAGGATGGAGTTAAGGAACGCCTCCCGTGAGCTCTCCAACGTGAAGGATACTAGGATATTGAACTCGCCCTAGTATTATTGAGACTCCTAAAACATATGTAGGAGTGATATATAAAATTAGAGAAATGCGTCATTCAAATACAACCAACTTATTATCCAATGATTATTTAATACATTATTATGATATCTTTGAGGAGATGAATAATACATTATTATTTCATCTTTGCGTCTATACCTTTTTTATCTTTAGATACGCCATAGATTAATTGAGCGTTTAGACATGAGGTATGCAATAAAAAAAAAAGAAGGTTTGCGCATGCACTTTGGACGATCCGATCAAACTAAAAATCATGCCATGCATGAAACATCACTCGTACGTGTATATACTTTTCACTCAAGCATGATTAACAAATAACAAACATCACTTGAACTCGCTTAGACACCGTTTGTAGTTGAGTTATTAATGCGTTGGCTTGTTTACGGTCAACACATGTTTACACCAAATATCAAGTCATTTAACTTCGTGTCGAGTTTGTCATGTAAAGGGTTCTCATCATAAATTACTAGCCCTAGTCGCCACCGAATATACCTTTACATTAAAAAAAACTAACATTAATTATTATTTGACATTTTGCACTAATTTTAACGTTATTTTACTAATTTCGTGAAAATAACATTAAAAATGACGGACGGTTAATCATGCATCAAGTGGTGACGTTGATAGCCAAAAGACAAGAGGGCACTGGCGCAGCATAGTAAGGGCGGGGAGGGGCGGCCGCCCCCCCCCCCCCCCCCCGGATTTTCGCGCAGAAGTTCCGATTATATAGTATTCGTATAGAAAATTTTGAAAATATAGGGTTTCGACCCCCCGAAACTAGTGACTTCCGACCCCCCGAACCTTCGGGTCAAGCTTCGCCACTGCAAGAGGGTACATGCACCAATCGGGTTTGTGTTATGTGTTATGTGCCTTATGTCTAAGGCTTGATACAAAACCACTATTGAGTCGGGATTCTCACTGGAAGCGGCCTCTCTATTCCTACGAGGTAGAGATAAGATTGTCTACATCTTACTCTTCTTAGACCCCACCTTAGTTTTTACTATTGGTGAGATTAACTGAGTATGATGATGATGATTTTAAAAGCAAATATGAATACCCTTTAATTAAATTGACCGAAGACTGGTCTCTTTAATTTTACATAGACGAATGAAGTAAAAGATAACCATAATTGAGATTTAATTCAATGATTTTAATACATATTTATCACGCACGTGAAATATCATAACTGGTGTGTGATCTTAGATAACCCATCATGTTTACCTTTGACCACTTCTTCATTAGCATTCAAGTAAAAAAGGGAGGTCAATTTTATAATTTTATATAGGCCATTTTTGTTGGCTAACACAAATGTTATGGCATCTTGAAAATGAATCATATCATGGGTTCTCACCACGAAAAAAAAAGGAATTGTTTGATAAGAGTTAATTTGTGTTTAAAAAAGAGGAGTGTCTCTAAACTAAAAGACTTGCCTTTCATAATACCTATATTATAAAATTATTTTATTATTATTAAAACGATATTGAAATAGAAGAAAATCTGAATTCGATTGAAAATATAAAACCTGAAAGTAGCGTTCGTTTCACGGTAATGGAATGGAATTCGGAAGGAATTGGAATGTGTATTCGACTTCTTATGTTGTTCCTTATAACAAAAGAAGAAATTGTAATTAAACAACAACATATGGAAGAGAATTCACGTTTCAATTCCATCAAGACTTCGTTCTATTTTATGAAACGAACACATCAAAATTCCAAAACAAATTATGGTTCTCGCGCGAATTCCAATTCCAATTTCTTTGCAATCCATGAAAACGAACGCTACCGAAACCTTCCGATCGAATAACGGAAAAACTATCAAACAATTACGGATAGTCGGATACTACTGAAAGTTAATAAAATGCGAGAAACTAGATGAACAAAATGTTTTTGGCCGAGAATTCGTGTTCAACACGGGTTCGTTAACACAAATTATAGGTCTCGTTGGAGAATCCGTCCGTTTCCAGGGTATGACAACTGAAACAGTGTGTACTGCCTAGAAAGACGAGCACTCAAAGTTGTACCTTGAATATGAACATTTGGAAAGATTAAGAATTGTCAAATGGTATAAAACCAGATACTCATAGATCAAACAAAGAAATAAATACTTATACAACTTCTAAACAGACCTATTACAGACTCTGTAATCAAATCAATAACACCAATCTCTAAACAATCAAAAGATTACTAATACGTAAACAAGAACTAGGCAGGATCAACAAGACCTCAGCACTTATATGAGAAATATAAGTGCAGGACTCAACATACAAAACCCTAATCGTTCAATGATTGTGAGAGATGTGAGAGAGGGACCGAAAGATATTATGAACGGCGAAACTGGAGAACTGAAGCAGGAGAAGCTTTATATAGACAAGAGGATGGCTCGGGAGAAAGCACACCCGAGCCAACAATCACCGTTGGATCATCTCCAAAAAAGCACACTATAACATCATCTGGGCCACTCATATAGGAATGGGGATTGCCAGCGAGGCAATCCACGTTAACAAATAAAACACCAGCATTGAGCTGGGCCTTCACAACCGGATCAGAGAAACACACGGGCCCACAATGTCACACCCTCAAAATCCACTTGCGGAGTTTTACCGCGAGGCGCATGACAAACCAGGATTCAAACCAACGATCACAATAAACAAGTCTAATTTAACATATGCAATTTCAAAAACATAGTTTAAATCTTCAAGTACAGCGGAAGCTTATTCTCAAAACATAATCCAAAAGTAAACCACATTATTTAATGTTTGAAAACCATGCAATCCTAACTAGACGCCGTGCAGACGCGTGCGCCCTAGTTCCATTGTGCTACCTTAGTGACCTGAGAAAACATGTAAAAGTTTACGTCAGCACAAAAATGCTGGTGAGTTTACAGGTTTTGTAATCAAAGTACCAAGTTCAACCTGTCCATACTATAACAAATCGAAAACCAAAGTACGCTAGCTAGGCGTATGTTTTGTTACTACTACGATTGGAAAACCATTACTAACTCGCAAACCAGATGTCGTGCCCGAATAGTAAACCTGTTGTTCCTGTTTGAGACAATATGCACTCGCCCGACCCTCCAAGCCGACGAGCGGGGTTGGTCACTCCCAATAGCGCTATTCACATTTCCCCGTTGTGCTAACCCGCACATTCATGGTTCCCCCCCGGGACTTCCAAAGATCGTATAGTAACCATAGAAACCCATAGTATGACAGTAGTTACCAAACATAAGTTTTAACACATGTTTTCTCCCCCGAAAAGTGAAACCAGTTAAAAGAGGGGCCGTAAACTCACCTTAACGTGCAAGCAAGGAATCCGAACAACAAGAAATATATGCTACCAACACCCTAATAACAGTGTCACTAAGTGAGTATAGGCGTAATATCATTACACCATATAACTCGTTTGTCCAAGGCGTTTTAAATGTTCAAAAGTGTGTATGCGACGCCTAGTGATTCTACATGCAATAGTAAACCCTACGGACTCGTTGGTGAATGAGTTGGTTACCATTTAGTTTCTACATCTCGTATGTGTCACAAACAAGTGTACTTCAGTTATATGTCAATTCCAGATCACCTAAGACCTCAATTAATCACATAAGCACATAATACACAATCTGTGTTTTCAGGACAGATTGTGCGCCATCAAAACGAATTTATTTAAAATAGTAAATCAGTGAGTTATCCCCCCAAATTTTTACTTAATTTTCTTTGGGATTCACTTGACAATACCTATTTTTGTTTAGTCTTAAATCCAAACACAAAAATAATTAAAATTCGTCTAACTCAGCTATGTTCAGAAAACCCTCCTAACAGGTCAGTTTGGTAGATAAATTCCCAAAAATTATGTATTCATCCAAACGGGATGAATCCACTTGGAAAACTCATATTACTCCCATATTAACCTTCTGTAAAAATTTCACAACCCAAATCTTTATAAAACTTGATTTATGATGTTTCAAAGTTGACTCAGTTTGATACCCGAAATTCTGACCTGACCTATTTTAAATGAAAATTCCAAAAACATATCAAACGACATCCAAATCAGATGATTTTGACCATTCTAAAAAGCTAAGACTATATACAATCTATTCATGCAAAGAATCGATCAAACCAATTATTTTCAAGCCACGAAACAGACCCTACAAGTCGACATTCAGAATCTGTCCAGATTCTAATCATGCAATATTATCAATTATATCAAACCCTAGTTGCATATTTATCAATCAATAACACCTAATAATCATCATACAACATTAGTAAGAACCACATCTGATCAAAACCCTAATTATACATCACAAACATCATTATTCACAAACCCTAGAAGTCTAAAACATCAAGAACATGCATAATAATGCAAAACATATAACATTCATTATATAACAATGTGCTTGGCCCTTTTAATCTTCGTAATCATCATGTTTTAACTTTTATAAAATACTTTCAGACCTGGACAAACAAGGTTTTGATGTTTTAAAACAATTTAAAGAAGATTAAAACATAAGGGAATGAAGATTATACCACAAACACTCCAAAACAACCAACCGAACGCTCTCCAAGCTTCCCGATTGATGTTCTTGAGCTTTAGCAGGTGTTTAGGGGTTAATATTTCGTAAATAGGGCAGTAGGGGCGATTAGGGTTTGAGTTTAGGAGATACAAGAGGCTTAAGGTTGCTTAAATAGTAGTTTAAGGCGGTTTAACCACGTCAGCGTGTTCCGAACACCCGTTCGGAATTGTGAACACCCGTTCGGAATTGTGGACACCCGTTCGGAATTGTGAACACCCGTTCGGAATTGTGAATGGCCGTTCGGAATGGTTTAATCCGTTTTGAGCGGCCCAGTTTGTTGTATAGCCTGTTTTCTTTGATGTTTTCATTATTTTGGGCCATACCAAGCGTAACCCCATGTTTTAAGACCCCAACCAACCTCATGCTCCACTTTTAATAATTTTTATTAACGTGTTCGGTTTAGGTTCACATAATCACGTATGGTTTTCACATAAGTTTGTCAGATATCACCGAGACACATAAGTTTATTATTCACCAACGTCCGAGGTTCACTAATCATGTAATCACATATTAACTCACAACAATGCACGTATGTCCTATCTAGCTATCTAGCTAACCCTCGTTAAGTATAATGTACGCGTGACTCGCTAAGGTAGACTTTAATCTAGACAACGTTGTTAACCAGAATTTGCCGGGTGTCACATCATCCCCACGTTAAAAGAATTTTCGTCCCGAAAATTGCACAAGTACCAAAAGGAATAACAAAAGAAACAGACAAAAGATAGAAACCAAGAGAGAGATTTACCCGAGTTGTCACATCATCCCCACGTTAAAAAGGAATCTCGCCCCGAGATTCATTCAGCTGCAGTGGAAACATATCTCGATTCGAACGCTTCCTTAGGAAAGAGATGAGGATACTTAGACTTCATCTGATCCTCCCGTTCCCAAGTGTACTCTAGTCCCCGGTTCGAGTTCCAGCGAACCTTTATAATGCGAATCTTGCTATGACGTAGGCTACGAATCTTGTAATCAAGAATCTCAACAGGTTGCTCCACAATCCGAAGACGATCGTCAACCTTGATCTCTTCCAGTGGAACAATAAGAGACTCGTCAGCCAGACACTTCTTTAAGTTGGACACATGGAAGACGTTATGTACGTTACCGAGCTCCGTCGGTAAATCAAGACGATATGCCACCGGTCCAATCCGTTCCAGGATTGTAAATGGACCAACATACCGAGGGTTGAGTTTGCCACGCTTCCCAAAGCGTATGACGCCCTTCCACGGTGAAACTTTCAGAAGTACCTTGTCATCAACTTGGAATTCCAATGGCTTGCGACGCTGATCAGCATAACTCTTTTGCCGATCCCGTGCCGCTGCCAACCGGTTACGAATCTGTACGATCTTTTCTGAAGTTTCGTACACTAGCTCAGGCCCAGTGAGTTGACTCTCACCCACCTCAGCCCAACAAAGAGGAGATCGGCATTTCCGCCCGTACAGTGCCTCGAACGGAGCTGCCTTGATGCTCGTGTGGTAACTGTTGTTGTAAGAGAATTCTACTAACGGTAAATGAGCTTCCCAACCTTTGCCAAAATCGATCACACATGCCCGCAGCATGTCTTCTAAAGTTTGAATCGTGCGTTCACTCTGACCGTCAGTCTGTGGGTGATAAGCTGTACTCATGTCCAGCTGGGTACCCAAAGCTTTGTGCAAGGATTTCCAGAAGTGAGAAGTAAAGTGGGAGTCACGATCTGAAATAATAGAAACCGGCACCCCGTGCTTAGAAACAACCTCTTTTAGATAAAGACGAGCCAAACGATCCATGGTGTCGGTCTCCTTAATAGCGAGAAAATGGGCTGATTTCGTCAACCGATCAGCAATCACCCATATCTTATCATTCCCGCTCGGTGACTTAGGTAGTTGCGTGACAAAATCCATTGTAATCCGTTCCCATTTCCACTCCGGAATTTCAGGTTGTTGTAAGAGACCCGACGGTTTCTGGTATTCCACCTTGACCTTAGCACAGGTCAAGCATTTGCTCACGTATGAGGCTATATCCGACCTCATGTTTGGCCACCAGTAAAGCACCTTCAGATCTTGGTACATCTTATCCGAACCAGGATGAATAGAATACCGGGACTTGTGAGCCTCATCTAAAACAAGCTCCCGAAGTCCCCCGAATAAAGGAACCCATATGCGTTCTGCGAAGTAGTGCAGGCCATCAGGCCTTTGCTCGAGGTGCTTGTCGGCACCATGCATAGTCTCAGCTTTAAGGTTTTCCTCCTTCAAAGCTTCTAACTGAGCAGAACGGAGTTGGTCAGGTAAAGAGGAATGAATGGTGAGTTGCAACGCCCGAACGCGACGAGGTTTAATTGATTCCTTCCTGCTCAAGGCGTCTGCTACTACATTCGCTTTGCTAGGATGGTACTTGATAGCGCAATCATAGTCGTTCAGGAGTTCAATCCAACGACGCTGTCGTATGTTCAAATGTTGTTGGTCAAAAATATGTTGAAGACTCTTGTGATCGGTGTAGATGGTGCATTTGGTACCGTACAAGTAATGTCTCCAAATTTTCAATGCGAAAACCACTGCACCCAACTCCAAGTCATGGGTGGTGTAGTTCCTCTCGTGCACCTTGAGTTGGCGAGAAGCATACGCAATCACTTTCTCGCGTTGCATCAACACGCAACCGAGACCATGAATAGGAGCATCACAGTAAACAACGAAATCATCAGGGCCTTCAGGCAAGGCCAAAATAGGAGCAGAACAAAGTTTAGACTTCAGTTCTTGAAATGCCGACTCTTGTGGTTCACCCCAGTCGAATTTTCTATCCTTCTGAGTAAGAGTGGTGAGGGGTTGAGCGATCTTCGAGAACCCCATAATGAAACGACGATAATAGCCCGCAAGGCCTAGGAATTGCCGCACCTCAGTTGGCGTCTTTGGTGCTTCCCAGTCCTTGATCGCTTCGATCTTAGCTGGATCGATATGAATTCCTAGTTCATTAACCACATGTCCTAGGAACTGAACTTCGCGTAACCAAAAGTCACACTTTGAGAACTTAGCGTAAAGTTGTTCCCGTCGCAAAAGTTCCAAAACCAAACGCAGGTGTGCCTCGTGTTCGGTCTTGTTTTTGGAGTAAATCAGGATGTCATCAATAAACACGATAACGAACTTGTCAAGATATGGTTTGCAAACGCGGTTCATCAAATCCATGAAAACCACCGGTGCGTTCGTGAGACCGAAAGGCATGACCAAGAATTCGAAATGGCCATAACGTGTACGAAAGGCAGTCTTTGCAACGTCAGCTTCCCTTACGCGTAACTGGTGATAACCGGACCTCAAATCAATCTTAGAGTAGTAGCTAGAACCCTGGAGTTGGTCGAATAGATCATCAATACGTGGAAGAGGATAACGGTTCTTGATGGTCAACTTGTTCAATTCTCTGTAATCCACACACAATCGAAAACTTCCATCCTTCTTCTTAACGAACAGAATCGGGGCTCCCCAAGGGGAAGAACTTGGTCTGATGAAACCCTTGTCCAAGAGTTCCTGTAACTGACTAGACAATTCCTGCATCTCGGGAGGTGCAAGACGGTAGGGGGCCCGAGCAATAGGAGCAGCTCCCGGTACAAGATCAATACTGAACTCAACCTGACGATGGGGAGGAAGACCAGATAAATCATCGGGAAATACATCAGGAAACTCGCGTACAACAGGAATATCGTCGATCTTCTTCTCATCGGTAGAGGAAACAGATAAAAGTGCCAAAACGGCCGAATAACCCTTTCGAAGATACTTAAGGGCTTTCATGCTGGAAATGAGATTTAGCGGAGCACCGCCCTTGATACCGTACACAGAAAGGAATTCCCCATCAGGGAGGGGAATCCGAATAATCTTGTCGTAACAAACGATCTCAGCGCGATACAAAGACAACCAATCCATGCCTACCACAACGTCAAAACTACCCAAAGGTACCGGCATAAGGTCGATAGGGAACGACAAACCCGACAACTCTAGTTGACACTCCCGAAGGATACAAGTAGCTTCGATCTTTTTACCGTCAGCCAACTCAATTACATACTTAGCCTCTAATGGTACGGGTACTGCATCTAGCAGTCGACTAACTTCCATAGATATAAAACTTTTATCGGCACCGGAATCAAATAAAACGCTAACAGAGCGATTATTGAGAAGGAACGTACCGGTAACTGTGTCAGGATCCTGTCTAGCCTCTGCGGCTCCAATGACGAAGGCACGTGCATTCCTGCCACCGCCCCCGTTGTTCCCGTTACCGTTTCTATCCCTCACATCCCCGCCCTGCTTCAGTTTCGGGCACTCCTTCTTGTAATGCCCAGTCTCCCCACAGTTGTAACAACCCTGTTTTCCCGTAGTTCCTTGAGCAGTAGGAGCCGGGGTAGTACTTGGGGCCTGGGTCGATGGAAGTGTCGCCCGAAAATCTTTAGCAAAATGCCCAAGTCGCTGGCAGCGATGGCAACGATTATGGTCGCAGTCCCCCTGATGATGACGTCCACACTTGTTGCATTTAGGTAATTTCCCCGCATAACCACCCGGTTTGGTACCAGAAGAAGAAGAACCCCCGCTATCGAATCTCTTACCCTGTTGTGCTGGTGCTGGCACATATCCTTTCCCCTCATTATCCCATTTACGCTTGTTATTCTCCGGGGCCTTGACAGTCGAACCCTTAGCAGGTAAGATACCCTCATTCACCTTCAAGTTTGTCATCCTGTGAGCCGATCGGACCACCTCTGAGTATGTAGGAAGATTCCCCGCAGCCACCAACCCTGCGATTTCTGGTACTAGCCCCTAGATATAGTGTTCAATCCTCCTGTATTCTGGCACATGCAGATCAGGACACAGCACTGCCAACTCATTACGCCTTACCGTATACTTTTCAATTTCTGACCCGGTCATCTTGAGGTTCCACACCTTATGCTCTAGCTTCTGAATTTCTTCCCTTGGACAGTACTCTCGCTTTAGTAGTTGAACAAAAATTTTCCCAAGGCATAGCATAAGCCTCCCCTATACCCATATTCTGGGTGATATTGTTCCACCAGGTCAAAGCAACATCCTGGAATAACGCAACAGCATACTTGACTCGATCCTCTGGGAGACAGTTGCACATCAGAAACACTGACTCCACCTTTTCCAGCCACCTGAGCAAGCTCACCGCACCCTTAGTGCCAGAGAATTCCTGGGGCTTACAGTCCCAAAGCATCTTGTAGGTAACCACTAGCGTTCACAAGATCAAAGATAGATCCAACCCAGGACTATCCATTCAAACCCAGAGCTCACCAGGGCTTTCATGCATTTCGGTTTATGATTTTGTGTGCACCCAAAATGATAAACCGCTCTACATGGTCCTCCAAGTGTTCTCCTAGTTCAAAGTTCAAATCACCGAACATAGACTCTTAGCTATACACCGTAATGCTACGGTAGTTTATGGCAAGTGTTTCTATTGGAGTATGAAAGGGAGATGTCCGAGCCTTGGACAAATCTCAAGAGTATACGATTTACCCCAATATACCACACTGCCTAGAAAGCAAGTAACCCGACTTAGGATAGAACGGATGATGTAACATAGGAAGGTCAGATGATTTAGAGACACCCCGACAAGCCCATACGTAATCCACCAAAATGTTTAGTACTAAGTGATCGTCTAGTGTATGCGACTCGGCTATAGTCTAGACTCTACATGCAGTCCTAGTTCACTATAACCATTGGCTCTGATACCAATCTGTCACACCCTCAAAATCCACTTGCGGAGTTTTACCGCGAGGCGCATGACAAACCAGGATTCAAACCAACGATCACAATAAACAAGTCTAAATTAACATATGCAATTTCAAAAACATAGTTTAAATCTTCAAGTACAGCGGAAGCTTATTCTCAAAACATAATCCAAAAGTAAACCACATTATTTAATGTTTGAAAACCATGCAATCCTAACTAGACGCCGTGCAGACGCGTGCGCCCTAGTTCCATTGTGCTACCTTAGCGACCTGAGAAAACATGTAAAAGTTTACGTCAGCACAAAAATGCTGGTGAGTTTACAGGTTTTGTAATCACAGTACCAAGTTCAACCTGTCCATACTATAACAAATCGAAAACCAAAGTACGCTAGCTAGGCGTATGTTTTGTTACTACTACGATTGGAAAACCATTACTAACTCGCAAACCAGATGTCGTGCCCGAATAGTAAACCTGTTGTTCCTGTTTGAGACAATATGCACTCGCCCGGCCCTCCAAGCCGACGAGCGGGGTTGGTCACTCCCAATAGCGCTATTCACATTTCCCCGTTGTGCTAACCCGCACATTCATGGTTCCCCCCGGGACTTCCAAAGATCGTATAGTAAACCATAGAAACCCATAGTATGACAGTAGTTACCAAACATAAGTTTTAACACATGTTTTCTCCCCCGAAAAGTGAAACCAGTTAAAAGAGGGGCCGTAAACTCACCTTAACGTGCAAGCAAGGAATCCGAACAGCAAGCAATATATGCTACCGACACCCTAATAACAGTGTCACTAAGTGAGTATAGGAGTAATATCATTACACCATATAACTCGTTTGTCCAAGGCGTTTTAAATGTTCAAAAGTGTGTATGCGACGCCTAGTGATTCTACATGCAATAGTAAACCCTACGGACTCGTTGGTGAATGAGTTGGTTACCATTTAGTTTCTACATCTCGTATGTGTCACAAACAAGTGTACTTCAGTTATATGTCAATTCCAGATCACCTAAGACCTCAATTAATCACATAAGCACATAATACACAATCTGTGTTTTCAGGACAGATTGTGCGCCATCAAAACGAATTTATTTAAAATAGTAAATCAGTGAGTTATCCCCCCAAATTTTTACTGAATTTTCTTTGGGATTCACTTGACAATACCTATTTTTGTTTAGTCTTAAATCCAAACATAAAAATAATTAAAATTCGTCTAACTCAGCTATGTTCAGAAAACCCTCCTAACAGGTCAGTTTGGTAGATAAATTCCCAAAAATTGTGTATTCATACAAACGGGATGAATCCACTTGGAAAACTCATATTACTCCCATATTAACCTTCTGTAAAAATTTCACAACCCAACTCTTTATAAAACTTGATTTATGATGTTTCAAAGTTGACTCAGTTTGATACCCGAAATTCTGACCTGACCTATTTTAAATGAAAATTCCAAAAACATATCAAACGACATCCAAATCAGATGATTTTGCCCATTCTAAAAAGCTAAGACTATGTACAATCTATTCGTGCAAAGAATCGATCAAACCAATTATTTTCAAGCCACGAAACAGACCCTACAAGTCGACATTCAGAATCTGTCCAGATTCTAATCATGCAATATTATCAATTATATCAAACCCTAGTTGCATATTTATCAATCAATAACACCTAATAATCATCATACAACATTAGTAAGAACCACATCTGATCAAAACCCTAATTATACATCACAAACATCATTATTCACAAACCCTAGAAGTCTAAAACATCAAGAACATGCATAATAATGCAAAACATATAACATTCATTATATAACAATGTGCTTGACCCTTTTAATCTTCGTAATCATCATGTTTTAACTTTTATAAAATACTTTCAGACCTGGACAAACAAGGTTTTGATGTTTTAAAACAATTTAAAGAAGATTAAAACATAAGGGAATGAAGATTATACCACAAACACTCCAAAACAACCAACCGAACGCTCTCCAAGCTTCCCGATTGATGTTCTTGAGCTTTAGCAGGTGTTTAGGGGTTAATATTTCGTAAATAGGGCAGTAGGGGCGATTAGGGTTTGAGTTTAGGAGATACAAGAGGCTTAAGGTTGCTTAAATAGTAGTTTAAGGCGGTTTAACCACGTCAGCGTGTTCCGAACACCCGTTCGGAATTGTGAACACCCGTTCGGAATTGTGAACACCCGTTCGGAATTGTGAATGGCCGTTCGGAATGGTTTAATCCGTTTTGAGCGGCCCAGTTTGTTGTATAGCCTGTTTTCTTTGATGTTTTCATTATTTTGGGCCATACCAAGCGTAACCCCATGTTTTAAGACCCCAACCAACCTCATGCTCCACTTTTAATAATTTTTATTAACGTGTTCGGTTTAGGTTTACATAATCACGTATGGTTTTCACATAAGTTTGTCAGATATCACCGAGACACATAAGTTTATTATTCACCAACGTCCGAGGTTCACTAATCATGTAATCACATATTAACTCACAACAATGCACGTATGTCCTATCTAGCTATCTAGCTAACCCTCGTTAAGTATAATGTACACGTGACTCGCTAAGGTAGACTTTAATCTAGACAACGTTGTTAACCAGAATTTGCCGGGTGTCACATCATCCCCACGTTAAAAGAATTTTCGTCCCGAAAATTGCACAAGTACCAAAAGGAATAACAAAAGAAACAGACAAAAGATAGAAACCAAGAGAGAGATTTACCCGAGTTGTCACACACAAACTCTTATCTGCTGGGCTGACCAAACAGCAACCACACGAAGCCCAAACCGAGAAGCTTCCCAGCCTGCTACACTACTGAGCCCAAGCCATCAATCCAAAGCTCAAATGACATGAAAACATATAAACAAAAAATATATAAATGTCACATATGATATATAGAGTAAAGATCCGGTACAAATAGCTTTTTTGGTAAGAACTGTGAGAATCAAATGAGGGTATTTTTTTTTTATTTTTTTTTTCAAAATTTTTTTTTCCCATATTGTTAAACAAGTATTATAGTATTGAAAACTAAAAAAAAAAAAAAAAAAAAAAAAAATTGGTGTAGAGTAATTACGTGTAGAGTAATTACATAATTACTCTAGTGTAAACTAATGTATTTACCTTAATGACGTAATTACACTAAAAAAATTTTTTTTTTTAAATTTTTTTTTTGTATTATTCATCTAGAAAGAATGTTTAAGCACATGGGAAAAAAAAATTCTAAAAAAAAAATAATTTTTTTTACCCCCTTTAATTCTTACAGTTCTTACAAAAAAACTATATGTATTTGATCTTTACTCATGATATATAATTATCAATATTTTCAACAAGAATGGTTGTTGGAACACATTCGTATGTTGTTTGATTTCCGGTTTTTCCTCAACTAAGGATCACCTTAGTATTTATAGTAAAACTATGTTGAAACAAACTATACGAAGATATAAATAGTATGAATTATTCAATGCAATTTGTTAATGTGTTAAGTATTCTGAACGAAACTGAAAAATATTTTGTTTCAGCTCAACAAAAGTCTCGAATCAGTTGGAACTGCTTAGTCGCAATTGAGAAGTGGTAATAGGAACATGTACCGGGAACCGAACAGTAGCAAACTAAGCAGCTCACGGGGTGCAAGTATCGTATTAGGGGATCCTCACTTCCATGGGGAAAACTAATGTATTTGATAGATAATAGGCAAGTGATTTTAGAATAAAGGTCCGGCCGCTTGTGTGTATGAAGCAAGCACTTGCCACACTCAGGCTAGGCTCCTAGCTAGTTTTCAAGCTTGCGAAATGGGAACATGGGTTCGCGTTCATGGTTGGGCTCCGGTTTCTCTTCTCTTATGTTTGGCTTAATTCATTAAAAGCAGAGGTGACAATTGTAACACATTTGCTTATCAATGGATAGTATGCGGGTCTACACATATAAATCGCATGTGTATTTTTAATTTGCAACATCTTCTAAAAAAGATTTAAAATTAGGAAAAATGTTTTCAGATCAACCCAAACCAACCCAACCATTTTCGCCACCACTAATTATGTTGCATCTTGATATTCTGATGGATTCACTTCCAAAGTTGGCATCAGTAGCCGCCGCCTTTTTAGATCATTGTTGAACAGTTATAAATATGTTGTTGCTGCAGAGCAGCGCATTCTGCAGTGTACGATGAACCAGCATTTGCACAAGTCGAATGATGCTGTGCAGAAAAAACGGACAGCCATGAACCCCATCCCACATCACCTACCCATTTATCGCTAACCACACAATCCTTGTTATCCTCCAAATTAAACAAATAAGGGAACTTATTTTTCAGTGTATCATCCAGAACCCAATGATCGAACCAGAAATGAATCGACTTTCCATCCCCGCATACACCTTTAAAACAATTATAAAAGGCCTTATCGCCGAACGTAAGTTTATCTCCAAGGCGAGCTATATATTGCAGATTATGGGAAAGTTGTAACAGAAGTAAATGTGCTGAAAGATTTATTATCAAAATGAAGGACCAACGACGAACCCAGTCAAGTCGAAAATACATTACAAAAACGTTACTATCGAATATGAAAGATAACAGAAACAAAGTGTTACAGAAAGTTGTTTTGACAGTGGGAAACCAAGACTAGAATATGCATTAAACAAACTATATCAACACATAATAAAAGATAATCAATATGATTCTGTCATATTCTGATTCTGTAATAGGCAAAAATTGTAGTCTTACACATACCAATATGATTCAAGGAAGAAAAAACATAAACAAAAGAACAAAAAACATTGAGATATAACTTCAATTCATGGTTAAGTCATCTAGGACTAGACAGAACAGAAGGCAACAACTGAGTCATACCATTCTGATCTGTAACTGCTGTGTTTTGCAGTCTAGGATCTATAAAGTTATAATCCAAGTCCGATTCAACATTCATTCCTCCTTCCAACACCATAACCACCGATGACATCGAAGGCCTTCTCCTATAATTAGTTTGCAAACACCATGAAGCCAGTTTCATCAATGTCCACAACTTCTGAACTGTGTGTCTGCATATCTGAACTATACTTGTCAGCAATCTCTAACACCGTCCCTTGTTCCCAACAATTTTGAAAGACTTGAAGCAAGTGCTGACTTTCTTCAGGCTGAGATATGTCAAACTTCTTCCTCCCACACAAGATCTCTAACATAATGACCCCAAAGCCATACACGTCAACTTTTTCAGTTATAACTGAGCTTAATCATTCGGGAACCATATATCCAGGGGTTCCTCTCATTCTAGTCATCACTTGGCTTTGATTTCTGTCGATGAGCTTCGACAATCCAAAATCAGCTACTTTGGCATTAAAATCTTTGTCTAGGAGTATGTTCTGAGGTTTGATATCTAGGTGGATGATTTTTTGCATACACTCTTCATGAAGATACGCCAGACCTTTGGCGATATCAAGAATTATTTTCTTTCTGCATTGCCATTCGAGTATATGCTCTCGATTTCCATGGTAGATCCACCTAGCTAATGATCCGTTACTCATGAAATCATAGACAAGAAACCGTTGTGATTTCCAAGCACAAAATCCTCTCTGTCTGACCAGATTCACATGGTGAATGCTTCCAATGGATTCAACCTCAGCTAGGAATAATTTGTTACCATGCCCACGACCATCAAGGCGTTTCACTGCAATCTTTGAGTTATCTTTTAGAGTCCCTTCGAAAACTGATCCGAATCCTCCTTGACCAAGCTTCTTACTAAAATTCTCTGTGGCGATATTCAGTTCTTCATAAGTGAACCGAGTGGGAAGTCCTGGTAACACATCTATACACTCTTCATCCATTTGAGCGGCCGATCTTAGCTGGTGACTAAAGAAAGTAATAACAACTACAGCGACAATCAGAACCGAAGAACCTCCAATGATGGAAGCTATAAGTAGTGCAATTGGCCATTCTTGATCAACACTGATCATTGTAAAGAGCTCAGAAGGTAACGAACATTTCCCGTATAAAGAATCTGACTCGGGACCAGGTTTAAATACAGCTGCTTTGCAGGAGCAATCGTCAAGACACGCTTTTTTGCAAGTCTCCAGAGTGACATCCTCCAGGTCTGTGGGGGAATTCGTGTAAAGAGACACCTTTTTAAGTGAAATAAAAGCATGATCTTCGGTCGCATTACATGTGAGAGGAGTAATCTCAGAGCAGCCCTGGTTCGGTTTCCTATTGTTCACCACTCTGAAATAATCTGTTTTGGGACAGCTACACTGTTGGTTATACGAACAAATGGCGTTTCTCCCGCAAGCGAGAGGATAAGTACACTCTCCATAGTCTTCATCAGTAAGTAGATCAGCCATCTCGGACCAGGCTCCTTGTTGGCGTTCAAATGTCCATCAGGCATGAATTTCATAAACTGAAACGTTGAGGGTTCAGCGAACAAGAAAGACAAGCTCCCATTCAAGAACCTAAAGTATTTCATTTGTTTATTTGTATAGTTGATCTGTATCGGTGTTTTTTCGTAATAGACTTGAGGTGTCCTTTTTGAGCCGTCCAATCGGTATCCGAAACACTAGGTATCAGTTGCTGTCCTTGTGCCCAGGTAACAAAGAGTCTGTTGGGTAATCAAAAGATTGCCAAACCACAGAGCCATTGACATCATACAACACCAAGTTTCCAGAATCCCAGCAACAGATTTCCCGCTCGTGTTGGTTGTCCAAACAGTGCTGCCATCAACATCCTGTTGCTGTGAAATTCAGTATCGCACCAATACTAACCGGAGGTTTGCTGACCACACGACTTGAGGGACCGCGCTGAAAGTAGCAGGTTCAATAGCGAAGACAGCAAAGAGGTAAGACGTGCAGGCTCCATTGCAGTAGGCGAATGGCGTTCTAACGAGGATGGGTAGAATCTTTGGGTAAGGACCGTAATATTCAAGCGGATTAGTGTTGTTCCATGTGGTAGAAAGATTTGCAGTATGGTAGTACATGGGCTGCTCAGCCTGGGCATTGGCTGAGAAGCCGATAAAGAAGGCAAAAAAACAAGAGATTATTATGCATTGTGCCATAATAATAATAATAATTTTAATTGAAAGAATGATTTCTCATTAAACATAATAATAATAATGCCTATTATATAGTTACAATGGATCTGGTAATTTTGGACACAGAAATAATTACCTTGATTACATAATATCCCTACCAAATATATGAGAACTAAATCTTTAGAAATGTTTGTCTGTATCTTGTTATATTTCGTATAGGCCCAACTGTAGCAGCAGCAGCAGCTTATTATCTACGGATGGCAGCTGTTATTGTTAATCCAGAGTACCAACTTAGCGCCTACTCAACCGGTAAACAACTATAACTAACTAACTCTAACAAACAACATGAATACAACCCGGCCTCTGTGCACATACACTTTAATAGTAACCACTTATGTTTTTTTAATTTTTTGTATTCTTCATTTAATTTACTTGAGCTGTATTGTAACCTTATGTATGTGCAGTGGTGTTAGAGGCGTTGGAGCACTGCCTCTCAATGGTGGAATCGGCAAACCTTTAAACTGTTGGATTGATTACGGGTCAAGTGTTAACGGTTAGCAGTCCAAGTGAATCAACCTAACCTGTATTGTATACGGATTGCTTGTTGACGTGTCAAAGTATTGATATGCAGCTTCACGTGAGTAAGTTGCATGGCTGGAACTGGAAATAGAGACGTTGGAGTGGGTTTATGAAACACTCAAAGAGTCAAGCATTAGTTTATTTGTTTTGTTTTGTTTGTAGTGTTTCTGTTAAGTCTATAATTAGTAGACTTTAGCTTATTGAATCATGTACCCCCATAATTTTTCAACTTTCTTCTTCAACACATATTGTGTTCATCCTTCTACTGCACATACACATACGAACATGGTTCTAAGTGAACTCAACATGGTTCTGAGTGAGCCGATGATCTATGTGATCCAAGGAAAGATTAGGTGTATAATCGACCCGTTGAAGTTTCTAAGTGAAACAGAGAAGAAACACTGATCTGTGTGATCAATAAAGACGAGATGGTGTGAATTAGGTGTCGAGTCCGATTGAAGACGTCTCATGTGTGAGATGTGCAAGGCTTGTTATGCTTCTGCAGATACTGCTGTTATTGCAGAGAGGGACAGTTGCAGAATGTTAATCAGTTCAGTCCAAACCTCGGAAAACTAGGACAAATGGCAGTGGACGGTTTTCGGTCAAATCTGCCAAGTTTTGGCTGCAGAAAATGGATCAACATAAACCGGAGTTCGTCTTAGAATGGAGTAAATGGGTCCCGATATCTTCGTATGGCGAGCGAATTTAGATCGTTTAGCTACTAAAGCGGCTCTAGTCACAAGAAACTACAGAACATGTGTTCTCGGCTTGTTTATTCGCTGCAGAAACTTGGGCAGGAATTGCGAGCTGGTGTGGAGTCCATAGTATCTTCGTCTTTTCAGTGCGAGATATACTTACTCTGTTTCAATCGATGTTGTCGGTTTCTATAAAAAGGACTCTTCTAAGGATTACAGACTTGTATATTTTCCGGGTGCGGGTTACTTTGGAGCATTCCCACAGACGGGATACATGTTGGGAGATTGGTTTTGATTATTCGTCTCTCGACCCTGCTGCTGCTGCTGCTCCACTTGGTCTCCGGCTACTTTATGGGGACAATGCCTATATTTCTCTGTGACAGCTTATAGGCGTTGGTGGATCATCTGTTTTGATGTCGAGACGGAAACATTTAGAGGGTGTTTGGGATTGAGTTTGGAAATGTAAAAGTGCTTTTGGTCAAAAGTGCTTATTGGCTTATGGCTTTTTGAAAAGGAGTTTTAAAAAAAGTGTTTGGATTAGCTTTTCGGATGAGAAACGTCAAAAAGTTAATAAATTGTTGTTTTTTTAAGTGTTTCGCTTAACTTATTGTGAATATTGGTTGTATGGGTTGTAGATTTGTAAATTTTGTCCAAAAGTCAAAAGCCAAAAGCCAGGATTTCTAACTTTTCAAAAACAACTTTTCCACCCTTAAAAGCTAAAAGCCAAAAGTCAAAACAGAAAGTGCTTTTGGGTTACACAAACAGCTTATTGACTTATTGGCTTTTTGGAAAAGCCAATAAGTCAATAAGTTGTTTTCAAACACAATCCCAAACACCCTCTTAGGAAAATATGTTCCAATGGGTGATGATGATATTACACATTACGCTGCAAGTTTAGTCGGAAACATTTCTTAAAATGCAAATTCTTCTCCTTTCTCTCTGTCTCATATATTGTTGATGATAATATGTAAATAAATATAAACTTGTTTTATATATAAACTTGTTTTATATGTATTTGTAAATGTTCAACATATGTACTAGTAGTATATTAGTAATGTTTGTGTATGTAAAATATTTGTTAGTCATAGGCATGCTTAAGTATAGTTAGTAAGTTAGGATGCTAGAAATAAATTTGCTTCATTACAACCTTTTGAACACATGTTTACACTTAGTTCAAATATGGTCAAAAAAGCTAAAGAAATGAAAGATTTTGTGTACACAATACTCAACCCCACTTTATGTGGTGTCATCAAAAAAGTCATTCAAAGAGGATATTACATTATGAAATATTATCCTCACAAAGAATCTGATGAAAAAAGAATGAAACATATCAAAATATATTCTTTAAAGAATAATTCTATAGGAAGATGTGTACACACTTGTCCCAAGGTTTGACTATCTCATTTTTGTCTTTTAGCACACATAAAAGTGTGTGACAATAAAGCACAAAAGAGGATAGAGGCAGGAAAAAACTTTATCCAACATTAAAGTCTCTAGTACAACACGTATTGCATCTTGTACAACTCATGCTGCAGGCTGCCATACCGCAGCTCCATTGTAAGTGATATTATCAACACTATAATTCACGACGTGGATGCAAGAATCCCACAACTGATCCACGAGTAAAAAAAAAAAAAAAAAAAAAGGAGATCACATAAATCGGAGCTGGGTAGCCTATTTAAATTATAAATAGGGCAGCCAGGAAGCTCCAGGCTGCCATATAGCAGCCCTGCTACAGTGGTGAACAGTAAAAAAGTAAGAAAAGTCAAAAGTCAGACTTTCTTACACACTAATCCACAAAGGTGCTTAGTCAAAAGCAAATCAGACCTCGAAAGCATAAAAAGTGGTATCTTTCACCAAAATGGCAAAAACACCTGCTGACATATAGAAAGGGGGGTCAGCACTCGCTCCCATAAGGAAGCACCTGCTCCCGGAAGGAAGTAATTGCTCCCATAAGGAAGCACCATAAGCGGGAAGCCTTCCCTTATGGCAGCCTCTGTTACATCTTAATGTGCTAAACGTGCACAAAAAGAGGGTCAACGCTTAGTAGGTATGGAAGGCAAGCTCCCCCATGGAAGCTCCTTGAGCTAGAAGTCCTCCCCTGCGTGAGCTCATGTTACATCTTAATATACTAAACGTTCATACCGAAATGGGGTCATGCTCCCCTTGGGAAGCTCTCTGGGCTAGAAATCTTCCTCTATGTAAGCTCACTTTACATCTTTGTGTACTCAACATTCATTTATAGCTCTTCACTTCACTTCATGTGCACATGCGATACAAGCACATGGTCGCTCTCTCGACACTAACATTAGGCACAAGCTCCAAAAAAACTCCTACTAGCTTAAGCGAGGTAAAGTGTAAAAATATTTTACTTCTCATATCGCTGAAACGAGCTTCTCAAAAAATAATCAATTGTTCTAAATGTTGTTAAACAAAGTCTTGAATAATACTAACATTACATCTCGTTTCAACTTTTAGCCTAACCTATATTTGACCCAAAATTCTTAGTAAAAGTGAACGGACTTATGAGTGTAACCATGGCGTGTAAAAAACCCATGCACTTGTAAGCTAACCATTAACTTCACTTATAAAATAATAATAAATAAATAAAAACAATAAACACACACTTTATCAACTAGTCAGGTCCGGTAAAGTAGGCTGGCTCCCGTAGGGCAGCTACAGACCACTATTCAGCTTTATCAGCCTAAACAACTATTCACGTCAGAGAGTACATCAGCTGCTACAGGACAGCTGTAGACAACTATGCATGTCAGTGCGTCAGCTGCTATATGACAGCTATAGACAACTATTCAGCTTTATAGCTATTAGAAAAAGTACACTACTCATACCAGCTGCCATACGGCAGCTGCAGACAACTCTATAAGTAAACTTATGAGCTACAGCCCGGGAGCTACAAGCTTATAAGCTGCAGCTCGCATGCTACAAACCTAAAGCTTGGATCCCATAGATCGAAGCCTAAAGCTCGAAGTTAGAAATTTGAAGCTCGAAGCCCAAGGCTAGAAGCTACAAGCTCATGGCCGCAAGCTAGAAGCTCGCAACTACAAACTCGCACCTATGTCATATAATATACTTTAGCTTTTACATCGAAAAGACAAAAGTCAGATCTACACAAGCTATAAGTAGGTAGCCTAAAGCAAACAACATAATACATACACCCAAGTAACCCTTGGGGAAGAGAACACATATAAATAGGGTGCCTTGAGTACTTCTAAGATATTTTCTTCCTAAGGCCACACTTGTCTTTAAACAGTTATATATGACATATTGGAAGACACACACACAAAAAAAAAAAAAAATGTCAAAAGCCACAAAAATTAGCTCATATGTCATACGCTACATAGCCTCCGGCTGAGGTAAAGAAGCTAACAGCTTGGCAGCTCAGCTATACGTCACCACATGAATAAATCCGAGGTTTTATAAGTACTAACGAACGCTAGGACGAATCATCCGTAGAAAATTAACATCTTTTCCGTACACCAAAGTCGTTTAAGGGAACGAGCACATCGCTTAGGGCAGGCTCAACACCTTCCTTAAAAAGACTAACAACTTGGAAAAGAAGAAAGATGCCTCCCCATATCAAAGAGCCTGCTAAATGTCATGAAGGCTTGGCCCACTCACTATGGAAAGCATAAAACATAACCTCGTATACTTGCTCGGCTTAACACCAATTCAATGCTTTGCAAAGATGAGTTGCTCTCCTAGGTAGAAAGGAAGCCACCCTATGGGAACAAAATGAGCTTTGCATGACCTCACATATGGTGACTAGAGAAGCTCACAAATGCATCATTAAAAAGTTTTTGTGACCTCCATAACACACCAATCAGAAAATGTGGCAACTCGCAAAGCCAAGAAGCACGGTTCCTACGTCTTCACAAAATCCAAACTTATCTAGCTTTATCAAGTACCGTGCCCATGATAACATGTGGCATAAGCAAGGCAACCGTATAAAGATTATATCTCACAAGGAGGACCATCGGCCCAAAGCCATCATGATCTAAACGAGCTATCTCAATTACACGAGCTTGGCCCTTTGTCCTATCTCTCTCATAGGATAAAAAACTTTAGCTTGCACACAAAAAACAAAGATGTTCGCAAATGACATGGCACATAAGGAAGTTAACCGCCTAAACATGTTCGCGAAAGCATCCAATGTTGAACAATAGGCAAATGTTACTTGTTGTCACATGTTCAAAGAAACATTTATTCAGTTCCAAAGCACTGGCTTACTTGAAATAAGAATAAACTTCCTCAAACACCTAGTTTAAAGCTTCATATATACGATCTTTGAATCCCAAAAGCTTGACATGTCTAGAGGCTTAGGAAGCTCATAAGTGAGAAGTTCGAAATCGAATGGTTAGATACCAAGTCATAAGCACCCACAACTACGTCATGACTACTCATGACTGGGGGCTGATGGTACGGGTATCTAATTTTGAACGAATCAAGAAGTTTAGAAACCGAAAAGGCGAGAACTAAAAAGTAGAGATGTCGATTAGCCACACATGTCGAGGCTCCTGCCCTAAAAGCTAAAATGGTCACAAGCACATTGCTACACATGTGACATCATCGGTAGGAGTAAAGAAGCCTCGAACAAAATCATGGTCTGAATAAGGCATATGCTTCTCTAGTGGAGGAACGTTGCTTATTGCAGCTAAGCAACAACGAACCTATCAAGCAAGCTAAAGAACAACACATCGTCCTTTCAATTGCTCCTTTCCAGGTGACTCCGCTTATGTAAAAGATATAACAATACGTACCTTGCACATGATTATCTACAAAGAACCAGGCATAAACAAAATCGACAAGATCAAGGTTAACTAAAGCAGCTTGCTCAATCATCGAAGCAACCTGCTAAAACCTCCATACATCTTGCCAACACTGCAAGAGAATAACACTTAGCCGATATATGAAAAAGTTTAAACACCTCGTTAAGGGAACCTCATAAAAAGAAGGTTCTATAAAAGACGAGCCTATATGCCTAAACTAATCCTATCAAGTGTGCAACATCCGATAGATGGTTAATACTCACAAAGCCTACGAGGCTTAGAAACATAGTAAGCCACAAGAAATATTAAAGCTATTTGTGGAACACCAACTGGCTTACTAAAACAAGCAAAGAAGCTTCAAACAATGGATAGGGCAACACAACAAATGATCAAACAAGGGAGCATTGCTACTCGTGCCTACCTAAGAAGCACACAAGCAAATTGCCAATGCAACGATGCAACTTGGTGACACCGAGGATCGTGGCAAACAACTTCTAGTAATCATGAACGTGACAAATTACCACAACGTCAGAACTCCACAAAATAATAGAGTTGGGTGAATCTTTATTCGCACCTGCCCTACGGCAGCAACCAGCTGTCAGGAGCATAGAAGCTGCTCATAAGAGTGTAGAAGTTGCCAATAGGAAGCATGACAGTAGCCTTCCAGAAATTGTTCACTATAGCAAGGAAGCAACATGAAAGAGGTAGCCCGCCATAGCATCAAAAAGCGTTGGTTAGGAGATATTTTTGCCATATGGTAGCACCTTGCTAAAGAATTGTTCAAGGAGTCCCAAAACCTCAACACTCGAAGCCATGAGACTTCACCACCCATGAGGTAGGTAAACATCTATCCTTGAACTTTTACTTACTAACTCTCCTTCAACCAAACACCACGCTGATGCGCCATGCCATTAAACAAGCTCGGCCTCTACCTCATGCGCTTTAAAGTGTCCGATGATTAAGAGAATTTCACTAAATTATGGAAAAGCTTATTTTTACTACCTTCTCTATTGAATCAACTCATACGAAAGGTCAATCAAAGATCACCGTATACTCTATTCTAAACAATGTGGTTGAAGGCGTAAGAGTATCTCGAATGTCACCAAACTTACACATAAACATCGTCCAAAATGTTACGAGATATCTTTGTCTCCTTCAAAAGTTGATCACGGGTTCAAGTGTAAAGTTCCCTGACCTTGCATGAAGCTCTTCAAGCATCATCTAAAACCAAGAAAACTAACCATCATATCCTAAAAGGCAATTGTCTTAGCACATACGAAGCTTACTATCGTCAACAAAGAAGACTACCTTCTTACATGACAAGCTAATCTCCTTACATGAAAAGCTTCCATAAGGAAGCTAACCTTCTCATACAAGGAGTTGTCCATTCTTAACTAAGTAGCTTCCATTCTTACATAGGAAGTTAACATTTTTACATAAGAAGCTGCCATTCTTACCTAAGAAGCTGCCCTTCTTACACAAGAGGCTGCCATTCTTACGTAAAGAAGCTGCCCTTCTTACACAAGAAGATAACCTTCTTACTCAAGAGGCTATTATTCTTACATAAAAAGACTTATGGAACTACAAAAGAATCTCCCTAACATTCCCTCATGACATTTCGTCTCTTTGACATATGGTGAACACAAAGAGAGGAACTTTAGAGGGAAGCTTATCATATAAAAAATCCACATTATTTTAAGTGCATAGTATTAATATGCATGTATTATTGCATTACCCCAACTCATGGAAAAACTAACAAGGATATGCTCTTCAAAGGCGTACTCCACAAGACATTGATCCATGAAAGTTGGTCAAATACCACAACATGCATACGAAATCCATGATATAGCCTACTCTAAGGCAACCTCAGTTACCATAACATCTTGATATTCTATCAATGAATCTAATTCATACTCGAAAAGCGTTGTCTAGACAATGTAGTTTCTAAGCTGCAAGCTAACGAAACGAAGGAAACTCTTTCGTGCAACCACAACCACTTGTCACTTATCTTATCAAAGGGTGAGCCCCTCCTAACCAGGCTCCATGGGATCCGGCGCTATACCTACCCATGAAACGGGGATGAGCTCCTAGGCCACAACTGCTCAACAGGTAACAAGGATAATGACCTTCCTGTATACAGGGTGAGTTCCTAATACAATCCACAACTCCATGGGACAAGTCCTTTAGATGGAATACCTAAACCCATGAAAGAGGGTGAGCTCCTCACACCAAGACAGCTCATACATGTTCATAACAGGTTACAAGCAAGCCGATAGGATAAGCATTACATCGGTTCTCTAGCTTAGTAGCCTGGGATCAAAACGAACATTTCATATAGATAACCGTTGAGAAAGGTTAGAAACAAGCTGATAGGATAAGCATTGCATCGGTTCTCTAGCTTAGTAGCCTGGGATGGGTGACTGCAGCATCCACCTCATGGCAAAAGGTTAAAGACATTGCAAACACTATAAACGACAAGTAAAAGATCCAAGACAACCAAACATTAAACTTAAATAAAGCATCACCCCTAGAGGGGGAGCATTCCCATTGAGGAAGGGAAGGGAAGTTCCTTGGTCATATAGTCGGAAAGCAAAGCATCAAACCATAATAAGATTATAAAGGCATTTGCATAGCAAGACTCATACATAGCTTACATAAGCTTACATGACAAGGTCTTCAGAAATCATAACGTATTAGCTCGCTAGAAGAGCAACAAATTCGTTATCAAAGTTAGCCCTCTATATTGGCTTGGGAGTGCTCTCAACCATAATAGTAGGGGAAGCATCCTTGCCAACAAAGACGTCATTAAGGCATGGGCAAGTTCAACGAGCAATACCTTGCTCAAACAAGGTTCAACCTTCTTATGATACGCAACTAAAACTGGGAATAAGCTTCTAAGACAACAAGATTGTCTACACATTTAGAAGTACCATACGGTTGAAAAAGAAATATAAAAAGAGGCTTAGTCTCACATTTTGATAAAGAGAAGCCTCTTACATGGATATAGGAAGAAAATAGCTTTCGCAAGAAGCTCATCTTTGTGTAAAGGAAGTTCACTAAATTGCGCTACAAGCTCACATCCATGCAAAGGAAGATCAATAGCGCACACCTATAAACTCGCCTTTATACGAAAGAAGCTCACTTGTTAGCGTGAGAAACTCACCAACATATGCATTCACGTTCATACCAAAGAAGTTTAGTGTCATATACCAAAAATCCCGTAATAGGATAACCTCCAAGTATGAGAAGCTCACTTCCGCATCAAATAAGCCCACTTTGTTACGGAAAAAGTTTATCAATCTACAACATTGGTACGCAAAAGGCTCCTTCTTTTGCCATGTTTGCTCATATCTGCCTTGCTCCATCACATCTATTATAAAATGAGCTTACCACAACACTTAGAGAAGCCCAAAGTCTCAAGCTGGTAAGCTGCTACACCTAATGGATGGAAGCGATGAGCTCATGGAATGAAGCTATTAGCTACCATCAGGCACCAAAGAATATCCGGGAGAGCACATATGACGCTCGCGTTGGTATAACTTACCGCAAACCCCGGCAAGGTGATTATAAGCCTAGTATACATGTATAAGAAAAAGAGATACGTAGTGACACGATAAATACCAAGATCAAAGCCACTACTTGTCTATTGCAAGATCACCAACACAGTGTGCCATACACACACACACACACGATAAGCGCACTCTTTTACATCGTTGCCTTCTACTTGCTTGAATTCATCAATCCTATCGTAGAAAAAGTTTATCAAATGCTTCAAAAACCCAAAGACTTTGGGAAAGTAAGCTACGCCATTTGACAAACAAATATCTATGAGCTCTTACCCATTTGGGACACGTGACTAAAGATGTTTACGGTGATATAGCTTACCATGAACCTCAAGGCTAAGAACTCTACAAGGTAAAAATGCGTGTACTAGCATGCTACCACATATGTTCACAACCACTGCTTGTCTATGATAAGTCCATCAACAAGATGATTCCATTCATTCATGGACTTTTGGACCCTCTCCGATAAGGAAGGTAGAGTCTCCCAACCACTTTGATGAACATCTCCTAGTTCTTCACACCTACAAGCTTATCACCAAGAAATTTTGCAACATGTCAATATTACATGAACGATCCCCATGAGAAAGAAACTTCTTCTATAAATGAGCAAGAAATGCTTGTCGTCTCCTCTAAGGGTGAGATTGTAACCACCTAACAAGCTGTCCCTAGTGTCTTGGAGCTCCCTTGCTCGGTCGTCCAATCACGACAAGTCAAATTCAAGCAAGTCGCCTAAAAGAAAGCTAAGTGAAAACCGGAAGCTTGGAAGCTTCAAAAACAATAAAAATGTTTCAAAGCTCATAAGCTACAAAATAATCTTCAATACTAGAAGATCTAAGGACTTCCAAGACGTCCAACAAAGCTTTGCATCTTCTAAGCTTCTCAAGAAACACCGGAAATGTAGAAGCTACAAGAAAAGGCAGAAATTATGAAGTCCAAAATAAGAAATTCATAAACAAATAAGGCGCAAACACCTTACACCAAAGTTTATGAATTTCTAGAGGTGGGAAAAAAGGAGATAAGATTACTAAGTCACAAGCAGCCATGACTACGTCATGACTACTTATGACTGGGGGGCTGATGACGTGGGTACCCAAACCCCCATGTTTAAACATATTCAAGAAGCTATCAGGCTCGGGCCAGGAAGCTGAAAAGCCAGAAGCTGGTGTAAAGAAGCTACCTGCACCGGCTCCTCAGCTCCCTAGCACAGGACCTGCCTTCCAGGAGGTCAATAATAAAGGTGGGTCCAACATTTATGGGCCAGCCCAACCCAATACTACAAAGCCCATTAGGGTTTAGGGTTTCACCCTCTATAAATAGAGGGGTTACACCCTCACTCAAATCCATCCCATTTTGTCTTGGTCTCCACTCAAGACATCTCACTCACTTTCTCTCTCTCTCTCTAGAATCATTCTCTCACTAACTAATCTGCCTAGCTCCCATAGAGGAGCCTACGAGCTGCTAAAGTATCACATCACCAGCTCATGAACTCTCCATAATTACACACAATAAAGCTGTTAAGCTCCCCTGCTGAACTCGCGAGCTCCCCTAACGGAGCCCTGGAGCTGCCATATCTGCAGTCTTCATATCCATGGTTCTAATAACCAACTTTCAGCCATCGAGTTAAGCAGCCTGAAATCACCTCGGCTGCTAGCTAACCGCCGGGTTTCAACCACCACCTCCTCTCATACTTCGTATCCCTCATTTACTCCTTTATATTTACTTTTATGTACATTTCTTGGGATAAATCACTAATGTTGAGCGTCGGAGGGTGGTCCAGAGACCCCGGTCTCTGGACCCCTTCTAACGAGTTGTTCGTGGTGCAGGTACATGCTCGGAAGGTGCTAGGTCCAACCCGAAGAGACATCCATACCATCTCCATGCCTTATTCTTGTTGTTTCAACAATATCCATTTTAAGTTTTATACCATTTTCTATAGAAAATTGGTTTCTAGATTGTGAACCTGTGAGCTTGCAGCCTCACAGCGATTGATTCACAGAACGTTTTTAGGGAAATAGAATTTGTTAAAGAAAATGATATTTGAAGAAACAAATAGTCTCACCTCCGATTAGGGATGGTAAGATTATGAGTTACTACAGAGTTGATCCTTCACTAACAGCTACGGCTTGGGGATACCTGCAAGTAAGAGTGAAAGTATGGGTGTGGAGACGACTACTCGAGGTAGTTGTTTATAACAAAAACGGGGTGAATGGGGATACTATCTAGTATGATAGCTCTCCAGGTCAGTAGAAAGTGTCCTCTCCAATTGGGGGTGTGATCCCTTTTATAGGAGAGTCCGTATGCCACCATTACCCAAGTCCTAACCGTGGTTAGGTTGTCTCCATCACCCTTAATTATGTTAATACGGTGATATATGGAAAGCTAGATTAAAGGAAACAGTGGAATCGAATACCGCCTTAACTGGTGTAGTTACGTGATTCATGCATGACTATTGACCATGCATGATATTCGCCTTGACTGGTCCTTGACTATTGACTGTGCATTTAATGAGCTTTGACCAGATCCTGCGCATGGCTTTCTTCCGCGCGCCAGCGTTGTGCCGGGTTTGGGTATGTGGAATTGTATATTCAGTACCCAATCCCATCAAGTCCCCCCAGTCCAGTGTGTCTCTCATCTTAGATGTGAGGGATGCTGGACTAATTTGTAGTGGGTTAATTCCTATGGTCTTTCTGCTGCCTAACGAATTTGCGTTGCGTGCTGGCGTGAACATTGTGCGGAGAACGGGTTTTGAAATTTACGTCGTCTGTCCGCATTGATGAGACACGTCAGTTTGCATGTGTGGACAGGTGTCATTTCCCCCTTGTGTTTGAAAATTTGTGGTCCATATGGCGAGTGGTATTGACATGACCTCTGTCAATTGGGACGTGTGCAGAGACGTGTGAGCGGCGGTTGTCAGGCGAGTGGGCGCGTGAGGCGCGTGTGACGTCGGTTTGTTTTCCATTACACACGTGTCATCATCTCATTGGACTCATCTCCGAAAAGCTTGTCCATGACGTCAGGCACATTAATTGCAAAGCCTATATATTAAATTTTGAATGTGGCTCTTCCATCTCAACTGTTTCAAAGTTTGAATTTCTTTCTCTTCAACGTCTCTATTTCCTCAAAATTACCATATCCTTCAACAATGTCGCAAGATTCCCAAGATGTGCAAGAGTCGAGTAAAACATCTGACACTGTTAAAGATCTGGGGAAGGAATCATCAAAAAGCATAGAGGCCACCACTATTAAGTGGGATGAAGCCTCGTATTTGAGCTTTATTGACCAGTACGGCATATTGCCGGAATGGGAGCCTAAACTTCCTGCCGAGGGAAAAACTGCTTTAAAGGCTCCTCCTGGTAAAATTACCTTGTATGCCGCTGCTTTTACTAAATGCTGTTTTCGTTTGCCAGCCTCCAAATTTGTGGTGGATGTGTTGCTGAAATATGGAGTGCATCCTACACAATTGACTCTTTATGGGTGGTGCCGGATACTGCATTTTGAAGCCACATGTCGTTCATTGGAGATTGAACCCACATGGGAAAGATTAAATGTTTTCTATGTCCTTGAAGAAGCGCGTGGCGGAAGCGGCTGGTTTAGCTTGGGTATTCGCCGGAAAGTTAAACAGCTTGTCTCGGAAAAAGTGAAATCCATGTATGAATGGAAAGACAAATTCTTTTATATCAAACATGGCGTTATTCCTGCACCCTTCCAATGGATGGTGCTTGGTCAGAGAGAGAAGATTGCCGAATTCCCCCCTATGGTGGGGTATAAAGATCAGGATTGGTACAAAACACTCTGTGATCATGCTACTCCCCTGATGATGGATGAATGTCCTGAGAGTGTTTTGAATTTGTTGGGGATTAGCCTTATCTGCCCTGAGGGTCAAGACCCAAATCCTCCCAAAGGTATTGAAATTATATTTGTATTTTTGTCTTATGGTTTCGCTTTGTGTTATTGCTCAAACGTATCTTTATTCATCCAGATGTCTCTCTATTCCAATTGTTTGCTAAGCGTGGTGAGGCAAAGGTGTTGTATACTCCGGTTGCCGCCGGTGTGGCACGCCTATCTGAGAGAACCAGTGTCAATTTTCTGCATCCCAATTTTGTGGATCCTCCAAAGCAGTATGTTCGAACAGGTTTGTGATTTCTTATCCACTTGGTGTTTATGATTATTTTCTCTTTCATGTATGCGAAGGAAGCGCACTTGGTACGCGTTCTGCGTACTGATTCAGCGCGTTCTTCGTGTTAGGTGCGGGTATACAACTCCGCAGGAAAGCTAAGAACGATGTTGAGGAAGTTACTTCGGAGCGCAAGGAGTCCTTTGGTTAGTCTTTGTAACTTCGTAACTCATTTCTTACGTATATTTTAACTTGATACAGATGTGGTTACCGCGCCAGGCACAAATACTTCTAGGAAGCGTGCTGTGGCTAGCAAGAGGACCAAACCACCCGCCGCGCCTATCATTGTTGAAGAAGTCGATGAAGACTTGACTGAGTCTGACACGGAACTGGAGCATAAGCGCGCCAGGCGTTCTTCTCCTATCCGACAATCAGGTGATGTTGCTGAGGATTTATATCAGCAGAGGATTGCCGAACTGGATCAGAAACAGGTGCAAGTTCCGCAATCCTCAGTTGGGAGTTTGGATGTTACTTCACCGGAACCCATTCCCGCGGTTCCGGTAAATGTATTCAAGCCATTGACGTGGCCGTCTACGGACAAGCTGGATATCCCAGTGAAGCCTCCACCTGTGCGCGAGAACCTGCCCATGAAGACTCCGAGGCATTTATCTGGTACACATTCTTTCGTTCTCTTTTTACCACGGTTGTGATAAATGTGTTAAAATACTGTGAGCAGCATTTTATGTAGGGCAACATCCTTTTGCAGAATCTCGGAAGAAGTATTCCCCCGTGTTGTTGAAGGAAGTATCTTCCTCTACCCAGCCAATTGACACTACCGCGCAAGTGATGCCGGTTACTGCTGAAGCAAAAGTTGATGAAAGCTTGTTGTCTCAACCTACACCCATCCCTGAGGATTTGGTTATGGAGGTGGAGAAGGATGTCATGCCGCATGAAGAACCTGCACAAGTTGAGTTGGTGGTTGATATTGAGAAGGATGTCGGTAAACGGGTCGATGAGTCTGTGACACCAAATTTGGAGACAGGTTGTGTTGATCTGACGGAGCAAGTACACGAGCCGAGCCCGTCAGAAGGATTTGAAGCAGCGCTTGATAGTCAGAAGAAAGATGAACGTGTGACTAAGAATCCATCCAACTTCCAGCGCACAGTTGTTGACACTACCATCTTCTATATTGATACTTCCGCCAGTGTTGGTGGTAGCTCTGGTCGTCGACGGAGAGCGTTTTCCTCGCGCCCATCTGATTCTTCTAGGCCGTATCAGCCGCGTTGGGATATCCTGGACACTACTCGCTTTACAAATGCGCTTGATGCGCAAGAGTTTGTCATGATGTTCGTTCCTCCCGCGGAACGTGATTATCAGGATAGTGTAGACCGTCGCTCGCTATTCATTGATATGGCCATGAACCTCTCTCTTGGTGTCAGCGGTCTTGGCTCCCTTATTAGGCGTGAAAACGAGTTTCAAAGGGATTATCAGAACTTAAAGGATTTTGAAGCTGCGCTGTTGAGGCGGGAGGAGGAGTTTCAGCGCGCTCGTCATGACGTTCGTGCTGAGATTGAGCATCATCAGAAAGTTGCTCGTGACGCTGTTGAAGAGTTGGAGAGAGTGAAGAAGGAGAAGGCTGATGCTTCTCATGCTTGGTCAGTAGCTTGCAAAAGGACGAATATTGAGACTGAACAGCTGCGGTCCTCCATTAAAGAATTAAAACTTGAGAACTCTAATTTGAAGAAAGAGGTGGAGCAGACCCGAGCAGCGTTCGAAGGGAAGCAAACTGAACTTGCTGATGTCATTCAAAAATACAACTCTCAGCATGATGAGCTTATTCGTGCTACCGCTTCCTTGTCTGATGTGGAAACCAAGATGAAGCCATTGACTTTGGAGAACGCCCAGATCCAGGAAGAGAAGGCCTTGGCGGAATCCTCGTGTACACAGGCAAAAGTGGAGCTAGACAAGGTGCAAGCTTTGTTCCAGCAAGCCACTGATATGGCCGTTGCTGCCAACGAGAGGATTGCCTGGTTAATGGGCGATGGAGTTGCTGGGGTAAGTCGAAAAATTCTCCTTTTGTATTCTATCTTTTTTGCTTTTGGATTGTGTTTTATATGCTATCTTATTCTGCACAGGTATTCAAGCGTGTCTGGAACGATCCTGCGCTGACAGAAGTGATTGCGCGCATATCCAGCTCTTCCGTGAAGCAAGGCATCAAGATTGGTTTCTCCGAAGGCTTCAATCACCATGCTGAGGGCAAAGAAAAAGAATCCGGGCCATATGAGAATGAAGCATACGATGATGAGCTGCTCAAAGCCTATGATGACTACGAGCATCTGAAATTCGAAGTCTTTGACTTGTTAGAAGCCTGCGCGAAGACTGATGATCCTGCTGGGGAGCTACGCAACTATTTTATCAAGTTTGATCGCCTTGGTGCGGAGCTTGCTGAGAGGGCACAGATGGAAGAGAAGGGTAAAACTGTGGCCACTGATGCAGAAGCAGAAACATCCTCCGCTGCTGAAGGGAAACACGCAGAGGGCGCTGGGAGTGATGATATTTCCCAATATTTGAACCTTTAGTTCTCTCTTTTTTTTTTATTTTTTTTTATTTTTTTTATGTATGATGAACACTATTGATGCACCATGGTTGCATGTCTTGTCTTGAACACTTTGATTTTTCATGTATGCTGAACAATGTAACTTTCTTTTACTTTCCACGTATGCATGGTAATCATTAGGTGATGTCATCCTATGTGCATCTGACGCAGGTGATTGTCAGTCTGCCCTTGACGTGACTTTTGTGACGACTGTGGCAGAGTGTCTGTCAGTCTTCCCAAGGGTAATCGAGTGGTTTACCATTAATGGTAATTAATGGCGGTAATCTCTCTCTTCTATATATAGTAAGTAAATCTTACATAGCAGTTTATACTTAAAAAAATTTCACCATTTTCTCTGAAAAAATGGCGTCCAACACTTCAAGCAATGCTCTTAGTGCCAAGGAGATTTTGGCAGTGCAGGGTATCATCCGCTTGTCTTGTTATCCTGACCATGATTGTACTTCCACCGAAGCTCTTGATCGTTTGGCAGAACATTGTTCATTTTTGCTATCACAGGAGGACATGCGTCCTGATTATCTAGATGATCAAGGTACCATTGATGGAAAGCCCTTGAAGATGAAGAAGCTGTCTGAACTAGGAGATGTGAAGAAGAAGACTACCAAGAAGGTTAGGGGTTAGGATGTATATCTCCTATGTAGGAGTCTTTATATATAAAGTTGTTTCTTTTTTGGGTGATTGTTGGATCACTGTGTCATGGGGTTTTAGTTGTTTATGTTTTGTAATTCCCCCTTGTTTGGTGATAATCATCTAAGATTTTGGTATGTAATCTATATTTGCTGACCACCAGTTTGTATAAAAATGCTTTTTGTAATATAAATGAACTTTTGGAAATCAATTCCTTATTACAAAATCATTGTAGCATGTTACATGTAGCATATACGTAACTGAGCTGCATTCCAGGTGCGTGGAATTGGTGAACCGTCTAATCGTTCTAAGGCATATGCCCCTTTTCCCAATACTTCTTGAACTTTGTAAGGCCCTTCCCAAGTTGGGGCCAATTTCCCTGGTTTTTCCGCGTTTGAGGCTTCATTGTTGCGGAAGACAAAGTCACCAACGCGGAAAGTTTGTTCTTTGACCCGCGCATTATAATATTTCTCTAACTGTCTCTTGTATGCGGCTTCTCGGACATAAGCCGAATCTCTCCGTTCATCTAAGAAATCTAGATTCATACGCAACTCTTTGTCGTTGTCAATGGATTGCGCAAGCAAAATTCTTGGGGAAGGATTTGTATCTTCCGTTGGGATAACCGCTTCAGTTCCGTAAGTTAGGCTGAATGGTGTCTCCCCATTACTTGTCTTGGGAAGTGTGCGGTGAGCCCAAAGAACATGTGGTAATTCATCTACCCAACCGCTGCGCTTTGTTCCCAAGCGTGTTTTGATTCCTTCTACAATACTTCTGTTTGCCCTTTCAACCTGTCCGTTGCCCTGGGGGTGCGCCACAGAAGTAAAGATTTGATTGATCTTCATAGAGTGAAGCCATTCTTGTAAGTGCTGGTCCGCAAATTGCGTTCCGTTGTCACTTACAATCTCCATGGGTAGTCCAAATCTGCAAATGATGAACTCCCATATAAATTTCTTGATATTGCGCCCATCAATTGTGGCTAATGTCTTTGCTTCTACCCATTTGGTGAAATAGTCAATGGCGACCAATAGGTATTTGACATTGCCTGGCGCGGTGGGAAAGGGTCCCACTAGATCTATGGCCCATTTCTGAAATGGCCATGCTGCGGTGACTGGTACCAAATTATTTTTTGGCCTAAGTGTTCCTGGTGCATGTCTTTGGCATGCGTCACATTTACGCAATTCTTTAACTGCGTCAAGGTGCATTCCGGGCCAAAAGTATCCAGCATTCATAAGTTTCGCCACGACCATGCGAGGTCCTGCATGCAGTCCGCATGTACCCTCATGAATGTCTCTAATCAGGTATGTTGCTTCTGCGGAATCGACGCATCTGAGTAATGGCCCAAGGTAGGACCGCCGATATAAGATGCCATTATTTACTTCATAATGCAAGGATTTGTGTTGCAGCTTTCTTGCTTCCGCTTTGTCGTCCGAGAGAACACCCTTGGTTAAGAAAGCCATTATTGGAGTGATCCAGGATTCTTTTCCTGTTTGGACTACATTCACCTGTTTCGACGGAACAGATGGTTTGGCTAGTGTCTTGACTCGGATATCTTTTGCCATGTGGTCGAATGCGGTTGATGCCATTTTGCTCAATGCGTCCGCTGGCTTGTTTTGGCTTCTGCGAACATGGATTACTTTGCAGTAATGGAAATCATTCATTAGTTCTTTGGTATGCTGTAAGTACAGGACCATGGTCGGTTCCCTTGCTTCATACGTGCCATCAATGTGGTTGGCAACTAGCATTGAATCCACGTGCGCTTCGATGTGCTGTGCGCCCATCTTTTTGGCAATCCGCAGACTAGCAAGCAGAGCTTCATACTCTGCCTCATTGTTTGTTGTTTGGAACTCGAGCCGAATTGCATACGTGTATTCTTTTCCCTCCGGTGTTATTAGACGTAGGCCTGCGCCAGCGCCTTCATCATTACAGGCTCCATCGGTATACAATTTCCATACCTGGGTTTCATCGGGCGTGATCGAATTGGATGATGCTTCCTTGGTGCACTCTTCAATTTTATCTGCTGGGACTTCTGTTATGAAGTCCGCGAGAACTTGTCCTTTGAAGGAGGGTCTTGTTTTGTACGAAATTGAGTGCTCCCCCAATTCTATTGCCCACTTTGCCAAACGCCCGGAGAGTTCTGGTTTGCGCAAGATATCATTGATGCGGAAATCTGTGAGGACGTTAATTGGGTGTCCTTGAAAATATCTCCGCAGCCTTCTCGACGCATGAACTAATGCCAGGACCAGCTTTTCCATTGTCGAATAACGTGTTTCCGCATCTAGAAGCATGTGGCTGACATAGTAGATTGGGGTTTGGACCCCTTTCCGGTCAACCATGAGAACTGCCCCGATTGCCTTGTCTGTCACGGACAGGTATAAGGTGAGTGGTTCTTTTGGTAGCGGAGCTGTGAGTGTTGGCAGGTTGCCCAAACACGTCTTCATATCTTGGAATGCAGTTTCTGCTTCTTTCGTCCAGTTGAAATTGGACTTTTTTAAACAATTTTTTAATGTGTCCACGAAAGGAAAAGATTTGGACGCGTAGTTTGACAGGAACCTGTTCAAAGCTACAAGTCGTCCCATTAGCGTTTGTACCTCCTTGATCGATGATGGTGATGGCATTCGCTCAATTGCTTGAACTTTCTCTGGATTTGGACGGAATCCATCTTTTGTCACCACCACGCCGAGAAACTTTCCTTCCTCCATCCCGAAGGAACATTTCCCCGGGTTAAGCTTCATCCGCACACTTCGTAACTGATCAAATGTTTTCTGTATGTCGAGTAACATTTGATCCTCCTCTCTACTTTTGATCACCAGGTCGTCAACATATACTTCTAGGTTTACACCGATTTGCTTGACAAAAGCGGTGTCCATTAGTCTTTGATACGTTGCCCCTGCGTTTTTCAGCCCGAACGGCATTTTGGTGTAACAAAAGGTACCCATGTCTGTGCGGAAGGCGGTTTTGTCCTCGTCTTCTTTGGCCATTTGTATCTGATGATAGCCCTTGTAGGCATCGAGGAAGCATTTAAATCTGTATGGCGCCAAAGAATCGACTTTTAAGTCAATCTCAGGCAGTGGGTAACAGTCTTTGGGGCATGCCTTGTTTAAATCTTTATAATCGACGCACATGCGCCATGTGCCATTAGACTTCCCCACCATGACCGGGTTTGCTACCCAAGTTTGGTATTTGCTTTTGCGCAATATACCGGCCTTCAAGAGTTCTTCTACTTGCTCGTTCATCGCCTTTGTTTTTTCTGGCCCCATGCTTCGTTTCTTCTGAACGACAGGTTCCGCATTCTTGTAAACGTTAGGCCTGTGTTCCGCAACGTGTCGCAGAACCCCGACCATGTCTGATGGTTTGAATGCGAAAATGTCCATATTTTTTGTCAGCAGTTGTTTCAGGTGAGTGCGGATGGGGTCAGAAATTGCATGGCCGATGACAACTGTTTGTTCCGGGAATAGGGGGTTAATAACCCATTTTTCCGGTTCGGTCCGAACAGTTGGTTTTGCTTGTTTTGAAGGCCTGGATGTTTCTATTGCATGACACGTTTTATTTCCCTTGATGAACGCGACTCCTGTTCGCGTTGGAAAACCCATTATCTGGTGCGGTGTAGAAGCATTGCAATTGAACTTTGCCAGTCCTTCTCGTCCTAGTAGGATGTCATGTGAAGAATTGACAGGGAGCACGGTGAAGTCGCACGTTTCGGTGCGTGAGTGTTTCCCGTCCGAGAGTGTTACCGGGAAAGTGAGCGTGCCTGATGTATTGCAAAATACATCGGTTATTTGTACATATTTTGAGTCGTTATCGAGTCAATGTGTGTCGTTTATATATATTTTTCAGATTCTATTTAGTATTTTATGTGTCACAGGAATCCGGATGGCAAAAGAGGCAAATTTATGCATAAACGGTGCTTTACGAGGTCCCGGATGAGTCACAAATGGAAAGAGAAGATAAAAATAAACAAAATTGGAAAAATTAGCCCGTCGTGTCACGCGACAGACTCCCCAGCACCCCGTCGTGTCACGCGGCGCTATGCAGATTCACTTTGAGGGCGTCGCGTGACGCGACCACTTACCCAGGACCCCGTCGTGCTACGCGATGGCCACCAGGAAGCCCAAAATTGTGTTTTTCAAGCCCAAATCGGATTTTAAAACCCTAGAACGAAATTTTAAGCTTCATTCTGCACTTTTGGACGAAAAAGAGCTGCTTGGGAGCACTTGGAGGTGAGAGAAAGGCGAAGGGTCAAGATTTTGAGCATTGGGATTGAGAGATTCGGGTTTTAATCATTCGGTTTCTTCATTCCTTTGTTCTTTTGAATTGCAAACTATGTTTCTTGAACTTAGAATTGATTTTATTCTTGTTTTGAACATGTTTCTTGGCTAGACTTTCATTACTACTTAGGTTATGATGAATACTCATGATTGAATGAACGTTTTTTATGGTTTTTTGGAACTTTGACTATGGGTTGATGATTTAGTAAAGACTTTGATTATTTTTGATCTGGTGTAGATGCGTACTTAGTTTTGTTCAATTGATAATTATTTACTCCACATGCGTTTTTGTGAATGTCTTTCATGTATGAATGCGTGTTAGGTTGTGGACTTTGTGTTAGCAACTAGTTTATGGTAAATTGCTAGTGTTTTCCATAGGAGTGATTTTTGTTGATTGGGTAGTTCTAAGTATTCTTCCAATTCCAATAGCTGTAAGGTGCGGGATTGTCGATATGTCTAGGGTGTTAAATTGCTAGATTTAGATGCTTTGTAAGAAGATCTTCCTAGTTTCCCTACCACTACTTGCGTATCGAGTCAGGTCAGGTTTTCTATAGTTACCCCTTGCACTTTTAGTGTAGTGAGGCTTTCGCGCTGTAAGGTAGACTGTCTAGCGGGTACTTTATCATCAGAGTAGGTAAGCCTGTAAGGGTAACCTCTCAATCGGTAGTTTAACGGCTTATAGGTAACCTTAGGTTTCTCCTTGAGAAGGGTCGAGGGTCCTCTAGTTTATCCTGTAAGTTTAGTATCTAAAGATCCCGGTTCCATAGCTAGTTCCATAACCATAAAAGTTCGTCAGTCATGAGTAGGATTCTAATCTAGGTAGTATTCTCACCATCATTTGAATTTGGTTCAGCTCTGTTTACGTCTTAAGTTCAGTTTAGTTTATTTTAGTTAATCTTTATTTTTCTTGAATTTAGTTTTTTAGTAAACCCCCCCTCTAAAATAATAAATAGTTTTATTTCAGTTTTAGATAAGTTTTCGAGTCTAGTTACCGTTTTCCATTAGAGTCCTGTGGGTTCGATATCCGGACTTACTATAGCTTTACTAGAGTCGATAGGTTCACTTGCCTGTCAGTAGTTTAATTTTAGAGAGTCTAGAGTATTACTAGGTGTCTAGTTTTAGGTTTAATTTAGTTATTTTTATTAAACTACTTTTAGCACATCAGTGCCCAATGGGTAAATGGATTCATGGATAAAACCGGAGATCGGTTCCGTTGTTGGTACTATTCTCTTCTTGTCCTCCTCATCCAGCTGGTCAAAACACTGCTGGTACATGATATCAGTGCTCCTGCCATTATCCAGGAACATGTATCGTGTTCGATAATGGCCAACAACCCCTGTTATGATTAATGGAGCTGTGGAGCATGCTCCACCTTTTACCCTTGGCATAATCACCTGTTCCTCTTTCCAGGAATCATTCTTCGCCTCGATGAAGGTACGCTTATGACTTGCGTTCCTGTGAATCATGTTGCATGTGTTGCGGGAGGCGCTGTAGACATGATGCGCGTTGAGATTGCGTATCTTCTTTTGGGAGGGTTCTCCTGCTTCTGTGTTGTCTCTCTGCTTTCTTCTCATGTTTTTAACAAGATGCGTCAGTTGACCAGATTTGATTGCGTTTTCGATTTCCATCTTCAAGCTATAACAGTTGTCTGTCATATGACCGTGGTCCTCGTGGTATTCACAGTACTTTGACCTGTCCACGTTTTTCCTGTCACTGCGAAGCTCTTGCGGCTTTGGAAACTGGATCTGTTCTGTTTTTAACACCTCGGATGGTGTTTTGGACAATGGTGTCCAATCATAGTTCTTCTTTGAGTGTCCCTTATGATCGCGGGATCCTCTGGAGCTCAGCATGTTTCTTGCATCTTGTGAGGAAGAATATTTTCCTTCCTCTGCCGCGCCTGAAATTCTTGACCAAACGGACTGCTTGCCCTTTCCTCTGTTATTTGACGGTCCATGATAACCGTTACCTTGTTGTGCGTTTTTGTTGCGTTGGAAAGAGCGCCCTGAAGACGCGTAAACTTTGGCAGCTTCAATTACTTCATCCCAAGCTTCCGACACGCCGTCTTTGCCGGTTAAGCATCTCATCAGATCATCATTTCTTACCCCATGTATAAAGGCTGCGCGGGTAAGCTCTTCTCCGCATCCCAGTTGGAGTGCTTCCTTGTTGTATCTGACTATGTAGTCTTCCAAAGACTCATTATCGTTGCGCGAACACAAGAGGATATGGGCTTTGTCCTTTTTATGCTTGCGCAAATGAGAGAAATGGTTTTTGAACTTCCTTATTAGGTCATCGAAGTCAACGAGACTTCCAACCGGCAAACTCTCGTACCAAACTTTAGCTGCCCCCGTTAGGGTTTGTACAAATAGGTGACACCAGGCTTGCACTGGCCATAATTTGGAGCTGCCAGCGCAATCGAATGCGTGCAGGTGATCATCAGGATCACGCAGGCCATCATATCTTCCAATGGTACTTGGTAACTTACATTCTTGCGGCATTGGTGCCTCTGCAATTCTTGCACAGAACTTCGAACGTTCTGCGAAAGTTTTTGGTCTGTATGGCTTGTACAGATCATCATCTTTAGGGGCCAAGCTACTAGAATCATTCTCTCACTAACTAATCTGCCTAGCTCCCATAGAGGAGCCTACGAGCTGCTAAAGTATCACATCACCAGCTCATGAACTCTCCATAATTACACACAATAAAGCTGTTAAGCTCCCCTGCTGAACTCGCGAGCTCCCCTAACGGAGCCCTGGAGCTGCCATATCTGCAGTCTTCATATCCATGGTTCTAATAACCAACTTTCAGCCATCGAGTTAAGCAGCCTGAAATCACCTCGGCTGCTAGCTAACCGCCGGGTTTCAACCACCACCTCCTCTCATACTTCGTATCCCTCATTTACTCCTTTATATTTACTTTTATGTACATTTCTTGGGATAAATCACTAATGTTGAGCGTCGGAGGGTGGTCCAGAGACCCCGGTCTCTGGACCCCTTCTAACGAGTTGTTCGTGGTGCAGGTACATGCTCGGAAGGTGCTAGGTCCAACCCGAAGAGACATCCATACCATCTCCATGCCTTATTCTTGTTGTTTCAACAATATCCATTTTAAGTTTTATACCATTTTCTATAGAAAATTGGTTTCTAGATTGTGAACCTGTGAGCTTGCAGCCTCACAACGATTGATTCACAGAACGTTTTTAGGGAAATGGAATTTGTTAAAGAAAATGATATTTGAAGAAACAAATAGTCTCACCTCCGATTAGGGATGGTAAGATTATGAGTTACTACAGAGTTGATCCTTCACTAACAGCTACGGCTTAGGGATACCTGCAAGTAAGAGTGAAAGTATGGGTGTGGAGACGACTACTCGAGGTAGTTGTTTATAACAAAAACGGGGTGAATGGGGATACTATCTAGTATGATAGCTCTCCAGGTCAGTAGAAAGTGTCCTCTCCAATTGGGGGTGTGATCCCTTTTATAGGAGAGTCCGTATGCCACCATTACCCAAGTCCTAACCGTGGTTAGGTTGTCTCCATCACCCTTAATTATGTTAATACGGTGATATATGGAAAGCTAGATTAAAGGAAACAGTGGAATCGAATGCCGCCTTAACTGGTGTAGTTACGTGATTCATGCATGACTATTGACCATGCATGATATTCGCCTTGACTGGTCCTTGACTATTGACTGTGAATTTAATGAGCTTTGACCAGATCCTGCGCATGGCTTTCTTCCGCGCGCCAGCGTTGTGCCGGGTTTGGGTATGCGGAATTGTATATTCAGTACCCAATCCCATCAATATTAATCCCACTGAATCTGTGAGCTTGCAGCCTCACAGCCTCTCACTGAAAATGATATTAGTGCCTTTGCGTGTGTTTGGTGTGGGTGTGTAGCTTCGAATTCGGGTTCGTAATCATGGTGTTAGGCGCTAATTTTTTCGGCATGTCATAGTCCTTTCGTGTTTGGTTTTTCAGTGTGGGTTTTTTTCTTGGGGGTTCGTAAATATGTCTTCATTATAATTATGTTTATGCAGTGTTTTGGGTGTGTGTGTGTGTGGAGAGGGGGGGGGGGGGGTTAGTCACGTGTGTGTCTTGGTGAGAATTGTTATGGGTTAAATTTGGGTAATAATTGTGTGGCACTAACAATCCCGGTTGTACAAAGTCGGTTCGCGTTCTCAAGTTCGTTTCGTGTTTGTTTTTCGTTTCTTGGGGGGGTTTTGTTCTGCAACTTTGGTCCCAGGTCTGGTAGAGTTCCGTAGCAATTGGCACAGTTATTTTATAAGTTCCGAGGCCAGATTCTTGCGTTTGCCTATAATGATCACCGTAAAGGATAGAGTGTTGATGGCTTATTGTGTTGCTAATTGACGTTTTTATGTTCCGTATCTCACAATTGCAATCTGCGCCTGCAGCATAAAGGTTTGGAGTGCAGCACGTGTATGCGTTTAATGTTTTCTTATGTCACACATGGGTTAGATATGTTGCAGCAGAATGGGTCAATTTGGGTAAGTCAAGCAAGGTTGCTAAGATGGCTCAGATAGTATGATTGGTGCCTTATAATCAAAGGTGTTACGGATCTTTGCGTTGTTACATCACATATTTTCCCCAAATTATTTTAGTTAATAAAAAAAAATGTGTGTTAAACAATATAGGTTTTAACCACCTTAAACTAATAATTATTTAACAAAATCATTGGATTCCTGACGTTTCGAGTGTTTTAAAATTTTTTCTTAACACTTTTAATCTTGTGTAATCATAATATATATATATATATATATATATTATATAAATATAGTTATGTTTCTGCAGTGTTTTGGGTGTGTGTGGGGGGGGGGGGGGGTTAGCGTCACGTGTGTGTCTTGTGTGAATTGTTATGGGTTAAATCTGGGTAATAATTGTGTGGCGCTAACAATCCCGGTTGTACACAGTCGGTTCGCGGTCTCAAGTTCGTTTCGTGTTTATTTTTCGTTTCTTGGGGGGTTTTGTTCTGCAACTTTGGTCCCAGGTCTGGTAGAGTTCCACAACAATTGGCACAGTTATTTTATAAGTTCAGAGGCCAGATTCTTGCGTTTGCCTATAATGATCACCTGAAAGGATAGAGTGTTGATGGCTTATTGTGTTGCTAATTGACGTTTTTATGTTCTGTATGTCACAATTGCAATCTGCGCCTGCAGCATAAAGGTTTGGAGTGCAGCACGTGTATGTGTTTAATGTTTTCTTATGTCACACATGGGTTAGATATGCTGCAGCAGAATGGGTCAATTTGGGTAAGTCAAGCAAGGTTGCTAAGATGGCTCAGATAGTATGATTGGTGCCTTATAATCAAAGGTGTTATGGATCTTTGCGTTGTAACATTGCATATTTTTCCCAAATTATTTTAGTTAATAAAAAAATGTTTGTTTTAAACAATATAGGTTTTAACCATCTTAAACTAATAATTATTTAACAAAATCATTGGATTCCCGACGTTTCGAGTGTTTTAAAATTTTTTCGTAACACTTTTATTCTTGTGTAATCATAGTATATATATATATATATATATATATATATATATATATATTAATATAGTTTGTATATAAAAAAATGCTTCTAAAAAGAATAGGTGCTGGAGCCGGGACTCAAACCAGCGTCCAACCCTCTTCAACAACATGCACAAACCATCTGGGCTATGCCTCTATATTGATAACTAGGTTAGAGACCCGTGAACCTCACGGGTGAAATTTTTTAAAATAAAACATCTTATCGACTAAATAAAATTAAACAACCTTTATAAGAGCAGTGTTCAACTAAAAGCATAGTTGTCAAAGCGCTTAGGCGCACTCAAAGCGCATAGGCCGAGCCCGGAGCCTAGGCGCAAGACGCATAAAAAACGACGGCTTTTTATAATTAAGCGCATAGTATAAAATACATTTTTAGCGATTCTAGAGATGTTTTAGGCTTGTTTAGGGCTACTTTTGGATGTTTTAGGGTTGTTTAGGACATGTTCATGACTCATTTAGGATTTTTAGAGGTTTATGCAACTTTTAGCCTGAATTTGGCCGGAAATCAGCCCTGATAGTGCGCCTCAGTGCCTAGGCGCGCGCCTCAAAGGGCGCAGCGCACTTGGTGGGCCTCAAGCCTAAGCGCTCGCCTAGGCACGCTTTTGACAACTATGACTAAAAGTTTAAAACATACGATGAAAGAAAATGTAACATGAAAAACTAATATCCTATCCAAGTATGACGTAATGTTTTTTTTTTGTACTCGTGAAAATATTAAATTGCATGACGTGTTCGATGAAACATTAAACATGTTCGATGCATGCGTATTTAAATGACGATAAGAAGAACACATGATATAAAAAACACTGGGCCGATATATGTAACATTAACTTCTTATATAGTGGAAGTCAGTGAAGCTGAAACAGAAACTGAAATAGCGCGCAAGTTTTAGAAACCTTAAGGAACACAAAGAGGAATCAAACTGTTTTAAGAGATTAATGTTGGTAGTTAGCATACAGTTAAGTTTTGGAGAAATTTAGGTGTTTGTTTTGCTTATGTCTTCTGAATGGCGCAACTTTCTTAGATGTTGAGCTCTCTCTTAAGAGTTCTGCTCCTTTTCACCCTTTTGAAGTGTCATTGCAGTATGCTTTAAGAATCCGCAATCGGCTTCTAAGACTCTAAATCTTTCCTTAATTTGGGGTACCTCTCTTTTTAGGGTTGCCCTGCTTTTTTGCACTGTAAATCCACAACTAAAAATAAAAAAAAAATTAATTAAATAAAAACCATTAATAAATTTAAATGAAAAACATTAAGTGTTTTAGAATCTGTATCTTTATATTCATCTTCCCTTTCATCATCCATTGAAGACAATTCAATGTGGTTTTCAATATCCCTCAACATGCTATAAAGCTGATGTTTTTCATTTTCAAAATCTAACAGTGGCTCCTCATATGTGTTCCCTTCATTTTCTACTGATGTTCTACAGTGGCTCCTCATTGACGAGCTCGCGTGCTCGTTTCTGATCACGCTTGTGGGCTCTTCATAAGCATGTTCAAATGGGGTCACGGGCTCGAGAGATTTCTCACCAAAAGATGACGAAGATTGAGATCTCCACTCGTGGTAATATTCATCTGCTTCAGCTTCGCGTTCATCCATACCTACTTTCCTAATGTCTCCATGTTTCTCCACATGTAACCGTGTGATCATTGCCATTGCATTGTTAGCTGCAACCACAGATGCACTCTTTCTTCTTCTAGCTCCATTGACAATGACTGAAGAGCCTTCCGGTCCAAAAGGGCTTGTTTTTTCAACTGTTTGAGACTTGAATCACCATCTCCGGATGTTTCATCGTTTGTTTCTGACAACTTAGATTGTTCTAGTGACACTTTTTTGGGAGCTTTGCCGGTAAACCTTGGATTAACGACCATTGAATCTGTGAGTGTGATCCCAAAAAACTTGTTGCTTTTTAGTAAATCTGAAGTTCTGCAAGACTCTTCGTTTTCTTCACAATCTGGTATTAGTGCCATTGTTCCAGGTTTCATATCTTCTGTGATGTCTACACATATGTTTAAAACCAAATGTGATACGATTAAAACCAAACATGTTTTAACCGTTATCCATTGACACCTTTATCAAAACAACTTACTTTTAGCATCCGTGTTGAATCCAAAGTCGTACTCTGGCAGCCTTGATCATGTTCGTTCTCAGGCAACGGTTCAACAATTAAACATAAACCAGTATTTAAACCTGATCCTGTTCGTTCTCAGGCAACGGTTCTTCAACATAATCATTCTCAAACGCATCAGCAGGAACCTCATTAATCCTAGCATGCGACTTCTGCGGATCCTTAACCAAAACATAAAGGTTAATATTTGCTTATTAACAAGGGAATTTAGGAGAGCAAGTAACATGATTTTAGCTACCTGTTTGACCCATTTGTTGACTATAAGACATATTTTTAATTATATACCATTATATATACCTCATCTTGCGTAGAACGCTAGACATCTCCTCACGCTTCTTTTTCGCCCTCTTGTGGGTGCGCAACTTTCGCTTGGCAACTTTGAGGGCATGTTTGTCTTTACCGAACTTAAGAAGTTCATTAATTCTCTTCTCATAAGGAGCAAACCCGACCACCTCTCTGATTAGGCTCCTCACAAAGTGTACTCTTTTACTTGTTTTCTGTAGTAAGCACCAACATATAAAAGAAGATGGTTGAGATTTGAAAATCAAATTTCTGTCTTTAATAAATAAATAATAAAATATATACACAAAAACTACAAAAGATTACTCACCCTTTTGTTTATGAACCTGTAGTTCATTGTTACTTTAAATTTAATAATATTTCTAATTTAATGCTGCAATAGGCTATTTCATTAAGTATCCCAAAAAATACAACCATTTTCTACAATAGTAAATTAGTGACAACTGAAGTATTAACATGTAATGATATTTTGATTTGAATTCTACATACGCATTCAATATTTGGATAATTCATACTTTTACATGTTGAGTGAATAAAAGTCATCAAGTTCATACGACCCTGTAGGGGTAATATGACACGCATTAGCTCTTTGTTCTAAGTATTTGAATCTAGGCCATATGACCAGTATAAGCGAAATATATCCGGGTCATTCGACCCATGAATGTAAACAAACAGATCTATCCAGAATATAAACCTTACCAAGTCGCAAGGCTTTGATAATAAAAATAATGATTTGTTCCCACATTCTACTCTTCACAATAACCCGATCCATCCACAAACACCTTATGTCCTTGACCATGGTTATAACCAAGAAAAAGCATAAAAGAAAACATATAAATTCAAATAATGAAAAATTAAGACGTTTAGTGATTTACAATCAACAAAAATTCAAGAACACAGATGACGCTACTTATAATTACCTTTTGACCAGCTTTGACCGCGTCTAACTTGGTTGACCAAGTTAACCTCCTCACCAAATAAATAATTTAGCTAAAATGGGAATGAGCCAAATCTACCTCCAACGCTCTAGCTTCAAATGTTTTAAACCAGCCCTGTGTCACAATCAAAAAGTGAACAACGTTATCTACCAATCGCAAAAAGAAACCTGTAGCATAAAATTGAAGAGCAAATAAGCATGAAGATGGAGTTTTTTGTAAGGGCAGATACCTTCTTTGGACACAATTAATTACAAAGATTTGGGTTTTAAGTCTTTCAACTGAAGAATCCCTGTAAAATTAGATTTATATCAATTTAATCAGCGATAAAATTATCACCATTAATTGGAATTTATCAAATATAGTTTTCAATATAAAAGAAAATGACTACCGTTTTGCTAATAGAATGTATGGAACCCAATCCATTTTCATCTGCTTCTTGTCAATAATTTTTTCAGACGCCATTTGTACAGAGGTGTGTCCAATCTTATCCGAAGGTGGAAATGGAGACACAACTTGTTCAGTAGATTTAATCACATATATATATCACCATAGAAGCATGTCTAATTGAATGGTAGCATAGAACAGTAATGAAATGGTGCTATGTTATCATATTGAAATAAAGGGGAAATTTTCCAAAACTACACAAAAAGAAAAAAAAACTTTACTTCATGTTTACGGTGACCTTCCTCTTAACTTCATGCAATGGATCTGGATAACAATCAGTTAAACTTGTTAAAATAGTTTTGAGTGCACAATACACAATGAGGGTACATCGTATAAACTGTTAAGTGAACAATTATGCTAGAAAGTAAAACCGCTGAACTCCCACTATGTAATCTGCCAACTGACTTGTTCATGGGTCCTCTGTCAATACTCACTACATATTAACATACTCTTTGCATTTATTTTTTTTTCATACTAAAATTTCATAATATTACCATCCAGATTATTATAAGTCTGGTTCCAAATTCACCTTGTTCTTGGTCATCTTTAGGTAGTCCTGATAATGTATTCAAAGTAAATAAATAAGAAAGATACCAAACTTATATCAATGAGGATACATTGGCAGTTAACTTACCAAGCCATAGAACCCGACCATCGATATGATCCAACTAATCAATTGCCTCCACCATAGTTAAGAAAATTAGTCAAAAATTAATAAACTAACATCATGAAGAATCAAAATCCATAATCAATTTCGCACACAATCAACGAATAAGAAACGAAATCAGTATAGGTACCTTGTAGCAGCATCAGGAAAATTGTTCGTACCTTGTAGTAGCATCAGGTACCTTGTAACATCTCTAACTAATTCACATATTGTGATTGGGATTAGTTTTTGAAATTGAGTCTCAGTCTAGCAAAGTAATCAGGTTGTATGGAATGAGGGGTGAAGAACATTTGGGTTTTCATCCATTGAGAATTGGAAAAAAAACACGATGGTAGGGGAGAGAATGGAGAGAATGAAGGATTAGGGTTTTGGTTGAGAATAAGGAAATAAAGATGCGTAGGGTTACCTAGAAGAAGAAGATAGACTGGTTTATTGATACGCTAACAGTTAACGTAGGGTTTTGTGTGACGTTGGGGATACAGAGAAGAAAAGTATATGCGACTTCTGGAGAACAGAGCGAATGGAGAAGAGGATTGAAAGAAAGAAAGAAAATGTAGGGTTTTGTGTGGCGGGTTATAATCTTGGATCGGGTCGGGCACGTGTTTTATTCTAGTTGATTGTTAGATAGACACGTGTAATCCTACTCAGAGCCTATGTGGAGGCCCTAGTAAGAAACAAGTGGAGCCCTAGTTACTCTTTTATTAGTGTAGGTAGATTATTCAGATTCCTTAATCTTTAAACAAACTAAGTCTTGAACTTAGTCAAACTTGAAAAGTCAACACCCAGTTCTCCATCAATCAATTAGGCTCAATCATAGGATGATTTGATTCAATTAGCAGCTATATCTTGGTCGTCTGATTAGTCTCAACCTTTCCTAAGATAATTCACGCGTATTACCTTGATTAGGAGATCAATTAGTCAAGATTATAACCATTTATAAACCTTCCTTAACTAGATCATGCAATCGACATGTATAGATGATACCAGGCCAATTCCTCGTATCCCAACAACCTAAAGGAGCCGATTAACAGAACCCCAATACATATTTCATTTTAAAAACCCCCGAGCTATCAGATTTTAAGATTTTTTTGTGCGATACTTACTTGGGCCGATTCAATCTCGTTGTCGTACTGTAAGTTCGATCATTCTACATGGTTAGATTCAGAATTTTGTGTAGATTAATAGCCCTATACTTTTGTAGTTTATCTGTGTTGAATTCGTAGTTAATTGAATGGATTAGAGTTAGGGTTTATAAGGATAATAAATTGGGGATTTTGTTGTTTTTAGGTATTGTTTAAATAAGATGCGAATCTAAAATAACCAACAAACACCCACCCAGACCAGTTGGTCTGGGCGTGATCTTGCACACTGATGGCCCCAGTTTCGACCCCCGTTAGGGCCGGGTCTATGCAATAATTTCTAGTTTTTCTTTTCTTTTTTTTTTCTTTCCCTATTATTCAATTAATATATATAAATCCTATTAATTATTAAAAATAGTAAACATAGTCCAATATTTTTATGAAAATTATCCTAGCTTCATTAAACCCTAAAGTTTATATTTATGATTTTATTTTTCTGGAATATAATTATTTATTATTTTTAATCCATTTGTTTATCTTAAAGCATAATTAATTCATAAAAGAGTTTTGGTAATTTTATTTCTGTAAAAATATTAATTTATTTTCTGTAAAAATATTATTTATGGAGATATTCCTAACCATATAAAGAGTTTTGGTAATTTTATTTTCTGTAAAAATATTATTTTTATCCGTTTTTATATTTTATTTATATTTAATTGATTAAATTCAATTAAATCCTGTTTTAAATAAAAATGATATGGAAAATAATTTATAAAATTATTTCCCACTTGTAACACATATAAATTACTATTCAAAAATTAAAAAAAATGATATTTTTGCACTTTATTTGTATTTATTTCCTTATTATTTTGTTATTAATAACAATAAATACATTTAAAATATACAAAATACCAAAATTATAAGTTTTAAAATTCTTAGACTTATTTTATTGAAATGACTTATAACTTCCAAAATTATTTTGATGTATTGACTTATTCCATTAATTCCTACCTTTATTTCATATTAAATCTCATAAAGTCTATTATTTAAATTCAAGTTATTTCATATTTACACTTTCAATTATTTTACATGTTTTCATAATTTGAAGTAATTGTTAAAAGATAATTGAGCTATAAAAATTCCTTTAAATAATTAAAATGATTTAAAACTAATTATAGTTAAATCCAAAAACTCTAGAATCCCCTAATTTAGTCTACAAAACCCTAAGCGCCTAACGCTAGGTAACTTAGACTCTAAGTTCAATTCCTTACAAATTATTATTTATTCATTTAGGTTAATCATCCTTGGGATATGCTAATTCAAACTTTGTGGTTCGACATATTTCAAGATATTACGCAAACGTTGAGTTTACATAGCACCTTTTTCTGATTTACATTTTGGGGTGAAACATGTTTAAACATTTTATACACTATCATTTACTCATTCTATCATTTGACTGTAACAAAAAGACACAGTACAATCATTAACATTGATCAAGCCGCATGTTTAGATTATAGCGTTATAGGTCTGACAAACCTATCCCCCGCATAAATTCAGGGATGATCGATAACAGTTACACTTTTACTAACTTGCGAGTTAGGTCTCAGTCGACACAAGGTTTGATTGTACAAAAGACGCATTGTTACATGTCAGACTCATATTCTATCATTACTCACTATTATACTTCAACTATGATTGCTACACAACATATTGTTTTCAACTATATGCAAAACCTATGTATTCTCACCAACTATTTATAGTTGCCCCCCATCTTTCCAACTCAACATGTTTCAGGTTTTGCTTGCTATTAGAAGTTGTACAAGTCTTGGATCACATAGGAGCTTTGGACCTAGTTTATGTAAATCAAGTTTATGTATTTATTAAATTGTATGACAAATTGTAAATTGTTAGTAATATTCAACTTCCATCTAGTACCATGAGCTATTGAACAATCATCACTACGTGACACCTCGATGTTTCCGCCATCGGTTGGGGTGTTACATGCGTCTTGGTGGATCAAAATTAAATGCAAGCAGCTGGTGGTATAGGAGGACAACTTGAGTCTTCCATACAGTGGTTTGGTGTTTATGGTATTGGTGTATAAACAACAATAGGTTGCAGGTTTTTGTATATAGTTAGTGGTAGTTGTATGTTTTTTTCTCTTTGTTTTCTTTTTGGTGGCTGTATTGCTTGTCCCTAGCTAGAGTTTGTTGGTGGTTTAATGAAATGGTGTTTTGTTGACCGTTAAAAAAAAAATCCCACTGAAAATCAAATGACAAAATTACTTCTTGGTTTTCTTCCTAGGTATTAGGGAAAATCACCAAATAAGACATGTTGACCACCTTTTTTTGAACGGCTCATTTTATTAAAACAACGCCAACCCACAAAACGGGGCGGCACACCAAACAAGACAAGACACTATACACTCATGAATTTACACCACTAATCCTGAAATTACACCAGTCATCCCAAGTCAAAGAATCTAACTTCGCTCTAGACTTAGCCCATAAAAACCCCGTATCTTTAACCTCGCCAATAATATCTACCATCCTAACCTTCTTATCATCAAACTTGAGACCGTTTCTAGCCCTCCATATGCTCCAGAAGCCAATGATAATGATCCCATGGAATAAATCTTTCGCTCTCCCTGTCAACCCAATATAATTGTGGATCTCTAATAGGTCAATAATCGAAAAGGGGAACAAATTCTGAACTCTGCACCACTTTGACACATACTGCCACAAAATGGATGCGAAAACACATCCCGTAAACAAATGATCCACCGTCTCTTCAACTTCGCCACAGAGCGGGCACATAATATCCGCAACCAAGATGTTACTGCGCCTCAAAGCATCCGCAGTCGGAAGCCTATCCAACTCCGCTCACTAACCGAAAATATTGCACTTTTTCGGTATCCATTTGCACTATTCAAAAAATTTAATGTTGCTGAAATCGACCTCGTCATAGAACAGATTCCTAACAGCCCAGACAGAAAACTCAGCAACACTGTTCCCAACCCATTCCCAGCCATCCGCTGCAGCAGAGATGACGATGCCTTGCAACCTCGAGCTGAGCACTTCCTATTCAGACCACTCTTTGACTGAAGATAACGACCTTTTCCACATCCATGACAACAGCGTATCATTATCAAACCTGACCAACCTTTCGCCAACCTTGCACCTCTTGTGTTTTTCCAATTGAAACAATCTGGGACACACATCATTCAGCGGCTCGTTACATAACCACGAGTCAATCCAACTCAGACGTGTTCTCGCCATTACCCACCTTCCCGTTGAAGAATCTTCTCAAAGGTGGGGGCAAACATGTTGACCACCTATCTTGGTAAAATGTACATTGACCAACTTAGAGAGTGTTTGGGATTGATTTTTTAAAATAGCTTCTGCGTTTTAGGTAAAATGTACATTGACCAAGTCAGAGTGTTAGGGTGAAGCTTCTTTTAAATTATTCCGTTTTTGGTAGCCTAAAAATTCATTTCAAAACTCAACCCCAAACACTAAAAACTGATTATTTGCGTTTTCAAAACGCAATAATCTAAAAATCCATTTCAAAACACAACCCAAACACCCCCTTAGTTAAAAATTGCAGATTTCTAAAATCAAACGGTAACAAAATTCTTAGTTAAAAACTAAACAAAACTGAATAAAGTCGCATCTCTCTCACACACACTAATGTATAGTCTGTATGCGTGGCAAGAAGAATAAGGGGCGTTAAGTAGCGTTAATTCGGTCATTGTTCATACACTTCCTTTATTAACATGTAGAATTTCCCATAGTATACATTGTGAAATGTGACTAAAATGTCAAAGCTTGCTATCAGATCACCATAGATTTCCAATATTTTTTTAACGGATCATCAAGAACCACTTTTTTTTTTAAAAAAAAAAACAACAAAACCTCAATTAACAGTTAACAAGTATAAAGTGATTTGAATCAAAAACCCCAAAACCAAATCCTCAATTAATCCCCAATTCGGATACCATCATATGACCTTAGACCGAAATAAAAACTAAAAACCAAACTAAACATTAACATTAACCTGGAACTCCAAGTCTTGCAGATTGTGGGGCTTCATCGATCAAGGAACACTAACATCAGATAGTCGATGACACATGTATTAGGCATCAAGACTAAATCTAAGCCAAACAAAACAATAATAACTCGGAAAGATTATATCATATACATATAATTATAATTTTTGTCCTTTATAAACCTCAAATTATGAATAAGGTCTTTTAAAACTTTTACTTTCATCTTTTTTTTTTCAATAGTCTGCTACAGGTTTTGTCCTTTCCACTAACTAGGTTAGAAAACTCAGTTAATTGAGATCATGCGCAAGGAACATGAGGGCTAATTGGTCTTTTTTTATCTATAAAGGACAATTCTTGTAGTCTAATTATGTGTGTGTTAAAGTTAAAAAAAATCAGCCAATCACAACCAAAAGCAAGTGCCCCCACGCCATGCCTCTTCTCCCCGCCTCCCCCTTCCCGCCCCTCCGGGGCGGTGTTCAAGCCCCTTCCTGCCCCTCTTCCAAGCCCACTCCGGGTAGTCTAACAAAACCATTTATATACAAAATTACATTGTGTATATTTTTTTTCTAAGTTCTTTTTTTTTCTTCTTCTCTACCACCACCATCACCATCTCCTGTCATCACCACCTTGCCAACACCATTACCGCTACCTCAAAACCCTAATCTACGTTCTCTAGGTCGAGATCGTTAGACTCGTCACCATTCTCCCCATCTTACAACCTCTAACCCTTAAACCACTACCGCACACCAACTCTGTGCTTCACCACCGCCACCGTTCAAACCCTATCCTTCCTAGCCAAAACCCCACCTATAACCAACATCATCACTCATCTACAAACCCCTACCTTGCCCCATCTGTTGCCATCACTATCCCTCCACCACTAATCAACCTACCTTTGCAGAACCCACAACCACCATACTCCATCGTCCAGCCCCAAACAAAACCTTACCATTCTCCGCCTTCATCACATCCAAAACCCCTCACCTTTTAACTTCTTACTGCATCTCCACCCCTGCAAACCCCCTTCCCTACCTTCACCATTATGCTCGGCTCGATTTAAACCATAACCCTCGATGTATAGGTGTATAGGGAAGGAGGGCGATGGTGGCAAGGACTATGGTGGTGGCGGCGTTGGTGGTTTGTGGCTTGAATAGGAGGGAGAGACGAAGAGAAAGAGAAAGTGTGAGAGTGGTGGTGGTGGAAAATGGTAGTGGTGAATGGTGGTGGTGAGTGGAGATGAGAGAGAGGAAATAACTAAGGCTGATGTGTGGGTGACACACATGAACAATTTTCCTTTATAGATAAAAAGACCAATGTGTCTTGCACATGATCTAACTTAACTTGGATTTTTTTAACCCAGTTAGTGAAAAGGACAAAACCTGTAGCAAACTATTGAAAAAAATAGGACAAAGAATGAAAGTACAACTTTTAAAGGAGCCGATCCATAATTTTGAGGTTTATAAAGGATATAAATTGTAATTTTGTCTACTGTATATGTATATATCCCAATCTATATATTATTTTGCACTAACATAATTAAAATCAACCTATTTGTTCTTACTCTACTGCATAGCCTTTCATTTAATCATATGAAAAAATTGACAAATAATTGCAAAATATAGCAAGAAAGTTAAAGGATTGACATATCTATCTATATCTATATCTATACTACTATATAATGGGTGCTTGATGGCTAAGAAGGTAAATTTACATCTTTTTTTAAGATGGCATATCAAGAGTCTTAGTATAAGTCTATAATTTTTGTCCAATTTCTTCCTTTTATGCCCTCTTGTACAACATTTAATGCCAATTGTATATGTATCTAATACATACTTTATATTCATCTCAAGATGTAACTCACCCTCATAAAACACAATAAATCTTAATTGAATGCTTAATATTAAGACCTTTGAGTGTCCATGAAGTGTATATGTATCCTTACCTTCTCATGTCTCAAAAATTACATGCTTCCCATTCTTCTCATCTCCAATCATAGAGAAATAGAATATGCTTCCCATTTATCTGTGAAAAGGGACGACTAAGCATGTGGACATAGGTTAGCGCCTCTTACTAGCAGGCTTTAATGGATGCGCGCAAGCATATCGAGCGTGAAATGGAACGATTTATGATTTGTGAAAAGGAGAAAAAGACGAAACCTTTCTGCCTGGGTCATCAGCCTAAAACAGTATGTATTGCATTATTTTTTCCCAATAAAATATTGAACTTTGGCATACGCTTTTACTTTGTATTGGCTCAGTAACTTCAACTTGTTTTACTTTTCAAGAAACTCATCTTACTAATATCATTACTTGACATGTCTAGGTTACTCATGATGCAAACCACGGCAAAGTTCATAGCTTTCGCATACAGAAAGAAACGCCATTTAACCAATTCTAGGTATTTTTCATTGCTCGATTTGTTTTACTGTCGATTTGTAATTTTTGGTCCTTTTACATTGTTAATAATATACCTTTAGGTGTTGGAAACATACACTTACTTATATTCATCAAATATTTATGGTGTGGTACAACATTGTAATTTTGTTTTATGTACAAATATTTAAGCATAATTTACAATACACTTAAAGCCAATTTAGAGGGATTAAAGTTGAACATTCATCAAACTTTTAAGACACTTTAGGGCCATCTTAATCAATTCAATTCATACTAACCTTTCATCTTCCTTGGTGGTACATCATAATGAATGCAATATTAACTACACAAATCATGATTAGTTCACATTCCAATCATCATTCATATAACATTGTTATAAAGAACAAATTCACTTTAACCAAAAATTTAATTTGGAAATTCGGAATCGTCTCTTCGAGTTCCATAACTCCATCTTATTGAAACTATAAGTTCTTCCATACTCATCACCCAGATGTTCGCATCTTGCTGGTTCTTCTATTCGATTGACATTCTGTTGATGCTGCTAAGGTTGGATTTCTATTTTATTGTTTTTATAGTTATATGTTCTTGATTTTTTTTGTGTTTCTTTGATTTTATAATATAAATTCAGTGCTATTTTTCAGGTGTCTATTTAAAAATTAATATGTGTTAACCCATACGGCTCCATAACATTAATATGACCAATACCCATTTATAAGGCCTAAGGAGCATATTTTTAAGGCCCAATCAGGGTACATAAATCTTCATGGACGCGATACACAAGATAATCAATTAAACTAAATATAGAATATCACATTTTATATTATCGCTCCCGTGGCAACGCGCGGGCTTCCTACTAGTAATAATAACAACCCTTGTGATCCATATTTTATTATAAACAAAACTTTAATAGCCAACCTCCTAGACTAAAGTAACCTTCAAAAGAAAAAAGCAAATAGACTAACATAATAAACAGTATAACAGAAAAAACCAACATGATACAAACCTAATGACCTATTACCAAACTGTATACAATATATAGAAAATCAAAACAAATGATAAATTAGAACCAAGAAAATACAAATAAACTGATACGGAGACAGTAACCACAGTAGCAACAGATATTCATTTTTCAAAGCAACATCGTCTTCTGATTCTTTGCCATTGCCTTATTTATGACCTTTCAAAACGTGTGATTTCAATATTAAACAAAAGCTCCAGTCGTCTACTACGGCAGGTAAAAGCACAGCCGGAGACAAAAGGCGTGCGGATACCGACAAACAATCATCATCATCACACAGCCACGCACACTCACCACAGCCACCGTTTCAAATCTATAACCCATTTTTTGACACACAATCATCACCAGGTAGGTGGCTTGTGCGTCGTGAAGTGGGGATCATATTAGGGTCGTGGGTAACCGGTGGAGATTGGGGGTAACCGATGAAAGAAAGAGAGTCAGGAGGTGTACGTGGAAAAGAGGGAGAAAGAAGTATACGGGAGATACATAATGAGGAGGTAAAGAAACGGGAAGAAAGCACGTGTGCCATGAGGTGTCACAAGAGAGTAAAATTTGGTTCCAACAAAGCTTCACAACACAATCACCAAAGTAACCTTGAAAGGTCAATATTTTTGCAAACATGGTATTGTTCAATTAATTGAAGTTTAAATATATTTGAATTGAATGAATTACCCATCCTATCTTAGGCCCAATGTTTAAGTATATTAATAAACCCAAACGACAGATAAAATATAAAAAAAGAAGATAAAGATAGCTTTATAAAATATATAAAGGAAGCTAATCCAACATCCCACGAAGTCAATAACATATATCTTCAGAATAGTACTAAACTATAAATACGAACTCGGTAACATATATCTTTATAAAACTACTAGACTAAAGACATAACCGGACAAAACATATACAAACCAACTCTAGAAAAATAGAAAATACTGAATCAAAGACTTTTGTTATTGATTTTGAATTGTGTTACAATTGACAAAGGGATGCACTTTAAATATAGATGTAAGACAACATAAAAAGGAAACAAATAAAGGTGATTGGGTAGAGATTGGGAACCAACGGTTCCTTTCCTTCTTTGTGGGAGCCGAGATTGCAGCACACATAAGAGAAATGATGATTTTAAATCTGACCCTAAAATACTTTTCTAACACTCTCCCTCAAGTTGAGTAGTGGGATTTCCAATGCTCAACTTGCCCAGACAACGGTTGAAAATTATTCCGTTGACGGCCTTGGTTAATATATCTACTAGTTGGTACTTTGAGTTGACGAAAGGAAGTTCAATAATTCCTGCCTCGATTTTTTCTTTAATAAAGTGTCTGTCCACTTCTTCATGTTTTGTACGATCGTGTTGGACAAGATTGTGGAAACGGTTTAGAACCGTTTACAGGATCGTTTAAACAGTTATAGCTCAGTTTTAAACGGAGATTGGAGACGAAACAAAAATAGATGAAAACCACGTCAACACAGATTCGTATTAAATCAGAAACGGTTACAGACACTGTCATTATTAGGCTAAACATCTATCTAGCTCGAGGCCATGGGAGATCGGGCATGATCTCCCCTAGTGAACTCTCAAAGCATAACTCTCAATCTTAATGAATCCTAAACATGAGATTGCTATTTATATACCACAACAAAAATCTTCATTCGTACTATCGATAGCACGAACGAGAGGCCATTCGTACCATACACAGCACGAATGAAAAACTTATTCGACTGGTTGACTTTATCAAATACGTCAAATCCATAAATGCCCTTATGGATCACCACAATCTCATGTATTACACCATATTCAGCTAAGACTCAACCCTAGTCTATTTGACAATGACGGCCACACACAAAGTGCATCAACAAAGATTCTCTGAAATCTGTATAGCAGCTTTGTTATCACACATTATCGTACTGGCTTCATTTTGAGAGAATCCGATTTCATTCAAGAGTTTGCGAATCCATAGAACTTCTGCTAAACCACGAGCAATTCCCCGGAATTCTGCCTCTGCACTAGAAAAAGCAACAACTTTCTGTTTCTTGCTTCCCTAGGTAATAATGTTCCCTCAGGTTTTCATAAAACAAGCATATCTTCCCCTAGAAAACATTTACAAAATAGTAAAAAGTGGGGTCATGAACTCACCTTAATTTCCTTGCTTAGCTAGCAAACAAAGCCCGAAGCTTTGACCGACTTGCTTGTACCCTAAATACCAACAAAGGACACCTTAAAGGCCTAACATAAATAAGCCTAGTTTATTATCCGGTTACAAGATATTTTATCTAATTATCTAGACTCGTGGGTACTTACCTAGGTCTTAAGCGTTTTAACTCATCGAACCGATCGCGACTTATCATAATTCATGTGATAACAAACGACATAGTACCCAAGTTGTGCACTTGTTACTATTCGCGTGAACCACAGTGGACTAATACCACGAAACGTATAACTCATCCCGAGCCGTATCTCATCTCGAATTTTGGATAATTGTATTTGTCTTGTATAATTATTTTTGGAAAATATATTTTGAGGAAATATAAATATAGTTATTAAAATCGATTAATAACAATGGTTACATCTTTTCCCAAATCTGAGTATTTTACAAATCTCAAAACTTTGTTTTTTTTTTTTAAAAAAAAAAGTTTTTCAAGTAAAATCGAACATTTATATATTTTTTAATTCGAGCATTAAACATTATTTAGTTACCGCAAACCTTCAAAAACTCGTCATACTTGACGCCCGGTAAAACTATATATTTGTTTTGAAAATATTGTCCGGAATATACTAAAACTAGCTGATTACCCCGGGAGAGTCCCGGGGTTGAAAAATGTAATATAACTTAATAAAAATGATAGAAGTAGAAAATATACCAATCGTAAACTCAGGCGTACGGATCATTAATTCCATTTGAGTTCACTGACTTGAACCTTGAAGCAAATGTGGCGATTCATAGCTCACTTAAGCAGTAGTTTCGGCTTTGTCTTCATACTTCTATGGTGACTAAAGAGTACAGATGAGGTTACGGTCTCCGTGCACATTGTCTACACGGCCTGTTACATAAAGACAAATTAGAATATAAGAAAAAGAAAAGAAAAGAAAAGAAACAGTGTTTGTTGAATTGCAAACCTATGATGATATTTACAAAAAGAATCAATACTAAATAACAGTGGATTAAAAAAAAAGAAATTTCAATCCATAATAATATTTATAATTCGATGTCTATTAGTAAATAAATACCTTAGCAGATGATGTTGCCTCTCCAAATGATCCTTTTTACCCTTGTTTCCCAAAACCTTAGTATAACTACATAGAAAGCGAATGTCAGAAGATTAGAATATCCCAAATAGTCCTCCAAATCCTTCCTTCAAATATAAACAAAGTAGACATATTTAGTTAACAACCTTTGCATTAAAAACATCTCATTTAAAGACCAAAGAAGCGAGCAATAATGTAGGTGAGCTTACTGATAATTCACACAAAACCAAATAAAAAAATCTCATTAAGTGAGCAATATTGCAGGTAAGCTTATTTGACAATTCACATAAAACCTAACAAAAAAAAATCTCATTAAAACATCAAAACAATCAATAGAGCTGAAATATGACATACCCTTTAGTTCCTTTCTCAAAATTATTCAGTAACATGAGCGAGATCCTCTCCTAATCAAGAAAAAAAAATGATCCAACTGACAAATATAACTTCATAAAGGCAAGTAATAGGACAATTAATCTTTATATCATAATGGAAATATTAAGTTCTTAAAGGTATGATAGCTTTAAAAAAAATCCTAGAATATGTTAAATAACATTTACCAACATGAATATGTATCCACTGGGGTGCTTGCTGTACATGTATGGATTTAAATTGGATTTGTAGAAAAAATTAATAATGGCAGCTAATAATCAAAGCGAAGCGGCACATATAATTTATAAGGAAGAACCCCAAGAAAGTTGTCTACACACCTGAAGAACGTAACATTCGTATACTTAAACATATGCAGAAACGCTTGGGTTTTTTCACCTTTATCTTTTGCTGCATAATGCTCAAATAACCAAAACCAAGAATAAGAATTCATTAGATTGGAATGGTGGGAATTTGTACGGTAATCTACTTTGACTAAATAAAGCAAAGATGTAATATTTTTTATATGTTCATACGATGGAACATATAATATCATATTATTATAACTGAAACATAAAAGAATCATAATGACATAAAACTAACCTTCTGTTGATGCAGGTTGAGAATGGAGATGGCAGCGACGGGGTTCGGAGTTGGGTTATAGATGGTGGGTTTGGGTGGACGACTTGACGGCAGCTAGGGTTGGAGTTGGGATGGGTGGGACTATGGGAGAGAATAATGAGGAGATGGTGGCTAGGGTTTTGAGGAGGAGAAGAATATAATGAGTTAATAGGGTTATATATTTATTAATTTGATTAAAAAACAAAAATTTAAAAAAACACTTGCACCACATTATGCCACGTGGCACTCTTAAGGGAAAGTTGGGGCCTTCATTGCACGCCACGTCAGCATATACGTTTTCTTTTATATATATAGATTATCTTTTGCTGCATAATGCTCAAATAACCAAAACCAAGAATAAGAATTCATTAGATTGGAATGGTGGGAATTTGTACGGTAATCTACTTTGACTAAATAAAGCAAAGATGTAATATTTTTTATATGTTCATACGATGGAACATATAATATCATATTATTATAACTGAAACATAAAAGAATCATAATGACATAAAACTAACCTTCTGTTGATGCAGGTTGAGAATGGAGATGGCAGTGACGGGGTTCGGAGTTGGGTTATAGATGGTGGGTTTGGGTGGACGACTTGACGGCAGCTAGGGTTGGAGTTGGGATGGGTGGGACTATGGGAGAGAATAATGAGGAGATGGTGGCTAGGGTTTTGAGGAGGAGAAGAATATAATGAGTTAATATGGTTATATATTTATTAATTTGATTAAAAAAACAAAAATTTAAAAAAACACTTGCACCACATTATGCCACGTGGCACTCTTAAGGGAAAGTTGGGGCCTTCATTGCACGCCACGTCAGCATATACGTTTTCTTTTATATATATATAGATTATCTTTTGCTGCATAATGCTCAAATAACCAAAACCAAGAATAAGAATTCATTAGATTGGAATGGTGGGAATTTGTACGGTAATCTACTTTGACTAAATAAAGCAAAGATGTAATATTTTTTATATGTTCATACGATGGAACATATAATATCATATTATTATAACTGAAACATAAAAGAATCATAATGACATAAAACTAACCTTCTGTTGATGCAGGTTGAGAATGGAGATGGCAGTGACGGGGTTCGGAGTTGGGTTATAGATGGTGGGTTTGGGTGGACGACTTGACGGCAGCTAGGGTTGGAGTTGGGATGGGTGGGACTATGGGAGAGAATAATGAGGAGATGGTGGCTAGGGTTTTGAGGAGGAGAAGAATATAATGAGTTAATAGGGTTATATATTTATTAATTTGATTAAAAAAACAAAAATTTAAAAAAACACTTGCACCACATTACGCCACGTGGCACTCTTAAGGGAAAGTTGGGGCCTTCATTGCACGCCACGTCAGCATATACGTTTTCTTTTATATATATAGATAGATTGTTACAAATAATCTTTGTCAAAACGTTGCGATTTGCATAAATACATCTATTTAAAGCACTTGGAAAATTATTTATAAAGCGTACACGATGATATTAACTTAGTTACACTTCAGATTTTATAAATTTCGGCAGAGTTTCCTCTGTTTTGGTACAAACCAGACAACACAAGTCGTCTACAATTTTCCCACAATCAATTCCCAAAACACAAGACAATAATTCCTTTATACAATTTCTAAATACGTTTCGACAACTTTTATATAAATTATACTTATATATATATATATATATAACAACGTATTAGTATACAATAAAACCAAGTCACACTTTATAAGAAACTCAAAATTGTTAGAGATGCTCGTATCAGATTCATTATGATGACCCTCCTCATGTGTTTCGTCATTTTGAATTTCCTCATAATTTTGAGAAGTATTTGAATTATTTTGAGAATAGTTTTGCGAATCACTTACCTCAGTGTTTGGATTAGGAGAATCGTGGCAGGTGGCACTGAAATCTTCGCTAGATTGTGCAAAAACGTGTGGCTCATTTTGAGGGTTACAGTGATTTTCTTTGGGAGTTTATGGGAGCCATATTAACCAACTCAGTGTGTCAGCATATTCTTTCTCCCCCTCACTAATGTGTTGGGAGTTGTAAAAGAACTCAGTTTCAAGAAAATTACAATCGAGTGTAGTGTGCATCAGATGAGTTTTAGGATTATAGCATCGGTATCCCCTTTTTTTCAATACCTTAGCCAACAAAAACACATTTTTCAGCACATGGTCCAAGTTTCCTACGACCATTTTTAGGTATGTGGACAAAAACATAGCTTCCAAAAACACGAGGTGTAGGTGTTAATGGATGGCGGATTTTGGTAAACTCAGAAAGGGCTTGAAGAGGAATTTTTAGGTTAAGAGCTCTAGTTGGGAGCCTATTGATTAAGTACGTGGCGATAGCAACAACTTCGGGCCAGAAAGATTTAGGGACACGAGATTCAATGAAAGTGGCTCGAGGAATTTCTAAAAGGGTACCGTTTTCCTTTCAACAGTACCATTTTTCTCAGGAGTGTGCGAGCAAGTAGTTTGATTGATAATCCCTTTGATTTGACAAAAACATTTCATAGATTCATTTATAAATTATCATCCGTTGTCAGTTTTAAGGATTTGTATATTTGTTTTAAATTGAGTTTGTATCATAGTGTAAAATATAGTAAAATTTTGAAAAACTTCTGAAACCATAGCGAAAGGTGACTCAACTTTTGTGTTATTTGGTTTATAAGTATGTCTATGTTTTTTTTTTTTTACTAAAACGCATGTCTCACGATGAAAAGTTTTATTTAAAGGAAGTAACTTAGGAAATAAAAGACGCAAATAACCGATAGATGGGTGCCCTATTCTCCTATGCCATAGCCAAGCTTCCTTCCTTGCAGTTTCGTGAACAAGCATCACAGTACCCTGTTGAGCCACTTCCTTTACATAATACAATCCTTGACGTTCAGTGCCATACCCAATGATCACTCCCGTCTTGATATCCTGAAGTACAAAACGTGGGGTGCATTAAAACCATGCAATTTAATTCTTTCGTTACATGGCTAATAGACAATAATTTATGTGACAAAGATGGTACGCAAGGACAATTTGAGAGTTTAAGAGTTGGAGGTATCTCAAGAGTCCCTCCTCCTTCAACGGGCATAGTCTCTCGTTGGTGGTTTTTATATGATTGATTCGCAGTTTGACTTTTGAGACAATATCGTCTGGATCAAATGTCATGGTGTCAGTTGCACCGCAATCAAATATCCTAGATTGATCTAAATCGTTATATATTTGAGCCATATTAGTTTGTCCAAGAGGTTTATATTTTCTCTTATTATTTTTAAAACGGGATTTTTTGACCTTTTTGAAAAATCTTTTTGTTTACTTTTGGGTTTTTGTTTTTTATAAAACAAACCCTTATGAATGGATTTGGTTTGTTCGGTTAAAAGCACATTCATCTTTTCCTCTTGTTCAGTATCATCAATACTGGTTTCAAGATCCCCAAAATAATTTGATACTTCAATATTAGGGTTTATAAAAAATGGAGGGTCTGAGGTGTTTTCCCCAAACCCAGTATCTCAACTGTCGTTGTCTTCTTATCATGCAAGAGCTATGCCTCCAAATCCCCCACTGCCACCATCGTGCACCTGTGTGTTGGTGACAGTGGTGGCGGCCGCCTTCCTTCCTTCTTTATTTCCCTTTTTGTGGTCATCAGTCCACCAATCGAGGTAACCGACAAGTTGAAAGCATTGTTCCTTGGTATGTTTAATCATACCACAGTGAGTACACTTCAGTTTCATCTTGTCAATCCGGGATGATGATCCATTATTTGGGGTTTTCTGACATGTTCGCCCTTTAGAGAGAATCCCTTGACCTTCATGTGACCGGTTGGTACCAAATCCTGCCGCCACCCCGTTTTGAGAAGATGAGCCGTCTGTACTTGAGCCTAATATGCCATGATGTGCCATCTCATTCCGGATGGAAGCGTATGCGCCATCGGCCAAGGGTAACGGGTCACACCGAAGGAGCTATCTCTTTATGGTGTCATATTGTTTGTTAAGGGCATTCAGGAACTGAAATAGCTTTTGTTCTGACCGGATTCTACTATAAGTTGTTATGTCTTATATACACTTCATGGGATTTGGGTATCTTATGTCAAGTTCTCCCTAGATCCCTTGAAAAGTAATCCATAGATCTTCGAGTGGCAAACCATTTTGTTTGATTCCATTCACCTTAACATGAAGATCAAAGGTCTAAAGCTTGTCATTCCCGCTGCTGTAAGTAATCTCCAAAGCATCCTAGAGCGTTTTTGCTGTGGGAAATTAGGTTAGATTGCTTGCATGCGCGGGTTCGATGTTCTGAATTAACCATGAGAACACGATTAAATCATCTTGTTCCCATCATTCATATTCTGCATCGGTTGGTTGTGGTGGTTCCGGACTTCCCAACAAGTGACTCAAAAGGGCCTTTTATTTTCCCCCGGTTGCCACTCGGATCATTCGAGATCACATAGCATAATTTTAGTTGTTGAGGCTGATACTAATTTTCAAACTATCCGAAAGACTTAGTTTTTAGGTCTTGTCATGATTATTGAGACTTGTTTTGAGGAGGTTTGTGATTTGTAGTGCAAGGTTATCGTTTTTTATTTTCGTCACCCATTAGTGTTCTTGATAACGAAAACGGTTGAAGGTTGAATCGGGGTAAGTGATGAGTAGGTTAGGACTAGCACTACTTTGATACCATCTAGAGAAATAGAAAATACTTAATCAAAGACTTTTGTTATTGATTTTGAATTGTGTTACAATTGACAAAGGGATGTACTTTCAATAGAGATACAAGACAACATAAAAAGGAAACAAATAAAGGTGATTGTGAAGAGATGGGGAAGCAACGGTTCCTTTCCTTCTTTGTGGGAGCCGAGATTGCAGCACACATAAGGGAAATGATGATTTTAAATCTGATCCTAAAATACTTTTCTAACACCAACCCCAGTTTCAAGTTTCAACCAAAACATATGTGACACCTGGCAAATTCGGGTTAACAACGTTGTCTAGATGAAAGTCTACCTTAGCGAGTCACGCGTATATTTTACTTAACTGGGTTAGTTAAGTCGGGTTATGGTTCGGGAACTATTAGTTAGTCTAGAAGATCATTGGAGGTTGGTCTAGAGGTTCATTAGATGTCGGTCCTTAACCAAGTGTACAAACGGTGACGATCGGTGGGATCGTCAGGGCATACGGAACATACGAGTCTCGAGTCCCAGGAATTGGTGAACGAGTGTAAATATGTGTATTTACTTGTGTTATGTGTTTACAATCATTATGTGACTTGTCGGTACATGAATATGCATTAACATATGTTAAAACGGGGTTTAACGCGCAAAACACACAAAAGGAACCCCTACAGGCGATTAGGAAGCCTAATCGCCCATAGGGGAGGCGAGTAGGGCACATTAGACACGAGTAGGAAGCTACTCGTGTGTACATAGGGGCGATTAGGCCCAATCTCATGCGATTAGCAGCCCTAATCGCATGTAGCTGCTGCATACTCGCCAATAACGTGCTGGACGACTAGAAACGCCTATAAATACAATACTTAACTTCCTAAACTCCCTAATATCAACCCTAGTCGTCCCATAACCGCCCCAAACACTGAAACAACCTCTGGGAGGCGATTTTGATCAAAAACACAAGGTTTCAAGGTCTAACCATCATCCTTTTACAATTCCAAGGTTTGATTCTCATCCATAACACTTTGTAAACGTTTTTAATCAATCCCTAATGGTCCAGACCTGTTCATAAACGAAAAAGATTTCTGAAAATCGTCAATAAGAATTATTAATCGGATTATAACTAATAAACATGCGTTATGGGTATGTATGATTAGAAAGATAGGATTTTTATGAATCTTGATGATGTTTTGATGTGTTATCATGCTAGGTCAGAATTAATATTGTTATTATAATGATAGAAATCTCAGTAATTGGATAATAGGGTTATGATTACATGCGTTAATTGAATGTTGCATGTTATGTGTATGTGTTTGGATTGCTTTGGTTGCATGCAGGACTGATTTTACGAGGATGAACGAAGGGTTTTGGGTTAAACATGTTTAGGATAGTGTTTGGGATGATATTGGGTAGTTACACACGCTCTGGATCTGATTTGGAGCGTTAAACGCGCGAAAAACCGGAACAGCAAGGTTACAGGCGAGTAGCCTTGCTAATCGCATGTATCAGGGGCGAGTAGACCCCCACTCGCATGCCATAGGGGCGATTAGTCCCCACTCGCGTGACACAGGGGCGAGTATCCCCAATCGCGTGACACTAGGGGCGAGTAGCCCCAATCGCCTAACATTAAGGGCGATTAGCCCTAGTCGTGTGGTCATTCACGCGATTAGCCTCCCTAATCGCGTGTACTGCTGCTGTAAGTGTATATTAGCATTTCGAGACCCGATTTGACATATAGTAACATGCTAGGAACCCCGTAACATGTCTAATAACTTGGTAACATATATTTGGATGTATTTCGGTGATACGTGAACTATGTGCTATAACTTGTTGTGTGTTAACGTATGTTAAGTATACTTGCGTTATTGTATGTTTTGGAGCGTAAACATAACACGGGGAGTCTCGGGTCACCAATGGGATGTCGAGTCTTGTACCTTGGGTCGGTTAAACAGTCACGGTGTTTTCAAACAAACTTGGTTATGGTCTGGACATCTAGGGACTAATTAACCTGCGGGTTATTAGTCTAAGTACTTGTAACTGTCGTATGTTAGGTCGCCACTGTACGGGACTAACATAGCAGCTGAGTTTACTCGGGATTAGGAGTAAAGCAACTTAAGGTGAGTTTACGGCCCCTCTTTTAACTGGTTTTACGTTTTCGGGGGAGAAAACATGTGTTAAAACAACTATTTGGTAACTACTGTCATACTATGGGTTCTAACGTATACTACACGATCTTTGGAAGTCCCGGGGGGAACCATGAATGTGCGGGTTTGCACAACGGGGAAATGTGAATAGCGCTATTGGGAGTGACCAACCCCGCTCGTCGGCTTGGAGGGCCGGGCGAGTGCATATTGTCTCAAACAGGAACAACAGGAACATTTGGAACTATTCGGGCACAAAACTGGTATTCGAGTTAGTAATGGTTTTCCAATCGTGGTAGTAACAAAACGTACGCCTAGCTAGCGTATACTGGTTTTCGATTGTTATAGTATGGACAGGTGGACTTGGTACTTGAACTGCAAACCTGTAAACTCACCAGCATTTTTGTGCTGACGTAAACTTTTACATGTTTTCTCAGGTCGCTAAGGTAGCACAATGGGACTAGGGCGCACGCGTCTGCACGGCGTCTAGATAGAGTTGCATGATTTCATAAACATTGAACTTTGGTTATTTATGTTGAACTTTATTTTGAATAAGCTTCCGCTGTAAACGGGATTTTAAAACTATGTTTTGGTATTGCATTAATTACATTTAGACTTGTTTATTGTGATCGTTGGTTTGGATCCTGGTTTGTCATGCGCCTCGCGGTAAAACTCCGCAAGTGGATTTTGAGGGTGTGACAGATTGGTATCAGAGCCAGGTTATAGTGAACTAGGACTGCATGTAGAGTCTAGTCTATAGCCGAGTCGCACACACTAGACGATCACATGGTACTAAACGTTATAGGGGGTTACGTATGGTCTTGTCGGGGTGTCTCTAAATCGTTGGTCTTTCTACGTTACATCATCCGTTCTATCTTAGGTTGGGTTACCTGTTTTCTAGGCAGTGTGGTCTGTTGGAGTAACTCGTGTGTTCTTGAGATTTGTCCAAGGCTCGGACATCTCCCTTTCGCACTCCAATAGAAACACTTGTCATGAACTACCGTAGTATTACGGTGTGTAGCTAAGAGTCTATGTTCGGTGATTTGATCTTTGAACTAGGAGAACACTTGGAGGATCATGTAGAGCGTTTTATCATTTTGGGTGCACACAAAATCATAAAACGAAATGCATGGAAGCCCTAGTGAGCTCTGGGTTTGAGGGGATAGTCCTGGATTGGATCTGGCTTTAATCTTGTGAACATTAGTGGTTATCTTTAACTGCGAAACTAAATTTTCTCGTTCTTTCTGCCAGAATCATGTCTGGAGTGCGTGGAGGACGAGGAGGTGGTCGCAATGGTGGACGGGGTGGTGGTCACGGTGGTGCTGGTGGTCGTGGTGGAGGAATTAACCTATCACAGGCTGATCTGAACAACTTGCTCCAGGCTGCCTTTCAGTTAGGGCACAACGGTGGTGGTAAGTTGTTTTATCCATTTTCCTTGCCTCATTGGTGAGCCTTGTTTACGTTATTCGTGGTTCTCATACGTTTCATTTCAGGTGGTCCTGTTGACCCACCCCCACCCATGTGCACCTACAAGATGTTCCGGGACTGCAAGCCCCAGGAATTCTCTGGCACCGAGGGTGCGGTCAGTTTGCTTAGGTGGTTGGAGAAAGTGGAGTCGGTATTCCTGATGTGTAACTGTCTCCCAGAAGATCGGGTGAAGTATTCGGCTGCGTTATTTCAAGACGTGGCATTGACTTGGTGGAATGGTATTACCCAGAACATGGGTATTGGGGAGGCATATGCTATGCCATGGGAGAACTTTGTGCAGTTGCTGAAGCGGGAGTATTGCCCGAGAGAAGAGGTACAGAAGCTGGAGCATGAGGTGTGGAACCTCAAGATGACTGGGTCGGAAATCGAGAAGTATACGGTTAGGAGGAATGAGTTGGCAGTGCTATGTCCCGATTTGCACGTGCCAGAGTATCGTAAGATTGAACATTATGTCTCAGGGTTGGTGCCGGAAATTGCAGGGTTAGTGGCTGCTGGGAATCATCCTACTTATGCGGAGGTAGTTCGATCTGCACATAGGATGACTAATTTAAAGGTGAACGAGGGGATTTTGCCGGCGAAAGGTTCGACTGCTAAGGCTCCAGAGAACAATAAGCGCAAGTGGGAAAACGACGGGAAAGGATCTGGGTCTACGCAGCAGGGTAAAAAGTTTGATAATGGGGGTTCATCGTCTTCGGGTAATAAGCAGGGTGGTTATGCAGGAAAACTGCCCAAATGCAACAAGTGTGGACGCCATCACCAAGGGAACTGCGACAGTAACCGTTGTCACCGCTGCCAGCGAACAGGCCACTATGCTAAAGATTGTCGGGTTACACTTCCATCGACTCAGGCTCCGACCAACAGTTCAGCTCCGACTACTCAGGGGACTACAGGGAAACAGGGATGCTACAACTGTGGTGACACTGGGCATTACAAGAAGGATTGCCCAAAACTGAAACAGGGTGGAAACAACGGGAATGGTAACAACGGGGGCGGCGGCAGAAATGCACGTGCCTTCGTCATTGGAGCTGCTGAGGCTAGGCAGGACCCTGATACAGTCACCGGTACGTTTCTTCTCAATAATCATTCTGTTAGCGTGTTGTTTGATTCTGGTGCCGACAAGAGTTTTGTATCCATGGATGTTAGTCGACTGCTAGATGTAGTACCTGTACCATTAGAGACCAAGTATATTATTGAGTTAGCTGACGGTAAAACGATTGAAGCTACTAGTGTCCTTCGGGAGTGTCAGTTAGAGTTGTCGGGTTTATCGTTTCCCATCGACCTTATGCTAGTACCTTTGGGTAGTTTTGACGTTGTGGTAGGAATGGATTGGTTATCGTTGTATCGCGCGGAGATCGTCTGTTACGATAAGGTCATTCGGATTCCTCTCCCTGATGGAGAATTTCTTTCTGTGTACGGTATCAAGGGTGGTGTTTCGCTAAACATCATCTCTAGCATGAAAGCCCTTAAGTGTCTTCGAAAGGGTTATCCAGCCGTTTTGGCGCTCTTATCTGTTTCCACTAGTGATGAGAAGAAGATTGACGACATTCCGGTGGTACGCGAGTTTTCTGATGTTTTTCCCGATGATTTATCTGGTCTTCCTCCTCATCGTCAAGTCGAGTTCGGCATTGATCTTGTGCCAGGGGCTGCTCCTATTGCTCGGGCTCCATACCGTCTTGCACCTCCCGAGATGCAGGAATTGTCTAGTCAATTACAGGAACTCTTGGACAAGGGTTTCATCCGACCAAGTTCTTCTCCTTGGGGAGCCCCGATTTTATTTGTCAAGAAGAAGGATGGGAGTTTCCGATTGTGTGTAGACTACAGAGAGCTGAACAAATTGACCGTCAAGAACCGTTATCCTCTTCCACGTATCGATGATCTATTCGACCAACTTCAGGGTTCTAGTTATTATTCCAAGATCGATTTGAGGTCCGGTTATCACCAGCTGCGCGTCAGGGAGGCTGACGTTGCAAAGACTGCTTTTCGAACACGTTATGGCCATTTCGAATTCTTGGTCATGCCTTTCGGTCTCACGAACGCACCGGCGGTTTTCATGGACTTGATGAACCGCGTCTGTAAACCGTACCTGGACAAGTTTGTCATTGTGTTTATCGATGACATTCTGATCTACTCCAAGAACGAGACCGAACACGGGGAACATCTGCGGTTAGTTTTGGAACTCTTGCGACGGGAACAGCTTTACGCCAAGTTCTCAAAGTGTGACTTTTGGTTACGCGAAGTTCAATTCCTAGGACATGTGGTTAATGAACTAGGGATTCATGTCGATCCAGCTAAGATCGAAGCTATCAAGGACTGGGGAGCACCAAAGACGCCAACTGAGGTGCGGCAATTCCTAGGCCTTGCGGGCTACTATCGTCGTTTCATCCAGGGGTTCTCGAAGATTGCTCAACCCCTCACCACTCTCACTCAGAAGGATAGGAAGTTCGACTGGGGTGAATCACAAGAGTCCGCGTTTGAGGAACTAAAGTCTAAACTGTGTTCTGCTCCTATTTTGTCTTTGCCTGAGGGTTCTGATGATTTTGTCGTTTACTGTGATGCTTCCATTCATGGACTCGGTTGCGTGTTGATGCAACGCGAGAAAGTGATTGCGTATGCTTCTCGTCAACTCAAAGTGCACGAGAAGAACTACACAACTCATGACTTGGAGTTGGGTGCCGTGGTATTCGCGTTGAAAATTTGGAGACATTACTTGTACGGCACCAAATGCACCATCTACACCGATCACAAGAGTCTCCAACACATTTTCGACCAACAACACTTGAACATACGGCAGCGCCGTTGGATCGAACTTTTGAACGACTATGATTGTGCTATTAAGTACCATCCTGGCAAGGCGAATGTTGTAGCAGACGCCTTGAGCAGGAAGGAATCTTCTAAACCTCGTCGCGTTCGGGCGTTGCAGCTCACTATCCATTCATCGTTACCTGATCAACTCCGTTCTGCCCAATTGGAAGCTTTGAAGGAGGAAAACCTTAAAGCTGAAACTATGCACGGTGCCGACAAGCACCTAGAGCGAAGGCCTGATGGCCTGCACTATTTCGCAGAACGCATATGGGTTCCTTTATTCGGGGGACTACGGGAGCTTGTTCTTGATGAGGCTCATAAGTCCCGGTATTCTATTCATCCTGGTTCGGATAAGATGTACCAAGATCTAAAGGTGCTTTACTGGTGGCCAAACATGAGGTCGGACATAGCCTCATACGTGAGCAAATGCTTGACCTGTGCTAAGGTCAAGGTGGAATACCAGAAACCGTCGGGTCTCCTGCAACAACCTGAAATTCCGGAATGGAAATGGGAACGGATTACTATGGATTTTGTCACACAACTTCCTAAATCACCAAGCGGGAACGACAAGATATGGGTGATTGTCGATCGGTTGACGAAATCAGCCCATTTTCTTGCTATTAAGGAGACCGACACCATGGATCGTTTGGCTCGTCTTTACTTGAAAGAAGTTGTTTCTAAGCACGGGGTACCAGTCTCTATTATCTCGGATCGTGACTCCCATTTTACTTCTCACTTTTGGAAGTCTTTGCACAAGGCTTTGGGTACCCAACTAGACATGAGTACGGCTTACCATCCACAGACTGACGGTCAGAGTGAGCGTACGATTCAAACATTAGAAGACATGCTGCGGGCATGTGTGATCGATTTTGGCAAGGGTTGGGAAGCTCATCTGCCGTTGGTAGAATTCTCGTACAACAACAGTTATCACACGAGCATCAAGGCTGCTCCGTTCGAAGCACTGTACGGACGGAAATGCCGTTCTCCTCTTTGTTGGGCTGAGGTGGGTGAGAGTCAACTCACTGGGCCTGAACTAGTGTACGAAACGTCGGAAAAGATCGTACAGATTCGAAATCGGTTGGCGGCGGCACGGGACCGGCAAAAGAGTTATGCTGATCAGCGTCGCAAACCACTGGAATTCCAAGTTAATGACAGGGTACTTCTAAAAGTCTCACCGTGGAAGGGCGTCATACGCTTTGGGAAGCGTGGCAAACTTAATCCGCGATATGTCGGCCCATTTACGATCCTGGAACGGATTGGGCCGGTGGCATATCGACTTGATTTACCGACGGAGCTCGGTAACGTACATAACGTCTTTCACGTGTCAAACTTGAAGAAGTGTCTGGCTGACGAGTCTCTCATCGTTCCACTGGAAGAGATCAAGGTTGATGATCGTCTTCGGATTGTGGAAGAACCTGTAGAGATCCTTGACTACAAGATTCGTAGCCTACGTCATAGCAAGATCCGTATCGTTAAGGTTCGGTGGAACTCGAACCGGGGACCGGAATATACGTGGGAACGGGAGGATCAGATGAAGTCTAAGTATCCTCATCTCTTTCCTAAGGAAGCGTTCGAGTCGAGACATGTCTCTTCGGCAGCTGAATGAATCTCGGGTCGAGATTTCCTTTTAACGTGGGGATGATGTGACAACTCGGGTAAATCTCTCTCTTTTGGTTTCTACCTTTTGCTTGTTTCCTTCGTTACTTCTTTTGTTCTTTCTGTACTTGTACAAATTTTCGGGACGAAAATTCTTTTAACGTGGGGATGATGTGACACCTGGCAAATTCGGGTTAACAACGTTGTCTAGATGAAAGTCTACCTTAGCGAGTCACGCGTATATTTTACTTAACTGGGTTAGTTAAGTCGGGTTATGGTTCGGGAACTATTAGTTAGTCTAGAAGATCATTGGAGGTTGGTCTAGAGGTTCATTAGATGTCGGTCCTTAACCAAGTGTACAAACGGTGACGATCGGTGGGATCGTCAGGGCATACGGAACATACGAGTCTCGAGTCCCAGGAATTGGTGAACGAGTGTAAATATGTGTATTTACTTGTGTTATGTGTTTACAATCATTATGTGACTTGTCGGTACATGAATATGCATTAACATATGTTAAAACGGGGTTTAACGCGCAAAACACACAAAAGGAACCCCTACAGGCGATTAGGAAGCCTAATCGCCCATAGGGGAGGCGAGTAGGGCACATTAGACACGAGTAGGAAGCTACTCGTGTGTACATAGGGGCGATTAGGCCCAATCTCATGCGATTAGCAGCCCTAATCGCATGTAGCTGCTGCATACTCGCCAATAACGTGCTGGACGACTAGAAACGCCTATAAATACAATACTTAACTTCCTAAACTCCCTAATATCAACCCTAGTCGTCCCATAACCGCCCCAAACACTGAAACAACCTCTGGGAGGCGATTTTGATCAAAAACACAAGGTTTCAAGGTCTAACCATCATCCTTTTACAATTCCAAGGTTTGATTCTCATCCATAACACTTTGTAAACGTTTTTAATCAATCCCTAATGGTCCAGACCTGTTCATAAACGAAAAAGATTTCTGAAAATCGTCAATAAGAATTATTAATCGGATTATAACTAATAAACATGCGTTATGGGTATGTATGATTAGAAAGATAGGATTTTTATGAATCTTGATGATGTTTTGATGTGTTATCATGCTAGGTCAGAATTAATATTGTTATTATAATGATAGAAATCTCAGTAATTGGATAATAGGGTTATGATTACATGCGTTAATTGAATGTTGCATGTTATGTGTATGTGTTTGGATTGCTTTGGTTGCATGCAGGACTGATTTTACGAGGATGAACGAAGGGTTTTGGGTTAAACATGTTTAGGATAGTGTTTGGGATGATATTGGGTAGTTACACACGCTCTGGATCTGATTTGGAGCGTTAAACGCGCGAAAAACCGGAACAGCAAGGTTACAGGCGAGTAGCCTTGCTAATCGCATGTATCAGGGGCGAGTAGACCCCCACTCGCATGCCATAGGGGCGATTAGTCCCCACTCGCGTGACACAGGGGCGAGTATCCCCAATCGCGTGACACTAGGGGCGAGTAGCCCCAATCGCCTAACATTAAGGGCGATTAGCCCTAGTCGTGTGGTCATTCACGCGATTAGCCTCCCTAATCGCGTGTACTGCTGCTGTAAGTGTATATTAGCATTCCGAGACCCGATTTGACATATAGTAACATGCTAGGAACCCCGTAACATGTCTAATAACTTGGTAACATATATTTGGATGTATTTCGGTGATACGTGAACTATGTGCTATAACTTGTTGTGTGTTAACGTATGTTAAGTATACTTGCGTTATTGTATGTTTTGGAGCGTAAACATAACACGGGGAGTCTCGGGTCACCAATGGGATGTCGAGTCTTGTACCTTGGGTCGGTTAAACAGTCACGGTGTTTTCAAACAAACTTGGTTATGGTCTGGACATCTAGGGACTAATTAACCTGCGGGTTATTAGTCTAAGTACTTGTAACTGTCGTATGTTAGGTCGCCACTGTACGGGACTAACATAGCAGCTGAGTTTACTCGGGATTAGGAGTAAAGCAACTTAAGGTGAGTTTACGGCCCCTCTTTTAACTGGTTTTACGTTTTCGGGGGAGAAAACATGTGTTAAAACAACTATTTGGTAACTACTGTCATACTATGGGTTCTAACGTATACTACACGATCTTTGGAAGTCCCGGGGGGAACCATGAATGTGCGGGTTTGCACAACGGGGAAATGTGAATAGCGCTATTGGGAGTGACCAACCCCGCTCGTCGGCTTGGAGGGCCGGGCGAGTGCATATTGTCTCAAACAGGAACAACAGGAACATTTGGAACTATTCGGGCACAAAACTGGTATTCGAGTTAGTAATGGTTTTCCAATCGTGGTAGTAACAAAACGTACGCCTAGCTAGCGTATACTGGTTTTCGATTGTTATAGTATGGACAGGTGGACTTGGTACTTGAACTGCAAACCTGTAAACTCACCAGCATTTTTGTGCTGACGTAAACTTTTACATGTTTTCTCAGGTCGCTAAGGTAGCACAATGGGACTAGGGCGCACGCGTCTGCACGGCGTCTAGATAGAGTTGCATGATTTCATAAACATTGAACTTTGGTTATTTATGTTGAACTTTATTTTGAATAAGCTTCCGCTGTAAACGGGATTTTAAAACTATGTTTTGGTATTGCATTAATTACATTTAGACTTGTTTATTGTGATCGTTGGTTTGGATCCTGGTTTGTCATGCGCCTCGCGGTAAAACTCCGCAAGTGGATTTTGAGGGTGTGACAACATATAACAACCAACCAAACCAGTTTCATGTTTCAACCAAAACATATGCAAACCAATCAAACAACTCTCCAGTTTCAAGTTTCAACTTACTGCTTTTTTATCCAAGTATGCACCATAAAATCCCACGAGTCTTTTTCTTGTCCATGCTTATCCTTCTTTTCCCCTGCAGCACTTCTTCCTTAAGCGTGAATTCTTGAGCCCCATGCGCACACAGCCCTGCTTTTTCTCTCAGCTTATCCATATTCCATTTGGAAGTGTCCTTTGGGTACAATACAACTTAAACTCTGCTGATCCCAGTCTTGTTCATCATAGTCTTTACTTTTTCAAAGTAAATTGCCAAATTCCTTTTCATAGTCCTGCATACAACAAATACGTATATTAGAAGTTTAAAAACTATCAAAAGTCATAATGACAATTTTCTTTTTGAAATCTTACTCATCATCCTAATTTTCCCAGTTGACATAGATGAATGTATCATACTCCCCTGAAATAGTGTAAGGCAAACCCAAAGTACTCAGCCCAGTTTCAAAAACTACTTTGGCCTTGAGAGCTTTTAGTCTTGAATAAGGATGATCACCACCACCTTGGTGGAAATTCTTCATCTCGTTGATGGGAGTGGGATTTGCAACTGTGATGTTCATCTCGCTATGGGGTATTTAGTTGTAGAAATAAGAGGGAATGGTGATTGGTGGACCATTTGTGTGTTATGACGTGTGGATATTATAAATTGAACTAATCCGAAATCAAACTAGTGTATTTCTAAGAATTTTTTAATTGAGCGTCGAGAGTATTGAGCATCAAGTATTTTGGATGACCCTATATATGTATAATAGTTTAAGTTTAGAAACACGTTAAAAAAGATGAGATAAATAAAAAGGTTGATGATCAAGTCCGTTGGGTTTGTTGGTAAGGATGATGATTCTAAGGGCAAAGAGAATTAAGGTTTCTTTTATATTGCTTTGTAAAAGTTATGAGGACGTTGCTACAATAAATAATGATTCGGAAAGGGTGTGAACGTTCTAATGTTGTCAGGCTTTTAACCTCGTCTGCTTGAAGGGAGTATAATGTAAGGAGGAAGTGATAGTCAAAACCCAACAGTTAGCTAGGAGTTGATGCAATATCATGCTTCCTAACTCGATGGCTTGACACGCCTGTAGGAACCGGTATGGTTGTGATAACCATTATGGTTATGAACTCCTAGCGTGTCACTGCAGCAGCTCATATGCTTCGAGGCTTTAAGGCTTCGTGCCTAGCTGAGAGTTTCAATTGAGAGAATAACTCTAGAGAGAGTTTAAAGAGAGAGAGAGAGAGAGAGAGAGAGATAGAGAGAGGTCTGATGAAGATCAATCTGATTTATTGTGAGAGTTTGCCCCTCTATTTATAGAGGGGGGAGGATCAAACCCTAATGGGCTTTCTTATTTTGGCTTGGGCTTGGCTCAATATATTAATTAATTATTTTAGCTACTTAGGCTATTGGACTTGGCCCAATGCATACCCTACATCATCAGAGGATAAATAAATAAATAAATAAGTCAAGCGTAAGTCTAACTTAAAAAAGTTGGACGTTTTATAAGCCACATGTTTAAAACACGAGATTGACTCCTCAATGATTTTATAAGTGGATGTTTGGTATTTTTATTATGTTTTTTAAATTTCTAATGCCGATGTTTTTTAATTATTGTATTGTATTTTTATTATGTGATAAACCTTACCCGATCCGAACCGTCAAACCAACCCGAACCTTGAACCGACCTGATTTTTTTATGTTAGGTCATATGAAATTGAAAAACCTAAAAATGGAACCCAGTAAAAAAAAATCTTAAATCCGCCACTGTAGTGCACGGTTTATGATACCTCACCAAGCTTGTGAGTTGTTATGTAATTAGGCGTCTTGATTAACATTAGAGATTTGTAGCATTTTCGACTTAAAAGTCCTAAGAACGTGGCTTTGTTCACTATTTGCATATTTCTTAGAATCTTAGGTGATCTTATAACTAAGACTATACATTTATAGAAACGAAATACTTTAGGCTTTGAGCTCGTAAGCTCATATACAAGATTATCCATATTCCATTTGGAAGTGTCCTTCTTTGGGTACGATACAACTTAAACTCTGCTGATCCCAGTCTTGTTCATCATAGTCTTTACTTTTTCAAAGTAAATTGCCAAATTCCTTTTCATAGTCCTGCATACAACAAATACGTATATTAGAAGTTTATAAACTATCAAAAGTCATAATGACAATTTTCTTTTTAAAATCTTACTCATCATCCTAATTTTCCCTGTTGAGATAGATGAATGTATCATACTCCCCTAAAATAGTGTAAGGCAAACCCAAAGTACTCAGCTCAGTTTCAAAAACTATTTTGGCCTTGAGAGCTTTTAGTCTTGAATAAGGATGATCACAACCACCTTGGTGGAAATTATTCATCTCCTTGATGGGAGCGGGGTTTGCAACTGTGATGTTCATCCCGCTCTTGAGTTCCGCAGCCAATAAATGCGCGTACAACAAATTATCATCATGTACAACCAAAATCCAGTTACTGAGGGTGTAAAGCGACCTAATTTGGTTGGCACACTTCAAACCGAATCTTGACAGCATCTTATCCTGAAAAAATAATTCATTTCTTAGCTTTAGGACATATTCAACCTTGTCTATGCTATGTTAGGCCATCACAATGTTGGAATCCTCAAAAGATCGTAGTATGGGCACTATTATTTTAGCTGCAATTGTCTATCCTCCTAAACATTTTATATGGAGGTTTAGATTCTTTTTAACCCACGTCTGGGTGTTGGAAAGCTTGTTGGTCTACAATGTTCAAGTGGACCGTATGAATAGTCAGAGTCAACAGCAGAATTAGGATAATCTCATGGAGAGGAGAAATGTCAATTGTTGACTAATGTTGCTCGATTAGGCTCTTTCGGTGGGTTCCCGCGAACCCACTCGGTTTGTAAATTATAGTGTTAATGTATATAAAAAACTGGAAAGGAACCCGTAAGAAAAATATTTAAGGAACCCACTTGTAAAGATTGAAAGTGTTGTAGTGGTTGAAACCCTCCATAATATACAAAAGCTTCCTGGTTCAATCCTTATGGCGCGCATTGTTTTTATTTTGTTTTCGTTTTTTTAATTCAAAAGGCTTGTGTACTAGTGCCTTATCCTCTAAACAAACAGAGGTTGCATCAAACAAACCCAACCATCTTCCCTCCTCCTGACCTCCTCTCCAAACCAAACCAACCAGGCAACCATCGTCTATCTGCTCCAAAAACAATACCCTGAAGCTTGAAAAGGTGGTTACTTGATTTAGTGGTGTCCAAGAAAGAACAAAGTCTAGTTTCTGTTGGAGAAAGGGTGTTCAAAGACATCATTTTTTGTTTGAATTAATAAAGATTTGAGTAGATGATAATAAAGTTAAAGAAAATCTTGAATTAAATGGTATATTCAAAGAAGAAAGAGAATGCCGAAAGAGTTAACAACTTAATTATTTTTTTTCCGGCAGATGAGTTATGGGGTATTTAGTTGTAGAAAGAAGATGGAATGGTAATGGGTGGACCGTTTGTGTGTTGTGACGTGTGGATATTATAAATTGAACGAATCCGAAATCAAACTAGTGTATTTCTAAGAATTTTTTGATTGAGTGTCGAGGGAGTATCGAGCATCAAGTATTGTGGAGGACCCTATATATGTATAGTCGTTGGGTTTGTTGGTAAGGATGATGATTGTAAGGCCAAAGAGAATTAAGGTTTCTCTTATATTGCTTTGTAAAAGTTATGAGGATGTTGCTACAACAAATATTGGTTCGGAGAGGGTGTGAACGTTCCAATGTCGTCAGACTTCTAACCTCGTCTGCTTGAAGGGAGTATAATGTAAGGAAGAAGTGATAGTCGAAACCCAACGGTTAGCTAGGAGTTGATGCAATATCATGCTTCCTAACTCGATGGCTTGACACGGTTGTAGGAAACGGTATGGTTGTAATAACCATCATGGTTATGAGCTCCTAGTGTGTCACCGCAGCACCTCGTATTCTTCGAGGCTTCAAGGCTTTGTACCTAGCTGAGAGTTTCAATTGAGAGAATAACTCTAGAGAGAGAGAGAGATAGAGATAGAGAGAGAGGTCTGATAAAGACCAATCTGATTTATTGTGAGGGTTTGCCCCTCTATTTATAGAAGGGGAGGTTCAAACCCTAAAGGGCTTTCTTATTTGGGCTTGGGCTTAGCTCAATATATTAATTAACTATTTTGGCTACTTTGGCTATTGGACTTGACCCAATGCATACCCTACATCATCAAAGAATAAATTAATAAATAAGTCAAGCATAAGTCTAACTAAAATCGAGCTTTGCGTATATGACTTAAAAAAGTTGGACGTTTTATAAGCCACATGTTTAAAACATGAGTTTGTCTCCTCAATTATTTTATAAGTGGATGTTTGGTATTTTTATTATGTGTTTTAAATTTCTAATGCCGATGTTTTTTAATTATTGTATTGTATTTTTATTATGTGATAAACCTTACTTGATCCAAACCATCAAACCAACCCGAACCTTGAACCGACCTGATTTTTTTTTTATTTTAGGTCATATGAAATTGAAACACCTAAAAATGGAACCCAATAAAAAAAATCTTAGATCCGCCACTGTATATATACACGGTTTATGATACCACACCAAGCTTGTGAGTTGTTATGTAATTAGGCGTCTTGGTTTACGTTCGAGATTTGTAGCATTTTCGACTTAAAAGTCCTAAGAACGTGGCTTTGTTCACTATTTGCATATTTCTTTGGTGATCTTATAACTAAGACTATACATTTATAGAAACGAAATACTTTAGGCTTTAAGCTAGTAAGCTCATATACAAGAGTATCTATGATGCATATATCATTGGTCCATCATCTTAAAGTTCTTATGTAAAAGTTAACAATAAGTGTATCATTGGTCATCTAAAACTTCCTATGTTCATATAAAATGGTAGCTTAGCAAGTGCCAATATATGTCTAAGAAACAATAATTACGAATGAGTTGTGATATGTACTTTTGACGTGTCAATATTGACTCGTTTAACTACAAGAGTATTAAAATAACAATAATGAGTTAAAGATAGAAGGTTTTAAGTAAAATCGAAACATGTCATACGAGTTAAAAATGCAAAAAGCGTACTCAAATCCATCAAGCATTCTAACTCTCGTATCTAAATAAATTATGTTAGTTGGCTAAACATTCTAAATCTTTATTTTTTGACAGCAACATTCTAAATCTTTATCATAGATGGATATAAGTTTCTTTACAACAATTATCCAACATTCCAAATTACGATTAAAGTGGTATAAGTAGCCCAATATGGAGCCCGCAAAAGACAGGCGGGCTGGGGGGTCAAGAGAAAACTATCTATACATTATATTATAAAGCCCAAATTTTAACCCAGTAAAGTTGTAGTTTCAAAAGTTGAATGTGGATCAAAATTCACAAAGTGAAGCCAAAATATACATTAATTTTTCTATCTACTAATGGAAACCCGCGTATTGCTGCGGGGCGTTCTTGTATGCTGGGGGCAAATTTGTATTGTTTTTGCACCATTATCTAAATAACTTTTGGTTATATAAAGAGCAGTTACACTTTTTCCCACTCATCTCTATTCATGTATTTCTTTAATTTAATTTTTGAACCAACAATATAATGCCACATGACACTTTATTTTTTGTTTGCCATCTAGTAGGGTGCCGCGCTTCGCAGCGGGAACACGATGTGTTTGTAAGTTTAAAGGTTTCCGAATACTAAACCAAGACACAAACTATGCAAGTGGTTCAATTTGTTCTTTACTTCACCTCGTTCCTTGGCAGACAATTGTTTGCAACGTTCATATAAAGAGAATATTTGGCTTTGGAGTTTGTGACTAGGGGTATAAATGGAAGAAAGTGGGTAAAATTTAGTGATTTATACTTGTGTCTTTTCATATGCCATCTTAAATTTAACATTTTGGACATATTTGCCCATGTAATGTAGTATAGATATCTCTACTACCTTATTAAGGAGGAGAGATGGGTAAGAAAGTAATTTCACCATCATTTTAAGATGGCATACAAAAGGTCACAAGGTAAACAACTATATTTTTGCTAAATCCTCCCCTTTATGCCCCTATGTGCAACATTTGATTACAATTGTACAAATGACTAATGCAAGTCATCTCTATTATGTGCAATATTTGATTATAATTGTACCAATGACTAATGCAAGTCATCTCTATTATTATTATTATTATTATTATTATTATTATTATTATGCATGTATGACGCCGTTAAGGGAAGCTACTTGCTAGGTACTTATTCTATTATTATTATTATTATTATTATTATTATTATTATGCATGTATGACGCCGTTAAGGGAAGCTACTTGCTAGGTACTTATTCTACAACTGATTGGTTTGTATGGACGGTGTCAAGGTAATGAACCACAGTTCACATGTATTAGTGTTCATATAACATTTCACTCGGTCAATACCTATATTTTGCATGTTCTATCTATATGCTTTATCTTATAGATAATATTGTTGCAAAAGATTTGTTTATTCTTTATTTTATTTTTGTTTTGGTATGATGACAAAGGTTTTTCATTTCTTTAGGTAATCAAGATGCAAGATGCTATCGTATATGAGTATAGAAGCACCAAAATCATTTATTGAGCTTGAAAATTACAGTTTACCATTCTCTCGAACCGAGGAGGGAAATATATACCAATTTGCATTTGGTGGTCAGATAATAAATTGTCCTTTGAAAATTGATATATTGTTGAATTAGCACATAAATTTTATAAATAACATAAGCGAAACTTGTAGCGCAACGAGCAGGGCAAAAACATAAACACCCGCGGCAACGCGCGGGCATTTTTACTAGTAGATATAGATATGTTAAATACAAATAGTAGATAACCTGTGCATTGCGACGAGGCGTGAATTTTGTAAGGGGTATGTTGTATGTGTTTAAGTTATTATCTTGTTGTTCTTTGTGGTGTACGTCTTATGTTAGTTTTATTTTTCGTGTGATATGCACAGTGTAGGTTTGTAAGTTGTCACGTTGATGTGCTTATGGAATAAGATAAGTGATTGGTGCAAGATACCCCCATTTATTCATTCACATTCAGGGACCTATTAGAGATACATAAGAAAATGGTATTGGGCGGGTGAAGAAAAAGGCGGTACAAGCAGTTATTCTTACCACATGTTGGATGATATGGAAAGGAAGAAATGACAAAATTTTTTCGGAGGAAAAGGGAGGCGTTGGATCAAATGTTGGGCGATATTAAAACACTATCCTAGATGTGAGTAAGAAACCGGACAAAGCATAACACATTGGAATGGGACAAATGGAGAACATTTGAAATCTATTTATACAATTACTTGGCGATGTAATGTCGGGCTATGGCCTATGTAACATGTTTCACTTCTTCTGAGCGTCTTGTCAATAGAAGTTATGTACATATTTTGGATGATGAAAAAAAGTAATTTATCATTAAAAAAACACAATTGCGTGTGTATACACACATACATGATACATGCAGTCATGCGTGCTATCTTATTGGTGTTTACATATAATTTTTATAATTATATAGATGATGTAACAACTATAGTGGTTTGTCTCCTAAAGTTGGTGATCAACTTTGTAAAGTAAATTGGTATTTAGCTTCAACTAATATGGATTTTATTATATATAATATAAGTACTACAAAACATTGACATCATTATATATATTTTATTCAGTTTTCTTTAGTCGATTTAGGTTTTACTGTTTTAAATTCTTATTAAAAGTTATATTTGAGTTTGATTATATATCACTGAGTTAAACACTTGAAACTAGGGGTGAGCAAAATTAACCGCCATAACCAATAATCGAACCATAACCTATATAACCGAACCGATTTTAACTGATAACCGACATAACCAATGGTTATGGTTATGAAATTTTTAACCGACCAAGCGGTTATGGTCATGGTTATGAAACTTTGGTTAACCGATATAACCAAAACCGAACCGAACTTCTAGTTTTAAGTCTATGTAATAGGTTTATGTTTTACACTAAGGAATAATGGAAATAAATAATCCCAACTATTCATTATTGGCCAATAACAGTCCCAACTACGAAAATCACCAATATTGGTCCCAACTTTCGACATATTGGAAACCAACGGACCCAAACTAACGGAGGCTAACTCCGTTAGTGTGATGCTGACGTGGCATGCCACGTAGGATCATTTTGCCACGTGGCATGCCACGTAGGATGCCACATAAGATTATTTTGCCACGTGGCATGCCACGTAAGATGCCACGTAGGATCATCTTGCCACCTAAGCATGCCACGTCAGCATCACACTAACGGAGTTAGCCTCCGTTAGTTTGGGTCCGTTGGTTTCCAATATGTCGAAAGTTGGGACCAATATTGGTGATTTTCGTAGTTGGGACTGTTATTGGCCAATAGTCAATAGTTGGGATTATTTATTTCCATTTTTCCTTACACTAACTATGTAGAAGTTTTCTACCAAGATAAAAGTATGCTTGTAACAAAACGATCTTGATGTAGGTGACATTTATTTTAATAAAGAATTAAACTAAGGCTTAGGCTTAGGTAAGTTTATTGTCTTGATATATCTTATTAACAAGGATCCTCTATTGGTAGTTTAACAAAAAAAAATGTAATCTTGTTAGTCTTATAAAAAAAAGCTTAAGCTAAGTCCACCATCGTAGGTTCCCTTTTTTTATTTTATAGACCCAAGTGATTTTAATTTTTAAACTTTAGTCGAAAGTTGGTTTTAGTTGAAGTTTGTGGTTAATAACCGAAATAACAATAACCGAACCATAACCGAATTCATAACCGATTAACTATAACCGAAGTTTGGTTATGGTTATGGTTAAGGAAATCCCATATCCAAAATAGCGGTTATGGTTATAGTTAATAGTAAAAACCGAACCAAACCGACCCATGCACACCCCTACTTAAAACGATCTCAAAATTTTACATTTAAAATAAATGTACAAAGATGCCAGAATTTCATTGGAAACCTTAATTGGTCTTTTCCAGTTATCATAGATGAAGGAAAGAGCAAAATATGGATTGTTTTCTTTCATAAACTCATAAACATACAAACAAACATACACTTTTAAGAGTGAGTCCTGGAAGCCACGAAAACATATGCTAACATGTCCTTCGCCGTGAAGACGCCTAAACCTCCTGAACGCATCGACAGGGGGTGCCAACCTCCATGGGAAAACCCTAAATTGCGGATCCTCACACATAACTACTTCTATCACGCCTCGAAGACCCTTGTCACAGAGGGATACGGCGGGGAAATAGAAATTTGGAATTCTCTTAATCGGTGTTTTATATGGGCAAATTAAAGATAGGATCAATAGAACCGGTTCTTAGATTGCAAAGTTTGCCTAAATACTAAGATGAACGATTGTCATTAGGTCATTTTGCATTTGTGGCAAAGTGCATCGGGTTTTCATTATGTCATTTGGAGTTTGTTCTCATATTTTCCCTTTGTCTTAAATTTTGGTTTTGTTTCGTGTGTTTGTGTTTGAGGATTGTTTCGGGATCGGTTTTTTAACCGTGTCTCGTTCTATCTGGTTTCTCATTAGACCTTATTTAATCATAAATGTGCTCATTCAAATGTCACTGTTATATTTATTCTCATCCATTTAAATTTTTATTCATCTTTATGTCCTATTATTAAATAATAATTAAAAATCATAATTTTTATATTTCCCCCCTTTTTTTTAAAAATAGCAATAAATAGTATTTTTTTTTGTTTCACTTTTTTATTAAATAATAATATAAATCAAAATTTCACACTTATTTCTTATTTATTTAATATTTATTTTCTCAACTATTTCTATTATTTTTCTCCTTATTAATAATCATTTAATATTTCATCTAACCAACCCCGTTAATTCACATGTTTCCAACTTAATAATAAATAAATAAGGTAAACTTTTAAATACATATCTTGACGAATGTGTTAACCGATTAAATTATATTTATTTAACAAGTATATACACTGACTTATTCAACTCGTGCGATACATGAGTCTTTTTTTGAAGATATAGTTTAGTGTAAAAATTTACATGTATTCAACCTGGTGTAATATATAGGGTTCTAACCTTGTGTATGTGTATACAGAGGAGAATTCAAATGAGAATAAATTACAAATTAAGAATAAAAATAATAAGAGTACACAAGGAATTTGTACAAATCTTTTAATTTATCCTATAATTTTGCTATTCAAATTATTAAAAAAAAACAACCCTAAACTAGTTTACCCTATCAAACATTCAACAATACATACACCATCCCATTAAGGAAACTAAACAACATGAACAATAGTAGATCAAACTATGCGAATCTTAATTGGGATAGATGGTGTGAGTTTAACATCATTGACGTAATATTGTAATTTCAGGTTCCAGTTGCTTGTTGGCCCAGTTTTCTATTTTTAATAGATGTTTCGCCATTAAGAAAAAAAGTTATCACCCTACACTAATATATACATTCCCAATCAAGCATTTAATACTCATACATTTCACATACATCAAACCGTATAGGATTAATGCGAGGCATTTTTCGTTCGGTCGTCCCGGTTTGTGGGGCGGCTTGTTTGTTTGTGTTAATGAAAGTTACCGTTAAAAAAAAAAAAAAAAAAAGCGAGGCATTTATGTGCAACAGTATATGAAGGATGATGTTCTCATTAATATCAAGTCAAAACTAGTTTATCTGGTCAAAGGAGGAAATCTAGGTGACAAATGAAGAGCTTTAATTATCCATGGACGATAACAACAACAACAAATAGCAAAGCTATTAGTAGGGTCTAGGGAGGGTGGGATGTAAGCAAGCCTTACCTCTACCTCTAAGGATAGAGAGACCACTTTCAGGGAGACCCTCTGCTCAAACATACAACGAAAAACATACACACACCCAAAAAAAAGATGAAGATATACACGCACACAACTATTGATAACATCATAGACATTGAAAGCAATGCATCGAAAAAATAGACACTAAACCACCATAAACAACCTATACACAAACATACAGAAAGACAAACATGTAAAATCCACATAACGTGAAAACAAAAGTAAGACCCTACAAAACGCCTAAAGTGCCTCCCATATCCTAAGAGTCCTTAGCCTTTATCCTTTGCCTCCATAAGCCCCTATCATGGACCAAGTCCTCAGAGAGGTGCAACCCTAGTAAATCTTGTCTAACCTGCTCATCCCACGTCAATTTTGGTCTTCCTCTGCTCCTCTTCCCTTCCATAGTGAGACCTTCTACCACTCTAACTGGCTCAGTCGGTTGTCTCCTCTTCACATGCCTAAACCATCTCAATCTCCCATTTTTTGTCTTATCCGAGATACTAGCTAGCTACCCCCAATCTATCCCTTAAAACCTCATTTCTTTTCCTGTCTAACCGTGTGTATCAGTACATCCACCTCAGCATCCTCATCTCAGCTACCTCCATCTTCTGTGCTTGTATTTTCTTGATTGCCCAACAGTCAGAGCCATATAACATAGCCGGTCTAATAGCTACCCTATAAAACTTCCCCTTTAAGTAAGTAGGAAACCTTCTGTCGCACAAAACCCCAGTAGCTGCTTTCCACTTACACCATCCAACCTGGATGCGGTGGGATACGTCACTATCTATCCCCCCATCCCTTTGTACAAATGATCCTAAATACTTAAACTTAGTTACCTGCGGCACCACTTGTCCCACAATGGTAATCTGAGTGTCCTCGTCATTATCCACGCCACTGTAGTCACAGTACAAGTACTCCGTCTTAGATCGACTAATCCTTAAACTTTTACTTTTTAGCGCTAAATGCCACTCCTCTAGCCTCGTATTCAACCCTTGTTTACTCTCGGAGACTAACACAATATCATCTGCAAAAAGCAAGCACCACGGGACCGTCTCCTAGATCGACTTTGATAACTCGTCTAGGATAACCGCAAACAGGAAAGGGCTCAAGGCAGACCCTTGATGGAGTCCTACTTCTACAGGGAAAGATTTAGTATCTCCTACAGGCGACCGAACGCTAGTCTCAGTCCTAACATACATATCCCTAATTAGGTCTATATACTTTCCAGAAACCCATCTACTCTCTAAACTGTCCCAAATCAGTGTACGAGGCACACTGTCATATGCCTTTTCAAGATCAATGAACACCATATGCAGATCTCTCTTCTTATCCTTATATTTTTCCACCAATCTCCTAAGGATATGTATTGCTTCTGTGGTAGACCGCCCTGGCATGAAACCAAATTGGTTAACCGTAGCTTGAGTTTCTCTTCTTAGTCTAACCTCGATTACCCTCTCCCATAATTTCATAGTATGTCCTAGCAGTTTAATCCCTCTATAATTCCCACAACATTGGGCGTCTCCTTTTTTCTTATACAAAGGTACTACTACACTAGTCCTCCATTGATGTGGCATCCTTCCAGATTTGAAAACAAGATTGAATAACTTTGTTAGCAATTGAACTCCTACTTCTCCAATACACTTCCACGCCTCAGTCGATATGTTATCCGGCCTAACCGCCTTAGCCCTTCCCATCTTATTAAGTGTTGCTCTAACCTCTCCCTGTGTGATACGCCGACAATAGCAATTATTTCTTTGGAGCCTTTGAGTAGATGAGTTGTCATTTTCTTGTTGGAAATCCCTCCCGTTGTTGAAGAGATTATGAAAGTACGTTTGCCATCGCAACGATATTAATGTGAAATCTACACCAAAATGTCTAATAAACCATTTTAAATTAAATAATTAATGTAAAGTGATACTGTAGTTATTTCATGTCTGTTTGTGGTGGTTCTATATGTATTGGTGACTCGGACTAACGGTTTGTAGTCAGTAAGTCAGAGATATATGAATAAAAATTTTGTTGGCCTTTCAAAGAAAAAAATGCAAAGTGATACAAATTCCATCTTGATTAACAACCATTGATAAACTAAATCTATCGCCTAGATTAAATTCATTTTATTCTTGCAAAAAGATTCTTCTCATTTTATCCACCCTTATATATATATATATATATATATATATATATATATATATATATATAGGATTTGGATCATTTGAGAACCACTATTTAGGGAGAGAACCAAAGAACCAAGTGTGAACACAAAAACCCCTCCACCAAAAAATAAAATAAAAAATAATAAAAAAATTATATAACCTAAAAAAATAAAAAAAGTAAAAACACCAAAATGTTTTTTTAGTGTTAATCTTTCTGAAAAAAAATAAAAAAAATACAAAAAAAATAAAAACAAAAAAATGGCCTTTTTTACGTCATAATTACGTCATATACCGTATGCACATGTGCATTTCACTATTAGAGCACACTTTTGAATAAATTATCAATTGCCATAATGAAATGATCATTTAAATGGACGTGATATGATATATATGGTGGAAAAAAAATTATTCAATGATCTTTAAATAAACGCGAAGTGCATTTCACTATTATAGTTAGGTTTTTTTTTCATGGGTTTAGTTTTAGGGTTTAGTTTTTAGGTATGATGGGAATGGGGTTAGGTTTTTTGGGGTTGTTGGTGAATAAACTTAAAAAAACCCTTATATAAAACTATAAAATAAGATAATTGTACTACATGCACATGTGCATTTCACTATTATAGTTAAGTTTTTTAATGGTTTTAGCTTTAGGGTTTAGTTTTTTGGTATGGTGGAAGAAGGGGTATCTTTTTGGGGGGGATGGGATGTGGAGCGTTTTGGTTTTTGGGGGGTGTGGGGTTAGCTGCAGATGTGCATTTCACAATTGGGGGGGGGGGGGGGGTTGGGGCGGTGTGGGGGATGGGGGGTTTAGGTTTTTACGGAGTGAGGTGGATGGGTTTAGGTTTTTAGGGGGTGAAGGTGGGGTTTTTAGGTTTTTTTTGTTTGTGTTGACAATGGTTCTCTGGTTCTCTCCCTAAAGTTGGTTCTCGTATGATCCCTACCCTATATATATATATATATATATATATATATATATATAGGATCATGTGAGACCTGCTAGGCTAATTGAGAATTGTGAGAATCATTTTGGACCATTCATATTTTGCTAAGTCACACATTTTCCTAATTGTTTTTTCATTTATACATATACTAGGTGATTGCCCGCATGAACACGCGGTTCAACAATTAACAATTATTTGGAGTGGTAAAACCTATAAAAAATCATTAATTATAAAAATTTTAGTTTTATTAATTACTTTGTTTTTAAATACATATTTAATATTCCTGACCGATTTTGACCAAAGTAATTAATGATTTTTTATTTAAAAAAAAACTAAAAATCATATAAATTACCTAGACGTGTCATGTGGCACAATATGGAGGTGTCTAGATTGAAAGTTGAATATGGGAATGACATGTGTACCTAGGGAGGTTTTGTTTATTAGATGTTAGATATAAAATATAAATATAAATAATATCAAATATTGTAAAAAGAATCATGTGTTTTCTTTTATTAATGATTTCAGTTACAACTATCATTATTAATATAATTAATAAAATTCATTTTAATAAATTTATAATATGCTTTTGCAAATCAATTATTATAATTAAATTTGAATTTATTGTATTAAATTAAATAATAAAATTAGAGTATTCATGAAGAAGTGTCATGTGTCACTCATGTGTTTTCTTTTATTATATAGTGTAGATGTAGATGTAGATATATAAGATCAAATATGTGTTTTATTTTATTAATGATTTCAGTTACAACTATGATTATTAATGTAATTAATAAAATTCATTTTAATAAATTTATAATATGTTTTTGCAAATCAATTATTATAATTAAATTTGAATTTATTTTATTAAATTAAATAATAAAATGTGAGTATTCATGAGGGAGTGTCATGTGTCCCTCATGTGTTTTCTTTTATTATATAGTGTAGATGTAGATGTAGATGTAGATATATAAGATCAAATATTGTAAAAAGAATCATGTGTGTTATTTTATTAATGATTTCAGTTACAACTATGATTATTAATATAATTAATAAAATTCATTTTAATGAATTTATAATATGCTTTTGCAAATCAATTATTATAATTAAATTTGAATATATTGTATTAAATTAAATAATAAAATGAGATGATTAATGAGGGAGTGCCATGTGTCCCTCATGTGTTTTCTTTTATTATATAGTGTAGATGTAGATGTAGATGTAGATGTAGATGTAGATGTAGAAGTGTAGATGTAGATGTAGATGTATATACATGTCTAAAACTAAAAATATATATTGTACATATATGTTTTGATAATGTATATATACGTGTTGTGTGCAAATGTCTAGAAATGATTACACATACATGTATTACACATAGAGGAAGATTATGGTTATGAAAATGTCTTTCTAATAATTTACATGTATGTTTAAATTTGAAAAATAAGTATGCCTATAAGTCATTTTAAACCAATGGGGTAGTTTTATATGATAAATCAAATTATCATGAAATATGATTTGCTTTTGTGCAATTGACCCTTCTATATAAGAAGAAAAATATTACGAGATAAAATAATTATTAAAAAAAAAAAAAGCAATATCACTTTTGATTTTGAATAATAGAATCTTCACATTTAGTTTTGTTGTTTAGAATAGAGATATGAGTTAGGTCGACATTGATGAATATTGTCCTTTTTATGATATTTCAATAGGCCCACAAATGATAATGAGGGGTAATGATATTTGGATAGAGAATTTAATGTTGCAATTATTTTTTTGTGCTTATACTAAAAGATTGGTTTATATACAAATACAATGTTGTTTTATTTTACATACGATGGTTGTTAAAAGAATCAGTATTCACTTTTTATTTTATTTGTGTGTTGGTTGTTTGTTTTTGCTCGGTACATAAAGTGGATGATGTAATATCTTCCTCTCATACTAATGAAGAATTGCAAAGTTTTTTATACTAATAAAATAATAATGCACCTCTATAATACTATCAAATGCTGCTAGATACTACAAATATATAAATAAGAACTAGCTAGGCATAATAATAATATACGGATAACACGAATCAGTATTGTATGCTATGTCCGTTAGTAGCTATGTTATTCGAGTGGAGACATCTTTACTCACTTGCAATTACCTTACTCAAACACGTTTATATGTAAAGTTCTTTAATCAGTAGTCGATGAACTTAAAACACGTTAATGGTATTTGAAACCGGACATATCTTCTGAACCTAACAGTAATCATCCTATATGTCAAAGATTTAACATTTCATTGGTTTTATAATAAAATAATTTGTCTTTTATTCTTGTTATTATACTTTTCTTAATTATTCAGATAGAGTTGTTGTAGGTTGTCAATCATAATCACTAATCCCCAATAATCGATACGAAATAATTCAAAATATATATGGAGCATGATTTGCAGTCTTTATCAATTTTCTTTGATATGGACCTCTCGCTGGAGCCATACCAAGGTCAATCGTTATTCCAAATTATATTAACCACATCTGATAACGCATAATTTGAAAATTTTAAAATAGTAGGGAATGATTCATAATATTAACATCATCTAACGTATGTAATATTATGAAGAGTTAAAATAAGAGAGTTGTAAGATTTCTATAATAATATAGAGGGTTGAAACAATTTTTAAATACTAATATTAGCTTAGCTAAAGCATTTGCAATGGAGCATCAAAGGACGTCACCTGGAGGGTGGCAAACTTTGAACCGACAAACGTCATATTTGTAATGAGTCTGTTCTTGGTGACAAATGAGGTTGTGGCCCTTCTAATGTAAATTACGTTTTTATTTTTTTTCTATGTTATCTTAAGACAAAGCATAAAGAAAACCTTGTATGTACGTATTCATAAATATATAATTTTTGTTTTTTAGGTTTTTATTAAATTTTGATTATTTGTATATGTGGAAAAGATAATTCAACCTCAATGACTTTTGAGGTGAGAGGAAACGATTTATTTATAATCAAGGAATTTACATTTACAAGGAAATACACTAAATGACAAATGAATGCAATTAATTTACATTTTGACTATAATATTAATGTCAATCGTTTCCATTTATACCCCCCTTCAATCTGATTGGTGGCGGTCCAAGACGCAGCATGTTGCGAAATACTTCAAATTGAGCACGCGGAAGACTTTTAGTGAAGATGTCAGCCACCTGAAGATTGGTTGGAACAAACTTGGTATAGAGTTTATCCGAGTTAACAAGCTCGCGGATAAAATGATAATCCAAGTCAATATGTTTGGCACGTTTGTGAGAGACTGGATTTTGAGTCATAAACAGGGCACTCTTGTTATCACATAAAAGAGTAGGACGGGTGGGAGGAAGGGCATGTAATTCGCGTAAAAGATGAGTAACCCAAACGAGTTCGGCGGCAGTGTTAGCCATTGCACGATACTCGGACTCACAGCTGGAGCGAGAAATAGTAGGTTGCTTCTTAGCACTCCATGACACCAAATTTCCCCCCAAAAATATTGAGTAACCATAAGTAGAGCGACGTGTATCTAGACAGCGGGCCCAGTCAGCATCAGAATAGCCAACAACAGATGGAGTGTGAGGACGACTGTAAGTAAGTCCAAAGGAAAGTGTTCCTTTAACATAGCGAAGAAGACGCTTAACTGCCCTGAAATGATCAACAGTGGGACTATGAAGAAATTGAGATAGCTGATTTACAGCATAAGACAGATCCGGTCTAGTGATAGTCAAATATTGTAGGGCTCCAACCAAAGAGCGATATAGAGTAGGATCGGAGTGGGGGGTTCCCTGAGCAGTAAAAGACTCATGTGGAGCAAGAGGAGTGCTGCAAGGCTTAGAATCATAGAGTTTTGCACGTAGAAGAATATCCTTGGCATACTTGGCCTGTGTAAGAAACAGCCCAGTGTTGGTATAAAGAACTTCTAAGCCCAAGAAATAATTTAAGTCCCCAAGATCTTTAATGGCAAACTCACGGTTCAAGTGAGTGATAAAGGACCGAATTTCTGCTTCATTATTGCCTGTTAGGATAAGATCATCGACATAAACAAGAAGATACATTACGAAATGATCATTTTTGAAGACAAAAAGTGAGGTATCTGCACGACTGCATTTGAAACCGTATGAAAGAAGAAACGTGCTGAGACGTTGAAACCAAGCACGAGGAGCCTGCTTAAGACCATACAAGGCCTTAGATAACTTACACACATGATGTGGAAGTTTGGAATCCACAAAACCCGGGGGTTGCTCCATAAATACCGTTTCATTAAGATTTCCATTCAAGAAGGCATTTTTGACATCCAGTTGATGTAGCTTCCATTTATTTAGAACGGCGAGAGATAAAACTATTCGGACCGTGGAAGCTTTAACTACAGGACTGAAGGTATGAGAGTAATCCAAGCCAGGGATTTGCGTAAAACCTTGAGCCACCAAACGGGCCTTATAACGTTCAATGGATCCGTCGGAGTGATACTTGATTCGAAAGACCCATTTAGAACCCACCACATTAGCAATGGTAGGCCGCGGAACCAAAGTCCATGTTTTATTTTGATGTAAGGCCGTAATTTCATCATTCATTGCGGCAAGCCATTTTGGATCTTTAGAAGCGGATTTGAAGCCTCGTGGTTCAACAACAGAAGAGACGGCATTAGGCAAAGCATGCGAGTATAGCGCAGTAAGATCCGGGTGATATTTTGGTTTAAAAATACCCGCCTTAGCTCGAGTTTGCATAGGGTGAGCATTGGAGGTGGATGGATTGGGTGAAGGTTCGGGCTCAGTGTTGGATGGGTTTTCAGGTTCGGGTTGGGATGGATTGGATGTGGGTTGGGATGGGCCTGGTTGGTGAAGGGAATCGGGTAAAGGAAATGGGCCAGGTAATGGGCTTTGGGATTGAGGTGGATCGGTGGAGGTTGGTTGGGTTTGTTGAGATGAGGTGGTGGTATGTATTGGGCTGGAGTGTGGTGGGCTGGGAGGGGGTGGAGGTGGGCCGTTGTTGTGGAAGGCATGGGATGGGGTATTTGGATTAATTTGGCACAGTGGACAGTGAGGATGATTTGGGGATGGAGGTATGGGATCAGTAGATGTTTGATGGTCGAATATTGGGGATGGGTTATTATCCTTGGTAGGTGTATCATCATGGTAAGTAGTAAGGTCTAAAGTTGAAGGTTGTAAAGGTGGGGAAGATGTATTAAAGGGAAATACGGTTTCATTAAAACGAGCATGGCGAGTAATATAAACCCGACTAGTCGCCGGATCTAAGCAACGAAAACCTTTATGAGTGGAGCTATATCCGATGAAAACACACGGGAGGCTTCTTGGCTCAAGTTTATGCTTTGTATAGTTACGCAAGTAAGGAAATGCTTGACAACCAAAAACTCGAAAATTATCATATCTCGGCGTTTGATCAAATAACACTTGAAAAGGCGACTTGTTGTCGAGAATGGGAGTTGGTACCCGATTAATAATATAAGCAGCCGAGATGAAGGCGTCGGTCCAATATTGAGCCGGAACATGAGAGTTGAACAACATGGCGAGACCAGTTTCAACAATATGACGATGTTTCCTTTCAGCACGTCCATTTTGTTGCGGCGTGTATGGACATGAATAGCGGTGAAAAGTGCCATTATCTTCAAAAATCTTGCGAACATGGTGATTAACAAACTCGGTCCCCCCATCACTTTGGAAAACTTTTATTTTTCTGGAGCACTGAGTTTGAGCAAGATTTATAAAGGCAGATAAAACTGCATAAAATCCCGATTTTGTTTTAAGAGGATACAACCATGTGAACCTGGAGTAATCATCAATAAACACAACATAGTAACGAAAACCATCAACAGATGTTATAGGAGCGGGGCCCCACAAATCACAATGCACCAAATCTAACGGAAAAGAAGCACGTTTGTCATTTGAAACAAATGGCAATTTCTGACCCTTAGCAAGTTGACATGATACACAAATATCAGGTTTAGGTAATAATGAAGTAACTGACAAAAAACCATGTCTATTTAAAACGGAAATAACATCAAAAGAAATGTGGCCCAAACGGGCATGCCATAGCTCGTAAGAGGCTTTATTCGAAACAGTAGCAACAAAAGCTTTGGGTTCATCCTTGAGCAAATAAAAACCATCAACGCATTTCCCGCGAGCCAGGACCTGTCTTGTCTTCCGATCCTGAATATGAAAATAATCCCGAGAGAATAAAACATCAACAGGTTGATCACGAGTTAGTTTACTGATGGATAATAATTTTCTGGTGAGATTCGGAACAACAAGGACATTGCGCAAAGTAATATTGTTGCAAAGTTTATAATTGCCAATATGAGTGATTGGTAATTTCTTACCATTACCAAAAATAACCTGATTAGTACCTTGGTAGGGAGCAGCATTGTGAAGGCAGTCTTGATTTGGTGCCATATGATCATTTGCACCCGAATCACCGGTCCAGTCAGGCGAATCATTATGAATATGGCATTGAGCATGGAATGCTTTGGCCATGTCCTCATCTACAGTAGGAGATTGATTCGCAAAGGTGCGAAGTTTTGGGCATGCCGAGGCATAATGGCCAGTGGTGCGACACAACTGGCAATGAGGAGGTCGGCGATTTCCCCGACCCTTTGTAGAAGAAAACCGGGAATAATTTCCTTTAGACGACGAGCCGCGGCCACGACCCGGCGTTGAATCATGCCTATTCTGAACATTAAAAGCAGCAGGGGGTGGAGTATTACCGTGAAGAGATTGCAGAAACATCTCGTGGCTCTCGGCTTGGGCAACAAGGTCACGAAACATAGGGGCTGGTTTAGTGGCTCGAATAGCAGTGGAGAAGACCTCGTAGGAGGGTCCAAGGCCACATAAAAACCAATGGAGTTTATCGATGTCAGCCACAGGGTGCCCAATCGCTGCAAGTTGTTCACAAATATTCCGAAATTTACGAGAAAAATCGGAAACAGAGGAAGTACCTTTCGATAATTGCCGAAGAGAATCTCGGAGAGACTGGACTCGTTCCACCGAGGCATTACTGTAGGCTTGCTCCAGAGCAATCCAGATCTGATTAGCGTTGCTGAGACCCAAGACCTCGGATGCTGCTTCTTCGGTGAGAGATGAAAGCAGAAGCAGGGAGGTTTTCTGATCATCAGACAACCAGACGTTAAAGGCTGGGTTGCGGATGGGTTTATCCTCAACGAGGATAGTTTCTGGTGGGGGTTGGGTGACACCGTCGATATGCTCAGCAAGACTATGAAGGCCGATCAGTAGGCGCATATGGTTGCGCCAGACAAGGTAGTTGGAAGAGGATAATTTTATTGGAGAAAGGTGAGGGATAGAGGAGTTGGTTTGAGGATGAAGATCGGCAGCCATGATGTGGAAGGGGATGAAGAAAGGTGTAGGTCACAGGAAAGAAGGAAGAAAGTAAAAAGGGGTTGACTAAAAGGCTGATACCATGTGGAAAAGATAATTCAACCTCAATGACTTTTGAGGTGAGAGGAAACGATTTATTTATAATCAAGGAATTTACATTTACAAGGAAATACACTAAATGACAAATGAATGCAATTAATTTACATTTTGACTATAATATTAATGTCAATCGTTTCCATTTATAGTATATATTTTATATGAACTTGTATACGTTTAACAGTTTATGCATGTAAAGTTTTACAGTTGTGATAAGCTTGAAGCTTCTATAAACTTATTGAACCTATTTAGTCATGATTGGATAATATATTTGGAAACTTTTAAGACTCATTATATTTAGGGAAAATTACGAGAATGACCCGTTGACCGTTTGATTTGCGAGAATAGCCCTCGGAGACGTCTCTTTGGAGACGACTCACGATTCCCAAGCCCTCTGAGGTGTCTTTCGAGACGGCTTGAGGTCCCAGCCAATAGAACAACGATACGTCTTCGGTGACGTCTTTTCCAGACGTCTTCGGAGACGTATTATTTTTAACAAATCATCAAAAAATGAAAAAAAAAAATAAACATGCAATAATTATTCATTCAGTGGATTCAAAAGATGGGGATAAATTAATCATTCAATTAATAAAAAGATAAAATAAATACATAAATTATTACAAATTAAATAAGCTACGCGTTAAGACGGTCCCTCATCATTTGCCAAGCAGACACGTGTTTGAATTCTTTGCGTTGCTTGGATTCATACTCTTTTTTGGTATATTTGATGACCACGTCTTCGGGCATATCTAAAGGTACCGCTCGAAGTGTTCGATAGTGGTACCCGTTGAAGAGCTGACACTTCGTGTTCAAGTTGTTCCACTTAAGGCTAAGTGAGTCGATGGTTCGGCTAGAGCCTCCCACCAACCGATTGTATTCGTTTAAGATTCAGAACCACTTGTTTGTTGGGTGTGGGCTATCTTCAACATGTTGCCAGGCTGATACTAGTGTGATTTCTTATTCCTCCGTTCAACGTTGGGGTGCCATTTTCTTTTGTATGAATTAGACGGTTTTAGGGTGGAGAATGGGATGAAGGAGTGGTATATATAGGGGGGATGTGGGAAACTGAACCGTCGAACAAGAAACCGGAGACGTCTCGAGACTCACCGGAGACATCGAACAAGACACCCGAGACATCTCGGGACTCATGAGACGACTTCGGAGACGTCATTATAGACGTGTCGTTGTTCTATTGGTTGGGACCTCATGCCGTCTCAGGAGACGCCTCAGACGGCTTGGGAATCGTGAATCGTCTCCAATGAGACGTCTCCGGGGGCTATTCTCGTAAATCAAATGGTCAACGACCCATTCTCGTGATTTTCCCTTATATTTATGTTTCATTGTCTTTGTATTATGTAAATCTAGAAAGCAATTTTTTTTTTAAATAACTTTCATTAAAATACACGTGCCACCTCAAGACTAAGAAGACGCCAACAACTACAATATATACAGCGGATAATTATACTAATCCTTTCATAACAAGGAGTTAAAACTCGATCTATTCTTGAACCAAAAGAAAGCCAACGACTTCACATTACCACCCACCTCTATAACTTTAACCTCTCTTTTATTAAACCTTCTATCATTTCTTGTCTTCCATGTTACCGAACAAGTCACCAATATAATGCCATGAATAATCTGTTTACTTCTTTTATTCCCCCCAACTATCTTGTAAATCTGTAATAAATCTCTGAATTTGAACGCATATATAGGATCTAACCGGCACCAACTAGTAATTCGACTCTATATATCAACAGCGAACCAGCAACCCGTAAATAAATGATCTGTGCTCTCAGTGTTGTAATAACATCATACAAATGTCGGTATCTAGAAAGCAATTTATTATATGTTTCTATGTTGTACCAAAAACCAAATGATTTATTATAATAAACAAAGTGGTTAAGAAAAGTTAACTTTAAAACATGGTGATAATGTAAAAAAAAAAGTTAAGTATCAATAAAAGTTACTATTTTGCCCGTCACATGTTGCAGCAGAATCGCGAAACGAAGAACAAAATAAAATCTACAATGTTAACGCCACAAAGGAATCACAAAATATAATTTACAATGGGTATGTTTGGCAAAACTAGCTGGAGGCTGTTAGCTGGAAGCTGGTAGCTGCAAGCTGATGGCTGGAAACTTTTTAAATATATTTTGGTGTTTGGCAGAGTAGCTGGAGCTTTTAATAAAATTTATAAAATGACCAAAATGGGCATAATTAAAAGCTTGTAAAGAAAGTTTTTATTTTATTTTTAAAATAGAATGGGTATTTGTATCATTTACTACTTAAAAGCTTGTAGCTAAGCTACTACTAGTAGCTTTTCACTGTAGAGCTTTTTCTCTAACCTAAAAGCTTCCAGCCCCTTCAACCAAACAAGGCTTTTTATTAAGTAGGAGCTTTTTCTTAAAAGCTTGAAGCTTGAAGCTCCTAAAAACTCTTAAAAGCTCCTTACCAAACATACCCAATGTCAACTTCTAAGCATTACAATATAATTAACTGTATATAAATATGACACAAAACTTACAATCAATTATTTTACGATATAATATACATACTTATAATCTACTTTTTAAACCGTTTTGAACATTATGAAGCGCGTAAAGTACATCGATAGCAACTTACAACTCTGCTTGGGTCTTATGGATGCTAGCTACCTTCTCCATTAGCTCAGTTATCTTTACACTCTGTTTTAGAGTTTCATTAAATGATGGAAGAGAAATGATCTTCTTTCTCTTCCTTTCTCTTCAATTCCTTTCAAATTGGAAAGATTGAAAATCATCTTAAAAACCTTTTTATTATCCCTCTCATTCTCTCCATTTCCCTCCTACAAAAAACTCTGAAACACATTTTTTCCCCACTTCTTTCCCAATTTTTTCTCTTCCATCCTTTAATAAAACTCTGAAACAGACCCAATGGCAGCCTCCAACATATTTAAAATCCCCTCAAACACATTGTGACTTTCAACTGAAGAAGACATTCACAAATTTAAAACAAATACACAAGTAAAACAAAGTGAAATAAGAAAACATGTTTCTGAAACAAATTCCAAGTTCATGACCATTGACACCCGTTGTAACTTGGCTCGGAAAACAAAGGTCATTGTGGCTGCAACTAAGAGAATTGTCATGTCGTGACTATAACAATCATCCATTTTTTTAATCATCATCGCCGACTCGCCAAGAGGTCACCGTGGGGGCGGGACACGTTCCTTCATACCAAAAAAGGCAATAGAGACATGTACAACTATATGTAAAAAGCTCAAAATCGCAGTACAAATTACTGCTATGGTAACCAACAATCACACACAATTGCAATGGTCCCTTATGCTCACCAATGCAATAAGGACAGCAGGTTCACATTGCGTAAATTCCGTAAACATCATAGGGCTTAGAAGTTAGAAAGATATCTGAGCCCAATAATGAAAGAAAAATACCTCTATATTGCCATATTTGAAGTACTTTGCCTCGTAAAACTAGGGCTGTTCAAATCGTTCGCCCTTCGTGGATCGCTCGTCGCTCGTTCGGAAAATGCTCGAAAAACGCTTGCTCGTTCTTTCGCTCGGTTGTATATGAGCCGATCGGCTCGGTTCGGTTTGTAAATGAGCCAAGCACGAGCAAAGGTACGCTCGGATCGGTTCGGCTCGAATATATTTTTATTTATTTAATAATAAATATACACATAATTTATAGATAAATTTATGGCTTTATGTATAAGATTCTATTGGATTTTACTCAGTATATGCAAACAAAGTATAACCCGCCCACTTAATTCAATAAAAAAATTAACACTAGATTTAATAGTAAAACAATAAGTCATGAGGTGACAGTCTTGACTTCTTTATGTTGTTAGTCATCCATCGCTAATTGTCGCTTGATATCACACCTACGTCACAATGCAACAACGGTTCTCTGACGTATGCTCATCACCTCACCAGCCTCAATCTAAGCCTCATCCTTGGACACTAGGATCTTAATATTAGTGTTATCATTGGACATTTCGACCTTAGTTGTCACCCGACAATGAAAACATCGAAGAAAACATCCCAATTTTATAATCGTCCATATTATTCTCCGCTCGATTCTCGCTCGGGGCTCGCTCGGAAAATTTGCGCTCGAAGATTGCTCGTTCGATTTTCGGCTCGATTGTAAACGAGCCACTCCGCTCGGTTCGATTTGTAAACGAGCCAAGCACGAGCAAAGCTCTGCTCGGCTCGTGAACAACCCTACGTAAAACGCATAATGCCATCATGGCAGGTGCACGACCATCACAGGGCTAAAAGAGTTGAAATTAGGGCTTACTTTTCGGTAAAGGTAACCACCATAGCATCAACAATGAGACTAGGGGTGTTCATGAGCCGAGCCAGGTCAAGCTCGGGCTCGACTTGGTTATAAACCGAGCCGGCTCAAAATTGAAATCGTGTTGAAAATCAAAGCTCGAGCTTGGCTCGAATTTAAAAAGAAAAATAACTTTCAAAATTCAATATTCTAAAATATTATTCAATAGTTCAAAATAACACATTTAAAATAAGTTCAACCTAATACATTACAAACTAAAATCAAGTTCAACCAAATACAAAATAAGTTTCAAATTTCAAAGATAATATAGTATAAGTTCATCAGCATACGAATTAACCATTAAATATGCAATAAATGTCCGATTGAACACCTAAATATTGACCTCTTTGAAATTATATAAAAGCATTATCGAGTTTGATAACTTGAGTACTAATTATCATTATGCTACTGTTTATGTAAAATAATTTAAATAACTTGATTACTTGTAAATTCAACCTCAAGCACACAATCTCTATGCTACTATTAAGAAATATTAAAACTATGTAATATGTTCCCCCTATTTTTTGTAATATTTTTATAGTATATTATATGTATATAAAAATAATCTATACATATCATAAACCAAAGCCATTTTTAATGACATGATATTCAAAGAGGGTATTCTCTTTATTGAGTGTGTCATGTGTCATCCCATGTGGCAATGCCTTTATTTTAGAAAAATAATAATTTAAAATTTAAAAACAAAATGAGATTTTTATCTCTAATGTTTCCTCACATAACTTTTAAACGTTAATATCTTTTATACACGAGATTTTTTAAAGAAAAACAATTACACCAAATTAACGAGCGTTTTATTATCTTTCCAACGAGTACCATAGTGCTATATAAAAAACGGAGAAAAAAAACGACTATTTTTGGTAACCCGACAGGTATTGTGTTAGGTTTGGAATTAGTTTAAAAAAAATTGTGGGTTCGGGTCGGGCCTGGGATTAGGTGATACCCGACCCAATTACCCTTTTTTTATATTAGAATATGATAACTTATGGCAGAGATTTGTTTAAAATAATAATAATAATAATAATAATAATAATAATAATGTTCATTAATCATATATTGGCAAGTCATTAATTATGTTGTCATATTATATATTTTATTATGTCATATTAGATATTTCAACCCGGGACGCTCTCCAACAGGTAATTGCTATGTTTTCTTTTTCTACCATATTCTGAAATAGCTCAAATCTTATTGTATGCAGTTAAAGACGTTTGACTGAATGTATTGGTGCTAAACAATCTATGTCCCATTGAAGTGCTTGGGATCTTAATATTTTGTTTTAGGTGTTGATGTTGTAAGGTGAAATGGATCTTTTAGTTTTTTTTTTAAAGTATCTAATGTAAGTTGATACATAGATGCCATTTTTATAGTTTAGATACTTCTGATTTTATTCACTTATTTAGATTTCTCAACCTGGGACGCTCCCGGGTATAAGCTAGTATATATATTAAAAATTAGAATTATTCGAGCTAGGCTAATTTCTAACCAATCCGAGCCGGCTCGACTCAGTTTCAAACCGAGTCATATCGAGCGAGCTTTTTTTCGAGCTAAATTCGACCGGCTCCGAGCCACGAGCTTTGAGACATCCAAATCCCCAAACAAATGTAGCATACAAAATCATAAATTGCAAGTACATCAGGGAACTAACAATCCGACATTGAGCGGCCTATTTGCAGCTCCAGAAAGCATTCCATCACCATAAAAACAAACATCAAAAACCTTATAAACTCATCCCCAAAAAAATACAGTTGTAAAAAGGTGAAGAGATAATTCAGATCGATTTGAATGGATTATCTAATAAGTTTAAATGTTTAATTGTGGGTTTATCTAGTTATTTATTTAATTATTAAAATAGAGTTAGAGTTGGGTTAGAATTAGTATAGGTTTAGTATAAATACATGAGAGGTTATTTATTCATTGTAATGAGTGTTTTAATCTATTATTAATATATATAAAAGAATTGAACATTGCTGACGTGGCGTGCAATGGTGCCTTTAACCTCTCTATGAAATTGCCACGTGGCATCATAATTGAAAGATTTTAGTGTTTTTGAATTATTTCTTTTTTTTAATTAAAAAAAAGATAAACATAAAACCCTAAATTTATTCCCAATTACTAAAATTAAATTAAATTATTTTAGGAAAAAAGAATTTAAAAACAAATTTAAATTTTTCTCTCTTATGTTTCTTCCCATAATTTTTAAACGTTAATATCTTTTATATACGAGATTTTTTTAAATAAAAAAATTACACCAAATTAACGAGCGTTTTATTATCTTTTCAACGAGTACCATAGTGCTATATAAAAAAACGGAGAAAAACGACTATTTTTTGTGGGGTTTCGTTCATACAGGAAAAAAAAACACAAAGTGTTCAGGTTATTCATTAATCATGTTTTTTTTCTTTTAAACCAGGTTCTTATCTACGATGTTGAAATTCAGCCCAATCGCCATGCTATCATTGGAATTTTACCCTTCTAAAGATTGATAGGCATACTTCATCAAGAGAAGCTAGAAGAAAGAATCGCGCAACACTGCAACACATTGTGTCACCTTATAGCAAAGTTATTTTTTTATTTATTTAATTACAAGAGTAATAATTATTACTATTAGTATTAGTATTATTAGAATGGTTATATTTTTCAACCCTTGCTGTCGTGGCATTCAATGGTGGTTTCAACCCTCTCTTGATTCTGCCACGTGTCATAATGAGGTGCAAGATATATTTCTTTTAGCAAATTGCTTTTTCTTTTAAATATTAAAAAGCAAATAATCAGTTAAGATTTGCAATGTAAAGATTCCTTTTGAATTTTTAGAAATTATTTAATAGATAATTTACGTAATAAAAAAAGACATGTCTCTTAACATCATTTTTGAAAATATTTATTTTTAAACTTTAAAAAAGAAGTATATCTTCCATTTTAAATTGAGATGTATCTACTAAAATTTAGATAAATATTGATTCATATGTTGTTCTCCAAACATTATAAATAGAATCATTATCTAAAATTCATAAATTCATAAAAGTTTCTGTATACACCTTGAGGACATCTGCAGGTATTCTCCAATTTGTCTTTGTTTAGTTTCTTTAATGCTTTTTTTTTGTACCTTTTTGTTTTTAGGGACAATAATAACAATAATAAACAATGTTTATTGATTATGGTTTCACAATAGGTTATTACGCCAAATTAGATTTTTTAACCCCGGGACCCTCCCGGGGTAATCAGCTAGTTAATAAATAATTAAAAGAGTTGAACGAGTTTGTTTTTTTGTTTGTTTGTTTTTTTTAACGGCTAATTTCTCTTCCATTTTTACTCTCCTTTAAAACTTCAACATCTTTACCACCACACCACAAGGGGTGTGGCTAAGGCCCCATTTGTTTAGGTCTTAATGAGGCCAGTCAGAGGTGGAGGTATGATTCGGTCAGAGCAAGGGGTGTTTGGCCGAGACGTCTGAACGGAAAATGGTCTGACCAGGGCTCCGGGCCGGTCAGACTTGAGACAAATCTGACTGAATCAGCGATGCTGCGTATGCGTGCGTTACCGAGCTGAAGGCTTCTCCAGCGAGCGAGCGAACGAACCTGCCGCAAAGGCTAGCCACAGGGGTGAAGGATATGTTGGGCAGGGGTGGGCCTGGCCCCCCTGTTTTTTGGCGCATTGGTATAAATTTGCGATTTTCGTAGGTAAATTGAGTCCGGCCACCGCCGATTTGCCACAACCGATCAAAAAAATTTGAGTCCGGCCCCTCCCAATTCAAAAACCAAGCTTCGCCACTGGCTAGCCACGCACAAAAACAAAAAACAACGCCACGTGGATTTTTTTGAGCAAGTTGGACAAAAAAAAATAATTATTTAGATGTCCAACCAAACATCACTTAATGATTCAGCACTTACCCATTCAACAGGGGTGTAGCTCTTAAGGGGCGGGCAGGAGCGGCCGACCCCCTCCCCCCCCCCCCCTCGAATTTTCGCTCAGAAGTTCCGATTATATAGTATTCGTATAGAAATTTTTCGGTATATAAGGTTTTATAGGGAAAGATAATCAACCTCAATAATGTGATTGAGGGATGAGCTCTTATTTATATAAAAGAATTACAATAATACCTACTTTGATTTAGAGGTTTGACTACAGAATATTAGGATAGTAATAAAGACAAATAACTATACAATTGACTATACATTTGACTATACAATTTACCATATTAATCTTGTCATTTAATACCCCCCTTCAATCGAAACGGTGGCGGTCCAAGGCGTAGCATGGCGCGAAAGACTTCAAACTGAGCGCGCGGAAGACTTTTAGTAAAAATATCAGCCACCTGAAGATTGGTTGGAACAAACTTGGTATAAAGTTTATCTGAGTTAACGAGCTCGCGAATAAAATGATAATCCAAGTCAATATGTTTTGCACGTTTGTGAGAGACTGGATTTTGAGTCATAAACAAGGCACTCTTGTTGTCGCATAAAAGTGTAGGACGGGTGGGAGGAAGAGCATGTAACTCGCGTAGAAGATGAGTAATCCAAACGAGTTCTGCTGCAGTGTTAGCCATTGCACGATACTCGGATTCACAACTAGAGCGAGCAATAGTAGGTTGCTTTTTAGCACTCCAAGACACCAAATTTCCTCCCAGAAATATTGAGTAACCGTAAGTAGAGCGACGAGTATCAAGACAGCGGGCCCAGTCAGCATCAGAATAACCAACAACAGAAGGGGTGTGAGGACGACTGTAGGTGAGACCAAAGGAAAGTGTCCCTTTAACATAGCGAAGAAGACGCTTAACTGCCCGGAAATGATCAACAGTGGGACAATGAAGAAATTGAGATATCTGATTTACAGCATATGCCAAATCTGGTCTAGTGATAGTTAAGTATTGCAAGGCCCCAACTAATGATCAATATAGAGTAGGATCTGAGTGCGGTTCTCCTTTAGCAGTAAAAGATTCATGGGGAGCAAGTGGAGTGCTGCAAGGTTTAAAGTCATATAGCTTTGCACGGAGAAGAATATCTTTGGCATACTTGGCCTGTGTAAGAAATAGCCCAGTATTGGTATAAATAACTTCTAAACCCAAAAAATAATTTAGATCCCCAAGATCTTTAATGGCAAATTCACGGTCCAAATGGGTGATAAATGTGCGAATTTCGGCTTCATTATTCCCTGTTAAGATAAGATCATCTACATAAACGAGTAGATACATTATGAAATGATCCTTTTTGAAGACAAAAAGTGAGGTATCCGCACGACTGCATGTGAAACCATATGAAAGAAGAAACGTGCTTAGACGTTGAAACCAAGCACGGGGAGCCTGCTTAAGACCATACAAGGCCTTAGATAACTTACACACATGATGTGGAAGTTTTGGATCAACAAAACCTGGGGGTTGCTCCATAAACACCGTTTCATTAAGATTGCCATTCAAAAAAGCATTTTTGACATCCAGTTGATGCAGCTTCCATTTGTTGAGAACGGCGAGAGATAAAACTATTCGGACTGTGGAAGCTTTAACTACAGGACTGAAGGTATGAGAGTAGTCCAAGCCAGGGACTTGTGTAAAGCCTTGAGCCACTAAGCGGGCCTTGTAACGTTCAATAGAACCCTCAGAATGGTACTTGATCCGAAATACCCATTTAGAACCCACCACATTTGCAATGGCAGGTCGCGGAACCAAAGTCCATGTTTTGTTTTGATGTAAGGCCGTAATTTCATCATTCATCGCGGCAAGCCATTTCGGATCTTTAGAGGCGGATTTGAAGCCTCGTGGTTCAACAACAGAAGATACGGCATTAGGTAAAGCATGCGAGTAGAGAGCAGTAAGATCCGGTTGATATTTGGGTTTAAAAATACCTGCCTTAGCTCGTGTTTGCATAGGATGAGTGTTTGAGGTGGATGGGTTTGATGGAGGGTCGGTCACATGTGGGGATGGGTTTTCAGGTTCAATAGGGTCAACAGGGAAGGGTGCATCAGTGGGTGTAGGTTCGGTTTGGGAAGGATTGGAGGTGGGTTACGAAGGGCCAGGTTGATGGGATGGGCTGGGTATTGGGCTTTGCGGTTGAGATGGGCCGGGTGAGTTTAAGTTGGTTGGATGGGATGAGGTGGTGGGGTGTGGTGGGCTGGTAGGATGAGGTGGGCCGGTGTGTAGTGGGCTGGTAGAATGAGGTGGGCCGGTGGAGTTTTGGTTGTGTGAATGAGATGGGGCGGTTGGGTGTATTGGGCAAAGTGGACAAGGAGGTTGGTTGTCCAATGGGGTTTTTGGATCAGTTGGTTTTGGATGTTCAAAAATTGGAGATGGAGTGTCATCATGGTAAGTGGTAAAGTTTAAGGTTGGAGGTTGTAAAGGTGGAGTAGAGGTTTTAAAGGGAAATATTGTTTCATTAAAACGAGCATGTCGAGTAATATAAACCCGACTAGTAGCCGGATCCAAGCAACGAAAACCTTTATGAGTAGAGCTATAACCGATGAAAACACATGGAAGACTTCTTGGCTCAAGTTTATGCTTTGTGTAATTACGCAAATAAGGAAAAGCTTGGCAACCAAAAATTCTACAATTGTCATAACACGGCGTTTGATCAAATAATACTTGAAATGGCGACTTATTGTCGAGTATGGGAGTTGGTACTCGATTGATAATATAGGCGGCCGAGATGAAGGTGTCGGTCCAATATTGAGCCGGAATATGAGAGTTGAATAACATAGCAAGTCCAGTTTCAACAATATGGCGGTGTTTCCTTTCAGCACGGCCATTTTGTTGTGGCGTATATGGACATGAATAACGATGAAAGGTTCCATTATCCTCAAAGATCTTGCGAACAGTGTGATTAACAAACTCAGTCCCTCCATCACTTTGGAAAACTTTTATTTTTCTGGAGCATTGAGTTTGAGCAAGATTTATAAAGGCAGATAAAACTGCATAAAACCCTGATTTTGTTTTAAGAGGATATAGCCATGTGAACCTGGAGTAATCATCGATAAAAACAACATAGTAACGAAAACCATCAACACAAGTAATAGGAGCAGGACCCCACAAATCACAATGCACCAAATCTAATGGAAAAGAAGCACGTTTGTCATTTAAAACAAAGGGCAATTTCTGTCCCTTAGCAAGTTGACATGTTGCACAAATATCTGGTTTAGGTAATAATGAAGTAACTGATATAAACCATCTTTATTCAAAACAGAAATAACATCAAAAGAAATATGGCCTAAACGAGCATGCCATAACTCGTAGGAAGCTTTATTTGAAACAGTCGCAACAAAGGCTTTGGGTTCATCCTTGAGCAAATAGAAACCATCAACGCATTTCCCTCGAGCTAGGACCTGTCTTGTCTTCCGATCCTGAATATGAAAATAATCCCGAGAGAATAAGACATCAACAGGATGATCATGAGTTAATTTGCTTATAGATAATAATTTCCTTGTAAGATTCGGAACAACAAGTACATTACGCAAAGTAATATTGTTGCAAAGTCTATAAGATCCTGTATGAGTTATTGGTAGTTTCTTACCATTACCAAAAATAACCTGATTTGTACCTTTGTAGGGAGCAGTATTGTGAAGACAATCCTGATTGGGTGCCATATGGTCATTAGCACCAGAATCGCCGGTCCAGTCAGGCGAATCGTTGTGAACATGACATTGAGCATGGAATGCTTTTGCCATGTCCTCATCTACAGCAGGAGATTGATTTGCAAAGGTGCGAAGTTGTGGACACGCCGAAGCATAATGGCCAGTGGTGCGACATAACTGGCAGTGAGGAGGTCGACGATTACCACGACCCTTTGTAGAGGAAAACCGGGAATAGTTTCCTCTAGAAGACGAACCGCGGCCACGGCTCGGCATTGAATCACGCCTGTTCTGAGCATTAAAGGCAGCCGGAGGTGGGGTGCTTCCATGAAGAGACTGCAAAAACATCTCGTGACTCTCGGCTTGAGCAACAAGATCACGAAACATAGGAGCCGGTTTGGTGGCCCGAATAGCAGTTGAGAAGACCTCGTAGGAAGGTCCAAGGCCACACAAAAACCAATGGAGTTTATCAATATCGGCCACAGGATGCCCAATCGCTGCAAGTTGTTCACAGATAGTCCGAAATTTGCGAGAAAAATCGAAAACAGAGGAAGTACCTTTTGACAGTTGGCGAAGGGAGTCACGAAGGGATTGGACTCGTTCCACCGAAGCATTACTGTAGGCTTGCTCCAGAGCGATCCAGATGTGATTTGCAGTGCTGAGGCCTAAAACTTCTGATGCGGCTTCTTCGGTGAGCGACGAAAGCAGCAGCAGCGAAGCCTTCTGGTCATCGGACAACCAGACTGAAAAAGCCGGGTTGCGAATAGGCTTTCTTCAGAGAGAATGGTTTCTGATGGTGGTTCGGGGACACCATCGATGTGCTCAGCAAGGTTATGAAGGCCAATAAGGAGGCGCATATGATTTCGCCAGACAAGGTAATTGGAGGACGATAATTTTATTGGAGAAAGATGAGGAATAGATGGGTTGGTTTGAGCAGAGAGGTCGGCGGGAGCAGGGAGTTCGGCGGCCATGGGTGGTTGAAGAAGAAGGTCACAGGAAAGAGAAGATGAAGAGAAGTTTTAAAAAGGCTGATACCATATAGGGAAAGATAATCAACCTCAATAATGTGATTGAGGGAGGAGCTCTTATTTATATAAAAGAATTACAATAATACCTCCTTTGATTTAGAGGTTTGACTACAGAATATTAGGATAGTAATAAAGACAAATAACTATACAATTGACTATACATTTGACTATACAATTTACCATATTAATCTTGTCATTTAATAGGTTTCGACCCCCCGATGACTTTCGACCCCCGAAGTTTTGGGTCAAGTTTCGCTACTGTCATTCAGAACCTTTTAACCATTCAGACCTCTTACTGGTTTAAAACTTACCAATTCATAATTTGTCAAATATACCCTGACTTGAACGTGTTCATTCATTTAACATTTGTGTAGTTGGTTGATCATAGGCTTGATTTTTCAACAAAAGATGGACACGTGCAAGCACAAGACATTAAAGATTCAAAGTCAATAGAGAACTGTACACCTACACTAGTCACTAGCAAACTTCAAATAGCAGTACAAACTGCCACACTATATCACACACACACACACAAAGGCTGTGGATTCTAATGTGTTGCTACAACAAGAATAAGGCATGGAGATGGTATGGATGTCTCTTCGGGTTGGACCTAGCACCTTCCGAGCATGTACCTGCACCACGAACAACTCGTTAGAAGGGGTCCAGAGACCGGGGTCTCTGGACCACCCTCCGACGCTCAACATTAGTGATTTATCCCAAGAAATGTACATAAAAGTAAAGATAAAGGAGTAAATGAGGGATACGAAGTATGAGAGGAGGTGATGGTTGAAACCCGGCGGTTAGCTAGCAGCCGAGGCGATTTCGGGCTGCTTAACTCGATGGCTGAAAGTTGGTTATTAGAACCATGGATATGTAGACTGCAGATATGGCAGCTCCAGGGCTCCGACAGGGGAGTTCGTGAGTTCAACAGGGGAGCTTAACAGCTTTATTGTGTGTAATTATGGAGAGTTCATGAGCTGCTGATGTGATACTTTAGCAGCTCGTAGGCTCCTCTATGGGAGCTAGGCAGATTGGTTAGTGAGAGAATGTTTCTAGAGAGAGAGAGAGAAAGTGAGTGAGATGTCTTGAGTGGAGACCAAGACAAATGGGATGGCCTTGAGTGAAGGTGTAACCCCTCTATTTATAGAGGGTGAAACCCCAAACCCTAATGGGCTTTGTAGTAATGGGCTGGGCTGGCCCATAAGTGTTGGACCCACCTTCATTATTGACCTCCTGTAAGGCAGGTCCTGTGCTAGGGAGCTGAGGAGCCGATGCAGGTAGCTTCTCTACACTAGCTTCTGGCTTTTTGGCTTCCTGGCCCAACCCTGATAGCTTCTCAAATATGTTTAGACGTGGGGGTTTGGGTACCCACGTCATCAGCCCCCCAGTCATAAGTAGTCATGACGTAGTCATGGGTGCTTGTGACTTAGTAATCTTGTCTCCTTTTTTCCTACCTCTAGAAATTCATAAACTTTGGTGTAAGGTGTTTGCGCCTTATTTGTTTATGAATTTCTTATTTCGGACTCCATAATTTCTGCCTTTTCTTGTAGCTTCTACGTTTCCGGTGTTTCTTGAGAAGCTTAGAAGATGCAAAGCTTATTGGACGTCTTGGAAGTCCTCAGAGCTTCTAGTATCAAAGCTTATTTTGTAGCTTATGAGCTTTGAAACATTGTTTTTTGAAGCTTCCAAGCTTCCGGTTTTCACTTAGCTTTCTTTTGCTTGAATTTGACTTGTCGTGATTGGACGACCGAGCAAGGGAGCTCCAAGAGACTAGGGATAGCTTGTTGGGTGGTTATAATCTCACCCTTAGAGGAGACGCCAAGCATTTCTTGCTCATTTATAGAAGAAGTTTCTATCTCATGGGGATCGTGCATGTTACATTGACATGTTGCAAAATTTCTTGGTGATAAGCTTGTAGGTGTGAAGAACTAGGAGATGTTCATCAAGGTGGTTGGGAGACTCTACCTTCCCTATTGGAGAGGGTCCAAAAGTCAATGAATGAATGGAATCATCTTGTTGATGGACTTATCATAGACAAGCAGTGGTTGTGAACATATGTGGTGGCATGCTAGTACACGCCTTTTTACCTTGTAGAGTTCTTAGCCTTGAGGTTCATGGTAAGCTATATCACCGTAAACATCTTAGTCACGTGTCCCAAATGGGTAAGAGCTCATAGATATTTGTTTGTCAAATGGCGTAGCTTACTTTCCCAAAGTCTTTAGGTTTTTGAAGCATTTGATAAACTTTTTCTATGATAGGATTGATGAATTCAAGCAAGTAGAAGCCAACAATGTAAAAGAATGGGCTTATCTTGTGTGTATGGCACACCGTGTTGGTGATCTTGCAATAGACAAGTAGTGGCTTTGATCTTCGTATTTATCGTGTCACTACGTGTCTCTTTTTCTTATACATGTATACTAGGCTTATAATCACCTTGCCAAGGTTTGCGGTAAGTTATACCAACGCGAGCGTCATATAGCTTCATTCCATGAGCTCATCGCTTCCATCCATTAGATGTAGCAGCTTACCAGCTTGAGACTTTGAGCTTCTCTAAGTGTTGTGGTAAGCTCGTTTTATAATAGATGTGATGGAGCAAGGCAAATATGAGCAAATATGGCAAAAGAAGGAGCCTTTTGCGTATCTTATGTTGTATACTGATAAACTTTTTTCGTAACAAAGTGGGCTTATTTGATGCGGAAGTGAGTTTCTCATACTTGTAGGTTATCCTATTACGTGATTTTTGGTATATGACGCTGAACTTCTTTGGTATGAACATGAACGCATATGTTGGTGAGTTTTTCATGCTAACAAGTGAGCTTCTTTCGTATAAAGGCGAGTTTATAGGTGTACGCTATTGAGCTTCCTTTGTATGGATGTGAGCTTGTAGCGCAATTTAGTGAACTTCCTTTACACAAAGATGAGCTTCTTGCGAAAGCTATTTTCTTCCTATATCCATGTAAGAGGCTTCTCTTTATCAAAATGTGAGACTAAGCCTCTTTTTATATTTCTTTTTCAACTGTATGGTACTTCTAAATGTGTAGACAGTCTTGTTATCTTAGAAGCTTATTCCCAGTTGTAGTTGCGTATCATAAGAAGGTTGAACCTTGTTTGAGCAAGGTATTGCTTGTTGAACTTGTCCATGCCTTAATGACGCCTTTGTTGGCAAGGATGCTTCCCTACTATTATAGTTGAGAGCACTCCTAAGCCGATATAGCAGGCTAATTTTGATGATGAATTTGTTGCTCTTCTAGTGAGCTAATGCATTATGATTTCTAAAGACCTTGTCATGTAAGCTTATGTAAGCTATGCATGAGTCTTGCTATGCAAATGCCTTTATAATCTTGTTATGGTTTGATGCTTTGCTTTCCGACTATATGACCTAGGAACTTCCCTTCCCTTCCTCAATGGGAATGCTCCCCCTCTAGGGGTGATGCTTTATTTAAGTTTAATGTTTGGTTGTCTTAGATCTGTTACTTGTCGTTTATAGTGTTTGCAATGTCTTTAACCTTTTGCCATGAGGTGGATGCTGCAGTCACCCATCCCAGGCTACTAAGCTAGAGAACCGATGCAATGCTTATCCTATCAGCTTGTTGGTAACCTTTCTCAATGGTTACCTATATGAAATGTTCGTTTTGATCCCAGGCTACTAGGCTAGAGAACCGACGCAATGCTTATCATATCAGCTTGCTTGTAACCTGTTATGAACATGTATGAGCTGTCTTAGTGTGAGGAGCTCACCCTCTTTCATGGGTTTAGGTATTCCATCTAAAGGACTTGTCCCATGGAGTTGTGGATTGTATTAGGAACTCACCCTGTATACAGGAAGGTCATTATCCTTGTTACCTGTTGAGCAGTTGTGGCCTAGGAGCTCATCCCCGTTTCATGGGTAGGTATAGCGCCGGATCCCATGGAGCCTTGTTAGGAGGGGCTCACCCTTTGATAAGATACGTGACAAGTGGTTGTGGTTGCACGAAAGAGATTCCTTTGTTCCGTTAGCTTGCAGCTTAGAAACTACATTGTCTAGACAACGCTTTTGGATTTATTGATAGAATATCAAGATGTTATAGTAACCGAGGTTGCCTTAGGGTAGGCTATATCATGGATTTCGTATGCATGTTGTGGTATTTGACCAACTTTCATGGATCAATGTCTTGTGGGGTACGTCTTTGAAGAGCATATCTTTGTTAGTTTTTTCCATGAGTTGGGGTAATGCAATAATACATGCATATTAATACTATACACTTAAAATAATGTGGATTTTTTATATGATAAGCTTCCCTCTAAAGTTCCTCTCTTTGTGTTCACCATATGTCAAAGAGACGAAATGTCATGAGGAAATGTTAGGGAGATTCCTTTGTAGTTCCATTAGTCTTTTTATGTAAGAATAATAGCCTCTTGAGTAAGAAGGTTATCTTCTTGCGTAAGAAGGGCAGCTTCTTTACGTAAGAATGGCAGCTTCTTGTGTAAGAAGGGCAGCTTCTTAGGTAAGAATAGCAGCTTCTTATGTAAAAATGTTAACTTCCTATGTAAGAATGGAAGCTACTTAGTTAAGAATGGACAGCTCCTTGTATGAGAAGGTTAGCTTCCTTATGGAAGATTTTTATGTAAGGATATTAGCTTGGCATGTAAGAAGGTAGTCTTCTTTGTTGACGATAGTAAGCTTCGTACGTGCTAAGACAATTGCCTTCTAGGATATGATGGTTAGTTTTCTTGGTTTTAGATGATACTTGAAGAGCTTCATGCAAGGTCAGGGAACTTTATACTTGAACCCGTGATCAACTTTTGAAGGAGACAAAGATATCTCATAACATTTTGGACGATGTTTATGTGTAAGTTTGGTGACATTCGAGATACTCTTACGCCTTCAGCCACATTGTTTAGAATAGAGTATATGGTGATCTTTGATTGACCTTTCGTATGAGTTGTATCAATAGAGAAGGTAGTAAAAATAAGCTTTTCCATAATTTAGTAAAATTCTCTTAATCATTGGACACTTTAAAGCGCATGAGGTAGAGGTTGAGCTTGTTCAATGGCCTGGTGCATCAGCGTGGCGTTTGGTTGAAGGAGAGTTAGTAAGTAAAAGTTCAAGGATAGATGTTCACCTACCTTATAGGTAGTGAAGTCTCATGGCTTCGAGTGTTGAGCTTTTGGGACTCCTTGAACAATTCTTTAGCAAGGTGCTACCATGTGGCAAAAATATCTCCTAACCAATGCTTTTTGATGCTAGGGCAGGCTACCTCTTTCATGTTTCTTCCTTTTGCTATAGTGAACAATTTTTGGAAGGCTACCGTCACGCTTCCTATTGGCAACTTCTATATTCTTATGAGCAGCTTCTATGCTCCTGACAGCTGGTTGCTGCCGTAGGGCAGGTGCTAATAAGGATTCACCCAACTCTATTATTTTGTGGTAATTTGTCGCGTACATGATTACTAGAAGTTGTTTGCCACGATCCTTGGTGTCACCAAGTTGCATCGTTGCATTGGCAATTTGCTTGCGTGCTTCTTAGGTAGGCACGAGTAGCAATGCTCCCTTGTTTGGTCATTTGTTGTGTTGCCCTAACCATTGCTTGAAGCTTTTTTGCTTGTTTTAGTAAGCCATTTGTTGTTCCACAAGTAGCTTTAATATTTCTTGTGGGTTATTATGTTTCTAAGCCTCGTAGGCTTTGCGAGTATTAACCATCTATCGGAGATTGCACGCTTGATAGGATTAGTTTAGGCATATGGGCTCGTCTTTTATAGAACCTTCTTTTTATAAGGTTCCCTTAACGAGGTGTTTAAACTTTTCCATACATCGGCTAAGTGTTATTCTCTTGCAATGTCGACAAAATGTATGGAGGTTTTGGCAGGTTGCTTCGATGATTGAGCAAGCTGCTTTAGTTAACCTTGATCTTGCCGATTTTGTTTATGCCTGGTTCTTTGTAGATAATCATGTGCAAGGTAAGTATTGTTATATCTTTTATATAAGCGGAGTCACCTGGACAGGAGCAATTGAAAGGACGATGTGTTGTTTTTTAGCTTGCTTGATAGGTTCTTTGTTGCTTAGCTGCAATAAACAACGTTCCTCCGACAGAGAAGCATGTGCCTTATTCAGACCATGATTTTGTTCGATGCTTCTTTATTCCTACCGATGATGTCACATGTGTAGCAATGTGCTTGTGACCATTTTAGCTTTTAGGGCAGGAGCCTTGACATGTGTAGCTAATCGGCATCTCTTACTTTTTAGTTCCTCGCCTTTTCGGTTTCTAAACTTCTTAATTTGTTCAAAATTAGGTACCCGTACCATCAGCCCCCAGTCATGAGTAGTCATGACGTAGTCATGGGTGCTTATGACTTGGTATCTAACCATTCGATTTTGAACTTCTCACTTATGAGCTTCCTAAGCCTCTAGACATGTCAAGCTTTCGGGATTCAAAGATCCGTATATATGAAGCTTTAAACTAGGTATTTGAGGAAGTTTATTCTTATTTCAAGTAAGTTATTGCTTTGGAACCGAATAAATGTTTCTTTGAACAAGTAACATTTGTCTATTGTTCGACATTGGATGCTTTTGCGAACATGTTTAGGCGGTTAACTTCTTTATGTGCCATGTCATTTGTGAGTATTTTGTGCAAGCTAAAGTTTTTTATCCTATGAGAAAGATAGGACAAAGAGGTGAGCTTATTTAAATGAGGTGACTCGCTTGGATTTTTATGGCTTTGAGCCAATGGTCATCCTTGTGGGATGTAATTTTTATACGGTTGCCTCACTTGTGCCTCATGATACCATGGGCATGTTACTTGATAAGGCTAGTTGAGTAGGGATTTTTTGAAGACGTAGGAGGCTTGGTAGCTTCCGCACTTCTTGGCTTTACGAGTTGCCACATTTTTTGATTTGTGTTATAAAGGTCACAAAAACTTTTTAATGATGCATTTGTGAGCTTCTCTAGTCACCATAGGTGAGGTCATGCAAAGCTCATTTTGTTCCCATAGGGTGGCTTCACTTTCTATCTAGGAGAGCAGGTCATCTTTGCAAAGCATTGAATTGGTGTTAAGTGGAGCAAGTATACAAGGTTATGTTTTATGCTCTCCATAGTGAGTGGGTCAAGCCTTCATAATATTTAGCAACCTTTTTGATATGAGGAGGCATCTTTCTTCTTTTCCAAGTTGTTAGTCTTTTTAAGGAAGGTGTTGAGCCTGCCCTAAGCGATGTGCTCGTTCCCTTAAACGACTTTGGTGTACGGAAAAGATGTTAATTTTCTAAGGATGATTCGTCCTAGCGTTCGTCAATACTTATAAAACCTCGGATTGATTCATATGGTGAAGTATAGCTGAGCTGCCAAGCTGTTAGCTTCTTTACCTCAGCTGGAGGCTATATAGCGTATGACATATGAGCTAATTTCCGTGGCTTTTGACATGTTTGTTTTTTGTGTCTTCCAATATATCATATATAACTGTTTAAAGACAAGCGTGGCCTTAGGAAGCAAATATCTTAGAGGTACTCAAGGCACCCTATTTATATGTGTTTTCTTTCCAAGGGTTACTTGGGTGTATGTATTGTGTTGTTTGCTTTAGGCTACCTACTTATAGCTTGTGTAGATCTGACTTTTGTCTTTTCGATGTAAAAGCTAAAGCATATTATATGACATAGGTGCGAGTTTGTAGTTGCGAGCTTCTAGCTTGTGTCCATGAGCTTGTAGCTTCTAGCCTTGGGCTTCGAGCTTCAAATTTCTAACTTCGAGCTTTAGGCTTCGATCTATGGGATCCAAGCTTTAGGTTTGTAGCATGCGAGTTGCAGCTTATAAGCTTGTAGCTCCCGGGCTGTAGCTCATGAGTTTACTTATAGAGTTGTCTACAGCTGTCGTATGGCAGCTGGTATGAGTAGTGTACTTTTTCTGATAGCTATAAGGCTAAATAGGTGTCTATAGCTGTCATATAGCAGCTGACGCACTGACATGCGTAGTTGTCTACAGCTGTCCTGTAGCAGCTGACCTACTGACATGAATAGTTATCCACAGCTGTCCTGTAGCAGCTGATGTACTCTCTGACGCGAATAGTTGTTTAGGCTGATAAAGCTGAATGGTGGTCTGTAGCTGTCATATAGCAGCTGACGCACTGACATGCGCAGTTGTCTACAGCTGTCCTGTAGCAGCTGACCTACTGACATGAATAGTTATCCACAGCTGTCCTGTAGCAGCTGATGTACTCTCTGACGTGAATAGTTGTTTAGGCTGATAAAGCTGAATGGTGGTCTGTAGCTGCCCTACGGGAGCCAGCCTGCTTTACCGGACCTGACTAGCTGATAAAGTGTGTTTTTATTGTTTTTATTTATTTATTATTATTTTATAAGTGAAGTTAATGGTTATCTTACAAGTGCATGGGTTTTTTACACGCCATGGTTACACTCATAAGTCCGTTCACTTTTACTAAGAATTTTGGGTCAAATATAGGTTAGGCTAAAAGTTGAAACGAGATGTAATGTTAGTATTATTCAAGACTTTGTTTAACAACATTTAGAACAATTGATTATTTCTTGAGAAGCTCGTTTCAGCGATATGAGAAGTAAAATATTTTTACACTTTACCTTGCTTAAGCTAGTAGGAGTTTTTTGGAGCTTGTGCCTAATGTTAGTGTCGAGAGAGCGACCATGTGCTTGTATCACATGTGCACATGAAGTGAAGTGAAGAGCTATAAATGAATGTTGAGTACACAAAGATGTAAAGTGAGCTTATATAGAGGAAGATTTCTAGCCCAGAGAGCTTCCCTAGGGGAGCATGACCCCGTTTAGTATATTAAGATGTAACATGAGCTCACGCAGGGGAGGACTTCTAGTTCAGGGAGCTTCAATGGGGGAGCTTGCCTTCCATACCTGCTAAGCGTTGACCCTCTTTTTGTGCACGTTTAGCACATTAAGATGTAACAGAGGCTGCCATAAGGGAAGGCTTCCCGCTTATGGTGCTTCCTTATGGGAGCAATTGCTTCCTTCTGGGAGCAGGTGCTTCCTTATGGGAGCGAGTGCTGACCCCCCTTTCTATATGTCAGCAGGTGTTTTTGCCATTTTGGTGAAAGATACCACTTTTTATGCTTTTGAGGTCTGATTTGCTTTTGACTAAGCACCTTTGTGGATTAGTGTGTAAGAAAGTCTGACTTTTGACTTTTCTTACTTTTTTACTGTTCACCACTGTAGCAGGGCTGCTATATGGCAGCCTGGAGCTTCCTGGCTGCCCTATTTGTAGTTTAGATAGGCTGCCCAGCTCCGATTTATGTGATCTTCTTTTTTTTTTTTACTCGTAGATCAGTTGTGGGATTCTTGCATCCACGTCGTGAATTATAGCGTTGATGATATCACTTACAATGGAGCTACGGTATGGCAGCCTGCAGCATGAGTTGTACAAAATGCAATATTTGTTGTACTAGAGACTTTAATGTTGGATAAAGTTGTTTCCTGACTCTATCATCTTTTGTGCTTTATTTTCACACACTTTTATGTGTGCTAAAAGACAAAAATGAGATAGTCAAACCTTGGGACAAGTGTACACATCTTCCCCTTTTTTTTTTTTTTTTTCTTAACCATATTTGGACAAGATGTATACTTGTGTTCAAAAGGTTTTTATGGTTTTTCATCAACAATATGCATAGATCTTCAGATTTAACATTTTATAGCAAAGAAGTTACATGTAGCAACCGAGTTACAAGTGTATGGAACCCGGTCACCAGCGTTTTGAACGTGGAGCAAAAACGCAAACATGTGTAGGAGGTGTAGGAGTGATTTTTCCGGTAAGAACATCCTCTCCATCCTTAAGAATAAAGAACTTAGGAACATTTGGGGCTAAACCGCAAAGAGTTTCATGTTCTAAGCGCGATAGCCCTACGGTGGGCGCCACTTGTTGCTACAACAAGAATAAGGCATGGAGATGGTATGGATGTCTCTTCGGGTTGGACCTAGCACCTTCCGAGCATGTACCTGCACCACGAACAACTCGTTAGAAGGGGTCCAGAGACCGGGGTCTCTGGACCACCCTCCGACGCTCAACATTAGTGATTTATCCCAAGAAATGTACATAAAAGTAAAGATAAAGGAGTAAATGAGGGATACGAAGTATGAGAGGAGGTGATGGTTGAAACCCGGCGGTTAGCTAGCAGCCGAGGCGATTTCGGGCTGCTTAACTCGATGGCTGAAAGTTGGTTATTAGAACCATGGATATGTAGACTGCAGATATGGCAGCTCCAGGGCTCCGACAGGGGAGCTCGTGAGTTCAACAGGGGAGCTTAACAGCTTTATTGTGTGTAATTATGGAGAGTTCATGAGCTGCTGATGTGATACTTTAGCAGCTCGTAGGCTCCTCTATGGGAGCTAGGCAGATTGGTTAGTGAGAGAATGTTTCTAAAGAGAGAGAGAGAAAGTGAGTGAGATGTCTTGAGTGGAGACCAAGACAAATGGGATGGCCTTGAGTGAAGGTGTAACCCCTCTATTTATAGAGGGTGAAACCCCAAACCCTAATGGGCTTTGTAGTAATGGGCTGGGCTGGCCCATAAGTGTTGGACCCACCTTCATTATTGACCTCCTGTAAGGCAGGTCCTGTGCTAGGGAGCTGAGGAGCCGATGCAGGTAGCTTCTCTACACTAGCTTCTGGCTTTTTGGCTTCCTGGCCCGACCCTGATAGCTTCTCAAATATGTTTAGACGTGGGGGTTTGGGTACCCACGTCATCATAATGCATTGTTCAAAGGAAGAGTTCGAATGTGTTGTTGATGTGCCGACTGCCGAGTGATACCAAGATAATTAATTAGTTTTTTTCCGTAAGGTAGATATTTAACTAGGCAATGATCACACATATTCATACATGTAAGGTAGAAATCTTGTTTTTAATTAAATTGGTTAGTTTAAAATTTGCAAGCAAAACTAAATCGTAAATATAAAATTAGGTGACCTCTAGTGTTAAAACAATAAAAAAATCACAGTACTAAAGAAATCCTAATTCTAAATCAACACTATTTCAAATAAACATGCAACACCTACCTTTCAATTTCATAATAAATACACATATCTCTCTAGAAAATTCCGATTATTAATTTCTACCATAATAAATACTTTATACGTGACCGTAATAATACGAAGAGGTAGAAGAGGCAGAAGGGAACTTGTCGAGGGCATGAAGGATCTCTTTCATGTGTGGTCTCTTTTGTGGTACCGATGATATACAATTATAACCTAGTTTTAAGATTGCTAATAAGGCATCCTCTTTCCCTTCCATGTCACCCCGTATTGCCACGTCAGCCATTCGTAACACCCTAATTTTTTCTTCATCTGTCAACATGGAACTCCACGTCATGCTGGCGGGCCCAAATTCGTCTGACACAATCACCTTACCAGTTAAAAGTTCTAGCAACACCACACCATATGAAAACACATCCCATTTCGCATTGGGCTTTAGGCTTCTCAGTGACTCTGGAGCATAATATGGTGATATACACCCCATCGCACTTGGGCTTGGGCTAGGGTTTGACCCGATCGTGACATCTTGGAAACTGTCACGAGATGCGGTTGACCTTTTGCTACCAAAATTCCGAGATGAACCTCCAACTATTTTACAACTATTTTCGCCTGCAACTAGTCTTTCAAGCCCAAAATCTCCTATCTTAGGCTCCATATCGGAGCCTAACAGGATATTACTAGGTTTCAGGTTACCATGTACTTGTTTCTTATCGTGAATGTACATTAGTCCACGAGCGGTCCCTTTCGCTATCTTGAGCCTCATGTCCCACGGTAATGGACAAGGTGAAGATCCAACTTTCCCTGCATATACAAGTGACTTATCATAATGATTAAAAAGTTTAAAAAAAAATAAAAAAAAAAAAAGACAAGGGGGAGAGATGTGTCTATGTCAGCTAGAGTGACCACAATGGAATACAAATATTAATACATTGAACTTTAGGACAAGTCAATCGCTATAATACGCCATGGGCAAAGAGGCAAACGCTACGTGACAGTTGACTTGTGTTGTACAACTCGGTGCATTAATACAACAAAGGCTTTAGTTACAACCACTCCACCATCCACCGTCAGCTCACCTTAGTCAACAGACATATCCAATGGCTATACTGCGCATGCATATGCATACTGATCTGATTACCATATTTGGTAATTTATAAATAGGATCATGTAGTTTCACATATATTTTTTAGTAACAAAATAACAAATTTTGATGCCTTTACATTTTTTTAGCCTAAAATAATTTTAAAATTCATTCAAATGATGTTCATAAACTATATTCAACAAATGATGTCAAATATCATCAAACTAAATAATTAGAAAAACAAATTGTCAAAACTATTGTTAGTAAATTAATCTACATTATATAATACAAACTTGTCAGAAATTGGAGCGCATACTTTCCCTTCATTGCCTAAAGAAAATCTATAAACCAGATCGAATTCTCTACTTTCCCTTTTTGCCCAAAAACCATTAAAAGCTTCCATGCTATTGCACACCTTTGAATGCTAACATGCACACTTTAAATCATGTAATCTTATATCCCAGCCAACAATTAAAGGGAAAAGTATTATCTATCTATACAGTATACAGTTTAGTACATCAAACAATAAGGGTATCAGAATTCAATAGATTATTAAAATTAAATTCTATTTTTTAATCATAATTTGTTATTGCTTAGAATCCCCAACAATTTGAGGCATGTAGAAAAATTAGGTCCCTAGAATATCTTTTATAAAAATATATAAAAACTGAAAAATATGTATTACTATTGTTTCTTCATCAGTTAAATATAATAACTAAAAGGGATAAAAAAAATGTCATTTTTTTATCATTTTAACAGATAATTTTAAAAAGTAAACTAACACTATTCTAAGACTACCCGGAGTGGAGGGGCGGGAAAGAGGGGCGTGATGCGTCATATGGCACTTGTGGAACCCGTGTGTAAAGGGTGAAAATTGTGGGGAGTGGAAGGGCGAAAGGGGGGGAAAGAAATAATATTATATTGTGTTAAAGTTAAAAAAAATAAAAATAAAATAAAAACTGACCAATCATAATGCTCAACCTCACACCCAAGCCCCGCCCCACGCCCGTGAATTCTTCCCCGCCCAAAGGGCGACACCATCTTCCCCCACCCTTGGCGGCGGTGTTCCCGCCCAAAACCCCCTCCACGCCATCTTTCCCGCCCCCCACTCCTATCAGCCTAAAAATCAAAGAAAAAAAAAAAAGAATAAAGAAAACTTACGGTAACGTGCATTAGCTAAACTGCCATGAGGAACGTAGTCATAGATAACAAGTTTCTCATCAGAACCCCAATAAAACCCCCTAATCCGAACCAGGTTCGGGTGAACCAATTTGGCAATAACCCGAACCTGGTTCTCAAAATCCCTAAACCGCTCCAACCCGCTCTCCCCGATCCTCCTTACCGCCAACACGGTCCCATCCTCCAAAACCGCCTTATATATTATACTCGAACCCGTAGCTCCCAAAATATACGCCGACGCCTTTAACAACGTCTCAAGCTCCAACTCCTTCTCACCACCATCAACCGTCACCAACTCCCCCTTTGTCTCCACCTCTTTCCTCATCGAACTATCGTGTTTCACATGACACGCCACGTCATCCTCGTCTGTTTCCGAACTTATGTTCGACGATTGCTCATCTTCTGTTGCTTTTTTACTAAACAAACATGGCCATGAACGTAGCCATTTATGTTCTTGTTCTTCTTCTGATGACGCCCAATCGTATTCTTTATTATTATTATTACTCTCTGATGCAACTTTTTTACGTTTCTTCAATATGTAAATCAAAATGGTCGCTAAAACTAGAACCCCAGCAATATCTCCAACCACAATCCCAACAATTGTACTGGTTTTGAACCGGGTTTTTGATGAGGAACTCACTGAACCCGAGTCAGCTGTTTTCGGTATAGCCGCTATCGCTGGAGGCGATGTAGTCGGTTCAGGTGACGAGACGTTGACCAAAGGAATTATACACATATTATCTAACGGTTTTCCACAAAGTTGTGAATTACCAACAAAAGATCTGTTATCTTGATTAATAAAAACACTGGAATCCGGTATTGGGCCAGTGAGATTATTAAACGACAAGTCAATTGTCGTATTGGTAGGGATTTTGTTACCGAATTGTAACGGAATCTCTCCCGAAATATTATTATGTGACACGTTGAAGTAAGTAAGATCACTACTACCGAAATCTCTAGGTAATGAGCCGGTTATTAAATTAGCAGATAGATCTAGAAACTTAACTGAAGTAAACCCAGGAGGAATGTTCCCATGAAGATAATTATTATTCAAAGAAACCACCGTTAAGTTAGGAAGACGTCCAACAGTTTCCGGTAACTTCCCGGTTAAAAAGTTACCGGAAATGTTAAGAGACTGAAGACTTATTAATCCTCTAACGTCCTTAAGCTCGCCAGAGATTAAATTATGTGCAAGATCAAGTACTTTCATGTTTGTAGCATTGTATAAAGATAAGGGAATAGAGCCGTTGATTGAATTGTTGGATAAATCGAGTTTTTGAAGGTGTTGGATTAATCCAAGATTGGCGGGAATTGAAGCAGAGAGTTTGGAGTTAGGAAGTGAGAGCTCAGTGACGGAGTTTGGCTTGCTACAAACGACGCCGTTCCATGAGCAAGGTGAGTCGTCTGAATAAATCCATGTGTCTAAAACTCCAAAAGGGTCGTTTAAAACATTGTATTTGAAAGAGAGTAAGAGGACACCGTCTGTGGTTAACCCAAGAGATTGGTTAATAAGGAAGAGAAGAATTGGAAGGATCAAATGGTGGGTGATCATGGTGTGGTTGGTTTCTAAGAGTGATGAAGATCTAGCATGGTGGTGTGGTTTTAGAGAGAGAAAGTAGAGAGAGAGAGAGAGAGAGATGGGATGGTGGAATATTGAGTGAGATTTATGAGAAGCAGAAGTCATGTGAAGAGGAGTTAAAAGTAAAATAATGAGAGGCAGAGGAACTGTTGAGCTGGTAACCAAATTAAACCACAAGTCCTGAAACCAATTTGCTGCTCTGTGTGTTCAGACCTTTTGACATAATAATAATAATAATAATAAACAAAAATTATTGATGTAATCAATGAAGCTGCTTGAGGCTAGTGTAGACATCTGGATAACATTTTACCAACAAATGTATTGTGTTTCTTGTTCACAGAATATGGTTTAAATTTGTTTTTTATAGTTAATTTGGTAAAGAAAATTGAACGTTTGTCTTTAAAAGTGTTTATAGATCTTGTTGCTTTTTATTTTTTTGATTTACTTGTGTTTTATTGTCCATGTAATGATCGAATTGCCATTTATCATTTTGCTTTTTTAAAATTTTGAGATTTTGTAATGAAATAATAGGGAGGATTGTATGCATGTGGGAACCGGGCTACTCTCTACCCGGCCGGCAACAACGTCGCCGGTCATTCAGGTAGGGTCGGGCGGATAGTGAATGCGGGTGGTAGAACCTAATGTGTGTACATTGGCAATGGTCACCAAACTAGCCATTGGGCTATTTTTTTTAATCATTCTACACTCAAATTTCTACCAAAAATACCTAATCATTCTCCAAACGTAATTTGTCTACACCCAATTTTCTACCAAAAATCACACAAACTTCATCATTCTACACCAATATATTTTTCCTATAAATTCACAAAAATCAAATGTTGGTGCAACCAAGAAATCCGCTAAATCAAGAGGAGCGGGTTAAAGCACAGGAGGTAGTTGTTCAAGCGCGAGAGGTGTCGGTTCAAGCATGTACGTGTGGTTCTCGTTCAAGAGCGTGTGGTGCCGATTCAAGCACGGATAACACCGTCCTATGGGGGCATGGAGGAGGGGCGGGAGGAGGTTTCCCGGGCGGGAACACCGTCCCATGGGGCATGGAGGAGGGGCGGGAGAGGTGAGGCGGGGAGGGAAGAGTGGGCGGGGGGGGGGGGGGGGGGGGGGGGGGGGAGGTGAGGTGAAGGCTTATCATTGGTCAGAAATTTTTTTTTTTTAAACTTTAACACAATATAATATTACTTCCTTCCCCCCTCTCCCCCCCCCCCCCCCCCCCACAGGGGTCTCATAAGTGCCACATGACACTTCACCCCCCCCCCCCCCCCCCCTCCCCCCTTCCACTCCCTGTAGTCTTATGTTTAAAAGACTAGAAAATGTAATAAAAGAATATAACCAGGAAAGTTGAACCCCCTCTATTTGGTAGTCCCAAGCCTAGATCATATCATTACCCTTATATGGATTGAATGATTGATGGATCTATAAATATTTGTCAGAGAGAAAAACGAGACAAATTGTTTACGGAATACTTGGGATGGACTCGTTAAAAGCTTAAAGCGAGACAAGCTTAAACAAGCTCGAGTTTAAAAATAAGCTTATTTAGTGAATAAGTCTGAGTTCGAGCCGCCTAGCAAGTTTAAAGAAGCTTTTTATTTATATATCTTTTGATTTAATATATTGATAAATAATTATACATACCTATAGAGTAAAGATCAAATACAAATGAGCTTAACCTACTAAACATGAGAAGTGAGAGTGGAATTTTTGTTGGTTTGTTTGTTGGATTTTTTTTCCAACTGCTTAAATATGTTTTCTAAATTAATAATATAAAAAATAGCGTAATTACCTCATTAGGGTAATTACAATAGTTTACACTAGAGTAATTACTCTACAAGAGTAATTACGTAATTACTCTACACTAAATTATTATAAATTATTAGTATTTTTTTAGATTTCAGTATTAAAATACATGTTTAACAAGATTGGAAAAAAATCAAAAAAAAAAAAAAAAAAAAAAAAGATTCTCTCACTTCTCACATTAAAGGCTATTTGTAAGTAAGACTCATGGGCCGTTTGACAACGTCTGAATGGGTAAGTGCTGACCCAGTAAGAGGTCTGAATGATTAAATGCTGAATCATTAAGTGGTGTTTGGTTGAACATCTGAATAGCTAAAAATTAAATTATTATTATTATTATTGAAGTATTTAAATAGTATTGCAATTTAATGACAAGGGGATAACTTGCTTCGTGATTATAAGAAGGTATAATTACAAAATTATCCTTCATTTTCTCTAATGTATATATCGTCTTCTTCATAGCACTTGCAGGTCTTCAACCAACGAAACAACAGCGCGAGCAGCAGCTTCGACTTTGACACTCTTGTTTCGTTTTTGCAGCCCACGAAACAACAGCGCGAGCAGCAGCTTCGATCAGACATAGCAGCATCGATCAGTCAGACTTGATCCCAGGTCTAACCCAGACAGTGGCCTGGTCAGACATCTCCTTTCGGTCAAACGTCACAGCCAAACAGTCTGACTAACCCTTCCTCTGACCGAATCAGACGTGAACGTCTGACTGATCCCGGTCAGATGCAAACAAACAGCCCCTCATTTGTACAAGAATATTCCTCTGTACATATATATATATATATACACACACACACACTAGTGAGATGCCCGCGCGATGCGGCGGGGACAACACACATATTGGTGATTTTAGGGGGTGCATGGGCCGATTCGATTAACTTCGGTTCAGCTCTAAATCATAGCCATAATGAAAACTAAGTTAGTTATAAATATGTGATTCTAACCTAGTTGGTTATATATATATATATATATATATATATATATATATATATATATATATATATATATATATATATATAATAGGTGTATTAGATTATGTTACATGAAGTTAGTATTAAGAATTACTTTGCCCCTCACTTTATAAGGCAATTGGTCTTAAACTTTTCTTGAACTAACATAAATAGCATTGATATTTAAGCTCTGGACAAAAAGTTTTGGTTAACTCACACCTACATAAACACTATATCTAACAAATCAAGATTTAAAAGTAAGATTAACCGATCCTATAGTTATACAAATAAAGAAAAAAAAGTAAGTTTGTATATATTCAATGACAAATTATTTTCTATGTTTTATATAAATTATCTACTGGCCTGTTATTTTAAATTTATAACTTTGTCGTATTTTAATTCAATTGTGACTTGTGCATCAATAAGTAACAGCATTAATTCAAGAATTATTTAATACAAAATGTATGAGAAGTTTATTACGAAAACAAATAGATCGGAAAAAAAAATTAAACAACCACCAAAGCATTATATTAACCAAACACCAAACCCATTAGCAAGTAGCTAAACAAGAATGGACATACATCACAATCAAGCAAAACATATAAATAAATTACCTAGCTAAGAGAAGTTTTTTTCTTCTTTGAACATCAAATGTTGCACCTACTCTACCATTACACCAATAATTCTAAAGTACACTCTTACCAAGGTTTGAACCTTGAATGCCCCCAATAAAAGACATATGTCTCTACCAAATGGGCTAGCCTCACAATTACATGTTTCAAAGGTATTATGAAGTTGCACCAATCTACCCATGATGACTCCCACTTCCTTAAACTATTTTGCAACCAATTAAAACATATCTCCTTAACTTCACCATTTTGAATGTGAAGTTTTCTTATTATTGAACACCTTTTCTAACACGCGAGACAAAAGGACTGACTTTAGGATTTATTAAGAACTCGTCTAACTCGTATTTAAAAAATATATGTTATTAACTAAATACGCTTACAAATAAGTCATCAGCATCTGCATCTTTAGCCTCTTCAATCAAATCTGCTGCAATATTAAGTCTGAAATGAGCAGGAAGAACACGAGGGTATCATTAGTGACCAAACATCTGACATCTCTAATAAAATTAAAAAAAAAAGATAATTATTTCAAATAAATACAACTAAATCATTAACTCTAAAAAGATTATTGTGAATCATCAATCCTCTTGTTTTAGTAAATATAAGAATCTCAACTAAAAATCTGTGCATAAAAGACTGTTCTGCCACACTTTCCAGTGATGATATTTTATCTAACAAGTCCTTGTCTTTACCCTTTCCCCCATCTTCATCCTTCATGAGGTAAAATATGAATGACATTACATAAAACATATAAAACCAATGAAGTAAAGAAATTCCTAAATTAAAATTTGCAAGACAGAAAACTTTATTGACTTCTTGGGTTTGGTGAACTCAACATAACATCTAAATCATTAGCCTTAATCCAATTTTCACCATGGCGAAGAACAAATGGCATGCCCAAAAAAGCATTGTCCTTTGTATGTAATTCAAAAGAAAGAACAATAGTTTATAAGAGTTTGTTCTCTCTTTCCTCAAGTAATTATTAGATCATTTAAGTTTCTAAGGAGTTACACAACTTCACGTTCTTCTTTTAAATGTTATCATGTTACAAGTATATGATAATTAAAGATTATTTCTTTCTTCTCAAAATTTAATGGAATAATATTTATTAAATTAGTTTTTATTTCAATATTAATTTTTTTTATTAAATACTATAATCTGTTATTCCTAAAATGCTTCCACTTAGAGTCTTAAAATTATTATAAGATGTATATATATTAGTATAGTTTATAAAAAAAAGTATTGTGAGCGTGACACGCAACATCGTATCGTTAATTCAAAAATTACGTAACCTTATTCAATTGCAATTTCCATGAAAAAAAATAAGGGAAGAAAGGTCATTAATCTTATTTATTGGTTAAGAAATGAAGAGACAAAACAAAATATTAAACAATAAGAAATCAAAGTTTGTATTATTGCTTTAATTTACAATTTCATATTTACCCCTAGATTATTAGAAAACTTTTTTTTTGAACAGCGAGCCGCTGTCTCCAAATATACACCACAGGGTCAAAAACGACCACCACCAAACAAAAGAAACCAAGTTACATCAAATCTAAAACATCAAAAACAAACCACTTCTCCCAAGCAAGCGATCGAGTAGAAGAGCGATTGGTGATCCACAAGAAGGCTTCCTCCTTGATCATATCCACTACAGCTGTCGTCGGGCAGAAGACACCGTCGAACGTCTTTTGCTTTCTCACGAGCCATAACCTCCACATGGTCGCAAGCACCACCGTATTAACCGTCTTTTTCCATTTCTTAGATCCCAGGCTGCTTGTAATCACTCTAAACCAATCCACAACAGGGGAGATATCCAAGGGGAATGGGATTCGAAGCCACACCAAGATCTGCCACCATATGCTCCGAGCCCACAAACAGTTGAGAAACACGTGGTCAATATCTTCATCATGACAATCGCATCTATCGCATATAGAATTTGCGAACTGCACCCCTCTTCTAACGAGATCCATTTTGGACGCAACTCTACCAATCATGACTCTCCACGCTAACATGTTGCATTTGGCAGGGGCCCAAGAGTTCCATACGTACCTCCAGCTAGCGTTGCTCCCCGAAGTCCCCATATGGCATTCCACTCTAACCTGCTTCACAGAGAAACCCAAACCATCTTTGTTGGGCCAAGCCCAAGAGTCTGCCCCATTCACTCTAGAGAAGGCTGCAAGTTTATTTTGCAAATCGACCACTTCACTGCTAACCGAAGATGAGGAAGGGTCTTCGCTCCATGTCAAGTTCTAACCGATAACCCCGTTTGACAGCAGCAAGTGATCAGCCACTGTCCCGTCTTTCAAGGTAGCCAAACGATACAGACCCGGAAACTCCACCTTGAGCGTTGTATCGCAGAGCCACCGGTCCTTCCAGAATCTAGTTTTGCGACCATCCCCGACATCAACCTTTAACTTATCTTGCAGCGAGAGGCCGAACCTGTTCAACAACCCGTCGGCTGTGCCGATTTGCTTCCAAGTACCCGGAATTGTTTTCTTGACTGGGATAATATCAAAATCGAGCCTTGATTTGTGAATGGACGAGATAACCTTAACCCAAAGATGGTTCGGGTCATCTCTATACCTCCACCACCATTTGGCCATCATGGCGGCGTTAAAATCCTGAATACCGCCTAACCCGAATCCACCCAAACTCTTCAGTTTCAGCATACAATCCCATTTAACCCACTTTATTTTTTGCCCCCGATTCGTCGAGCCCCAAACAAAGTCTCTTCTGATCCTCTCCATCTTCTTGATCACACCACTTGGGGCAGAGAAAACTGATAAGAAATACGAAGGAATGGAGCCTAAAACCGCCTTAGCAAGCGTAAGTCTGCCCGCAAAAGACAGCAGCTTCGCTTTCCACGGCGATAATCATTTCCAAATTTTAGACAGCACCGGCTCCCAATTCTTCAATCTTTTCATGTTGGCTCCGATTGGGATACCCAAGTAATCGAACGGTAGGGTACCCGGTTCACAAACAAGTCTTTTGGCCATCGAAACAACCTCTGAATCGTCAACGTTTACCCCGAACAGCCTGCACTTCTTATGGTTGACCTTTAAACCCGAGATCAAGTAAAGGCATCTAAGGAACCAGGCAAGGCTCACCACATTCTTCTTCGACCATTCGTCGACGAATATGACGTCGTCCGTGTAACACAAATGGGATATAAGCGGACCATTGTTAGGGAGTTGAACTCCATGAAAGAACCCCAACTCCGTAGCCCGTTTCATCAACATATTAATCACCTCCATCCCAATTATAAATAGAAAAAGTGAAAGCGGGTCACCTTGTCGAAGCCCACGTTTAAACGAGAATTATCTCGTGGGAGAACCATTAACGAGCACCGACCCTCTTCTCGAGTATAAACACCCCTTAATCCAAGTAATCCACCTCTCCGGGAACTTCATATACTCCAACGTCTTAAGGAGAAATTTCCAATTAATCGAATCATAGGCCCGTTGGAAGTCCACTTTAAACATAAGCAGCTTAAACTTTGTCTTTTTAGCCCACGAGACCAATTCGCTAAGAACCAAAGGGCTATCATGGATGTTTCTCCCTCCCACAAACGCGGATTGCGTAGAAGAGATAAGTGGGTCCAACACTAACTTCAGCCGATTGGCGAGAGCCTTGGCGATGATCTTGTAAAGAGACCCAATAAGGGAGATGGGTCTAAAGTCAGCGATATGTTGAGGGTCCAAAATTTTGGCGATAAGAGCGATAAACGACGCATTGCACCCAACCTCGATGTGACCGGTATGAAAGAAATCAGCCATCATGCGCATGATACCCGGTTTTAGGACGTCCCAGAATTTCTTAAAAAACCTCAGTGTGAAACCATCGGGGCCCGGGGCTTTCCCCCCGTGACAACCCTTGACGGCGTTAAACACCTCAGCAGACGAAAACGGCGCTGATAAAAAATCTCCTTGATCCGCATTTAACTTAGGCAGCCCAAGGTTCATGAACGAAGGCCTGTTCCTCATTGGCTCCTTAAATTGGGACTTGAACCAATTCATAATATCTCTTTTAAGCTCAACCGGATCGGTGACCCGAACCCCGTCAAAGACTAACCCGGTTATCCTATTTCGGGAGGCATTAATTTTAACTATACCATGGAAAAAGGACGTGTTTTCATCCCCGCTTTTGATCCATTTCAGCCTCGCTTTTTGTTGTATGTCTTTTGCCTTGGCCGTATCAAGGTCCATCAACTTATGACGGAGTTTTACGCGAGTCTCCTTCTCACTGTGAGATAACGTGGTCGACAAGGCTTTCGCTTCAAGACTATCCACGGCTGCAGAGCACTCAAGACGGGCTCTATTTTCCTCCAGTTGCTTCTCATGGCGCCACAATTTAATCTTCTTTTTGAAGTTTTTGAGCACCAAAGTCAATTCCATCATACCATCCAGATTAGGAATCCCCGTACTCACATTAGACCGAACTATCGAATCCAACTCCTTAGCCCCTATCCAACTGTTGAAGAACTTGAAGGGAATGGGGCCAAAATCTTTGTTCGAACACACCATAACAACCGGACAGTGATCTGACGCCCCTTTAGAGAGAACTTCCACAACCGTATTTGGCCACAAGCTCATAAAATCCACACATACGAGGAATCTATCTAGTTTGTTGAATTTAACATCAAGGTTGTCGGAAATATAAGTAAACTTACTCCCAATCACCCGGTATTCCAGCAATTCGGCATTTTCGATAAAATCATTAAACACCGCGGCCGCATTCGCATCGAAGACAGAGTTCAGTCTCTCCTGACTACAACGCACTTCATTAAAGTCACCAAATAAAACCCACATGCCATCCAACTGAGCTCTGACTTGAAGCAGCTTCTCCCACAGGTCTTTTCTACGGCTCGGAACGCTTGGAGCATAAACGTTGACAACATTCATCCTATCAGTAGCACCGGAAGCCATACCCGAGACAACAAGGAAACCAAGGCCCTTAATAATCCTATCCACTTTCAACCAGGAAGGATCCCACAAAGAGATGACCCCACCTGAGCGACCTTCGGCATCGATCCAAGCTGCTTCGAAAGGAGAGTTGTCCCAAAACTTTCCCCAGAACCCATTCGGAACGGAATGGATATGTGTCTCCTGGAGCCCCACACAACAAGCCTTGGAACTCCTTTTCAAACCTCGATATGAGTCTCCCACATCTATCTCCAGTTCGGTTAAAGACGTGTCGATCCCAAAGACTTAGGGGAACACCACTGATCTTAACCCAAACGACCCTATCGAATGTTGGGTCCTCACCGTTCCACACATACAAACGTTGGAACCACTCTGTCCAAAGATCGTATTGCGAGTCTAGAAAAGTTTGGGCATCACCATCGGAACCGAAAGTCAAGAGAACCTTTAAGCCACCAATATACCTAGCTTGTACCCCCCAAGGTTTTAAGAAATCCAAAATATTATCAAATTTCTCCAGGAACTGTAATTCTTTTGTTTCACCGATTAGGGACTTAGAATGCCACTTAGTACTCGCCGCAACCAAGCCGGTAGGGAGTTCAATGACGTTGCCATCAAGATTACCGCCCTTCATTCCAATCACAGCTCCAACGAAGGAACCCGAAGGATAAACGCCATCCAGTCTGTGAGAACATGAATTCCCAGCACTACCCAAGCTAATCGGTTCCGAGTGCCTGGGATGGTGTGGCTCAACAGCAGCCGGGGCCACCCCTCTATTTTTACTTCCGTCCCGATTAAACTTAGCAACATTTACCCCAATAACGGCTCCATCAATGGTCACCTCGGACAAACTATCCACCCAATCAGCTGCCACTTTTATGCTTAAGAACCTTATAAAACCGAACCGATTACTAGCCCCATCTTTTTTCCCAGGTACAAACGCATCTTCAAGATTCTCTGTCACACCCTCAAAATCCACTTGCGGAGTTTTACCGCGAGGCGCATGACAAACCAGGATCCAAACCAACGATCACAATAAACAAGTCTAACATGAACATAATGCAATTTCAAAACAATGTTTAAAATCCCCGTTTACAGCGGAAGCTTATTCAAAATAATTATTCAATAATAAACCAATGTTCAACGTTTGTAAAATCATGCAACTCTAGCTAGACGCCGTGCAGACGTGTGCGCCCTAGTTCCATTGTGCTACCTTAGCGACCTGAGAAAACATGTAAAAGTTTACGTCAGCACAAAAATGCTGGTGAGTTTACAGGTTTTGTATCCAAGTACCAAGCCAACCTGTCCATACTATAACAAATCGAAAACCAGTGTACGCTAGCTAGGCGTATGTTTTGTTACTACCACGATTGGAAAACCATTACTAACTCGAATACCAGATGTTGTGCCCGAAAAGTAAACCAGTTGTTCCTGTTGTTCCTGTTTGAGACAATATGCACTCGCCCGGCCCTCCAAGCCGACGAGCGGGGTTGGTCACTCCCAATAGCGCTATTCACATTTCCCCGTTGTGCAAACCCGCACATTCATGGTTCCCCCCGGGACTTCCAAAGATCGTGTAGTACACAATAGAAACCCATAGTATGACAGTAGTTACCAAATAATCGTTTTAACACATGTTTTCTCCCCCGAAAGTATGAAACCAGTTTAAAAGAGGGGCCGTAAACTCACCTTAAGTTGCGTTACTCCTTAACACGAGTAAACTCAGCTGCTATGCTAGTCCCGTAAAGCGGCGACCTAACATATGACAGTTACAAGTACTTAGACTAATAACCCGCAGGTTAGTTAGTCCCTAGATGTCCAGACCATAACCAAGTTCGTTTGAAAACACCGTGACCGTTTAACTGACCCAAAGTACAAGACTCGACATCCCATTGGTGACCCGAGACTCCCCGTGTTATGTTTATGCTCTTAAACACACAATTATGCAACCACACTTAACATACGTTAACGCACAACAAGTTATAGCACATAGCTCACGTATCACCGAATTACATCCAAACATATGTTACCAAGTTATTAGATATGTTACGGGGTTCCTAGCATGTTCCTACATGTCAAATCGGGTCTCGGAATGCTAATTTACACTTACAGCAGCATTACACGCGATTAGGAAAGGTCAACTAGCATTTAGGTTGGTCAACTAGCATTTAGGAAAGCTAATCGCATGTAACTACTAGCATTTAGGGCTAATCGCATGTAACAACTAGCATTTAGGGCTATACCACATGTAACTACTAGCATTTAGGGCTATACCACATGTATCAACTAGCATTTAGGGCTATACCACATGTATCAACTAGCATTTAGGGCTATACCACATGTATCAACTAGCATTTAGGGCTATACCACATGTATCAACTAGCAATTAGGGCTAATCGCATGTAAGTACTAGCAATTAGGCCCTAATCGCATGAAAGACTGGCGATTGGCCTCCTAATCGCCTCTAACATAGGCGATTAGGATTGCTAATCGCCTGTGACGTAGCTGTTCCAGTTTTTCACGCGTTTAACGCTCCAAATCAGATCCAGAACGTGTGTAACCACCCAATATCATCCCAAACACTATCCTAAACATGTTTCAACTAAAACCCTTCGTTTTGCCTCGTATTATCAGCCCTGCATGCAATCACGTAATCCAAACACCATTCACATAGCATGCAACATCATACTAACATGCGTAACTATAACCCTAATAATCAATTCTCAGATTTTATCATCATAATATCATTATTATTCTGATCTAACATAATAACATGTCATTCATTCATCTTGAATCATAAAAACCCTAGCTTTCTAATCATAAACACCCATAACACATGTATACTAGTTAAAATCCGATTAACAACACTTATTAACGATTTTCAGAAAGCTTTTCCGTTTTAGAACAGGTCTGGACCATTAGGGATTGATTAAAAACGTTTATAAAGATTCATGGATGGAAACCAAACCTTAGATTTGTGAAAGAATGGTGGATTAAGCTTGAAACCTTGTGTTTTGATCAAAAATCGCGTTCCAGAGGTTGTGTGTGTGTTGGGGCAGGTTATGGGACGACTAGGGTTTGTATAATGAAGTTTATGAGGTCAAGTATGGTATTTATAGTCGTTTTTAGTCGTCCAGCCCGTAACACGCGATTATGCAGCTTTACACGCGATTAGGAATCCTAATCGCATGAACAGTAATGCATTTGGGCCTAATCGCATGAACAGTCATGCATTTGGCCCCCTAATCGCATGAACAGTCATGCATTTGGGCCTAATTGCATGAACAGTCATGCATTTGGCCCCCTAATCGCCCATAGGGGCTAGTTTCGTGTGTTTTGCGCGTTAAACCCCGTTTTAACATATGTTAACACATATTCACATACCGACAAGTCACATAATGATTGTAAACACATAACACTTGTAAATACACATATTCACACTCGTTCACCAATTCCCGGGACTCGAGACTTGTATGTTCCGTATGCCCTGACGATCCTACAAATCGTCACCGTTTGTACACTTGGTTAAGGACCGACATCTAATGAACCTCTAGACCAACATCCAATGATCCTCTAGACTAAACCGATAGTTCCCGAACCATAACCCGACTTAACTAACCCAGTTAAGTACAATATACGCGTGACTCGCTAAGGTAGACTTTCATCTAGACAACGTTGTTAACCAGAATTTGCCGGGTGTCACATCATCCCCACGTTAAAAGAATTTTCGTCCCGAAAATTGCACAAGTACCAAAAGAACAAAAGAAATAACGAAGGGAATAAACAAAAGATAGAAACCAAAAGAGAGATTTACCCGAGTTGTCACATCATCCCCACGTTAAAAGGAATCTCGCCCTGAGATTCATTCAGCTGCAGAAGAGACATATCTCGACTCGAACGCTTCCTTAGGAAAGAGGTGAGGATATTTAGACTTCATCTAATCCTCCCGTTCCCACGTATACTCTGGTCCCCGGTTCGAGTTCCACCGAACCTTAACGATACGAATCTTGCTGTGACGTAGGCTACGAATCTTGTAATCCAGAATCTCCACAGGTCTTCCACAATCCGAAGACGATCATCAACCTTGATCTCTTCCAGTGGAACGATGAGAGACTCGTCAGCCAGACACTTCTTCAAGTTTGACACGTGGAAGACGTTATGTACGTTACCGAGCTCCGTCGGTAAATCAAGACGATATGCCACCGGTCCAATCCGTTCCAGGATCGTAAATGGTCCGACATACCGTGGGTTGAGTTTGCCACGATTCCCAAAGCGTATGACGCCCTTCCACGGTGAGACTTTTAGAAGTACTTTGTCATTAACTTGGAATTCCAATGGTTTGCGACGCTGATCGGCATAACTCTTTTGCCTGTCCCGTGCCGCTGCCAACCGGTTACGAATCTGTACGATCTTTTCCGAAGTTTCGTACACTAGTTCAGGCCCAGTGAGTTGACTCTCACCCACTTCAGCTCAACAAAGAGGAGAACGGCATTTCCGTCCGTACAGTGCCTCGAACGGAGCCGCCTTGATGCTCGTGTGATAACTGTTGTTGTACGAGAATTCTACTAACGGTAGATGAGCTTCCCAACCCTTGCCAAAATCGATCACACATGCCCGCAGCATGTCTTCTAAAGTTTGAATCGTGCGCTCACTCTGACCGTCAGTCTGTGGATGATAGGCCGTACTCATGTCTAGTTGGGTACCCAAAGCCTTGTGCAAAGACTTCCAGAAGTGAGAAGTAAAATGGGAGTCACGATCCGAGATAATAGAAACTGGCACCCCGTGCTTAGAAACAACTTCCTTCAAATAAAGACGAGCCAAACGATCCATGGTGTCGGTCTCCTTAATAGCAAGAAAATGGGCTGATTTCGTCAACCGATCGACAATCACCCATATCTTGTCATTACCACTTGGTGATTTAGGAAGTTGCGTGACAAAATCCATGGTAATCCGTTCCCATTTCCATTCCGGAATTTCAGGTTGTTGCAAGAGACCCGACGGTTTCTGGTATTCCACCTTGACCTTAGCACAGGTCAAGCATTTGCTCACGTATGAGGCTATATCCGACCTCATGTTTGGCCACCAGTAAAGCACCTTTAGATCTTGGTACATCTTATCCGAACCAGGATGAATAGAATACCGGGACTTATGAGCCTCATCTAGGACAAGCTCCCGTAGTCCCCCAAATAAAGGAACCCATATGCGTTCTGCGAAGTAGTGCAGGCCATCAGGCCTTCGCTCGAGGTGCTTGTCGGCACCGTGCATAGTTTCAGCTTTAAGGTTTTCCTCCTTCAAAGCTTCCAACTGAGCAGAACGGAGTTGATCAGGTAGTGATGAATGAATGGTGAGCTGCAACGCCCGAACACGACGAGGTTTAGTTGATTCCTTCCTGCTCAAGGTGTCTGCTACAACATTCGCCTTGCCAGGATGGTACTTAATGGCACAATCATAGTCGTTCAGAAGTTCAATCCAACGACGCTGTCGTATGTTCAAATGTTGTTTGTCAAAAATATGTTGGAGACTCTTGTGATTGGTGTAGATGGTGCATTTGGTACCGTACAAGTAATGTCTCCATATTTTCAACGCGAATACCACGGCACCCAACTCCAAGTCATGGGTGGTGTAGTTCTTCTCGTGCACCTTGAGTTGACGAGAAGCATACGCGATCACTTTCTCGCGTTGCATCAACACGCAACCGAGACCATGAATAGAAGCATCACAGTAAACAACGAAATCATCAGGGCCTTCAGGTAACGACAAAATAGGAGCAGAACAAAGTTTGGACTTTAGTTCTTCAAACGCTGACTCTTGTGGTTCATCCCAGTCGAATTTTCTATCCTTCTGCGTGAGAGTGGTCAGGGGTTGAGCGATCTTCGAGAACCCCTGAATGAAACGACGATAGTAGCCCGCAAGGCCTAGGAATTGCCGCACCTCAGTTGGCGTCTTTGGTGCTCCCCAGTCCTTGATCGCTTCGATCTTAGCTGGATCGACATGAATTCCTAGTTCATTAACCACATGTCCTAGGAACTGAACTTCGCGTAACCAAAAGTCACACTTTGAGAACTTAGCGTAAAGTTGTTCCCGTCGTAAGAGTTCCAAGACCAAACGCAGGTGTTCCTCGTGTTCGGTCTTGTTCTTGGAGTAAATCAGGATGTCATCAATAAACACAATAACGAACTTATCAAGATATGGTTTGCAAACGCAGTTCATCAAATCCATGAAAACCGCCGGTGCGTTCGTGAGACCGAAAGGCATGACCAAGAATTCGAAATGGCCATAACGTGTACGAAAGGCAGTCTTTGCAACGTCAGCTTCCCTTACGCGTAACTGGTGATAACCGGACCTCAAATAAATCTTGGAATAATAACTAGAACCCTGGAGCTGGTCGAATAGATCATCAATACGTGGAAGAGGATAACGGTTCTTGACGGTCAATTTGTTCAGTTCTCTGTAGTCCACACACAATCGGAAACTTCCATCCTTCTTCTTAACAAATAGAATCGGGGCTCCCCAAGGGGAAGAACTTGGTCTGATGAAACCCTTGTCCAAGAGTTCCTGTAACTGACTAGACAATTCCTGCATCTCGGGAGGTGCAAGACGGTAGGGGGCCCGAGCAATAGGAGCAGCCCCTAGTACAAGATCAATACCGAACTCGACTTGACGATGAGGAGGAAGACCAGATAAATCATCGGGAAAAACATCAGGAAACTCGCGTACAACTGGAATATCGTCGATCTTCTTCTCATCACCAGAGGAAACAGATAAAAGCGCCAAAACGGCTGGATAACCCTTTCGAAGATACTTAAGGGCTTTCATGCTAGAGATGATGTTTAGCGAAACACCACCCTTGATACCGTACACAGAAAGGAATTCTCCATCAGGGAGAGGAATCCGAATAACCTTATCGTAACAGACAATCTCCGCGCGATACAAAGACAACCAATCCATTCCTACCACAACGTCAAAACTACCCAATGGTACCGGCATAAGGTCGATGGGGAACGATAAACCCGACAACTCTAATTGACACTCCCGAAGGATACTAGTAGCTTCAATCATTTTACCGTCAGCCAACTAAATAATATACTTAGTCTCTAATGGTACGGGTACTACATCTAGCAGTCGACTAACTCCCATGGATACAAAACTCTTGTCGGCACCAGAATCAAATAACACACTAACAGAACGATTATTGAGAAGGAACGTACCGGTAACTGTGTCAGGATCCTGTCTAGCCTCGGCGGCTCCAATGAAGAAGGCGCGTGCATTCCTGCCACCGCCCCCGTTGTTCCCATTACCGTTTTTTCCACCCTGCTTCAGTTTTGGGCAATACTTCTTGTAATGCCCGGTCTCACCACAATTGTAACATCCTTGTCTTCCCGTAGTCCCTTGAGTAGTCGGAGCTGAGCTATTAGTCGGGGCCTGGGTCGATGGAAGTGTAACCCGACAATCTTTAGCATAATGCCCTGTTCGCTGGCAGCGATGACAACGGTTACTGTCGCAGTTCCCTTGATGGTGACGTCCACACTTGTTACATTTGGGCAGTTTCCCCGCATAACCACCCTGTTTGTTACCCGAAGAAGAAGAAGAACCCCCATTGTCGAACCTCTTATTCTACTGTGCTGGCCCAGATCCCTTCCCGTCATTTTCCCACTTGCGCTTGTTGTTCTCTGGGGCCTTAACAGTCGAACCCTTAGCAGGCAAAATACCCTCATTCATCTTCAAGTTGGTCATCCTATGAGCTGATCGGACCACCTTTGCGTATGTAGGATGATTTTCCGCAGCCACTAACCCTGCGATTTCCGGTACTAACCCCGAGATATAATGCTCAATCCTCCTGTACTCTGGCACATGCAGATCAGGACACAGCACTGCCAACTCGTTACGCCTCACAGTATACTTCTGCACTTTGTGCTCTAGCTTCTGCACCTCTTCCCTCGGACAGTACTCACGCTTCAGCAACTGCACAAAATTCTCCCATGGCATAGCATATGCCTCCCCAATACCCATATTCTGGGTGATGTTATTCCACCAAGTCAATGCAACATCCTGGAATAACGCAGCAGCATACTTAACCCGATCTTCTGGGAGACAATTACACATCAGAAACACTGACTCCACTTTCTCCAGCCACCTAAGCAAGCTCACCGCACCCTCAGTGCCAGAGAATTCCTGGGGCTTACAGTCCCGGAACATCTTGTAGGTACACATGGGTGGGGGTGGGTTAACAGGACCACCTGAAATGAAACGTATGAGAAACCACGAAGAATGTAAACAAGGTTCACCAATGAGGCAAAGAAAATGGATAAATCAACTTACCACCACCCTTGTGCCCTAACTGAAAGGCAGCTTGGAGCAAGTTGTTCAGATCAGCCTGCGATAGATTAATACCTCCACGACCACCAGCACCACCGCGACCACCACCACGTCCACCATTGCGACCACCTCCACGTCCTCCTCGTACTCCAGACATGATTCTGGCAGAAAGAACGAGAAAATTTAGTTTCGCAGATAAAGATAATCACTAATGTTCACAAGATCAAAGCTAGATCCAATCCAGGACTATCCCTTCAACCCAGAGCTCACTAGGGCTTCCATGCATTTCGGTTTATGATTTTGTGTGCACCCAAAATGATAAACCGCTCTACATGGTCCTCCAAGTGTTCTCATAGTTCAAAGTTCAAATCACCGAACATAGACTCTTAGCTATACACCGTAATACTACGGTAGATTATAACAAGTGCTTCTATTGGAGTATAGAAGGGAGATGTCCGAGCCTTGGACAAATCTCAAGAGCATACGAGTTACCCCAATATACTACACTGCCTAGAAAGTAAGTAACCCGACCTAAGATAGAACGGATGATGTAACGTAGAAAGACCAAACGATTTAGAGACACCCCGACAAGACCATACGTAAACCACCATAATGTTTAGTACCATGTGATCGTCTAGTGTGTGCGACTCGGCTATAGACTAGACTCTACAAGCAGTCCTAGTTCACTATAACCATTGGCTCTGATACCAATCTGTCACACCCTCAAAATCCACTTGCGGAGTTTTACCGCGAGGCGCATGACAAACCAGGATCCAAACCAACGATCACAATAAACAAGTCTAACATGAACATAATGCAATTTCAAAACAATGTTTAAAATCCCCGTTTACAGCGGAAGCTTATTCAAAATAATTATTCAATAATAAACCAATGTTCAACGTTTGTAAAATCATGCAACTCTAGCTAGACGCCGTGCAGACGCGTGCGCCCTAGTTCCATTGTGCTACCTTAGCGACCTGAGAAAACATGTAAAAGTTTACGTCAGCACAAAAATGCTGGTGAGTTTACAGGTTTTGTATCCAAGTACCAAGCCAACCTGTCCATACTATAACAAATCGAAAACCAGTGTACGCTAGCTAGGCGTATGTTTTGTTACTACCACGATTGGAAAACCATTACTAACTCGAATACCAGATGTTGTGCCCGAAAAGTAAACCAGTTGTTCCTGTTGTTCCTGTTTGAGACAATATGCACTCGCCCGGCCCTCCAAGCCGACGAGCGGGGTTGGTCACTCCCAATAGCGCTATTCACATTTCCCCGTTGTGCAAACCCGCACATTCATGGTTCCCCCCGGGACTTCCAAAGATCGTGTAGTACACAATAGAAACCCATAGTATGACAGTAGTTACCAAATAATCGTTTTAACACATGTTTTCTCCCCCGAAAGTATGAAACCAGTTTAAAAGAGGGGCCGTAAACTCACCTTAAGTTGCGTTACTCCTTAACACGAGTAAACTCAGCTGCTATGCTAGTCCCGTAAAGCGGCGACCTAACATATGACAGTTACAAGTACTTAGACTAATAACCCGCAGGTTAGTTAGTCCCTAGATGTCCAGACCATAACCAAGTTCGTTTGAAAACACCGTGACCGTTTAACTGACCCAAAGTACAAGACTCGACATCCCATTGGTGACCCGAGACTCCCCGTGTTATGTTTATGCTCTTAAACACACAATTATGCAACCACACTTAACATACGTTAACGCACAACAAGTTATAGCACATAGCTCACGTATCACCGAATTACATCCAAACATATGTTACCAAGTTATTAGATATGTTACGGGGTTCCTAGCATGTTCCTACATGTCAAATCGGGTCTCGGAATGCTAATTTACACTTACAGCAGCATTACACGCGATTAGGAAAGGTCAACTAGCATTTAGGTTGGTCAACTAGCATTTAGGAAAGCTAATCGCATGTAACTACTAGCATTTAGGGCTAATCGCATGTAACAACTAGCATTTAGGGCTATACCACATGTAACTACTAGCATTTAGGGCTATACCACATGTATCAACTAGCATTTAGGGCTATACCACATGTATCAACTAGCATTTAGGGCTATACCACATGTATCAACTAGCATTTAGGGCTATACCACATGTATCAACTAGCAATTAGGGCTAATCGCATGTAAGTACTAGCAATTAGGCCCTAATCGCATGAAAGACTGGCGATTGGCCTCCTAATCGCCTCTAACATAGGCGATTAGGATTGCTAATCGCCTGTGACGTAGCTGTTCCAGTTTTTCACGCGTTTAACGCTCCAAATCAGATCCAGAACGTGTGTAACCACCCAATATCATCCCAAACACTATCCTAAACATGTTTCAACTAAAACCCTTCGTTTTGCCTCGTATTATCAGCCCTGCATGCAATCACGTAATCCAAACACCATTCACATAGCATGCAACATCATACTAACATGCGTAACTATAACCCTAATAATCAATTCTCAGATTTTATCATCATAATATCATTATTATTCTGATCTAACATAATAACATGTCATTCATTCATCTTGAATCATAAAAACCCTAGCTTTCTAATCATAAACACCCATAACACATGTATACTAGTTAAAATCCGATTAACAACACTTATTAACGATTTTCAGAAAGCTTTTCCGTTTTAGAACAGGTCTGGACCATTAGGGATTGATTAAAAACGTTTATAAAGATTCATGGATGGAAACCAAACCTTAGATTTGTGAAAGAATGATGGATTAAGCTTAAAACCTTGTGTTTTGATCAAAAATCGCGTTCCAGAGGTTGTGTGTGTGTTGGGGCAGGTTATGGGACGACTAGGGTTTGTATAATGAAGTTTATGAGGTCAAGTATGGTATTTATAGTCGTTTTTAGTCGTCCAGCCCGTAACACGCGATTATGCAGCTTTACACGCGATTAGGAATCCTAATCGCATGAACAGTAATGCATTTGGGCCTAATCGCATGAACAGTCATGCATTTGGCCCCCTAATCGCATGAACAGTCATGCATTTGGCCCCCTAATCGCCCATAGGGGCTAGTTTCGTGTGTTTTGCGCGTTAAACCCCGTTTTAACATATGTTAACACATATTCACATACCGACAAGTCACATAATGATTGTAAACACATAACACTTGTAAATACACATATTCACACTCGTTCACCAATTCCCGGGACTCGAGACTTGTATGTTCCGTATGCCCTGACGATCCTACAAATCGTCACCGTTTGTACACTTGGTTAAGGACCGACATCTAATGAACCTCTAGACCAACATCCAATGATCCTCTAGACTAAACCGATAGTTCCCGAACCATAACCCGACTTAACTAACCCAGTTAAGTACAATATACGCGTGACTCGCTAAGGTAGACTTTCATCTAGACAACGTTGTTAACCAGAATTTGCCGGGTGTCACATTCTCGAAGTGTTTAAACGCCTCCCACAATTTTTGGTCATTGCATCCATCCCGAAGGTTGGACACAAAGAAGGAAGTAGTGTGTTTTAGCCTCTGCTCCCTACTCAAGAACCTTTTTTCCTTGACAAAATCTTTCTTATTGATGACTTTGTACCACTGCTTGTCCTGTCTTCGATAGCCATTCCTGATCTTCTGTTGTTCGAGGGTCTTCCTCCTCCTAGCGTCTTCAAGGTCTTCGGCTGAAGGTCGGTAGAACTGGCGACCTTTGGTCTTCATGAGAGAAAATCTTCGTATTGAATATGCAGATTATTAGAAAACTTACAAAACAAACCTTCTATATTCATGATAATTTTAATATTCAAGTTGAAAGACAATTTTGCCCTCTAACTAACTTCATTTAGAATTGTACTATATGCATAAAAGGTTGTGATTACTTAAATTTTATCGTCACCCCTCTCAAATGCTTTATATATAGTATATATATATATATATATATATATATATATATACTATAATATATAAATAAAAGCTGTTGTGGGACACGTGGCACATTTTGAGGGCCTCTTGAGTTTTTTTCCCGCTCATTTACCTATTCTTTGATTCTTTCTTTGTAAGCTACTTTTCTTCTTTCCTATTTATCCTCACAAACATAACAAAAAAAAAAAAACAATTCTATCTCTATCTCTCACTATTGCACAGGTACGACCATTCTCTACTCTCTAATCAATTTGGTTTCCTGTTTGCTTAATTCCATTAATTTTGACATTTGGTAATTTAAATTTGTACTTTAGTGGGTTTATTGACCGATGAGTGTTGAAGATTCGAACTCTTATAACAATGTATTAGAGGGTGAAATGAAAGAGAAATTTATGTCCAACACTTTGAACTCCCATATATTATTTTTAATTCTTAATCTTACATGGTTAATTTTAAATTGAAAAGTGATACTCAACTATTTGCAATTGCCAAATACAAAACTGTTGTATCTGCAATTGAGGCAATGAACTAGAAAGTAATATCCATCATTCTATCATTTAAATATATTTCATGGCATGAAAAAAGTTAGGGTTTTCTTCCATTAAATTGGTGATATGTCAATTGTTTTATTGTTTACACAAACTAAGTTTTATAGGCATTTTGAAACTTCTATTAAAACCGAAGTTGAACAAAATTGCTATTAAATATTAGTAAGTTTATGTAATGTTAGTGCACTTTCATCTTCACAACCTCAACTTCGATGAATCATGAATATGAAGTTTCTTGATGGTGGCGTTCTGATAAAAAATCCAGTGACCCCTATGAGCTACGTGTTTCATTTTAAAGTTAACCGGTGAAGAAAAGGTACAGGTCTATGTGTTAATATAGTATTTGTGCATCTATTTCTACTTATTTATATAAATAAAACCTTTTGGGGACACATGTCTGATGCTGAGGAGATCTATGTTTTTTTTTCCTGATTATTTTTTTGGGTCTATTATTTTTGCCATGCCACCATTTATTAATGGCTATTCCGTTTTAAACATAATTTCCGATATTTAAGCTATCTATAATCAGATATATATTTGTTAACAAAATTCCTATTATCTAGCAGTTTCAAATTTTAAGATGAGTTAATTGCCAATTTAGTCCCTAAGGTTTGTCAAAAATTGTCACTTTCATCCAAATCTTTTTATTTGGTCAATTTAGTCCCTGTGGTTTCATTTTTTTTGTCATTTTAGTCCCTGTGGACTAACAAGATTTGGATGAAAGTGGCAATTTTTGACAAAACTCAGGGACTAAAATGACAAAAAAATGAAACCACGGGGACTAAATTGACAAAAAAAAAGATTTGGATGAAAGTCGCAATTTTTGACAAACCTCAGGGACTAAATTGGCAATTAACTCTTTTAAGATTATTATCTTTTTATTTTGCTTTTAAGTTACCAAAATATGTGTGCAGTTTATAAATTTTAGCTATTGCAATCCCTATATTGAAATATGAAATAAATTGTTTATCATAAATGCTATTGCGCCTAACTGTAATATTAATAGATACTTTAGTGTTTTAGCATATGTGTTTTATATTAATGATGTTTAGTATATGATTAGAATTATATATGCCTACATAATATATTATCTATATCTATATACTTATATAATAAATAAAACATTTTGTTAGACAATTGTCACATTCTTAGGCCATCTAATTATTATTTTCCCGCTCATATTATCGTGTTGTAGTTTGGGTAAAAACGTGGTTCTGTGGTAACAACCCGACCTTCTATATCCTTAAATTCACATCATTCGGTCTAGAAACCCTATACAAAAAACCCATCTTCCCTCATTCAACAATCCCATGCAATGGACATATTTTTTTAAGATATATTTTTTTATAAAATTACTTTTATTCTACTAGTGTAATACAAGAAATTCTAACATGATCTAACTATATAATAAAAGAAAGCAAATGGGGGACACGTGTCACTCTATGGGGTGATGTAAATTTGAAAAACTAAATGTAGATAAAACAAAGCGATGTAGATAATTGTAATTTGAATGTATTTTTAAAATAAATTTCTAACCAAAAATAAATACCATCTTAATTGGAATTTTGAAAATAATATTTGGATAGAGGAAATTAGAAGTAAGTGTAACTATGAATTAGTTTCAATTTGAAAAATAGGATTTGGATAAAGGGATATAGTGCTAATTGTAATAATGATTTTTTTTTTTTTGACTTTTTATTGTAAGAAATATAATTTTAAAATCAATTCCTTCAGAAACATCATAAAAGATTAATACACAAAGAAAGATAAAAAGATTGGAAATTTTGTTCATGCTAAAAAAATCTACGCTAACAAAATAGCTTATTGAAGCTAGAATAAAGTTTAGAGCGTTGGTACGCGCACATTTATTGTACGGATTAATTTCAATATCATGCGACAAGAATATTCCATCCAAAATTCAACGAAGATAATAAAGAGATATTTATAAATTTATGAATTAGTTGTATATTCTCTAAATTGTAATAAAATTTATGTACCTCCATTATTTAAATTTACGTGAAATCCCACTAACTTATACATTTAAAGTTTATACATGTTTTATTTCTTACACCCGTGTATCACACGGGAGATAACCTAGTCATAATATAAATAATCTTAGGGGCTGTTTGGTTGATTAAGTGCTGAATTATTAAGATGGTCTGAATGGTTAAGAGGCTTTGAATGGTTAAGAGCTGAATCATTCAGCATCCCTTACTAGCTTAATGGTTCAGCACTTAATCATTTTATTCAGATACTGAAACAAACAGTCTGAATGCTGAATGATTCAGATCTGAATGGTTAAGAGGCTGATTAAGAGGCTACCAAACAGCCCCTTAGTTGTAACAGAAATCATTATAAACGGATTTAGTTGTAACAGAAATCAAATTTCACAATATTAAAACTCTTTACAATCCGAATTTTATTATCACTTTCGAAAACTATCATTTTTTTTATTTGAATGTCTTATTTTTGTTTAACTTAAATAAGAAAATTATGTTCCAACTTTAATAAAAACAAATTCACTATACATATGACTCATGATAACGATAAACAAAAGACAAAGACAATCACTATCAAGAGTTGCTTTGTATTTGAAATGCCCAGTTTTCGCTTATGGGTAATTGTACGTCACGTTATCAAGAGTAAAAAACAGAGTCGGTGTTAAATTATTAATATTTGATAGAGATAGCAATGCTAACAAATAAAACAACCCATATTGTATACAAAGAGATATGTAGAGATTTGTGACTTTTTTGTATTTTTTAGGAATTATATTATAAATTAAAATTTTCAATTATTTACATTAATATGTAATCTCAATTAAATTTTATTTATTATACCCGTGTGTCACACGGGCAAATAACCTAGTATATATATGTGTGTGTGTGTGTGTAAATTATGATAAAAACTAAAAAAAAATAAACAATAAAACCTTTATTAATACTTTCTTTCAACTTTACCCAATAATTACGTTATTTTAAATAGTAATTACGTTGTTTTTTATATTATTAATCCTCTTTGAACTTTATATGGAACTATGTAAATCATAACAATTCAAATTCATAATGCAAAACATTTTGTGTAGAGGTACAGATTTACATAGGAGAATTTACTAAGTTTTGAATTTTAAAAGAGAGTACTGTTTGTGTATATAAAAAAATATATTGTTTGAACTCACAAATAAATCTGAAGTAAAACCATAGAGTAAGTAAGTGACCTAGATGAAAGAAAAAATTGTCAGTTTGACCCTATTAGTACGAGGGATTTCAATGAATTTATAGAAGATGCCGGTTTACGAGAATATCAGCTTAAAGGGTCGAAGTTCACCTGCATGACGGTTAGACGTGGCCAGTGTAAACTAAGCAGAATTGATAGGTTTCTGGTCTGTGATAGTTTTTTCAACGGTTGGCCGAACGTTTGTGTTAGATCGCTTAAAAAAGATTTATCGGACCACTCTCCTATTATTTTTTCGATGGTTGACTCTAATTTCGGAGCCAAGCCATTCCGTTGGTTTGATTCGTGGTTAGACAAACCAGGTTGTGAGGATTTAATCCGTTCGGTTCTGATTGGGTCTGACAGAAATAACCAGAGCGACAGAAACTTGATGTTTAAACTGAAACGGCTGCGGTCTAGTTTATCCTCATGGGTTCGTTCTTGGAGCCAAAAAGAGAAACTAGAAGAAGCGTCTTTAAGGGAGGAAAAAGAATCGATGGAAATGCTCATGGAAGATAAACAATTGGAAGAAGAGGAGGTTTGGGTTTGGTCCGAATGTTGTAGATGCTTAGAAGAGATTCAACTTCGTAAGAACCGTGACATTAAACAGCGATCTCGGGTGAAATGGGCTTCTTTGGGGGATGAGAATTCGAGTTACTTTCATAATTTGGTGAATGGCAGAAAAGCTAGGAATGGTATCCCAGGGTTGATGATTGATGGGAGGTGGGTTTCTAAACCCGCTTTGGTCAAAAAAGAAGTGATGATCTTTTTTAGAAACCATTTCAAAGAAAAAGTGAAGAATCGGCCTATGTTCTCATGCCCCGGTCTGAAGAAAATTTCAGATAGCGACAAAGCGGAGTTGGTAGTACCGTTTACTAAACAAGAAGTGAAAGTAGCCGTTTTTGAATGTGGTTCCAATAAGGCGCCAGGACCAGACGGGTTCAATTTTCGGTTCGTTAAAAGATTCTGGGAGATGCTTGAAGATGATTTCTGGTATATAGTTTCGGATTTCTATGATTCAGGGGTTATCAATCCGGGTTGCGCCTCGGCATTTATTACTTTGATACCAAAAATTAAAACTCCTTTGGGTCTGAAAGATTACCGCCCCATTACATTGATTGGTATGATTAGTAAGGTTATTTCTAAACTCCTTTCTAATCGTCTCAAGAAGGTTATGTGTAAGGTGATATCGGAATCCCAATCGGCTTTTATCGCTGATCGATTTATTTTAGACGGGCCTTTAATGATCAATGAGATTCTTGCGTGTTTAAAGAAAAGAGGTAGTAAAGCTTTTTTGTTAAAAATTGATTTCGAAAAAGCATACGACAACGTCAATTGGAAGTTTTTGTTGTCTATTCTTAATCAAATGGGTTTCCCGCCTCTTTGGTGTAAATGGATTGAAGGTGTTCTAGTTTCTGCTCGCTCTTCTGTGCTTGTCAACGGGGCCCCAACTTTTGAGTTCAAGTGCGAAAAAGGTTTGCGCCAAGGAGATCCTCTATCTCCTTTCCTCTTCCTTTTTGTGATGGAAGCTTTGTCTTGTTTACTTAAAAAAGCTAAGGAGCTTGGGGTTTTAAAAGGTATGGGGATCGCAGACAACGAAATCGACATCACCCACTTGTTCTATGCAGACGATGCGTTAATCATGGGAGAATGGTCTAAGGAAAACATTCAAAACACGGCGAGAATCCTTCGTATTTTTCATCTTTGTTCGGGTCTTCGTATCAATGTCTCCAAATCTAATCTCTACGGGATTGGAATAGGTGAAAATGAGGTTGACGACATGATGGAGGTGTTAGGATGCCGGCGGGGGTCTATTCCGTTTGTATATCTTGGTATCAAAGTTGGCGCGAATATGTCAAGGATCCGCAATTGGGACTCGGTTGTTGAAGTTATTAAAAATAGGCTAACGACTTGGAAAGCCAAATGTTTGTCTATTGGTGGTCGTTTAATTCTCATTAAGTCGGTTCTTGAAAGTTTGCCGATTTATTATCTCTCTTTATACAAGGCACCTAAAGCGGTTATTGAAAAGATCGAAGCTATCATGAGAAAATTCTTTTGGTCAGGTTCTAGTATCGATCAAAAGATCTCGTGGGTCTCTTGGGACATCATAGTAACGTCTAAGAAAGATGGTGGCCTTGGAGTTTCTGATTTGCAGCAAACAAACGAGGCTTTACTACTAAAATGGTCGTGGCGGTATAAAAAAGAGGGTAACAGCCTGTGGAAGCGAGTTGTCATGGCCTGCAATGGGTCGGCTCGTAATTGGTCGTTCTTGCCTTGTTCTCGGTCGGCTAGTGGGAACTGGAAGAGTATAGTCAAAGTGGGAGACAAGATCATGCCTAACGGATGCCTGCTAAACTCGTTTTTTGTTTGCAAAGTCGGCTGCGGTAATACAGTATCATTCTGGTGTGATCATTGGTTGTCTGATGCGCCACTTAGAGTGTTATACCCGACTTTATTCAGACTAGAATCAAATAAATGGGTGGCTGTTAGTGAAAGATTAAAGGTTCGTAATGGCGTCAAGTCGTTAGATTGGAATTGGCGCAGCGCCCCTTCTTCTCAGGAAGAGATCGCTGAATTATTTCGCCTCCTTGAAGATATTTTCAATTTCCAATGGTCTGGTGGTACTGATTCGTGGAGCTGGAAAGGCGATTCTAGCGGATTTTTTTCTGTTCGATCAGCGAAGATGGTTTTATATAACGCTTTTAACCACCATAAATCGCCGACTATAAAGTGGAAAGTATGGGTTCCTTTAAAGTGCAAGATCATGGCCTGGAGAGCTATTCGAGACCGTCTTCCGACTTGCGCGCAGCCGGAAAAAAGAGGCGTAAACATTCAGGAGAAAGAGTGTTGTCTATGTCATTCAGAATATGAAACGGCTATGCACCTTTTCACTGGGTGTGTTTTTTCGTATGAAATTTGGAATCGTATTATGGCTTGGTGTCGGCTTAGTACTTTCTATGTATTTGATGTTCCTGATGTGCTCTCTCTAGCCGATTCCCAGGTGATATCCAAGCAACAAAAGAGAATCTTCCGGGGTATTTTATATACAGCTTTGTGGTCCATTTGGAATGAAAGAAACTCACGGATTTTTACCCGCAAACATAGAAGGCCGTTTGAAGTTTTCGAGTGCATCAAGATGACGTCTTTTTTTTGGTTTCGACATAGAACTAGAATTAAAGATTTTGATTGGAAATTGTGGTGTACTTATCCTTTGGATGTGATGTAATCGTTTTGTTTTTTGCCCGGGGGTCCTTGCTTTGAGGTCCGCCTTTTGGGTGTTTTGAATGAAAGTTGCTTTACAAAAAAAAAAAAAAGTAAGTGACTGTTACACTGGTTAAAGCTCTCAACTTCTTTTAAGATGTTTGTTTGTAAAAAGTTTAAAATATATGAATTATTGGAAAACTATTTAACAATTTAGATTTTTAATTCTTGGATTGGGAAGCCGGGGTTGGAAGATATTGTGTTTTCTGGTTTAGATTTGCAGGTTGATGCGGATAGGAAGGACGTTGCCCTATTACAGAAGTTGAAACACATTAAGAATAGGGTGAAGACTTGGAATCGTGAGAATTCTGAAGCTGATGAAAAGGAACTGTTACCGGCAACGACTGAGGTTAAAAGATTGGAAGATATCGCAGAAAATAGGGGTATTGAATGATAGCGAAAGGATGCAATGGAAGGAGAAAAAGTAATGGATCCGAATCCGGGAGGGCGAAAGGCTCAAGGACCTTAGACAGAGGTCAAAAGTAAAGTGGGTGATTCAAGGGGATGAGAACACGACATTCTTTCACGGGATTATTAATTGTCACAGAGTCCGTAACAAGGTCGACGGTCTTATCATTGACGATATTTGGAACTCTGACCCGACTACCATTAAAGCGAAAGCGGTACAGGTCTTTGCAGAAAAATTCAGTGAGCCTATGCAGATCAGGCCGTTGCTATCTGGAGAGGGGTTTAAGAAATTATCGAGGGAGGAGACCATAGGGCTTGTTGCACCTTTTACGGTGGAAGAAGTTAAAGAACCAGTATGGGAATGTGGGGCAGACAAATCACCGGGGCCAGATGGATTTTCATTCGGTTTCATAAAGAAGTTCTGGGAAAAATTGAAAGATTCGGTGATGGGAATTATGGAGGACTTCTACATACACGGCTCGCTACGTAGGTCATGTAATTCATTTTTTATTGCATTAATTCCTAAGGTTAGTGATCCACTCACATTCACGGACTTTAGGCCGATATCGCTCATTGGGGTCACTGGGAAGATTATATCAAAAGTGTTGGCGTTGCGAATCAAAAAGGTTCTTGGGAGTATAGTATCACCGGAGAAATCAACATTTCTGAAAGGGAGAAATATATTTGATGGTCCACTGATTGCGAATGAGATTGTGGGGTGGGCGAAGAGATCAAAAGTTAAAATTCTAATGTTCAAGGCAGATTTTGAAAAGGCGTACGACTGTGTCTCCTGGAAATTCTTGGTAAATACAATGCATAATATGGGATTCCCGACAAAATGGAAGACATGGATCATGGGTTTGTTGTTTACGAGTAAAGCATCGGTTCTGATTAATGGTGTGGCTACTGAAGAGTTTCAATTGAATCGTGGTCTTAGACAAGGAGACCCGCTATCTCCTTTCCTTTTTATGCTTGTGATGGAAGCGCTTCACGTGATGATGATTAACGCAATAGCTTCAGGAACGTTTTCTGGTGTAAAGCTTCCAAACGGCGGACCAGTGGTATCCCATCTCTTTTATGCTGATGATGCACTATTCATGGGGAATTGGTCGGAAGATAATATCAATAATCTTAATAGGATCCTCAGGTGTTTTTTCTTGGCATCGGGACTCAAAGTGAACTTGGGAAAAAGCAACCTTTTTGGTATCAATGTTGAAGATGCAGTAATCGATAACATGGCAACGATATTAGGGTGTGGTAAAGGTAATTTCCCCTTTTTATATTTGGGCCTTATGGTTGGGGCAAACTTGAGGAAGATCGGGAGTTGGAAGTTGGTGATTGATAAGTTCAACGCGAAAATGTCGAGCTGGAAAGTGAGGAATTTATCATTTGCGGGAAGGGTTGTACTAATTAAATCGGTTTTGGGTGCACTTCCAAACTACTACCTTTCACTTTTTAAAGCTCCGGCTTGTGATATTAAAACGTTGGAAGGTATTAGCAATAGATTTCTTTGGGGGTGGGGGTAATGGGTCAATAAAAAAGATCCGGTGAGTGGCGTGGGATAGAGTAGTCAAGCCGAAAGCAATGGGAGGTTTGGGTGTGGGAAATATTAAAGATATGAACGTGGCATTATTATCTAAGTGGTGGTGGAGATACAAGACTACGCTGGAGCAACTGTGGGTTAGAGTAGTATATGCAATCCATAGTAGATGCAGAGGGTCAGGGGTGATTCCTTGTGTTCGTTCAAGTACTGGGGTCTGGAAAGAAATCACTGCAATTGAGAAAGACTTTTTGAATAAGGGAATTGATTTAAAGAATAGGATCACATGTGAAATTGGGGATGGTTTGAGAGTGTGTTTTTGGACAGATTTATGGTGTGGCAATTCTCGGTTGTGTGATGAATTCCCAAATCTATTCCAGGTTTGCGTGAGGAAAAAAGCAAAGGTAGCCGAATGTTATAACCTGGTGGACGGCGTTGTGAATTGGGATGTGGCTAGGCTAAACGGATTGGGGTCTGATGTTGTTTTGCAGGTACCCTTGCAGATCCATTCGGTTCTACAGCAGCAGATTGTACGCGGAGGATTAGATCGTTGGTTCTGGCTCGAGAATGGGACGAAGTCTGAATTTACAGTACAGCAGGTGAGGTGATCTTTGGGAGTGCAGGAGCAGCCGATTAATGTTGTTTTCAGGTGGTGTAAGATAGCGGTTCCAAAGGTTAACTGTTTTGTATGGAGAGCGATTGAAAATAAAGTCCCGACATCAAAGGCGTTGGCGTTTAGAGGGGTTGTTTTGGGAGATGGCCTGTGCAAGATATGCGGATCAGCTATAGAAACCAACAATCATTTGTTTGTAGGTTGTCTATGGGCTAGGACGATATGGTGGAATGTTTGTTTTTGGTTGAAAATTCTGGACCCACCTTGGCATGACTCGGTCTCTCAACTGCTGGGGTATTGCGACTCATTGGCTGGGAATAAGAAAAAGATGGAGGTTATGTATGCTATATTCCTGTTGACGATTTGGAAGATTTGGCTGCGAAGGAACTACAAGATTTTTAACGGTATTAACACGAGTACGGCTAAGGTAATGGAGGACATAAAAGAAGAGTCCTATTGGTGGGTGATGAAAAGAGCGAAGATCCCAGGAGTAGATTTAGCGAGGTGGAATCATTTTTCGGATATTGATTTTGGCTGAATTTTGTATAATAATTGTTAGGTGTCCTTTAGTTGGTAGTCGTTTTGGGTGATGTGCCCAAGTAACCCCTCGCTATCTGGGCTATGTATGGATAATATGTTATTTTTGGTGATTGAATGAAAGTTTCGTTTTGACTTTTCAAAAAAAAATTAACAATTTAGGTTACTTCTATTACTAAAACCATCTTTTGAAATAACCGTACCCTAATAGTGTGGAGAGGGGGGAAACCGGCGTGAAAAGGTTTTCAAGCCCACCTACACTGTCCCCTGTTAGCGTTATCCAGGTGTTAGCCTAAGGGGTAGAAGGGAAGTCACGAGCGGGCGGGGAGGGCGGGGGATGAGGTGTTGTATTTTGATTGGCCCATTAAAAAAATTCAAAAACTAATCGTTGGGGTGTTTAAAAAAATTATAATTTTTTTATAATATTGAAAGACCCTCGTTAAATTAAAAAACATTATAACAAAAAATAATGATAAAAATAAAAAAAATTAACCTAAACCGTTTTTATATATTAAAACATTACATAAACTTTAATTAAACATTACATAAACTTAAAACAAAACATTACACAATCCTAAACAACCAACATCACCCCCTCCTCCTCCTCAAACAACCAACATCACCCCCCTCCTCCTCCTCCAACCACCACCACCACCACCACTAACCCAACCAGATCTGACCCGACTTAAATCCGTCTCGAAGCAAGACCCGAACTACAATCACAACCACAATCAGACCGAATCACAACCATAACCCCAAACCATCCCATCCCTTCTCTCTGTTGAAAACACAAGACACACACACATTAAACACATTTACACACATCTGTTGATTCAAAAGAAGAGAGTTAGAGAGAAAGAACTAGGAGAAAGACAGAGAGAGGCGGCGAGAAAGAGGAAGCAGAATAAAAGAAAGAGAGATCGAACGGGAAAGAAGGAAAAGAGAAGGATCGGAGGAAGGAAGAGGAGAGAGAGGGAGAAAGAGATCGGAGATGAGGAGGAGATGGGTGGTCGTACACGGCGGCACCGGTAAACCCCCAACCCATCCCTTTTTTCTTTAATAATAATCTGAAATAATGATGATGGTGCTACAGCTATGGTGATAGCTATGGTCTCGAGCGTCGGTTAGAGGGAAGGGTAGCCGGAGCTCCGCCGCTGGGCTCCGCCGTTCGTGGTGGCCGGTGGCTTCTGGTTCATCCTCTCAACTTCTCACTCTATTCTCTCTCTATCTGCTTGTGTGGTGTGGGGTGTTATAATCAGAAAGGGGGTTTGGGTGATGTTATGGGTTAGAGTGAGAGAGAGAGAGAGAGAGAGAGAGAGAGAAAGATGGTAGTGGTGATGGTTGTGGTTGGTAATGGTTGGTGGGTTTGAGAAGATGAGATACAACAGAGGGGTGGTGGTGGTGGTTTTATTTTTATTTTTTTAAAGAGGGGTGATATAGTAATTTCACATTGACTTAACTGAAAAACTTAACCTCCATCCAAGTCAGGGACCATCGATGAAACAAAATACAAGCCATAGATACCATACATGTAATTTCCAAAGGTTGAGGAACAGAGTTTAAATTTGGGCAAACCACAGGCACCATCCGTGCACTTTACTCTAAATTTTATATAATCCTAAATTAAAACATTTATTAAACCTAAATAGTTAAACACGCCTACGTAGAGTATTTATCCCAATCCTCTAAAGTGTACTCCGGCGATGACACGGAACGATCGCTATCACGACCGTCCGACCAAGCGTCCGAGCGGATACAACCAAAGTCAGAACTTGAAACCCGATACGGTTCATCATCCATACTCACATACTCCTCATCAGTGTCTGCTTCGTACCCTTCCTCATTTGGAACCGGGGGAGGAGGGTTTGGGGTGAGGTTTGTTTGTGTCTCCACAAGTTGAAAATCCACATGGCACATTTTCACTCTTCAAACATGGACCCTACATATGCTACATGACGCTTCATGCCCCTCTCAACTCCCGATAGTCTAATGCCTCTAAAATAAATAAAGATGTAAAAAGATAACTGCAAGAAAACAATAATATATGAAAAACTTATAAATTTAAAAAAAAATGTAACGGGCAGCTTTATTATATACTTTATACGATTATACGATGTACGTACAACATCTATACTATATTATAATGCATGAGGGAGGGGTATTTTAAGATACCCAAAAGTTAAGAACTAATTTTTCATTAACAACCCTAAAATGAGGGTAAAATAGTCATTCATACATTATTTACACTTTAATACCCTATTTTATTTACACTTTAATTCCCTAATTTTTAGTTAATAATTACATTTTCCTCCCTTCCCCTACAAAATTATAATTTCTTTTATTTAATTCTATCATAACTTTAAAACTATTATATTTTAAAAACATTCGAATATACCATGACGACCGGCTCATTTTTGTCGACGTGTCGGTGTTTGTCGTAGTCAATATCGATGTGTGGATTGAAATGTACAAGAAAGAATGCCTTATGTACAAGTGATCATTGCATTTTATGTTTTAAATACTAACTAGATGAAATATAATATGGATTTATGGTTAATATGGATGTTGAATCATAACACCATTTCATGATCAAGTAAAACTCAAAATTGTAAAATTGAATTTGGTGTTAAATATTGTTCCGCCCAATAATGACAAATTCACATAAATTAAATGCAACGATTTAAAAAAACCAAACAAGGCACTCGAAATCTACATATCAACTTTGGTGATTCTTAAAATATGGTAATGTTGTTAAACATTATGGTTCATCCTTGTTTTGATAGACAAATAATTTGTCACACGGTAACAAAACTGCAACACAAGACTGGGCTCTAAGAATGCTTTATCACGTTTTTTACTGATAGCTTCAATTGTATTACCCTATTTAAATAATCAACATTAGCAATATGTGCATATGTATATGGGTATGCATGCATATATTAATAGGTATACACATAAATATAATTAGCTAAAAGAAATCTCATTAAACTTTTAAATATACATAATTAGCTAAATATATAAAACTTTAAAATAATTAAGTTTAGAAAAAAATATAAAAATGCATTGTAGATATTAATTGTATGTAAATTTCTTTTAAAAACCTCAGCTGCATCAATTTGGTAGAAAACACATGATCACATGATGCATATTATATATCCATATGATATGAACATCTATGTTAATAACAATAAAACTTCCTAATTTAAAGGGTTCTTTTAAACAAAGTTTTAAAAAAAATGATACATACACTGAATTCGGTATTCACAGAAAACACAATAATTTTTTACACTTTAGTCAAAGATAACAAAATTTCATAATTTAAAGGGGTGGGAAAATCATGAATTTGAAAATTAAGCCATGTGCTAACCTACTAAAGTTTATTCTATAAATACATACTAATGCACACCTATTTCACTTGTTAAAATGTGTAGGCATGCATACTGAATTCAAAAGTTGAAGCTTCTAATGCTGGTTATTTGTTAGTTTATGGTTTTCATTCGTCCCATTTTACTAATTATACCTTTTTATACATATCTTAATCATTTAAGTGTTAACTTCTTGGTTTTACAAATTCATTAGATGAAAAACATACGGAGATGAAAAAACCAATAGCCATACAAGCGTCTAAAGTAGCGTCTAAGGTTGTATTTATTAATGTTTAATTTTTTAATATTAACATGGCTGTTATTTTAAGTGGTATATTGTATGTGTTTTATTGCAGGATAATGGTGATAATAATGTTGAGATTATTTCCTATGGTGCAATGTTTAGTCCCTACAAATCTGATCTTCAACATGGATTTAGTGAATATGTAATATCAACATTTATTTCATCTTCTATTAACTTGTGTACTGAATATTTTTAATTTATTTTAAGGATCAGATGCATGAAATTAATAGGAAGAGATCCAAGAGGCTCTCTTAATGAAAATGGAGTCAAGTTATTGATCTAGACAGTTCTGATGAAAATGACAAAGAAGACATATTTGATGACACTTTAGATAGGAGAAAAATGGAGGAAACTCATCCTCACCAAAAGATGTAATAATCAAACATGGAGATATACAAGAAATTTCAGTGATCGTTCTTGATGACGAATGGTGGGCAAACAATATAGATGAGATCATGGAGACTTGGAACGTGTATGACTAAATTGATCTCATGATTCAAGTAGTTCACTAGCTTTTATTTTTCTCAACTGTTATGTTTATTAATATTTATTTTTCCTTTCGTATGTTACTTTATTTTATCAAATGTTTCTTAAAAGTACTTTACAATTTAAATGTTAAATCTTTTTTGTTACTAGACATGTGTAACACTTATGACGTATATCCACCGCAATGATGCTACAACAAATACTATGCGAATTTGAAATACGTACCGAAATAAAAAGTGTAACTCCTGCCGCATCACGCGGGTTTCCTACTAGTATTAAGAAATAAGGATCACCACGTAACTTTTAAACTCCAATAATTTAAACATAAATAGAAAGATGACATGTATATAAGTGTGTTAAATCTAGACTCTAGTAAGAACGACTAACTGATCAACAGTGAGCAAAACAGGATGAATGGCATCTTTGCAAAAAAAATAGTCTTGGATGTATTCAGGAATTAGGACCCTCGACTCTTGTCACGCATTTGACTAATATATTATATAATAATCTTGGTCACAATTTTCAAATTACACAAACAATCCTAGTGGGGCCGTGATAGATGAACACAACGATGGCGACGCTGATACTGATAAACAACCTAGTGTGATGTTGCATATGTGACAAAGGATCGAGTTTTGTCCATAACAAAGAGGAACTAGACACATGGGTTTATATCATTTAGTATCAATTTTAAATAGTGAAAACTTTTGTCTTAGACTGTATCTTGTGGAGTTGTGGACACGCGAGTGACTAGACGCGAGCAGCCACAACAGTCACACGCTCACCCTAGCCACAACAGCCCAACGCTAACCCGATGCAAGCGAGCCAACGCGAGCAGGCTCACGGCGTGAAGAAAGGAATTTGTGTTGGATTTGTATGCTTTAGTCGCGCCGGTGCTCACCCCAGCCACAACAGTCTGGCGTGATGGGTTACTTGAGAGTCACGGCGGTGGTTCACGGCGGTGCTCGCCGCGAGCCACAACGTACAACCTAAATAAAAACGCTTTTGTCTATATACGCATTCCCGATATTAAATTAAATACCGAATTAAATTCACGTATAGGTCCCATGTTTAATAGAAACCCGGTTTTAATACTGGGTACTTATACGATGTCCTATGCTCAATCTTCACTTTAACCGTGTACGTATAGTACATGTTATGGTCTATCCATAATTTTTTTGTTGAACGGCCAACAAATCAATTCCGAACACTCTCGAAGTACCCACTGGACAAAGGAGTACTCCGAGAGTAACCCGGGTCCACCAATAATTTCACACCAGTTTCCGGGAAAAACCCGCCGCCCGAAGGCCCACTGCTATAAAACCCGGCCCACCAACATCATTTTGCTGCCGGTAGGACTCGAACTCCCTAGCTCCCATAAGAAAAGCAAGGAGGGTGTCATTCGGTCTATCCATAATACAACACAAATGTTTTATAAAAGTCTGTGTCCATAGCATTGAAGTCTTGAAGATACATATTTTCTACATGAAATTTTGGGTGTTCACATGTGAAGAACACAAATTAATTACTGTTACTTGAACAGAAAGATGGTCGTTAGATGGAGACTTTTAGAAGATCTTTAAGGTTACAAATTACAAAAAGAAAATGACAAAAATGAACTTACCTTAATATAAATGATTGGGATCCACTTGACATGTGTAGGGATTGAGAAGGTGATTTGCAAGGTACTGACTGCCTTCAATATTTTGTTGGTGTATGCATAATTGCAAATCAATATGTATCGGGATTGTTAGGTACTTGGGTGCCAGCCCTCTGTTAATATCATTATCTTTTCAGCCTCTACAGTACGAACTTTGGAGGTACACTACCAATGGGACCCTCAACTCCTTTAGTATTTTCATTTATTTTGCTCAATTTTGTTACGGTTTCTATAATTAACATGTATCACGCAACCGCATCGTTTATGTTCTAACATACTCATACATGTTCAATAACACTACAGGATGAGGTGTAGGCCTTATGTCGTCATGAAAATTAGAGTCATGTTGAGTCAAACAGGTCAAGTCGGGGACAATTGAGCAATTAAAATTAACCGAACCAAACCAGTAAGAAATTATGTGGTCTAGTTTTGGTTTGTACACAATTAACCGTCCCACCTTTAGAGCGTGTTAGGGATTGCTTATATAACTTTAAAAATGTTTTTTTTAGAAGTGTTTATTGACTTATAATTGTTTTAAAAATAAGTTTAAAAAAAATGTTTGGATTAACTTTTGTGGTGAGAAAAACCAATAAATTAATAAGTTATTTTAAAAAAAATGTTTGGCTTGGCGTAATTATGTAAAGTGACAAAAAAAATGCATATGGGTTGTTATGAACGCAAAAGATAGGTGGGTAGATCTGTAACTTGTATTCCAAAAGTCAAAACAAAACAGTCAATATCTATACCTTGTACCACCCAAGGCATTATAGCCTAGTGGTATCTTGGTGGTGAGATAAGACTTAGGGACCATAAGGTCCTGAGTTCGAATCTCACAAAGGGGGTTTTCTCATAATTATAAGTTTCCTCCTGAATTGGTGACTTGGTGGTGGAATATGATCGCGTGGCAACACTGGTGGCACGATGATACTCCAGTGTTCCGTGAGTGATTCCAATTTGTTGACCGTTCAAAAAAAAAATATCTATACCTTGTATTCTTTTTTTTTTTTTTTTGAACGGCCAACAAAACTATTTATTTCATAACATGATAGCAAGAAACTAGCAAAATAAGATCCGAGTATACCAACAACAACCCGACTAAATTGTAAAAACATACGAACAGCAAAAAGACCCAACCACCTAGACCAACCGTATAACCAGGTTACATCAAGTTATCCCATCTTCGATGTCTCGAACATGCGCCATGATTCCCAAGATAAATCCGCCATCCTTGCCCGGTTCTTAACCCATAAGTAACTCATAATCTTGATCTCTTCCAAAACCTTTTGAATGGAGACGGGCTTCTGACCGAAGGCGGCTTCATTTCTGGTCCTCCAAATACTCCAAAAGGCTATCAAAATGATCGAGTATAAAGCCTTTCGAGGACGCACACCTGCCATGACTAAAGATAGGAGTTCAAGTAGGTCTCGGACATGGAATAAGAACAAACTCGGAATTCTGCACCACAATGAAAGTTGTTGCCACTAGGGCTGCAAACGAACTGAACTTTCAGCGAACAGTTCATGAACCGTTCAGCGGGAAGTTCGTTTGTGTTCGTTCGTTTAATAAATGAACGAACACGAACAAAAGGTTCTATTCGTTTAGTTAAACGAACGAACATGAACATAGTTCGCGTTCGTTCGTTTATGTTCGTAAACGTTCGGTAATGTGTTCGTTTATGTTCTATAGTTTATTAAGGTTTTTAATTGTTATACTTTTTTTATATTCTTTTATTTTTATTTATTTTACACAATAAATAATACATATGAGGTAAATATATAACTATATGAGATCAATAAACCTGTTTTTTTATCCAAACTTATTATATGTTTCCACATTCCAACGTTGATGCCCTACACCTCCAACTCCTTTTGCCATGCACTTCCTCCAACGCCCTTCAACAATACTAAGTATGTTTGGACAATTTGTTTATATTTTGGGTGGATCTAGCTAATATCTTAATGTATGTGAATTCGGTGTTATTCAAAAGTTAATATATGTTTGTTTGTGTTTGTTTCCGTTCATGAACACTTCTTTATGCCCATTTGTGTTCATTAACGCTTGTTTGTGTTCATTAATGTTCGTTAGTGTCCGTGTGCGTTCATGAACAAAATTAACAAACGAACACAAATGTACACGAACATGAGTGTTTTCTTAACAAACGAATACGAACAGAAAATTTCGTTCGGTAAGTGTTCATGAACAGTTTGTGAACACATAATTTTCTTAACAAACGAACACGAACAAGGCCTTGTTCGTGTTCGTTCGGTTCGTTTACAGCCCTAGTTGCCACACCTCCAAAAAAACCGGACAACCCGTAAACAAGTGCTCAACAGTCTCGACTTGCACCCCGCATAGCTTACACAAAACACATGGGAGCTGAATGTTCCTTCTAGCCAACGCCCCAGCCGTTGGCAGTCTATCAAGGTTTGCCCTCCATGCTACGATACATACCTCTTTACGGACCCAATTACACCACTCAAATTTAGGTCGCACCTGGTAATTAGCCGCGCCGAGTAATAATTGCTTTACATTGCTTCCTGAGAAACCGTTGGCTCCATTTGGGGTCCATGTCCATGTATCTTGGCCCGTTGTGAGGACCATGTCATCCAGCAATTAAAGTAACCCAATGAACTCAATATTTTCCTCCTGAGACATTGACCTTCTCCTCCAGCATCCTCATTGATTCGATCAGCAACTCCACATGTCCTCTTATTTTCTAGTGCAAACAGTCTTGGAAAACAAGAGGCAAAGGGGTCCGAACCAATCTAGAAATCTTGTCAAAAGGAAATATTTGAACCTCGGCCAAGGTTTCCTTTAATCAAGTGTTTGGTGTCGATGTGATGGGCCTCGAAAATATGTGGTATACCAGCTATCTGTTTCCATGTTCCCCCAATCGACAAGCTAACCGAAATATAGTTCCATGCTCGTGAGTTACCATGGACTCGTGAGTTACCATGGACCGCGCATATCACTTTTCGCCACAAACTGCTATGATCTGTCTTAAACCTCCACCACCACTTGGTCAAAAGGCTCAAGTTGGCGTCTCTAAGTTTGCCGAGACCAACCCCACCGTACTCGTTTAAAGCAATAACATGCTCCCACGCAACCCATCTCATCTTGTCAACTTCATCTAAGCTTCCCCACAAAAAAAACCTTCTCCGAAGCTTCTCTAAACAGTCAAGAACCTGCATCGGTACTCGAAACAGGGAAAAGTAATAAAGAGGCAATGAATTTAGAACAGATTTTAATAATATAATACGACCTCCATAGGACAGAGTCTTGGCTTTCCAAGTTGACAACCATTGCTGAAAGTTATCGAAAATCGGACCCCAATTCCTAACAAGATTCATGTTCGCACCTACCGAGATACCCAAATGCAAGAATGGGAATCGACCTGGCTTGCACCCCAACACCGCGGCCATATCAGCAAGTTCGCCTTCGTCAACTTCCACCCCATAAACGCAGCTCTTGTTAAGATTAACCTTAAGGCCAGAAACAAGAAAGAAACACCTTGTATTCTAAAAATGTTTTTTGTTATAAGTGTCTGACAAATAGTGAGTGTGGACTATAAAGGTGTTGGAGGCCATAGTAAGGCCGAACGTAGTGGGCGCCATGGATGGCGTGAGTGAGGCCTATCGCCCCGGAAACACCCTCCGGGGGGGGGCACTATGGGGCTTTTATCTTCTCTCCGGCGATGGCTATCACGAGGGTGAAGCTTGGAAGATGACCGTTGATGGTGATAATGAAGCAGGTTGTTGTTATTTAACTAAAATAATAATAATAATAATAATAATAATAATAATAATAATAATAATAATAATAATAATAATAATACTTTAATCTCTATAAAGCCCTAATCAAGCCTCTCATCCACTACACACCTACTTTATATTAAGCCCGTCATCTCACATTATTATTATTATTTTAATCCATGGAGCCCCCATCAAGCCCCCCACTACACATACTCTAAGGACTCCCTTCCTATGAAGCTGACGACGTTGTCTGTTTTGTAAGACTATAAGGTATGGGGGACTTCCAAGGCCCGTTCAGCCCCGTCCCCGTCGGGCCTCTGGCGTTCAAACCGTCCAGAAATCGACGTTCAAGCTGGTTGATTTGATTGGTGGGTTTGTTTTGTGGGACCTTTCAACGGTATTATGACTGTTTGAATAAAAAAACAATTTTCTAACTTTAAATACATCCAACACTTTTTAAAAACCACTCAAATATTGTAAGACTCTTACCCGTAATCACGTGATTAACGTCTAATCTTACGGGTTTTGACCTTACCTAAACCACTCCCGATTAAAACTTTGATATTTATTATAAACTCATACCATTAAGATCAAATACATATTTGATTCCCACAAATTTTTACATTTTAGTAGTTAAAACATATTCTAAGGTTTTGCGTTTTAACGAGAGTTCTTTGAATTCTAATGCGGAAGCTTGATGAGTGATCGGGTGTGTTCGGCTCTTATTGCGACTTGATCCTTGCTCCGGGACTTCCATCATATGTTTACCTAGAACCATTACACAAAGAATGTTTAGTGGGTTGTCAATGATACATTTAAACTAATATGATAGTCGTTCCACGTCGAAACGGAACGAACCAGGCCAAACGGCCCTTTATCAGGAGAACAAACTGCTGCAACTTTTGCGCATTAGCTGTTCGGATACCTTTTACCCCTTCTAAAACCCAAAATCCGACTTCGACTTTCAAATAAGAATTGTTCTACGCTCCGAGAGCTTTCCAGACATATAAAGAATGCCTCCTAACAATTTTTCTACGATTTTATATGAAATTTTGAAAATCAGGTTGTCAGGCTGTTAATCCGAGCGGCCGCTCACTCAAACCGAGCGGCTGTTCGCTTAGACGCAGACATTTCTGATCCCTCTGTGAACCGCTCACTCAGCCAGAGCGGCCGCTCACTGCTTATGTTGCTGGTTTGGTGATTTTTAAGCATGGGAATCATATCGCAACCGCATTTGATGATTCCCGAAGCCTAAGTAATGACTTGCCGACTAAATAAACCTTTGTTTGACTGAAATTACAGTCCGGTTCATGATGCTATGACCCGTTTCATAATTTTAAGTGTTTATGTTGATTTTTACCCATATCGACCCGTTAAGGCCTTGAATCAAACAAGACACTTTTTGACCACTTAAATTGCATACCGTTTGAGTTGTCAAGTCATTAGGCACTTGATCAACAAAAGCGTTTGTCCGATTTGTCTCATTATGACTTAGATTCTTAGAATCAACCTTTTTTAATCCTTTAAATCCCCAAAATGCCCCTCATGATCGAATCTTTCAATTTTGCCATTCGTGGCGAAACTTCTTGTTTCAAATCCAATGTTTTTTACTCAATGACTTGTTTAAAAACCTCTTTCCAGACTTAGAGTTTCATCATTTCTCAAGTTTTCACTTGTTTAGTCAATTCTAAGCGCATTAGCGCGCATTTGACACAGTTATGAAAATAACTTACTTGATGGGCACCCACACTTCGAGTGAGTGCTTTTATCACCTATGTTGCTTCGCCCGAAGGCGTTTATTTGACTACGGACTTACCGGGTGGCCTTGACCCATATCTGTGACACCCGGCATGTTTGGGTCAACATTTTATAAACACATAAGTCTACCTTAGCGAAAAACGTTTATTAAACATACTTGACGGGGTCAGTCGAGTCGGAACACAGTCCGTATTGTCCAGGGTTCAATGATTTGGAGGATAATTGGGTTAGTCACACACACACACACGTTACGAGTCCCGTTGTTGGTGAATTACATAAACTAAATTAGGTGTTATGCGTAGATTGATTCTTATATGGTGGATTATATGCAAATATGTGTTTAAACGATGTGTAGATGATTATCCATGCTTATATATGTTAAACATAGATTAAGATTGCATGTTCATGTCTTAGCATTGAGCATGCACGCGCAAATGCATTTACCTGTATGCTTTCTAAATAGACAACATTAATTTCTCGGAACTCAAATGGCAATAACTTGCCATTTGACCCGTTTAACTTTATGAATCTTAATGCTTGGAATACAAGCATCATGTGTTGGACTCACATAGTGAGGACATCACCATTTGACCCGTTTAGACTCATAGTTCATAATACTATGTTACCCAAGTTTTTATATTAATGGTTCAAGTGACACAAACTTGACCCATTTAACATCATGCTTAACGACTCCATTCAATTGATTTAATTGGATTAAAACATCATTTCTCACATATCTTTATTAGTTGACCCATTTGATGGATTTCTCCAATTGGTCATAACTCATTATATCGATTAAGGTCATAAACCACATTTTGTATTGAGTGCACATAAGGCGACCCACTTAATAGATTCTACCCCTTGGGGTTTATCTTTATCTCACACTCAAGATTTAAAACTAATGTTTATAACAATTAAGCTATGTTATAGTACATTGGTGTAAGTAAAACTTACCTCATATCCATTCTTGCTTCCATACGCATTACTTACATCTGTTTGACCCGTTTGCATCCCTAGTTCTTGTACCTAACTTAGGGACATGTCAAACTTGATTATTAGAATACATAACATGGAATTAATTCACTATCCATAAATCATGTATTCATTACCCATTTATAGCTAAATCCATATCCATTTTCTTACATAGAATATGCAATTAACTTGGCTTATTATAAACCAATATCACATACGATTGATAGCTCTTACATGATTCTAACTTCTTAGTTTCACTAGTGTTTACCAAATTGGCATTTAATCAAACACGTGGTGTGCACCCACCAATTTGTTTAGTTTCAAAGCTCAAGATTAGCAAAGCATAACCATTTGTATAATCATCATCATATTACATTATTTAAACCACTTTGCCTAAATTTCTCATATTAACAACTCCTAAGAGACACAAGGATTACTAGATATAAGTTGATTCAACCTAGAGGTTAAACCCCAAAATTCTACACATATCCATAAGCATATGATCAAAATCAAATACACATATTAGTGTGATTTGTAACCGGGTTATACATGTTTAAGGCTCCCCAAGACTAGGGTAACCTATATTAACCATCAATTCCACGTTTGTATCAAAACCCTAGATTTTCATAGAAATCAAAAATGAATTATGGAATCAATTTCGGCCAATAAAAGGTACCTTGTTGTAGTTTAGGACCCATATGACTCGTTTCTTGCTCATGCACTGAAAGCCCCTTGATTTTGGCTTGGATTAAGCTTAAGCTTGAGCTTGAGGTTTGGGGTTTGGTTGTTTAAGGAGATGATCTCCTGATCAACACACACGACACACACACACACACCAAGTGTGTGTTTTTATTGTTTTATTATTATTAATAAAACTCACTTTGTCATTCGGCAACAATGGTCCCTCAAGTTTTAGTCTCGGTTTGCTTTTAGATTATAATATTAACTAGATTAGTATCTTCTAGTGGGTTTTAGTCTCGTTTTTATCCATTGACTAAAACATCCACCGCTAAATTCGCTTTCGATACTTTATCAATTACGCCTAATGGCGTATTTAGGCGAAACAAGATTTCGGGGTGTTACAAATACACACAATTCTCTCTAATCTATTCTCATTTCTCTCCTTTTTTTTTATAAAAATACATGGATCCTTTCAACCCATTCAACCAATTCAAACAAAATAACCCGAACACCCCAAACCAAACCCCCAATCGAAACGTGAATCAAAACGCGAACATTCCATTGAGTTTTAGCGGATGTTATCGGCCGGAGGTTCCATCCTCGTTTGCGAACTACCAACAATCCTCCTCTAACGCGTTTCAACAACAAATTCAAATGCAAATGCAACAACTTTTGCAATCGAATATGTTTAATCAAATGTAAATGTCACCTATGTTTCTTACTTCTTTTACACTGACTCAACCAACTCCTTCACCACCACCAATAGCTCGAGTAGGCCTCGTTGACGAGGATGATGATGATGATGACGACGAGGACGATGTTATTTTGGAAACGCAACCATCGCCACCAACCAAAAACGGCAAAGGCAAGGTGACGGCTTCTCAAAAAATGCCAAAGAAACCATGAACCGGAACCGAAATTGAGGCGTTGTTTCTTGTGTGGCTAGAAACATCCACATGCCCATTGTTGGTAATTACTTTACTAACTAATTTTTATTAAAATTTGTTATTGTTACAATTTTTTTTTTTTGCAAAGTATTTAATTATTACAACAATATATTGTCTACTGAAGCAAAATAAACTTATACAAATTTTAGGCACCAACCAAAATGACACCAGATTTTGGTCTAAATGGGTAAGCAACTTCCACAAACCGAATAGAACCCAGCCCACAAACCGAATCTGACCCAAATCGAAAATAATGTTTGGACAGCCCCTACAAGCCACAAATCAAAATCCAGATCCACGAATCTCATGTACAGAGTGAAGGCTTATTTTATCTAATGGTAGAGAGATAATCTAGAGAGAGAGAGAGAGAGACTAAGAGAGAGAAAAATGAGGTGTAAAGGATAAAGTGACAGTGGTGGTGGTGTTGAGCAGCGGGGTTGGGCCTGAGTTGAGTGGAAAGAGTTGGGGTTGAGTAAGGATAAAGTGACGGTGGTGGTGTTGAGCGGCGGTGCAGGTGGTGTTGATGGTGGTTGTGGTGTTGAGAGAGAAAGAGATGGGGGTATTTATAAAAATCTGATTTTTTTAAATAATATTTTTAACACATCAATATGCCATGTCATCAAAAATGGACACGTTAGCAAAAAGACTAACCATGGTTAGTCTGAGGGTGACAAAAGCCAAGAAGTTAAAAGTGCAGTGTGGTAGTGATCAATTTTGTAGTTCAGTGTGTCAGCGACCAATAGTCAATAGTTCAGGTTATTAAAATTCAATTTTCCTGTATTTTAAAACTAATTCATACCTTTGAAATAAAGAAATAATTTAATTGATTACGTCACGTATCATAAATATATAAGTTTAAAATTATTTTACTGTTTCTCTTAATAAAACATAATATTAAATATAATAACTTAATTATAAGTAATTTCAATCATAATTTGTCTCAAAATATCATTATGTAGTGTATGAAATCTTCATTACTCATATTTTTTATATGACATATGAAATACACATATTTCTAACCTTTTAGTAGCAAAAAGAGTAAGGAGCTGTTTTGGTTTATTAAGTGTTGAATCATTAAGTTAAATCTTTTAGTGGTTAGTATTCTTGTCCCACATTGGTAGAAGAGTCTCATTAAGGTTTAGCCTAGTTCAGTGCTTAATGGTTCAGCAACATCTCAAATCTTAATGATTCAGCCTTAACTATTCCATTCAGAAGTTGAAACAAACGCGTTGAATACTGAATCATTCGGCGCTGAATGGTTCAGATCCTCATTAAGAGGCTTACCAAACAGCTCATAACTCTTAAGGGCTGTTTGGTTGATTAAGTGTTGAATCATTAAGTGGTCCGAATGGTTAAGAGGCTCTGAATGGTTAAGAGCTTAATCATTCAGCATCCCTTATTAGCTTAATGATTCAGTACTTAATCATTCCATTCAGATGCTGAAACAAACAGTCTGAATGTTGAATGATTCAGACCTGAATGATTAAGAGGCTATCAAACAACCCCTTAGACATGTTACATGTATAACCATGTACTTTCTTGCTATCTTCTTTTGTTTTTTATTTTTTTGTTAGACCATAAGGAGTCGGGGGGGGGGGGGGGGGGGATGAAGCGACATGTGACACTATTGGGTCTTACCCCCACTCCGGGTGGTCTTATGAAATTAGGTTTGCACCCAATCAAATATATGAGGTCTTATAATTTACCCCAAAATTAAAAGATCTCATTCGATCGGTAAGGAAAAAAAGAGAGAGGATTTATTCTTTCATAAAAGCTTACAAACTTTTAAATGGTATTTGATGCAAAGGTCGATCATAATTTTGCTAGATTCGTTCTAAAATATATAAAATTCAAACTTAATCATAGATTTCCAAAGTTCACTTCTTACACTAGATGTGCATGGTTGCCTGGTTGGTAGCAATTTTATTTGTTTCTTGATATATATTAGGCTATGGGGTGTGGTCACCCTTCCCCCTTCCTTCCCCCTTGTCCACGTCAGCGCCACGTCATTTCTCCCTTCCCCTCCCCCTTCTAGGGGAAATGGTTCCCCCTTCCCCCTTCCATTATTTTAAGTGAAAAAAAAAAAAAAAAAAAAAAAAAAAAAAAAAAAAAACCAAAAACCTCCATCTTCAGCCACACACATCAGACCAAGCCTTGGAAAATGGGTCGGCACCTTCGGTGAGATTTCCCCGCCTTTGCCGTCGGTGGGTCGGGGGGGCGGTGTTCCCCTTCGGCAAAATGGTCCAGGTGGGATGCCACTGCAAATTTTTGCCTAAAACATGAAAAATTGTTGTGAATGTCGAAAAAAATATGCTGGATTTCACCTTTTTATAACAAATATGTGTGTTTTTTTTACCCCGCAGGTAAAGCAAATGTGAAGCAAAATAGTGGCTACCTCTTCCCTTCAAATAGTCTACCTACTCGTTATCGCCTATAAATTTTATATAAATGTGATAATAATTTTTGCTTTGCATGAATTACTATATATTAATTGTCGGTGCCCTTTATAGATGTACAATATGTTTTTTAGTGGAGAGGTGTAATGAAACTTAAACATATAAAGTTGGTGCCAGAAATATTAGACAAAAGTTTGCAAGTGTAACGTGTACACCAATGTTTTTAATAATTATGTATGAAGCCAGAGTTCTTAGTTTAAGTTTCTAACTAGAGTATACTATATATTTTTTTTAAAATGCATAATTCAATAGTGAAATCTTAGTCCTAATAACCTTCGGGTCACAAGTTCGAGTCATTCCATACGTCGAGCCCTTTCAACCTTAATGGGTATGATTTTTTGATGGACGAGAATCGAACCTGTGACCAACCCCAGACGGGAACCCTCTGAAGAGGTAAACCCTCTCACCTCAAACCAGCTGGGCTGGAAATTATCGACCTAAACCATACTATATCTTTATATTAATTGGTAACATGTTGAGGAACACTAGCTTCTTAATTTTGTCTCTTCGGATTTATTATTTTTTTTTTTTGCAAGCTTTATAGTAATTTCATTTCTGTAAAAAAAAAATGGGTTTTTATAATTTGTCATCACAAAAGTTAAACGAGTTTGTTTTTTTATTAGTTATTGTTTTACACTTTTCCCGGATTTTATTTGGACGTCATTCGGTTGCTACTTATCATGGTGTTTGGTTGTCATACTTGGTCCGTCATGTTTTGTTCGTTTTGTTGCTACTTAATATGGTGTTTGGTAATCACATTTGGCCCATTAGGTTTTTTACCCCCTCAACTTTTTAATATGTGTCGGTATAAATTCGACTTTTTACCCCCCCCCCCCCCCCTCGACTTTGTCTACTTTTACGTCACATGAGTCATGTGGTGTTAAATATTCATTTTTTGGCTTACGCTTTTTCTCAATTCTGCCCGTCGTTTGGTTGCTATTTAGCAAGGTTTTACACCTCCAGCCCCCCAATGCTGGTAGCATGGTTTTGTGGGAATGGCAAATTACACCGAAACAAGTAGCGAGACGCTAGGCAAATAACAACTATAACGGATATCTACACCAATCTTTTCAAACAATATTATTAAGCGGCGGCCTATTCTTAATCCAAGGATAATTCAAAGCTTTGATGTCCTCAATCGTTTTCACAATGTTAGCTGGCTTGGAGGAGAAGACCAAATCATTCATACTTTTCCAAATACACCAAGATGCGATGAGGATGATTCGGAATAGCAGCTTCTTTTTCCACTTATCAAGGTCTGCAATGGATAGAAAGCAGGTCTCGAGAAGAAAACACATAAGTCGAAGAAATCTCACACCACAAGGAGATAAACTGCCAGACTAATGACGCAAAGTGGCAGTGACAGAGCTTGAATATTTTTTTCGTAAGGGCCGAAAATCATTGGATCCTTAAAATGAAGGGAGCTGGACTCAATATGTGTAACATTTTCAGGCTAAACACATAAATTTACACTACTAGAAAAAAAAAATGATGCATCAGCCTCTTAAAAGCTCCACGCATGCAAATTGGCACAAGTTCATTTTTTAGTAAGGAACTCTTATTGCATTGTGTTGGTGTAAGAAGCTCTCCCCGGTTATTGATCAACCTAGATCAAGAACCAAATAAAATTTTGGAGGATTAAGGTTGAATTTAGTATTGGGAGCTTGTTTATACTCTTCTCAAGTGAGTGGAAACAATAGTTAATCCTCTAGAGCGCAATTCTACCTCTTCATTTTTATTCTAGAGTTTAAGAGGGTGTTTCTAGAAATTAAAGTTCTAAGTGACATTTAGGGCTAGACAATTCACGGTTACGAACCGTTATAAGAACCGACTGGGCCAGTTTTTCGGTTCTCATCTTTTGGCAAAAATGGTTACCGGTTCGGTTCTGATTAAAGAACCGCTATAACGGGTTGGGACTAAAGTTAATTACTAATATTTAAATACCCAATTTATTTCACGGGCTTTTCAACTTTCGACCATCCACATTCTAATCTCTCCCACTTATACGTTCCATCTTCCCACACTATGCTTGCTATATGTGAAAATTGTACCTAAGAGTACTTGTTAAAGTAAGTGTTTTGTGATAACATTTTTTTTAGAGGTGACTTTCAATTTACGTGGCATAGATCATCACGTTGGCCCAAACAGACCCCCCTAGCCACACACTCTACGACATCAGACAGGCAAAGCCCCGTGTCGTGGGAGTGGTCGGCCCTTTGGAAGGCTAAATACCTCCCTGTGCAGTAGGGCGCTAGGGCTCTCCCCCGGAAAATTTCCCACCACCTGCCACTTGACAGATGTTGCACCCTTCACAAGAGGCAAGCCTCTCTAGGGTAAGTGCGCGGTACTAGAAAACCGGGGTGGCCATCAGAATCGAACCTGGCACCTGCATGCAGGCTAGTTTCGACCATCATATATGTTTTGTGATAACTAGGCACAACAACTTGATCTATGTTTGGATTTTCATATATTTAGTTAACTACTATTTTAAGAAATAGCTTATGTGTTGTGAATGCATGCGGTTCGTTAGGCAGAACAATTTTTTTATCTATTGTCAGCTAAGTTATAAATACTTATCAGTATTTCCATTTATAGGTATTTAAAAAAATTGCTTTTGATCATTTAGCATCCATGCTTTTATCAAAAATAAGGTTATAACTACTGAATCGTGGGTTTCATTTAACTTTAGCATTAATTGACGTAATAAAAGAACAGATCTTGATTGTTAAAATGTCATCAGCACGATGATGGTTTAGTTTTTTTTTTTTTTTTGAAAGTAAATTTTCATTCAACCAAAACGACTACCTATTCCAAGATGGAAAAGGAAGCCGAAAAACGAATACAAACTGCATAAAATCGAAATTACACGATTTCTCCCAAGACACGGAATCCCCTCTATCCCGATTACTAAACCAAAGGAAACCCAACACTTTAATATCCGACACAATATCAACTACCTTCGGGTCTTTGCCTGTAAAATGTTTTAGTTGATGTCAATTTTAAGATTTAATTGACAATCGGTTTAGGCCCACAGTCGTTTATATGAGAATCGTTTTACCCGGTTTTCCGAACCGAACCGGTAGGTTATTATAGGTTCCGGTTTTAGTTCTTATATTTGGCATGTTATGGGTTCCGACACTTAGCAGTTCAGTTCAGTTTTGAACCGTTGCACAACCCTAACGACATCTAAAAGTTTAGAAACATTATATTAAATACTTATCATAAACAAGAATTTGGATGCAGATGAAACTAATATGGTTTTGACCAAAAGTGCGATTTTATGTAAAATTGTGTTATAATAAACATAACTAATTGATGAAAATTGATTAAAAAAGTCCGTAGAATTGATTTGGGTGATACTTAGAATTTTAGTTGCACAATTTATAATTTATGGTAAAATGAATCATTTTGGCTAAATTTGGATATAAAGTAGTAATTTGGTGAATTAATTGGTCAAGTTAAGTAACATTAATTGGTATTTATGGTTTTTATGATAGGCTAGGTGTCATATTAGGCTACGAGGGTGTGGTGTTATAAAGCCGTTCAAAAAAAAAAAAAAAAAAAATTCTACATATAAAACCATGAATTTTTTTTACCAAATTTATCTTTTATGGTAATTTCGTTCATGTACTTGCACTCTGTTTGAGAGTTTCATTAAAGGACGGAAAAGAAAGAATCTCCCCCCTCAACCTTCCAAATTGGAAAGATTTAAAATCACCATAAAACCTCTTTATTATCTCTCTCATTCCCTTCATTTCTCTCCTACAAAAAACTCTAGGTTAATAAAACTATGGAACAGAGTGTTAGAGGGTGTTTGGGATTGAGTTTGGAAATGTAAAAATAATTTTGGTCAGAAGTGCTTATTGGCTTATGACTTTTTTAAAATGAGTTTTAAAAAAAAGTGTTTGGATTAGCTTTTGGGATGAGAAACGTCAAAAAGTCAATAGATTGTTTTTTTAAGTGTTTCGCTTAACTTATTGTGAATATTGGTTGTATGGATGGTAGATTTGTAATTTTTTTTTTTTAAAGCTAAAAGCCAAAAGCCATGATTTCTAACTTTTCAAAAACAGTTTTTTCACCCTTAAAAGCCAAAAGTCAAAATAAATAGTGTTTTTGGGTTACACAAATAGTTATTGACTTATTGACTTCTTAGAAAAGCCAATAATTTTTTTTGAAACTCAATCCCAAACACCATCTTAACCTAAGATTAAGCAAACGAGATTACCTTTATTCGTGGTGAGAGATTGGGACCGACATAGCATCAAACAACAATCCTTTTTTGGAAATCTAATCGCATTAACAACCAAAGCTAAAGGAATTAAGCTTTCCTTTTTCTGTAAAGATGAAGTTGTAGCTACTTTATGTTAATTATTATTTTAGATTAAACAAGATTAATTTAACAAGCAAGTAGTTACACCTTTTTTTTTGTAGTTAAGCTACTCTCGTCTCCAAAACAATGTTATTGATTACCCACCACTTTACATCTATATCTAGTTAAATTTCTCTTATTTTGTTTTTTTAATCTAAAATTTAATTTCATATCATAACGGATAATTTACACTAGAATAGCATACAGACGGGCAACAAGCTACGCCATCATTATTTTCTAAATAACGAAATTCTATTGCAAAATGAAATTTCATGAAATTTTTAGAAGTTATAACAAATAAATAAAATCTATTTGCTTTACTTTTCAAATACTACATAATTACATATGCATCCTTAAGGGAGGGAGGGCGGTTTAGGCTTGAAGCCTAAGGTGCATCAATCTTATTGCGTCACGTCATTTCAACCCAAACTGGCTTAAAATAACTTAAACACTTTTTAAAAAAATAGAAGAGAGAGAGGTGGAAGCAGTGGCAGATCTAGAAATAAATTTGAGTAGTAACGTTCAAAAAAGTTTTCGCCGTAGTTTCATACAATGTATAAGAAATAAAAATAATAACATGATAATAGATAAAGTTGCATACCTAATAGATTTTGCCCATTCGGTTCTTGAAAGTTTGAAATCGAGCCATTACGTCATCTTTTTTTTTTTTTACTTTTATCAAAAGTGTCTCTTTCAACCGCACAAATTAAAGCATTGTTCAAATGGGTTGTCTATCAGCGGGATTCAAAGGAAGAGCATTCAAATCTATATATGACCTCGCGGATGAAGCCGGAGAATTAGGAACAACTGGACTTGTAGTTGTAGCAACATCATCATCCATTTGCATATCATTATCATTATTAGCAACATCATCATGTTCTTGCATACCAATATCATCATTCACGTCCTTATTTTCAATATTTGGATTATTACTCAAACCAATTTCATCATTTTTTGGGGCTTTTTCTTTTAAACAAATTGCTAATAACTGATTGTTTAGGATTAGAACGTGGTTTCATCTTTATAATCGCAAACCAAATCAATTAATCAAAAACAATATAATCAATTATAACATCCAAAACCCAATTTATAATTGCTAAATTCCTAAAACACGTGAGCAATTCAATTTACAAAAGCCTACACAAATTATAAAACACATGAGCAATTGAATTAAATTTAAAAAAAAAAACTCACAAGACCGGTGGACTGTGGAGGACGGCGCCGGCAGCAGGAAGGAAGTGACGGAGGACGGCAGGAGGGAAGTGGCAGAGGGAGGACGACGGTGCACGGTTGCAGGGTGGAGGAGGACGCGTGCAGGGGTAGGATTTCAGAAGATTGAATGGTTGTTGCTCCTGCTTGAACAAAAAAAACAGACAGGCGTTTTTTTTTTTTTTGTGTGTGAAGGTGAAGGGGGTGGGGTGGGCTTGTTGTTGTTGGACTTGGGTTAAAGGGCGTGGGGTGGGATATTTTTTCAAGTAACGTAACGTGGTGATGTATAGTTTCATTTAGTAGTAACGTATATTAAATTTTAGTAGCAATGTAAATTTTATTTTAGTAGTAACGTTTTTGAAAATTTTTTAAAAAAATCCACTACGCGCGCAAACCTGAGGGGTAGCGGGCGCGGCTCCTAGCACAATGCTAGGTCCGCCCCTGGGTGGAAGAGAGTTGGAAATCAGCAAGGGAATGCCAATATAGGATGCCGAGAATCGTAGCCGCACGACGAGCCGGTGTAGCCGAATCGACTACCAAACCGAATTCATGAAAACGAATACTCCCCGTCCTCCATAAAAGGAACCAAAAATTATAACTTTTTATAGTTTTGCGTTCATTTAGAAGTATAGAACTGTTTTTTTTTTTTTTTTTTGGGAAAGGCTAAAAGTACAACTTATTTTGAAGTTACACATAGATTAAAAATAATCAACCTCATTTTTCAAACCTTTACATTGTACCTTTAGACTGCCCGGAGTGGGGCGGTAAAAGGGCGGGAGGGGGGGAAGGAACACCACCGCCAGGGTGGCGTGAAGAGAGGCAGGAAGGAGAGGGCGGGGAAGGGGAGCCTGGCTTGGGGCTTAGGGTGATGGTGATATGGCACCATTTGATTGGAGGAGGGTTTGAAGTTTAATTTATATAAAAAAAATGAACCATATACACTTGTGGCCGGTTGGTATAAAAAAAACAAATTAAATAAATAAAAAAATTTAAAAAAAACATTACATAATTAAATTACTTAAATAACCATTACATAATTACTTAAACAACCATTACATAATCCTAATTACTTATTACTAATTAAACCTAAAACGTTACATAAATAAACTACTAAAACATTACATAAACGCATAACATACGCCTAAATTACTTATTAAAACCTAAACCCCCACTACGGGGAGTAATTGTCCCTGGGGAAAAAATTGGCAGTTGGAATTCAAACGTTTGAAAACTGGCGGTTGAATTTCAAACGTTTGAAACTGGCGGTCAAATTCAAAAGTTTGAATAATATTTTATTATTAACTATTTAAATAAATGTTTTTTAATATTTTAATATAAATTTTCAAATAAAATTTTTCAGTTTATTATTTTTAATATTTAAATTTATTATTTTAATTATGTTTATTAATTTATTAAACTTTAAAAAAAAGGAAATGCCACATGTCACTTCCCACCCCTTCCACTCCCCACAATTCCCCCCACAAGTGCCACATGACGCTTTATCTCCCTCTTTCCCCCCACTCCTTATAGTCTTTTAAGATAAAATGTGTAGATCTTTTCAAATTTATAAAAACAAATTGTAACAATTGTATTTACATTTTTCAGTGTAAATCTGCATGAGTTTAGTGTAAGACCGTCCAGAGTGGGGGGTCATCTCCACCGGCGTGGGGGCATTTCTCCTTTAATCTGATTGGTTGATTTTTGATTTTTTTTATTAACCTAACTCAAAAAAAAAAAAACATGTTTTTAAGCATTTTAGGCAAAAAAATAAAAAAACGTCGATGAGATTGTTTTTTAAAAAATAAACAAAGTTGCTAAAAACATATGTTTTCAGCTATTTAGCTCTTGTAAGCATATTTTTTCAGCAACTTTCTTTATTTAAAAAAAATATCCCTTCTGCGCTTTTTTTTTTATTTTTTTGGCCCAAAACTCTTAAAAACATGTATTTTACATTGGTTTACATGGGTTTTCGAAGGTTTTCTCAACTCAAGTGTGTTTTCATTTTATACTTGACCTATATATATAGGGTATGGATTCCTAAGATAACCAACTCCTATTTGAAAACTGAGAGAACCATTCTGGACCAAACATTTCATATAAAGACAATTTTTTTTGTTGTTTTAATCGCACATTTTTATGCAAGAAAAAAGTTTTATTTTTAAATTTTTTTAGTTAAACATATGTGTATAATGCAATTATACATATGTGTATATTAAAAAAAATAAAAAAAAATTCCTGCATAAAAAACAACGATTAAAGCAAAAAAAAAAACCTTTTTTTTGCCTTAGAGAAATGTGTGGTCCATAATGATTCTCTCAGTTCTCAATTTGGCCAAAGATTCTCATTTGAACCAAATCCTATATATATATATATATATATATATATATATATAGTATGAGTATCTACAAGAAACCCTTGTTAGATAGTAAACCTTAGAAACCCAATATGTGGCTATAATGAAGCCACATCACCACAATCCAAAATCAATATAATAATAAGACAAGGGTAGGATAGTCATTTCCCCTAAACATCACATCTCTCTTTTTTGTCAGATTAGTCTTCTTTATCTTATCTCTCTCTATATGGAAATTCATTTGAACCTAACCACTTCAAATCACCTTCTACCTCTGCCTCCTTCATCACTACACCCAATCTTAACAATAAACCCTCAACAACAATCATCCATCAATTCCTAATAATCATATCTTACAGATTAGTACAAGAAGAGGGTTTATTGTTGCTTTTACCGATCATCAGATCTGACTCAATCGGGCCTCGTGATCTCCGTTTGTCTCTCTCTCTCTCTCTCCTCGTTGTAATAATAATAATAATAATCGGGGTAGGGTGAAGGTGGTGGTGGGGTGGAGGTTTGTGGCCGCCGAAGCTCCGCCGGGATCGGGACCCTAAGACACCCCAACCGCTGCCATCCATCTTCCGTCACTGTTGCTGCTCGCTCATTGCCGGAACAGGTTCGGTTGTCCAGAGACCATGGCCGGAACAGGTTTGCTGCCCTCCCTCTCTCTTTCTCTCTCTGCAACTCGACTCTCTCTCTCTATCTCTCTCTCTCTCTCTCTCTCTCTCTCGATCTTGACAGGGTGCAATCGGTATGGAAAAGGGTGGGTGATGTCGCCGGACTCCCACCGTGGGTTGAGAAGGACCACCGCCTCCTTTCTCTCTCTAGTTCCTCCTCTCTCCCTCTCTCTTCTTTTTCTCTGGTTATTGTTGTATGTGTGATATGTTTTGTGAGAATATAAAAGGGGACAAGTGTCCCTTATGTGACTAATCTAATTAGTCATGGTTAGTTCGTTTTCCAGTATCTGCTCGGTTACGCAACTAGCCTTCGTATACAATGTTTATTTTATCTTACCAAAAATAGTTATTCAGTTCTTAAGTTTGGTTTCGCATTAAGTATTCATTACTATCTATGATTTATTTATTCGTTATAATACTTTAAGCGCGAAAATTTTTGGGTCGGAAACCGGGGTGTTACAAAACCCGATACCCGTAGGTAAACCCGATACCCGACAAATACCCGACGGTTTTTGGGTCGAGTATGGAGTGTGTTAGTAAAAATAATATAACATCATAATTCATAGGTTAACATGTGTTATTTGGGTTTTGTTTGAGGGGTGCAAACGGGCCGAGACACTCGCGAGCAATATAGGTTAACATGTGTTATTTGGTACTGCTGTTAATATCTCATCTATTGTTTTGTAGTTGATAACGAAGACCACCACTGGTTAACATATGTTAACAAACGAAGTCGAAGGAAGCCGAGAAAAATATGTAGAAAAACTTTTTAATAATGTTTTCTTTTTTGTACTCAATGTATAGAGTTACTAGATTTATTTTGTTAAAGTGGTTAATAGTTTGTAATGATACTTTGTAATAACGCGTGTTAATAAGTAATGATACTTAGTATGTTAAAAGATGAGTTGGTCACACCGGTTAATATCTCATTTATTGTTTTGCAGTTGATAACGAAGACCACCACTGGTTAACATATGTTAACAAACGAAGTCGAAGGAAGCCGAGAAAAATATGTAGAAAAACTTTTTAATAACGTTTTCTTTTTTGTACTCAGTGTATTGAGTTACTAGATTTATTTTGTTAAAGTGGTTAATAGTTTGTAATGATACTTTGCAATAACGTGTGTTAATAGTTTGTGTGCTTTATTTTCATCGGTAAACTTATGATGTGAAAACTATGACCAACTATGTAACATCGCAAAATTTTCCCCAAAATTTTAATACATAAAAAGCCCTTATATATATATATATATATATATATATATATTTTATTACACCTTTATCATTAATATTATACAAATGTGCCTAAGTCTTTATTTATCCTAACTCACAACTTATATACATACATAAATGTATATAAATAATAATAATAATAATAATAATAATATGATTCTAAATTTTTTTTTTCACATACAAGATTTTTTTTTAAATAAAGTCATAGTCAAAGTCCTAGTCAAAGTCCTAGTCAAAGTCTTAGTCAAACAGTCAAAGTCTTAGTCAAATAGTCAATTCATCATAAAACCTTACTTTATGGTGTTGACCAATTTTAATAGTTAATTGAATCCAAAACTAGTATAAAAACCCACCTATGACCCATTATACTTTGCACCTCTAAATCGATTGTTTCAATCCGATTAAACTTTTCTCATACCTTTCTTCTATAGTCTATTACTTCTACAATTGAAGCTTTGATTATAAGCTCTTGTAATTGGCAACTTTGGGGCTACACATATTCTATTTCTCGAGACTTAATACTTTGCTAAGGTGAGTTTACGTAATCCTGTTTATGCGATTCTTTATACTTGCAACAATTTTAAGCAATTCAACATGCATGTCTAGTAGTAAACTTTATTGCCTCATGAATTAGTCAACAGTTTCAACGAGTTTCAACATTTACATAATCATTAGCTATGGCCAAGCCGGCGATACTCAATAATAGATCTATTGGATTGACAACCCCACCCGGATACGTGTACCTCCTACATAGGTAACGTGGGTGATTGTTATCGTTCAACATATTACTAAGGTGAACCGTAGATGACGGGATGGACCTAAACTAGTCGGAGGTTTGATTATGTCAACATATTATACTATTCATGTAGACTTAAATTTACGATGGACATACGAATTGCTAGACTTTTATACTTAAACTATATGCTTAACATGGATTATGTATTCTCACCAACTTCTAGTTGACCCCCCCATTTTTACAACTCAACAGGTAATAATGATGCATGAAGATTAGAGTATTTATGAAGACAATAAGGAGTCTATGCATGCTTGATTCTTGTGTGATGTATTAGATTTCCACATTTAAAACTCTTATGTATTTCAATTTTTGGATATTTACAATTTAATATTTATTTCAATTAAAATTTGGATTACCATGTGCTACTGTATACTCATCAATACGTGACACCTCGATGTTTCCGCCATCGGTTGGGGTGTTACAGATTGGTATCAGAGCCATGGTTATAGGGAATTAGGTTATTAGAAAAAAAAATAATCTAGTCTATAACCATAGGATTTTAATCAGTACTTGCTCCTTTTACTTGCAACCTTACTTGTTTATATTCTCTATCCTACTTCTTATCCCTACTTTAGTCCCTACAAGAAGATTGTTCTCCATCACAAGATCTACTCTTAGACTAATAGGACAAATCCTCAGGTTTAGCCTGAACCACCTTGAAGATCTCGTCGAAGTTCTAGATTTTAATAACGAACACGTGCAATCTGGAAGGGTGAACGCCTGTATTCTGAGTTTTCTGTCTAGGACTGGCATTGCGCATAAATCCCAATCAGACGAGGGACCCGGATGCCTACCTGGGAATTCTCGGGATGAGTGTTCACTTATAGGCTAAAGCATGTCTTCATTATGTTATTAGAATCTAGAAGTTTTGATAAGTCAACGTTTTCGTTTATTCGTTTTAATTAATGAATAAATGATTACACTCACTTTCTTTAAACTAAGCTCTAAAATCTCAAAATTTTACAGCTTAAATCAATCTCATTTAATAACCATCTATGGATTTCACAATCACACTTCACCTTACCATCTTAACCACTTTTTAAATATTCAACACCCTACTCAAATCATATAATCTCCATACTATAAAATAAACTCTTTATCAACTATCTTCACATTCACTATCTCTCACAACTTTGATTCTGCTTCAAGAATTTTTCATCATCCTCTCAAGAACTAAATTCATATCCTTCACCTTCTCACACATGAGCTAGTTACCCATGATAACCAAACTATTGAAACTTGATTGTGTGTTGCATCAAACATAATCCTTAGTTATACATGAGGATTCGACTATCTACCATATTTGAACATTTGAAACTAGAATTCATGGAATATAAACTATTTACTATAGACACACCTAGAGTCATTAACCTTATCTAGGGCAACTCTATTACAACTCGTATGCTATACTTGATACTTGATTGCTTACATGTACATATTATCAATTTGCAATTCATGTGTGTAATAATTGGTACACTTAATCAAACAACTGATAGAGGATGAAGTACTTGCTCAACAGTTAGTAGAGTACAAAATAACCTACTCAACGATTGGTAGAGGTCATCATGCCTGCTCAACAGTCGGTAGAGGCCCTACAACCTGCTCAACGACTGGTAGAGGCTATCATACCTGCTCAACAATCGGTAGAGGTTCCTACTCACTGACTGGTAGAAGTCTTTTTCCTGCTCAACAGTTGGACTCATTTTTGGATACATGGTTAATCATATTATTTTACATGTGTGTCTAGAGTTATAGAAGGACACAAAACCCTAATGTAAGGTAAATTGGTGATTGCGGTCCGGAACGTAATCATGAATTTACAGGTACGTTAAGGTAGTGTGAAATTCTATCAAGGTTTTCGGTAGTTGACCAATTATAAACCTTAGTTATCTGGTAGTTCATTTAGTCTTTCAATAGTCCATCAACTCATTCCTTTTAGGACTCCTAAAACTTAAGATTCTTATTCTCCTTGCTATTTCAGATGAACCTAATCCAACCCTTAAAACTCACACATATCAAAACTCTTACCCAAATTATTATAAACAGTTTATTCTGTTACCTATAAATTTATGTCATGCCTTAACTCGAAACTTCCCAAACCACCCTTGTCCTAATTTCTACCCAATCACCTTCAACCCTGTGTTTTCAATAAACTTCGGGACGAAGTTTCCAAAAGTAGGGGAGACTGTAACATCGCAAAATTTTCCCCAAAATTTTAATACATAAAAAGCCCTTATATATATATATATATATATATATATATATATATATATATATATATATATATTTTATTACACCTTTATCATTAATATTATACAAATGTGCCTAAGTCTTTATTTATCCTAACTCACAACTTATATACATACATAAATGTATATAAATAATAATAATAATAATAATAATATGATTCTAAATTTTTTTTTTCACATACAAGATTTTTTTTTAAATAAAGTCATAGTCAAAGTCCTAGTCAAAGTCCTAGTCAAAGTCTTAGTCAAACAGTCAAAGTCTTAGTCAAATAGTCAATTCATCATAAAACCTTACTTTATGGTGTTGACCAATTTTAATAGTTAATTGAATCCAAAACTAGTATAAAAACCCACCTATGACCCATTATACTTTGCACCTCTAAATCGATTGTTTCAATCCGATTAAACTTTTCTCATACCTTTCTTCTATAGTCTATTACTTCTACAATTGAAGCTTTGATTATAAGCTCTTGTAATTGGCAACTTTGGGGCTACACATATTCTATTTCTCGAGACTTAATACTTTGCTAAGGTGAGTTTACGTAATCCTGTTTATGCGATTCTTTATACTTGCAACAATTTTAAGCAATTCAACATGCATGTCTAGTAGTAAACTTTATTGCCTCATGAATTAGTCAACAGTTTCAACGAGTTTCAACATTTACATAATCATTAGCTATGGCCAAGCCGGCGATACTCAATAATAGATCTATTGGATTGACAACCCCACCCGGATACGTGTACCTCCTACATAGGTAACGTGGGTGATTGTTATCGTTCAACATATTACTAAGGTGAACCGTAGATGACGGGATGGACCTAAACTAGTCGGAGGTTTGATTATGTCAACATATTATACTATTCATGTAGACTTAAATTTACGATGGACATACGAATTGCTAGACTTTTATACTTAAACTATATGCTTAACATGGATTATGTATTCTCACCAACTTCTAGTTGACCCCCCCATTTTTACAACTCAACAGGTAATAATGATGCATGAAGATTAGAGTATTTATGAAGACAATAAGGAGTCTATGCATGCTTGATTCTTGTGTGATGTATTAGATTTCCACATTTAAAACTCTTATGTATTTCAATTTTTGGATATTTACAATTTAATATTTATTTCAATTAAAATTTGGATTACCATGTGCTACTGTATACTCATCAATACGTGACACCTCGATGTTTCCGCCATCGGTTGGGGTGTTACAACTAACACATGTTAACTTTATCAGATTAGATAACACATGTTAGCCCTTTATGACCAACTAACACATGTTACCCTTGTATGCAAGATTAACACATTATAATAATATTTTCTTTATCAAATTAGATAACACATGTTAGCCATTTATGACCAACTAACACATGTTAACCTTCCATGCAGTTCAATAGTTTGTAATGATACTTTGTAATAACGTGTGTTAATAGTTTGTGTGCTTTATTTTCTTTAGTAAACTTAAGAAGTGAAAACTATAGGGGTATATGAGCAACAGGTTTAACATATGTTACCACACCACACATACTAACAAATGTTAGATCTTTTCATGGGTATATGGGGGCAACAGGTTTAACTTTATCAGATTAGATAACACATGTTAGCCCTTTATGACCAACTAACACATGTTACCCTCGTATGCAACATTAACACATTATTTTGTACTTGCCCCATTATAATAATACTTTCTTAAACAAAAAGTATGAGAGAGGGTGTGACATGACCCATTATAATAATATTTTTAACACATGATTTTTTCAACTATGATTTTTAACACATGTTAAGACGTTTATCAGTCGACACCAGACAACAGATCATCCGATGTCATAGTGCCAGATTTTTCAGTCAGTAACACATGTTAACAAGTTTATATTATCCGCAGGAGTTAACAAACATAGTTGAGATATTAAAAACCATTAACACGTGTTATCTAATGGTTTCAAATGTGGCTCAAATCAGATACTTGGTAGTAAAAAAACAATAGTTGATATATTAAAAGTGTTAACATGTGTGAACATAGTCAACGTGGTTGACACGTGTCAACATAGTCAACGTGGTTGATACGTGTTACTTATACGGTAGACATAACTAAACACCAGCTTAACAAGTGTTAGTTACAGGAACCTTAACAGTAATACAACCTTTTTCAGGCAGTACCAAAATGATGTGCACAGACAGTATCTAATCTACTGTTCCCAGTTGCGTTGTTCCTTTTTTTTAATCTATAACCTTCACAGTTAGTTGTTGTTCAGATGACAACAATGAAATACATCTAAAAAATTGCACAGGAGATGAACGTGTCTTAAGCGTTGGGAAATCGTCCCTCCTCGACTTCTTGCGCTTACGTCCCAAATCTAATGGTTGTTCACCATCAGCAGGCGTCGCTTTCTTCCGCTTACGCACCCTAACCTGCTTGCTCGTACCTGTAAATGATGTAATGGTCTTAACACCTGTTAACAGATATAAATATCTACACATGTAAACAGGTAACACATGTTAACTACTTCCATAGTCACTACCTTCCCCGCCACATGTCACTTTGACCTTTTTTGACTTTACGGTTGTCTTCTTCGTAACAAGCGCCTTTTTCCCTATTAATAGATTGTTATTAACACATGTTAATATATATTATATATTACAAACCACGCGTCATTTAGACATATCGTTTATTTTTATGGTTCACATTCTGTTATTAACACATGTTAACAAAAAAATTAAAGTGGACTGTGGGCAGCAACACATATCGAAAGTCCGAGTAATATTATTTAGAAATATACAATTATAACACCGAAACTGAGAACGTTATATATATTTATTTTGACAAATTATTATACACGAGCATACGAGGCAGTACCAAACTGATATCTTATAACGAACCCGTCCGGTGACTTGGGTGAGTCATTAGGGAGGACGCATGTCCTCCCCATGTATTGACATCACCTCTTCTAAATCCATTTGCTGGCTTTCACAATAACCAGACGTGTCCCCATTTGAAAACCTCAACCCACCTTATTAATCCATTTAACTTATCCCAAATCTTAATAAACACACTATACACTAAACTCTAGAGAGAGAGAGAGAGAGAGAAAACCGAGTATAGAGAGAGAAAGGGAAAGCTAACAAGAAGAAGAAGCCGGTAGTCACCGGCCGTCCTTCACGACCCAGCTCCGGAGGAGCCATGGCGGCTCTCCTTCCCCTTCATCCGGTACCACTCCCAAACTACACACCCACAAACTCCCTTACTCACAATCAGATCTGTAAAGATAGAAAGATACTGCTCCGTTTTTCTAGAGAGAGAGAGATCAGAGGAGAGCAATTGAGATGATGATTATCGAAGGAGAGGTTGGTGACGGTTGGTGTCACAGTTGACGGTGGTGCTCAGTGGCCGATGGTTGGTACACTCCCTGTTACGCCGGCTCCTAGACGTCAGCGGCGGGTTCGGTGAAGGGGATGGCACTGGTCTAGGGTTCCGGTTTGGGGGTTTCTAGTGATGATGATGGTGATGTAGATTAAGAGGACAAACGACGGTGACCGGTGGGGATTTTTGTCGGTCGTGGTGGTTTTATTGTTATTGTGAAAGATTGGGTGAAGGTTGTTTATCTTGGAGAAGATGAAGAGTAGGTTGAATGGAGTTGGAGAAGATAGAGAGGAGAGAGGAGAGAGGAGAGAGGGATGATGTTGTTGGAAGAGGTGATGTCTGACAAGAAAGGAGAAAAAGAAAAGTTTTTAGATTTCCTATTATACCCTTTTACTCCTTTTTTACTTTTACTCAACCATTTTATTAAATCAAAAATCAACTTTAAATATGGGCCATTGATCAACCTAAATGAATGGATGTGATGGAGTTTCCAAGGTTTACCATCTAAGAATGGGTTTCCATAATATCCCTTCCCTATATATATATATATATATATATATATATATATATATATATATATATATAGGGTGAGGTTAGGGTACAAAATGTGTGTTTTGTGAGAAGGGTGAGAAGTAATTCTATCCTTTGGATCATTACAATGGATGGTGGAGATTAAATGGGTGGCTAAAATGTAAATTATGTTGTAATTTTAATAATTAATTGTATCTTTGAGGGCATAATAGTCATAACATCCATTTAAAACAACAAACATCATAATTATCGTCCCATCTCTCCCCCCCATTTTTTTGGTAGTTTCCATAAGAATCCAGTCAAAATAAGGCAACAATCAAAGGAATTAACATGTAATCAGAACACAAAAATGAACCTCCGACTCAATTCGTAAGTGAGATATTCGTGCTTATATATTGGGTTAACCCTAGAAAACACATTCTTTTGGTGGATGTCAACGATGGTAGGCAAAAAACTGTGGTCGGCTTCGGAAGTTTATGGAAGATTAAAGGTCACACCATCGTTACCGACTCAATCTGGGAAAGATATGTGTTTTTAATCGGCGGGCTTCATACTATTGTGTTTTATGTTCATCGTTGGGTTGTGTTTTTTTATAAGAAAGGTGAGATGTTATATTTTGGGGGTCTTTGTTTTAAATGGGTGTTTGGTTAAGTGAAAAAAAATACAACGATTGAAACTCATTTTTTGGTTTAGAAAAGAAAAATGGTTTGGTTTTTTTTTTTTTTTGCAAAGCTAGTTGGTGATAAAACAGTATCCAGAACACAGATCCAAAACACCCCTAAAGAAAATTTCTCATATTTTAATGAGCTACTTTCGTAAAAGTCTAGAACAACTTTATATACCTTGGATAAGACCACCCGTAGTGGGGCTTTATTTTTCAAATTTTAACAAAAATAGCGCCCCCAACACCATAACAGGGGGGCGCCATTTTCCAAAAAGAGACTTGGGCTTTATATATATAACGCCTAATGCATATTTGTCCATCCAATCAGACCTTGCCATGTGGCAAGGTCAAAGTCAACCTTTTTTTTAATTTTTAATAATAATAAACATAATAATAATAATAAACATAATAATAATATTAATAATTGAAAATTTTAAATTTTAAACGGTTACTGTTCCAAACCGTTTGAAATTCAAAATTTCTCCCCAAACCGTTTGAATTTCAAAATTTGAATTTCAAACGTTTTCCCCCCAAACCGTTTGAATTTGAAAATTTGCTAACCCTATAAATAGGTAACCAAATCAGATTTATCAACCACACCTCCAATTCCTCATCCTCCTCCTCAAACCATAAAATGTCTGGTTTTCAACCAGGAGCCTCATCCTCCTCTAACCTCCGACAGTACTCTCGCCGGTATCCCAGGGGACGGGGCCGCCCCCGGAGACTACCATTCTCCTCATCTCCTCCTCCTACTGCTCCACAACCTCCTATTTATCCTCCTCCTCCTCCTCCACAACATTGGTTATATCCCCCTCCTGCTGCTGCTGCACAACCAACCTTTCCTCCTCATCCTCCTGCCGATGATGACTGGACGGATGAGGAATTGGTCTGGGCTATGGATTATGTCATGGCCCAGCAACAAATGGAGCGACTAACGTTGTCGCCCCCTACCCCCTGGGCTGCTTCAGTCCCCCAACACCAGACTACCCCTATCCCCATCCCCCAACACCAGACTACCCCTATCCCCATCCCCCAACACCAGACTACCCCCACCCCCTACCACGAGACTTCCCCAGCTGAGGGGGACTTGGAAGCCCTCAGGGAGATTGAGGAGGAGGAACTCTACTGGAGCCGACCTACCCCTCCTAGTGAGTGCTATTACTTCCCCTCGGATGCGAGATCCGATGGACGGGATAGCTCACGTTCCATCTCACCCGAGTACACCACCCTCCCCTAGGACAACTACTCTCCATAGTGGAGAAAATTAGGATTAATAAGTAAATTAGGATTAATAAGTAATTTAGAATTAATAAGTAATTTAGGAATTTAGGATGTGTGTAACTTTTTTTTTTAATATTAGTTGTAATTTTTTTTAATATCAGTTGTGTGTTTTTATAATTATTTGTAATTTTTTATATTTATTTGCATTTTTATTTTAATTATTTTGAATTAAAAGATTAAAAAAAAATAAAAAAATCAACCAATCAACATCAGGGGCTTTATAAATAAAGCCCCACCACTACACCCCTTTTTCAGTTTCTCTCTCCACGCTGACTCAGCAGCCACGTGGACCAATCAGGAAGGGGACTTTATAAATAAAGCCCCCCACTACACATGGTCTAACACTAAAACCAATAGTCTCTGAAAGTCTAGAATAACTTTATTATTTGTATCATGTACTTTCAAACCATAATTTGAAGTTTTGAACAATCTTTATATACCTTGGATAAAGCTGTTGGAGGGGGACTATTAAGTATTTGATTTTATGTAAACATCTTTCTGTGACATGTCTCTCTCTATACGAAAGAGTATATGTTTTGTTAAGTGTTTGTTTTTTATAAAACACATCTCGGTGGTGTTTGGTTATTGTGTTTTGTGTAGTAAACGTTGTTGATGATTTTGGTTGTTTTGATGATAAAACACAATAGGTAAAATAGTCAATTGTGGTACAAAACACAATGTGGTTACAATACACTAGATGTATGTTGGTTACAACACAATTAGCAAAACACAGTAGGAAAATAACACAATATTTAACACAGGTAAAAAACACACTCAAAGATACAAAACACAATGTAGTTAAAACACAAAAGATATTTAGTTGATTATAAAACACAAAAGATAAACAGTATTGGTGCAAGTTTGAACACACAAAAAATAAATTAAATCGTGATATGAGATTTGAAGATTATCTGAAATGTTATTTCCATAAATCTCTCCTCATAAATTTGATAATTAGTTTTTGAGAAAAGTTGATTATTTGTAAAATTACTCCTTTACCCTTTTTATTTAATTAGAACTCTGCCACGTGTCACTATTATAGGGCTTCTTACCCTTCTCACAAAAAGAAGCTTTTGTATCCGAACCTCTATATATATATATATATACTAGCTGATTACCCCGGGAAGATCCCGGGGTTGAAAAATCTAATATGACTTAATAAAAAAATGATAAAAAAAGAAAACATACCAAACGTATTAAAAAAATGAATAATTCATTATGTTTTGCAAAAGCTCCAATACAATTATATTATACCCCGGGAGCGTCCCGGGTTGACAAATAAAAGTAGAACAAAGATAGAGTGAATATATCTAATATCATAACATAATTAATGATTTGCCAATACATGATTAATGAATAATAATAATAATAATAATAATATTTATTTATTTTGAACAAATCTCTGCCATAAGTTATCATATTCAAATAAAAAAAAGGAATCTCTATCTATGAAGTTATGTTTATCGTTTCTTATTCAAATATAAAAAACCCTAAGTAGTGATTTATTAGTCGAGTAAAATATATTTGAAAACAAAACCTCACAAAAATAGTCGTTTTTTTCTCCGTTTTTATCTAGCACTATGGTACTCGTTGGAAAGATAATAAAACGCTCGTTAATTTGGTGTAATTTTTTTCTATAAAAAATCTCGTATATAAAAGATATTAACGTTTAAAATTTATGGAAGAAAACATGAGAGAGAAATTTAATTTTGTTTTTAAATTCTTATTTTTTCCTAAAATAATTATCTATAATCTATAACTATATATATAGATTTACTAAAAAAAACTCAAAAATTAAAAAATCTCACATGATGCCATGTGGCACATTCAAAGAGTGGTTGAGGCCTTCATTGAATGACACATCATCATAATTCAATTCTTTTATATATATTAATAGATATATAGGAGGGTTATTTTGAGAACGCTAAATATCGTGAGAACCGTGAGAACAAGTAAAAAAATCAATCAAAATCAATTTTTTTAATACAAACCTCATTATAATCAAAATACAACATTAATAAATGAATTTTCTTTCCAAATAATACATCTTTTCCTGCAAAAACACTTTCAAATTAACTTTTTACACATGTGTAAATGAAACAGTTTACACATGTATAAACAGTAAATTTACACATGTGTAAAAATAATTTATTTTCGTATACGTTTGAATTTTTACGCGTAAATTGTGTTTTTGGGATTGTATTTTAGTAATAAAGATAAGTGTAAAAAGAAATTTTGAATTTGAATGGTTTTAGATGTCGTTCTCACTGCATGAAATATAGGTGTTCTCAAATTAACTTTCCCCTATATATATATATATATATATATATATATATATATATATATATATATATATATAGGGGAAAGTTATTTTGAGAACACCTATATTTCGTGCGAACCGTGAGAACGGCATCTAAAACCATTCAAATTCAAAATTTCTTTTTACACTTGTCTTTATTACTAAAATACAATCCCCAAAACACAATTTACGCGTAAAAATTCAAACGTATACGAAAATAATTTGTTTTTACACATGTGTAAATTTGCTGTTTATACATGTGTAAACTGTTTCATTTACACATGTGTAAAAAGTTAATTTGAAAGTGTTTTTGCAAGAAAAGATGGATTATTTGAAAAGAAAATTCATTTATTAATGTTGCATTTTGATTATAATGGGATTTGTATTAAAAAAAATTGATTTTGATTGATTTTTGTACTTGTTCTCACGGTTCTCACAATATTTAGCGTTCTCAAGATAACCCTCCCCTATATATATATATATATATATATATATATATATATATATATATATATATATATATATATATATATATATATATATTCAACCCCCGTAAATACCGGTTCACCGGTCCAACTATGGGTTCGATGCATATCCGGTCAAGTACCCTGACCTGGAGCGACTCAAATCCTGGTTCTCGGTCAGACCGGCCATCCGGTCCGGGTTTAACATAGATCACTAAAAAAAGTTGAAATTTTTATATATTTAAATAAAATATACAGGTCTTTGTAAGTTTACTAGTTAAGCTATATATAAATAACATTATCTTGTAACATATAATATTTCTAATATTTCTGTTAAACTAACAATCCCATGTAATTGATGAATTTGAAATCCTTCCACCCTTGAAAGAATTTGTAACTCCTTTATTCGTAGGATTTTTATTTGAAGTCACCTCTTCATAAAATTAACCAAAAACACTATTTCACGATATTCCAATTTCAAATTTTATTATATATTCTGTAATTGTATCATAAATTAAATGCCTCTTAAAAATACAAATGAGATAAATAATTACACCTTGTGGTAGACAAATTGTGACACAAAAGAGGTGAATAACGAGATGCTAAATACACGTTTTCATGCAAAAGGTGATCCATAAGATTCTTAATCGTTGTACTTTCATCCCTAAGGTAGCGTTTGGTATGAAGGAATAAAGGTGGAATAGAATGGATCATTCCCATGGAATGAAATTAAACATGTTTGGTTACCATGTAGTAATGGAATGGATCATTCCATAAGGAATGTGATTCCTTCTATTTTAAAAATTTGCATTCTTTGGTAAGGTGGTGTTTTTTTTTTTCATTCCTTCAAGGAATGGAAACAAATATATTATTATTATTATTATTATTATTATTATTATTATTATTATTATTATTATTATTATTATTATTATTACAACCCACCATCGTTGTCATCATCCAACCACCACCGCCTATTGTCGCCACCCTTAACCATTGCTACCATCGTCGTAACCCACCATTGTCACCACCGTCCAACCACCACCACCACCTGCGTCACTGCCACCCACTGCCTCCACCACTGTCATCGCCACCACCACCCACCGTCACCGCTGCAACCCACCATTGCCGTCGTCGCCCACCCACCATCGTCACCGCCATCGCCCACTGCCACCACCACCGTTGCCGCCGCCGCCACCCAACACTACTGTCACTGCCGCCACCCACCACTCACCATCGATTTTATATTTTCGTTTTTTCTTACATACCAAATAACACAAAGTAAGAATTCATTCCATTCCCACATGATAACCAAACAAGACATGGAATGATAATGATCCATTCCATTACCCCTCCCGTTCCATTACCTCTTCCATTCTATTCCCTCTCTCATTCCATTACCCCATACCAAACAGACCCTGCTAGATTATACAATTATAAAAAAAAATGACCGGTCACCATTAGTTTTGGTTTGGGATATTAAAACATACAGATTTAGTCGCTACACATAACTTGAATATATATCTGTTATTGTTAGATCCAATATGTGTTGAGTTAGTAAATATATCCATGTACCAATTACATACTAGGGGTGTATGGTTCCAAAATTCCATAAAAAAAATAGTAAAAGCCTGCAAGTAATTAATGTTAATCCATATGGTTAGGAAAAAATAATTCCGTTTTATAATAGCAATATATACTAAATATGTAAATAATGCTTAGAAATGTTAAAAAGAATGTTATAATATTGTGTATACTACGGAGTATATTTTTTATGGTAACTACTTAAATTGTTTAAATAAATTAACATTAATTGTAGTCATATCATATGGAATACAATTATCTATCTATATATATAAAATCTATCTATCTATATATATAAAAGAAAACGTATATGCTGATGTGTCGTGCAATGGAGGCCTCAACCTCTCTTTGAGAGTGCCACGTGGCATCTTAATTGAAAGATTTTAGTGTTTTTGAACCATTTTTTTTTTTGATTAAAAAAAAGATAAATATAAAACCCTAAATTAAATTGAGTTATTTTAGGAAAAAAAGAATTTAAAAATAAATTTAAAATTTTCTTTATCATGTTTCCCCCATAATTTTTAAACGTTTATATCTTTTATATACGGGATTTTTTAAAGAAAAAAAATTACACCAAATTAACGAGCGTTTTATTATCTTTCCAACGAGTACCATAGTCCTATATAAAAAACGGAGAAAAATCGACTATTTTTGTGGGGTTTCGTTCATACAGGAAAAAACACACAAAAGTGTTCATGTTATTCATTAATCATGTTTTTTTCTTTTAAACCAGGTTCTTATCTACGATGTTGAAAATCAGCCCAATCGCCATGTTATCATTGAAATTTTACTAGGTATACTTCATCAAGAGAAGTTAGGAGAAAGAATCGCGCAACACTGCAACACATGGTGTCACCTTATAGCAAGGTTATTTTTTTATTTATTTAATTACAAGAGTAATAATTATTACTATTAGTATTAGTATTATTAGAATGGTTATATTTTTCAACCCCGGAACGCTCCCGGAAAGAATTGATAGTTGCTAACGTGGCGTTCAATGGTGACCTCAACCATCTCTTGATTATGCCACGTGGCATAATGAGATGCAATGATTACAACTTCCAACTTAAGTGTTTGTTTAGTTGATTAGGTTAGGAATTATAAGAGCCATTAGAATGTGAGAAATTAGAGAGATGTGATGAGGTTTTTAATAGTTGCAGCTTACATAAGTGATTATTTAGATGAATACTGATTAGGTTTTAGATTAGGGAATATGAGTTATTACTGATTAGAATACTATGAACATGCAATGATTGATAGATTTTGTGGTTAGTTAACTTGAGCCATTTGCAATAGGTTATCACGTAAAATTAGATTTTTCAACCCCGGGACCCTCCCGGGGTAGTCAGCTAGTGTTATTATAGAGAACTACTTTAAATTAACTCGTCAAAACCTTAATTTAAACAAAGTCTGAATGAGCTCATCTATCTATACATATAATATTTAGGAGCAATTTTTGACACATGACATTCATTTACCCCCTAGCAATTAATTCTCCTCCATTGGTGATCCTACATGGCACATTGAGAGAATTAATAAAATTTTCTTTTTTTTAAATCAAAAATCATTATAATTAATTAATATGTTGACTTTTAGAGGAGACAATTCTCATTTATCACAATTATTAACTTTCCTAATTTTAAAAGAATTCTTCCCTTATACTCTTCCTTTACAAAGCTTTCTTCCCTTACAAAATTTAGATAATTAAATAATCAGATGGAACATAACCTGTATCTCAAATTCGTGTCATCATCCTCTCCATTTCCATAAACCCTAATCAGGCGATCGTTCGAATCAACCATTCTTTTACCGTGTTCTTCATCTTCAATCCAAGGTTTTATCTCTTCCATTCTTTATTAATCAAATCGTTCTTCATGTCAATGTTTTCTCTTTATTTTTTTCGTGTTTTTTCTAGATTTCTTTGTCGATTAAGGTATGTTGTCTCTGTTTTGACTGATTTCAATTATTTATATACTTGATTTTGTATTGATGTTCTTGGATTTACTGATTGTTCTTGGTTTTTTGTTTATTATTGTTCAGTCATGTTAATTGTTTTGATTTTGTATTGATGTTTTAGGGTTTATATTTTAGCTTTCGATTTAGGGGTTTTTAGGGTTTGACTGATAAGATTAAGTTTTGATTGATTGTTCTTTATTTTTTGATGGATTATTATTTAGACTGATTAGGGTTAATGAGTGATTAGTGTTCGACTGATAAGACTGATGTTTATGTGTTAGGTTTCGAATTAGGGTTAATGTTTTAGGTTTCGGTTTAGGGTTAAATTGATGTTTAAAAAAACCTACGAATGGATTGTTATGATTTAGCCACATGACACTTTGTGAGAATTAATAAAATTTTCTCTTTTTTTAAATCAATAATCATTCAATTACTTTTGGTCAAAATCATTTACTAATATTATTATTAACTTTCCTAAAACCTTGCTCAATCATAATTTATAAGAATTTTAGTTTTTTTTTAAATCAAAAATCATTAATTACTTTGGTCAAAATCGGTCAATAATATTAAATACGTATTTAAAAATAAAAATCAATAAAATGCTTCATCTTCTCTTTAAGGTTTGATTTATTAAGACTGATTAGTGGTTTAAGTGTTAGATTTTCGAATTATGTTTAATGTTTAAGGTTACGATTTATGGTTAAATTGATGTTTTAAGAAAGCTACGAATGGATTATTATGCTTTTAGGTTTCAATTTAGGGGTTTATGATTTAGGTATCGATTTAGGGATTTTTTTTTGTTCAATTGATGTTTTAAGGTTTATGTTTTTCAAAAAAACAAGGTTTGTTCAGGCTTTCTAATGTGGTTAGAGGTGACGGTAATTAGGTGGTTTAGTTTATGACGTTATTTTGGTAGGATGAAAACTTTTGGTGGGTAACTTTTGACTAAAATGGTTTGTGGTTTGTACTGGCCAACTTTTGCACGTTTACTACTCATGTGGTAATTCGTGAATTTTGGGGTTTTTTATGTTTAGAATCACTAATATTTTGGGTTATTCTTATTAGTTAAAAACACTATATTTTGCATATTATATTATGGATATTAGTGGTATATATTAATGTTATTTTGTTGTTTAGGAACTAAGATAGTAAACATAGTTGATAAGAGTTTCTTTAAAAAAAAAAACTGTTTTTAAAACAATAATGTTATTTTTTTAGTAAATGGTTTGACCTTTCTTAAAAATTCATTGTAATCTCTTATTAATAACAGTTTTTGTAATTATTAAAATAATTTAATTTTTAACAACCAACCGTGATATTTAATATTATTGATAAAACATTAATTCTTATTTTCGGTTAGTAAATGGTTTGACTTTTTTAAAAATCATATTAATTTCTTATTAATGTCAATGTTTGTAATTATGGAAATAATTTATGTTGTACACAACCATCTGTGATTTTTTTAAAAAATTTCCTTTTGAAAACAATAATTGTTTTTTTTTGTTAGTATATGGTTTGACTTTTTTTAAAAATTCATATTAACTCTTTATTAATGCCATTTTTTTTAATTATGGAATAATATTTTATGTTTTACAAACCATACTTGACAAACAATCAAAAGTAAATTTTTGGTAAATTGAAATCGTGCAATTTTAGCAAATAAAGAATCAAGGTTTGACTTTGTTTTTTAAAATTCAAACACAATCTTTGAATGCAAAACAGATTCAGTTTTTTTTACTTCTAACAATTTCTGAGTTTTTATTAACTGTAATATTTCAAATTTTTTTCAACAGGAAAAATAACAATTACTAAACCCAATCAAACAAATTTAACAAACAATTAAAATAAATTTGGTAGATTGCCATCTTTAAATTTTAGAAACAAACATTCAAATTTTAGAAATAAACAATCAACCTGTTTTTTGGTAAATTTAAAACATTGAAAGATTGAAATTAACCATTCAATACTTTTTTTTAAACATTAATTTGTAGTTTTTTTGGTTTATAAATTTAACATTTTAGTTAATTATTATTTTTTTTGATACTTTTAGCAATGTTTGACTTCTTTAACCACCTTAATTGTTTGACACGGTTTGACTTTTTTTAGTCAATAGATACTAACAAACAATAAATTATATTTAAAAAATATACCTATACAACTTAAAAATCTACGGATTATATATGTTTAAGTTTATTTTAGGTATATTGAAATCTTTACATTTTATACCTATATATTTTAAAAATCGTCTATAATTTAAATAAAAAAAATTCGAATTTTTAATTATAGCAACATTTTAATCTAAATTAATTATAGCAACATTTTAAGCTAAATTAATTTTGATTTTCATTTTATATTACTTGTGTTTTTTCATTTAACTTATGGTTTTTTTTAAGGTAATGACAAAGGAACACTGTTATCTAATATATCTAACGGTAAACGAATTTCATATATTTTACATCTTTATTTATATGCTAATGGTATTATGCAAGTAATTTATTTTTCTTCACAGTTCTCTCGAATGAAGAAAAAATTAAGAATGCGGTCGAGTGTCGCAAATTTAGAAAATTACAACTAGATGCCAAGAGATGCAAGGTCAATAATCCTACAAATGATGGAATACAAAATGTACCACCAAGTGGAGTATTTAACTGCGACTCCATTGAATCTTCACACCGTTTCAATGTGTCTAAAAATATATTTAGTGATATTTGAATACAATGTGTATTGGTTTCTTTTAAATCTTCATAAAATATTTCTGCTACATTTTTTTATATGTTTTACCCCTCAAAATAATTGTACGTTGGTGAACCGCGTGTAACGCGGGCAAAGATCTAGTGTAAATTATACTTAAAAAATAGATGTTAATGTATTTTTGGTAAATCTATGGGTGGGTGATGGTTTCATGATCATTGAGCATAGATCATCTACGACAACCTTTTCCTTCTTTTCCCTCCCTTTTTCTTTTCTTTAAACTTTTTGTTATGTGTTTAAGTTTAAGTCAACAAGGGCAAAAGCCTTAACCCTTAAGGCACACACTTAAACATTAAGTTACTTGAAGATCATTACTGTTTACTAAGCTAACTTCCTTCAAAGTGTAACTAAATTTACACCGATCATCACTTGCCGATTTCTCACAACATAACATGAAATTTTAGATAATATAAATTACTATTATAAAAAATGATTTATTTTTCCTAATCATATGGATTAACATTAAAATAGTATGGACTCCGGAAAAACCATACTTTTTACTAGGGGTTGGTTAGATTCGTGAAAAGTCCAAAATCTTTGGTTAATCAAAAAGTTTTGCTTAGCTGTTGGCTAGGGCTGGCAAATCGTGTCCCTAACAGGTTAACAGGTCTCTGACGCGCGCGAACAATCAAGTTCTAAACATGAACACGACTCGTTTAACTCATTTATATCTCATGTTTATAACACAGTTTTATGTTTTATGTACCAAAAAAGGGAAATGAAAGATTTTTGCCTCTTAATTCTAAGTATTAAAAAAAGTCAAAAAATCAAATAGTGTACTTTTCAGTCAAACAGGTCTTATCGTGTCTTAACAGGTTACCCATTGCCAGCCCTACTGTTGGCCCACATGGTTATGTCTTAAAAAAATTCATTCAGAAGAAGGTAATATTACTAAACTTGGTGCATTATTATTTTTGTTCAGACTATTATATATTATTACTTATACAATTGTTAAAATGTAAGAAATATGAATTTAAACTTTGTGACTTACAAAAATATTTCTAGTTCATAATCCTAAGGTTTCAAATGGAATCTTTCACACAGTAGTTAGTAACAAAATCGCATAGTAAAAACATTATTATTTTTGAACATACGAGTGTTCATTATTTAAGTCGAACATGTAAAAACTGAAATGTGATCGAACTGAATTTTAATTACAAGTTTGAATATAATTTATAATTTTTAATATCGGGTTAGCATACAGACCGAATTCTACATTCATTGATCAAATCAAATTTGTATCATCCAAATTTATTCCACCTTGAATGTTCGAATTAAATACATAGTTTTAGTTTTTTTTTTTTAATAAAAAAGTTTTTTTTTTCAATAAAAAAGTTACAAATATTAGCTTAAGATTTTATTTATAACCCAAATACCCTGAAAACCGATGAGATGAACTTCTTTAATTGATAAAGACCTAATAAAATGAATCTGTATTTTCTACGAGCTTTGTAATGTATTGCAATTTATGTTATTGTATTTTCTAATTTTTATAAAAATAATAAAAATACAAATAACTAAAGTTAGTAAAATTAGTAAATGAATATATGAAATTGCAATTTATTTTAATATCTTTAACCAAGTACAAAGCAAACTAAACATTTAAAAAGGATTTATATTGTGTAACATAAAAAATAATTAAATTAGGGTTTTAATATTCATTATACCCTTCCCGGATACATATGGCTGAGTGATCCCCTAAATACTTGTACCTAATCTTGGCCTAAGACCGCATGTAGTGGTAATGCGAAATGGGCGTGGATTTTGCCAAAAACGTCGGGTACACCGTCCGCTGGACGTTTTGAGTGGTTTTTTTTGTTTTGGCGTGGAAATTTTAACGCCATTTTTGGGCGTGAAAGTTTTTTTTTTTTTTTTTTTTTTTTTTTTTTTTTTTTTGAGAGCCAATCAATACTATCCAAGTAGAGTGGAGGGCATATAATTGAGCTTTCACCACACCTGATCTAAGTATCTAAAAAATAACTCGATTTCTAAATACCCAATCATACCCAAACCTTGATATGAAGAAAAACCCGATTAATGCACCTCTAAAAAAAAAAAAAACTAACAAGTGGTTAAAGAAATTAAACAATCAAGCCCTTATAAGCTAACGGGAAGCCCACATTCAAGCAGACCAGGTAGCCCAACAATACCTATTCGGTAATAATAATATTACACTTCCCTTGTATTCGTCTGTGCCAACCGTCTGTCTTATAAAACTTGTGAATCCCTAAACCCACCAAAACCCTTTGCAGCCTTTTCTTCCTTTCAGACAGCTCTTCATCTGTTATTAGACTCAACGCTTTCTTTCAATTGCTTTGCATCAAGGTAAGCCGCCGCCTCTTGCTCTTACAACAGTTTAATATTAATTTGCCGTCAGTTATTGAGATTTATTTGAAGTTTTATCCGTGATTATTTATTGTTTAAACTATAATACTGTCAACAATCGTTACTGGAATGTAGAATATTGCAATTTCCTCTGCTGAAATCTGACTCGTTTGTGAATTGACATATTTAGGGCTACTAATTAATAATTGTTGTTTTGGAAAATGCAAATGTTTGTTTGAAAGACAGTTTCTCATGTTTTATTGAAAGTTTTGTGGTTTGTTTCTGTTTTAATTGATTGTTTGTATGTATCGGGGATGGTTCCGGTACAAACCGTGTTTTTTTTTAAAAACTGTGAGAGCCGAGTTATTTGTTATCGGCACTTTGGTTCGCACAGTTTTTACTGAAAGTAAGAAGGTTTGTATTCGATTCTAATTCCAACACTGTTAGTATCTGTCTGTAAGTAAATTATATTTATAGATGTTTTTTTTAACTTTATTTTGTTGGTTTACTTTAGTTGTACTTGATTGACATCACATGTTGGAAATCCAGGTAGCTTTGTATAAACTCTAAACAAATGGGGGATTTAGAGTTTGCATTTGAACCTCCAAGCGATGAAGAGATTGATTATGACGATGTTAGTAGCGGTGGAGAAGACGAGGAAGAAAACAGTGACGTAGAAGAAAAAGGGAAAAGTAAAAAGAAGACACAGTCTCCGTGGGACTTTTCTTCTTATACTGAGTCTGTTGCGGAGGAACATGCTCGCAGAAGCACTACTTCTATTGATGAAAAAATTTCAAAGCTCATCCAGCAGCGTGGTCATGCAGAAATGATATCGGAAAATGATGAGGGCGATGAAGATGAATCTTCTGATTCTGAGCCAGATCGCCAGGTAAGCTGTGTGATTTCTTTGTACGTAAAGATAAAGATTTATGCAACTAGCTAGAAATAGGCGTCTTTAGTTTTGTGTCTTCGAGAAAAGACTGCTAACAGCAATAAGATTGGTTACAAATAGATATCTTAAGGGGTTTTGTCAAATAAGTACTTGAGATATTTGACCTGGACATGAAATTGTGTGAAGTAACACAAACCGAATACCTTTCGGCTAAAACACTTGGTAAGTAAAGACTCAAACACTTCTATGTTTTATTGAATTCTTGAATATATGTCAGCTTTATAGGAAATGAATATTATTGCACTCACACTCACTTTGTACTTTATGCTTGAATATTTGTTATGTAAATACTACCCATTATTTACTAATATCTATTGAACATATAAGCAACTATGATACCTACTAGGCATACAGATTTGCTGCTGTTATCTTCTATTTTTAAAAAATGTTCAATAAATCTTGTTCTTATAATAAGATAACTTCTTGTGTTCATCAAATCAACCAACTTATGTAGATTGTTTTGGTTCTGCTGTAAGAGTTTGGTATGCCTTAACATTTTTACTAGGATAATTAAATTTATCTAAATATGCCATAAAATTGGTCTTTTTTTAGGAAGATTATAAACCTGAAGAAGAGGATGAGGCTCCTACCACAGCAGGTGGCAGAGATAATAAATCATTCTTTACGAAGGCAGATGGTGTTTCATTTCATGCAGATTCCTTCATGACTCTCCACCTTTCTAGGCCATTGCTTCGAGCTTGTGCAGCATTGGGATACACCAAACCAACTCCTATTCAGGTTATGAGAATTTACTGCCAGCTTAAATGACATTTTATTATTTCATATTTATGTATATGCACACATATATTAAATGTTATGGTTCAATTTTTAGGCAGCATGTATACCCTTGGCACTTACTGGACGTGACATATGCGGTAGTGCAATAACAGGCTCTGGGAAGGTATGTTAAAAACCTGTCATCACTTTAGACATGGGTTCTCCTTATATCTTTCAACTTGCCAAATCAGAATTTTTTTTTGCCTTTCCATGAAATGGGTCAATTGGTTTTGAAAGTTTTCAAGTGTGTTTTCAAATGCAAATAGCTATACGTTATTGTTGTAGTTATATAGTTTCTTAATCATATTAGTTGCACTAATTACTTATAAAGAAATTTTTTTAGTATAAAAAGTGTTTTGGGTCAGCCTAACTCTTATTAGTCAATTATTCACTTCATTTTGTCAAGTGAATAATTGACTAATAATTAGAATATGTATATCAGCTCACTAATTAGTGTTATATCTATAAAATTATGTCTTCGATTGAAGATGAACGATATTTTGGTTTAAACTTTGCAGACAGCCGCCTTTGCTTTGCCAACACTAGAGAGATTGTTGTTTCGTCCCAAACATAGACCTGCAATTAGGGTCCTCATTCTTACTCCTACAAGAGAGTTGGCAGTCCAGTAAGTTTTTGAGCTTTCAACTTGGGTTAATGTTCAACCCTTTTGTTTTCTTGTTGGTCTTAGAAGTTAATATATATGATATTTTAAGTTTCAACTTTCATTAATCTTACATGCAAGGTAATTAGACATTGATATTTAGTGTTTATTGTATTTTTAATTTTGATTCATGTGATTAAAGATTGCAGTTTCTATCCATTACTTTATGTACTGATCGATTTTGATCATTTTTTTTATTATACACGATTACGACTTCTGAGTCCAATAAAAATAAATAACTAAAAACGAAAATGGATCAAATGGGCCGAAAGTCAATGCAGGCAACCTTCTAAATTGTTTTTTATAATTTTGGTTCAAATTTTATATTAATACAGTTTTTTTATAATCATGTTAAGCATTAATCTTTTATCCCTCTGGCCTTCGACACCTTTGGCTCCCTGGCGCCAGAAGCTATTCGTTTCTTGACCAGGGTCCAACGGGTCGTCCACAACAATGTTTCATCCCCAGGGGGGCAAGGTTTTGTCTTCAGTAGACTAGGGTTTGCAATTCAAAAGGGGGTGGCGGCGCAGCTTGTTGCCCGTCTACCTGCTATTATGATGTAACTTTCGTATTTTGTTTTAATGAGAAGTAGAAAGAAATAGTTGAAGAAAAAAAAATAGTGGGACGAGGAAGTGTTTGCTACAAAAGTTACCATTTTTTTTCTTTTTACAAAATGTGCCTATTTCCTAGGGCGGGCAATTTAGACATGAACACGATAACCTGACACGAACCTACACGATTTTAGCAGGTTTCGTGTTTGACCTTAATAGGTTTCGTGTCTATAACAGGTCGACACGTTAAGACTTGTTTATTTTCATGTCGTGTTCTTGTTTACCTGTTTCGTGTTCGTGTCTTATCGTGTACGCGTATAACAGGTTATCATGTTTTGTCGTGTCTTATCGTGTCTTGTCGTGTCTTATCGTGTTAACTTATTTTACTAGGTGTTCCTTATCGTGTCTTGTCGTGTTAATCTGTTATACACAAGGTCGTGTTCGTGTTTGAAAAAATGACACGATTAGATTTCGTGTCGTGTTCGTGTTTACAAGTTTCGTGTTCGTGTCTTAACAGGTTCGTGTAACGTTTGTTACAGACATCAGATGTTCGTGTATTTCCCCTTCTACTCGTAACAGTTGGTCACTTCTTTGTATAATGTTGAAATTAGAATTTTATATAGTTCTTTTGACTGATCAAACAGGATTCACAGCATGATTGGAAAACTTGCACAGTTTGTTACAGACATCAGATGTTGCCTTGTTCTTGGTGGGCTTCCAATGAAGGTTTGCTTACCATGTCATACTTTTAAGATTATTTCAGTTACCCACAGGACACATCATTCCAATGGTCATATAAAGTTTGTTTTGCTTGAAATAACATCTGTCTGTTGGATCTTGTTCTTGAATTCTTTTGTTTAGTAGTTGAAATAAAGTTTCACACAAAGCTTAAAAGAACGGAAACGAGCCTTGAGGCGTTTTCCCTTCGCCTCATGAGGCGTAAGCCTCGAGGCGAACCGAGGCGTAAGCTCAAGTCGCAGTCAAAAAATAAATATAAAAATTATGTGTCTATAAAAGATAAAATAATTGACCTAGAAAAGTCTAAAACATCAAAAACACACATCAAAACTAAAATAATTGACCCAAAAAGTCTAAAACACCATAAAAACACCCGAGGCGCACCCGAGGCGCACATTTTCTTAGCGCCTCAGCCCTTAGAGGCGTATGTACAATCTGAATCCCATGAGGCGCGCCTCAGACTCGTTTTCTTAGAGTTTCGCCTCGAGGCGCACCTCAAGGCGTACGCCTCACCCGTTTTTTTAAACCATGGTTTCACAAATATTACTACTTATTCTTTTAATGGACGTATGTGTTCTAAGCATCTTGAAAAGTTAGCCTTTTATGATTACATCGGAAATACTCCGGCAAAATGGTGATTATTCAGGGTAGATGAAGTGATTATGCAGGACTATACATTAAAGTTTTTTTTTTCTTTCTATCACTGCTGGAGGCCCCTGCATTATTGCCACATTTGAAATAATGCAATAATTTTTGATAGTGTGTAAATAAATAATACAGGTAAATTTTGAGAAACGTGCATTCAATTTAATAAATCAAGAAAACATATTTTGTAACATATTTGAATGAAAAAAATATTAAATTGACGAATATTAAAAGGCTTAGATCAGACAGATGTTAACGAGAAGCTACATAGACATTCTTTTCTGGTATTAGAAAATAAACTTGATACTCTATTTGAGTATATGTATCTATTTACTCTAAAGAAAAAATGTCACAAAATTATGTGATAGAACATGTTTGCTATTGAAATTATAAAAGAAATGAACATTTAATTGTAAACTGAACTATCTAAATTATAAAATTTGAATTAAAAAATAATCAATATATTCTAAAAATAAGGACTTGCTAATTGGATAAGGATATGCCAACAGATACTTCAAATAGCAATATAGCATAAATGATTCGGTTAGAATATTAAATGGATTATTCCGAATATCGTATTTCTGTGAATTCTTTCAATAATGAATTCAATTTAATTGTCAGGCTCAAGAAGCAGCATTAAGATCCATGCCAGATATAGTGGTGGCCACCCCTGGACGTATAATAGATCATTTACGCAATTCTATGTCTGTAGATTTGGATGATCTTGCGGTTCTAATTCTTGATGAAGCAGACCGTCTTCTTGAACTTGGATTTGAAGCTGAGATTCGTGAACTGGTAATCCTAAACTTTTTAAGTTTTCCAATTAATATGATCATTAACTTCTGGAATCCTTGAATACTCTTTCAAGTGCAATCTAAAGTGTCATATAAGTTTCTCTTAACGTCTCTGCTCTATTTCTGTAACGTTTATTTGCTAGATAGGACTTCTAAAGTGTTTTAGTTTGACACCTAACATGCGTAATCATTGGATTCATTGCAGGTTAGACTTTGTCCCAAACGAAGACAGACTATGCTGTTTTCAGCTACTATGACTGAGCAAGTTGATGAGCTTATTAAGTTATTACTGAACAAACCCTTGCGTCTTTCTGCTGACCCAACCACAAAGCGTCCATCAACTTTAACAGAGGAGTATGTGCAATAGTTTTGTTTTATTTAGATATTAGAGCTATCAATTTTCTGCAAGAAGAGTTACAAAAAAAAATGTACTTTTGTTTACAGGGTTGTTAGAATACGAAGGATGAGTGAAGGAAATCAAGAGGCTGTTCTTCTTGCTTTGTGTTCCAAGACATTTACATCCAAAGTGATCATATTCAGGTAACTGTAAACATTAATCGGTTAAGAGATGGGAATTTTGACACATTTACTTATATATGTTATATTTTGTTTAAATGGCAATTGTTTCTCCTCTACACCAATACTTCTAAATTACTCCCTTGCCCAGGTTTAAACCTGGGACCTCCCCTCTAAGAGGCATGTGCCTCTACCCTACATTGGCTTATATATCGCTATATGGGTTGTTTGTTTATGTTCTACACTACTGGTCAAACAATTAATACAAAAAAAATGTAGCTATAAAGGAAGTGGATTAAAAAGTCAAAAGTTGTCCAAAGTGTATTTTTTTCTTAAAAGGGTTCAACACACCAACTAATTTAACTATCAGAACCTGCTTGTTGGTTATTGTTCATGGCAGATTGGCTAAGAATTTGAAGCTCTTGTAATTTTTTTATGCTATATACTTGAGGTTATCTTGCACTTACCTTTTTGGATTGACATTTACTGTCCTAATGATAGTGGAACAAAACAAGCAGCACATAGGCTGAAGATTTTATTTGGTTTAGCTGGCTTTAAAGCTGCTGAGCTTCATGGAAATCTCACACAGGCACAGCGTTTAGATGTGAGTTTTGGTTCATTAAGCCTTTATTTATAAAAATAAGAAGACTTGAACAAATTGATGTAATTGCTTGTATGACATTCTACACTTGCTGTGTAGGCATTGGAACTTTTCAGAAGGCAGGAAGTTGATTTTCTGATATCTACTAACGTTGCTGCTCGTGTAAGTGGCCAACTTTTCAATTTTTATTTGTTTGTTTAAATGCCACATAGAGGAATTTAAATCATGGAAAGATTGCTAGAAAATGCTAACGGTGAATATTTAACCATTTAAATGGATTGTACAGGGGCTTGATATTATTGGAGTTAAAACGGTTATCAACTATGAGTGCCCACGTGACCTTACTAGGCAAGTTTTTTTATCGCTTCTTTTTATCACTTAACATATGCATGCAGCCTAGTTAATTTTCTATGCATTCTCCTGTTCAGTGGCATTTGTGCTTGTGTTGTGAAACTGATTATCGGATTATGTCTTAATCAGATTCTGATTTATAAGAATAAAATGGAAGTGCCTCGTTACCCTTATTTTTGTTTAGGATATTAAGTAACTTTATAGATAAGCAGTAACTCGTTCGAAATAATTAAATTAAATTTCTGGTCATTTTGTTCATTAATTTTATAGACAATCAGTAATTACTAGTTCACAGCTTGTTTTAAAAGCTGTTTATTTGATGCTAATTATTCATTAGCAGCCACTTTAAAAATGCACATCCAAACATCCCCTCTTAGTTAACTATATTATGCATCATCATTATTATTTTATGAAAATGCATCGTAGTACAAGCCTGAAGAAATAAGTAACTTTTTTGCGCTTCTGATGTCTTATATTTATCTTATGTTATGTTATGTGTGGATCAATATTTTTTTATAGCTATGTTCATCGAGTGGGTCGGACTGCTAGAGCTGGTAGAGAAGGCTATGCTGTTACTTTTGTCACTGATAATGACCGATCTCTCCTAAAAGCTATTGTGAGTACCCTTTTATTCATAAGCATCAATTTATATATATATATATATATATATATATATATGTATATATATATATGTATATATATATGTATATATATATATATATTTTGTTATTTTCTATTTGTTTCATTTTTTACCTGCATGGGTTTTTCTTTATTACAGGTAAAAAGAGCTGGTTCAAAGCTCAAGAGTCGTATTGTTGCCGAGCCGTCGATAACTAAATGGTGCCAAATAATTGAGCAAATGGAAGAACAAGTAGCATCAATTCTTAGAGAGGAGAGGTTCACATCATCTCTAATTAGCAATTTTTATTGTTATATTTTATGTATGCCATTAACAATCATAACTTGTAATGTGTAAATGATGATCCAGGGAAGAAATGGCCCTAAGAAAGGCTGAAATGGAGGCAGACAAGGTATTTGCAATTTTTTATACTTATTTTTTTTGTACATAGTGTGTCACTTTGTTGTGTATGGATACAAAATCTACTGTTTGAAGTTGTATAACTTTTTTAAGTAAAATGATTTTAGAAGGAATTGCATAAAAACACTTGACGATTTTTAACCTGCTTGACCAGTTCATTTTTTAAAACCATTTCCTATACTTTTTTCATCTTGAGTGGAAAAACATCACCGGAATTAATCTATGCACCAGTGAATGGGTCGAGTTTGGGTCCTCTAGTTATTAAATTGAAAATATGATCGGAAAACATGTGTTTTCAGCGCTTATCTACTAGGGAATATCTGTAGTCTTTGATATCTCTATAATTTGTCTTTGTAGGCAGAGAATATGATTACACACAGAGATGAAATATTTTCTCGACCCAAGAGGACTTGGTTTGTTACAGAGAAGGAAAAAAAACTTGTTGCTAATGCTGGAAAGGTGATTTTTTACTTGTATCTAACTTTCTGTATAGTAGTGAAGTATGATTAAAGTTCTCATAATATCCTTGGCCAGTCTATATGCCTTGCTGGCATATTTTTCAAAAAAAAAAAAAAACATTCATTTATAAGGGTGTTGCTCTAGAGTTTAGATGTCAAATGAAGGCTGGACTCACTAAGGCTGCACATTTATAATCTGCATTCAGTTTAATAATATCTGAAAATCATCTAATTAAAGTACTGAACATGATTGCTTCTTGTTTGCCTGGATTAATTTTCATTTTATTTTGTAAATTCATGCTTCTTGAAACGTGAGGCGGTTTTTTATAGTTCCCACTGTTTTAAATTTGGACATTACTGGTTTATATATGTTCTCTTTTATATATTTTCATCTTCATGCTAATCCTTTTTATCTCTGGCTATTATTTATAAAAGGTTATCTAGTAAAGCAGCGTTAGCAGTCCTGATATTTTTACTAGTTGGTTTATGAATGCGCTGTGAAGTACAGTATGAAGTTACCAAAAGAAACTCAAGAGTTATGAATGTGTTTTGTGTTTTCTGATTATCTTTAAACTTGTCCGTTTGGCTTTTTTACTTGCTAACTCTGTCCTATTTTGTCCCTGAATTAATATTTGGCTTGGCTATTTACTCTTTTGTCCTCAGGAGACTGAGAAAGGTTCTAGAAAGAAGGTGATGAGTGCTGAAGAAGCTGAAGAGCGTAAGAAGAAAGAGAAGAAAAAGAGAGAGCATGAGGTGCTTATGTTCCCCATTTCCCCCCTTTGATTAGTATGATAAAAGAACAAAAATAAAGATAGTAAGAAACTGAAACCAAAAATTTTGAAAAATAATATACTAATAATTCTGTATGCTTTGGGTGGCAGAGAAATCTTCCTAGAAAGAAAAGAAGGAAACTCGAAGCATCTAGAGAGATGCTGGAAGATGAAGAAGAAAATGAGGTATGCCACAACCTCTTCTTTTTCTTTTTTTTTTTTTCTGGTTTTTATGATCGATGAAACACACAGGTCCGTATTGTCTTTTTGGTTTAGACCAGTTGACCTACCAAAACATTTGTCAATTATCCGGTGTTTCTATGATTAGGAAAAATGTATTGTTTATTTAATAATCTTTTTTTTTTTAATTTAAAACTATTTAGTTGGTGGCAAGCATTTGAATACACTTTAGCAGCTTATGCTGTTTATATTGTTTCATTTATAGACAAGTTTTATTCAACTTATTTGACCCATATGGCCATATGCATAAAACACAACTCTTGGTTTTTATGAATGGGCAACCTATATTTATGATTAGAACATCTCTGTAATAAGTGTTGTTGTGGGTACTTTTTAGCAACTAGAATTATCGAATTATATCATCTTTTCATAGTAAAACTATAATAACTGAACGTCAGTCATGAGTCGCCCTCTTTTTTATTTAAGTTGAACTTAAAAGAAATGGTTGGGAAAATGGCACTCACTTGTGCCATGGTCATTCACTTGGCTACTTGGGTCAACACTGCATTAAAACTCATGTATAGCTGAAGGGGTGTATACGAGGCGTGCTCACTAAAGCTAGAGCGCAGCTCATTTTGTTATTTATTAGTTCTTATCAACATAATTTATTATATCAAGTTAGGCTTATGATATAATATGTATTATATAATTTTATTTTTATTGTTTTAATAAGATCATTAATTTTATATAAATCATATAAGGCTCGTTTAGACTCGCGTGTCTATTTTAGCTAAGCTCAACATGATTTGAGTTTTTAGTAAGCGGATCTTTAGCATCTCAGGAGCGGCTCAGCTCCTGGCTTATATCGTCTGGGTGACTTGTTTCTATTTTTAGAGAGTTTACTAACGCTGTCATATCATATTTGCAGGGCAACAATAGAAACAAGAAAGAGAAATCCGGGATTTCCCTAGTTGATTTGGCTTATAGGCGTGCAAAAGCAGCAAAGGGTGCTAAAAAAGCAGCTGATGCCGGCAAGGCTGTGAGGACCAATAAGAAAGGAGCAAAGAAGTCTTCATCTCACTCAAGTAAATCAAGACCAGAAGAAATGAAGGAACTTTTTCAAAGTGATATGAGTGAAAAGAAGCAAAAAAGAAGCTCGGTTGGCAAGAAGTCTTCATTTAAGAGCAAGTCAAGGTATTTACCTTACTATAAAAGTGGAAATCAATACCCTTTTTAGCCCTTGGATCATATTTTAATTAACGGTTGAGATCTGCATCTCTTATCATCTTATGTTTCTTCCACTCCATTAATCTAGTCTACTGTGATCTGTGTCCCTTCCATGATCTAAGGCTAAAAAGTGGTTCCTAGCTATTTAGTGATTCCCATTTGAATATATCTCAGTACCAAATAGGATAAGCACGTAGTGCCGAATACCGATCCCGTCCCGTCCCAATCCCATACCGAACCGATACCGAATTTAGAGGTTTTCGGTTTCGGTATTATCGGTACGGGATCAGTATTGGGTTTTGGGAGTTTTCGGGATCAGTATCGGTTGGTACCGATACCGTCCCGAGCTCATCCCTAGTACCAAAGTATTCCCAAAATCGTAATTTTAAGTTTTTTTTAATGAGGTTTGGTTTGGTTTGGTTTTTTTTTCTGAGAGTTGATCTCTTATATGTTGTGTTACAGGTACAAGCGGAGGTAGAAGCATTAATCAAGATGAGACAACTCATTCAGAGGTCGTACAAGTTTATTATGGTATCAGTTAATTATAGTCTTGATTCACAGTCGCTGCTACTATGTAATTTTACCCGAACTGCTTTGTTTTTGCAGACTTGAGATAGTACTAAAGATACTGTTTTTCGACCCACAATTTTGATTAATAGGATGATTTTGTGTTTTTTTATTTTGCCAATGAAGAATGTAGAAATTTACAATTTGATTTGGAGAGGTATCTGTTATACAATTTTGTCAGTTTTAACAAAGCTACTAAATTAAATCATGGACTACCAACTTGAGGGGCACATTTTCTGTTTTTAACCTAACCAAACCGCCTTGGTTGGGTCTAGGGATGGGCATTTTTTCCGAGTACCTATACCCGTACCGATTTTGAGTACTCGGTATAGGTGTCGGGACCCACTTTTACTGATTTCGATATACGATACTTTTGGTTTTGAGAAAACCTTCACAAGTATCTTGCACAAATTGTTTGATGGTTTTATGAATCACAAATGGTTTCTAGAGTTTGTTAATTTGTAACCCTAACTATAGACATCAACAAACATCTATCATACACAAATGGTGCAAAGAAGGGGACAATTGTATGTTTTATAGATTAACAATCGTGATGTTTGACTAGATCACTAAATGGGGACCATCACCAACAGCAAGGTTAGCAGTTGTGGTTTTGCATTAGAGAGGCCTGTAGCTCAATGAGCTTGAGTAGATACTGTTTTTTTTTTTCAGAACCATGAGGAACAATTTCTATCTCGGACAACAAATGTATGACTGAGACTGGCAACCACCCGATCGATTTCTCAGAAATTATTTCCTTTCAATATAATGTCATCCACTTAGGCAAACATATATATAAAAAGTAAAACCTTGTGAAAAATAAATAAACAATGAAGGATAAGTCTTACAACTCTGGAACCCAACAACATGGAGTGCAGAAGAAGATAATCGATGAAACCAGGCACGAGGCATATAAGGACTTCAGAAGAAGACAAGCGTTATCTGGTTTGTTCATGTTAATAAATCCCGGTGATTGCTGTAAATAAACTGTCTCCTCTAAACGTCCATGCAGAAACGCATTCTAGACATCCAATTGTCGTAAAGGCCATTTTTGAGTGACGACCAAAGATAAAACAACCCGTACAGTGGTGGCTTTTACCACCTGGCTAATTTTTTCCTGATAATCAATACCTGGTTGTCAAAACCCCTTTGCAACCATACGTGCTTTGTTACGTCTAACAACACATGTTTGATCCCGTTTTAATTTATACACCCACTTGCACTCAACAATATTAGAATTTGGAACCTGTTTTAATTCAACACATGGGCTCGATAAATGTTTCAACAGTTTCCTTTTTCTCCACTTACAACCACTTTTAACAAATATTAAAAAATAAATACAGTTTTCTGTTTTCCTCAAAAGATTCTCAAATATACCGATAAATAGTAGATTTCACGTTAAAAATTAACTGTAGGGTTTTGTCTCATAATAAAGTTATAAGGGTGTGTGTAGTGGTGGATAGTTATGTTGGGGTTATAGGATTAAAATATTAAAAAGTAATAGAAAAGGGGTTATGTTGGGGTTATGGAAAAAGAGGTGTAGTGGGAAGGAAGGTTATGTTGGGGTTATAAATGATTGGTAATGATTGGTTAATTATTGTTTTTTATTTAAATAAGAATATTTAATACTTAATAATATCTCATTAAAAATAAAAATAATAATAAAAATAAAAATTTAGACTGAAAGTTTATTAAATTAATAAAATAATAAAAAAATTATTTAGTATTAAAAAATAAAATTAAAAAAAAAATTTTGAATTTCAAACGGTTACTGTTCCAAACCGTTTGAATTTCAAACAGTTTCCCTCCTACTTCAAAGTTTGAATTTCAAACTTTGCCCCCCCAAACGTTTAAATTTCAAAGTTTGAATTTCAAACTTTCCCCCCCTCCACCAAATCTCAGTCACACCTATAAATACCCCCCTCCTCCCAAATCTCAGTCACACCTCTTCCCTCTTCCTCATCCTTTCCTCATCCTGAACACAATGAATAATATGGGCAGTTTTCAAGCAGGAGCTGCCGGACCTTCTAATGTCCGGCAGTATGCTCGCCGGGTCCGGGGACGGGGCCGGCCCCGGAGACTACCATTCACCTCCTCTCCTCCTCCTCCACAGCCTCCTCTTCCTCCTCCTCCTCCTCCACAACATTGGATTTATCACCCTCCTCCTCCTGCTGCGGCACCACCAACCTTTCCTCATCCTGAAGTCGATGATGACTTCACGGATGAAGAATGGGCCTGGGCCATGGATTATACCATGGCTATTAATGAAATGGACCGACTGAGAGTGTCGGCCCCCACCCCCCGAATTGCTGCTGCTATCCCCTCCCCCCACCACCAACCTATCCCCACCCCCCAGAATACCCCCACCCACCACCACCAACCTATCCCCACCCCCCATAATACTTGCCCACTCCACCACCACCAACCTATCCCCACCCCACCCCGTGAATATGGGGACCCAACTCCTGAGGACTTGGAAGCCCTCAGGGAACTTGAGGAGGAGGAGCGCCTTTGGAGCATGCCTTCCCCTCGTGGGGAGAACTACTACTTCCCCTCGGATGCAAGGTCCGATGGGAGGGACAGCTCACGTTCCCTATCCCCTGAGTACTACACACTCGAGTGGGACAACTACTCTCCGTAGTGGGAGGTTTAGGTTTTAATAAGTAATTTAGGTTTATGTAATGTCTTTATGTAATGTGTTTATGTAACGTTTTAATAAGTAGTTTAGGATTAGGAACTCTGTTTGTAATAAGTAATTTAGGATTGTAATTTTATGTGTTTATGTGGTTTAAATTTAAAATATTATGTAATCTTTTAAAATAAACTAACATTAAACACAAAAGATTGGTGAAAACGCATTAAACATAAATAACTAAAACATTAAACATTACAAATAGAACACAAAACATAAAACGTAACATTAAACATAAAGCCTAAACATTAAAAATTAAACATAGTGAAAACGCATCAGAGACCACGACAAAAGATTGGTGATTGAGAAGTCTGTTTGGTATTGTTGACGATAGGCGTCGTGTGTCAACTGAATTGCCATCTGTTCACTAACCCCTGGGTGCGCCTGCATCGCCGCTGAATAGACTACATGCCACCTATCAACGTTAGTTCGTATAGAATGCCACTTACTGTAGATCTGGTCAACGTTACGGTGGTTCGTTCCCGTGATTTGGTTGAACTCAGCCAACACATCCTGCCAAAAAGCCCGCCTATTGGTTGACGGAAGCTCCTTAACGTTTACCCACGCCCGCACTAACTCGAGTTGCTCTGTATTCGTCCAGGCTGCCATAGGTTTGGTTTTTGGTTTGTAAAGAGTGTGTGTATGTATGAATTGTTTGTGTGTGTGAATTGTATATGTGTGTGTTTATGTTGTAGAAGATGAAGTATATATATATAGATAATAATTAAATAAATCAGTTTTTTTTTTTTTTAATTTTTGGACCGTTCAACGGTCATATGCACGAGTCCCAATCTAAAACGCTCGCTATGCTGCTGCCGGACCTCCACCAAAACGCCACCATAGCGCCTAGGGGGGCGGTGTTCCCGGCGCTATGGTAGGCTATAACGCCTGATAACTAAGCCACTACACACACCCTAAGGAACCAAATGGAAGAAGTGCTATTGCAACCATAATTTGGGGCTTAAAAAAATAATAAAAAAAAAATAGTTGTCGACTGCTTACTGCTTAAGAACCTAAAATCCCTAGTTTCCAATTCTGTCATCTTCTCAGTTGAGCGATCAGACGTACAAATTCATTCTGTTGTAAGTTTCTTTAGTTCCTCCTTACAGAATTTGTAATGTAATCAATTGATGATTTGGTCTTATATTTAAGTCCTTGAGTTTCAAATTAGTTAGAAAAGTAGTGTATACATATCATATAATTAGTTGTGCATAGTTTTGTATGGATGTTCAATATGCTACAAAGATAACAAGTAATGAAATAGACAAGACCACATAAGTTCTGTTGGGATTTGTCGGCCTCGGGGCAGCCGGCCCTAATACTCCAAATCATCTAATTTGGCAGGTTGACACAAGTCAATGAATAAAGGGGTGGGTAATATGTGCCAATGAAGCCACAGCGGAGTGGTGGAGGTGTGAGGGTTTTCCCCCAATGTCTCGGGTTCGAGTCTTGGGGTTTCCCGCACTGGGATTTTCCAAATGCCCTCTGGGTCTGGAGTGGGCCAGTTGAGCCCTTGTCTATGGCCACTGGGGGGGCGCTCAGTGGGTGTTTGGCCGGTCAAAAAAAAAAAAAGGGTGGGTAATATATTCATTCAGCGTCATTTTGAAACTTAATGGGTAACAGGCTTAGTGAATGATTCAAAGGTGTCGTGTCAGTGAACCAAACACACTTTATGTTGATTGATTCAGATGTAACGTTTCTTGTTCCCAAAGTTGTAGACCGTAAGCTATTTAGTGGATATAGATGTGTAGGACACTAGGACGACCTTTATAATTCCTTGAGCACCGGAATAAGAATTATAACTGCTAGTTGCAACCGTGGACGTAGGTTATGCCGACTGAACCATGTAAATCTAGTGTTTTGTTTTCTCCGTTTTGATTTCTGTTTTTGTGCGTGATTGTTTGGTTGTGATTTGCCATTTTAGCTTGAGGTTTTGACCCGTTGCCCAAAGAAATAAGATATGAAATTATTATTGAGAATTTGAGATTCCAGTTTCGATTTGTGATGAAGACCCCGCCTATCATTTTACCCGATTGTTGCAAGACAAACAAAGTTTTGATTGCATTTTTTACTTGTTGGTCTGTTTAAATACTATTTAAAAGTTAAAGTTTTGAGGTTATAAGTTATAACTTTAGACATTTATGAAGACCCGACCTGCCCATTTTACACAAGACTTGCAAAATATATAACTTTTGCTTCTCTATTTAACATATGACTCATCGATTTTACCTTAAGACTTACAAGATAAATAACATCTTGCCATTTTGACTTGCTACTTTACCCCATAGTTGTTAAAAGCCATCGCCTCTTGCGCCTTGGCACATTTTTTAGGCAAGGCGATGCATTTGCGCTTTGAGTCGAGGAAATTGCGCTTTCATTGTCCAGGTGATGGTTTAAGCGCAAATTTTAGCTAGATTCCCGAATTCCGGAGAGTTTCCAGCCAGATTTCTACTTTTATCTAAGGAAACTACATCTATACACTAATCATGGTTTAAAAAGGCTTTCTGAGGCTCGCCTCGAGGCTTACGCCTCGGCTGAGGCTATGAAAAAACGCCTCAGAGGCTTAGCCTCATGGGGGTCAACTGAAACCTAAGCCTCGGCCTATCTGAGGCTTTCCGAGGCTTTCCAAGGCGGTGAGGCTGTGAGGCGAGGCGTTGAGGCTTAAGCCTCAACACCTAAGTCAAAATTGGGTCTAGGTGGTGAAAATTGGTTCAAGTCGGGTCACAAATTGTACTTGGAACGAGTTCCCACCTCAAAATCCAACCAAAACACACCTGCCCCTCTACTTTGATTCGAATTAGAATTTGATTCGAATTAGACTCAATTGATGACATCTATAGGGTGGCAGACGTGGCTATGTCACCACAAAATGATGAATTGTTAAATTCAATTGGTTGGATTAGAACAGAGGGAGAGGAGAGAAAAATCGTATATAAAGGGGGTGACATTATGGTTTTTATTAACTTTTGGTATTTTTACATTTAACCCCCTCAATGTTCACTAGTTTACATTTGGTCTCCAAACTTAAGTTAAAGATTAAAATGCTATTAAAACTATATTATGATGTTTGTTTTACTACTAAATTAGATTTTATAATATTCATGATGTTTTGTTTTATATTATAGTGTATTTTTATGATATACATATATATTTTTTGTTATTGTTAATAATGTTTTGAGGCTTACGCCTCGTGAGGCTAACGGACAACGCCTCGAGGCCCGTTTCAGCCTTTTTAAACCTTGACACTAATAAATCAATATTTTAAAACTTTTGATACTAACTAGACGAAAAACAATATTATTTTAATATATTTTCTTTGTTTGCTTTTTTTTATCTCAGGCTCTCGCTTTTTTTGCGCTTCGTGCCTAGGCCCAAGGCGAGGCCTATGCGCCTTGAGTGCGCCTAGCGCCTTGAGATAAAAAAAGCGAACAAAGAAAATAAAGTAAAAATATAACTGATTAATATAGAACACAACTCAATCTGAAAACAAAAAGGTTATACACTGTTTGGATGTTACCATGAATGAAACAATGCAATCGTTCATGAGACAGTCCCTCAAATGGGTACCGACACTCTGATTTCAATTTGAATGATCTAATCTAATGTTGAAATGCAATTAAAATATCACTTTTTTTCCTTTGAAGTGATGTTTGTTTTGTTTACTTCTGTTAGCAGCAATGGATGGAGAATCAGGAATGTTTACAGTACAACAAACCGTAGGTACCGTTTTGTGCTGCAAATGTGGCATTTTAATCACCCCAAATGCTGCCAATATGTGTGTCAAATGTCTACGTTCTGAAGTAGACATAACAGAAGGACTACAAAAGCATGTTATCATCATTCACTGCCCTGAATGCGATCGCTACTTGCAGCCGCCAAGAACTTGGATTAAAGCCCAGTTAGAATCTAAAGAACTCTTAACTTTCTGTGCCAAACGAGTAAAGAATCTGAATAAAGTAAGATTAGTTCACGCAGAATTTATCTGGACCGAACCTCACTCCAAGAGAATTAAAGTCAAACTCAAAGTTCAAAAAGAGGTTCTCAACGGTGCGGTAATTGAGCAAGCGTGTATGGTTGAGTATGTGGTCCAGGATCAGATGTGTGAGTCGTGTTCTCGGGTTCAAGCCAACCCAGATCAATGGGTAGCTGCTGTCCAGCTAAGACAACATGTTTCTCACCGACGAACTTTCTTTTATTTAGAGCAACTTATTCTTAAACATGATGCAGCTGTCAGGGCTATCCGAATTAAACAAATGGATCATGGGATTGATTTCTTTTTCGCTAATCGTAATCACGCGGTCAAGTTCGTAGAGTTTATTCAGAAAGTTGTTCCAATTAAGAGCCGCCACGATAAGCAACTTGTGTCTCACGATACAAAAAGCAATAACTACAACTACAAGTACACTTTTTCTGTTGAAATTTGTCCGATTTGCCGTGAGGATCTTGTTTGTCTCCCTCCAAAAGTTGCAGCTAATCTGGGAAACATTGGCCCGCTTGTCATTTGTACCAAAATCAGCAACAGTATTGCTTTACTTGACCCGTTAACTCTGAGGCATTGTTTTCTTGACGCTGAGCAATACTGGAGGGCATCGTTTACTCCACTTCTTTCATCTAAACAGCTTGTGGAATATGTAGTTCTGGATGTTGATCCGGTTTCTTCTGAAGTGAATGTTGGCGGGTCAAAGTACATGTTGGCTGATGCACAGGTGGCGCGCGTGTCTGATTTTGGAAAGAATGATACTATGTTTTTCGTAAGGACTCATTTAGGACATCTTTTAAATGCTGGTGATTATGCTCTTGGTTATGATTTGAATGCTGCTAATAATAACGATATGGAAATCGACAAGTATAAAAGTCTTGTGATCCCGGAAGTTATTTTAGTTAAGAAAAGTTACGAGGAAAGGAGGCAAAAGAATCGTGGAAAGCCTCGTTCTTGGTGGCTTAAATCGATTAAAAAGGAGGTTGATGTGAGCGAAAACCGGGGTAGAGTAGACGAAGAAAAGATGATTGATGAATATGAACAGTTCTTGAGGGATATTGAAGAGAACCCAGACTTGAGGTTTAACATTTCGTTGTACCGAAACAAAGAATATCAGCCATCAGAAATGGCTTCTGTGAGTGATGGCGAAGACGCGCCTTCTGTGCCATTAGAGGAACTTCTTGATGATCTTAGAATAAGTGCTGAAGATGTTGTTGATGATGATGATGGTGATGAAGGTATGGAGGAGTAATTTTTTTTTAATTTTTTTATTTTTGGGTATGGATCCTGCTACTGCTTCTTTTGAATGTTGTGGTATTTGATGTTGATTTGCTTTTAACTGAAAGTTTATATGTTATTACCAGTTTTGACTTTTGAGATCATGTTTAGAATTTAGTCCGAGTGAATGATGGTTTCAATTGGATCAGAATGAAAACAACAAACAAAGATCTTGTGATAAACACTTTTCGCGACTCTAATCGAAGGTTTTATAAATTCCAATAGGCAGTGGCGAAGCTTGAAAAAAAATTCCGTGGGGCCGAAAGTTACATTACCCATAAAACGGGAGGGCAGTGGCGAAGCTTGAAAAAAAATTCCGTGGGGCCGAAAGTTACATTACCCATAAAACGGGAGGGCTAGAGTCAATACGTATAAAACATCCGGATCAAAACGCGTAAAATTACATTGCTGAGAAAAAACGGTGGGGGTCGGGGCATCCCATGGCTCTTAATAAGCTCCGCCCATGCCAACAGGTAATTCTTTGACCTATAGGAACCTAGGAACCAAGAGTTTGTCCTTAGCTGGATAGTGTTTGCAATCCAAAATGGGGTAGGCATCACAACTAGTTGCTCATCTACCTGTCATTCTCATGTAATTTGTTATGGTTGTAGAAAATATATGAATATCATTGAAAAAAATAAAGTACACTCTTTAGATACTAAACAAAATTTGACAGCAAAGTAATAAAATCCTAGCCGACATTAAGACCTTGACCCAAACCAATTACAATTAGGAAATCAATAAAATAAACTAAGGGCCTGTTTGGTAGCCTCTTAATGAGGCTTTGAATTATTCAGCTCTGAATGGTTCAGTATTTAGACTGTTTGTTTCAACCTAAAAAAGGCTCTGAATAAAATAGTTAAGAGCTGAACCATTCAGACTTGGTGTATAGTTAAATCATTCAGACGTTGTGTATAGTTAAACCATTCAACACTTAATCATTCAGGGCCTCTTAACCATTCAGACTTCTTAATAATTCAGCACTTAATCAACCAAACAACCCCTAATTCAAAATATCAAACTTTTGTTTAAATGTTTATTATTTTTTTTTTGAACGGCAAATTTTTATTACACCTTTATTCCACCTCACCTTGCACTTGCAAGGATTTGAACTCACAACCTTACATTTATAAGGGGGGACACCCTACCACTAGACCAAGAGGTCATGAGTTTAAAATGTTTAATTAAAAACCAAATTTGCTGTGTTTTATCTACTCCATGTATCTGATACATGCTGCCAAGGAAACCTGGCCCAGCTTCTAATTTCTTTTGGGCCTGAATCAAACAATTAAACGGGCCAACAGTAAAGATTCTTTGATTTCTTTCTGTATGCTAAATTGCTAATGCTATAATGCTAGTTCTATATGGAATTCTTGTCGTGGGTGTAAGTGCAGGGGCGAAAAGCAAACAAGTATTGAATTATTGAATCCATATTATTTGTGATTTTGATTTGCTATTGCTGATTGTCATTGATAATTTTTTAGGGTAATGAAGTATTTAAGTCTTACAAAAAGGATTGGACGATATAATGTTCATCTACTTTCTCAACCAAAGTAGATAATGAGAAAACCATTAAATCATGACTCGGAGAAATATTTAGAAAATTGTAGATCCTCAAAATGGGCTCAAAATTTAAATTGGAAAACGTACTTAATTTGCAATATAACTAAGAGACGTAACTAGTTAAAATGAACATGGAATAATTTAATTGATTAATAGTTATCAAATAGATATTGTAATGTTCATTTAATATAAGGATTTTTTATTATACATATATATATATATATATATATATATATATATATATATATATATATATATATATATATATTGTGAATTACAAAAATTCAAAGAGACCCAAACTTTGTAGTTTGCTTAGAGCCTTCAAAAACGTTGAATCGGCTCTGTATATCTAGATTTTACCTTATTAAGGAGGAAGCATGTCTAACAAAGTAATTTCAACACAATTTTAAGATGGGAGTTGAATAGACTCTTTACAAATTTTTATTTTTTTGTCATTTCCTTCCATTTTTGCCCCTTGTGTACAACATTTCATGCTTATTTTATATGTTTCTAATACACATTTCATATCATTTCTTACATGTAACCCTCCATTTATATGACCATATTAATAGAGATTACATGACCACATTAACTTTGTGAAACCCCCATCACTTCATAGCCCTCCATATATGTTCATATATTTATGATCTTTTTACTTTTCATACACATATTGTTCTTTTCTTTGCTTTGTAGCATGTTCATTGTCAGTTTGGTATTGCATATAAATTTGATTTGATTATGACACCAGATGGTGATGATGTTAATTCTCTTCAATCCTCTTTAAACAAGCATGGATTCATCTGTTTAACTTGTGCAACCAAAAGGTAATTCCTTTACTTTCAAATAAAATTTACTTCTTTTGTGGTTGTGATTTTGTTTTACACTTGAACAGATTCTCAATCGTGTGATAACTTCGCTATATAGTATAATGTTACAAATCATACTTCGTTTTGCAACGGGTACCCATATGTTAGCGGTACATAGATCAAACACAAGAATGGCATTCTCATGGCTGCTGACATGGGAAGTTAGACACCCATTTATTCACCAAATGAATTCATTGACTTTGAAGATTTTACTAGTCCCGGGTTCTTAAAAATTAAGAGGTACATATATAATTGCTTATCATACAACATAAAATGCATATGCACACTAATTTTTAAGGATAATTTGTCTTTCTATAATATAAATTAATTGTAAGTGGTATTTGATTATGTTCATAATTCACTTTAAAAGCCTTTTGTTTTTAAGGGTAATTTGTCCTTCTATAATATAAATTAATTGTAAGTGGTATTTGATTATGCTCATAATTCACTTTAAAAGCCTTTTGCCTCATTGTGTCCTTGTAACTTTTTTTTTGAAAGGAAAACTTCATTAACTTACTCGCAAGTCCTTAAAGTAAGGACTAGACGAGCGAAAAAACGAACAAACATCAATCCAAAGAGAAATTACACCAAGTTTTCCAATCAATATTTTTGAATTAATTGTAAGAAATTTGAATTAAATAATGATATTGATTATGGTCATAATTCACTTTAAAATCTCTTCACCTCATCATGTGCTTGTAACCGATGAAGAAAAGAAGTATTTAGTTATAAGTGGATTAGTTTATTGACAATAAAAAAATTGATTAAAAGTCATATAATTGAATGCCATAAAATACGAAAAGAATATAATGTTAAATTTTAGACGAATTTGTATACCATAAAATTGATTAAAAGTCATAGGTTTTCTTTGATGTATGTTAATTTTTTCCTAAAATATTAAGTAGATGTTATTATTTTTTTTTTTTTCAAAATATAATCAATGTTTAAGATAAGTCGGGTTAGATTGTGCTCACCAAAAGATAGTCAGCGACACCTGCAGCATCGCGCGGGCTAACCCACTAGTAACTATATAAATCGTATGATCGTATAGTCAAAACTTTTTAGGTGAAGTGTGAAGTATGGGTTAGAGCATATTGTTTTACAAATAATTCCAACTTAGGTTGGAACTAGTTTAAGCTGGATTCGTTTTAAGACTTTAAAAAGTTGATGCCAAGATTTTACAACCTCTTGTTTAGTAATATAAGAGGCACATGGAAATATAATAATAATAATAATGTTTGAAAACAACTTTTGACTTATTGCTGAGTATGAGTTTGAGAAAGTGTACAACATGAAGAGCAGGAGGTACAAATGGTTTCCTGGAGGCGAAGTAATGATGATGGGGATGAGTTAGCCCTGGTTAAGCAAAGCAAAGCAAAGCAACGTTCGTGCAATAATTGGAGAGGAAAACGACAAGAAACAAAAAAGAAAAGTTAAAGAGGTGGTGGCGTACGAGGCCGGTACTGCATTAGTACTACGGCTTATGTTAGCGGGAATCCTGCACTAAAGCCTGCTTTCCTTATTATTATTGAAAATAACTTACCTAATCACTCATTTAAGTATTTAACAATATCTTATTGAAGGTTTTATTTCTTGATGAAAGAAATCTTTTTTACATAATCATTATAGATTTATGTGAAAAGCGTGGAAATCTATTGTAAATCTACGATGACTATGTGCGTGAATGAGAATAGTTGTGTACTTGTGTTAGTCAAGACTCAAGTGTGCGGCTGCACTAGCGAAGCTTGATCCGAAATTTTGGGGGGTCGGAAATCACTAGTTTCGGGGGTCGAAAACCAGTTTCGGGGGGTCGAAACCTAATATACTAAAAATTTTCTATACGAATACTATATAATCGGAATTTCTGAGCGAAAATTCAGAGGGGTCAGCTGCCCCTCCCCACCCCTTAAGAGCTGTGCACTTGTGTAGCTGGTTAAATTGTCAAAATGAATATTATCGACTAATCAATGACGGACCAAAAATATTTTTTATAGTTTTTTTTTTCTTTTGAGATAGAAGTCTATCGGCAATATTAAATTTTGTTTAATTTAAGTTGTGTCAGGTCAGATCAAGTCGGGTCATATAATCAAACGTACATTTATTAAATACTAAAACAATCATCTAAGAAACGAATACATTAATTATTACTTTAAGTTAAGTTACATATTAGTTAGTTGTTATTTAAACGTTTTTAGTTCAACATTTTTATCTCTATTTTTTCCTGTCTAAAGGTCGCGTTGTGTTTTAAGGGGTTGTTTAGTTGATTAAGGGGCTATTTGGTAGCCTCTTAATCAGCCTCTTAACCATTCAGCTCTGAATCATTCAGCATTCAGACTGTTTGTTTCAGCATCTGAATGGAATGATTAAGTGTTGAACCATTAAGCTAACAAGGGATGCTGAATGATTCAGCTCTTAACCATTCAGAGCCTCTTAACCATTCAAATCATCTAAATGATTCAGCACTTAATCAACTAAACAGCCCCTAAGTGCTAAATCATTAAGAAGTCTGAATGGTTAAGAGGCTCTGAATGATTAAGTGCTGAATAGTTCAACTATGCACCAAGTCTGAATGGTTCAGCTCTTAACTATTCGATTCAGAGTCTTTTTTTAGGTTGAAACAAACAGTCTGAATGCTGAATCATTCAGAGCTGAATGGTTCAGAGCCTCATTAAGAGGCTACCAAACAGACCCTAAGTGTTAGTCTATTTTTTTGCGCATTAACGTGCCACAACATGATTCACCGTTTTTACATCTACATTTACCTCAAGTTTTTTTTTTTTCATTTCTTATTTCTTTTGTTTTATGAGTTTTCTGGCTTTGTTAGTCGATGGCAACAGGGTGACATTGCTACTTGGTACGATTTTACGTTCTCCGCAACAATGAGGGGGATTAATTCTAGTTGTGTTTATAAAGAATAAATTACATGGATAAGCAAAGTCAATTTTTATATATATTTTAAAAAGAGTGATACAACTATACAAGTCGCTCGCACGTGTGGGGTGATGAAAACCTTTACGTGAATGGCACATGCTTGGTAACGGTCGATAACCAGAGAATATGTACCCGGAGGACATATTGAATGGTACAGTACGTGATACGGCTTCACAGCTGTAAAGTCTAGTACGGTACAACTACACAAAAGCGTCCCATAGTTTATCCTTTTTCATAAAGTGTTTGTTTCAGAAAAAAAAAATGATTAAAAAAAGTGACTGTTTAAATTTAAGAAAAAATAATTTTGATAAAAATTTCATGGTTTGCATAGTTTTCCTGGATGATTTTAGACTTCGGTAACTAAATTAGATTAAATAATAAAATTGGTTATTATTATTTATTTATTTTTGAACCAACATTTCATTAACACCGGAAAGTCCTCAAATCAAGGACTTCCGCAAAAAACCTTACAAACTGTACAAAGGGTAATTTATCCATTCATTCCAAACAATCTTTTTTAATCTATATATATATGTTTCAACCAAATAAACGACAAATCCTTTATTCGCGTGACTACTTTAACGACTCTAGGTGTACCTCCTTTAAACACCTAATTATTTCTCTCAATCCAAATCGATCAACAAGTTATCATCAAAATTCCCCTAATTATCTTCCTTTCATCTTTAGTTTTGTGCGAAATGTACTGCATCCGAAGAAGCTCATCGACCGAAGAAGTATGCCACCCACTTATCCTACACCAACTCCATATTTTACACCAAACGCCAAAAACAAAACCACAATGGACCATAAGGTGTTCTGCCGATTCTTCATCTGTTTCACATAAGGGACACTTAGAATCCGGGACTTTTACCCTTCTTCTAATCAGCGCTACATGAGTCGCAATCCGATCTTGATCCAAACTCCAAATGAATATATTCACTTTTAAAGGTACCCAAGGTTCCCATTGTATATTACGATTCTGCAGAACAGAAACCAAACCCCGAATCCAAGTTTTAACTGCAGCGACTGAAAACTTTCCACTACAACCATCATTCCAGGACCATACATCGTCTTTATCTGTTAACTTGACCTGCGACAGCATATAATTCACATCCTGCATCTCTGAAATGGCTTCAACAGAGGATATATTTGTCGCCCAGCCTACATATAACCCCATAGAGTCGCCCCGGCTCTGAATTCTTTGGCTAATGTAGGCGTTTTTATCAACCTCCTGCACAAATAACCTCGGCCATCTATCCATTAAGGCTGTTGATCCCTACCAAACATCCTTCCAGAACCTCAGACGATGACCATTACCAATATTACCTTTAAACAAAGATCTGAAAGATTACCCCTTGATAATTAAACCATCCAAAAAGAGAACAATAGACTTCCAACATCCTTGATAAGAATTATTTACCGGTATAAAAATCCATCTATTTCTACCCCCATGAATGCATTCAATCAAACGCTTCCACATGCCAATGTTATCATTTTTGAAACGCCACACCCATTTAGCTAAAAGCGCCATGTTAACCTCAAAAATATTTGAGATACCCAGCCCACCATTCTTTTTCGGTCTAGTAACCACATCCCAAGAAACCCAATGTAAACTCTTACCTTCTTTACAACCGACCCATAGAAAGTGTCTCAAGATTTTTTTCAATATTATCTACCACCGCTTTCGGAGCTCTAAACAATGATAAGTAGTACACCGGAAGGCTAGTCAACACCGATTTAATCAAAGTTAGTCTACCTCCAATGGATAAAAGCTTCGCCTTCCAAGAACATAATCTATTACGAATCGACTCCATAACCGGTTCCCAATTGGAAATCCGATTCATATTAGCTCCCACTTTTATACCCAGATAATCAAAGGGTAACCCTCCAACTCTACACCCCAATAATTTAGCCATAAAGGCAATCTCCATGTCGTCTACTCCCAAACCAAACAAAACCGACTTATGAATATTGATCTTTAACCCCGAGCATAAATGAAAGATTCTTAATAATCGATTAACCTTTTCCACATTATCTTTGCTCCAAGTACCCAAAATAAGTGAATCATCTGCATACAACATATGTGAAACACTTGGACCCCACTCGTAACCCTCACTCCTTCAAATTCACCCAAAACACAAGCCTTAATAATCATACATGCTAGGGCCTCGATGACAATAAGAAACAAAAAAAAGGGATAAAGTATCGCCTTGTCTGGGCCCCTTTTGACATTGAAACTCAAACGTAGGTGACCCATTAACAAGCACTGCCGACCTAGCCGATTGAAGAATCCCCTTCACCCACAAACACCATCTATTCGGAAAACCCATCTGACTCATAATAGATAAAAGAAAATACCAATTCACATTATCATAAGCCTTTTCGAAATCAATTTTCAGGAGAAAAACTAGTTTTTTGCTTTTCTTTACCCATCCAATGATTTCGTTAAGGACTAAAGGACCATCCAAAAAAAAAACCTATCTTTCAAGAAAGTCGATTGAGTTTCTGAGATCACCTTCCCAATAACCTTTTTGATTCGAGCCGACATAACCTTTGAAATAATCTTACTAATCACACCAATTAAATTGATAGGACTGCAATCTTTTAATCCCACTAGCACTTTTGTCTTTGCTATCAAAGTAATGAATGATGCACTACACTCTTTACTGATCTTACCAGACTTGAAAAACTCATCAAAAATATTGATAAAATCAGCCTCCAAAAAAACTCTAAAAATGCATGATAAACATGAAATTATAACCATCCGGGCCCGGAACTTTATCAGCACCACAATCAAACGTCGCTTCTTTGATTTCGTCTTTAGAAAATGGAGCAATCATCGAATCAATGCTCTCCTTTGGAACCTAATTCAAATCATCACACAAAAAATATGGCCGATTATGATTAGATTCGGTGAAGTGTTTACGAAAGAAACACAACAATTCCTTCTTGACAAGGGATAGCTTCGAAACCTAACCCCCATTTACCACCAAACCCGGTATAGCATTGGATGCCTTCCTTTAATACACCGATGAAAAAATTCCGGATTCTCATCCCCTGAAACCGCCCATTTCACCCTAGACTTTCTGGTGCAAATCCTGATTTTTAAACCAAATAAGCTTTTCCAACTCCTTCTTACTCTCCTCCCAAACCTATATCTCATCCTCTTCTAACTCCCGAACCTCTATTTGTTTTTCTAACTCAGCGATATCCTCTTTCAACACATTTAATTGTTCATCCTCTATCTTACCCATCTTATTCCACCAATCTCTTAACCCCCCCCCCCTAACCGCCATAAATTTTCTATGTAACTTGATATCCAGCGGCCCATCTACCAAAACATTACTCAAAGCCTCAATAATCACACTTTCACACCCATCCTGCTCCAACCACGAATTAAACCACTTAAACGGTTTTGGACCAAAGTTATAATCTGTCAATGTCAAAACCAAAGGACAATGATCTGAAAGCTCCCGAGGGAGAGCTCTTAAACACACCTCAGACCATCTATTAAAAAACTCCTGACATACCATAATTCTATTAATTTTGCTCATTTTAATGTCACACCCCGTACCCGCCATAAAAGTATATCTATTCCCACTCATATTGTATTCCTGCAAGTTTGCCTCATCAATGAAAAGATTGAAATCATCAGCCATACCCTTATGAAATTTAGAGTCTTTACGCTCTTCCTTCCATCTAACCGTATTAAAATCCCCCAGTAACACCCACATACCAATACCACCCTCAATAATTTATTTTAACCTATCCCATACCCGTCTTTTTTCTAACGCCTTTTGAGGCGCGTATACATTAATCACATTCAGAATCATTCCATCTTCTACCAAGCTACGTGTAGTAACAATGAAATTCATATCCTCCACCGACGAAATCTTTTTAAACTTTCTCACATTCCACATATTTATCAAACCTCCCAACTTACCAGTAGCACCCACCATATCCACAGCATAAACTCCAGAAGGCCAAATTCTATCTAAATAAAAAACTTTGTCTGCTAAGAGAATCGATTCTTGTAAAGCTAAAAAATCAATTCCCAATATACCCACCAAACCCTTCACCCACGATGGTTATTTTTTATTTAGCGCTAAGAATAAAATATATCTATTTAAAATTTTGTATTTAAAGAATCTAACCAGAAAATTATAAACATATCCACCAACGTTTCTTGTACCTTATGATTTAAGAGTGTACTATTATATAAAAAAACAACAAATTTAATCATGTAAATAAGAATGAAAATGTATATTAAAAAAAGATGCATGTTTGGATGAGGTGCAAAGACAGAAGCAATCATTGCAGGACGTAATTGATGTGGTAGTCTTGAAGGTGTAGTTTTTTTTATCAATAAAACATTAAATGGTTTTCAATAAACAAAATTATAAAAAGAAGTGGCTAAGAAAACAAATATTAAATAAATAGGAGATAAACATGAAAATATGATTAATAATATTATTTCATATCAGAGAGAAATAAAATAATCATAAAACTTTAATCTATTATGTAATTGAAAGCAATAAATCATGCATGGCATTCAAAGAGGACATCATCCCCTTTCAGCGTGTCATGTGACATTATCTGATTTTAGGGAAAAAAATTAAAAATAAAATTGGATTTTTCTCTCTCATGTTTTCTCTCATAATTTTAAACGTTAATTTCTTTTATATATGAGATTTTTTAAATAAAAAAGTTGCACCAAATTAACGAGCATTTTATTATCTTTCCAACGAGTACCATAGTGCTATATAAAAACAGAGAAAAAAATGACTATTTTTTGTGGGGTTTTGTTCATACAGGAAAAAAACACAAAGTGTTTAGGTAATTCATTAATCATGTATACACAAGTCACTAATTATGTTCAAATCAGTAAATATGAATTCTATTTTCAACATGTTTAGCATTGAAGTTATACATTGTTTTATGCTAGGTCTTAATATTAGAGTTATACATTGTTCAAGGTTGGGCGTTAACATTGGAGATACATTGTTAATTGTTTTAGGTTCGGTGCTACTCGATACTTTCCTGCATGTAACTGTAAAGCGCATCATTCTATTTCATTTGTAAAATTGACATGTCGTATAATCTAGTTCATTATATAGTAAAGTAACAATAAAGATAAGATAAATATAAAAAAAAATATAATTCTATAACTATATATAAAGAAAAATGTGTGATTTGACATGACACTCATTGGGGCCATCATCCCTTCTTAAGTGTGTCATGTGGCAAATTGTGGGATTTTTATAATATTATTTTCTCTTGCCCTATTATTCACATCTACACATTCTCCTCCCTTTTTCAAACCCTGAAATTTTTCTTCCTCATCTCTTCTCCTTTCCCTATCCTCTCATCCCTCTCCTCCTTCCACCACCGCCCCCAACCTCCCTGTTGTCACCTCCTCCTCTTTTCCATCTCCTCCTCATCCTCTCACCCCTCTCATCCACTAGCCCCCTGCCTCTCTCCTATCCCCCCTCCTCTCATTCATAGTAGGTTTTTTTTTTATTGAATTTTGATATTGTTATTGATTATTTGAATTTATTATTGTTAATGATTATTTGATTTTATTAATGGTTATTTGAATTGGTTTTTGTTCTATTTTGCTTATTGATACGTATTACGGATTGTTCTATGTTGATTATTGATTGTTATACTACAAGTATTGGAAACTATTGGTATGAAAATAGATATATGTTTATGGTTTTTATTATAGTTGTGTAGGATCATAAAGGTTGAAAAAAGTATCAACTTCTTTTTACCTTTCTTCAACTCTGTAAATTAGTGCCACTATGTAACCGGTGTTGCCGCATGGATTTTATGGGTTAAATTGGAAAAGAAATAGGATGGAATAATCATCTTTTTTCTCGATAGAAATACAAGGACACGTTTAGTTCCTAAATATCTAATTCTTGTATCCTATTTGTATGCTACTTGATCTTTACTATTATTTCTATCAGATATTCAAAAGCAAGGCTGAAGTTGCTGTACTTAAGAAGGAATGATTTGGATATGGATAAGTTGGTATGCTTTCATTCCTCATGGTTTCTACTATGTATAGGTACTTTCTTCTAATATTATCAAGTTTGTAATATGTGTTTAAGTGACAGAATAATAATCTTTGTTTTCCTTATTCTAACATTCAACTAATTTATTATTTTACAAAAGTTGCTCTTTATCTTAGTTTCACTTCACGTAACAAAGGAAATCGGTTTTGATTTTGAATTTTAAGCTTCCCCCTTTAATAGATATCCGTCATATCATTTGGTATACTAAGCTTATCACTTTATATTAGATTTGTCTATCTCGAAACGCTCCCAGAGTATAAACTAGTTAAATATTAGGTTAATTGAATTAATTACAACCTAAAACTTTTGGCGAGAATAACTTCACCAAATGCTACGTGTGCACCTCCTAATCGTTATACTATAGATATAGGCATAGATAAGTGCTAAAATGTATTGATAATTTATAAATAGATTAATCTCACTTAAGAACAAAAACTGTGCTAGAAATCAACAAATATATAAATAGACGTCATAAAATATTGAAAATTATTCGGGCAAAATAGAAAAAAAAAAAAAAAAACTCCTTTGGCTTCTTGGAGTATGCTTTATGAGCGGTGGGGATTTCATTTCACTTTAAAATATTATTTATCGGTTAAAAATAGAGAGAATTACACATATTGTCATTTAGTTATTACTAAAATTGCATCCTCTGTCTTTTATGATAATTTTTCACTCCTTTTATCCTTTAGTTTATAAAATTGTTACACAGATCGTCCTTTACACTAACTTTCGTTAGAAATCTCAGTTAAGTACCCCATGTGCCCCTCACGTGAGGGACAAAAATGTCATTATATAATAAAAAAATATATCAATATTTATCTCTTCAAATTATATAATAAAAATATATCAATTTGTATCTCTTCAGATTAAAAAAAATATATCGTTATATAATAAAAATATATCAATATGTATCTCTTCAAATTAAAAAAAAATATATCATTATATAATAAAAATATATCAATATTTATATAATAAAAATCTCTTCATTTCTTGAAGATAAGCTTCTCCTCAATTGGGAAATCACTCGTAACAATAACTTCATCCAAATCTTTAGCTTTTACAAATCAATACTTCGAAAAAATCTCTATTTGTTGAATTTTATAAATCTTGATTTGTTTCATGAGTCTGTTAATAGCATTAAATTGGAGGGATAAAGAGAGGGGTTTGAGTATGAACTGGTAGGAGAGAGAGGTGTGGGTGAAACCTGGTTGTTGAGAGACCCAGTCGAAGAAACCGAGTGCGAGTGAGTGGTGATGGATCAGGAATGGGCCAGTGACTCGGGAAACGCGTACTTAGTTGAGCGAGTTGCGGGAATGGAGTTTATGGAGTGTTTTTTCTAGTAATGGAGTATGTATACGTGGTATAGTGGGTTGGCAGTGATTAGCGGTGGTTGGTGGTGGTGACAGATGAGCTGGGTAAGTGGTGGTATCATGATGCGAGAGAGAGAAAGGACGGGTGAGCAGTGGAGACGAAACAGAGAGAGAAGGAATAGGGAGGTGGTGATGATGCAGTGGAGGTGAATCTGGTTAGGGTTTGGTGTTGAAGATTGGTGGAGAGATGAAAAGGATGAAGGTGAAATGAGGAAGGAAAGGGATAATTAGTGAATTGACACATTTGCCCCTCACGTGAAGGGCACATGTGTGACTTAACTGACTTTTTTAACGGAAGTTAGTATAAAGGACAGAGAATGTAACAAATGTATAAGATAAAGGACATAAGGAGTGAAAAATTATCATAAAGGACATAGGATGCGATTTTGGTAATAACTAAAGGACAATTTGTGTAATTCTCTCTTAAAAATATAAAGAATCATATGGTTGGTTGGTCACTCTGGTTTTCCAATATTGCATTATTGGTCCTAATGCTTCACTATTTACACCGTTGATCCTTGAGTTTAACAAAATTGCACTAGTATGGTCCTTACCTCTAACTGTCGTCAAATTTATCCGTTAAAAACATGTAAATTGCATTTTTTTCCCTCAAATATACAAAAGAACAATTTTAAAAACATAAATAAAAGGATAATATTAAACATATCCCCACCCCACTCCACCCCCTTCTTCTTCTTCCTTAAACCACCACCATCTCCCCAAACCATCCCATCCCGTTTTAATTTCAAAATTCGAGTTAATGAGCCTCATATTGCAAACAGAGCCTTGGGGATTTTCTTCAGCGTATCTAGCCAAGTAGAAAGGTGGTAATATTATCTTGAATGGTGCTCGTTTGCGCCAGAAGCTACTGCCAAGCTCTGACTCATGTGCAACTACGATGGCCACATCATCCTACGTGGTAAATATGGTGGTAGTGACGGGTTACCGGTGGTAATGATGTAGAGCGGTTGGTGGTAATTGTTTGTTTGGTATTTATAGAGATATGTGCCCGAAACAATAGCTGACGTGTTATTGGTTTGCACCTTGTTGATACTCCTGTGAGCTTATTCCGGCTGACCTTGTGCCCAGAACAATAGCTGTTAACATTGGTGATATTGCCAAGGTGTGAGAAACTAATAGAGCTTAAGATCCCATTTTTTGCTTTCGTTATGTTCATGGTCATTAATAGGGGTTAATAGGTGATTTGGTGGTGGAGTTTTGGTGAGGTGGTGGTGGTGTTGGTTTCAGGGTTGGGTTGGGTTGGAGAAGATGAGAGGGTGGTGGACCCATATATCACTTTTTAGAGGCAAAATGGACATTTTAAACTCATTTAACCGGAAAATTTAATAGCTGTTAGGACCAGGGACCAACACGGTAATAAAAATAATACATCTGGACCATGTTAGCAATAAATTTATAACCATCGGGGCCAATGGTGTAAATAGTGAAGCATTAGGATCAAGACTGCAATATTGGAAAACCACATGGACCAACCATGAGATTCTCTCAAATATAAATATTAACTAATGAAATTTTGTTTAAAACTTAGGCTATATGGTGTGGTGCATGATTCCCCTAACTCCTCCAAATTAGGGATGAGCTCGGGACGGTATCGGTACCGAACCGATACCGATCCCGACAATACCGATACTGAAAAGTCCAAAACACCAATATCGATACCGATACCGAACACATGCAGTACGGTATCGGTATCGGTACGGTACCGGTATGGTATCGGTATTTTACCTTAAAATACCTATACCATACCGATCTCGTACCGATACCGATAATACCGAAATAAAAAATCCATAAATATGGGTACCGATACCGATCCCGAAACCCCTCGGTTCAGTATCGGTTCGGTACGGTATCGGGATCGGGACGGGACGGGATCAGTATTCGGCCTTGTATGCTCATCCCTACTCCAAATGCCACATCAACGCTACATCATTTCCCCCTTTCCCCATCAACTCCAATGGTACAAAACCATCTACCAATCACAAAGCTTCTTTCCATTCGGTGAGATGGGTGGCTTTTCACCGAATCCACCAAAATTCATTCAGGAGGGGCGGTGTTACTGAGCCCACCGACTGCCACATCACCCTCCCCCCGACTCCACACCAACAAGTCTTATCAGCCAATGATATTCAGCCCAGCTGGTTTGAGGTATGGTGGGTTTTTTCTTAGAGGTTCCCATCCTGGGGGTAGGTCACAAGTTCGATCCATGCACACTACAAAAAAAAAATTCCCCGTAACGGTTTGAGCTTAGGCAAGGAGGATACCGATGTGTGGATAGGGATTCAAACTTGAAACCACTAGGTTAGAGTTGTACAGGAATTTCCACTAAACTAAGCCTTTCCAAAAAAACAACTCTTATCAAATGAAAGGACAAAATCTTATCCAACAAATTTATACTATTAAGCTAAAACTACTGTGGTAACTCTTGAAATTCTTAGTCGTATTTTGAAGAGTTATTATATTTACTATGTATTAATTAGGAATTGTGTGAATAGTGCCAGCCCCTCTCTCATTGGTTGAGAGGGATGGTGGCTATTATCTTATTTTTTTTTCAGCTTTATTAAATAATATATAGAATATGTTTCATTTTAAAAATAAAGTTGTGATAGCGGTGAAGTGATTTGATATGTATTTTTCTTTCAAGAGGTCAGGAGTTTGAGGCTGATTCCAAGCATTAATTTACAAAATTAATGAACCACTCCTTCTCATTGGTTGAGACGGGTGGTGGCAATTTTTATATATATTTTTACAACGTTATTTGATATTAAATATAATTAGTTTCATATCAAAACTAAAGCTAGCTTGGTGGTTGAGTGGTTTGAGGTGTTTCCCCCTTAGATGAGGTCACGGGTTTAAGACCAATTGGAGGTGTTTTTTTCTTTTTTTTCATTTGATTGAATTATTTTTGTTTTTTCACTTTGATTTTTTGTTATATGTAACACAACTCATGCAAGTTACAACTCATGCAACAGAAACCATGATATCGAAAATTTTATCGGATGTACACGATACAATTCTTAATAAGTTTTACGCAGCTTAACCGAGTAAAGAAAAAGTTTAAGATGAAGCAGGAATCACCCGGTGCGCCGCAACGCGCGCGGGTAGAAATCCTAGTATGTATTAGTTTGAAATGAATATTCATTATTCATGAATAGTAACAACTCCTCTCCTATTGGTTAAAGGGGTGGTGCTATTTTATATATTTTTTTAATTTACAGCATTTTATTTTACATTAAATATAAATGGTTTCATAACAAATCACAACTTGGCTAAGTGGTGGAGTGGTTTGAGGTGCATTTATCTTACATGAGGTCTCAGGTTCAAGACATGTAGAGGGCGATTTATTTCTTTTTCAATTGTGGAGAGGTGCGATGCCAACTTTATATTTTTTTTTCTTTTACAACACATTATTTAATCTATATCTATATCTATATCTATATATATAATAAACCAAAGCATTTTTGATGACATGTCATAATATTATACAATCTCTTTTTTGAGAGATGCCACATAGGATGTGATGTGACAACTCTAGACCAATTAAACAAAATGAATAAATATGGTTTAAATATGATTTAACATAATCTATTAAATACTTAATCTACTAAATGTAAATATTAAAACTTTATTATTTTCTCTCTCATGTTTCATCTCATAACTTTTAAATGTTAATATCTTTTATATACGAGATTTTTTAAAGAAAAAAATTACACCAAATTAACGAGTGTTTTATTATCTTTCCAACGAGTACCATAGTGCTATATGAAAAACGGAGAAAAAAAACGACAATTTTTTGTAACCCGACAGGTATTGTGTCAGGTTTGAAATTAGTTTAAAAAAAATTTGTGGGTTGGGTCGGGCCTGAGATTAGGTGATACCCGACCCAATTACCTTTTTTTTATATTAGAATAATAATAATAATAATAATAATAATAATAATAATAATAACAAAAACAATATTCATTAATCATATATTGGCATATGCCATTTTTATAGTTTAGATACTTCTAATTTTATTCACTTTACTTAGATTTTCTCAACCCGGGACACTCCCGGGGTATAAACTAGTAATAAATATAAATGGTTTCATATTGAAACACAACTTGGCTTGGTGTTGGAGTGGTTTAAGGTACATTTCTCTAACATGAGGTCTCATGTTCAAGACTTGCTGGATGACATTTTTTTTCATTTATACACCGTTTTTCCATATTAAATACAATTGGTTTGAGATTAAAACATGAATTGCGTTGGTGGTGTAGTGGTTTGAGGTGCATTTTCCTAACAGGAGATCACAAGTTCGAAACCTGGTTTGGGCAATTGTTTTTCTAGATATTTTTTGTTGTTGCCTAGGCTATCATTGTCGCATTGGTACCCTAATAAACAAAAACGATAATGACAACGTACACGCTACAACACGCGCGTAAACCCCGCTAGTTATAATTAATTATTAATACTTAAAAATTATAACGTGTTTTGAGATAATAGATAATATTACTATCTACATGCGTCTTAACATAAGTAGAATGCAGGGCGTCTTCAAGAATTCTCACAAAAAAATTGGGCCTGAGGCGACATAAAAAACTAGGCCCAAAATTATAGGATGAATGATATGATAAAACTAAGATCGTGCTAAAGACAAACTTTAAACTTGAGACCTATACATTATATTAAGATGATTTTCCAACTTCACTAACAAGATTATTATGTTTAGTAAGCAAATATATATGATTAAGACGATTTAAGAACCAATGACCTAAATGAGAACCGAGGAAACCATTTTGGACCACCCATATATCATAGGCAATTGTTTTGTTAAATCACACATTTTCATATAATTTTCTTTTTGCATTTATACATATATATATACGTGTCTAAATAAAAAAAAATAAGTATTGTACATATATGTGTTTGGTCTATAGGTGTAAACGAGTCGAGTCGAGACAGGTCTGAACTCGACTAGACTCAATTTCGGTTCGTCATGCTTTTATGAAGATCGAGTTTGGCTCGGTTCAAGCATGCTATTTTGAGCTCGAGCTCAGCTCAAAAGTAATACCCAAGAGCTTGAGCTCTGCTTGGCTCAAAATAATTTGAGAACAATTTAAAACGAACTAAAAGCTCGACTTGAGTTCGCTTCTATAGCTTAAATGAGCCAAAGCTTAGATTTGGCTCGGCTCACCATTGTTATTAGTTAAAATTAATTACATTTAAATGGACAAAATTGCATACATAGAAAAAATAATAGGAAGTTTGTTTGGGCTCGTTTAGGCTCGCGGACCTATACGAGCTTTGTGTGTAAAGCTCGACTCGGTCTCAATAACTAAACAGGTCATATTTTATGTAAATTAAGGTTCAGCTTATTTGAGTTTTTTTTAACTGGTCCTATTGTGAATGTTCTTGAAGTATTGCATAATACATTAAAATCTTGTGTTCAGAAGAAATATAATATTTTGAATGACATTTTCCCTTTTTATAAAGGTAAAACGAAATCTTATATGCAACAGACCACTATAATTTGGCATCTTAAATAACTGGTGAAAATTATAATTTCTAATTATTTATAGGTCGAGTAAAACAGAAGGAAACAGTTAATGATGAGATCCCCATTGTCGTTATCTGCCATCTCATCCTCCTCTCTAGTCTTTAGATATACCTTTTTTTTTCTTTTTCATTTATGCCCTTTTGTTTAAAAGAAAAGAGCTAAAAGATATTTATTATATTTCTTCAAAGATAGTGCATTCGAATACGTTCACTTATATTCGTATTACTGTAATGTAATAATTATAATTCACAAAAATTTGAGATTCGGGGTTCGTGGTAGGAAAAGCCGTGTTGAAAGCAAAGTTCAAGAAACTTGCCAAACATGAAGTCACTTGTTTGAAGAACCAGCGCCTCTTTGTGTAATTTTGCATTTGATACATTTGAGGGCATGTCCCCCGAAGCAATCAATTTGGTTTTTAGCTCGGGTGCAAAAGGTGGTACAGAGTAACACCCTCCGGTAGCCAAGGACCAAGGCTTTATTTTTAAAATATTAGGTTTTGCAATTTAAAAGGGGTTGCAGTGCAATTTATTGCCCGTTTACTCATTACCCACTTGTAATTTATTATGGTTTTAATGAAATTCAAATAAATCATGTTAAAAAAAATAATCACTACAAATAACAAGAATAAAAAACCTATAATCTAATCCACTAGATAATATTCAACATGTGAACCTTACCGAAATTGTGATGATTAAAGGGGTTGAGAGAAGTCGAATACACAATCAAATTTTAAGTATGACTTCGGAAACATCGTATTATAAATTATCTGTTTTAATTCTGATACATGAAGTGATTATGTTACTCATTACATATTTACTCTCTTTTCAACATGTACATTATATTACTAGCTTATACCCCGGGAGCGTCCCGGATTGAGAAATCTAACTAAAGTAAATAAAATTAGAAGTATCTAAACTATAAAAATGGCATCTATATAACAATTACCTGTTAGAGAACGTCCCGGGTTGAAATATTTTATATGACATAATAAAATATCTAATATGACAACATAATTAATGACTTGACAATATATGATTAATGAATATTATTATTATTATTATTTTAAACAAATCTCTGCCATAAGTTATCATATTCTAATATAAAAAAAGGTAATTGGGTCGGGTATCACCTAATCCCAGGCCCAACCCAAACCCACAATTTTTTTTAAACTAATTCCAAACCTGACACAATACCTGTAGGGTTACAAAAAATAGTCGTTTTTTTTCTCCGTTTTTTATAACACTATGATACCCGTTGGAAAGATAATAAAACGCTCGTTAATTTGGTGTAATTTTTTTCTTTAAAAAATATCGTATATGAAAGATATTAAAATTTAAAAGTTATGAGAGGAAACATGAGAGAGAAAATAATAAAGTTTTAATATTTAAATTTAGTAGATTAGGTATTTAATAGATTATGTTAAATAATATTTAAACCATATTTATTCCTTTTTTTTAATTGGTCTAGAGTTACCACATCACATCCTATGTGGCATCTCTCAAAAGAGAGATTGCATAATATTATGACATGTCATCAAAATGGCTTTGGTTTATTATATGTATAGATGTACAAGTTTTATTTTTTATGTATAAATAGATAAAGTTTGTTTTATAACTGAAATAATTCAAACGTAATGATCTATTAAAAAAAACATGTGAATGTTATAATAAGTTTGTAAATAGAAAAGAAAACAAGGATTGGTTTGGTCGTTAAGCCAAAGTAGGAAGGCGCCCAGGCTGGCTTTTGCTTTTTTTATTTTTTTTATTTAGTCAAAGTTTCGTATATTATGGATTCTGCATCAACCGTTATTTTTCCCATCCTCCTTTCCAACGGTCAATATTTTTCCTTCGTTTTTTATTTTTTTTTTAAATTTTAAATGCTTCATGTAGTTTCATATAAAAGTTAGTTTTTTCGGTAAGTTATATAAAGTCATAAATAGTCAAATGAGCTACTCTTGTCGTTATTGTGTCATTTAAATTGTTCTTGACCGAAAAACAGAAGATGAGATTGAGATTTGGCTCCAAAAAATAACTGAAGTGTAGTTATAAACGTTTTAGTTATTAAAAAAGCTGTTTCGATGCGGATTCAAACTAATTTATATCAATAAATTCACTACTTACGTATTGGCTCAAATTGTATAAGCAATTCTGAACAATAACTATTATATTATTTATGGATATTCGATTACCCGCAAAAATACCCAATACAATACAATACAATATATATATATATATATATATATATATATATATATATATATATATATATATATATATATAGGGGCAGGATCAAATACAAAGTAATACAAACGTGCGGAAAATACGAAGGATCACTTTGTACATGATAATTACGTAATGCCTTCATGAACATAAAAAAACATTACGTAATTATCATGTACAAATATCCTTCGCATCCTTCGCACGTTTCTTTATTTTTGTAGAATAACCGTCCCCTATATATATATATATATATATATATACATTTAGTATATGCGGTTTCTTTGTATTTCTAAAATATCATTTCCTTATATATTTATTATTTCCAAACTTTCCCCAATCCTATTAATTTCTTTCATAGAAGAATTAAACATCAAAACTTTCAAAATTTTAAATTTAACTAAGAAACATAAGACCAATGGTGAAATATAAGAAGCAGCAAAATGAATTTTGGGCTCACACTTATGTGACACACATGACGTTATTAGTTAATTATCTATATCTATCTATCTATCTATCTATCTATATATATATATATATATATATATATATATATATATATAGTAAAGGATTAATCCTACATGTCATACTCTTATGCAATCTTTTATTTGAGATATGCCACATAGAATGTGATATGACAAGTGTAAACCAATTAAAAAAAAAGAAATAAATATGATTTAACCTAATCTTTTATAATCTTTAACCTAATCTATTAAATACCTAATCTTCTAAAATTTAAATATTAAAACTTTATTATTTTTCTCTCATGTTTCCTCCTATAACTTTTAAACGTTAATATCTTTTATATACGAGATTTTTTAAAGAAAAAAATTACACCAAATTAACGAGCGTTTTATTATCTTTCCAACGAGTATTATAGTGCTATATAAAAACGGAGAAAAAAAATGACTATTTTTTGTAACCCGACAGGTATTGTGTCGGGTTTGAGATTAGTTTAAAAAAAGTTGTGGGTTTGGGTCGGGTCTGGGATTAGGTGATACCCGACCCGATTACCTGAAACAACATACCCAAATACCCGAACTATATACCCGATCATATACCCATGAATTTTTTAACGCATCTCATAACCCTTATACTAATGCGTTCGATATTTCAATAATTAACTTTTTTTTTTCTTATTTCATGTTAGTTCTTTTTAGAATGATCGATTACAAACTTTCGAATTCATTTGTAATGGCACTAGATTTATACCCCGGCGCAGAGATTCGTTTTTTTAATATTTGAATATGATAACTTATGGCAGAGATTTGTTTAAAATAATAATAATAATAATAATAATAATAATAATAATAATAATAATAATAATAATAATATATTTTATTATGTCATATTAGATATTTCAACCCGGGACGTTCCCAGGATAAAACTAGTTTATCATATGTGTGTATTACATGATGATTTTTAATAAATTGTGTATATGATTTTAGTACCGGTAAACAAGTTACAAGTATACTATCATTTTTATGTTAGACATCACCTAACTCTAACCTGTATTCAAACCGACATTTAACGTATAACTAATCCATCATATATTTCCCATCCCCCAAACTGTATATTACCCAATCCAACGTTTTTTTGTAGGTGGGATATTAATTTTTTTTTATTCTTTTCCTTAGAGGGTTTAAATTGGTTATATTTCTTAACTGGTTCGGTTATTCTCTTTTATTGGTTTGGTTAATAATCGGTTAATTTTTTTCATTTGTTAGTTATTTTTCCGGTTAACCGATACATCAGTTAAAACCAGTTACTTTCAGTTAATTAACCGAATATTTCCGAACCTTTTTTCATTTTTGGTTATTTTCCTGATTAACAAGTCCATCAGTTAAAAGTTAAAACCAGTTATTTCTAAAAAAATCTCTAACTAGTTACTAATGTACGATTAAAAATAACTACTAATCAGTTACGCCTCGGTCAGTTATTAGCTAGTTTTTTTTTTTTTTTTTTTTTGAATGGTAAGGAATGACTTGCCAACCACCGTGACACCGGACGTTGTGCTTAAAGTCGACTACTCAACCGTAGCCAGCCCCTTGGCTCTTCCAGATACGCGGAAACCCGACATCCACTCGTCCGAAAGCATGAAAATGGAATAATCGCTAAAACCTAGCACCCGCATTCGCTATTCACCTGGATGTCACAAAAAATAATCAGAAGAAGGCTACAAAAACACTAAGTTTTCCCTAACTACTCCACCACTACCTCGTTAATAGGTTATTAAACGGTTACAGTTTTCATTAATAACCAGTTATTTTGTTCAGCACTAGTTACACAACTAGAATACGAATCCATGAAAACGAAAGCGTAAACGGACACAACCCGATAATTTAATACCTCGACGCGTGTTTTTAACACCAGCTGTATCCCAAACCCAAACCTCCTGCTAACCTCACAGCCTGTCACCTTCCCCTTCCCTCACCCCCTCACCCCTATATAAAACCCACCACCCCTCCAATCCTAACCTTCACACAAAAAAAACCAAACCCATGGATCGGATCAAAGGCCCATGGAGCCCCGAAGAAGACAACATGCTCCAACAACTCGTTGAAAAACACGGTCCTAGGAATTGGTCTCTTGTCAGCAGAAACATCCCCGGTCGGTCCGGTAAATCTTGTCGGTTACGTTGGTGCAACCAGCTGTCACCACAAGTGGAGCACCGGGCTTTTACACAAGAAGAAGATGATATTATTATTCGGGCACATGACCGGTTTGGTAATAAATGGGCTACTATTGCCCGGTTATTATCCGGTCGGACCGATAACGCTATAAAAAACCATTGGAACAGTACTTTAAAAAGAAAGTGTTGTTCCATGACTAATGAAGAGTTTAATGAGTTTACTATTCAACAGCCTTTGTTGAAACGATCCGTTAGTACCGGGTCGGGTTGTTTACCCGGGTCGGGTTATTGTTTGGATTTGAACACGGGTAGTTTGTCAACGTCGGGGTCTGACGTTAGCGAGTCGGTTGATGATCCGCTGACGTCACTGACGTTATCGCTCCCTGGAGCGGGACAGGGAGCGGATAACTGTGACACGTCATCGGGTGCACAGGGCCCGCCTGTCCCGAACCTGGCTTCGGGACAGGCGGTGTTTAATGAGGAGTTTTTGAAGGTGATGCAAGAGATGATTAAGATGGAGGTGAGGAATTATATGAACGGTGGTAGTGATGGGTTAGATTAGTATTATTATTATTATTTGTTGTTGTATGTAGGTTTAAGTTAAATTTATTGGTGGCTGATGATGAGCAAAAGATGATGGGATGGAAAATGTGATTTGTTAATGGATAGATATGGCCATATGGGTCCTGTGTAAAATTGGCCAACAAAAAAAAAAGAAAAAAAAAAGAAATAATTTGTACAGTGAAGGAAGGGGATTAAATTGGTGTTCTAAATTTTTAAAAGTATGTGGCTGTTGAAGAATAAAGAATACGCATGATCATCGTGCTTAATATGTTGTTGTTATGGCTTGGTTTTGAATATGATTATGGGTTAGGTTGGTCGGTCGGTCGGTTATTAACGAAGTTTGATGAGAATTGTGGTCTAATTTGGTGGGCGTTTGCAGGAAAGTTGATATCATTAGATGGATTATTTGATCATTGCATTATTTGAATCCTTAATAGATTTGGAAGGTTTAACTTAAATTAATGGTCAAAGATGTGTCCTTAGCTTTCTCTTGTCATTTGTCAATATGCCAACATTAGGCTCTGGTTGTTTTCAGTTGCACCATTGTAACCGAACTCCTACCTGACTCGCAACGTAGAGGGAGAGGGGTTAAGCTGTTAGGTCAAATAGATTGGCCACAAGACAACAATACGCATACGGGGGGTTAAGCTGTTAGGTCAAATAGATTGGTCACAAGACAACAATACGCATACCCGTATGCAACTCGAGATATGTGATTGATAAAATGTAGTTCTTGCAAGTGTACTAGAAAAAAAAACATTCGTACTGTTTCTAGATAATAATAACATTTTCGTTCACAATGTCTAAAATGTGGGTTTTTTGATAACTAACTAACTAACGTAATACATTGTATTTTGTTTAAGGTAACATTTTTTTAATGAAATAATCTACAAGATTGATGAATTGTCGTTTTCATTAAACGTTGTCCTTCGGATCTAAATACAAACTTATCCACGTATCCCAATCATTACATATTAAACTAAATAAATAAAGATTAACATTAACCATGTCAAACATGAACATCTGCATGACACTAATAATATTTAAAAAAACAAGAAAAGCTGTTAGTTGAGAAGTTGAAAGCAGACACAAATCATAGTGCAGTTGAAAACCCACAAGGATCTTCTTATAGTCAAAGTGTACAGATTTTAATGCATCATGTACAATCATTATAACAAAACTATCACTTCACCTTTCCGTCTTTCCATACCCTCCTCACCCGTATTTTTCAGATCACCAAATAAAGTGTTTTCCAACTTTTTAGTACCACCATCAAAAATGCAAATAAAATCTTTTACAATATCACCTAAATGCATAATCGGTTTTCTTGTCGTCTAGTGACACTGGTGATTGCCCCTCGCAAATATGGTGCGAGTTTAAATACCTACAGGTGCGGGTTGATTAGATGATATACTTAAGAGTAAAAAATTGTTAGTTAAAAAAAAATTATTCATGAAAATAAAGGAAATAAGATACTTTAAGCACAAAGGTATACAAAAGAAAAAGAGTTTACAATCTTCAAAAGCCAAAATGTTACAACTTTAAGTTGTGACAAAGGGACAACAATATATGGAAGGTTATATGTCTTCATCATGACTATCTACCATCTTGTGATTTCAGCTTCCAACTAACTAACTAACTGCTTTCTTTTCATTAATAGGAAAACAAAACCTCCCTTTGACTTTCAAATATATAAATAAATAGAATTAAACATTAAAAAAAAAGTGGACGACAGTGAGAGACGCGATGATTTAAGTTTTATTTATTTCAATTGTTGTTGAATAAGACATTTGTTGAGCATAATTTACATGAAAGAGGTGTACCTAAATCTAATGTGGTTGCGGTCTTAAGAGGGTGCGGCCTGGATTGTAGGGGTGTTTTTGGTGACAGAAGTGAGCAGAGACTTGAATTTGTTGAATATTTGTAGAACATCTGCCCTCCATGACCATGATGGTTCTTCAAGAGCACGAATAGAATTCAGACAAACGACAAGAGTCCCTCCTTCATGTAGAAGAACCTGCAAATTTAACATTGTGTTTTTATAATATGCAATCGAAAGTAAGTATGTTTTATGTAAAATTTGCAAGTCGTTTCATACCGTAAGCCACAAAGGGAGAAATCCCATAACTGAAGTAAGGGAGGCCAGCATAATGCTACATAAGGCAAGCGCAACATTCAATTTCACCTGTCAGAAAAAAAGGAATTAACGAAAATATATAAAAAGATTTAAAAAAGTACAATAAAACTAAAAACCCAATGATATTAATAAAAGGTACCAGGGTGGTGGTTTGGCGAGATTTGGCGATACAAAAAGGAACACCAGAAATATTATCTTGAAGTAGTAATATATCTGCAACGGCTATGGCAGTAGCACTAGCGCGTTGAGCTAGTACAACACCAACTGTAGCAGCAGCAAGTGCTGGTGCATCATTAATACCATCACCAACCATCACCAGACCTCTTCCTGTAACGTGACCAAAAATATATATTTTAATACAAAGGCTGGTATTTTGAGGAAGTAATAAAATGGAAGGAGACCTGTATTTCTAGGGATGTTGGTGACATGATTGAGTTTATCCTCGGGCTTTAAGCTGCAATGAATTTCATCAATGCCAACTGCATTACCAACCCTTCGTGCACTAAGCTCATGGTCACCAGTTAACATCATTACATGGAGCTTTGCTTGTTCTTTTAATTCTAAGATGACATCTTTTGTCCCAATTCGAGGTTTATCCTCGAAGTGAAATAGAGTTACCTGCATGTTGATTGTTGAATTACACAAATAGTTTGTTATCTATTCAAATTTATAATGAAAGATGTAAAACTAAAACAAAAAACCCATATGAACCAAGAAAGTGTGACCTTTTTGTTGTTGACAGAGAGTGCAGCACGGACCAAGTCAGTTCCATACGAAGACTTGATTACTGCATCCTTGATCTGTTGTGATTCAGATGTAGAGTTAAATTGTGATGTGATGTATTCAACGGATCCAAGTGACGCCTTTAATTCTTGGCGCCCTCCAAAGCCTGGCTATAACCAAACAAAACATAGAAAATAATTATAAAGGAAAAACTGATGAAAGAAATAATACTAAATATTCAGTTTTGACTCTACCTGATTGCTAGATAGTGTAGCATAAAGACCTCTACCGGGGAGATTCTCAAAGCTTTCAACATAAACAGCAGGAAGCTCATTTTCTTGACTATGATTTATAACCGCTCTACAATATATTAAAAAGTTGTTGACATGTTATGATCTATGAAAAGATATATGACAACAATAATAGCATTAATACCTTCCGATCGGGTGGGTGGTGCCTTTTTCCATAGCAGCAGCAACAGCAAGGGCTTCTTTCTCACAGGTCGGAACACAACAAGAAGCAGTAGCTTCATGTCCATGTATGGGCTCAATTGCTTTGCACATAAACTCCCCTGTTGTCAATGTCCCGGTCTTATCAAATGCAACGGTGTGGCAGGAAGCTAGAGAGTCAAAAACATGTCCTCCCTTCAGCAATATTCCCTATACACAAATCAGATTTCTCAAACCTCGAACAGAAGTACAGGTGGCAAGATGGGCAGGATTCATGTCGAAACAGGTCATTTTAGTACCAGCCGTCCAGCTGAAATGCATATAAAAGTGGTACCTTTTTGGCACAGGCACTGATTGCAGTAGCATAAGCCAAGGGAGCCACAGCCAAAGCACATGGTGAAGCTGCAACCATGAGCCCTAAAGCTCTGTAAAATGAACCCCTGCAAGCTACACAACTACATAGGTTTAAACAAAGGGCACACTAAATGATTTCACATATAAATAGGAAATAACGGTGAAGGATTCATTTCGGATAAAATAAATAGGACATCACATTACCTGGAGTACTGAAGAATGGCCACTTGAAAAGAACGGGGCCAATGAGGGCGACGGCAACTGATAGAATGATAACGGCCTTACTGTAATTCTCGCCAAACTGATCCAACCACCTTTGTAGCTTCGGTTTCCTTTGTTGAGCTTCTTCTGTCAGCTGCACTATCTTATTCAGCATAGAGTCTTTCCACGTCTTCTTTGCCTGTTACATATCATTCCTAGTTAAGATTATTGTCTAACGACGGCCCCACAATTCATACAAACACAGAGAGATGAAAAAAAATCCCGCAACAAAGATTTGAGAATAGTTGAGAAACAAATACCTTGAGAATCATCATACCATCTATATTCCTCGCACCACCAGGAATGCTGTCACCAACATCTCTGTCTACTGGTTTCACTTCACCAGTCAAGTGCTCAATTGTAATTGTTGATCTACCTTTGAAAACTTCGCAATCTACAGGAACCGACTGACCAATATACCAACAAAAATTATTGCAATTGAATACACCCTAACTGCTTTTTCCACCGCCCAACACATAAAACGAACCAAATTTAAGCAACTTCGTAGACGTACCTCTCCAGCTTTGACTAAGATAAATGATCCAACTTCTAACTCATTAACTGGGACCTCATGGTAATTCAAATCAGAAAAGTGTAGTAACTTTTGGTTGTTAACGTCAAGCACAAGGGCGAACTCTGGATAGTTTTCTTTCAACTCCTTGACATCAACCTTTGACTGGCTGGTGAAATACTCTTCGGCTGCAGTTTTTTTCTTTTCATATGTTAGCCAAATAACAAACGTATTCCATCAGGGGGAAAAACAATACCGAAGTGCGTACCGATATGAGCCAAATTGAACATTGCTAGAAGCAAGCCTCCTTCAAGTGAGTTCCCCATAAATGCAGATGCAAATGCTGCAAGGGCCATTAATACATGAATATTAACTTTCCCACCAGCAATATCTAACAGCGCATCATACGACGCCGACACCTGAGATGAGGAACATAGAAAACCTTAAGCAGTTAAAATGGAGTGGAAAACCTTCCACAAACACATGACTTTAGAGAGAGAGAGAGAGAGAGAGAGAGAGAGAGAGAGAGAGAGAGAGAGAGAGAGAGAGAGAGAGCAAGAATGGAAGAATTAAAGAAATCCTATCTGTTTAAAGGGTTCGACTTCTAGCCAACATAAGTTAGTTTTCAAATGGCAATCAAACAAAAAGAAGAAACTACAAAAACAGTTCCTCAACTATAACATATACACAACTTGTATCATTACACCCCTCGTTGTAACGGAAGACTTGACTAATTGCCTAATAACACATGTATCATCACTTCACAGCCCTCTAGTCCGTACCGTATTTTCTGCTTATTGTAATTTATGTAATCCGTTATCGCTTAACGTGACGCTATTCAAACAACTGAATTGCATATTATGCAACTTCAACCATACACGCTTTCTCACTAAATGGAAATTAGCGATGCTAAGGACTTAATACCCCAATCAGAAAGACGCGATTGCCATTTTTAAAACAAGTCATGTAAGCCTCTTTGTCCCTCCCGGTTTGGCAGCAGAAATTTTTCTTTCCTCCCCCTATTAGTCAAGCATGATCTTTTCAAAACAATCAGTTCACTTCAGCAGGATACAGTGTACAGCGCTTTGCTGCTTAATAGCCTTTGATCGTAATTCGCTTTGCAAAGCTCCGTTTTCCATTCTGTTTTAATTCTACAAGTAGGGTTCTGGGAACTAATTTATACCATTTATCGATTCATAGAACACTTAATGATTCAAATTGTAACTGAAATTTAATAAAATATGCAATCGAGATTCGAGAATAGAACCCTAACCCTAAGACTAACATAAGTAAAAAAGATTTAATACCCCAACAAGAGGGAAAGCAACAAGAGCTAGAAGATGCTGAAGAGGCTTAACAGAAGGCTTGGGAAGCAAGTAAGGGCAAGCAGCAGCAGCTATGAATAAGACAGTAGAAACACAACAGAGCTCCAAATGTTCCCTCAAGTAATCCGCAGCCTCACTCCACTTTATTCCTTTAGCAAATTCAGCAAACGCCACTTGTAATTTCGTAAGCTTACCATCATGATGATGATGTCCATGATGATGATGATCATGATGATGATTATGACTATGATGATGGTGATGATGGTTGGTGGTGTTGGAATGACAGGTAATGGGAAAAATGCGGGTAGGTAAGGGTTTAGGGAGGGAATTGAAGGGAAATATTGGGGATTTGTGAAGAAGAGGGTGATGGAGTGAGTTGACTCGGAGTATACGTGTAGTGGGTGGAGAGAGAGTGAAAGAAGAAGGTAGACGAAGAGGAGTCATGGTTGACGCCATTGATGAAAGGGTTGTTATTGGGGATCCAGTTATAGAACCATAGCAGAAAAGCAGCATGACCCACACTCTTTTGTTTTTTGGTGTTTCTCTCTTGCAACAAGTATAATGGCCACACGCCTTAGCCTCATATCCACCACATTATGTCCACATTTTTTTATATTTCTTATATTGCTATTAAATTCTAAATAACTCATTATATATTAATTACAGTGACACTAATTAGTTATTAGTGATTGGCTGTTGTATATTGTAATTCCCTTTTTACTCTTTATCATATTCACTTAATACACAACCGATTGCCAAAGGCATTATAGCCTATCGACATCTTAGTGGATAAGACTTGGAAACTATAAGGCCTTGGGTTCGAATCTCACAAGAGGGTTTTCTCATGATTATGAGTTTTCTCCTGAATTGAAGACTTGATGGTGGAATATGATCGCGTGGTAACACTGGTGATACGATGATACTCTAGTGGTCCGTGAGTGATTCCAATTGGCCGTTCGAAAAAAAATACACAACTGATTATATGGTATCTAATTTAAGAACCTCGAAAACAATTAAATATAGTTAGGGTAGATCCATATATTGTCGTTGCGACAACTAACCTTTCGTCCATCACACGACACCCATTCTTGCCTAGTTCTGTTGCCAACTATCTAAATGATTTTTCAATAAATTGTTATTACCATAAAAAGTAGTGTCACAATGTTTACTAATCACAGACAGTCTTACTGGATATCTAGATAAATCAACTTAATGTTCATTATAGTATTACAGATTTACCGGCTATATACACCAACAATAATATAAGTCGTTCTTCTTAGAGTCAATACCAATTATTTAAAAGTAGATATTGTATCCAACAATGCACATTCTTGTGCTTCATATCTCTACCATTTATAAGCTTTGATTTGTCATGTTTAGTTAGTAACTACACGAGATCTCTATATTGGCCTTCGAATTTGTGAACTTTACAAGTTTGACATCCATAAAGATGAATCTACACAAGACTCACTCAACTAGACATAACAATATGTTTGTCTTAACCACAATTTGTGTATTTGTCAAAGAAAAAGATCTAGCTACGCTAATAGTGGGGTTTATACGATGTTGGACCCAAACTAAGTTTATATGTCCAAGTGTCTACTAACTTAATTAAGGAGTTTTTGGTTTAGGGTCGGATCAAGCTGAACTCAGTCTAATTAATATCAATGAGCTATAAAGACAAAAAAAAAAATTGCATCATAGTTGTATCCTCCATTTACATGTGGTCATCACAAGCAACTCCATTTTCTCTTGCTTCAAATATGAAGAAATCCGCAAACAATTATCAAAGTGTATTTGGTTTAGCGGTATCCAGGGGTGTAAAACGTGCTCCTCCCCAAAAGGTAATTTTATGTCTTAACGAATCACACGTAGAGAAAAAAAAAAAGAGAACCTAAAAACCATTTAGTCTACCAAAAACGACAAAAAGTTAAAAAGACATTCAGCTAAGTTTTTTTCAAAAAAAAAAAAAAAAAAAAAATCCACCCAATAAGGTTTGATAACTCGAATACATGAGACTAAACATAATAACCTTATATCTGCTTTTTTGTATAGGAGTTAGCTTTTGACACTCGGGGAACCTCTGTCAATCTCAACTCACCGTCATCATCAATAGCTAACTTCAGTAATACTATATCATGTATAATCATACTGGGCTTTCAATAGTCATTATAAAATATATAAATAAATAATAATAATAATAATAATAATAACCGACGATCTCATTACCTTGTATCTATGCAACATGGACCAAGTTTGTGAGCGAGATGAGGATATGTTTAGCAACACCCGATAAAAGTTGGCCGAGATAGAGCTTCAATGCTAAACAACAGTTATATTACCTAAGAAACGGTTATTGGCATGATTTTTTTCTTAAAGATTTAACCAAACAAGCAAACAAACAAGGTTGAATAATTTCCAGTACCATAAACAGAATTGTGCTACAAATTTAAAAATCATATTGCTGATGGGAATATGAATTCTACAACACTTCCGTCTATTTGAACCAACATCGATTGTACATAGGCTCGACTAAACGTCTACTATTTTTAGGAGCCCACAAAGAGGTTCAATGTTAATGAAAAAAAAAGGAAAAGAATGAAGTTATGTTACAACAAAGCTGACATGGCAGATTGTCAATACTACCATATCTGCAGGTGGTTAAAAATGATAACACCTAATGTTACATCACAAGGTGGAGAAGAAGAAGAATAACTCTACTCCTGACTCATTTTGCCCCTCACTGCTGAGCTGTCAGAATCCTTCGACCCATCATAAGAAGAAATGAAGAAGGATGTTTGATTCTTTTGCATAAACCTAAAACAACGCGATATAGCAGTCAGCTTGTGTTAACGTGTATATATGATACGCAGTAAGAAAATGTGTTCGTTATAAGAAAAAAAGGCTGTACTTGAGAAAGTCGAGAAATTTTTGCTGCAAGCGCATGGCCAGGTCCTCTTCTATGTTAACATATGGCAATAGCTCGGGTAATTTAACTGTAAATATGAAAACCGTGTTAAAATGATCAGACAAAACAATAAGCAAGAAACCATGACGCGTCAACACTAACAAAGAAGCGTATACCGAAGAGACGCAGAAGATGTTCAGCCCCGTATACGGTTGAAGGAGAAACATTATCTGTAACGAATTCTTGAAATTGTTTACGCTCCTTATTGTACAAAAGAATAACTGGTAAGGCTCTGTCAAAATAACACCTTAATCCCTTTAATATCTCTCCAACTGCATCTGTCATCCTGCATTCATGCCAATAATATCAATAACAAACACTTTCTTTTCAAGAAATGGCTGCAAATTAGTAGACTTTACATTTTACAATTCTTAACTTACATGCCATCCTTCTTTGACCTGTATTCAAGGTACTTTGCCAATATGTCATCAACATTTGGAGAGCGAGGAAGTTTAACAAGCTGAAAAAAAAAAATTAAAAATTATTTTTTTTGGAAAACAGTTGAAGAAAGAACAGAGTCATGCATACCTTATCTTGATGATTAACAAATTCCCAATCATCCACAAGTTGCTTTTTTAAAGTTGATGGAATTTGAATCTTCACTGGCTTTTCAACAGACGCATTTGCTTTCTGACACAATTATAACTATCAGTCAGCATATAGCACAAGACTATACAAGATATATAAATTTTACCTCTGTACTCGAATCACTCTTTCTTTTCTTCCCTTTTGCCCCTGAAGTAACACACAAATTTTCAAAATACAAATATAAAGCACTTGCAAACAATTATCACAAGTAAATAAACTGAGATATATACGACGATACAGTCGAGTTCAAAAGACATACCACTACTCTTGACGTCCTCTTTTTCCACTTTTACATCTGAGTAGAGCATAATTTTCATTGTTATTCACAGAAAAGAAAAAAACAGAGTTTGTCGATTAAAAAAGAATTAACCGGTATGAGCTTGTATATCAAATTGAGTGGTTATAAGAGAGGAAATACCATTTAGTATTTTTGGCTTAGCTTGAGTTCGTCCAGATTTAGTGTTCTTGTCGACGCCCTGTTTTTTGTCAAGGGCTTGCTGCTTCTGAATGTTCTCATCAGTATATTTCATCAGACGGTCAACACCAACCCATTCATCCCAACTGTAATCAAACAATAATAAAGCTTCGCAACCATTTTATGCATTTTTTGGATAAAAACTAGACTTCGTTTGATAGTAATTAATTTATTTTGGTAGTTTTAGTCTTGTCACTTTGATTACCACAAAACTTCCACTAAAATAGTTGTATATTCTTAACAAGCTTATTTAATGTGCCGGATTCATCTTTTACTCATAAGAGAACCTAAAAGAGACATAATGTATGCATGGTTACCTGTATGGTATACGCCAAACACCTGCTTCATAAGCCCAAAATAAATTTTGTACATACACAAATGAAAAGTATATAATATAACAAACCACTTTCAAGTTTCAACCATAACTTACTAAGAGAAATTACAGTTAGAATATATACTTTTATATGACAGATCCAACAATGTAAAAAAGCTATATAAGGATAAAGTACACCGAAGGATAATAGAAGATATTCAGTACCTATACATAGTCTTGCTTGTGCTTAGATTAGCCGATTAGAATAGAAATCTAGAATAGTAATTAGATATTTAGATACCAACTGGGATTGGTCTCCCATGTTTATATATTTACTTGTTTAGAACAATAATCAATATCAATAATAGCAGTATAGCACATAATATTCTTTTTTTTTTTCAAGTTTCAAAACTATACAAGGTGGGGAATAAAAACATTCAGACTCCCATGAGAAGAGATTAATAAGCACCATAATGTAGAAGCTTAAACTTACAAAACTAATAGCATGTGGTCATTGTGGTGCTTGTACGATACTACGATCTAGTTGTAGACATAAAACAAAGAAATTAAATTAAATAAACTGAAGATGCTAGGATTAGGATAATACATTGTACAAACATCACGTCCATTCCCACCGTATTCTTATATCAGACTATGCTATAACACCATAAGGAGGATTATTGACCACCCAAGGTCATATAGTTAAGGTTCCGCCACCTACGTTGAAAACCTAATTTTTTGCTGCATTAAACAACTAAATCTAAAAAAGAACCATCTGAATCTTGATTTTACTCGAAGATCTTAATCTATTCTACCAAACTTAAATCAAACTTTAACACACGTTCCACCATAAAAATGTGCGGTTTCCTAGCTGACCTTTCCTGGGTCCATATATAATTCATATTCAAAAGCATATAATAAGTATCAAAAGATCATACGAACGCTAATCACAAGCTTTCATTTGTATACCCAACAACTTTGTGTATAAATCTATATGACTCGAACAGTGACCTTTCAAACACAAAGTAACTTTACCAGTTGCAAGTCAAAAGATAATGCAGGATTTGGCATTGAAATACAGATAGGAGTGAGGCCATGGAAAAAAACTTACTTTTTATTCCAACCCTGCAAAACAGAAAGAAAATAGCCTATCACTTACTGTTGCCTTACGATAACCGCCACTTTATCACACTTTGTAAAACTAAAATATGTGCATCTAACATCATTGTAAAGCTACAATTAAAGAGGAAATGCAACCTTGTGGGACAATAAAGCAAATAAAAAAGGCAGTGTAAAACTTACAAGGTAATGAACGAAGTATTTCCACTCATTCTTTCGTATCTCCGCCTTTTGAACCTTCAAAGTCAAGGGAGAAGACAAAGCATAGAAACAATACTATAAGTACTTGTATCATTCTACTGTAGTCATAAAGAGTCAAACGTAAGGAATGATATAGACATGATTAAGCTATAAAGAGAGCCGAAACGGCTAAACCTTCAGTACATATAGCACAATAGAACTAACAGAAAGTCATTTATCAAACAATTGCCAAGAGTAAACACTTGACGGGCATATCGATCAAATCATCGTGCCCCATTACTATTAATTCCTTGCAGGCTTTTATAATATCAATATTACATTATAGACCTAAATTATCCGCAGTGCCTCTAGGAAACGCGGCATCCTAATTCACTTTTTTCCTACTTAAACGTTGACTCGCTAACCATGTATCACACTCTAGTACAACACAAAAAATGCTAAATGCGATGAAACAAGCACCATAATAACAAAGTTCAATCCAAATTAATACTGCAAACACTCAACAAATTTCAAATCTGTATCAACTTATAAAAAGATAACCACTTTTTGTCACAAGAACCATAATATCATAACATCATCCTACCAAATACAGTAAAAAAAAAAAAATTTAAAAACTGTACTTATTCCTAACTTCCTATTTATCCAAATACATTAAACTTTCCTCAAAGACAAAAAACTCTAAAAACTGCACCACTTTTTCTACTTTATAAATTAAAAACCCTAATACCAATTTTTATTTTTTTATTTTTAAAAAGCACATTACTTTAACCTAACCCATCAATCTTTTTTATTCCAATTTCGCATTGCAAAATTACAAACCCTAGAATACAATTTCATCCCAACAAACACTTTTTTTGTTGTTTAATTTCCCCTGTTCAAAGCCCAAATTGGGTGTCATTAAAGATTCAAACTTGAATTGAAAGAAGTGCGAAAAAAATGGGTATTTTGATGGAAGGTTTATTATTATTTATAGAATAATGAAAAGGGTATGGAAGTGAGAGAGAGAGAGAGAGAAATACCTTGGCTTCGTAGATACGAGGGCCGTGATAAGCGAGGACCTTCTCGCCGTCGGAGTAGAGGACGGAATCGGAATCTTGACGGCGGCGATTGGCGGTGGATTTGTCGCCGTCGGTGGCGGAATCGTCTTTGGAACTACCCATGTTTATTTTTTTCTGAATGTTTTGATGGATTTCAGTTTCACCCGCCTCTTTTTTGAGTGTCTGGTTTTTCTTTCTTTTAATAAGTTTTTTTTTTAATTTTTTTTATTTTGTCTAGGATAAGAGCATATCAATTTGATTTGGTTCGGTTCGGTTTAGTTCAGTTTGATTGGTTGGGCTAGTTAAACGATTTAGATGTGCTTAGTACTGGTATCAAAAGTATTAGTAATGAAAATGTAAAGAACGGGTATCGGTACTGAAAATGATCGGCACGATACGATACTGGTATTTAAAGGTTAAATCGGCAAAATACCGGTACCAAAAACGTCAAAAAGTTGGTGCATAATTGGTACTGAGAAATATTCAGTAAGGAAAATTCGGTAAATGTGTATATTTGAAATTGAAATACAATAAATTAGATAATAAAGGTAAATTGTATGATTAGGTTTACACGATTTCTTTTAACTTGACCAAACTGGTAAATTTCACTTTTTCATGTTGTAAATTGTAGACAAAACCGTATAAATCTTCAATTAGTTGAACCGTTGATTTGCTCGGATTCAAATTGTTAAGTCGTTTTCAATAATTAAGACCAATAATTTAAAGATGGATATGTGATGCTAAATAATCAATTGTAATAAGATGCATGATAAGAGTTGGAGAGGTAAGTTTTGGATGCATTATGTTGCTTGTCGTTGTTTTAGAGATGATAAGTATAAACAGAAAACTAATTTTAACAAATAAAATTATTAAGGTGACATCGTTTTAAAACAATAGAGATCTTGCCAAAAATTGAAGTCTTTGTAAATCAAATTAAGAAAATAGTAGTTTTTAATCTATTAATCTATTATCTATCTATTAATCTATTATCTATTATCTATTAATCTATTATCTATTAATCTATTATCTATTATTAATATATATAAAAGAATTGAACATTGCTGACGTGGCGTGCAATGGTGCTTTCAACCTCTCCATGAAACTGCCACGTGGCATCATAATTGAAATATTTTAGTGTTTTTGAATTATTTCCCTTTTTAATTAAATTGAGTTATTTTAGGAAAAAAGAATTTAAAAATAAATTTAAAATTTTCTCTCTCATGTTTCCTCCCATAATTTTTAAACGTTTATATCTTTTATATACGAGATTTTTTAAAGAAAAAAATTACACCAAATTAACGAGCGTTTTATTATCTTTCCAACGAGTACCATAGTGCTATATAAAGAACGAAGAAAAAATCGACTATTTTTTGTGGGGTTTCGTTCATACAGGAAAAAAACACACAAAGTGTTCATGTTATTCATTAATCATGTTTTTTTTCTTTTAAACTAGGTTCTTAACTACGATGTTGAAAATCAGCCCAATCGCCATGTTATCATTAGAATTTTACTAGGTATACTTCATCAAGAGAAGCTATGAGAAAAATTAGCGCAACACTGCAACACATGGTGTCACCTTATAGCAAGGTTATTTTTTTATTTATTTAATTACAAGAGTATTAATTATTACTATTAGTATTATTAGAATGGTTATATTTTTCAACCCCGGGACGCTCCCAAGAAGAATTGATAGTTGTTGTCGTGGCGTTCAATGGTGGCCACAACCATCTCTTGATTATGCCACGTGGCATAATGAAATGCAATGATTACAACTTCCAACTTAAGTGTTTGTTTAGTTGATTAGGTTAGGAATTATAAGAGCCATTCTTATGTGAGAAATTAGAGAGATGTGATGAGTTTTTGAATAGTTGCAGCTTACATAAGTGATTCTTTACATGATTACTGATTAGGTTTTAGATTAGGGAATATGAGTTATTACTGATTAGAATAATATGAACATGCAATGATTGAGAGATTTTGTGGTTAGTTAACTTGGGCCATTTGCAATAGGTTATGACGTAAAATTAGATTTTTCAACCCCGGGACCCTCCCGGGGTAATCAGCTAGTAAGGAATATAGGAAAACTTGAATAATAACACAGGTAATAACACATCGTCAATATTTTTAAATCGGGTCGGATCAAATCACACAATAAAAATCGATGTCATAATAAAAGTACAATATCATTGAGATAAGACACAATATAAATACAAGATCATTTAAAATATATTAAAAATTTACATTTATAGTTGCTCCCTACGCGTTTTCATGTTTTGAAAACAAATCATAAAGTCTTCAACCTCATAATAATGATGATTAGTGATGTTCGTCTTTCTACTCTATATTTTGGGTCAACAATGGTGTTGCTAAAACTTTTTCTATTACACGTTGCATATAATATCAAAATTTGAATGGTGTCAGCTGACACTATTGTCGTGTATGTAGCTCCGCCACTCTATGTTGTACTAGAATCAAATTAAGTTTTGTGCGTACGATAAAAGTAAATAATGTATTGAAATCTTTTCTCAGGTTCACTATAAACCAACCTTATCTATGCTATACTATATATTATACTAGCTTTTATTCCGGGAGTGTCCCGGGGTTGAAAAATATAACCATTCTAATAATACTAATACTAATACTAATAGTAATAATTATTACTCTTGTAATTAAATAAATAAAAAAATAACCTTGCTATAAGGTGACACCATGTGTTGCAGTGTTGCACGATTCTTTCTCTTAGCTTCTCTTGATGAAGTATACCTATCCATCTTAAGAAGAGTAAAATTCAAATGATAGCATGGCGATTGGGCTGAATTTCAACATCGTAGATAAGAACCTGGTTTAAAAGAAAAAAACATGATTAATGAATAACCTGAACACTTTGTGTTTTTTTTCTTGTATGAACAAAACCTCACAAAAAATAGTCGTTTTTTTCTTCGTTTTTTATATAGCACTATGGTACTCGTTGGAAAGATAATAAAACGCTCGTTAATTTGGTGTAATTTTTTTATTTAAAAAATCTCGAATATAAATGATATTAACGTTTAAAAATCATGGGAGGAAACATAAGAAAGAAAAATTTTAATTTGTTTTTAAATTCTTTTTTCCTAAAATAACTCAATTTAATTTTAGTAATTGAGAATGTAGAGATAGAGAGATAAATTTAGGGTTTTATGTTTATCTTGTTTTTAATTAAAAAAGGAAATAATTCAAAAACACTAAAATTATTCAATTATAATGCCACGTGGCAGTTTCATGAAGAGGTTGAAGGCACCATTGCACGCCACGTCAGCAATGTTCAATTCTTTTATATATATTAATAGATTAATAGATTATCATAATATAATAAGAAACAAGAAGTTAATATTTTATCAAAACACGTGATTATAAATGTTTGTGTTTCACATTACAACATTCGAGCAGTATTCCTCTGGTTATTGATAAATCAAATGCAAATGAAAATAACTATAAGTTTATATTGACTAATAAATAAAGACAATTATAACCTATAGACACCGATAAACAAAGACAACTATAACCATAGACATAAGTACATGAGAACAATCACCTCTTTTACTTATTTTGTTTTTGTTTTCCTCCATTTTCGATAGTGTTAGGTTGTTCTTTTTAAGGAGAGGGGTTTGCCTAGATCCCACACTCTTCTGCTGTAACTTTACTATAGGAGGGATGTACTAAAAGAGCCAGTATTAGAGGTGGGCAAGCCGCATCCCGGGCCCAGACACATTTTTCAGGAGGGCCAAATTTTTTTAATACATACATACATACATACATGTATGTGTATGTTTGAAAATATGAAAACAAAAAATTTATTAGGCCTCTATAAATATTTAGAAGATTAAGAATTAATGTGCTATTTTGATCCATCTTTAACCTTTTAACTTATTTTGGGCCCAATAAGTATAACTCACTTATCCATAATTGGTAATCAATTATATATACTATTAATTTACAAACTAAATGAATAGTAAACTAAATATTATTTTATTCATATTATTTTATTTAAAAACTTTATTATATTATATACTATTAATACAAATAATATAATATTATGTAATTTCATTATTGTTTTATTCAAATTATTTTATTTAAAAACTTTATTATATTATATACTATTGATATAAATAACATAATATTATGTAATTTCGTTACAAATTTCATGTGTTACCTTATGTGTAGATTTCTTTATTTTTTTAACGTTTACAATCAAAATGGAATCTCGATTGTATAATTCATTGATTGATCAACACCTCATCTAAATCTCGATTGTAAAACGCGCAACGCGCGTGATTTTATACAACTAGTTAAATCATTAATCCAAAACATTAAAAAAAGGAGAAGAAGAAGACGACGACGACTTAGAATACTTAGAATTGAGTAATTGTTAATGGTTTCAAATTTTGATTTGATTTTTAGACATTATGCCTCATAAATAAACATCCATTGCTCAAACAATTTGCTACCAATAATTCTAGGAGAGCTTCCATGAATCATCGGTTAGCGTCTTTTAAGGTTTGAAATTTGTATACTATATTTTTGTTGTGTTTATTGCTATAACGTAATCACCATCTAAACAATTACTTTATATAATACGTTAGGTGTAACAACCCGACCAGGAGGGGGCTAGACGTTACGACAGTTTGATAACAGACTTGCACAACGAAAGCAACGATAATTAATATTCAAATGTTATACAATTTCTAATCAAAAAATGTAAATACGTAACTTAAATAATTAGCCTAATATCGGTGCAAGGACGAAGCGCGGCGGTCGTCGAAACAGTTGATAAAGTGCGATCCGCTAGTCGATCCAAGTCTCAATCCATGCTTAGCTCTAGATGCTCTAAACCGTTACGCTAGCATCATGAATCTTCTACCATAACAAGCTCTAATCCGCACAAGCAAGTAAATACCTTGTCTTCAAGATTATCCTAATGCAGTACCTGAACACATGCTTAAAAGAGTTTGGGTCAGCAATTACGCTGGTGAGTCCGTGTAAGTAGTTAAGTAAGTCCAAAACAGTTTAATAGTTCAAAAACAAGTTTACACAGTTCTAAACATGGTGATGTACAAGTATCACACCTCAATCCTAACACTGAATCCATCTACTCCCATTATGGATTCCCCACGGCAAAATATATGCCGCAACGGTCCGCAGACCTCAGTGGAGGGTTTTCCGGGCTTCCGGATCCACTGTGCGTGGGGGATTCCCCAAGTAGTACTACCCATATATTAAGTGGCCCAACTCCCTTGGGTTAATGAGTGTGCATCTGGTTTCGGGAGCCCTTGTCACATCAAGTAAGTTTATACACAAAACAGTCTACACACACAAGCATATGTTCACCCCAAAACAGTAAAACAAAAAGGGGAAGTACACGAACTCACCTTGATATCACGTAGCATACATGGTTGTATAGTTCTTATAGTCTCGAGTCCTGTTTATCCATCATATGCAAAAGTCCTATCATGATTTACAAGTATTAATGCGTATAACTGAGTATCGTGGTTACACGTGTGGACGACTTAGGACCTTTCGTCATCAGTGTCTTAACTTATATCAATTCCAGGTTATTCACTAACTATCCAAAAGTCCACAAAACCATCTAAGTCATTGGATGGTTTGCTCCAAGTCAAATGGTTCTTAATATCAAGTTACCTATTATGTTTCAAGCATCAATAGTCATATAAGTTACGCCTATTGTCCAAGGTCCGATATATATATATATATATATATATATTGTCCATCTTATGTTCTTCAAGTCTAATTGTCTTATATATCCATACTATGATCCAATGTATCATGTCTGGTTCATATACCTCCTCTAGTATCCAAATATTCACTATTGCCATAACAGTCAAGTATTCTAATATCATCACAACCAAGTACTTAATATTTACCTCTTGTTTAATCAATTCTCCTACAAGGTTATACATCCACATATACTAGTTAAATGTTTAGTTAGTCGTATTTGTCAAGTTAGTCCAAACGTTAGTCGAGTCCCACACGTGTTAGCCGAAATGATAATACTAAATATTATGATGGTTCAAGTTTACATCCTATGCCTCTCGGATCCTATTCGGTTGACTGGTCCGTTGACCTGGTAGACTTCTGTTGACCGGGTTAACTGATCGTTGACCAGCTGTTGATCGAGTCAACTCGGTTGACTCGGGTCTTGACCCGTAACCACCACGCCATCATCATCAATCGTTCTCCCACCATAAACAAACCGACCATCTCCCACATCCATCCTGTAACCCATTCACAGCCACCAGTGTCACCTGTACAACCATATCCATTATCATCTCCATTATCATCAACCGGCTTATACATCTTCCAAGCCTTAATCGAAACCCCAACCTATAAACCATCATCATCACAGCCTCGTAACCCTTCCTGTAACCACCGGACAACACCTCAACAACAATAACTAAACCTATTTCAAGAATCAAGAGTCTTTTGGTTTCATACCTGATTGCTTGGAATCCTAATAAGACCCCTAACCCAGTCGCCGCCGTCGTCTGAATCCTTAGCTCCGGCCGGTCAGAGACCAGGGCTGGCCGGTCTCTCTCTCTCTCTCTCTCTCTCGTTTTCTCTTTCTACAGATCTGATTTCTCTTCCTCTCTCTAACTTTCCTTCAGCTTTCTCTCTCTTCGATCTCTCTTGCTAGGTCTTTAAAATTGCAACAATATATCACAATTATTAAAATACATTATTTTGATTCAACTACTACTACTACATATATTTTAATAAACTAATGTGAGTCCAAGCTCACTAACAACAAATGTATATGCCAACGTTAATTAATTAAAGAACCATTAGATTGTTTGTATATATGAAAAAAACGTGAACATGTTTTTGGACGACCCTCTTCGCTAGTGACCCGCACCAGGGCTTGGGCCAGAGTCCTTACGATCTCCAAGTGACTCAACATCTATAGTCTTGTGTCCAATTCCAGGACTCGGGCCTTCTTTGATTCCACCCAATGTTTGAGTGATCGGAGACTCATGTCCATCTCCATGGCTAGGGCCAGCGTTCTTACGCCCCCCAAGTGGCTCAACATTTATAATCTTGTGTCCAATTCCAGGACTTGGGGCCTTCTTTGATTCCATCCAACGTTTCAATGCTCGTGAACTCATGCCCATCTACATGGCTATGACCATTGTCCGGTTGATGCCCAAACTTGATTCCTCCAAGTGTGGTCTTGTCTTCGAACCCATGTCCTACACCAGGACTTGGTCCATCTTTAATGGAACCCAAAGAAAAGCGATTAGAAAATTGATTGTTGGCATCTGGACAACCAACTATCTTTAAAACGCTTAATGGACGAGCACTAGTTAAGAAGGTGAAGTTGAGTAACACGAGAAGGGTAACGAGATTTTGGTATTCGAAGACTTTAGACATCTTTTAAATCTTTATATTAGGAGATGGGAGTGAAGGGAAATATTTGGTTTTTGGTTTGGTGCAAACCATGCAAGTTTTAATGTGATATTTATAGATATATATGATGTTTAAGAAATGGGATACATTATACCTTTAAAAAAAATGAGATACATTTTGTTGACTAGGAAGTAGAAAATCAAAGTTTATGCAACGTGGGGGAATTTGAGGTTGCGAGTCCAAGTTGCACTATATGCATATATTTCCTGTTATTAAAATGTTGAACAAAAATATTAATTAGTTTGTTTTAATAAAACTAGAATGTTTGATTTCTTAGACTTAAGAAAAAAAATCAATATTAATATTTATTACAAAAAAAAAAAAAAAAAAAATCTTATAGTGGTTATGTGTATATTTGACTATTAATTTTATTCTAACAAGTGTTATGTTTTCTGAAATAATTTTAAATAAAAGATAATACGTGTATGCAAATTGGGTGACGAGTGATGGACCATGAGTCCATGACCCATGCAATCTTTGAACATTCCCTTCTTCGATATTTCCGCACATGGTGGCTTTTATGAATCCCGCTGCAACGTGCGGGTAAACCCACTAGTTACTTTATATAATACATTAGGTGTCTAAGTACATTTTTTGGGCCTTAAATTCTCAAGACTGACTCTGTTGAGTACGTACGTTGTTTATTTTGAATGATACCAGAAATATAGAGAAGTTTATAGGTATTCTTATTTCAATTTACCTTACCTTTACTCTTACCATACCATGCATTCTCATACATTGCTAGTATGTATCAGGGCCGGTCCTGAAAATTCAGGTGCCCGGGCCGAGTTGTAAAAATTGTGCCCTTTAGCCTTAGTTTTAGGCCTTAACGAAAGAAATAATGTAAACTATTTTTTTTAAGTTACGATTGAAGTACTATCAAATTGATGGATCAAATTTTATTTCTCACTTAGATTGTAGTCTAACGGTAACAGACCCTCTTGGGGGAGGTTAGGAGTTCGAATCCCACAAAGTATGAAAATATAAATGGATGAACGTTTTAAAATTAAAAAAAAAAAATTGTTTCATAACAAAAATAAAAGTTAAAAAGGAAGTCAAAACCAACCGGTAAAAAGCAAAAACAACTAAGTATGAGCCCTCTTCAATTCATCCCTACACTTATTAATAAACCAATAATTTTTTCTCTCAAACCATTTTATTTTCTTCTTTAATTCTTAGTCTCTCTCAACATTTCTTTACTTTATGTTTTATATAAACTACCTTTCACTTTTATTAATACTTGATTAACAATTTTGGGGCTCAAACATACAAAATTCCATCGAAATAAGGACATCACTGTTAAGAAAACTTGGATTGCCGGAGGGTCAATGTGCCCCCAAGAAATTGGGCCCGGGCCAGGAGTCCTCCCCGCACCCCTTAAGGGCCGGCCATGGTATGTATTATACCTAGCGGTGTAAATGAGTAAAAAGCTACTTGTGAACTACTACAAAAAGCTCGAAACACATCCATAGTAAAAAGTGTCGTAATTCATACAAGGGGAATGTCAAAGAACACAGATAGTCAAGAAACATATAAATATTGGCTTTGAGCCTCCAATTGTCATATTGACATCTTTGACTCATAACTGTTTGAAGGTGTCATTCTTTGATTCTCGTTTCTTTAATCTATTTATCTAAACTTAGTATCTTGTTGTGATTCTTGGTTCTTTCTATTGTTATATTCTTCATCCAATAAAACACACCAAATATATTGTTGCATTGTTGTCTTTGCATTTGTTATCGATTGTTGTTTTAAACAAAATTTCAGGGTCTTTAAACAACTATCATAAAATACAACAATGAAATAAGTAAATTATATATCACAATTATTAAAATAAATTATTTTGATTCAACTACTACTACTACATATATCTTAAAACACTAATGTGAGTCCAAGCTCACTTTCAACAAATGTATATGCCAACGTTAAGTAATTAAAGAACCATTAGATTGTTTGTATATATGAAAAAACATGAACATGTTTTTGGACGACCCTCTTCAGTCTTCACTAGTGACCCGCACCAGGGCTTGGGCCAGAGTCCTTACGTTCTCCAAGTGACTCAACATCTATAGTCTTGTGTCCAATTCCGGGACTCGGGCCTTCTTTGATTCCACCCAATGTTTGAATGATCGGAGACTCATGTCCATCTCCATGGCTAGGGCCAGCGTTCTTACGGCCCCCAAGTGGCTCAACATTTATAATCTTGTGTCCAATTCCAGGACTCGGGCCTTCTTTGATACCACCCAATGTTTGAGTGATCAGTGACTCATGTCCATCTCCATGGCTAGGGCCAGCGTTCTTACGTCCCCCAAGTGGCTCAACATTTATAATCTTGTGTCCAATTCCAGGACTCGGGCCTTCTTTGATTCCATCCAACATTTCAATGCTCGTGAACTCATGCCCATCTACATGGCTATGACCATTGTCTGGTTGATGCCCAAACTTGATTCCTCCAAGTGTGGTCTTGTCTTCGAACCCATGTCCTACACCAGGACTTGGTCCATCTTTAATGGAACCCAAAGAAAAGCGATCAAAAAATTGATTGTTTGCATCTGGACAACCAACTGTTTTTAAAACGCTTAATGGACGAGCGCTAGTTAAGAAGGCGAAGTTGAGTAACACGAGAAGGGTAACGAGATTTTGGTATTCAACGACTCTAGACATTTTTTAAATCTTTATATTAGGAGATGGGAGTGAAGGGAAATATATGGTTTTTGGTTTGGTGCAAAACATGCAAGTTTAAGTGTGATATTTATAGACCTATTTGATGTTTAAGAAATGGGATACATTATACCTTTAAAAAAAATAAAAAAAATGAGATACATTTTGTTGACTAGGAAGTAGAAAATCAAAGTTTATGCAACGTGGGGGAGTTTGAGGTTGCGAGTCCAAGTTGCATTATATGCATATATTTCTTTTATTAAAATGTTGAACAAAACTATTAGTTTGTTTTAATAAAACTAGAATGTTTGATTTCTTAGACTTAAGAAAAAAATCATATTAATATTTATTACAAAAAAAATCTTATAGTGGTTATGTGTATATTTGACTATTAATTTTATTCTAACAAGTGTTATGTTTTCTGAAATAATTTTAAATAAAAGATAGTATATGTATGCACATTGGGTGACGAGTGATGGACCATGAGTCCATGACCCATGCAATCTTTGAACATTCCCTTCTTCGATATTTCCACATGGTGGCTATTATGACTTTTCAAGTTCAACATTTGAACAAAATTGGGTTGAAAATGGAGAGGAGTTATAATGAATAAAAATAAATATATTCATTTTTGTAAATGATTTAAAAAAAAATACACCAAACTACAATAAAATCTAAGGCTCAAGAAATATATACAGTGTCACATCATATGGATTAAAAAAATGTATATTTTTATACGATATTTCATGTGCTATTTTTTATAACCTAGAGTCGGATGACAAAACATTTTTGAGGAGTGATACGTAAAGAAATCTTGGTCTGTTGCTGCTTCAAACTAACCAAACTTATTACTATAAATTTATAATCAACTAATCACAATCCAATGTGGCTATGAACCAAGAAAAACGAAAATTTGAAAATTTAATGAAACCAACAACGCTTAGTCGTAATCTAGTTAAAACAACAATATTCCATTGTGCAAAAGCTTAGAACTAAAATAGTCTTGGCCGCCAACCAAACTACCATTGTAGTAACAACTTTTAGACATGCATGTATTCTTTGGGCACTGAGTGTGCCATTCGTCTCAATTTTTTTTCCAAGGTGCGTCATGCAGTTAGGACATAATGTTTTTTACCCGCATAGTACACCAGAAGAGTATTTATGTTTGCGTATTTCGCCAAAAGATGCCACGTGACATGTTTTTAGGTTGTCCTCATGGCCGGCCTTAGGTGCATTTGGCTTCTAAAGGTCCCAAGTGTTGTTTTCTCAACAGACCAAAAGGTCAATATATAAAATTTAATTAGTAGGTTAGAAACATGTGTATTATACGAGTTGAATAAAGGAATATTAAAAAGTTAGTAACAAATATTTGTGAATTTGAAATACAAGTAAGAAAACAAACACAATAGAGTTTCAATAGGTATATATAGATAAATTAGTGAAAACTAAAAAATCAATGATTATTTTGATAGGTTTGACCAATGAAACATCTATTTTGATAAAAACGAGTATTTTGTCCGCCGTGTGTTGCGGCGGCACGCAACGGGTTGAACGATGCAGTAACACACGAAGTCTAAAACATAATGCGTAACATACAATATGCTACACATAATTAACGTAGACAAATGCAAATTCATACGAAAACGTATACCAATTTTACGTTGAAATGTAGACAACTTCAAGTTTGTACTAATTATACGGCATGATTATGTATAGATTATTATCGACATGTTACATCAGAACGTACACCAGGTTGAAACTTTACATATCGTTTTCAAACAAAATTTACATTGAAACTAAGACCAACTCGAATGTATACCGTTGATTCAAAATGTAATATATTTGATCTGACTCATTTCTAGAGGAAATTGACATTGAAACGTACATAAAAATAAACACCAAAAATACATTAAACGATTGAGGCGTTGACACTAATGTGGGTAAGTACAAAAGGAAACATAAAAAATTAATGTTGCGACATAAACAGGATAAAATACAATTATGTAATGGAGCCTTTGTGTTTATTCGGCGTCAATATCGATTTTCACGGCACCCACACATTGCGGCGGGGAATACGATTAAAAGAAAATTATGAAGTTACAACGGGTCAGTTACTTATACTAAAACATAAATATAAGTATAAAAATTTAAGGCAAGTAATTTGGTAAAAGAAATTATATGGAAAACAAACAACCAATAAAAAGATGCAGCTTGTTGAATCGAACTCAAGACTACACTACAACATTTTTTGCTCAGTTTGGAATTAATAAAACTTAACAAATCACAATGTCGGTGGGGGAAACCACCAACATTTGTGATTAGGATATATAAAATTTCTCTATGTTATAATTTTGTTCGTTGGAAACCATGGGCGTAGCTTTTAAGGGGCGGGGATAGACGCGCCCCCCCCTGAATTTTCGCTCAAAAGTTCCGATTATATAGTATTCGTATAGAATTTTTCTGGTATATACGGTTTCGACCCCCCGAAACTGGTTTTTGACCTCCTGAAACTATAGTGACTTCCGACCCCCTGGTGACTTCCGACCCCCCGAAATCTCATGTCAAGCTTCGCCATTATATATATATATAGAGAGAGATATATATATAATTTTAAATAATATTATATTATATTATTTAAATATAAACGAAATATATATAAAAGCATATTATTTTTAAAGTAATCTGTTTCATATTAAATAGCTATAAAAGTATGTGATGATCATGATGTAAATCATAAACAGTGAGGTAGAGCTTTGCCACTGCACACATGGTAATTGGTCCCATACTCAAATGCCAATCCTGTATATTTCGGGTTTCACACATTTTCCCATTTGGTTCGGTTTTCATGTCATCCCTGCATAATTGCATGCTCTTTTCAATAATAGGTCATTGTTTGGTGCTTGCCAAGGTGATACCAAATATGTTAAACAAGATAACAACTCAAAATCAGAATGCCTAACAAAGCGTTACTTAATTATACTAGTGGGTAACCCGCGCGTTGCGGCGGAACTGAAAATTGCATAAAAATGTATCAATTCATTGCGAGGTAAAAACATCCAAAACCTTTTGTTTAAATAATATAAATAAAGAATACTTGTAACAACATGATATAAGTATTTTCATCTTAAGTAAAAAATAATTGCATCAAACTATACACATTCATTAATTTTCTCTATGCATTCTCATCTTTTGAAAACAATTACAAAGATAAAAATGTGTAAACTGTATAATGATTCTTTTATTATTTGTGTGCTATAAGAAGTTACAAGTACAATGTGTCAATATATAAAGTCTAATATAAGGTTTATGAAATTTAATCTCCTAGCACGCATAGAGATAATTCGACATGGCTAAATTAAACATAAGCTTTCTTCTTCGGTCGTTGAATTCAGCGATCACATAGTTTAGTTAAAATAAGATTAGGCATGTTTACGTGTATGAATATTCATATACATAATACTTTCATAATTCAGACCGTTACCTCATGAATTAAAACACATCTTTCACTATTGATTTCTCAATTCTATATAAAATATTAATAAAATATGTAGCATTATGAAAATTTTATATGTTTTCTATTTAATATGTACAAAGTAATTACAAAATTGAATGTAGTGAGGTTTCATAAACATCACTTGACTCTTGACATTCTTTTGATTAAATATGGTGTTCTAAAGACATATTTGCCCCCCAAAAGTAGTTATTTTATGCATTGTTTGTTGTATCATAAGCAACTAAATTTATACCTCTTAAAATTTAAGAAGTCATTGGGAAATGCTTTATAATATAGTATAGATATAGATATAGATATATGCTACTAGATTATATCCCGGGAGCGTCCCGGGTTGAGAAATCTAATTTGAAATATCAATTTTAGACCTGAAATAGACTGATGCATTTTACAACTACATGCAGGAAAGCTTCGGGTGACACTTAACCTAAAACAATTAACAATGTATCTCCAATGTTAGTGCCTAACCTTAAACAATGTATAACTCTAATATTAAAACCTAACCTAAAACAATGTACAACTCCAATGCTAACACATGTTGTAAATAAAGTTCATATTTACTGGTTTGAACATAACTAATGACTTACCTATACATGATTAATGAATAACATGAACACTTTGTGTTTTTTTCCTGTATGAACAAAACCACACAAAAATAGTCGTTTTTTTCTCCGTTGTTTATATAGCACTATGGTACCCGTTGAAAAGATAATAAAACGCTCGTTAATTTGGTGTAATTTTTTTCTTTAAAAAATCTCGTGTATAAAGGATATTAACGTTTAAAAGTTATGGGAGGAAACATTAGAGATAAAAATCTAATTATGTTTTTAAAATTTAAATTATTATTTTCCTAAAATAAAGTCTTGCCACATAGGATGACACATGACACACTCAATGAAGAGAATACCCTCTTTAAATGCCATGTCATTAAAATGACTTTGGTTTATTATATGTATAGATAGATAGATAGATAGATAGATAGATAGATAGATAAAAAAACACGCAGGTACAAGTCTATATATAACTAATTTATATCAACTCAATAGATATGAGATATTTGATACTATATGATAACAACATAGGCATATCGATGCGACCTATAGTCATAGATACGACTTATGTGTAACAACCGGCAAAAATAAGGTAATTCCGTACAGATTAATTAGTATATGATTAACGTAATTAAATGCAATTATGTGTGATTTAATTATCAAGGCCTTAGGAGATAGCAATTTCCAAATAGTGCATAGGAATGCATACGTTTAATGGTAAAACATGATTGGATCATGTGCGAATAAGCTATCCGGTATGGACGTTGGCAATTACCCGGTAATAATCAAATAAACGAAACGGATCCCGGACACCCAGGATATAAAATAAAGAGTATTTTCATGAGATATAATGAGTTTTGGAACTCCAAAACCATAAATGAAAACGTCTTGTACAAATCTCCCGGTAACGAATAAAGAGCGCGTATCGCACCCGATACGCGTATAACTCGTAATTTCACCCGGTAAAGGCCTAAATAACCAATCAACGCTTAAAATAGACTATATTTAAGTGTTATTAAAGGTATATTTAATGTCCGGATAACGCGTGATTAAAACCCGAAAAACGCCCGAACGACACCCGAACGACGGGGGATTAAACATAACAACTAATGGGTTAATATTTGAAGTGGTGGACCCCACCAAACCCACCAAGGGGCCGGCCTAAGGGCCATAATACCTTACTTGCCTTGTGTTAATAATGATAATAGCCTATAAGCTAGTGTAAGGCATGCATGGACACAAAAGTTAAAGTGCATGATTTCAAGTACAAAGCATGCTTAGTCTTGTCCCCTCCCTTGAATAATTTCGGCCCATGGCCATAAGAATCCAAGACCAAGGCTAGCCATCATAACACTAGGGTGCACATGCAAGGTTAAGTCTTATATATAGATTATGATCATTCATAAGGATTTACCAAAGATTGCAAGCAACCTACCTATACATGCATACATATACACGGCTCACATGCATACACACATATCCTCTTATTCAAAATCTCCCAAGTACACTCATGATCTTCCATAAGATCTCCTAAAATCTCTAGCATCATTACATGAGTTGGATATATAATAACACATGTTAGAAGGTTGAATCACCAAGCAAAACAAATCCATTTCTTCTTTCCCTTGTGGCCGTGAGTTTCCATCTCCCCACACACATTGTTCTTTCAAGTTTTTACATCTCCAAAATACTTAAAATCATCCATCATCCAAACCCCTTTTGTGTGTTTCAAGAGCTTGGAGCTAAACCACTAGGAAGAACACACTAAACCCCTCTCAAATTCAAGGTTTTTGTCTTCCCTAGCCTTGTGCTAGTAGTAAGCTTCTTAATCTTGATTTTGATTGTTATTATTCATGTATGTGTTCCTAGTAGCAAGTTGTACATGAAGGGTTTAAAAATGGTTTTGAAACATAATCTTTAATAAGTTTTCATGTGTAAAATGGAAGGTTAAAGATATGAAAATAAACCATGGATTTGATGATGATGATGTATTAGCCTTGAAAATATATAAAGTTTACATGTAAGACTAAGTAGGATGATGTTTTGGTTAAGATTTTGAGATGAACTTGAAAATGTTAAAACTAACTTTAATTCATCTTATTATGATCATTTAAGTTATAATATGTGGTAAAACATGTTAGAAGTTCATAAATGAATAAGATGGAAAATTAAAGTTAACTCACTTAGATGAATGAGATTTTGATAAAATGGACAAATACATAAAACACACATATAATTAGTCTTTCATATGGAATATAAGACTAACATGAGTGTTTTGATACAAAAATAACTTACCAATAAAAAGTTGAATCTTCAAAGTTTACTATTTTGAGTGAAAAATGCTAACTTTGGAAGTTAGAGTGGAAAAATGCAACTTTTGTAAGTTAAGGGACTAAAGTTGTAACTTGGAAAGTTAAGGGACTAAAATGGACATTTTAGAAACTATTAGTCCAAAAATACAAGTATGGAAAGTTTGGTGTCAAAAATGCAAGTAATAAAGTCTAAGGATGATTTTTGTAAATACTAGTAGAAATACTTGAGCATTTTGTATAAAAGTGTATTTTGAAAGTTATAAAAAATACAAAGGGTTTTAAGATAAGAATTTTTATAAAATGGAGATTTTATAAAAATATTAATCAAACTTGAGAAACTTATACAAAAATGAATACTTTTATATAAATGGGAATATAAAAGTATTGGAAGCATTTTTGTATCTAAGTTAACAAGTTGGGCTAAAATACAAACCTTCCAAGTAACATGGGTTAGAAATGTGGATAATATTTCTATAAAGCACATGTTGGGAAAGACTTGGAAGAATTAACTAATCGAGTTAAGATATCGAACTAAGACGCGTTAACGAACCGTACACGGGCAAATCATGAGAAAAATGCCATTGCGGCAAGATGAGAAAATATATATTTTTAGGAAGTAAAATATATATATACATGGGTGAAAACCAACAAACACTTTCCTAAGTGTTAAGGGGATTATTCGTGGGAGAAAAGTATAACATAAACAAATAAGACGTTAAACAAACGTATATACTTAACAAGAAAAACTACACATTTATATATGTGTACGCTCGTCTCGGCAAAATTCTAGTATATCTACTTAATGGGAAAGTAGATATGTGGGAAGGAAAGCCGCGACGAGTAGACAAAGATATATATGTGTATGCCGTACCAACAAGATCTTAGTATATTTATTTGAATGGGAAAATAAATATACGGTATGGTGAGTTGAGTCGGGTGTTAAGAATATACAATCGAACGACAAGATCTTAGCATATTTGTTTAAATGGGAAAACAAATGTGCGGCAAAGTGAGTCGGGTCGGGTATTGAAATATATATTATATCGAGCGATGCGATCTTAAGTATAATTATTTAAATGGGAAAATAATTATATGTTAAGTGAAGTCGAGTCGATGATAATAAAATACAAGTTAAGGAAATATTAACAAGAGTAATATATAACTTGTAACACAAAGGGTAATGTAACGCCAACGAAACCTAGGATACGCGCTTAATTAAACGGGATTTGGAATAACTTGTGGTCGGGAGTTGGGTGTACAACTTGCCAAGGCACATGCACCATAGGAATAGTGACTCATACGTCAGGGACGTTTGTAGGTGCGAGACCCTCTATGCTATCTACCTAGTGAGCCAGACAGTGTTCAGGTGAGTTTCACGGCCCCATTTTACTGTTTTAACTGGGGGAAAGATATGTTTGTCAAATATTGTCACATGTTGAAAAGGTTTTCAAAGGATAAAATGTGATAAGTGGTATGATGAGTACTTGAGCAGTGAACGCCACTCGGGGTTGAGTCCTCTCTTCCGTAATCATTAATTCAGGGAAATGAAACCGAAAGAATATTTGGATAGTACTATTGGTGCCTGACAAGGCCCACCCCTAATCGATAGCGTCGATTATGCATTAGGTTATGCCTGGGGTGCATATATTCTGAACTTAAGTCGTGGGAAAACCGAGTAACGACTTGGAGCGGGGCATTATTATTAGTCTTGGTTTGGTTATGGGGCTCAAGGGATTGCTCATCATTATAGTTTGTAGGAGCTAGCTACTCCTTACAAAGGCCACAAGTTGTGCAGGTTTCGCACATGTTGTAAAAACGGAATATCGATCGACAAGATCCTAGTATAATTACTTAAATGGGAAAGTAATTATACGGTAAAGTGAGTTGAGTCGATGGTTGTGAAAATGTTATTGTTATGTAACTAAAACCTGTGAACTCACCAATATTTTATATATTGACGTCTTTTTAAACATATCTTTCAGGTAACTAAGTGCTGAATAGATATGGGGCTAGTGCGGTGGAATTCGGGATGTCGGATACTGGTCGGGATTTCATTCACTGTTACCTTCGGGTTGGAACATAAACGGGAATACCCACATTGAAACTTAATGTTCATCGTTTTAAGTAATGCCTTGTGCAATAATGTAACGAGATGTTCATTTCCGACATTCTAATAAATTGATCTTTTCTAATTAAATATAGTTTGTGTTAATCTTGACTTTGATATACTTTCGAGCGTTGCGCCACGTGTTTCCGCCATTGGCGTGGTGTGACAGAAGTGGTATCAGAGCCAAGGTTGTAGCGAACTAGCATTTTTGAAAAATCTAGACTATAACCGGTTTTGGCTCGAAAACGAAGTTTTCAAAAATAAAACACAACAAAATATTTTTAGAAAAGAAAGAAATTGTACATGGGATGTACAAGGGGAAATTCCGACCGACTAGCCATGTGTGTCAATATATGAAGTATTAGAAAATGCGGATAGGATGTCTATGTTGCATAGGAATCCGATTTTCTAAGATTAAGTTAATACATATACGTAGTACGGATATTTTGCCAGTAAGGTTGTTGTATCACGCTTCACAATAGTCCGCGCTCCTGCATCAATCACCGGTACCAGCCAAGAGGAAGGGTACTGTGGTCTACAAGGAGCCTACCTGCTTGCCTGTAGACGGGATGATCGGAAGGACTAATCTCTATCGCGTTAATGGATGTCGCCACGTTGTTTATGATTTGGAGGATCAAGTCTTGTTGTATGAAATCTCGGTTTTGGATCAGGAAGCTCGGAACTAGCGGGCAGCAAGAGTACCTGGCAACACAAATTATCATTACGGGTGCACACGTAATAATAGTTTGGGGTGCACGGTAACCTTGGTGGGCGCTAGGGCCGGGATTGGTGACCACTCCTTGTCTTAGTTGTTCTTGTCCTTTAGATTCAGTCTTAGTTTTGATTGATCAATGGGTTAAATGGGAGGTCTCGTCGATGTCCCTTTATCTCGATCCTAGCAAACCTAATGAGCTTTCTTCGACATCACCTTTAAGGTACGAGCACGGAAGAGCTCGAACGTCTACTCATTTGAGCAATCTGACGTAAATCTTCGCATCGGATAGAGACGGGAGACGAAAACTTCCTTGCATAGGAGTGAAATGCCTGGAACGATGCGAGGAATGCTAAACTTGGAACCCAGTGAAGACTTAGGGTGCGTCCCTGCTAGACTAGTGCGTCTAGAGAACGGGACCCTGCGTGGATTAAATAGGAGACTCGTGGCCGTGTGCTGCGGTGTTATCATGATGAATAAGTCATGATCGACCTAACGCATGCCCAGGTTGTCTTCAAGGGTTGGATATTTCTCTTCTCCAGTAGGAAGACAGAATCGAAGATACGGGATTAGGAAGCTTGATCATTGTTAACCTGAAAGCTCGATAGCCCTTGTCTGAATCAACAGTATTGGTTGTTTCCAGGCAGTCATGGACGGATAGTGAAATCGGCATGTCGCCTCACACATCCGCAAGTCATAGTGCTTTGCTAAACTTTGATGATGTCAGGGTTTCGGCCACTAATCATGACCGCGACATCGTTTGCCAGTGTTAGGATGACGGCGTATAGTAGAACAGCAAGCCCCAGTCGGCGTTTGGCAGTGGACTCACTCGGAAGTGCATACGATTAACTCGTGGGAAGCCACTACTCGGTGCATTGAGTATTCTAGTATGGATTAACAATCTTTGCAATAGCGCTGGATCGTGTTCGGAAGATGAATTGTGATGGACTCAGCATGTTGGTACTTATGTCATTCTATTTTCCTGAGGAGCAAAGGTTATCATAAGACTTCTCTATCTACCTCCTGTTTGTTTTTCAAGGATTGTTGGTGGTCTCGCTTCAGTCGAGGAACGCCAGAGTAGGCTCGTTACATGTACTGTGCCTAAATCCGTCATAAATCCTAGAAAGTGGAACCACACTTTGGGAATCGTAATCGTAAGGGTGTTCTGTGATTGTCAGAATGTTGCAAGACGCTTTTTGCTGACATTAAAATCCCCCTTGAAAATCAAGTGGCGGACTACTAAATGTGGTCACGTTAGTCTGTTAAACTAAACGTACCCATGGGACGACAATCCCATTGCTCTTGTTGCAATGTTGAGTGTCCACCACATTCGTCGCGGTAACGAGACTAGTTATTTATTGGTCGACGATTGATGGAAAGTGTTTTGTCAATCCCCGAAGTTATTGAGACGTTGCGTCCTCTCGTTACGGTGATTTATAAACTAAGGTTGCAAGGTCCTTTCCTTGTGGACACGGTGACCTGTCTAATCTCTTGCCATATTTCGATACTCTCACGGCATGGCCTATCAGGAAGAAAGTTCACCGGCCTCGCTTGAAGTGACAGAGAGGCATTACAGCTAATTGCTATCGGTGCTAGATAGCATGTAAGGAGACCCTAATGAGAAGAATGACTCGGCTGGGTTGCCAGAGTCGGTATCATTTTTATTTTATCGTAGTGTATCGATAAATCGTGATCCTTCTACCTCTACTTGCTATGCTCGTTGGGACCACTATCCTTGTTATCGGGAAAGATGTAGGTTGGTTTCCAGGTCCTATGGATACCAGTCACCACGCACATAATAGCTTCGACGAGTCTAAGGCTCCGGGCGAGCTTGACATTGTTGCTCCTATTATTATCCTATGGCTCGAGAAAGTCCTGTTGACGCTATTAAGTGTGTAGCTCTCGCTGAGTTTGTTGTTGTCAGTGGTTTGATAGCACTTATCGGGCTTGATGTCGTTGTTTCTATATTTGTTGTTAAGTTCATTGTTGTCATTGTCTGTACAGTCCGCGTTGGGCTTGATGATGTTGTTCTATGGCTCTGCTCGGGTTGACGTTGTTGATATATTTGAGGCTCCTGCAGAAGTGAATGATACTAACGAAGACGTTTCTATGACCCTTCCCAGGCCGCTATGACCATCTATGTGTCTTTGTGGAGTTTGTTGTTATTAATTCCATTCTCTTTGAGGCTTTCATTGAACTACTAGTTATCATTCCTTAGGCTCTTAGGAAGCCTAACATTGTCAATGGTTCTCAAGCCTCAGTGGAAACTGTCGATGTTTCTGTTGCCATTGTTTGAGTGACTCATAACAAGCCCATGGTCGTTCTCTCCATGAACAATATCGGCTTGAGAGGTCAGCTAAATTATGTGGAACCCGTCATTCCCATTTATGTTATGACGATTGATGCTCTGGCCAATCTAACCAAGTCCTACCATTGAGCCTATGGAGGTTAGGCTCAAGGCCGAGGGTACGAATGAAAATTTCCACCTCCACAAGTGACCTGAGGCGCACGGGGATGCGTGCTCACCAGAACAGAATTTTCTGTTGATGTGGACTGTGGATTCTCCATGTTAAGCATCATATTGTCGCGTGCATTCGTGCTGCTGTGTTGCCCCCCAGCCATTGTGCATGCATGCAGTTGCATTATTTTGCTAGTTGCGTATCCAGGTGGTTACGCTGCATTGTCAATGATGCATTCCTGTTGTTTACTGCTCCTGCAGTAGTGTAGCCTTGCCGTCGTATTTCTTTGTGTCATGCGGTCCTTGTTGCAGTGTTGCCTTGTCGTCATGCTTCTCGATTTTCGTGTCATTCCCGGATGGTGTTCCCTAGTTGATGTGCTTCGTGGATATGTTGCTGGCATTGCCATGTTGTTTCTACTGTCGTGTTGCTCAGAGGACGTATTGCTACAGCTGTTGGATTACCTCGATGACGTGATGATTTGTCGTTTGCATCGCTCTTGTTTCTCTCGGAATGGAGACATCGCCTAAACCCCTCGTGCCGTCATTGTTCTATTTGTTGATTGTGTAGTGCCGACATTGATTATGTAGAATTTCAGTTGTTCAACGGACTTTCAAAAAGTCGTGCTTAGACACTCTAGCCTTAGTGATTACGGGTGTATTCCCCTAAAGTTTGAATCTCGTGGTCATCTGAGTAGGTGACCGAGTCATGTGCCGACTCCTGTATATGCTCACGCATTTCGCGAGCGGTACATCTTCAGGATCTGAGGCACCAGCGACGCTATGCCCAGCCCTAACCTTTTTGTGCAATTTGGTCGCCCAGCGATCGGTTATGCAAATCAATGTCGGGAAGAAACCCTGTGATCTGCACGTGACAAGGCGAGACTCGCCTTTGTGATAATGGATTTCAAATACGTCTCGAACCTGAAGGTATCGGGAATTTATGAGCGATATTATGATCTATACCCTTGGGACTAGCAAGAGTCGAAAGGTTCAAATCATTTATTGCTCGCACCAGTGGATTCATTTGGAGTCATACGTACCATACTGATGGTTATGGGAATACCGTCATGGACCCACCCATGGGCATGCATTGGTGAAGTCCCTGGTACATGATTAAGAGGTTTTATGAACCCTGAATCCAGAAGGGCGTGCAGCATTATCTACTCTCTAGAGGTGCCACACTACTGGGTTAAGATGGTTGATCGTCTCGACCCATCGATTAATACTGTTATTCCTATGATGGAAGGTCTATCCTACCTTGGTGTCGTGGCGTAGATTCTAGGAACAATGGAATACAATGTCGACCTTGAGTCGATAATGGTGTTCCCAGTCATCTTTAAGTAGCATTGCTCGCGCTAGAGCAAAACCCCTTATCCTTGATAGACGCTGTTAGAGGCACCATAGTGATGTGGGCTGCCAGGTCAGGGCATATGGCACCGGACTAATCAGGACGAGCTTGAAGGCTGACAAATTCCGCCCAGATGTGTGACTACTGAGGCATTGAATGGGATGCCTTATGGGAAGGCTCAGGACTATTACTTGTGGTACGATATCAGTCGCTCGCTGGTTTAAGTAACGACTTGAGCACATGAAACCGTCAGGCCAAATGTGAAATCTATGCTAAATGCATGCATCTATGACCCGATTTCACCATTTACATAACAAGATTCCGAAAGGATGGAACCTTCGATGAATGAGGGTTTTGGTTTCGGAACTCCTTTCGCTCAGATCTCTGCATAAGATCTGAAGGTCAATGTAAGGGCATGTGGCCTGTATTATTCGGAACTGACTTACTAGGTTGCTATTGACAATAGAACACTAGTGCCCATGAAGCACATATAACAGAACTGGTACTGGATACCATGGTCTGGGTAACTACTGGTGATCTGTATACTTGTCGCAATGGGGGCCAACGTGTTGATAGGTCATAATAAACCTTATGCGTTGTTCATTGCGACAACAATTTATGATGTTTCATATATCTCTTTTCGGTGTAGGCCTATGTGCTGGAAGCATCTTAGCGTTGGTGTTTGAGTCGGCTAGTAATACTCGAGGATTGTGGAATTGTACGGCCCGGGCGCCATGTATACACTGCTTAACGTAAGAGAACTAAGGGGTGAAAGCGACGCAAAAACTTTCGACCTCCATCAGTCCATAATAAGCGTCCTAGTACCATTAACCACAATTACTCAGGGGGAAAGCAGCAATTCAATACCCAGAGGATTCTACGGAAATAAAGTCCCAGTTTGAATATGATTGTTCGGTCGACAAGAACCTAGTATATTTATCTTAATGGGGAGGTAAATATACGGTAAAGTGAGTCGAGCCGAAGGATAAATAAAATGGAATACCCGACGAGGTTTCCAAGGGGACTTTTATGTGGTGAGGTAAGATCACCTGTTTGACATCACCACGACACCCGAGGTGTCCCGGGGTCAGATGTGACCCAAGTGATGATTGATTATTGTTTGGAACCCTCTCATTCCGTACTCATCTGTGACTTCGAGATGAGGCATACGGACAGTTACCTATACTCTCGGAGAGAGTTGTGACTAGACACCAAATTGCCAACTCACATTATATCAGATTGTAGTAGTCACTCTACCTCAAGTTCGACAAACTCTGTACACAAGCATGGGATACTCGATTGGAGACGAGTATGGTTTGTCATTCTCGGACAAATTGAATGTACTGGACGAAATCGTTTCGTGTTGACACGATTGATGTTCGTGGCAGATCGAATCCATGAGCTTCATCACCAAAATTGCCTATGTGATAGGAATTAGCATCCCAGTGTTCGGGGTGTACTACTCAAAGCCCTTGGAGGGCATACGTGTAAATCTCCAGTGCGTCGATTGACAGACGGAGATAGATACATAACCTGGTTTAGGTTATCCGAGAGATGGCCAGTAGATCTTGCAGAGTAAAGACCGTTTGGACGAGATGCGAACCTATTAAGAAGTCATACAAACAAGGCATAGGCCTTGAGAACTTCGGTCTAATAATAGGTTTTCACGGAGAATCATACTCCGAGAAGGTGTCAATAAGCTTAGAGATTGTGGTAGACCAAGTCCCTAATACTTCGGTGATACGGAGATATCAATCGAAATTGGTCTCGTAAGGATTAAGCTCAGACTATCGTAAGAGCTTGGTAGGACTCTAGGTGAATCCTGCAAGCCCAGACTGAGGAAGTTTCGGTCAACTCCTCGACCGGCGGAAGTCCGGTTGACGATAAGCTCTACTAATTCGGGAAACCGATAGATGTGGGATGACCAAGAGCTTAGTCGTAGTTGAACTATGACACTGTGTTTGATAGAGCACTAAGCGTGAGCCGAACATGAATCTGGGCTCACTAGGAAAGAGGAGATCTCATGAAGCGCAAACACCCCGCCCTGTTCAACGTTACTATTGTGATGGGTAACTTGAATTGAATTCCGGGACGGAATTCTCTTAACGGGGGGAGAATGTAACAACCGGCAAAAATAAGGTAATTCCGTACAGATTAATTAGTATATGATTAACGTAATTAAATGCAATTATGTGTGATTTAATTATCAAGGCCTTAGGAGATAGCAATTTCCAAATAGTGCATAGGAATGCATACGTTTAATGGTAAAACATGATTGGATCATGTGCGAATAAGCTATCCGGTATGGACGTTGGCAATTACCCGGTAATAATCAAATAAACGAAACGGATCCCGGACACCCAGGATATAAAATAAAGAGTATTTTCATGAGATATAATGAGTTTTGGAACTCCAAAACCATAAATGAAAACGTCTTGTACAAATCTCCCGGTAACGAATAAAGAGCGCGTATCGCACCCGATACGCGTATAACTCGTAATTTCACCCGGTAAAGGCCTAAATAACCAATCAACGCTTAAAATAGACTATATTTAAGTGTTATTAAAGGTATATTTAATGTCCGGATAACGCGTGATTAAAACCCGAAAAACGCCCGAACGACACCCGAACGACGGGGGATTAAACATAACAACTAATGGGTTAATATTTGAAGTGGTGGACCCCACCAAACCCACCAAGGGGCCGGCCTAAGGGCCATAATACCTTACTTGCCTTGTGTTAATAATGATAATAGCCTATAAGCTAGTGTAAGGCATGCATGGACACAAAAGTTAAAGTGCATGATTTCAAGTACAAAGCATGCTTAGTCTTGTCCCCTCCCTTGAATAATTTCGGCCCATGGCCATAAGAATCCAAGACCAAGGCTAGCCATCATAACACTAGGGTGCACATGCAAGGTTAAGTCTTATATATAGATTATGATCATTCATAAGGATTTACCAAAGATTGCAAGCAACCTACCTATACATGCATACATATACACGGCTCACATGCATACACACATATCCTCTTATTCAAAATCTCCCAAGTACACTCATGATCTTCCATAAGATCTCCTAAAATCTCTAGCATCATTACATGAGTTGGATATATAATAACACATGTTAGAAGGTTGAATCACCAAGCAAAACAAATCCATTTCTTCTTTCCCTTGTGGCCGTGAGTTTCCATCTCCCCACACACATTGTTCTTTCAAGTTTTTACATCTCCAAAATACTTAAAATCATCCATCATCCAAACCCCTTTTGTGTGTTTCAAGAGCTTGGAGCTAAACCACTAGGAAGAACACACTAAACCCCTCTCAAATTCAAGGTTTTTGTCTTCCCTAGCCTTGTGCTAGTAGTAAGCTTCTTAATCTTGATTTTGATTGTTATTATTCATGTATGTGTTCCTAGTAGCAAGTTGTACATGAAGGGTTTAAAAATGGTTTTGAAACATAATCTTTAATAAGTTTTCATGTGTAAAATGGAAGGTTAAAGATATGAAAATAAACCATGGATTTGATGATGATGATGTATTAGCCTTGAAAATATATAAAGTTTACATGTAAGACTAAGTAGGATGATGTTTTGGTTAAGATTTTGAGATGAACTTGAAAATGTTAAAACTAACTTTAATTCATCTTATTATGATCATTTAAGTTATAATATGTGGTAAAACATGTTAGAAGTTCATAAATGAATAAGATGGAAAATTAAAGTTAACTCACTTAGATGAATGAGATTTTGATAAAATGGACAAATACATAAAACACACATATAATTAGTCTTTCATATGGAATATAAGACTAACATGAGTGTTTTGATACAAAAATAACTTACCAATAAAAAGTTGAATCTTCAAAGTTTACTATTTTGAGTGAAAAATGCTAACTTTGGAAGTTAGAGTGGAAAAATGCAACTTTTGTAAGTTAAGGGACTAAAGTTGTAACTTGGAAAGTTAAGGGACTAAAATGGACATTTTAGAAACTATTAGTCCAAAAATACAAGTATGGAAAGTTTGGTGTCAAAAATGCAAGTAATAAAGTCTAAGGATGATTTTTGTAAATACTAGTAGAAATACTTGAGCATTTTGTATAAAAGTGTATTTTGAAAGTTATAAAAAATACAAAGGGTTTTAAGATAAGAATTTTTATAAAATGGAGATTTTATAAAAATATTAATCAAACTTGAGAAACTTATACAAAAATGAATACTTTTATATAAATGGGAATATAAAAGTATTGGAAGCATTTTTGTATCTAAGTTAACAAGTTGGGCTAAAATACAAACCTTCCAAGTAACATGGGTTAGAAATGTGGATAATATTTCTATAAAGCACATGTTGGGAAAGACTTGGAAGAATTAACTAATCGAGTTAAGATATCGAACTAAGACGCGTTAACGAACCGTACACGGGCAAATCATGAGAAAAATGCCATTGCGGCAAGATGAGAAAATATATATTTTTAGGAAGTAAAATATATATATACATGGGTGAAAACCAACAAACACTTTCCTAAGTGTTAAGGGGATTATTCGTGGGAGAAAAGTATAACATAAACAAATAAGACGTTAAACAAACGTATATACTTAACAAGAAAAACTACACATTTATATATGTGTACGCTCGTCTCGGCAAAATTCTAGTATATCTACTTAATGGGAAAGTAGATATGTGGGAAGGAAAGCCGCGACGAGTAGACAAAGATATATATGTGTATGCCGTACCAACAAGATCTTAGTATATTTATTTGAATGGGAAAATAAATATACGGTATGGTGAGTTGAGTCGGGTGTTAAGAATATACAATCGAACGACAAGATCTTAGCATATTTGTTTAAATGGGAAAACAAATGTGCGGCAAAGTGAGTCGGGTCGGGTATTGAAATATATATTATATCGAGCGATGCGATCTTAAGTATAATTATTTAAATGGGAAAATAATTATATGTTAAGTGAAGTCGAGTCGATGATAATAAAATACAAGTTAAGGAAATATTAACAAGAGTAATATATAACTTGTAACACAAAGGGTAATGTAACGCCAACGAAACCTAGGATACGCGCTTAATTAAACGGGATTTGGAATAACTTGTGGTCGGGAGTTGGGTGTACAACTTGCCAAGGCACATGCACCATAGGAATAGTGACTCATACGTCAGGGACGTTTGTAGGTGCGAGACCCTCTATGCTATCTACCTAGTGAGCCAGACAGTGTTCAGGTGAGTTTCACGGCCCCATTTTACTGTTTTAACTGGGGGAAAGATATGTTTGTCAAATATTGTCACATGTTGAAAAGGTTTTCAAAGGATAAAATGTGATAAGTGGTATGATGAGTACTTGAGCAGTGAACGCCACTCGGGGTTGAGTCCTCTCTTCCGTAATCATTAATTCAGGGAAATGAAACCGAAAGAATATTTGGATAGTACTATTGGTGCCTGACAAGGCCCACCCCTAATCGATAGCGTCGATTATGCATTAGGTTATGCCTGGGGTGCATATATTCTGAACTTAAGTCGTGGGAAAACCGAGTAACGACTTGGAGCGGGGCATTATTATTAGTCTTGGTTTGGTTATGGGGCTCAAGGGATTGCTCATCATTATAGTTTGTAGGAGCTAGCTACTCCTTACAAAGGCCACAAGTTGTGCAGGTTTCGCACATGTTGTAAAAACGGAATATCGATCGACAAGATCCTAGTATAATTACTTAAATGGGAAAGTAATTATACGGTAAAGTGAGTTGAGTCGATGGTTGTGAAAATGTTATTGTTATGTAACTAAAACCTGTGAACTCACCAATATTTTATATATTGACGTCTTTTTAAACATATCTTTCAGGTAACTAAGTGCTGAATAGATATGGGGCTAGTGCGGTGGAATTCGGGATGTCGGATACTGGTCGGGATTTCATTCACTGTTACCTTCGGGTTGGAACATAAACGGGAATACCCACATTGAAACTTAATGTTCATCGTTTTAAGTAATGCCTTGTGCAATAATGTAACGAGATGTTCATTTCCGACATTCTAATAAATTGATCTTTTCTAATTAAATATAGTTTGTGTTAATCTTGACTTTGATATACTTTCGAGCGTTGCGCCACGTGTTTCCGCCATTGGCGTGGTGTGACATTATGCAACTCAAACACCCGTTAACTGAGCAAAAACTTGAGCCTCTACGACATTTCCACCTAGTATAAAAAATATATAAAGCATCAAAGACACCGAACTTACAAACTTCTCCATAATATATGAATATTTTCCCTCATAAGTCACCAATCTACTTACTTGAGACCTTTTGTAGCATTAGAATGATAGCTACACACTCACATTTTCCAATGTCGTGTATAACTAAACTTATTTTAAATGCAAAGAACATATATACCATAATAACTATAACAACTGATTTCAATGACCACGGCCACGATGGCTTGGGCCCGAATAAGCTTTTCTTCGAATTACGCCAATTACTGAAGCGAAAACCGAATCCCCATCTCTAGGCATGCGATGTTGATCTACAAAAAGCGGTCTATGGCCTTCTACCATCGTCGTGGTAAACAATAAGCAGACTAAGACGAGTAGAGTAAAATGAAATTGAAACAAGTGTACCGAAATGCTTAATCTCATTGTTATGGTTTTAGTCAATTTGATCACCCTTCTTGCTAAATTGGGTTATGTACTTATATATGTATATATAAAAAAAATTAAGGTGAGCACATTGGAGAAAATCTAGGAGACTGTTGGACATTAAGGAACAAACTGGAAGCCAGTTTTTAAGAATGTTTTGTCCGGCCATAAAAATAATAAAATTTGCAAGTTTCTTTTATTTGGAGGTCATCGACCCACAATTACAGGTGAAGCCTATTTCTACAGCTTCATTTATTCAAACAATGCCGTGAAATATGGTTAATAGTGGATCTTGTGCTTGTTACACTTGTGGTGATTTACTGGTCAATTGATTTTTGTAAGTGGAATATTTGGATTTTAATGATTTTTCTCATTAAAGTTTGACATATATTTTATTTTATATGCAACATTTAAGGGACCATTTTAGATGACATTTATTAAATGAATTGGAGCAAAAAAACAATTAGATATTGAATTAAAATTTACGAAACGGATTGGAATTCAAATAAGGTGGAATAGCCATGTTAGGTTTGGAATGTGGTGGTGGTGGAAGTAGTGATAACGGTAGGGGTGGTGACGGCGGGGGCTTTAGGGGTGAGTATGAGTCTGATTGGTTATTGGTTAAGACCTAAGACTGAACACATGACAATGTTTTGGTTTTTAGATTTATGTAAGTGTTCGGTTTTGGTTACCACAATTTGATTATTGGAAAAGAGAGTTCGATTAACCACTGGCCTGGGCAAGGGCTTGAATAACCTATTTGATTAGTACAAACAACCATGTTTTTGGCAAAATAAAATGCAAAAGCATGTTAATTTATTAATGGATATGAGGGATACACAATTATACCATGTATAATAGGAAACAAAAGATGAATAGTAGTCACGGCAATGATGTAATTTTAGGCTAATTCAAGAGTAGGTTAGAAGATGAATAGTAGTCATGGCAATGATGTAATTTGAGGCTAATTCAAGGGTATGTTGGACTTTTCTGTCGTTTGATCTTCTGTCTGTATTTCTCTACGCTACGTGTCTTCCTTTCAATGTTTTTGCTTGCCACGCGTACGATAACATTGCCAGCTCTTCATCTCTTTTTGTATCTTTATTCTTCCATCTTCTTCTTTGTATCTTGCATCTCTTCCTCTGTTGACCTACCATCGAACAGGAATGGTGAACCAACAATTGGGTTAATGGCTAATTTCAAGAGAGATCAACAGGGTAAGCTTCAATTTTCAATTTATTTGATATTCAGGAAACCTAAATCAGTGTATGTTCTTTCAGCCCCTTTAAAGCTCCATAAACTCTTCATTTTTTTTTTGGCTCATTTAGGGTTTGCTACGACTGATTCATTGAAGAATGGAGGTCTGTTTGGCCTACATTATTGTTTTAGTTTACTCCCAGTGTTTCATTTGCTCTCCCCCTCCAAGAGCTATAAGTTACGGCTAGAAAAAAGGACTTTCTTGACACGTATTGCGTGTCAAGAAAGAGGTCTGATAACAAGAAAAAGAATGTCAAGGAAGGCGGTGTCATAGATTTAACATGACACATTTTGACGTGTCATCTGTTTATGACACACATTTATGACAGTATTTATTGACACGCGTTATGACACTTTTTAATAATACACATTTTTATGATAGAAATTTATGACAAAATTTTGTGATGTTCATTTTGTGTGTCATAATTTATTAATCTAAAAAAAATTTCTGTAAAATTACAGATTCACCCTCCCGGATTTATACCCATTTTATTATATGCAAAATAATTAGCAAATTAATAACAAAATCATCATTTCATTATATAATACATATTTATCAAATTGCAAACCAACCCGAGACAAACGTTTAACGTTTACAAAAATATTGTATCGACAAAACATTGCCTTCATCACTTGAAAATAAATGTCGCTGCGTAGCTTGACCATTCATCGCAAATGACATCTAGGCCTGTAAACGAACCGAACGAACACGAACACATGCATGTTCGTGTTTGTTCATTTAACTTTAACACGAACACGAACACATAATCGAACACATTTTTGTGTTCGTGTTCGTTCATTAAGAAATTTGTCGCGTTCGTGTATGGTCGTTCATTTAAAATCTAAACGAACAGTTCATGAACATAAACGAACACCGATGATCAATATAAACGATCACAAATGAACATAAACGAACATTAATGAACACAATAAAAAACAAGTTTAATAGATTTATCACAATTCAACCAAGTCTAATACATCACAATGCAACTAAAACAAAATCTAAATTAGTAGGGTTATGAAGTGTGGAGAAGAAGGGAGATGAGATTGTGAAGTGTGGATAGAGGTTGATATGATTAGAATGTTAGGGTTAGGATTAAATTTTAGAATACATCAAATATATTGTATATAATATAATATGAATTAAGGTTACTTGACAAAAGGGAAATAAATAATAAAAATAAAGTAAAGTTTATTTAAACGAACAGAAATAAACAAACATAAACGAACATAAATGAACGAACAAAACATGTGTTCATGTTCGTTCGTTTAATTAAACGAACAAAAAAATGTGTTCGTGTTCGTTCATTTATCTAAATAAACGAACATAAATGAACTTCCCGCTGAACAGTTCATGAACAGTTCATGAACGTTCGGTTCGTTTACAGGCCTAAATTGACATCCATGTACTCATCCTGTGTAATGTTTAAAAAAAGGGTGGAAAGAAAAGATTTAATTAACTATCGTGTTCCCGAGTTTAAAGGAAATGAAAGAAAAAGAAAGATTTTATGTTTAAAAAATCATTTCCTTCCAAATCTCTTCAATTTGTAAGGATAAGATATGGAGGAAAAGAAGCAAACTTTTCCTTCAATTTCCCTCCCTTAATTTCCCTGAAAAAACTATGGAACACGATTTTTTCCAAGCATCCTTCAAAATCCTTTCTTTTCCTTTGTTAAATGAAACTCGGAACACATCGTTAAGACAAAACTCACAATTAATGAAAACCAGTAAAAAAATTAAAAGATTGGGATGTATCTTACGGTTCCATTCCATTCTGAATGATAAACCTCACCATAAGAACCTAGAAGAAAAAGAATAAAACGAAACTATTGTGAGAAAAACAATAACAAATATATATTATGTTATTACAAAAAACTAGTTGTATTAATCAACGCGCAACGTGCGACTACAATAGCAGAGCATAAAAGGTAGTGTATGCGTGTCTTTGATCATCTTGAAACAAAGAAGCCGGAAAGCACGGTGCAACAGGGAACCAATAGACCAAATGCCATGGGTTTGGTTTAAGTGTATGGTAGCACCAAGTGAGATGGGTTTGGCAAACCCAACAGACCAAATGCCGTGGGTTTGGTTTAATACGTATAGTATTTAGTAATATCAAGTAAACACTATAAAGCCTCACATCAAGAAGCTTCAAACTGAGATGCCAACGTTGGAAGCACCATCAGTTGCCAAAGATGATGACCTTGAACCAACCGTTTTTGTTCTCGCAAAATTTATATAACTGGATTAGTACCTTAGTAATCATTTATAATGCGGAATTCATTTACAGAATTTCCAGAAAAAAGATGCGTGTTTATACCCTAAAGGGGAAACCGAGCAAACAAATAGGAAAGTAAAAACATTGGACCATACGCAGGTTGACATACATATATTTCTAACATAAAGAAAAAACATGTAACATCCCGTGATTTTTACTTTTCATGTATTTTAAATTATATACTTAACAAATTCAACTTCGCCTTTATTCGCTTCTTTTATGTAACTCCTACTAATTCTTGACGAGTCGTCAATATAACTTATCCTAATCAATTTTGAAACTCATTTAGTTAAGATCTTAATATATATTTATTTTAAATAAAACATATATATATATATATATATATATTATATGTTTAATACTTTAAGATTGGAAAAAATATATATTTATTGCAAAAAAACGTGACTGAAGAAACAATTCATAGAATTGGCAAATTGTGAAAAACACTTGATTTCTATGTTACCTTTACATATTTTATTGGTATATATATATGAAGCAGCAGCCTATGACAAACAAACAAATAAATATATGCTGCAACAATATTAGATGATTTGAGGCCATAACGTGTATGATTGTGATCGTGCTTATTTTTAAATACTCGATGTCCAGTAAATGACCACCTTATAATAATTAAACTTAACCCCATTAATCTTCTCCCAACCACCCTATTAACTCCATTTAATATTCAACCACTTTAACCCATCTATAAATACAACCCCTCCCCACTCCATAATCTCTTGTTCATCTCTTTTCTCTTTAAAACTCTCTCTAATCTTCAAGGTTTTTGAGCAAACTTCCTGAAAACACATCAGTAAGTTTCTAGGCTCAAACCTTTAATTCTTTTATGTTTTTCCTTCTCTTTTCTATCCAAAACTCCTTGGAGAAACCTCTAGGATCTTCCCCATGTTTATCCACATAAGTGTGATAAGGGTAGAGCACCTAAAAGAGGTCCCAAATGGGTTTATTTTTCTGAATTGTTTGTTTATGTCCTAAGGATGTTTGTTGTGAAGGAACCAACCAAGTCTACTAACAATCTAATGTTAGATGGATTTGTGCTATGGTATTGGTTATACTATGTATTATTATAAACTTACTTTCAATCTTCTATCTTATTATCCTATTATTAATCTTTGGAAGGTTTGTGGTTACACCCTACCTTACCAACTCTCTTGACCCTTCTTGTGCTACGGATTTATCCACACTTGAAAGGGGAAATCCCGTGTCCAAAACCCACGTTTATTCCATAAACGAAGTGGTTATGACATGAACCTATCAAATGGATTCACATTCCTAACCTTATACCATCCGAATCATCTATGATGATTTTGTGCTTGGTCTAATCCGGATTGCCCTAAAGGCAATTTGTGCTTGGTTTGCCTAAAAGGCTTGCTTGACTCTCTTGAATCTATAATCTAAACTCGAACCTAAGACTCTTTATTTTTCTAATTCTAGTTAACCAAGGCTAAGGAACTAATCCCCCAAGACTCATTCTTTTGGAACCTTGCTAAAACGCACCCAAAGGTGAGTTCATACTTGTCCCCCTTTTATTCTTTATTCTTTGGGGCTCAACATGTATCACTATCAAAACTCAAACGATTTTAAACTCTACAATCTATTATGCTTAGTCTAAAGTCTATCGTATTCTAAATTCTATCATGCGCAATCTAAAGTCTATTATATGCTTGTACGCTATGCTATGTAGAATTATTTACTCTAACATACAAATGTTCATATAGTTGACAACCCACCTTGCATGTATAGCGCTATAGGATTGGCTATCCGCCCCCTACATGGGTCATGTTAAGCAAAATTCTTCGTGGCTAGTCGCCGTTTGTATGGTTCTCTTGCATATGCCTATAAGCAAAACTTTATTATACTATGTATGTATGTCAAAACTAGTATGCTCACCAATGCTTTATGTGTTGACGGATATTTTATACATGTTGCAGGAAATATTTATTGCAGGACATTCAAGAAAACTACTTAGGATGGACATAGAAACTCACTCTAGTTCAAGTTATCATATTCTTGTTGTTGTATTTTTCGTTATATGAACTACTTGTATTTCTATTTTTAGACAATAAATGAAATTCTATCTTTAAACTATATTGTCACAAAATCTAGTGTCATGAAGTCTTTGAACAATCTACCACTAAGTCTCACCTCGATGATTCCGCCATCGGTTGGGGTGTGACAAAACAATACAACATCGGTGAAACAGAGATTGGCGGAGTCACCACTCCGGGTCTTGAGCCTCATTTGCTAATGTTGGCGAAGCAATGGAGTTTACCATTGCAACCGTTTTTTCCACGTCTTTTGTTCTGCAACCAGTTAATATGCTTGAAACCATTATACAAAATCAGCAAATCAAAACCAACTGCATAATCATCCATGATATCTTTGCTAATAAATTAAGAAGGCAAAGTGTATCCAAAATTATTTTTAGGTACTCCACTAACTACAAGCTGCAAATTGTCATTAACATTGCTAATTTTAGCTTCAGTAAAAGATATACGAGTCCGCTCGTTGCTAGACATGCCTAATGATGAGCCATGTTGACCACCAAAAGTCAACATATCAACATCAAATAAGTGAACTATCTCACGCCCTTCTGTTTCTCCCACTTCCTTGCTATTTACATTTATAAGTGAATCAGAAGAAGTTTCACTGCTTTTCGACAACACTGCATGAAGTTTCTGAGCAAAATTTGGATTTTTTGCAACATTTATGACACATGTTATAAATTGTTACTTTGCACATACCAAAAACCATCATTAATTCCAACATCACAGTCCACAAACATCATAACTCTCCTCATACCAAATACAGTAAACCCATCCATCACACATCATTTTCTCATGTTCACATCCAACTACTTGAAACTTAAAATGTTACTAAATTATGCCAAACATACTTACTATAATAATCCCACCCTTCTAGTTTTTTAATCCCTCAATCCTGTTCTAATTCCTAAATTATCAGTCTTCCAACAGTTTTGCGCCAAATAAAGAAAATAAAAGCCACATCCAATTTAAGAAACTTCATAACACAACTCCAAGCTTAACATCATAAACTCAATACATAGTTAACACATTAATTAATCTTGGTAACACTTAATTTCACAATCATTCATGTCAAACCTACAAACAACTAAAAACTATAAATTAAAATGTTTTACCCAATACTAAAGCAAGAGAAAATACCATATAAAGTAAACCCATCCATCAATTTCCCATCAAAGTTCACATCCAAAATCCTTAAAACTTAAAATATTAAAAGTAATTGTGCCTAACATTCATACTATAATAACCCTACCCAACTAGTTTTAGGAATCCACACTAAAATATCAAACGCTTCCAATTCCGGCTTTACAAACATGACCTAGTGTGCCCAACCCAATAACCTCAATTCTACCCCAACCCATTTGCCCCTTTTTCTGTAGCAACATTGCACGGTTAACAGTCTTCAAAATCAACATTGATGGCCAGGAATTCAACTTTTATTCCTCTCCTAAGCAGCGAAAATCAAGAAAATCACAGAACTTGAGTGAGGGAAGCAACAACTTTAGGGGATTACCCACTGTACCCTCGTTTGGGAAGATGGTGTGTTGGATTATCTTAACATCATACACAAAAAAATGATCTAAAGACAAAAAACTTACTTGAGTAATGTCTGATTTGAACTTCAAACTTCAAACATTGGTAGGAGCAGTCTGATTTGAGCAATGTCTGATTTTGAAACGAAGATAAATGTAATGACGGAGAAGGAGGGTTTAATTTGAGAAGGAGGGTTTTTCTTATGAGCAGATCATTGATTAAGGTTAGGGAAAATGGGGAGGCGATGTTTGATTTGAGCAAATCATCGATTTGAGGTTTTATTATTATGTGTTTAATTTGTTATGAGAGAGAAATGGGTAGGGTTTATGGGGAGGCTGGCGGGAGAGAGGGAAATGAGATTTAAGTGACACAAAACCATGACACGCTGAGTTCAACCATCATGCTTTTTTATTTTATGACGGAAAATTATTGACATACAGAAAAAAAGCCTCAAGAAATTATCATTTTTTTTTTATCAAAGATACATTTTTTTATGACATACACTTTTGCATGTCATTAAATAGGTGTATGTCATAAAAAGAATGTCAAGAAAGAGTATTTTTCTAGTAGTGAGTTGTTATTATTATTATGACACTGATTTAGGGTTTATTGTTTAACCTGGATTTATATTGTCATCACGTTTTGGATATTAGAGATTGATTCATGGTGGACGTCTCTAGTCGCCGACAACACTATCAACGCCAGTGTTCAAGCGCTGCGTTGCAAAACAGATAAAACAAACTATCTTTTTTTTTCACTACGAACCTTTTCATTTGTCAACGAAAACTGGAATTTTGAGTTGGGGATTTGAGATGGAGTACAATGTTTGAAATCTATTGGGGAAGATGAGCACAAACCTGGGTACGTTGAATTGTGTGATTTTGTTATGAATTTCGTTGATTAGACTGGTCGATCTAGATACAACAACTATGATGATGAATGTTGATACGTATGTTTATAATAATGATTTGACTTGGTTTCTTGATTTTTGCAAATATGTGGTTTCTACTATAGCAATTGAAGGATATCCCATGATACGTTACAGGGGTGCGATTGATGGTTCTGAAGCCACTGCTCTTGAATCTGACTTGATGTCGAAATATCATTCAAATAATCACATGTCAGTCGTTTATGCATTGTCTGTAAAGGTTTTGATAAACAGTGTTATGATTTATATGCTTTCCGTTATTCCTTCTCTTTAAATTAAATTCCAACATCTTTATATTCCCTTTTTTAGTTGTAAACTTACATCATGATCATCGACAGTTTGTTTCTGTTTTGTATGTGGTTCTTTTAGCTTTCTTATAACATTGCTCGGCCTTATTCGTTATCGAATAGAACAATGATCAAGAATAATTTCGTGAAGCTTAAAGAAATGAGTATAGAAATGAGTATGGGTTTATTAAAATAGCTTTTACAACTTTATAGAACTATTGATCTTTGTTAATCAAGCCGAGCAATAAAAAACACCTTTGATTACATATCCATATTTAGCTCTAATTCGTAAGCAACAACAACTTTTTATTCTCTTCATGTTACTTTTATCATTCTTTTGGGCTAATTAAGTTTCATTTTTGTTTGAATCGGCTTCATTGCTCCGGTATAATTTCTACATTTATCACATAAGTCCATCCAGGTATGAGCTTCATGGACGGGCTTATTCGTATATGAAGTTGTTTGGATGTTTGTTATGAATTTTTTACTTGATATTGAATAATCAACATTAGATGATCAAAGTTAGTTCTTTCAGGGTCTTCAATGATGTATCGTACCAATATTCCTTATTCATCGTATAAATTATATAGAATGTATCGTGGGGTTGTTTTAGGATGGTTTGGTGATGTGCGTGGGGGCAATGGCGGGCGCCTACACTTTCACTCTCTTTACGGTGAGATTACTTGTAAAACCTGTTGGTAATTTAGGCTTATGATTTGATTGTTTTTTAGTTTTAACCATATTTGTTTTCTATTACAGATAAATTGTATAGAACTTGAACAACTAGGGGTGGCCTAAGACATGGCCGACCCTAATGTTTTGTAAAACTAGGCAAGCGCCTAGGGCCCCCAAAGTTTCAGGGCCCCTAATTTTGCTAACCTTTGATCTTAAATTCATAGTTGGACAATGACGATGTTTCAAAACAAGTTCTACAGATCGTGAGACAACTCTAATGATGAAAGACCAACGAGATATCTATTTCCATGAAGAAAATAAGTCTCAAATCAAATCGAATAGATTTCATTGTATACATATATGGTTACATAACTATATATCTAAACTAGTTTTGACTTTCGAGTTCATTATAGTGGTTTTAACTAGTAAATCGTAAGGAACTTAAAAGTCAAATTAGACGCCATCAAATTTAACTTCATGCTTTGTTGCACCAATTAAGGAAAAATAATAAAAAGGGGGCATTGCTCTTACCAACCAAAAAATTTTTAGTTTATTGTTGCCGGTTTGAAGCCCGGGTAAATGAGGTGAGCATATAAAAAAAATAATATAAAAGGGCCCCGACTTTTTATTTCGCTTAGGGCCTCTAAAAATGTTGGACCGGCTCGGCTAAGATAAGAGGCTGTATTTATAAGTCTCACTGGGTTGAAATTGCTATATATAGATTATTTGTGTATTTAAAAATATAGAGCTCCTCATCTTGCAACTTCCTTAAGCATTCTCGCATGAACTAATAGGCCTTGGTCATATCTTTCCCATTAGAACTCTAAAAAAACCCGATTTAGATACACGAGACTGGAAACTGAATAAGTCGGAAAACTAGCTTCTATGGTGATATACATACATGAATTTTTATTTACTCAACTAAAGATTATTAATAGCTCATGGTGGTTAAAATTATCCATCTTGGTGCCAGAAATCTGTTCTTGGGCATGACAATGAGAGGAAACATATTCAACAACGCTTAGTGACCAGAAAGAGTGAGGGATGGAAGATTTATGGCACATAATACATTTGCTATTATTGAGTTTTAAGTGAATTGATGTGATGTTTTAACCAATATTGGCAGGAGTATTTTTAATCATGTTGCTTTCTCCCTTAAGGAATTTATTGAAAGAAGGGGAAGTAATTCATATGTATAAGAAACTAAAGGAAAGGACTTGGGTTTACGTCATTTTGTGTGAAGACTTAAGGGCTTTTCCATTGATGACACGGTTGGGTTAGTTTAGTAACATTCATAAAAAAATGCAAATGTCAGTTGTCAATCATCTAATTAACATCATATACAAATCAAGACGCTTATAAAAAGTTTCTCCAATTATGTGATTCGATTATGGACATGCTAATACTAAAACAAAAAAAAACCTCAAACTCAAGGTGTACATATTACATTGTTTATAGCTGGAACATGAAGTTATGCAACAATTATCATGAGGTATTTAATGCCATGTGCTTATTATTTCAGGTTTAATAAGATGTTGAATGTCTGCAAACACAACATTGTCTAGAGGAGGTCTAGATATGGTTTTTGTTGCACTTTTCAACTTTGCAAGAACTTCAGTATTCTTTCTTTTAGACTTGAGTATAACATGGATTTTGGTTAGATTTTTAGTAAGGTAAGTTGTACACTGCAATCAGTCTATAAAAAGGGCCAGCTTGCATCACGTGTTAATAGGATACACATACAAAAATTATGTCGCCATACACCTTGATGTACCAACTGAATACCTGCTGCGAAGCGGGGGGTATCCTACCAGTATAATTTAAAGTATTACTTAAGGGAGAAGGGTAATATCCTATGCTTTTCTTAACTTTACTTTACTGGTTTCAATAAATCCTGCACTTTCACATTATTTCACTGATTCAATTCACTGAAACACGGTTTTGGAGCCATTACTTCACTGATTCTTTATTTATTTTCATTTAAATTTAACAAAACTAACCAATTTAATTTTTTTCAACAGTTTAAATTTCCCAACTGGAATATTATCGGTTTTTTAACGGCTAAAATTTTTACCATATAAAAACCCCATAATTTCTAATACCAAAACCAAAATCATCTTGTAAAACTGGTCATGTGGAATGTAAATGAGGAGATCGCGTTAGTGACGGCGTGGATAGATGTGCAAATCCGATATCATCTTCTCATTGTATAATCATATACGTAATGCAATTCTTTTGCTGACGAATCTCCAGGAAGTTGTGGCTCGTAAATTTCAAATGTTGGAGGGTTTGACCTCGATGGGTTGGTAGCCGGTGGGGATAGATACATAAGGTTTGATATTGGTGGGTGTGCAGTAGATGGGTTTGTAATCGGTGGGTTGTTTGTAGGTTGGCGGTTTGCAAGGGATGATCAACGACGATATGTAATCGAAAACAAATTGCCACTACCCATTTTGATATTAAATGTATGTGGTTATATAAATTTTTATGTGTATGAAATAAAGTATATAGCGTTTATATAGGGTGGTAAAAAAATTATATTGTAAACGGTCAAAATATTGTAAATGGTCAAAAAATTTGACCGTTGCATTTAAATAATTGAGTTCACTATCCGCTTCTTACAACCAGGAAACGGGCCACGGGATCCCTACCAGTACCCACGACAACGGTGTTACCGTGTGGGTACCGGAGTACCCGTAGAAAACACGGGTTGCGCCCCGTCCCCCTAATGTATAGAATACTATTTATAAGAAATAAAATATAATAGCGCAAACTTTGTTTATTTTTTTTTAAAATATCCCGTCGGCGCTTTTTTTATTTTATTGGCCCAAAACGCTTAAATACATGTACGTTACCTTGTGTATTTTTAGAAAAAAACAAAATTAGATGGTTTCTACATGGGTTTTCTAAATTTTCTCAACTCAAGAGGATTTTCAATTTATCCTTCCCTTAACAACAGTTCTCCGCACTCTGACTTCAATGATAGGAACAACCTCCACACTCCGGCTCTCCAAGGAACAACAGTTCTCCGCCTTACTATACTATATACTTATCATAGAATAGGTTGTTGTCCTTTTACGAGCCCTTTTATTCTGAAAAAGAAGGATTTTCTTTATGATGCTGATTCAATGGTTTGTGGCCTTGTGGGTGGTCTTGGTACCTTATTGAGCTGCATGAGTGGTAGCTCACGCTCAAAAGTCCTTCACCACGAGTCCTAGCGTTGCGCTGCGGTCTGTTTCCCGGCTTCGCTTGCGCGATTTGCACATGTTATTGTTTCCATCCATCCCCAACCCTAATGAATCGAGTAGGGGATGATCAAATGAGAAGAAACTTCTTGTGAGAACAAAAAGAAGAAATGAAACAATTAATACTTTAACTCTTATTACATTAATTATTACTCCGTATCTCTTTAATTAATTAGTCATTATCACTTTATCCTATACATCATCAAATTTTGTCCTACACACATCAAATCTATCACACGTTTATCCGACATATATCGAGATTATCATACGTTAATCCTACACATATAAAAACTCAACCTACATTTGTCCTACACATATCGAAATTATCCTTCACTGTAAATTAGGATTGATATGAAAAAATATGTATTTTGAAATTGAATTTTAAGTTTCATTAATTTAACTAGTTTATGGGGTTACAAAAAATGTATCATTTATTTAACAGTAAATACAATTATTATATGGAAGATTCATATTCGTTTAAATTTGTCCGTTTTCTTCTTAGAATATTTTTTTTCTTCTCATTGGTTCCTGTACAAAAGACATTTTTCGTACAAAGTATGAGAAGTCTATGTAGTCATTGTGTTTTAAATTTTGGCTATGATGTTTTCGATTCCTTTTGCATTGTATTTTATCGAAAAACACCAAACGTAACTATTTAAAACATAATCAAATGTATTCAAGACATAAAATTTAAAACACACTGATTACTTTCTTCGTATGGTGTTTTAGATTGCATGTCTAGAATACATTAATTAGTATTTTAAATTGTTAAGTTTTTTATTTTTCTATATAATACTATGCCTAAAGAACATAAAACATCATGCCTAAAATTTAAAACACAATGCCTATATAGACTTCTCACACTTTATATGAAAAATGTCCTTTGTACAGGAATCCCACCCTATATATATATATATATATATAGGATCCGGATCATGTGATAACTTCATTGAGTTGTGAGAACTAGAGAACTCCTCTAGACCAATCATCAAGTGACAAATCATCACCTTTATAATTTGTTTTATTTTTTTAATTAGGGACATTAAAGTCTTTTGTATGCACCCACTTGGGGGTATTTTAGTAATAATAACACCCTATCCCACCCCACCCCCACCCCAAGTAACATTTTAAATAATAATAATAATCATAGTATCTCTCTACCCCCGCTCTCTCACACACACACTAGCTCTCCCTCTCTCTCTACCCCTCTCTCTTTCTAAGTCTCTCTCTCTATCTCTCTCTAAAAAACACACAGATCTGAGAAAACACCCATAGAGGGCGACAGGGTTGAGGGTTGATGACGAAGGTGGTGGTGGCTTAGGGTTTGATCGATGACGAAGGCGGTGGTGGTTTTTGAGGCCGGTGGTGGCTGAGGGTGGGGGATCCGTGGTGGTTGAGGGCGGGGTTGAGGGTGGTCGATGGTAGTGATGATGAAGACGAAGGTGGTGGTGGCTGACGGTGTTTGGGCGGGTTCTCAGGCAGAGGACGGTGGTCGACGGTGGTGGATCCAGAAGGTTGAAGACGAACAGGTTTATTTATTTATTTATTATTATTATTATTATTGTTATTATTATTATTGTTATTATTATTATTACTATTATTATTATTATTTCTGTTGTTATTATTATTATTTTTATTTTTTTCTGATATTTTTATTATTATTGTTATTATTTTCTGTTATTATTGTTATTATTATTAATTATTTTATTATTTTTTTTGTTATTATTATTATTTTTTTGTTATTATTTTTTTCTGTTGTTGTTGTTGTTGTTATTATTATTATTATTATTATTATTATTATTATTATTGTGTATTAGAAGATGATGATGTTTTGATGAATGATGATGATGTTTTTTTTTTTTTTTTTTTTCAGATGAAGTAGCAGAGTTTTTTTCTTAACGATGATATGTAGTATGATTTTTTATAAATGTTTGGTTTTGTTTTAATTTGAAGTAATACACATTGTGGATATTTTTGGGGGCATTTTTTTTTACCGTGGTGTAATACGATTGTATAGATGTTTGTTTTGGTTTAACACTAAGCGTTTTTTTGTGTAGTAGGTTGTGTATGGTAGATTTACACTAGTGTAATTACCCTAGTGTAAACAATTACACCAGTGTAATTCCTGGTAGATTACACTAGTGTAAATTGTCACACCCTCAAATTCCACGTGCGGGGTTTTACCGCGGGGCGCGTGACAAACCAGGATCTAAGTCAACGGTCACAATAAACGACACTATATGATACGTAAAAACGACATAAGCAAACCATTAAGTTTTCATTAATGATCCATCGCTGCGGAAGCGTAAAACTTTATTACAACACGAAAGTAAAAGTATAAAATTCTGAAAATGCAAAATAAGATGCATATGAATCCTAGACGCCGTGAGACTCCGTGCGCCTATGAAATGCTGCTACCTCAACGACCTGAGACAAACATGCTAAAAACGTCAGCAGATAATGCCGGTGAGTTCACAGGTTTTATGTTAAACGTTTAAGTAATGAAAGCCATCATGTTATCACTATGTTAGAAATGATAGCATTAGCTAGACGTATGAATAATACTACTACGACCGGAAACCATTACAGACAACGATATATGATTTTTGCCCGAAACGATATGCACTATCGTCCCACGGTAGCGTTATGACCGAGACAATATGCACCCGCCTGGCTCCCAGCCGACGGGTGGGGTCTGTCAGTCCCAATAGATCTATCCACATTTCCCCCGTTGTGCCCCGCACATTCATGGTTTCCCCGGGACTTTACATATCGTATAGTATGTAAATGAATTAACACTAGTATAACATGGTAATTTATGAAATATGTATAAAGCATGTGTCTCCCCTGAAATGTAAAGACTTAAAGTGGGGCCGTGAAACTCACCTGATACTGCTTCCCCTTTAAAATAAGTAAACCCGCTCAATAGACGGCACCAAATACCGGTGACCTATCATGACGAGCGTATAAGATGTTAGACTAAAAACCCGTAGGTTGATTAGTCCCCAACAGTCCAGACCATAACCGTGTACATTTGAAATGATGTTTAAACGTTTAATCGACCACACCAGACATGACCCGACATCCCATTGGTGACCCAACATCCCACGTGTTAGCCGAATGCAAGATATCATGCAATCATATGTAATCAAACACTTAGTATGCATCACAGTTTACTATATCTAGCATGAAGCCTAATTAACGCATAAACAGGTCCGAAAACGTATAACTAAGTTATTGGACATGTCACGGGGTTTCTAACATGTTCCTAGGTGTCAATCCGTGTTTCGGGATGTTAAAATACCCATATAGCAGCAGTACACGCGATTAGGAATCAAACATGCACTTAGGAAAGGTCAACTGGTGATTAGGGAAGTCAAAATGGCGATTAGAGTTGTAATTACCAGACATACTGGCGATTGGGCTCCCAATCGCCTCTTGTTCACACGATTGGGGGCCAATCGCCCTTAGTATAGGCGATTAGGACTCCTTAATCGCCCCTGCTGCACTGTGCCGTCTTTTTGCGCGTTTAACCCTCCAAATCAGATCCGAAACATGTGGAAACACCCAATATCAAACCCAAAACATTAATCCAACTATTTCAAGCAAAAACCCCCAATTTATCATCATCCTAGCCGTCCCGAATGTAAGTGTTTTCCCAAAATAGCATAACTATCATGTAAACATCACATCATCATGCAAAACTTACCCTAAATAGCATATATCCAGATTTCATCACATAATGATGTTGTCCGACAATATCCTACTATTCTAGCATCATCCTAGAGTAAACCCTAGCCTCAAACAATCAACAATCAACAAAACACAACATATCATCATCAATCCTCCATAATCATTCAAACGGGTCAAAACGCCTAATATCAATATTACACATCTATGAACCTTCAAACTCCTAGGTTAACATCATATTAACTCATTTAGATCAGAAACATATTAATAATACAAGAGCAACCATGTTTAAACGATAAAAATCCTATCTTGCATGAATACATCACATATAACAAGCATAGAGGTTTGGGTTTGTTTAGAAACTGATTTTAATGAGTTTTCAAAGACACAAATGTTTAGAAATTAGGTTTGGACCTTTAGGGATCAAAACAATATCATTACAAAGGTTTGGGATGAAGAACACACCTTGAAATTGTAAGATTATGAGATGTAAAGCTTGGAAATGTGATTTCTTGATCAAAAACGTGTTGCAGAGGTTGAATAAGGTGTGGGGTGGCTTTGGGGTGTATTAGGGTTTCACAAATGATGTTTTAAAACATAAGGGTGGTATTTATAGGCATTTTTAGTCGTCACATACAGAGCAGGCGAGTAGGCTTCTGCAGCATGCGATTAGGGCTCCTACTCGCCGGTTCACATGCGAGTAGGGCCTAATTGCATGCTGTAATCGCATGTTTATGGGCGAGTAGGGCTAATCGCGTGCCCTAATCGCCTGACACCTCCCGTACTCGCCCTCAGCATGTTATTTTGGGTTTTTGGCGCGTTAAACACTATTTTAACACAAATTAGCACGTATTCACATACCGATAACTCATATAATGATTATAAACATATAATGCATGATGACTATCCGTTCACCAATTTTCGGGACTTAAGATTCGCGTGTGTAATAACCCGGCGATTCTACGAATCGCCAATCCTTGTACCCATGGTTATGGACCGACACCCAATGATCCCTTGGACCATTGTAACGACTCCCGATGATTCCCGAATCATCAACACGACTCAACCGACCCGGTTAAGTATGATACTATGTAATTTTTTTCAATGTTTTCGTTGAGGTAGACTCGTATGTATGCAAAGTATGAAACGTATGTATGTAAAGTATGAAAAGTATTAACCTGAATATGCCGGGTGTCACATCATCCCCCAGTTGAAAGAATTTTCGTCCCGAAAATTAAATGAAGTCCGGAGATGAAGAGATGAAAGAAAGAAAGAAAGAAAAATTTTCCCGTTGTTACATCATCCCCCAGTTGAAGGGAATCTCGACCCGAGATTCATTTAGTTTTGGAAGCAACATAGTTCGACTCAAAAGCACGCTTAGGAAATAGATGAGGGTACTTGGCCTTCATCTGATCTTCCTGTTCCCACGTGAACTCCGTTCCACGATTTGAATTCCAACGAACCTTGATGATGCGGATTTTACTCCGACGAAGGCTACGAATCTTATAATCAAGAATTTCAACCGGTTCCTCCATAATACGTAAACGATCATCAACCTTGATTTCTTCGAGAGGAACAACGAGAGATTCGTCAGCCAAGCACTTCTTAAGATTCGAGACATGGAAGACATTATGCACGCTACTAAGCTCGGCTGGTAAGTCAAGTCTGTACACCACCGACCCAATACGTTTCAGGATTGGGAACGGTCCGACATAATGAGGGTTAAGTTTCCCGCGCTTCCCAAAGCGTATAATGCCCTTCCATGGAGATACGTTTAATAAGACCCTGTCGCTGACCTGAAACTCCAAAGGTTTGCGACGACGATCGGCGTAGCTCTTTTGGCGATCACGAGCTGCCGCCATACGATTACGAATTTGTACGATCTTTTCAGAAGTTTCGTACACCATTTCTGGACCAGTGAGTTGGCTCTCGCCCACCTCGGCCCAACAAAGAGGAGACCGGCACTTCCGTCCATACAGAGCCTCGAACGGTGCCGCCTTGATGCTAGAGTGGTAACTATTGTTGTAAGAGAATTCCACTAGCGGCAGGTGAATCTCCCAACTCTTACTGAAATCGATGACACATGCTCGAAACATGTCTTCAAGCGTTTGAATCGTCCTCTCACTCTGGCCATCAGTTTGCGGATGACATGCGGTGCTCATGTCCAGTTGAGTACCTAACGCTTTATGCAATTGCTTCCAGAAACGGGAATCACGATCGGAGATGATAGAGATGTAACGCCCAACGTTTCTCGAATAATATAATAATAATAATATTTTATTCTTAAAACGATTCGTTAATTCGTTAACAATAATACCTTATTACCAAGAAATACATCCTTATTTATAAACCAATTTAATTAAATTCGTCAAATAACGCGTTGTAAGTAGTAACATACTAGTAAACCAACACTTATCCTAGTAAATTTTAAACGCGACTAATAATATATAAAACAAATACATAGCCCAAATACTCTTTTTAGGTCGGTTATTATAAATATTTTACGTATTATAATTACCTAAGTGCTTAACCGAGTTGAACTGTTAATGAGAGACACGATTTAACGGGTTCGTATACGTGGTGTCTATTTAACCTACACCAAAACTCTATCTATATAATATCCCAATCCATCTCACCTTCATCTTCATCAACCTAAACCCTAGCCACCATAACCTACAAACCTCTTATTCTTCCTCCTCTCTCACGTATCAATCTCCAACACCCCTACCATTCATTCAGTTCATACCAACATAAACACCACAAATGTTCCTTTCTATAATCCGATGGCCGGATTTGAGTTCCGATTGAACTCGTTAGTCAACAACAAACAACACCTTTCCTTTCCTCTCCCTTAATTCTGACCGGCGGCCCCTCTACTCCAGCCGCGGCCGCCAACAACCACCTCATCCCCTTCGTCAATCCACCGAGCCACCAACCCCTTTAATCTCTCACTCTCTCTAACACAGATATCCATCTCCCTCTCCCTCGTTCTCTCGCTCCCCTACAGGACTAGAACCGGCCGACCACCACAATCGATGGTGGTGGCAGCGCTGGTTTAAGGACACGACAGGGACGAGCACCTCATTGGAATTGTTTTTGGTTCGGGTTTTATACAACGTGGGTTTCCAGTCAAGTATAGTTCTCAGATTCGTTTTAAAGGCCTCATGGTGGGTGTGTCGGGTGAATGGTCGGGATGGTGGTTCTGGTTCAGCGGTGGTTCTGGTTCAGCGGTTGTGGTTCGGTGTTCATTTATGGGTGTGAGTCTCAGTTTGGTTCCGGTTCAGGCATGGTGGCCGAGACCAGTGGTGGCGTTTGGATGGTTAGTCTCATTTGTTTTGACTGATGTTTAGATCGGTTACCTTTCGGGTCAAACCTTCATGTCCTGGTCAACTTTAGTCATCGGTCAAAGCTGGTCAGCGGGTCCAACTTTCGGTCAACTGCAGTCCACGTTCGGGTCAGATCTGTCAACCCGAGCTACGGGGCGATTACACGACTCGGGAAGGTATAACGTGCACCATGTCTTTGTTTTAAATTACCTTGCGTTTTATTATTTATATATATATATATATATATGAATATATACTCTAAATCTGTAACGAACCGAACCGAACCGACTTGCTTTTATAAAACACTTTCTATTGAGTCGACAAAAGAAAATGGTTAACATCTATGTATGTACGCTTGTGTAGTCATGTTGCGAACTATGGAAATGTTGAAACTATTACTACGAAACAAATATATTATTTGACGAAGCATAACTTTAAATGCTATTATTAGCTAGTCGTTTTACTATTTTTTTAAAACATTAATCAATAACTAAGCTATACTTACATAAATTATCTTGATGACGATCACATATATATATATATATATATATATATTTATACATATTACTTATTCAAAACATATAGATCTCGTCTATTATAATTTTGATGACTTAAACCTTTTGTCGCGTATAAAGACTTGATAATTGTATTGCGTTTTGTTTAATCTATTGTTGTTTTGGGAAAATATAGACAACTTGAGTTGTCTGGTTTCTTACAAAAACAGAGGAAACTCTGCCCAAATTTTTATAAAATTTAAGAACCAAATCGGCCTTTCAAGTTTATAACTATGTGTAGACAAGATGATGCTTTTACAAATAAATCCTAACTTTCAAATCTTACGCCGTCAAAAATAGAAATATTTATGTTTATTAACAAGTACATATATATACTACCCAAGATACGAGACAAATTAACATTTGAGTCAAGCTACGTAAATATTATTTTGTTATACAAAATGTGTCTTTATCAATAACTTCAATAACGTATTTAATTCAAATAGCTATACATACGAATACATTTTGTGAAACCAAACCAAGTTACTATCGGTTCGTTAAGTCATACACTTATTAAGACGCACATTCTTTCAATACGTGTCTAGGTAGTTGGATAAACTATCTTTACAACCATAACAAAAACAAGCTTATTTGCATTAGAATTTAAGGCATCGTTTATTTGTAATAGGATACAAGAGTTCAATTAATCCAAGTTCAGACTTGTTGCTACTTGCTAATACTTACACAGTGAATTTCAGGTGAGTTTTACATAGCCCCTTTTCTATTTCACTATTTTGGGGTGAAACATGTTACAACATTCAATTTACAATTCAATCATAAGTGTCTATGTGTTATCTATGTTGCATTATGTCTTAAACATTACTAAGGTAAGCACATTATTCTAGCATAATCATTAACATTGATCAGCCGACGGTATACAGTGATAGATATATTGGACTGACAATCCCACCCGGATACGTGTACCTCCTACATAGGTAGCGTGGGTGATTGTTATCGTATTTATAACAAAATCGAGTGAACCATATGCGTATGGGATGGACCACAATATTCTAGTCACAAGGTTTGATTATGCACTCGATTTACCTGATGGTTTTGTTTTCACATATGGACTAGACTAGCCATGACACTCGGATTGTACAACATTTTTATTCAAACCTATGTAATTCTCACCAACTTTTGTTGACCCAAAATATTTTCAAACTTAACATGTTTCAGGTTATAGCTTGCTTGAAGATTAGAGTTAATGCTTGAAGATGTGTATCTAGTATTTTTCATTTTGATGTACAAATTCTTGTAGAACAATTGTATGTAATGTATTTAAATCAATTATTGAAATTTATTATTTACCATGAGCTATTGAACAATCATCAATACGTGACATCCCGATGTTTCCGCCATCGGTTGGGGTGTTACAGATTGGTATCAGAGCCTTGGTTATAGGGAATTAGGTTATTGGAAAAATAATCTAGTCTATAGCCTTAGGACATTAATCAGTACTTGCTTTAGTTGCTTGTAGCTCTACCTTATCCTTATCTCTATCCCTATCCTCCTCCTTATTCCTACCCTAGCTTGGTCTTGCCTACACTCTCTTTCACTTGTTGCAATCCTAATGTACTCCTAGTTTAATATGGCAAATTCACCGGGCTTAGATCCGATCTGTCTTGATAAGACAACATTTTCGTATATACGTGGACAAATGAATACAATCTTTGTATTTCATTTTCATTTATACCCCCTCGCTCTCATTAAATTCTAAGCTTTGAAATCTCAAAACCTTTACAATTCAAATCAATTTCATTTCTTATACAATTTACTAATCAGCCTGAATTTCATGATCATTTGTGAGTTTCACAATCATACTTCGTCTTACAATATTACCCACATGTTTAATTATTTTCAAAATCTAACCCAAAACATATTTTTCCCTTTACAACATGTTACACATTTTACTTCCTTAATCTATTACCTTTGATGTTTCAAGCCAATTTCATTTTCAACCTCCCCTTAGATTTTCATTTATATTTTTTTAGGTACTCTCAACCATATAATTTTATCATATTCAAGATTTTAAAATCCTGGTTCAAACTAGCATCTCGTAACCTGTTTATAGGAAATACTCTAGCACCAACTTTAAAGAGTACTAAATTTTGTCAAATATTCATTACCTAGGAATTTCACAAAGCAAATAAATATTTTTGTCAAAAAGCCTTTTATTCCACAAACTCATTTTCTAAATTTCAAATGTTGGTGTAACAATTTACTGGTGTAACAAATAATCTTTAAAAAAAAGGTTTTAATATATTAGGAATCACTTCTTTTTATGGAATAATCAAAGTCAATTATACAAAACACCTCAACAGATTCTTGATTTTTGAAATCCGACATCGTGTTTAAAACTTATGACTCATCGAAATATTTTGATCTAAATCAATTTAGTTGTACTATTTAATGACTTTTGCTTTACATACAAAACCAAATTTTGAAAATAAAATCTTTCCATCCACAGGAACAAAATTTACTCTACAATTTTTCCATTGACACCTACTTGTTTTAAACTTGTTCGAACTATTACAAATTTTTGGCAAATACCACAATCATGTTTTCTCATACGCTAGTATCTAACTATTTATTCAAACCCCACGATTATTCTGCATGATCACCTTACTACTTGCGTCTTTTTGAAACCCTAAAAATTAAACCCTTTATCAACCATCTACACATTCACCATTTTTCACAACCTTGATGTTACTTTGAGTTTTTATCATCTCTCAAAAACCAAATTCACATCCTTTACCTCCTCGAACATGAACTTGATCTCCACGATAACCAAACTATTGAAAACTTAATTGTTCGTTGCATCAAACTTGAATATTAGTTATACATGAGGATTTGATTATCTACCTGAACGTTTGATTATTCATGATACTTGAAAGCATGGAATATAAACTATTTGCTATAAACACACTTAGAGTCATTAACCTTGTCTAGGGCAACTCTGTTACAACTCGCATGCTATACTTGATGCATTTACAAACTTGCTTACATGTATGTATTATCAATTTGCAACTTATGTGATAAACCAAAAACAATTGTTACACTTAATCAAACAACTGATAGAGGATGAAGTACTTGCTCAACAGTTAGTAGAGTACCAAATAACCTACTCAACGATTGGTAGAGGTCATCATGCCTGCTCAATAGTCGGTAGAGGCCTTACAACCTGCTCAACGACTGTTAGAGGCTATCGCACCTGCTCAACAATCGGTAGAGATTCTTACTCACTGACTGGTAGAAGTCTTTTCCCTGCTCAACAGTTGGACTCATTTTTGGATACATTGTATACGATTCAATCACAAGGTTATTTTGCATTACTTACATGTGTGTTTAGAGTCATAGAAGGACACAAAACCCTAATGTAAGGTAAATTGGTGATTGCGGTCCGGAACGTAATCATGAATTTACAGGTACGTTAGGGTGGTGTGAAATTCTATTAGGGCTTGGTAAGAAACCCATTACGTTTTCGAAGTATCAGTGGTGCGGTGGGTTAGCTGCGATACACCCTATATATAAACACTAACGATACATCAAAAATGACGTTGGGGGTCGAGCCAAAAACAAACCCTAGTTATTTGATAGTTCATCTAGCCCATCCATAGTCTATCATCTCATGCAACTTAAGTTTGGTGTTTATTCCCCCTCGTTATTTTAGACTATCGTAATCCAACCCTCATAACTCATACGTAACACTTTATCCTAGTATCCATAAAACTTCTGCCATACTTTAAACTAAATGATAACCGTCCAAGCATTTACCTAAACCATGTGTTTTTTTAATAACTTTGGGACGAAGTTTCCTAAAGTAGGGGAGACTGTAACGCCCAGCGTTTCTCGAATAATATAATAATAATATTTTATTCTTAAAACGATTCGTTAATTCGTTAACAATAATACCTTATTAACAAGAAATACATCCTTAGTTATTAACCAATTTAATTAAATTCGTCAAATAACGCGTTGTAAGTAGTAACATACAAGTAAACCAATACTTATCCTAGTAAATTTTAAACGCGACTAAAAATATATAAAACAAATATATAGCCCAAATACTCTTTTTAGGTCGGTTATTATAAATAGTTTACGTATTATAATTACCTAAGTGCTTAACCGAGTTGAACTGTTAATGAGAGACACGATTTAACGGGTTCGTATACGTGGTGTCTATTTAACCTACACCAAAACTCTATCTATATAATATCCCAATCCATCTCACCTTCATCTTCATCAACCTAAACCCTAGCCACCATAACCTACAAACCTCTTATTCTTCCTCCTCTCTCACGTATCAATCTCCAACACCCCTACCATTCATTCAGTTCATACCAACATAAACACCACAAATGTTCCTCTCTATAATCCGATGACCGGATTTGAGTTCCGATTGAACTCGTCAGTCAACAACAAACAACACCTTTCCTTTCCTCTCCCTTAATTCTGACCGGCGGCCCCTCTACTCCAGCCGCCGCCGCCAACAACCACCCCATCCCCTTCGTCAATCCACCGAGCCACCAACCCCTTTAATCTCTCACTCTCTCTAACACAGATATCCATTTCCCTCTCCCTCGTTCTCTCGCTCCCCTACAGGACTAGAACCGGCCGACCACCACAATCGATGGTGGTGGCGGCGCTGGTTTAAGGACACGACAGGGACGAGCACCTCATTGGAATTGCTTTTGGTTCGGGTTTTATACAACGTGGGTTTCCAGTCAAGTATAGTTCTCAGATTCGTTTTAAAGGCCTCGTGGTGGGTGTGTCGGGTGAATGGTCGGGATGGTGGTTCTGGTTCAGCGGTTGTGGTTCGGTGTTCATTTATGGGTGTGAGTCTCAGTTTGATTCCAGTTCAGGCATGGTGGCCGAGACCAGTGGTGGCGTTTGGATGGTTAGTCTCATTTGTTTTGACTGATGTTTAGATCGGTTACCTTTCGGGTCAAACCTTCATGTCCTTGTCAACTTTAGTCATCGGTCAAAGCTGGTCAGCGGGTCCAACTTTCGGTCAACTGCAGTCCACGTTCGGGTCAGATCTGTCAACCCGAGCTACGGGGCGATTACACGACTCGGGAAGGTATAACGTGCACCATGTCTTTGTTTTAAATTACCTTGCGTTTTATTATTTATATATAAATGAATATATACTCTAAATCTGTAACGAACTGAACCGAACCGACTTGCTTTTATAAAACACTTTCTATTGAGTAGACAAAAGAAAATGGTTAACATCTATGTATGTACGCTTGTGTAGTCATGTTGCGAATTATGGAAATGTTGAAACTATTACTACGAAACAAATATATTATTTGACGAAGCATAACTTTAAATGCTATTATTAGCTAGTCGTTTTACTATTTTTTTTAAAACATTAATCAATAACTAAGCTATACTTACATAAATTATCTTGATGACGATCATATATATATATTTATACATATTACTTATTCAAAACATATAGATCTCGTCTATTATAATTTTGATGACTTAAACCTTTTGTCGCGTATAAAGACTTGATAATTGTATTGCGTTTTGTTTAATCTATTGTTGTTTTGGGAAAATATAGACAATTTGAGTTGTCTGGCTTCTTACAAAAACAGAGGAAACTCTGCCCAAATTTTTATAAAATTTAAGAACCAAATCGGCCTTTCAAGTTTATAACTATGTGTAGACAAGATGATGCTTTTACAAATAAATCCTAACTTTCAAATCTTACGCCGTCAAAAATAGAAATATTTATGTTTATTAACAAGTACATATATATACTACCCAAGATACGAGACAAATTAACATTTGAGTCAAGCTACGTAAATATTATTTTGTTATACAAAATGTGTCTTTATCAATAACTTCAATAACGTATTTAATTCAAATAGCTATACATACGAATACATTTTGTGAAACCAAACCAAGTTACTATCGGTTCGTTAAGTCATACACTTATTAAGACACACATTCTTTCAATACGTGTCTAGGTAGTTGGATAAACTATCTTTACAACCATAACAAAAACAAGCTTATTTGCATTAGAATTTAAGGCATCGTTTATTTGTAATAGGATACAAGAGTTCAATTAATCCAAGTTCAGACTTGTTGCTACTTGCTAATACTTACACAGTGAATTTCAGGTGAGTTTTACATAGCCCCTTTTCTATTTCACTATTTTGGGGTGAAACATGTTACAACATTCAATTTACAATTCAATCATAAGTGTCTATGTGTTATCTATGTTGCATTATGTCTTAAACATTACTAAGGTAAGCACATTATTCTAGCATAATCATTAACATTGATCAGCCGACGGTATACAGTGATAGATATATTGGACTGACAATCCCACCCGGATACGTGTACCTCCTACATAGGTAGCGTGGGTGATTGTTATCGTATTTATAACAAAATCGAGTGAACCATATGCGTATGGGATGGACCACAATATTCTAGTCACAAGGTTTGATTATGCACTCGATTTACCTGATGGTTTTGTTTTCACATATGGACTAGACTAGCCATGACACTCGAATTGTACAACATTTTTATTCAAACCTATGTAATTCTCACCAACTTTTGTTGACCCAAAATATTTTCAAACTTAACATGTTTCAGGTTATAGCTTGCTTGAAGATTAGAGTTAATGTTTGAAGATGTGTATCTAGTATTTTTCATTTTGATGTACAAATTCTTGTAGAACAATTGTATGTAATGTATTTAAATCAATTATTGAAATTTATTATTTACCATGAGCTACTGAACAATCATCAATACGTGACATCCCGATGTTTCCGCCATCGGTTGGGGTGTTACAAGAGATGGGCACCCCGTGCTTGGAAACCACTTCCTTAAGATAAATACGAGACAACCGCTCCAAACTGTCGGTTTCCTTAATAGCGAGGAAGTGTGCGGACTTTATCGACCGGTCGATAATCACCCAGATCATGTCACAACCACTGGGAGATTTCGGAAGTTTGGTCACAAAATCCATTGTAATCCGTTCCCATTTTCATTCCGGAATTTCTGGTTGCTGTAGAAGACCAGACGACTTCTGGTACTCCACCTTGACCTTAGCACAGGTCAGACATTTGCTAACATACGAAGCTATGTCAGCCTTCATGTTGGGCTACCAATAGAGTATCTTTAGGTCCTGATACATCTTATCGGAGCCCGGATGAATAGAATACCGGGATTTGTGAGCTTCGTCCATGACGAGCTCCCGCAAACCCCCAAATAAAGGAACCCAAATTCGTTCGGCAAAATAATGCAGGCCATCAGACCTGAGCTCTAGGTGCTTATCGGCACTGTGCATGGTTTCAGCTTTAAGGTTTTCCTCCTTCAAAGCTTCCAATTGTGCAGAACGGATTTGGTCAGGCAATGAGGAATGAATGGTGAGCTGTAAGGCTCGAACACGACGAGGTTTCACAGACTCCTTCCTGCTCAAGGCGTCCGCCACAACGTTCGACTTGCCAGGATGGTACTTGATAGCACAGTCATAATCGTTCAGGAGTTCAACCTAGCGACGCTGCCGCATGTTTAACACCTTCTGGTCGAAAATATGCTGGAGACTCTTGTGATCGGTGTATACTTCGCATTTGGTACCGTACAAGTAGTGTCTTGTGACATCCGTCACTTTTCGTATTTATTTTAACATTTCGTATTGTTCTATGTACATTTGAGACTCCAAATTAATAAAACGTGGCATTTTATCATTTCCGTACGCTAAAAAAAAATAATCTTTTGTGACACTTTTAGACCCATATAATTATACTATAAACATATATTAATATAAAACCTTTGAAATAATTGCCCAAAAAATAAATGTTTGGGACGGGGTTCGAACCCGCATCCCAAACCGGCCCAAACACACAACACAACTCAACCAGCTGAGCCACAAGCTTCTTTGTTGAACATATCCTAACCCAAATAAATATAAACCTTCCTTACATACGCACAGTTGACTTCTCAAAGTAAACTGCAAGCCCAACCTTCTAATTCAAGCATTCAATCCGCGTTTTAATGCAATTCGTTTATGGTAAGGATTGACCAACTCTTTCCTGCGTATTCCCCACGCCAATCACCCATAAAAACTTACCAAATTATGTACATAGGCGCGTATAGGAGTTAAGGTGGGTCAAAACTTCTATAATTACAAGACGGAACAATTAGTATAAATTGAGGCCTTCTTTGCAAGCTCTAATCGCCGAACATCAAACCCTCATACTCAATTTCTCCTAAAAATCTTCCAAAATCCACGTTTTCTGCTCCAGTTGACTTTTCTGTTGACTCGGCCAATCGCACCTTTAATCGCATTGTAAGTGTGACACCCTGCATTTTCAGGATATTACTTTTACTGAACTCTAGTTAACTTTCATGTACATTCGTGACTAAACACCTAACTAGGGAGGTTTAACATATGTTGGATGATATTAACGTACGTTATAACTAGGAAGGTTTTGTCTTGACACACACACACACACGAGTCCTGTATCCCGAACGTTGGTGAATTGTCAAGCATACATAATCATATGATCTATTGGGTGATGATGAATGTGAATTAACATGCGTTTGTGAATTACATGTTTATGTGGATTACTGTTTTAATAGATAGTCAGTACGTAAACCCTACGAATTATGTGCATTCTGTAATGAACATGTTATGAGATAATAAATACTATAGTTTTTATGCAATTTAGGGTGATTAATATCATCGGGTCCGGTATTGGACTAGAACATGACTAACGGGTCCAGTTAATGGACTAAAAGGGGCCCTAATACCCAATTGCTTGGGCAACAAGCCAAGCCCTTTTATAATTAGGAGACAAAAAAAACCCTAACCCACCCCCTTATGTGCGCCGTGAACCAACCCCCACCCCCATCCTCTTGATTTTCAACAAACATCAATCCTATTCATTCCTTCAAGCTAGTTGTTGTGTAATCTCTAGGCTTTGAGGACTCTTGCTTTGAAAGGTATAATCTTTACATGCTTTATGATGATTAATAATGTTGAAAAGTTAGAAAAAATCATAGGGCATGCATATATATAATCGCATAACATGAGTTAATGAGAGTTCTTGAATGTTCATTGTGATTTGATGATGATAAGTGTTGCTAGTAATCATAATTAGGGTTTTTGTATGATAATATAGGTGTTTAATCAGAATAATATGAGTTTATTGCATGATTGTGGGTTATTAAGGATGATTAGGGTTTATAAGAGTCATGTTGTTAAAATTCTGATTTCTGGCAGATTATCTGTAACGACTTGTATGGCTGTTATAGGATGATTAACATGTGTAATCTTATTATTTTCTGATACTAAAACATAACTTATGATGTTAGCTTTTCAAAAAGTCCAAAATCATGCGTTTTGGACTTGTTTTGATATGTATTCATGATTTTATAGTTTAAAGGTCATATCAGATTTTCGGAATTATAAATTGGGTCAACTTTAAATGGTCATAACTCGAGATTTAAAAAGGGTTAAGTTATGAAATTTGGATAGTAGGTCAACATTGGAAAAACTTGGCTTTTCCAATTGGATTCACCTGGTTTGGGTGAATACACAATTTTTGGTAATTTTTTTACTAAACTGACCTGCTGTGGAAATTTTCTGGACATAGCTGTGTTGTACGAAATTTAATAATTTTTGTGTTTGGTTGTGAGAAAAAAAACAAATATGGGTTATCAAATGAATCCCAATGAATATTCAGTAAAAATTTGGGAGTTTAATTCGTTCGTTAAGTATTTTAAATAATTCATTTTTCACAGCGTACAATCTGCCCTGAAAACGCAGATTGTGTAAGGGATGTTTACGTGACTATTTGGAGTCTTATATGGTATGTATTTGACATGAACTTGCATGAATACTTATATGAGATGTGTATGAGGTATAAAACTGATAATAATCAATATGATCACCAACGGGATACGTAGGACTTTACTTGTGCATGTAGAGTCATTAGGTGTCACTACACGGTTTGAACTTTAGAAGTTTTGGACAAACAAATTGCATGATGTGTTGGTATGCACGTATACTCACCTAATGACACTTGTAATAGGGAGTCGGTAGCTCGTTACTGTTTGAGGGATTTGGATCATTCACGTGCAACCTAAGGTGAGTTTCACTACTCTTTTCTCAAAGGCATGCGTCTCGGGTTGAGACAACGTACTTAACTTTTTCTAGTCCGGGTTGGGACTACTACTTTCTAGTCCAGTTTGGGACTACTTACACATCCCGGGTTGGGATGCTATGGATCCTTGTGTGGGTCGGTTTTTGCTAGTTCGCAAACTATGTCCTTGATGAACTAAACCAACTCTATCATCTATAAGTTCTTCACATACCGAATGAGTTGCCGGGTTATGGCAAGCGGGTTATTAGTTGATAGCGCTATTAGGTCTTACAAACCTCACACCGGCTCGGGGAGTGCGGGAGTGAACTATAACTTAACAGATTTTATCATTGTTGATAGACAATGATGTAAGGCATGCGGCTCACATTTGTGGCTACACGTACATTAGCAGTTCGGTTTATCGGTGTTAGTTATCATGAATGGGTTAGCTACCCTTGACATGCGATGAACTAGTGTTTACACGGTTCTTGGAACCAACTCAATTACTTGTTTACGTGGTTTTGGAACCCAGCGCATTTACATACTTGAAGAAACAATAAGTATACCGGAGATTAAGGCTAATCTCCGGGGGGTTAATACTTATGTAACTACAGATTTAATCCTTTACCCAAACCGTTATGACAACCCGAGAGTTTGTTAAGGTGAGCGTGATAGATATTGTGTGTGGTATGAACAAGGGATTTAAGTGGTTCGGTCGTTAATGACCTACGTCCACTGTGAAGACACCGGAATATTATTGCTAATAAGAGAGAATTACAAGTGAGTATAGTGATTGTGGTTGTGTGTATGAATGAATACATGAGTTGTGCCTGATGCTATTTATAGACTCAGTAGTGGACCGCATGGAGAGGCCCACTAATGACATCATTGGCCCGGGCCCAACCAGGGCCCAAGCCCATGGCCTTTCTGGAAATGGCGGGAAAGGACGAGGTACTGTTGATGACGTCAGCCTACAGTGTGGTCGTTGTTGTAGTTGGACACGTGTCCGCCTCCTGGTGGTGCACAGTGGCGTCGTACTTGCTACAGTGTCCAGGCAATCTCTGCTGGCTGATTTGACATCTGACAGTGGAGGAAGTAATGCCTGCTGGTCACTGTTCACGACAGCGTGTACAGTGCAGCCGTTCCTCTTTTGTACTATCTGCCACATGTCCTTCTTCTGTTGGTCCATGCTCTGACGCGGATCCTATGAATCTTCCTTTTGTCGTCCCTTGTACCTCCTTTGGTGTGTCAAGAGAATCTTCCGCGTGTGATGCCACGCGCGTATCATGTATCAGTTGCTTATCATCTGTGCTGGTCGCGCGAGGATCTTGATTAGTTGTCCTCGCGCGAGTACGTTCCTGCGCCATGGTGTGCTGGTCGCCTTGAAGACCTGTTTGCCGCGTTTATATGGCGCGCTACTCTGTCCGAGTTGCAATGACTCTAGAAGACAAGAGTGGGGGCGCATGTTGCGGTGCTGTAGGTCCGGCGAGTGAATCCGTCTTGAAGACTACGCTGTTTGGGTAGGCGCCCGACGTGCTCGTGGCGCGTCTTGAAGGCATGCCTTGCTAGCGTGTCCGACGTGATTTTGCCTAAGTCTTGAAGACCTTGGCGCGGAAAGTACAAGTAGAAACACAGATATAGGAAACATTTTCATTGATAATATGGCGTGTGTAGCCATTTTGATTACAAATAACAGCGCCGTAACTGGGCGCCGTTCCATGACCTTGGAATAGGGGTGCCATCGAGCTTTTCTAACGCGTAGGCACCTTTTCCGAGCACTTCTTGAATTTTGTAAGGGCCTTCCCAAGTTGGGGCGAGCTTCCCGGGCTTTTCGGCGTTGGAAGCTTCATTGTTGCGGAAGACATAATCCCCAACCTTGAAGGGTTGTTCCTTTACATGTTTGTTGTAGTATTGCTCGAGTTGTGTCTTGTAACTTGCTTCTTTTATTGCCGCGAGGTTGCGGCGTTCTTCTAGCAGATCGAGGTTCATGCGGAGTTCTTTGTCGTTGTCGGTCGTGTTTGCCATCAGTACCCTTGCCGTGGGGCAAGCTATTTCTGCGGGGATTACCGCCTCGGAGCCATATGTTAGGCTGAACGGGGTTTCGCCATTGCTTGTTTTCGTTAGGGTACGGTAGGCCCATAAGACGTGCGGCAACTCGTCTACCCACCCTGTTCGCCTGGTTCCGAGTCTTGTCTTGATGCCTTCAACGATTGTGCGGTTGGCTCTTTCTACTTGACCGTTGCCTTGCGGGTGCGCAACGGATGTGAAGATTTGCGTGACTCCCATTTGAGCCAGCCATTGTTGGAGGGCCTGGTCTTCAAATTGTGTCCCATTGTCGCTGACCAGTTGCATCGGTAATCCGAACCGACAGATAATGAACTCCCAGATGAACTTCTTGACATGCGCGCCATCGATCTTTGCCAGAGGTTTCGCTTCGACCCACTTGGTGAAATAGTCGATAGCAACGACCAAGTATTTGACATTGCCCGGTGCTGCCGGGAATGGTCCGACTAGATCAATAGCCCACTTTTGGAAAGGCCAAGCCGCGGTGACTGGTACGAGATTATTCTTTGGGCGCAAGGTGTTTGGAGCGTGGCGCTGGCAGCTGTCACATTTGCGTATTTCGGTGACCGCGTCCACGTGCATGCCAGGCCAGTAATATCCTGCGTTCATCAGCTTTGCCACTACCATTCTTGGGCCTGCGTGTAGCCCGCATGTGCCTTCATGTACATCTTTGAGGAGCAAGGAGGCTTCGGCCGGGTCGACACAGCGCAAGAGTGGCCCCAAGTAGGAGCGGCGGTACAGGATGTCATCGGTCAGTTGATATTGCAGGGCCTTGGTTTTTATCTTCCGGGCTTCAAGTTTGTCACTGGGCAGAACCCCTGATGATAAAAAGGCTTTGATCGGTGTCATCCATGACCCGTTGCCTATTTGAGTAACGTTGACTTGGCGCGCGGGGACTGATGGTTTGTCTCGTACTTCGACGCGGACTTCTTTTGCCATGTGCTCAAAAACCGTGGATGCCATTTTGCTGAGTGCGTCAGCGGGTTTGTTCTCGCTGCGCCGGATGTGTTCGACTGTGCATGTGTCGAATTTGCGCATGAGTTTTTTGGCTTGTTCCAAGTATAGAGCCATGGTTTCGTCTTTTGCATCGTATACCCCATTGATTTGCCACGCTACCAACAAAGAGTCTACATGCGCCTCAACGTGCCTGGCCCCCATTTTTTCCGCTATGCGGAGGCCTGCCAGCAACGCTTCGTATTCCGCCTCGTTGTTTGTGCTTTTGAACTCGAGGCGGATGGCGTATGTGAACTCGTGTTTATCTGGGCTGATGAGGCGCAAACCGGCGCCAGCGCCGTCTCCATTGGAGGCCCCATCGGTGTATAAGGACCACTTTTGCGATGGGTCGTGCACTGGCGCAGGTGATTTTTCTTCTCGACACTCTTGAATTTTGTCGGCTGGGATCTCGGTTGCGAAGTCTGCCAATACCTGTCCTTTGATTGCGGGTCTGGGCTTATAGCTGATTGCGTGCTCTCCGAGCTCAATAGCCCACTTCGCCAGTCTTCCCGACAATTCTGGCTTGGCCAAGATATCGTTGATCCGATAGTCCGTGAGGACGTTTATCGGGTGACCCTGGAAGTATCTGCGCAATCTTCGGGAAGCGTGAACTAAGGCTAGGACCAGCTTTTCCATTATGGTGTACCGAGTTTCCGCATCTAACAGCGTGCGGCTGATGTAATAGATAGGCGTTTGCACGCCTTTGCGATCGACCATTAGAACTGCGCCGATTGCCCGCTCCGTGACTGAAAGATAGAGCGTTAGTGGCTCTTTGGGGAGCGGCGCTGTGAGTGTAGGAAGGTTCATCAAACACTGCTTCATTTGTTGGAAGGCTGATTCCGCTTCTGTTGTCCAGCGGAAGTTGCTTTTCTTCAGACAATTTTTCAAGGTATCAACGAAAGGAAATGACTTTGAAGCGTAGTTGGAGAGGAACCGGTTTAAGGCAACGAGGCGGCCCATTAATGTCTGCACCTCTTTGACGGAGGCGGGAGATGGCATCCGCTCAATTGCTTGTACCTTATCTGGGTTGGCGCGGAACCCGTCCCGCGTAACAATGACTCCCAGAAATTTCCCTTCTTCCATTCCAAACGAGCATTTGCTTGGATTTAGCTTCATGCGGACCCTTCGTAGCTGGTGAAATGTTTGTTGGATGTCTTGTAGCATGTCGGTTTCTTCCCTGCTTTTGATCACTAAATCATCGACGTACACTTCAAGCCGTACGCCGATTTCGTTTACAAACGCTGTATCCATCAGGCGTTGGTATGTGGCGCCCGCATTTTTCAGACCAAAAGGCATCTTGGTGTAGCAGAAGATACCTGTGTCTGTGCGGAACGCCGTTTTGTCTTCATCTTCCTTCGCCATCTGTATTTGGTGATATCCTTTGTAGGCGTCTAGGAAACATTTGAATCTGTATGGGGCGAGGGAGTCCACCTTCAAATCGATCTCTGGTAGGGGATAACAGTCTTTTGGGCATGCTTTGTTGATGTCTTTGTAATCTACGCACATGCGCCATCCTCCATTCGCTTTGGCGACCATGACGGGATTGGCCACCCAAGTTTGATATCTGATGGGGCGGAGGATACCCGCATTGAGCAGCTCGGTGACTTGTTCATTCATGGCCTTTGTTTTCTCTGGGCCCATACTTCTCTTCTTCTGTACAATTGGCTCTGCGGAACGATAGACATTAAGCTTGTGTTCCGTTATGTCCCGCGGGACACCCACCATATCTGCCGGTTGCCATGCGAAAATGTCTATATTGCTGATCAGAAGTTGTTTCAGATGGTTTCGTATGGATTCGGAGATTACATGGCCGATGGTCACCGTTTGCTCCGGAAATTTAGGGTTGAGCGTCCATTTTTCCGGCTCTGTGCGGGCATCTGTTTTGACCATCTTTGGCGGTTTGGCTGTCTCCGCGACATGGCATTCTTTGTTCCCCCGGATGAAGGCAACGCCTGTTTTGGTGGGAAATCCAACCATTGCATGCGCCGTGGAGGCGTTGGCGTTGAAGTGGGCAATGCCTTCTCTTCCTAGGAGTATGTCATGGTTTGATGTGGCTGGTAGGACCATGAAGTCGCATATTTCTGTGCGTTCATGTGTACCATCTGTCCATGTTACAGGCAGAGAGAGCATGCCGCGGGGCATGATGGTTTCATGGATGAAACCAGAGATTGGCTCATTGACCGGAATGAGCTTTGCTTTGTCTTCTTCGTCTAGCTGTTGGAAACATTGGTCGTACATGATATCTGTGCTGCTGCCGCCATCTAAAAACATATACCGCGTGCGGTAATGTCCAAAGACGGCGGTGATTACTAATGGAGCTGTGCAGGAGGCGCCCCCTCTGACCCTTGGCATGAGGATATCAGCCTCTTTCCATGAGTCGTCTAGTGGCTGTACCCGGGTGCGCTTCCCATGTTGGGTGTTTTTGCCCCGCCACGTCATGTTGCACTGGTGGCGGGGGATCAGAGTTGCGGCGTGAGTGTTTAGGTCCCGGATTTTCTTCCGCGACCCTTCGCCTTGGGTTTCTTCGTTGCCTTGACTCTTGCCAGCTCGGTGAACATTTTTGACCAGGTGGCCGAGCTGGCCTGATTTCAGCGCTGCCTCTATCTCCATTTTTAAACTGTAGCAGTTGTCCGTGAGGTGACCGTAGTCGTTGTGGTACTCACAGAACTTGCTACGGTCCACGTTTCGGCGCTTTCCCAGAGGGTTGGGCTCCTTCAAGGTGACCTGCTCAGTTTTCAGAACTTGAGATGGTGTTTTTGTTAACGGAGTCCAGTCATGGTTTTTCTTTGAGTGTCCGCGCTGGTCCCGCGTTTGCTTGGAGCTGATGATCTGTCGGGCATCACCGGCCGGAGAGTATTTTCCCTCGTCGGTGGTGCCTGTGATGCGGTTCCAGACGGATTTGTTTTTGTGTCTAGTATTATTATTATTATTATGGTGTTGTGGCTGGAAACCATGGTGCTGGTTGAAGGATTTTTCGGAGGAGGCATATATTTTGGCTGAGCGTATGAGCTCATCCCAGGACTCTGGGATGCCATCTTTGCCGGTGAGGCATTTCATGAGGTCCGGACTGCGCACGCTGTGAATAAACGCAGCCCGTGTAAGTTCCTCCCCGCATCCGATTTGTAGTGCTTCTTTGTTAAACCGGACTATGTAGTCTTCGATCGTTTCCCTTTCGTACCGCCGGCATAGCAGGATGTCCGCCTTGTCTTTCTTATGCTTACGCAGGTGCGAGAAATGGCTGCCAAATTTCTCTGTGAGGTCGTCAAAATCCTTCACGCTTCCCGCTGGGAGGCTGTCAAACCATACCCTGGCGGCGCCCGTGAGGGTTTGAGCGAAAAGGTGGCACCACACCTGGACAGGCCAATCCACGGACACACCCGCGCATTCAAAGTCGTGCACATGGTCGTCTGGGTCACGCAGGCCATCGTATCTACCGATGCTGCTTGGGAGTTTAGCCTTTCTTGGTACCTTGGCAGCCGCTATGCGAGCGACGAACTTGGATTTTTCAGCAAAAGCTTTTGGTCGGAATGGCTTGACCAGGTCATCATCTATCTCACTGTCTCGCGACGTGTGAGTATGTTTTTTCCTTCTGTGATCGGAATCGCTGCTTGACGATTCGTAACCGTCCGGCTCTTCACGTGATTTGGCGTAGCCCCGAGCTCTGACGTTTCCGCCGAGCTCCCCGCTACGACCTTCACCGTGGTTGGCCGTATCTTTCTTCTTGTATCTTGCTTTCGACGGGGTGTCGAAAGCCAGTGTCTTACCCTTCTTTTTTGCTTGCTGCCATAGTTTGCGTTGGTAGATTGCAGCGCTCTTGGCATTCTGACGGAGGAGCCAACGGTCCGGATCCTCTTCAGAGAGCCCTTGACTGTCGTCATCGGATTCGACGTCACGGATTTCGACGGCTGACCCGTCGAGCCTAGACGTCGTCTGTTTAACGACAGTGTTGGGTGTGGTTTGGTTATCCGGCTGTCGGAGGTCTTCGCCTCCTGTTTGGTGCATGCCGGATGTATTAGGGTTGGGTTCAGCCATGGGTGGGTTAAAAGATGGGTGAAAAGAGCTGTTCTGACCGTCGGATGGCGCCAATGAAGAAACAATAAGTATACCGGAGATTAAGGCTAATCTCCGGGGGGTTAATACTTATGTAACTACAGATTTAATCCTTTACCCAAACCGTTATGACAACCCGAGAGTTTGTTAAGGTGAGCGTGATAGATATTGTGTGTGGTATGAACAAGGGATTTAAGTGGTTCGGTCGTTAATGACCTACGTCCACTGTGAAGACACCGGAATATTATTGCTAATAAGAGAGAATTACAAGTGAGTATAGTGATTGTGGTTGTGTGTATGAATGAATACATGAGTTGTGCCTGATGCTATTTATAGACTCAATAGTGGACCGCATGGAGAGGCCCACTAATGACATCATTGGCCCGGGCCCAACCAGGGCCCAAGCCCATGGCCTTTCTGGAAATGGCGGGAAAGGACGAGGTACTGTTGATGACGTCAGCCTACAGTGTGGTCGTTGTTGTAGTTGGACACGTGTCCGCCTCCTGGTGGTGCACAGTGGCGTCGTACTTGCTACAGTGTCCAGGCAATCTCTGCTGGCTGATTTGACATCTGACAGTGGAGGAAGTAATGCCTGCTGGTCACTGTTCACGACAGCGTGTACAGTGCAGCCGTTCCTCTTTTGTACTATCTGCCACATGTCCTTCTTCTGTTGGTCCATGCTCTGACGCGGATCCTATGAATCTTCCTTTTGTCGTCCCTTGTACCTCCTTTGGTGTGTCAAGAGAATCTTCCGCGTGTGATGCCACGCGCGTATCATGTATCAGTTGCTTATCATCTGTGCTGGTCGCGCGAGGATCTTGATTAGTTGTCCTCGCGCGAGTACGTTCCTGCGCCATGGCGTGGCGCGGGTATGTTAATGGGGATAGGGGCGCCTTTCAGATTAGGCTCCCTATCCCTTCAATACTCATTTACTTTTCTTAGTGAACTCACCAACATTGTTTGTTAACCCACGATATACATGCTTTTGCAGGTAGTTAGCTTCCGGTGCCAGGATTAGAAAGCACTGCACACTTCACTGCATTTGGGGTCTTGGGCATACACCTAAATTACATATTATGCTTTTATGTTTTCTTTCATATGGTTTTAATTTGGGCGCGTTGTTTTGCGCATGGTTTTAAAAGGTTTAAATTTGGTTTACGCTTCCGCAGCTTAACTAAACTTGGTTTTTGAAAACGAACTAAATGGTTTGGGCATTTAGAGTTCGTTCATATGACTTATGGGTATGGGATCCTGGTATGTCATGCGCCTTGCGGTATAAACCCCGCAGAGGAAATTTGAGGGTGTGACAGTAAGTCCAATCTTTTTTGTGGGTTATGTTAATCGGCCCTTTTACTTCAAAAACCCTATGGTTAATTTAGTTATTATCGCGTTTTTTGATTTATTAGAAAGTTAGGGTTCTTATTGTATCGAATTGGGGATAAACCTATCTGCAGACAAACCCTTAAATACATTTCAGAACAAAAATGTTAACCAACTGATCCACAGATCAGTTGGTAACGTGTTTATGCTTAAAACCTGAACCGGCTGTAGGCGAGGGTTCGATTCCCACAAGCGCGATCTTATTTTTCTTTTTTCAAACCAATTATAAACATGAACCAGATAACCTTTATAAGTAATTAAATCTGTATCTAACTCGTTCTCAGGGTCAGACCAGCTGGTCTGGCTTGTGATATTAAGAGCATTGAACCGGCCAGGACTCGGGTTCGAGTCCTGGCACAGGCAAACCATTTTTTTTAAAACCCTTTTATACTTATATAATCAATATTATTTTTAAAAATAGATTTTAAATACTAAACATGGCTTAAAAATTTTATAAAATTTATTTTAAGTTATTCTGAGGATAAAGTTTATTATCCAACTTTTAGTTTTTCAAAAATAATTTATTTAATATATATTATAAATATTACAAGTTTATTTATTCAAAATTTTAAAATTCTATAAAAATACCTAAACGATTTTATAAATTTCCACAAAAATTATTCTAAACTTGTATAGCAATAAACATTTCAGAAATAATTTTTATTCCAGAAAGATCGTTCGTTTTATATTTTAATTGATTTTTGTTATTTTAAACCATAAATAAATCATAATAAATTTATTTTTCAATATTTTTATCCCAAAATTTTACATAAATTATTTCTATTCATATAGAATAGAAATATAAATTTTAATTTGAAATTTCTTTAATTTTAATATTTTTAGATATTAAAATTATATCTTTGACAAATAAGAATAAATATACTAAATATTTAATTATTGCGGAAATAATTTTATAAAAATTATTTTTATACTTAAAACCCTATAATGTGATCATCCTAAATCAAAAACCTACAATAGTCTTTTATTTAAATTATTTATCGAATTTCTCCCATTTATTAACAATTTACTTAATTAATAATTAAACAATTGCATATCCCCAAATTAGGAATCCTAGAATTTCATGTATCCTAGAATTATTTCCCTTACACATTATCAAATTCTTTAGGTTAATCCTTTGGGATAATCTCAATCCAAATCACGTTGTTCGGTAGAGTTCAAGTTATTTACGCGAACTGTGAGTATTTCCTATCCTCTTTTTACTTTTATTCATTTTTGGGGTGTTACATGTACACTATTACAAATTACAAATACAAGTTTACATTTTTACAATACAATTCTAGTACTACGTGCATTTGCTTACAACGTGCTTTATGCTTAGACAATACATGTAGAATACATTTGTACTTAGTGAAATCATTAACATGGTACAAGCCGACCTTAACATTGGATAGCGCTATTGGATTGACAACCCGCCTAGGTTGATTCTCCCCCTTTTTCATCGGAGAATCCGCCTAGGTGTATGCCCAAGACCCCAAATGCAATGAAGTGTGCAGTGCTTTCTAATTCTGGCACCGGAAGCTAACTACCTGCAAAAGCATGTAAATCGTGGGTCAACAAACAATGTTGGTGAGTTCACTGAGTAAAGTAGGTGAGTAAGTAAAAGCGTAGGTTTCCCAAACCATGTAACCAAATGAAAGCGTCGGTCTCCCAGACCACATAACAGTAAGTAAGAACGTCGGCCTCCTTGGCCACAAGTAAATAGCTAATTCATATGCCAGGGGTAGCTAGCCCACTCATGATAACTAAAACCGGCGAATACCGAACTACTAATGAACAAGTTCCCATAACCGGGAGAAAAGTGCCTTGCGTCATTGCCCATCAACAATGACATATGTTTTAAGTTATTAGTTCACACCCATGCTCCCAGCACGATGTGAGGTTTGTTAGACCTAATAGCGCTATCAACTAGTAACCCGCTTGTCCAACCGACAATTGATTCGGTATTTTGAAGGACTTAAATGATAGGGTTGGTTTAGTTCATCAATGACATATAGCATGAATTAGTAAAAGTAGATTCACCCCGTGAACCATGCACCCCAAAACCCGGGATGTGTAAAAGTAGTCCCAAACCGGACTAGAAACGTTAAGTAAGTTGTCTCAACCCGAGACGCATGCTTTTGAGAAAAGAGTAGTGAAACTCACCTTAGATTGCAAGCAAAAATATCCAAACTCCAAAGTAATAGAGACTCGCTACCGACTCCCTATTATATGTGTCACTATGTGAGTACATGTGCATAACCAATACACCATATAATTCGTTTATTCGAAACTTCCAAAAGTTCAAAACCGTGTAGTGACACCTAGTGACTCTACATGCACAAGTATGTCCTACGTATCCCGTTGGTGATCATGGTGACTATTATGAGTTTAACACATCAAATACATCTCATGCAAGTTTCCACACAAGTACATGTCAATTGCATACCATATACAACTTCAAATAGTCACACAAAGGCTTCGTACACAATCTGCGTTTTTAGGACAGATTGTGCACTGTGAAAAACGTATCATTTAACCCACTTAACGAATGAATTAAAATCCCAAATTTTTACTGAGTATTCATGGGGATTCAGTTGTAAACCCCTATTTTTATTTTGCCTTAAAACCAAACACAAAAATTATAAAAATTTGTACAACACAGCTATGTCCAGAAAATTTCCACAGCAGGTCAGTTTAGTAGAAAAATTCCCAAAAATTGTGTATTCATCCAAACGGGATGAATCCAAATGGAAAAGCCTAGTTTTTCCAATATTGACCTACTGTAAAAATTTCATAACTTAATTCCTTGTAAATCTCCAGTTATGACCATTTAAAGTTGACCCAATTTTCAGTTCCGAAAATCTGATATGACCCCTAATCAATTAAAATTCCAAAAACGACTCAACCGACGTCCAAATCTGATGGTTTTGCCCATTATGAAAAGCTAAGCCTATTTTCATCACAATCATGCAAAGAAATCATCAAAACTATCAATTTACCAACCCATTACAGCCCCTACAAAACGTCCAAACGAATCTGCCAGAATTTAAAACTTGCAGCCCAAGTTATCCACAAACCCTAATCATGCTCAACAATCTCTAACACATGCATAATCCATACTCTCATGATCAAACACATATATTATTATGCAAAAACCCTAATCATGGCAACTAACAACAATCATCATCATTAAATCATCAAAAACATTCAAGAACTCATACACATATATATATATATATATATATGTGATTGTGTGTATGTGGTTTTTAGAGTTTTTAAAGTTTTTCAATTATCATAATCTATCAAAGAACATATAAACGCATACCTTGTAGTGCTAAAACTCCCTAGAGCCTTGAGATTAAACCCGAACTAGCTTGATTAAGTGTGAGATTAGTTGATTGATTGAAAATTGAAAGGGTATGGGGAAGGGGGATCTCACGGCGCAAAGAACAAGTAGGTTAGGGTTTTTTTTTTTTTTGAACTATAATTATAAGATAAGGTTGCTTGTTCTCCAAGTAGTTGGATATTAGGGCCCTTCTAGTCCCTTAACTTGACCCGTTAAGCATGTTTAAGTCCAATACCGGGCCCGATAATATTAATTACTCTAAATTGCATAAAAACTACTGTTTTTATAATTACATGAGATATTAATCATCAAGTGTATATAATTTGCATGGTTTACGTATTAATCGTCAGTCAAGTGATAATTCACATAATTCACATAATTCATATAAGCAGGCACTTCACATCCATCATGATTTAATTGCACATATTATAATTATACATGCCACATAATTCACCAATGTTCGGGATACAGGACTCGTGTGTGTTAAACAATGCTTTTCCTATTTAACACATATGTCAATATCATCTAACATGTGTTAGGCCTACTTAACTAACCCTGGTTAAGTATCTAACCATGCACAACACGTAAGTTAACTAAAGTATATCATGTAAGTTAACTAGAGGTCAGTAAAAGTATTAACCTGACAATGCGGGGTGTCACATCATCCCCAAGTTGAAAAGAATTTCGTCCCGAAATTCAGCAAGTAAACAATAAAGCCAGCTATAAAAATGTGTGCTTGGTTCCCGGATGTCACATCATCCCCAAGTTGAAAGGAATTTCGCCCCGAAATTCACTTTGAAAGAGCTGCTTTATGTTCCGCGTTTGATCTATGTACGATTTCAGGTTCAGTAAAGAGGTGTGGGTATTTGAGCCGCATCTGATCTTTGCGCTCCCACGTGTATTCCGGTCCTAGACGGGAATTCCACCGTACCTTAACAATAGGTATAGTACTTTGTCTGAGTTTCTTGACGCCCTGCTCAAGAATCTCCACTGGTTCTTCCACGAACCGCAGCTGATCGTCCACCTGGATCTCCTCCAGTGGCACTACCAGTGTCGTATCAGATAAGCATTTCTTCAAGTTTGAGACGTGGAATACATTATGTACTCCACTGAGTTCATCTGGTAGATTTAGCTGGTAAAATACTGGACCAATCCTTTTAACGATCTCGAAAGGTCCGACGTATCTGGGATTTAACTTCCCTCGTTTCCCAAAGCGTATCACTCCTTTCCACGGTGACACCTTTAACAAAACCTTGTCCCCAACCTGGAACTCCAAAGGTTTTCGACGTTTGTCAGCATAACTTTTCTGTCGGTCCCGAGCAGCAGCCATCCGGTTTCTAATTTGCACTATCTTCTCAGAAGTTTCGTGCACGAGTTCGGGACTTGTTAGTTGGCTATCCCCAACCTCAGTCCAACATATAGGACACCTACACTTGCGCCCGTAAAGTGCCTCGAAAGGCGCACACTGTATCGAAGTGTGGTAACTGTTGTTGTAAGAAAATTCGATTAAGGGCAAGTGCTTATCCCAGTTATTACCAAAGTCCACTACGCATGCTCGTAGCAGATCCTCTAATGTTTGGATGGTACGTTCACTTTGTCCATCCGTCTGTGGGTGATAGGCTGTGCTCATATCAAGACTAGTTCCTAAAGCATCTTGGAGAGTAGTCCAGAAACGAGAAGTGAATCGCCCATCGCGATCAGATATAATGGAAGTAGGCACCCCATGCCTAGAGACTATCTCCTTGATGTATAGGTTCGCCAGCTTTTCTAACGAATCCGTTTCTTTTATTGCCAGGAAGTGGGCCGATTTGGGTCCACGATAACCCAAATCATGTTATGGCCCGTTGGCGTTCTAGGAAGCTTTGTAATGAAGTCCATGGAAATTCTATCCCATTTCCACATTGGAATCTCTGGTTGTTGGAGTAGGCCTGAAGGTTTTTGATATTCAATCTTAACCTTCGCACAAGTCAAGCACTTACTAACATAAGTGGCTATCTCGGCTTTCATGTTTGGCCACCAGTATAGAGTCTTAAGATCTTGATACATCTTGTCCGAACCAGGATGTACCGAATAGCGAGAGGTATGTGCTTCATCGAGCACCAGTTGTTTGAGATCCCCAAATCGTGGTATCCAGACTCGATTCATGAAGTACTGCAGACCGTCTGTTCTCAGTTCTAAGTGCTTATCTGCACCATGTAGGGTCTCAAGCCCGATGTTTTCTTCCTTCAATGCCTCACCCTGGGCTTCACGTATCTTATCAGGAAGGTTAGAGTGAATGGTGAGTTGTAAGGCTCGCACTCTTTTGGGTTTCGTTTCCTTTCGACTGAGGGCATCAGCTACTACGTTAGCTTTCCCTGGATGATACTTGATGGCACAGTCATAATCGTTCAAAAGTTCAACCCAACGACGTTGCCGTATGTTTAGTACCTTTTGGTCAAATATATGCTGAAGGCTCTTGTGGTCAGTGAAAATTGTGCACTTGGTTCCATAGAGGTAGTGCCTCCAGATTTTGAGAGCGAAAACTACCGCTCCCAGTTCCAAATTCATGAGTGGGGTAATTCTTCTCATGGACCTTCAATTTCCGCGATGCATATGCGATTACCTTATCACGTTGCATCAGTACGCACCCAAAGCCTTGGATAGACGCATCACAGTACACTACAAAGTCCTCCGTACCCTCAGGTAATGATAGTATCGGTGCACTGTAAAGTTTTGACTTTAGTAGCTGAAAAGCAGATTCTTGGGTGTCTCCCCACTTATAAGTAATACCTTTCTGTGTTAGGGCGGTGAGAGGTTGAGCGATTTTAGAAAACCCCTCGATAAATCTGCGATAGCATCCCGCGAGACCAAGAAATTGGCACACTTCAGTAGGGGTCCTAGGAGCCTCCCACTTTTTGATAGCGTCAATCTTGGCTGGGTCCACATGTATTCCTGCCTCGTTGACCACATGCCCAAGGAATTGGACTTCCCGAATCCAAAAATCGCATTTAGAAGACTTTGCATATAGCTGCTCATCCCTCAGTAGTTCCAAGATTAACTGCAAGTGCTGCTCGTGCTCCTCTCTGCTCTTGGAATAGATCAATATGTCATCTATGAACACTATGACGAATTTGTCCAAGTAAGGCTTGCACACACGGTTCATTAGATCCATGAACACCGCAGGTGCATTAGTTAGCCCAAATGGCATAACCAAAAACTCATAATGTCCGTAACGGGTTCGAAACGCCGTTTCCGCCACATCCTCTTCTCGGACTCTCAGCTGATGGTACCCCGACCTCAAATCAATCTTAGAGTAGAAGCTCGACCCTTGCAGTTGGTCGAACAAATCATCAATACGAGGCAAAGGATATCGGTTCTTAATCGTTACCTTGTTCAACTCCCGATAGTCTATGCACATACGAAAGCTCCCATCTTCCTTCCTAACAAACAGAACTGGAGCTCCCCATGGCAAAGAACTGGGTCTAATGAAACCCCTATCCAATAGCTCTTGGAGTTGGGTAGACAGTTCTTGAAGCTCCCCTGGTGCTAACGGTACGGTGCGCGTGCAACTGACGCTGCTCCAGGTGCAAGGTCAATCTGGAACTCCACTTGACGAACGGGTGGAAGTCCAGGTAATTCCTCTGGGAATACATCTTGGAAGTCTCGGACCACTGGGATGTCCTCAATTCTAGTTTCAGTTTCAGCTCGAATGTCAGATATGTTAGCCAAAATGGCCGGACAGCCCTTGCGAATACACTTCTGGGCCTTCAGATAGGAGATGATGCCCACCATGGCACCACCTCGATCAACCTGTATAGATAAGAGTTCTCCACTTGGGAGAGGAATGCGAACAATTTTCTCCTGACAGAGAATTTCCGCGCGTTGCTTGGACAACCAGTCCATGCCAACCACGAGATCAAAGTTACCTAGGGTGATAGGTAAGAGGTTGATGGCAAACACTTGCCCGTTCAACTCGAGCTTACAGTCACGATGTATATGGGTTACCTCGACAGGCTTCCCATCAGCCAGTTCAATAAGGTATGGGGTATCTAGAAGAGTAGGAACCATCCCTAATTGTTCACTAAGTTTTGATGAAACAAAACTATAGTCCGCACCAGTATCATATAAGATAGAAGCAAGAGTGTCGTTCAAGGAGCACGTACCCATCACGACATTGTTATCAGTCCTAGCTTTCCTCAGGCCAGTCACAAATGCTTTTCCCCGAGCCCCGTTGTTGTTGCTACCGTTACGATTGTTGTTGTTGCAGGACTTATACCTCACACTATCCCACGTTCTCTTGCTATCACCAACAGTAGAAAATGAAACACCATGCTTCAGAAAAGTACCATGATCGGCAGTCTCATCTGTGAGTTTGCGAGTCAAGTGAAAGATTTGTAGGTGAGCTGCAGTGGCCAAGCCATGAATCTGAGGGGCCCACCCTTTCGGTATAAAGTTCGATCCATTTGTAAGGTAGGTTAAATAGATTTGAGCCTATAGTGGCTATCTCCTATAGCCTTGTAGTGTAGGCGTCGATCTCAGACCCATCCGTCTTTATATAACAAAATTTCTGGATTTCACCACAGGGTGTTACGTTCTCCTTCCAGGTATCTGTAACTCATCGAGTGTGCATGTAGCGTACATTACTCCATCCTGCCTGGGACAAATGCACATGGCAAAGACTTATACTATCGAAGCAATCAGACGGTCTCCTTCAGTTCCGTTGGTGTTATCAATGAAAGGCTTGAAGATACGATGTGCGTTCAAGGTATAAGAAAGTTCAAATGTGGAAGTCAGGGGAAAAGAATGATTTAGCAAAATAGATCTTTACTAGCTTGGAAAGATGCGAGGGCCTCAACCACCCTATCATTAATCATAAGAACTCAGTCTTATCTAAGTTAGCCAAGGGAAATGAAAGAAAAGATAGGTAAGAAAAGGTAAGAGCCAATCGTTGCCATGCTCTGTCTAGATAGTAGAGCCTTCATCCTCACTTTCCATGTGCTCGTCCTGCTCAGGTTCCCCTTCCATCTCTTATCCTTCCTCTTTTGCGATGTCAGTGTTATGGTTCTCATCACGTACAATCTCCTTCTCTAGTCCTATGTGAACCAGTTTAGTGGTAAGCTGTACCACTCGTCCCTCCAATCGTGGCTATCAGCCATTTGTAGGTTTCATCTTCCCTTATGATGTTGCACTACGTCGCAGGCTTTACATAACTCCCCTAGAGTGTGTGTAACAAGCCCCGATCTAATGTGTTCCCCTGAACCTACCAAATGCTCATGAGAAAACAAGGATATGCAGTCATACGTTCGCCCGCTCATACTAGGCGTAAGGTACTAAGGTATGAAATAAGTTCTACTTGTGTATTCCAGTCCCGTCTGTGTTACAAATGGAAGTAAGAAGGATCAAGTAACAAGGAACAAAAACTAATTGTCTCCTTGCTCAGTGAAATAGGATAAGTCTCAGTATTCGAATTCCTTCATAGTTGATTTAATGGTACCACGTCATGCGCATCGTGCAGCTTCCTGTGTACGTGCGCCACAACGCTCGCAAGGGCTCCCTCCCTTGTACTATAGTTGTCTCCTCGTCCATGAGGTTAGTTAGGATATTACTCCCAGTAATGCGCCACCTGGTGTAACCCTAGGTTCCCACCATTGACGTGTTAAGAATTAAGTCTAGAACTAGAAGATAACATATCTCCTGAAATCATATGTTGTAGATATATGTAGCTAATAGCTAGTTGTGCACTTAAGTTGTGAGTGTACTTATGCTATGATGATTATAGACTAGACTCAAAATGCAGTCCTAGTTCACTATAACCTGTCTCTGATACCAATCTGTCACACCCTCAAATTTCCACTGCGGGGTTCATACCGCGAGGCGCATGACATACCAGGATCCCATAGCCATAAGTCATATGAACGAACTCTAAATGCCCAAACCATTTAGTTCGTTTCAAAAACCAAGTTTAGTTAAGTTGCGGAAGCGTAAACCAAATTTAATCCTTTTAAAACCATGCGCAAAACAACGCGCCCAAATTAAAACCATATGAAAGAAAATGTGAAAGCATAATATGTAATTTAGGTGTAGTGCTTTCTAATTCTGGCACCGGAAGCTAACTACCTGCAAAAGCATGTAAATCGTGGGTCAACAAACAATGTTGGTGAGTTCACTGAGTAAAGTAGGTGAGTAAGTAAAAGCGTAGGTTTCCCAAACCATGTAACCAAATGAAAGCGTCGGTCTCCCAGACCACATAACAGTAAGTAAGAACGTCGGCCTCCTTGGCCACAAGTAAATAGCTAATTCATATGCCAGGGGTAGCTAGCCCACTCATGATAACTAAAACCGGCGAATACCGAACTACTAATGAACAAGTTCCCATAACCGGGAGAAAAGTGCCTTGCGTCATTGCCCATCAACAATGACATATGTTTTAAGTTATTAGTTCACACCCATGCTCCCAGCACGATGTGAGGTTTGTTAGACCTAATAGCGCTATCAACTAGTAACCCGCTTGCCCAACCGGCAATTGATTCGGTATTTTGAAGGACTTAAATGATAGGGTTGGTTTAGTTCATCAAGGACATATAGCATGAATTAGTAAAAGTAGATTCACCCCGTGAACCATGCACCCCAAAACCCGGGATGTGTAAAAGTAGTCCCAAACCGGACTAGAAACGTTAAGTAAGTTGTCTCAACCCGAGACACATGCTTTTGAGAAAAGAGTAGTGAAACTCACCTTAGATTGCAAGCAAAAATATCCAAACTCCAAAGTAATAGAGACTCGCTACCGACTCCCTATTATATGTGTCACTATGTGAGTACATGTGCATAACCAATACACCATATAATTCGTTTATTCGAAACTTCCAAAAGTTCAAAACCGTGTAGTGACACCTAGTGACTCTACATGCACAAGTATGTCCTACGTATCCCGTTGGTGATCATGGTGACTATTATGAGTTTAACACATCAAATACATCTCATGCAAGTTTCCACACTGTAGGTGCATATGTGCGACTAATGCTTTGGATTGGATAAACCTTATGTTTTTGTTTCCTGTCGTTGGTGCGAAGGAAGGTTTTTGATGGTGCGAAGGAGAGTTTTCAAGGGTGCGAAGGAAGCATTTTGGGCGAATGAAGAATGTTTATTGTAGAGTTTGGTTCGACCGTTCAGAGTGGGCGAACCTGCACATTCGCACGAACAAAGTGGGCGAATGTGCAGTCTATAAATAGGCAAACTCAGTTTTTGTAGCTAACTTCGAGTCATTTATTTCCCGCCACTTTCTGAATTCTCTCTGTAACTTTTTATGAACTTGTTTTGCGTCTAGTCCTTGATTGTAATTACTTTTCTACGTGTATTCAAGTTTGATTATTAATGAAAACGTTTGAAAATGATGATTTGTGTGTGTTTATCTGATTAGTTATCATTTTGTGCTGGTTTTGGGGATTCCGCACCCAAAACTAAATTGTTTGATTGTCTTTGTAGCTTACCGATCCTTTCACGCGCATACACACACAAGTACATGTCAATTGCATACCATATACAACTTCAAATAGTCACACAAAGGCTTCGTACACAATCTGCGTTTTTAGGACAGATTGTGCACTGTGAAAAACGTATCATTTAACCCACTTAACGAATGAATTAAAATCCCAAATTTTTACTGAGTATTCATGGGGATTCAGTTGTAAACCCCTATTTTTATTTTGCCTTAAAACCAAACACAAAAATTATAAAAATTTGTACAACACAGCTATGTCCAGAAAATTTCCACAGCAGGTCAGTTTAGTAGAAAAATTCCCAAAAATTGTGTATTCATCCAAACGGGATGAATCCAATTGGAAAACTGAAATGATGTTTCTCAGTTGATTTTGACCCAAATTTGATCAAAAATTTTCTGTTTTAAGTGAACAAACTGAAATGATGTGTTTTTGATTGATTTCACCTTGATTTCGAGTTTGAATTGGATAATTCACTTTATTAAAGTTGTTCCAAATCTTATCCGATTCAAAACCTGATATAGATCATCAAAATCCATCAACTTTTGATAAACATGATCAAATCTAACTGATTTTCAAAGAATAACCGTTTTTGAAATCACAGGGGTCGAACGAGAGAATTCGGTCGAAAGTGGGAGTCTATTTGGTCGAAAGAGTGTTTTTGTGGTCGAAAGAGTGATTTTAGTGGTCGAAAGTGAACTTTGATTGCTTATATTTTTCATTCGTACTACTGTGTCTCATTCGTATAATCGTTCGGTCGAAGGAGAAAAGTAGAACGGTCGAAGGAAGACTAAAGCGGTCGAAGGAGATTTGATATTTGTTTTCCACATTCGTATCAGATTATTCGGTCGAAAGAGAAGATTTTTCTCATTCGCACCTCCGTTCATACGAAGGAGTTTTTCTGTTTTTGAAAAAATTTTAATCGTTTCGTGTTTGTTTGTTTGATTGTTTGCAGGATACAATGTGGAACTTTCCAACAACCCCTAGACCAACTCAAGCACCACAACAACAACAGATTCAAGATCCGTGGACAGTAGCGGCACAAAAGACTAGTCAACCATCACAGCCGATCAATTATATGGCTATGACTAGTTCGGCACCACAACAAGTTGTTCAATCAGTATCACAGCCGATTGATAACTACTGGGGAGTCGCAGCAGCAGCAGTCCATTCCCAGACGACCAATGCTATTTCTACTCTTATTCATGATCTATCTTCTGGAAGCGGCAATCGTCCACCGAAGTTAATGGACATGAAGGAGTATAACACTTGGAAGACGAAGTTTAAGATTCACGTTGAGGGACAAGGACTTGAAGGAGCAGAAGCATGGCAAATGATTGTGAAGGGTTACGTTGCTCCTATTCTAGAGAATACTGGAGAACCAATCCCTTTGGAGAATTTGGCGGATGACGAGAAGAAAAAGTTTGCTATAGAGAAGAAAGCATTTTCTCAGCTATCTCAGGCGATCAACACTGATCTATTACATCAGTTTGGATCGTGCACTACATCCAAACAACTTTGGGATGTGCTGAGAAATCGTCATGATGGAAATGAGAAGACCAGGAAGCTTAGGATGGAGGAGCTTCGAAAGGAGTTTGAAAACTTCAGTTATATGGGTAATGAGACCCTAAAAGAGTTGGTTCCAAGGTACTGCCATTTGCTCACTGAATTGTCGAGCTATGAAATCAGCATTCCAATGACGGAATTAGTTGATAAATTTGCTGATGCATTACCACCCTATTGGAATCAACATATTGAAGTGTTAAAGGAGAAGGATGCTTACCAGTATTGGACCATTAATGAGTTCATCCAAAAGCTGGAAAACAAAGAGATGGAGGAAAAGAGAAAAGCTAAGAGAGCTCAGATTCCACAGAATCCTGATTTATATGTGAGTGGAACATCTAACTCTCTTTCTGCTTCAAGCACCACATCTACTGTTGCACCTCATATAGCATGTGTGTCTAACATTGTTGAACCAACAAAAGCACCCATTAACTACCTTGCTCAAACTTCATCTTACACACCATCATACACACAACAACCATATCAAACTCAAAACTTTATTCCACCATTTTCACCATTACAACAAGCTGCATGCTATACTTCAAGTCAACAGCAACAACAACAACAATATCCTCAAGTGAACCAGATGCAGATTACTCAAGCACAATCAAGTCAAAACCCGATTGTGTTAGAGACATCAAACCTTAACAATGTGACTGTTGAAATTGCTCAACAGCATGTTGCTCTAGTATCTGCCATGGTCGCTTCTTATAATGGTTTGGTAGCAAGTCAAATTGGAAACAATAATCTTACCAATGAGGACTATGCTCAAATCGATAAAGAGGAAATGGAGTTGATGGACATTCAGTGGGCTTTTGCAAGCATTATGAGGAGAGCCACTGATTTCATTCAGAAGACTGGCAGGACTGATCTCTCAACCTCTCCCAATACCACATACGGATTCAACAAAGCAAAGGTTACTTGCTTTAACTGTGGTGAAAAGGGACATTTTAAAAGGGAGTGCACACAACCAGCACAACAAGGTAACCAAAATCCTTTCAATTCTTCATACCAAAACCGACAAAACCAAAACCAGAATCAAGTGTCTTACAACAGTCCAAACATATCAAGCTTTCAACCACAAAATCAAAACACTTACCAGAATCGTCAACAAAACAACAACACCAGACAATCCACAACACAAAACCAACCTCAACAAAACCCAAACCGAACTATTGTTCCTATTTCTACACCTAACACACAAAACCAAAATCAAACTGATACTCAAAACCAAGCACTTATTATACAAAAGGATGAAGGTTTTGACTGGACTGGTATGCAATTGGGGGTAGAGGAAATCACTGCTGGGAATGTTGCGTGTGTGGCACAGCAGATGAAGTTGGATGAGAATGAGGAAGTAGAAGAAGAGGTTGTGATTGAAAAGGTGTCAGAGTTGAAGATTGAAGAAGTGAATGATGATGTGATTGCTGAAGGTGAAGACAAGAGATCGGGGTTGATTCTTGATTCTGTCACCGATGTTGGAGATCAATATGACTCAGCTTACTCGGATATGGAGAGCGAATCTGATTCAGAGACTAGTGTGAATTCACTAGATGATGATATTGACCAACTGCTAGCTGAAGCTGACTTCCTGATGACTCGCAAGTCATGTATGGTGGATGATGCATGCACCAAGATTGACTACTCCAAATTTTTTGCAGGAAAGGAAGCTCACTTTGCTCTAATGGCCATGACAGAACCTCCTAAACCGGTAAGTTCTGAAACTCAATCTTGTGTTAAATGTGAAAAATGTGCTGATTTTGAAAAACTGATTGATGAAAATAAGCTTCTCAAGGTTCAACTTGAGAGTGCAAAAATCAACTGTCAGATTTATCAAAAGGACTTAAAAGATTTCAACAAAGTTCTTGATGGTTATAAAAAGGATGTGTCAGAATTGAAAAAGACATTATCTATTAAACAACTTGCCATTAATAATTACATCAATGAAATGGAAAACACTAAATTAGAAATGGCAACCATCAAGTGCTTTGCGGAAAAAAGTTAACAAGAAACTAGAAAGTTACAAGCACATTGCATACGTAGTTGATCATATCATTGAAGAACCCTCCCAGACGAATAGTGCAAACTATAAGTCAGTTCCATCTCCGGTGTTGTTTGAGAATCACACTTTACATGCAATACCACCGGAGACTTTAATTCATCTTGATCCCACACCAGAAAATGAGCCTAACACTTCCAGTGTCGGGGATCCATATTCTGATGTGAGACCAGTATTGGGAAATAGTGAGGGTGTGGTCGCTACTGATGATTCAGATGAAGAAGATGAATCATCTGAGACGGTTGAAAGTGATAGTGATATCCCTGATGAAAATCATATAATCACTATTGAGCCAGTCTCACCGTCTCAAATAATTCATCCAATGGCAAATGCTCATCGCAAACATGAGAGTAAGAAAAATGATAAGTTTGTTGATAAAAGTTTTGTAAAGGAAAAGGTTAAAAAGGTTGAGAAAAATGAGAGAAAACCGGTTGAAAAGAAAGTTGAAATTAAAACTGAGAGAAATGTGGTAAAACCGGTTGAGAAGAAAAATGAATTAAAATCTGAGAAAAACAATGATGTGAGTAATGAAGTGTGTGATAAACCTGTCAAAATCTTCTATCGGATGCAAGGCTCCGATAAGATTTTGTCTGATGATGAGTTTCCGATTAAATTTGTCAATTCCACAAAAATCGAAAAGATCTGGCAGGAAAGTACGATTTGGTTTCCAAAATCTGAAAGGACCAACGACATTCCTCAAAAGATTTTAGACAAAATTTATTCGGAAAAGGAAGCAAAGGTCAATGTCACACAGTTTGTTTTGCCTGTGCATAAAGAAAACAGTTTTATTGAACCGACTTACTCGAAGGACCCAACTCCTGAGAGTTTAAGGAAACAATGCATGGTCGATCGATATCCCATTGCTAGTTTTTCCAAGTCGCCGATCAAGGAAAACTATGAGGAATACCGTGCGTGTTATAAGTGTGGAGAACGGGGACATTTACTTGCCGCCTGCCCATACGTTCGACACAAAAGGCACGAGGTGGAAATGAGGCAATATCATGAGTATCCGGTTGACAATTATGGCTATCAACAGAGGCGGCATTTTCCCCAACAACATTTTTATAATCAAAACAATTTTTACAACAAGGGGGAAAATCGACCGATGACGTATGATAAGCACAACCGGATGATCACTGATAAATCTGGTAAGAAACCTCAGATGAACTCAACTGCTGATACCAAAAAGGTTACTTCTAAACCTAATGGTAAACAAACAGTTGGACCTGTTTCTGTTAAATCAGAGAAGGTAACCAAGAAGGTTGCTTTTAAGGAAGAAGTAAAGAAACCGACTGAGACTTCAAAATCTCAGATTCGGATCTTGAAAAGATCTGAGCAATCTTGGTCATCTAAGGAATCTGAAGGAGCCTCTACTTCACAGAGCAAGAAGAATGAGAAAGAGAAAGTTCTTAGTAAGGAGAAAGGGGTTGAAGTAACCCAAGATGTTTGTGAGCCAAAAGATTCTTTGAAACAACCTGTTCAAAGACCCAAGACCAAACAGGCTTGGGTCCCCCGAAAGAACTAATTGATCTACTTTAAATGTGCAGGGAGCTCCAGCTGGCCCTGTTAGCAGTCTATGGATTGTTGACAGTGGAGCTTCTGGTCACATGACAGGGGACCTCGCGCTACTCTTTGACATCAAAAACATTAACGGAGGTTATGTGGCATTTGCTGGAAATAAGGGAGGCTACATTACTATGGAGGGTAGTGTAAGCAATGGGGTCGTAACATTTGAGCGGATTTCTTATGTGAAACAAATAGACTATAATTTGCTCAGTGTTAGTCAGATTTGTGATAAACAATTTTCAGTGTATTTTGATGACAAATCCTGTTATATCTTGAAACCTGGGTTTGAGTTACCAAAAGAGTGGGTGATGCTGAAGGCACCGAGAGTTAATAACCTGTATATTCTCGACATGTCTAAAGCAATGACCACCCATGGCCAAGTCACGTGTTTCCTCTCCAAGGCTACAGAAAAAGAATCCATTATGTGGCATAGGAGAATGGGACACATCCATTTGAGAAAGATGAATCAGCTTGTGAAGAATGAACTTGTCACGGGGGTTAATGTCAAACACTTCCATCTGAATGACAAGTGTATCAGTTGCAAGAAGGGCAAGCAGCACAAACAATCCCATAGACCAAAGAAAGTTAATTCTGTTGAGCTGCCACTTGAACGTTTGCATATGGATTTATTCGGTCCAGTTAGACGTAAAAGTCATGCCGGAGAGTTATACTGTCTTGTGGTGACTGATGATTATTCTAGATTTTCATGGGTAATGTGTTTGCATCAGAAAAGCGACACTTTTGACAACTTGAAGGTTCTGTTTACACGTCTGGAGAATTTATATGGTCTGAAGATCAAAAGAATCCGGAGTGACAATGGGACGGAGTTTAAAAATGCTCAGATGGAAGATCTTTGTGCAAACAAAGGAATTCATCATGAATATAGTGCTCCGTACACACCCCAGCAGAACGGTGTCGCAGAGAGAAAGAACAGGACTCTTATAGAGACGGCGAGAACTATGCTTGCGGATTCAAATCTTCCAGTCATGTTCTGGAACGAAGCTATTTACGCGGCATGCTATACTCTTAACCGTGTTTTGACAGTGAAGAAGTTTGGCAAGACTTCTTATGAGCTGTTGAACCGTCGCAAGCCGAATCTGGAGTATCTAGAACCATTTGGTGCCCCATGTACAATGCTTAATCCTTCGGAGAAGTTCGCACCAAAGGCTGAAGAAGGTTATTTTGTTGGATATGCAACCCCACTAAAACGGGTATTCAACAAAAGAACTAGAAAAGTCGAGGAGTGGGCTAATGTCGAAGTTCAAAGATATACACAAAATGTACAGGGTGGAGGACCAGATTGGATGTTTGATTACAAAGATTTCTTTGAATCATTCAATCTAGATAGCATGGTTGAAGAAGCTGTACTTCGATTATACTACGAGGTCGAAAACGCCGTAACTTCACCGTTAGTGCGTCCGATCACGGTAAACCCCCAAGCAGCTTCTAATGATGCCACTGCTCCTGTATTGGAAGAAGAGGTGTTCCAAGAAGCTTCTACATCGCTTAATTCATCCGAATCAGAATACGAAGACGATGATGCAACAAGTGAAGCTATTTTGGATAATGCTACAGTGACACCACCAGTGAACCCATCTACTACTGATGCTTCAACATCAAATGTGGGTAATGATATGGATTCTACAGAGAATTTGACAACTCAGACGGGAGTACAAGTACCTGATTATCCGGAATCTCGGATACATCGGATACATCCGCTTGAACAAGTTATTGGTGATCCTGGTAGCAGTGTGATGACAAGAGGACAGCTGAAGAATGCTCAAGCACCAGAAAACATTGGCAATCTTGCTTTATATGCCAAAATTCAGAAATCTGGTTTTCAGAATGACTGGTCATTTGCTTGTTATGTTTCGCAGGTCGAGCCGCGGACATACAAGGATGCTCTTTTGGATGACGCCTGGGTGGAAGCAATGCAGGAAGAGTTATTACAATTCCAGAAACTTGGTGTATGGACCCTGACTGATTTACCTCCTGGAAGGAAGAATATAGGCACTAAATGGGTGTTTAAGTGCAAGAAAGATGATAGAGGAGTCATTGTGCGAAACAAAGCTCGTTTGGTGGTTCAAGGTTTCCATCAGGTTGAAGGAATCGACTATAATGAAATCTATGCACCGGTTGCACGCTTAGAGGCTATTCGCATGTTTCTAGCGTTTGCATCATGGAAGAAGTTTAAGGTGTATCAGATGGATGTAAAGAGCGCTTTTCTTTACGGTGTGGTCAAAGAGGAAGTTTACGTTGGTCAACCACCGGGCTTTGAAGACCCAATCCACCGGGATAAGGTTTATGTTTTAAAAAAAGCACTGTATGGTTTGCACCAAGCTCCGAGGCAATGGTATGAGGAGCTGAGCACATATCTTCTCTCGAAAGGATTCAAACGCGGATTGGTTGACTGCACCCTGTTTACGAAAAGATCAGGAGATGACTTGCTTCTAGTACAAATTTATGTTGATGACATTATTTTCGGGTCTACTAACGAACTTCTGTGCAGGGAATTTGAACAAGTTATGCAGGAGAAGTTCGAGATGAGCGCTATGGGGGAAATGCAGTTTTTCCTCGGCTTGCAGGTGGAGCAAAGACCAACGGGGATCTTTATTCACCAAACCAAATACGTATCTGAAGTCTTGAGCCGGTTTCAGATGGACGATTCCAAGCCGATGGATACCCCGATACAACCTAATCACGGGATTGGAGTTGACCTTAAGGGGGAGCTGACAGATCCATTTACATTCAGAGCAATCATCGGATCTCTGATGTACCTAACAGCGTCTAGGCCTGATATAATGTTCGCGACATGTCTTTGTGCTCGTTACCAATCGAAGCCGAAACAAAGTCATTTAGCAGCCGTGAAGCGTATCCTTAGATATCTGAAGGGTTGTCCATCAAAAGGACTATGGTACCCTCATGATGATAATTTTGACCTAATCGCTTTTAGTGATGCAGATTGGGGCGGCTGTGACAAAGACAACAAATCCACAACGGCTGGATGCCAGTTTATGGGGAGCAGGCTCGTGACCTGGCAATGCAAGAAACAAACCGCAGTTGCACTATCCACATGTGAAGCAGAATACGTTTCAGCATCGAGCTGCTGCTCACAGGTTCTTTGGATCCAACAGCAGATGGTGGATTACGGTTTGCAATTTCTTAAAACCCCTATTTACTGTGATAATGAGGCCGCAATCGCATTAACAAAAGACTTAGTAAATCACTCAAAGGCTAAACATATTCGGATTAAATATCATTTTATCCGTGATTGTTATGCTAAAGAGTTGATCGATATGGTCAAAATCCACACTGATTACCAACGCGCAGATCTTTTTACCAAAGCTTTTGACAAATCCAGATTTGATTATCTTTTAAAAGCTAATGGTATTAAAGAAAAACAGGACTGATCACCACCTCAGTCTATCACTTTTTAGTTTAAATTTTTACTGCTTTTCAGAAAAATTTCGAAAATCCAAAAACATTGAAAAATTTTAAAATCCATAAAAATTAGAAAATTTCTTTGCTGACTGCTATATCTTCTTCCCTTAGATTAATGCCGTCATTTCTGTGAACAAACGATATCTGGGCAATCACATATTTGAAATGCTCCAGCTTATCCTTGGGAACAGTAAATTCGAAAATCTATAAAAATCAGAAAATTCTAAAATAATTTCCTGGAGTATAAAGGGAAATGATAGTACATCAGTGGGGATCTGACACATTCTAAATAATGTAATGCTATATAAGGCGTGTGTCTGAGTCTGTGCGATGTGCTGATAGGCTTCGTAGACCTATTACTGCGTGCCTGATACATACATATCAAACGATTTGTTGTGTGGATGAACTCCTCATGGGCATATGGTCTTAGTACCGTAATTTCGTTTGATAGGGTATTTGTACAAAACTCGGAGGTTTAGGGTCGTTATGTTATTAGTTGTCTGGAGATAGCCTCTCTGATCTTCTGCTGTAAGTCATTACGGACCTAGATCAGACAGGGTGTCTTTATAAAAGAGCTATATGCCAAATCCTAAAGTTACCGAATTGAGGAACTTTTCATGTTATATGATAATCAAAGATTATCTATTACATCGTATTGATCATTGATGCAAATCATGATTAATATCAGTCCTCAACCTGGTATAGTGCATATGTTACTCTGCTGCATTAATTTGCTGACCTGTATACCTCTATGCATTATATCTTGTACAATTACAGACAACGAACGCATAATCACGCTTTACAATGAGTCTTTGTGCATTTACTTCTTGATACGGGAGTATGTCGTGTGCGTGGGAACCACAAGCAATTGAGTTTATATTATAAATATCAGTATCAGTATAAAGCACTGCACAAAAGTCTGCATGTGAGTTTATGTGGATCACAATATCAGCAATTGCCAGATCACACATTGTCTTTAATGATAATAATTTCTAAAAGATCAACGGTGTGATCAGATTTCTCATAAACTGATATGATCCCTTTACCGGAATCACAAAAACATTTACAGTTTTTCATTTACATTTTTGCATTTTACTTTACTGTCAAAAATTACAAAACTCAAAAAGATTTTAGGTGTGTTTTAGCATAAACTTTAGAAAATCCAAAAAGATTTTTCTTTTTCATCTTATTTTTGATAACTGATGGTGGTTGATGTCGATTTTCTAAAACCTGGTACACCAATTGAGTTTTGTGATTTTTAAAATGTGAAAATATGATGATTGGATGCTTAAAAATTGAGAAATAATTGAACTGGGATTCGTTTTTGAGATTTGGAAAACATAAACCTAAATTTCTAAAATCTGTTTTAAACCCTTTAATTGTTGCAATTGTTGATTTTGTTTCATTCTATGTATGTTTTAGGGGGAGAATAACTGAAAATATCGAATTCATTAACATCAGTTTGATGTCTATGATCAAAACCCTCTTCGAACCCTAGTTTTCATATAAAAACATACATATAATGAACACTGATTGAATATTGTTGGTTTAAAAGCTTAATCGGCATGTTTAGGCAGTATTTCAATCAAATGATCATGCTTAGAATCTATTAATTGCATTATTGAAATTTTGAATTGAACAGACTTTTTCGCCCCTTGTCGTTTGGGCGAAGGAAGTAAAAAATGGTCGAATGTAGGTTTAGAAACGGTCGAATGAAGGAAAATTGGTCGAATGAAATCTATGTGTCAAGAATATTACATTCGAACCAAAATTGCACATTCGAACCTTATGAAAATCTCATTCGCACCCCCGACTGGGCGAATGAGAATGTAAATATCAAAATTTTCAATTTTTGAAATTTTATGATTTCTAACATGTGTTTTTGATTTGTTTTGCAGATTTTAAACATGTCCGAGCCAGAGAAAACTACCGAACAAGCAGGATCGTCCTCACAACCTGCTAAGACTGTACCACCAAAGCAGCTAGATTTCGAGAACGCACACAACTGTTGTGCTTATTTGGGAGATGTCAAGAAGCACACCGAATTTGTTGAGATTATAGAGTTTTTGAAGAGATGTAGAGTAATTGACGCGATTGCTACACCAACCGTCATTTACCGTGACATTATGCAGGAGTTTTGGTCAAACGCGAAGCTAGATTTTTGGAATTGTGTGTCATGTTTGACAAGCAAGGTTCAAGGACAGAAAATAATTGTTTGTGAACAAGATTTACGAGAGGCGTTGAATTTGAATGATGAGAAGACGGACCCTAAAGAGTTGGGATTCATGAAACAGCGCAAGTGTTTCTTGAGGATGAAATATAATGGTCCTATCACCGATGGTTCTCTACATAAAGGAAAACTGTGCCTTCAGTTTAAATATTTGGCACATGTTTTGATTCATGTATATGGATCGGCTGCGGGTGGATATGACTTGATGAGGAAAAGCATAAGCTCTATGATGGTTGCATTAATATTGAACAAACCGTTCAATGTTTCTGGCATGCTTATGGATCATTTACTTGAGCCGGTTAATGGCACGAGAACACTGAAGTTTTTGCTATATCCTCGTTTTTTGCAGATGGTGTTTGACAATAAATATAAAGACTTGAAAAAGGATCCCAAACATATTGTTGTTCAAGAACACATGACATTGAACACACTTGCCAGAATGAAAGCGTACAAAGGCTTATCAGCAAATGAACGTCCTCCTGTTAGGCGTTTATTTGGACACTTAGCAAGACTTGATTATGAAGATCCAGGAGAAGAGTTAGTGAGACATGATGATAGCAATTCTGATCCTGATGATCCTTTACATCATATTGATCCTGATGCAAAGCGAAAGAGACAGATAGTGAATGTGGGTGCAAAAGGTGGTAAAATGAAGAAGAAAGAGGTGGTATTGAATGTTGTTGAACCTGAAAAAGAGAAACCGAAGTCTGTACCGAGGAGGCAGAAGAGTAAAGCTCAGAAAGGTTTACATTTGGTTGATGAGGTGTCTATTGATTCTGAAGAGACACAAGAAGATGAGAGATGGAATTCTAAAGCTGAAACCGTTGAGACCACCTTGCCCAAGGCCACTGAGGCTGGTGCGTCTGCTGATGCTGAAGTACAAGGAGATAAGAGTCCAATTCAGGACGAGGTAATTGAAGTTATTCTGAATATGGATGATATTGAAGCTGGTTCTCCTGTTCAAGCAAAGAAAAAGAAGAAAAGGAGAAACCAAGTTTGAAGAGAAAGAAAGAGCTAGAAATGTTGATGGCTGGAAAGAATTTACCACCAGCTACTAGTTCAAAGTCACCGGTTGCTGAGCAGGTGCAGAAGAAACAGAAAACCACAACAACTTCAAGCACACCACAATCAAAAGGAATTCCAATGGATGATGTGAATGAAGCATTGGATAATGTGCTGAAGAAAATGAGAAAAGGCAAAATGCAAGAAGTTGTTGAACAACCTGTTAAGAAAAAGGTTTCTGTTGATAGTGATGTTATGGATGCTGTTAATCAAAGACTGACTAAAATGATGAATATCATTAACAAACAGCAGAGTGAGATTGAACAGTTAAAATCGACTGACAAAAAGATGTTAGAGGTTGTAGTCACATCAGCGGATGATAATGCATTGATGAAGAAAACCATCAAGAGGTTGAAGGGGGAAAACAGAAAGTTGCAAAAGCATGAGCAACGGAATACTAAAAGGATAATAGCTTTGAAGGAGGAGAACAAAGAACTGAAGAAGAATAACAAGAAAATGGATAATCTGATTCAAGACTTGTACAATCGAGCTCCTCAACTTCAAGCTGGTGAGGAAAACAAAGAGTTAGATGAACAACAGGTTGATTATGAATCATCAGATGAAGAGGAAGATGATGAGTTAGATGAAGATGCTGGTAATGATACTAAAAAGAAGAAGAAAGATGATAATGATGGTGATGATGGTTCGAGTGATGGTTCAGGTGAAAGCGGCTCTGCTTCTGATGATAGTGATGATGATAATGATGATGCTGAACAGTTTTCATATGAAAAGCGTGAAACAGGTAAGGGTGGAGAATCAAGTTCGAAAGCTCCGGGTGAAAATGTAGATGATGATGATATTTTCTGGAACGAAAAATTAAAGTCATTATCTGAAGAAAATAAGACTAAGTATCGTCAGATGTTAACCGATCGAGTCTGGACGATAGACATGACTAGCAGGTTTCCTGAAATATTTGAATCTGATAATAAACTCTTCGAATTGGAATATGATGACCCTGATCTTGAAGATGGGGAAGTGTCTGCAGCTATTTCAAAAGAAATTTTGGAAGGTTTAGCAAAGCAAGTGGGTAAGACGTTAGAAGAATTACTTGCTGATAATTTTATTCCTCAGATTCCTGAGAAAGAAGCTGGAAATCACTCAGATGATCGTGATGTTCCTGCATTCGAGGAAGTCGAGATGGAAGATATTACGAGCGATGAATATCCACAATATTTCAGAACAAATCAAGAATGTGGATTTTCTTTCTCAGACGAATTGCTAAACCATGCTGAGAAAATAGCCAAAGAGAAGAGTAAGATATTTGAAGATCAAATCTTTGAAGGGCATGAGAAGCCTCGGTTCGAACAAACAGACAGTTTGAAGGAGTTGTTGAGGAAGCTAAAGGAGAAGGAGAATAACCGCCCTAAAGCTGATATTCAGGGAAGCTTCTACAAACTTCATAGCAGTATGTTCAAAGGCCGTGCTTTGGCCTGGAAGTTTGTCAAAGAGCTTAGGTGTTTTGCGGTGAAATGGGAGAAAGGTATTTTATACTTTGAGAAGTTTCATCACTTAAAGACTCTTCCTTACTGGGCAATCAGGGATATTTGTCGTCACCGTCTAACGGGAGCGCCAAATAGCCAGATTGATTATTTTGCTGAGAAGATGACCCGTGAGAGTCGAACCGAGTGGAATCTGTTTAGACCCCAGTATCCAAAGAGGATTGAACACAAGAAGGAAATTAACGAGATAACTGGGTTGCCCAAGGTTACTTTGAAGTATAAACCACCGCGGGTGCTGAAGAAAATTCCGTTGTTGCATATTCCTCAGCATTTCGCTAAAGACTTTATATGGTGGTACTATGATTGGAAGAGAGCAGAGGCCGTGATTGTGTTAAAAGATGGTGAGAAGGATTATAAGAAGGTGCTTATTTTTGATCCTATGTGGCTAATCAATTGCTCACATGTGGATATTATTATGTTGTTCTATAATCCTATCTACTCAGACGCAAAAGATGCTGAACAAGCAGGAAAATACCAACGTGTGGTATTTCTGTGCTTTGCATATGACATCAACGCTGGATGTGATTATGAGCAGAAGTTGGGAAAGACTGTTGAGAAGGTTGTGCCTGTTAAGAAATCAAAGAAGAAGACATTTCAGGAACCGGAACTGACTAGAGAACAAAAGATTATCCGACACATCAGAATAATGAACAAGCACATGGATGAACAGAGAAGACTTCAATCCAAGCAATAGTCGAGGGGGAGTTTGTAGGTGCATATGTGCGACTAATGCTTTGGATTGGATAAACCTTATGTTTTTGTTTCCTGTCGTTGGTGCGAAGGAAGGTTTTTGATGGTGCGAAGGAGAGTTTTCAAGGGTGCGAAGGAAGCATTTTGGGCGAATGAAGAATGTTTATTGTAGAGTTTGGTTCGACCGTTCAGAGTGGGCGAACCTGCACATTCGCACGAACAAAGTGGGCGAATGTGCAGTCTATAAATAGGCAAACTCAGTTTTTGTAGCTAACTTTGAGTCATTTATTTCCCGCCACTTTCTGAATTCTCTCTGTAACTTTTTATGAACTTGTTTTGCGTCTAGTCCTTGATTGTAATTACTTTTCTACGTGTATTCAAGTTTGATTATTAATGAAAACGTTTGAAAATGATGATTTGTGTGTGTTTATCTGATTAGTTATCATTTTGTGCTGGTTTTGGGGATTCCGCACCCAAAACTAAATTGTTTGATTGTCTTTGTAGCTTACCGATCCTTTCACGCGCATACACACACAAGTACATGTCAATTGCATACCATATACAACTTCAAATAGTCACACAAAGGCTTCGTACACAATCTGCGTTTTTAGGACAGATTGTGCACTGTGAAAAACGTATCATTTAACCCACTTAACGAATGAATTAAAATCCCAAATTTTTACTGAGTATTCATGGGGATTCAGTTGTAAACCCCTATTTTTATTTTGCCTTAAAACCAAACACAAAAATTATAAAAATTTGTACAACACAGCTATGTCCAGAAAATTTCCACAGCAGGTCAGTTTAGTAGAAAAATTCCCAAAAATTGTGTATTCATCCAAACGGGATGAATCCAAATGGAAAAGCCTAGTTTTTCCAATATTGACCTACTGTAAAAATTTCATAACTTAATTCCTTGTAAATCTCCAGTTATGACCATTTAAAGTTGACCCAATTTTCAGTTCCGAAAATCTGATATGACCCCTAATCAATTAAAATTCCAAAAACGACTCAACCGACGTCCAAATCTGATGGTTTTGCCCATTATGAAAAGCTAAGCCTATTTTCATCACAATCATGCAAAGAAATCATCAAAACTATCAATTTACCAACCCATTACAGCCCCTACAAAACGTCCAAACGAATCTGCCAGAATTTAAAACTTGCAGCCCAAGTTATCCACAAACCCTAATCATGCTCAACAATCTCTAACACATGCATAATCCATACTCTCATGATCAAAGACATATATTATTATGCAAAAACCCTAATCATGGCAACTAACAACAATCATCATCATTAAATCATCAAAAACATTCAAGAACTCATACACATATATATATATATATATATATGTGATTGTGTGTATGTGGTTTTTAGAGTTTTTAAAGTTTTTCAATTATCATAATCTATCAAAGAACATATAAACGCATACCTTGTAGTGCTAAAACTCCCTAGAGCCTTGAGATTAAACCCGAACTAGCTTGATTAAGTGTGAGATTAGTTGATTGATTGAAAATTGAAAGGGTATGGGGAAGGGGGATCTCACGGCGCAAAGAACAAGTAGGTTAGGGTTTTTTTTTTTTTTTTTTTTTTTGAACTATAATTATAAGATAAGGTTGCTTGTTCTCCAAGTAGTTGGATATTAGGGCCCTTCTAGTCCCTTAACTTGACCCGTTAAGCATGTTTAAGTCCAATACCGGGCCCGATAATATTAATTACTCTAAATTGCATAAAAACTACTGTTTTTATAATTACATGAGATATTAATCATCAAGTGTATATAATTTGCATGGTTTACGTATTAATCGTCAGTCAAGTGATAATTCACATAATTCACATAATTCATATAAGCAGGCACTTCACATCCATCATGATTTAATTGCACATATTATAATTATACATGCCACATAACTCACCAATGTTCGGGATACAGGACTCGTGTGTGTTAAACAATGCTTTTCCTATTTGACACATATGTCAATATTATCTAACATGTGTTAGGCCTACTTAACTAACCCTGGTTAAGTATCTAACCATGCACAACACGTAAGTTAACTAAAGTATATCATGTAAGTTAACTAGAGGTCAGTAAAAGTATTAACCTGACAATGCGGGGTGTCACAAGCATACCCTGCTTGAATAAATATAGTAGGAAAAATGTTTAGCAATTCATGTGCGGTACCATTTGCAATTATGTAATAAGTAATATCCGTTCAAAACCAAACCTAAGAATAATGACTAACACATGACTAACCAAATGAATAATGAATCAACAAGACAATGACCAAGATTCTCTCAACAGAGTCTCAAGGGGGTATACCATAGTACTATTCATTGAAATGCTAGGCCGCCCAGCGGTTAATGATTTTGACAAGCCATAGACACACCAATTAACATAAAGCAAACACACATGAGAATTGCATTTAGTAAAAGAAATAGAAACTTGATTAATAGGTACATGAGTCACCCCAAAGTAGTAAAACAGTAAAAAGGGGAAAGATATACTCACAGTTTGCGAAAGCGATCAAAATCCACTTAAGCGGTCGTGAGCTAAGTAATGGGAATTCCGAGGAATTCAACCTATAATGTATAATAATACTAATAAGGAAAATGTCTAAAAAGTCTAAGGTATCTAGGGTCTAAGGCATTAGGGTTTGCTAAGTCGATTTAGGGAATTAGAGTTTTTATGATAAGTTGCGTTAATGTAAAAGTTGGATATTAAAAATAATATATCAAAGTTTGTAAACATGATTTAGGTAATATAATTATTACCAATTAAATATTTAGATCAAAATATATTTGAATAATTATAACAAAATAATTTAGTTAATTACTTTAACTAATTATTATAAATAAATGCAATAATTATAAATGTATAAATAATAATTATGTGTTTCACAATGATCTACAAATGGTAATTAAGATTTTCAAACATAAAACATTTCTATTTTATAAGAAAAGTATTCATAAAATAGATATTTAATAGTACAAATAAATAAATTATTAATTATGTCTAATTAATCATAAATAAGACTAATAATTCTGATGTAAATTAATGAAAATAATTTTTCCCATAATTTTATAAACTTATTTATATTTAAAACTGATTTAAGGATATTAAATCATGTTTAAATGATTAAAAATAGGGAAATTAATAAAAAAATAAATGTTTTCTGAACCAAATATTTTTATTTCAGTTCATAATCATTAGAAATAATTTATCAAAAATTTTGAGATTAAAATCATTAAAAATGAATTTTTAATCAATTAAATACGATTAAAACAATTTAATTCAATAAAAATATAAAAATAAAACATTTTCCAGAAAATAAAAGTGTGTAAATCTTCTTTGAGGTGTCAAGAAGCTATTCCTAAATTTTCATAATTTTTGGAGTAAAAATGGATTTATTATGAATATTCTAAGTTTATATGTATTATGTATATATATATATATATATATATATATATATATATATAATAAATAAACAAATAAAAGAAAACAAAGAAGGAAAAGCTGGAAAAAATATAGAAAAGGGTGGTGCTTTGTGTGGGATTCGAACTTGAGTGGTTCTTGAGGCAAACACACACACAAACCACTAGGACACTTGATAGATATGTTGGAAAGTTTGATTAACAATAAAATTTAAACATTAAGTACTTGGTCATCTTCTTCCCCAAATCATAATATAAACCCTAACCCTAACCCCAAACCTAATAGCCTGAATTAACAACGATTACAGAACCAAACTAAAGGGCTTTCAAAGAGCACAACATAAGGATTAAAATGGCATCAACATTTGATACTTACAATGTGTTTAATGGTCGAAAAGAAGAAGAAAAAGGGGCCGCAACTTTAGTTTCCAATTCGTAAGCTTTCTAAACGTGTTATAACTGTTTTAAGAGTGGTTTCAGATGTGGAAACGAGCAGAAATGAAATGGTCCGATCGTTTATATAGATGTAGCGACCAAAACGGATCCTTGAAGTTTGTAATAAATTTCCGATCGGTTACCCTTTAATTCGCCGATTAAATCGTGATTAAAACTGGTTTAAGTGTGATAGATAATGCTTGGGACAGTTACACGTTGATGGGAGGATGATTAATCAATTATAGAAGCGTTACAGGTAGCCATGTTGACCGATAATTGTTTGGCCGGAAATCTCGCCGGCGCCGGAGCTTCCTGTTGTCGGAAAAACGTTCCGCATCAGGAGGGAAAGGAAAGTTTTAAAAACTTTTGGATTTTGTCAAAAATGGTCCCTAGACTTTAACTAGGTTAGATTGTTAGGTGTTGGTTTAATATTTCCTTTATAAAAAGTTAACTTAGTTAATATAACTTAACTTAAAAGTTTCTAAAACTTTTTAAAACTTTATATAACTAAATTTTTTTTAGAATCTTTTTTACGAATACGTTTCAACATGCGTGTTCGATTAAAACTTATACCCGATCCATAATAATTATAAATGATAAAAGTTTAGTTCGCTTTAAAATTAAATTAGAAAATGACGAAACTTTTAGGTACTATAACGAAAATATTTGAAGGGCTATTATTGTCAATTTGACGAAGACGAGGGTGACGGATGTCACAGTCTCCCCTACTTTAGAAAATTTCGTCTCGAAATTTCATTCAAGCGGAGGTTATTGTGAAATAAAAGACGTTGTAAAAGTCAACTAGGTTTTTAAAAGAAAATTTCATCGTTTATGATTCGACACAATTTAAAATATTTGTCTAATACCCAAAGTAAAAGTTCAAATTTTTTTGACAGTTAATCCAAAGTTAGAAAGTTGAGAGTTTAAATGAGAAAAGTTTTGGGAAAAATGTAATGGGTGAGGGGCAGATGTACTAATGAAGCAGTCTCCCCTACTTTAGAAATGTTTCTGACCGAACTTTACTAAGGACATGCAACAGGATAGAGGGTGTAAGAATATACAAGGTTCGTGTTTTCTGTGTGGGTGGTCAAGAGAAAGACTCTAAGAAGAGGTATTGAAGCTCGTGTAAGAACGTTCTTATCGAAAATGCTATCTATAGTCAACAATCTAATGAAGAGGTAGTAATGGTCAGACTCCTAGTCCGCTCCCGCAGTATCGTTTATGCTTATATATAGGGTGTACCGCAGCTAACCCACCACACTCCCGATACTTTGGACTTGTACTGATTGTCTACCGACAGCCTCAATAGAATTACACACCACCCTCATGTACCTGTAAACCCATGATTGCGTTCTGGACCGTAATCATCGATTTACCTTACACTAGGGTGTTATGTTTTTCCATAACCCTAACATGAAATAAATGTGTGCAACCAATATGTAATATCTGCTGTAATGAAATAATGTTCAATCATGACATGGTTAGAGGTCCTTCCCTTCCGGGTTTTCCCTTTAATCGTAATGTGAATAACATGTAAGTATAAGACGTGGTTAGAGGTTCTTCCCTTTCGGGTTTACCATTAACCGGTAACTTCTGTTCAGATCGTTGGCTTTAAACACCTATATTGATAACCCTGAGGTTTATACCATTCCCCTCGGATTAAAGAAATACTCTAACCCGAGTCGTACGTGGGCACTGGCTTAGATCTCATACAAAATTATCAACTAGTATGTTCATTGGCCATAATGATGAACAAAATAATGTAAAGTATAATAACAGGGTTTTGCTCAAAAACAGGAAAAAATATGCATACCAAATATGCGTCAAAGTACATAAGTATAGCATAAAACTTCGATTGAAAGAATGGTATAATATAAATCATGTAAATCGCACAATTTTCACAAAATGAAAGTAAACGAGTTAAGTTAATGCTCAAAACCAGTGTTGTAAGAATGACTACTAATAATTAGTGCGAGAATAATTGTAAATAACGCGTGGGGATAGCCACCAATAAAATAATAATATAAGATAATATGCGAATATAATAAAATAAAATGATGTAAGAATAACATAATGATATTTACTGCAATTGAGAGTGGACGGAACATACGTATAGTCTACTGGCCATGCGGGTTTAAAATATATGCACTATATGTTAAAAGACATTTAGCAACATTTCGATTAAGATATGTCCAATAATTAGACCAAAAGTTTTGCGACTGAAAGAGTGTAAGTGTAAAAGATAAATTATTGTTTATAAAACAAAATGTAGTTTTACTCGAACTTTGTGATATAGTTGAAAGTATATTAGTGACGCATGAGAATAACTTTTTAGATTCAAAACAGCTTCACATGAAAAGACTTCGTAAGTACATACTTTCATGTGTTTACAAGAAGTCGAGTTGAAAATTGTCATAATGCATATTATCAGTCGCAAGTTTCTTTTCTCGAAAACCATATAAATCAAATGTGTTTTCAAAAGACCAAGATTTAGAAATGACGTGAATGATAAAAGTCAATGCGACAATAGTGTAGAAGTCACAAGTCATAAATGAAAATAGTGTAAGTTTTAAAGCGGATAAAAGTTTTAATAATGATGATGAAAAAAGAATCCAAAAGTGAATAATTAATGAGTATATAAAACATCAAGAGATGGAACTTAAAATCCAAATGTTAAACAAAATTTAAGAGTCAATAATGAAAAACGGAAAAATGCACAAATAGCGATAGCTATTAATAAAGAAAACTCAAAAGACATAATAACTTCATTATAAAAAAATTATGATAAGAGTTTCAAACAACAAATGAAAAATATATCAAAAATGTGATACTGAAAATATTTCTAATGAAACTGGTGACTAGCCAAAGAGATTGAAATATTATTAGTGACTTGTGGGGAGCGTACTTGAACCTATGAGTGAATGGTCATTTTTCCCGATTGCACATACCCCGTCACTGGTAAATTTCAAAACCTTTAGCGAGACTTTAAAACGAGATGTAGAAACAGATCCCTGAGATGTGGATTTCACTCCTAACTCAAAGATGTATTTCAAAATTGAAAGCAATTGAGGAATGAAGTCCAATCACTAAGTTAAGGATATCACTCCCAGCTTAGCGGTTAAGTTTCTTTTTGAAGGTAATACTCTTTGAGGTGTGGATGTCACTCCTATCTCAAAGATATATTCCTAAGATAAATATCATATAAAGGAATGAAACTAATCACCAAGGTATGGATACCACTCCTAACTTGGTGATATCGTTTCATTGGTGAAATACGAGTGTCTTCTACTCCAAGCAAAATATCGAAAGAATAACGAGAAATAATCATAACGGAAATATCTTGAAAGAAAATATAAGAAACGAGAGAAATATACACGAGAGGACTCGTGAAAGTAAACTTAGTTATAGTCTAGGCTAAAAGGCATTCTAATAACCTAATTCCCTATAACCATGGCTCTGATACCAATCTGTAACACCCCAACCGATGGCGGAAACATCGAGGTGTCACGTTGTGACGATTGTTCAATAGCTCATGGACTAAAGTGTAAATTTGAATACATTGATTAAATAATTTATTACATTGAAATGAAATACAACGATTCTAACTGTCAACTAAATTGAAATACAATGAATCAAAATCTAAATATAAATCCGAAAGCTTAAAGGATGCATCTCAAAACAACCTGAAACATGTACAAAATAATTTGGTCAATACAAAAATTGTATTGGTGAGCATACCCTGCTTGAATAAATATAGTAGGAAAAATGTTTAGCAATTCATGTGCGGTACCATTTGCAATTATGTAATAAGTAATATCCGTTCAAAACCAAACCTAAGAATAATGACTAACACATGACTAACCAAATGAATAATGAATTAACAAGACAATGACCAAGATTCTCTCAACAGAGTCTCAAGGGGGTATACCATAGTACTATTCATTGAAATGCTAGGCCGCCCAGTGGTTAATGATTTTGACAAGCCATAGACACACCAATTAACATAAAGCAAACACACATGAGAATTGCATTTAGTAAAAGAAATAGAAACTTGATTAATAGGTACATGAGTCACCCCAAAGTAGTAAAACAGTAAAAAGGGGAAAGATATACTCACAGTTTGCGAAAGCGATCAAAATCCACTTAAGCGGTCGTGAGCTAAGTAATGGGAATTCCGAGGAATTCAACCTATAATGTATAATAATACTAATAAGGAAAATGTCTAAAAAGTCTAAGGTATCTAGGGTCTAAGGCATTAGGGTTTGCTAAGTCGATTTAGGGAATTAGAGTTTTTATGATAAGTTGCGTTAATGTAAAAGTTGGATATTAAAAATAATATACCAAAGTTTGTAAACATGATTTAGGTAATATAATTATTACCAATTAAATATTTAGATCAAAATATATTTGAATAATTATAACAAAATAATTTAGTTAATTACTTTAACTAATTATTATAAATAAATGCAATAATTATAAATGTATAAATAAATAATTATGTGTTTCACAATGATCTACAAATGGTAATTAAGATTTTCAAACATAAAACATTTCTATTTTATAAGAAAAGTATTCATAAAATAGATATTTAATAGTACAAATAAATAAATTATTAATTATGTCTAATTAATCATAAATAAGACTAATAATTCTGATGTAAATTAATGAAAATAATTTTTCCCATAATTTTTATAAAGTTATTTATATTTAAAACTGATTTAAGGATATTAAATCATGTTTAAATGATTAAAAATAGGGAAATTAATAAAAAAAATTAATGTTTTCTGAACCAAATATTTTTATTTCAGTTCATAATCATTAGAAATAATTTATCAAAAATTTTGAGATTAAAATCATTAAAAATGAATTTTTAATCAATTAAATACGATTAAAACAATTTAATTCAATAAAAATATAAAAATAAAACATTTTCCAGAAAATAAAAGTGTGTAAATCTTCTTTGAGGTGTCAAGAAGCTACTCCTAAAGTTTCATAATTTTTGGAGTAAAAATGGATTTATTATGAATATTCTAAGTTTATATGTATTATGTATATATATATAATAAATAAACAAATAAAAGAAAACAAAGAAGGAAAAGCTGGAAAAAATATAGAAAAGGGTGGTGCTTTGTGTGGGATTCGAACCTGAGTGGTTCTTGAGGCAAACACACACACAAACCACTAGGACACTTGATAGATATGTTGGAAAGTTTGATTAACAATAAAATTTAAACATTAAGTACTTGGTCATCTTCTTCCCCAAATCATAATATAAACCCTAACCCTAACCCCAAAACTAATAGCCTGAATTAACAACGATTACAGAACCAAACTAAAGGGCTTTCAAAGAGCACAACATAAGGATTAAAATGGCATCAACATTTGATACTTACACTGTGTTTAATGGTCGAAAAGAAGAAGAAAAAGGGGCCGCAACTTTAGTTTCCAATTCGTAAGCTTTCTAAACGTGTTATAACTGTTTTAAGAGTGGTTTCAGATGTGGAAACGAGCAGAAATGAAATGGTCCGATCGTTTATATAGATGTAGCGACCAAAACGGATCCTTGAAGTTTGTAATAAATTTCCGATCGGTTACCCTTTAATTCGCCGATTAAATCATGATTAAAACTGGTTTAAGTGTGATAGATAATGCTTGGGACAGTTACACGTTGATGGGAGGATGATTAATCAATTATAGAAGTGTTACAGGTAGCCATGTTGACCGATAATTGTTTGGCCGGAAATCTCGCCGGCGCCGGAGCTTCCTGTTGTCGGAAAAATGTTCCGCATCAGGAGGGAAAGGAAAGTTTTAAAAACTTTTGGATTTTGTCAAAAATGGTCCCTAGACTTTAACTAGGTTAGATTGTTAGGTGTTGGTTTAATATTTCCTTTATAAAAAGTTAACTTAGTTAATATAACTTAACTTAAAAGTTTCTAAAACTTTTTAAAACTTTATAAAACTAAATTTTTTTTAGAATCTTTTTTACGAATACGTTTCAACATGCGTGTTCGATTAAAACTTATACCCGATCCATAATAATTATAAATGATAAAAGTTTAGTTCGCTTTAAAATTAAATTAGAAAACGACGAAACTTTTAAGGACTATAACGAAAATATTTGAAGGGCTATTATTGTCTATTTGACGAAGACGAGGGTGACGGATGTCACAAAACTCACCTGATACTGCTTCCCCTCTAAAATAAGTAAACCCACTCAATAGACGGCACCAAGTACCGGTGACCTATCATGACGAGCGTATAAGATGTTAGACTAACAACCCGTAGGTTGATTAGTCCCCAACAGTCCAGACCATAACCGTGTACATTTGAAATGATGTTTATACGTTTAATCGACCACACCAGACATGACCCGACATTCCATTGGTGACCCGACATCCCACGTGTTAGCTGAATGCAAGATATCATGCAATCATATGTAATCAAACACTTAGTATGCATCACAGTTTACTATATCTAGCATGAAGCCTAATTAACGCATAAACAGGTCCGAAAACGTATAACTAAGTTATTGGACATGTCACAGGGTTTTTAACATGTTCCTAGGTGTCAATCCGTGTTTCGGGATGTTAAAATACCCATACAGCAGCAGTACACGCGATTAGGAATCAAACATGCAATTAGGAAAAGCCAACTGGTGATTAGGGAAGTCATAATGGCGATTAGAGTTGTAATTGCCAGACATACTGGCGATTGGGCTCCCAATCGCCTCTTGTTAACACGATTGGGGGCCAATCGCCCTTAGTATAGGCGATTAGGACTCCCTAATCGCCCCTGCTGCACTGTGTCGTCTTTTTGAGCGTTTAACCCTCCAAATCAGATCAGAAACATGTGGAAACACCCAATATCAAACCCAAAACACTAATCCAACTATTTCAAGCAAAAAACCCCCAATTTATCATCATCCTAGCCGTCCCGAATGCAAGTGTTTTCCCAAAATAGCATAACTATCATGTAAACATCACATCATCATGCAAAACTTACCCTAAATAGCATATATCCAGATTTCATCACATAATGACGTTGTTCGACAATATCCTACTGTTCTAGCATCATCCTAGAGTAAACCCTAGCCTCAAACAATCAACAAAACACAACATATCATCATCAATCCTCCATAATCATTCAAACGGGTCAAAACGCCTAATATCAATATTACACATCTATGAACCTTCAAACTCCTAGGTTAACATCATATTAACTCATTTAGATCAAAAACATATTAATAATACAAGAACAACCATGTTTAAACGATAAAAATCCTATCTTGCATGAATACATCACATATAACAAGCATAGAGGTTTGGGTTTGTTTAGAAACTGATTTTAATGAGTTTTCAAAGACACAAATGTTTAGAAATTAGGTTTGGACCTTTAGGGATCAAAACAATATCATTACAAAGGTTTGGGATGAAGAACACACCTTGAAATTGTAAGATTATGAGATGTAAAGCTTGGAAATGTGATTTCTTGATCAAAAACGTGTTGCAGAGGTTGAATAAGGTGTGGGGTGGCTTTGGGGTGTATTAGAGTTTCACAAATGATGTTTTAAAACATAAGGGTGGTATTTATAGGCATTTTTAGTCGTCACATACAGAGCAGGTGAGTAGGCTTCTGTATCATGCGATTAGGGCTCCTACTCGCCAGTTTACATGCGAGTAGGGCCTAATTGCATGTTGTAATCACATGTTTATGGGCGAGTAGGGCTAATCGCGTGCCCTAATCGCCTGACACCTCCCGTACTCGCCCTCAGCATGTTATTTTGGGTTTTTGGCGCGTTAAACACTATTTTAACACATATTAGCACGTATTCACATACCGATAACTCATATAATGATTATAAACATATAATGCATGATGACTAACACGTTCCCATCCGTTCACCAATTCCCGGGACTCAAGATTCGCGTGTGTGCAATAACCCGGCGATTCTACGAATCGCCAATCCTTGTACCCATGGTTATGGACCGACATCCAATGATCCCTCGGACCATTGTAACGACTCCCGATGATTCCCGAATCATCAACACGACTCAACCGACCCGGTTAAGTATGATACTAAGTAATTGTTTTCAATGTTTTCGTTGAGGTAGACTCGTATGTATGCAAAGTATTAAACGTATGTATGTAAAGTATGAAAAGTATTAACCTGAATATGCCGGGTATCACATGTAAATAATTCCACGAGTGTAAATCATCCTCATTATATGTTTGTTTGGTTTTTTACACTGGTGTAAATCATACAGATTTATGGATGGTTGTTTTATATAGATGTAAGTAAAACACAGGTGTAAATTTTACACCAGTGTAAAAATGAGAGGAGATGATAAAAAATGCACGTTTTTTTTTTGTTTTAAAATATTTTTTTTAGAAAAAGTAACTTATTTTAATTAAAATAATAAAATACAGTTTAAAATATATGATTGTTATTAATAATGGAATAAAAAATATGATTGTTTTTTAAAAAAGTAATTTAATTAAAACACAAAATAGAGTTTAAAATGATGAATATTTTAATTATGGAATAAAATATTGAATAATATAATATCAATTCTCTCTCTCATGGGTTTTTACATTAATACCCTTAAATGTACTTTAATGTAATAAAAAAATACTTATTAATCAAGTAAAGACAAAAGTCACATTGTTTTAATCTCAACCATTGGATGATCAAAATCAATGGTCCACAAGAGTTCTCTAGTTCTCACAACTCATTAAGGTTCTCACATGATCCTAACCCTATATATATATATATATATATATATATATATATATATATATATATATAGGGTCAAGATCGTGTACAAAGTGTTTTTTTGTGAGAAGTGTGAGAAGGATTAAAAATTGATACTTAGGCATCATTTTTTGAATTTAGTCGTGATGTTTTGGATTGTTTTGCCTATAAAAACACCAAACATAACAATTAAAAACCGAAAACAAATGTATTTTAGGCTTAAAACTTAAAACACCATGCTAAGAACATTAGCAGTGTGTTTTAAGCGTTAAGTAGTGTGTTTTAGCTGTTTTTTAAATTTAATGACTATAATACATTGTATTGTGTTTTAGATTGTTGTGTTTGGTGTTTTTCAAGTTAAAACAACCTAAAACATCATTCCTAAATCCAAAACATGATGTCTACATGTCAATTGTTAGTCCTTCTCACGAAATATGTCCTTTGTACAGGATCCTAAACATATATATATATATAGGTAGAGGATCCGGTAGGAAAATTATTTTGTGTAGGAAGTGTAGGAAGTGTTTTCAACCGCTGGATTAAATCTAATTAAAACATGAGATTGGGTATTTTTGACTTTTTAACCATTTTATTAATTATATCAATCCCACTTTTTTAGCAACTTCCTCTAGTGATTATGGAGATTTATTATCCTTAAATAACTAATTATTCTTTCTTTTCAACTTGATTCATAACATCTTCTTAATTCCTACATGATCTCAGTATCTTTTATAATAATCAGATTTAATCTTCATCTTCTTATAATAATCGAATTATTAAACAGACGCAAATCAGTAGTGTTTTTAAACAGACGCAAATCAGTAGTGTTTCTAAACAGACGCAAATCAGTAATGTCTTTAAACAGATGCGAATCAATAGTGTTTTTAAACAGATGCGAATCAATAGTGTTTTAAACGCGGTGCAAAACAGTGGTGTTTTTAAACAGACGCAAATCAGTAGTGTTTTTAAACAGATGCGAATCAATTGTGTTTTTAAACAGATGCGAATTAGTAGTGTTTTATAACACTGCAAGTTGGAGGTTTAAAACACGTGCAGAAGTTGGATTGAAGATGACTATAAAATATGAATACAAACCGACGCGAAGATATTGTGGGTGTTATTGCGTGTTCTTTTGGAAGATGAATTGAGTTTGAATGTAGGAGAGAGAGAGCAATGAATATTATTTATTTATAATAATATTTAGATGAGAGAGAGAGAGAGAGAGAGTCATTTATGTAGGAGCATTAAAACAGTTTCCAAAACACTTGGATACAAATGACTTTGATACCCTCAATTAAAACACATATTGACGATCTTACCCTTAATTCCTATAATATATTAATTAGATTTTAAACACATCCCATCTTTTAATCTCCACCATCCATCTTTAAATCTAATGGTTGAAAATACTTCCTACACTTCCTACACAAAACCATTTTCTTACAGGAACCCTACCCTATATATATATAAATATATATATATATATATATATATATATATATATATATAGGGGAGGGATAAAATGAAAACCCTCCTGAGTTGAGAAAACCTTTGAAAACCCATGAAAAAAACATTATTTTTTTTGTTGAAAAAACTAACCAATGTAAAATACATGTTTTTAAGTATTTTGGGAAAAAAATAAAAAAATGCGCCGATGGGATTTTAATATATATATATATATATATATATAAACAAAGGTGCGTTGTTTACATATGTTTTTAGCTATTTAGCTGTTGTAAACATATGTTTTCAGCAAATTTGTTTATTTTTTAAAAAAAAAATCCCATCGGTGCTTTTTTTATTTTGTTGGCCTAAACCACTTAAAAACATGTATTTGACATTGGTTATTTTTTTCAGAAAAAAATAATGTTTTTTTACATGGGTTTTCAAAGGTTTTCTCAACTCAAGAGGGTTTTCATTTTATACTTGACATATATATATATATATATATATATATATATATGTGCATTTTTCGTACAAAGTGTGAGAAATTTATATAGACATTGTGTTTTAAATTTTAGGTATGATGTTTTACATTCTTTTGGCATAGTATTATATAGAAAAACACAAACATAACAATTTAAAACACTAATTAATGTATTTCTTTACCTGCAATCTAAAATACCATGCGAAGAAGTAATTAGTGTGTTTTAAATTTCATGTCTAGAATTCATTTGATTGTGTTTCAAATTGTTGTGTTTGGTGTTTTTCAATATAATACAACACAAAAAAAAATCGAAAACATCATATCCAAAATTTAAGGGGGGACGGGGCGCTACCAGATTTGGTCACGGGTACCCAACTACCAGCACGGTAACACCGCCACCACCAGTGCTGGTAGGGGTTCCGTGAACCAAATACGGGTTCTATCTAATGGGCTGGTAGTTTTTATAATTATTGGAACGATCGAATTTTAGTGTATCTTTTATTACCTTTTTGACCGTTTGAATTTATTTAATATAAAACGGTAACATTTTTTTGACCGTGATTTTCAAATGGTATAAAAACGGGGATGGTTTAAATAAAAAAACACAAACAAACTACTAGATTAACTAACTAAAGCATAAACAAAACAAATGGATCCAAGGAAATCAAAGAGTGTTTCGAAGGGTGGGAGGGGAACCTCGAAATCTAGGGATTCTAGTAGTCGAGGCAGAGGTTCGGGTTCAGGTTCGAGATCTGCTACGGTTGAAGGCTACAGGCTCGTGATTAATTTTCCACAAACCCAACCCCAACAACAACCGTTTTTCTCACAATACCCACAATTCCAACAAACCCAACAACCCATTCTGTATCCATAATATTTTAGGCCGCTTCAATTAACAACTTCTCAACTAGACAACTTCGAGCTCAACCTAGAAGACGGGGACAATGACGTGGAAGAAACTGTGCCAGAGACACAGTTCGAGCAACATGGAGATGAACAATTAGACGATGAAGCGGAGGACACGCTTGAAGTTGAAGAAGTTGATGTAGGGGGAAAAAGAAATATGCAAAGCGAATAAAAGTTGTGAAGTGGAATACGGCATAAGAGGTTGCTTTGGCAAAAGCTTGGTGCTATGTGTCGGAGAACAAAGAGAAGAGTAACCAAAGAAGCAAGGGAAGTTTTTGGAAAGCGGTCCAAAAACATTACGCGTCACTGTTGGGAGGATCCACCCGAACAGTTGATCAAATTACTTCTAAATGGACCGTCATGAACCCACAAATGAATGCGTTCAATGGCCTTCATCAACAAGCGGTAACAACTATGATATATTAAACTGACCGTTTTATTTAATTATACAAATTTCTCTAAATTATATTCAATTTATGGTTTTATTTTATTATATAAGAGCGCCTACGAGGGAGTGGATGTAGTGATCTAAATGTCTTGCAAACAGCGTTGAACGATTATAGAAAAAGTCATCCTTCCGGTTTTAATCATCAAGCGGCATGGGATATTGTAAAAGATCACGACAAGTGGAAAAAGCAAGTGTTGATGGGTGAAGAACCGTCCGACAGTCATTCTGACAAGAGACGGAAGTCCTTGGAAAGCGGAAACTATCAGGCGACTGCCTTTTCCACACCGGACGATACCATCCCCACTAGCCACATGCCGGATCTCAATGAAGATACCAACCCAACGAGGCCCAAATGAAAAAAATAAGAAAGCCGCTGCCGCCGCCGAGTCTTCAAGCAAAACGTCTTGGGTTGACAAATTTGGGTCATACCGAGCGATGAAAGAAGAGAAACTGAACCAATTGGTCACTCTACAATCTCAACAAGGCGAAAAAACTTTAGCGTTTTTAGAGGAACAACGCGATTTGTTGAGACAAAGGCAATATGACCACAACTTTAATATGTGTTCAAAACCGCACGACCACCTCAAAGGTAAATCTTTGGAGTTGGTTTTGAAACGTAAAGAAGAAATCGCGGCGAAATACAAATGGGACCGTTATTGGGTTGAAGGCGACGAGGATGATGAAGGCAACGAGTAGGATGATGTTTCTTGTAATTTTTATTTTATTTTAATGTAACAGCTTATTTTTTTTAAAGTTTTACAAATGGTTCTTTTACTTCAAACGGTCATTTTTTAAAAAACGGTAATTAAAAAAAAGAAAACTAAAAAATAAAGATTTCAGTGAAGTGCTACCTCCAAAAAAAAAAGTGATTCAGTGAAGTAAATCAGTGAAGTGATGTGGCAGTGCAGGATTGGTTAAAATCAGTTAAAGAAAAATATCATACTAGTAGTGCCCCTTCCCCCCGTATGACCATGTGTAATAGTTGGTGAAATTTGGTGGGTGAAATGTGCATTTTTTGACACTTGGCAATGTGGGGCCACCTAGTGGGTGAAAGGGACTTGAAATGGACAAGAGTGTAATAGTGGGTGAAAGAGGGTGAATATATAATTATATTAAATTTGAATTAAAAAAAGAAAAAAAATAAAAATGGAGTGGATACATCTGATTGGCCCATCCAAAAATTTCACCCGACGAAATATTTACCGGGGCATGCCTTAGCGCCCCATTCATGGGGGGGGGGTTCCAAGGTGAATGGGGGGTGAAATTCACCACTTCACGCCCAATTCACCAACGATTACATATGGTCTAAAACACAATAACAACATAGACTTCTCACACTTTGTATAAAAAAATGCACTTGTATTTAATGACGTTTTGGTTTTCTAGTGACTCTATTCTCAAGTTTTTTTTTTCTCGTCCTCTCTAATTTATCTAGATTGACTTGTTCAGTTTACCACTTTCAATAATTATAAGGGCGTGTGTGTGTGTATATATATATATATATATATATATATATATATATATATAGGGTGTGGATAATATGGAAACCCTATCTTTTGGAAAAACCTTGCAAACTCTCTTATGACCATTGATCAAGCTTGATCAATGGTCCATGATTATTTGAATATAATAATCATAAAGCATGTGGGCCAATCTAATAAAAAATATAATTAAGGGCACTAAGGTAATTTTAAACATGAGATTTGACACTTCTGAATCCTAGGTTTTAAAAGGTTGATTTGACACTTGTCAAGTCACCTCTCTCCTACTTTATGACACTTTTTCCAGCACCAATATTAACATACGTTAGTGTTGTGATACAAAATTCTGACCTCGTGTGAGACATCGCTAACATGTGTTACCAGGCATATACTAAAAGAACATATTAAAAGAACACATAAAATGTGTATTTATTTAAGAAATGATAAAAACGATCATAACAATAAACACTAAAACATATCAAAAACCGTTTAATACAAACATAATTATTTGTGAATTTTCAAAAAAAAAAACTATCATAACAACATAGAAAAAATCTAGCTATTCTTCGTTCTTGATCCTCATCGTCATCTTTAACTCAAAAACATCTTTTCACCTACAAAAAAAGTAAACACGTGTTAGCTGGGCTCTATAAAACACATAATGGGACATCAATGACATGTGTTAGTGTATTCTAAAATATATGTTTTACTGAAATAACGTATGTTATACAAACCGTAACACATGTTAGTTGAGTATATACTAACATGTGTTAGCATCACTAACATGTGAAAGGGCGTATACTTACATGTGTTAGTTGGGCTCCCCAACTAATATGAACCCTAACACCTGTTAGTTAGGCATATACTAGCACGTGTTAGCATCACTAACATGTGAAAGGGCGTATACTTACATGTGTTAGTTGGGTTCCCCAACTAATATGAACCCTAACACCTGCTAGTTAGGCATATACTAGCACGTGTTAGCATCACTAACATGTGTATAAAAAAATAGACATATACCCTATACGAGTTCATAACAATTTCACTTGCCAAAAATTTATTTAATAGAATATAAAAATTATTTAAACACCCTATTCACCAAAAGATTAAAAATTTATAATCTTTATAAAAAAAACATCACTTACCACAGCCACATCACCAACGCCGCCTTCTTCCAATAGCCTACTCGTGAAAACCCACACTGAAACAGATACACATGTTAGTTTGGGATCCTTAAAAACATAATGGGACATCACTAACCTGTGTTAGCATATACTAACATAAAAAGACTACAAATTTATTCATCAATCACATGTGATCCATCAACCTCATGTCCCCAATAAAATAAAAATCTAACATAAACAAAATAATAATAATAAAAAAAATAAAAAAAGTTAACATAAGTTTTTTTTTCATTCAAGCATTTGATCGAACACTTGGTATGCGAACAAAAACTATCCAGAAAATTGTTAGTATTATTATGCGAACAAAAACCACCCCATGAATCTCGTTCATTACAATATATTAATTTGTAAATTTAAAGATAATAAAAGGATCTAACAAACCATGACCATTCACCACCCATGACCACTCACTAAAACCAGGGACCTTTATGTCATTTTATGATAATAAATAGGACCACTAGCATTGAAGTTTCTTTAGGTATATACAGACTATCTTTGTTTGAAATCTATATTTCATCAATGACTATTAATCAATCAATTTATTAAAAATATTATTCCCATTATATTTTATCAATAACACTCCATCACCACCTTCCTCCTTCATAACCAAACTCAGATCTAACATATATTATTGTGTCTCTTCACAAAACCCATAGAAGTAATAATAATAAATATTAATAATGAAGCGGACCATTGAGATTTTGATGTAAAAAGAGAACAAGAACACAACTTGAAGGTTAAAGATTCAAAGAAAAATAAAACTCACCAACAGGAATGGAGGCCCAATGAGATGACGGTTGTGCTCTGTTTTGGATCTGCTCAACATCGCTGATTTTTGAAGCTGTTCTATTTTGGATTTGCTTTGTTTTGGATCTGCTCTATTTTCTTGAACAGGATGGAAGGTGGATCCAGGTCATTGTCTTCGAGTGGTTGGAGGAGACGCAGGTGGTGGCCGAGTGTGGTGTCAGGTGGTGGTGGTTTCATGAATTTGATGTCGGTAATAGTGCATACTTTGACTTGGTCAACTTGGGGATGAGAGCCTGCTCCCATGTTGAACGTTCTTCATGTTCAGACGGCTGTGTTCAGATGGTGGCGGTGGCATTGGTTGTGGTGGTGGTGGTGGTGGTAGTTATAGGAGAGACAGAGAGAAGGGGGAGGGTAGATAGGGGGCAGAGAGAGATTTGCAAATTGAATTTGAAAAAAAATGAAGAGAGAGAGGGGGAAATAGTTTATATAGGGAGAGAGAGAGAGAAGGGGTGATGAAAATGTCCAAATTACCCTTCCTAATATAATATTATGTAATATTGGCTTGGTTGATGTGGATGAATATGGTCCATTCAATGGGTTTCTTAAGGTTTTTTCATTTGGAAAGGTTTTCTCTTTATACTTCCACTATATATATATATATATATATATATATATATATATAGGGTAGAGATCATACGAGAACCAACTTTAGGGAGAGAACCAGAGAACCATTGTCAACACAAACAAAAAAAAACCTAAAAACCCCACCTTCACCCCCTAAAAACCTAAACCCACCCACCTCACTCCCTAAAAACCTAAACCCCCCATCCCCCACACCACCCCAACCCCCCCCCCCCCCCCAATTGTGAAATGCACATGTGCAGCTAACCCCACACCCCCCAAAAACCAAAACGCTCCATCCCATCCCCCCCAAAAAGATACCCCCTCTTCCACCATACCAAAAAACTAAACCCTAAAGCTAAACCTATTAAAAAACTTAACTATAATAGTGAAATGCACATGTGCATGTAGTACAATTATCTTATTTTATAGTTTTATATAGGGGTTTTTTTTAGTTTATTCACCAACAACCCCAAAAACCTAACCCCATTCCCATCATACCTAGAAACTAAACCTTAAAGCTAAACCCATGAAAAAAAACCTAACTATAATAGTGAAATGCACTTCGCGTTTATTTAAAGACCATTGAATAAATTTTTTTCCACCTTATATATCATATCACGTCCATTTAAATGATCATTTTATTATGGCAATTGATAATTTATTCAAAAGTGTGCTCTAATAGTGAAATGCACATGTGCATACGGTATATGACGTAATTATGACGTAAAAAAGGCTATTTTTTGTTTTTTTTTTATTTTTTTTGTATTTTTTAATTTTTTTTTCAGAAAGATTAACACAAAAAAAACATTTTGGTGTTTTTACTTTTTTTATCTTTTTATTTTTTTAGGTTATATAATTTTTTTATTATTTTTTTTATTTTTTGGTGGAGGGGTTTTTGTGTTCACACTTGGTTCTTTGGTTCTCTCCTTAAATAGTGGTTCTCAAATAATCCAAATCCTTATATATATATATATATATATATATATATATATATATATATATATATATATATATATATATATATATATAGAGGGTTAAAATACTTTGAAAACCACCATGAGTTGAGAGAACCATAGGAACCCTTTTGGACCTTTGATCTTGAGCAATCAATGGTTGAGATTTCATCTAACACTTCTTTTGTCATTTTGTGGATTGTTTAAAGCTGATTATAATTTCTGATTATAATAATAAGCCATAAGGGTATTTTGGGTAGAGATTACCAAATGTTTATCACTCATCTGGCAACACAAACCGTCACCTACATTAGTCTCCCATCAAACGATTTTTTTCAAAAATCTCACTCTCTCTCCAAAATTCATTCTAATCCTTCTTCAAGAGCATCTTCTTGGGAAAAAAATAGTGAGGATTCTCTGCAAAACCAACATAAGAAGACGCATCTTGTTTCACGTTCAAGAGACAATGTAAGTAAAACCCTAAAATTCTTTTGATTTAGGTGTTTGCTTTGTGGATTTTTGTTTACAATGCATGGTCATCGCTGAATCAGTTGCTTTGCTGTGAGGTTTATTTTTTTTGCTTCGGTGTAATGGGGGGGGGGGTTTAACGTATCTGTTTGTTTTTTTGTACATGCATTTCATCTTCTATTGGCGAAAAAACGGCTTGATAACTTGGGGTTTTCCTCTGGTGCTTTTTGATACATAAAAAGGTTTTTTTATTTTTGTGGGTTTTAATCTAGAGTTCGTAAATAGAAGTAATCATCATTGGGTTTGGGGTTTTGATCCGAAAGTTTATTGGGATGGTTTTTTGATTGGAAAGTTTTTATTTTTTGGGCATGCATTTCATCTGTTTGTTTGCTACATTTACTCGGTTTACATTGGTGTATGCCAAAGGTTTATTTTTTGATTGTGTGTAATTTTATGACGCAGCTCTTGTTAAGTGTGTGAAACCATGGTTATTGGGACAAGGAGTGGTAGGAGGTAGCATGTAGAATTATCAGCAGCGGGTGCACTTGTTTGCCTCCCCTACAACGTTATAGGTTGGTAAAAAATTTGTACACCAGTGTTTTTTTATAAAAAGGGGCGAGTGTTTTTTTAATTATGTTTTTATTTTTCTTTTTTAACAGCCACCCCAATCGACGTCGGGTCATCTACACCAGTGTTTAGAAAAATTAAGAAGCGGAAAAGGAACGTTGAGATCAACTCGGACTCCGACGGGGACAATGTCGGCGACAGCAAAAAGGCGACCCCCAAACGGAAGTTGAGGACAACACAATCCTGGGTAAGCTTGAAGACAAGGTCGTCCCCCCGGCAGCTGTTCTTGGCTGTTTCTAAGCTTAGTAACAGGCAACAAGATGCAGTCAGGCAGATGGGTTTTGCTGATATGTTGGGTTTCGTGGTTGACGGGATCCTAGTGAAGCTAGCACACTACGCGGTTGATGCTTTCCATCCGGATAAGATGAGCATGGAGTGTGGGCGAGACGAAATACGCATAGATCCTGCAGTTGTGCATACGGTGTTCGGGATTCCACGTAGCACCATCAAGTTTGAGAGTCTTACCGAGTCCAAGGAATTGCACCCGGCGCTACAGGTTTGGCGTGATCACTACCCCACAATAGGTTACCTTCCGCCGACGTTGATAGCAAAAAAGATAATGGAGGATGAGTATGAGGACATGTTTACTTTCAAGGTTGATTTCATTATGCTTTTCGTGACTACAATGATTACTTCTTACAAAAACGGACTTTGCAAGGAAGAGATTCCAAAATGCTTCACTGGTGAGACCAGATTCGAGGACATCGATTGGTGCGACTACATGGTGCAATCGCTTAAAGGTTGTAAGCATAAGTGGCGACGTATGGACCCAACCTGTGCATTTGCTGGGCCGCTGACTTTCTTGACGGTATTTTTGGGTGTATATGATTCCGCCCCTCCCCCCCCCCCCCATTTCGTTATATTTTGTTGTGACACTAATTTTTTTTTCCTACGCAGCTATTATATGTTGACAGTTTTCGGTCAACGGAATGAGCACTAAGCTGGGTGTGTGTGCTATGCAGTACTGGACACAAGAGTTGCTCACTTCGTGACAGGAACATGAAATAAAGAATGGTGGATTTGGGTTAGGGCAGAGAAAGGAATTAAACGTTGGAGCATTCGGAGACGATGGTCGTGTGGGAAAGAACATTGAGGTACCCCCCATTTTAGTGTATTTAGTTTACAGACATTTTTTTTACCTTTTGGAAAATCTTTTTGGTATCATAGGTGGATTTGCGTGTGGCTCGTGAAAAGGTGGCAGAATTTAAGCTGCTGAAATTGGGCGTGGAAAATTTTTTGAACTCATTGTCGTCGACACATCCGAATAACTGACAGCCGACTACAAGAAATCTTTATCGTTTGCTCATGAAGATGTTGGTGAGACGTCAAAAACATTGGATACGCCGACTAAGAAGATCATGGATGTGGTGACAGAGTTGGGTGAGCGCTATGGCATCGGGGCAGCGCCGACTGTGTCTGTAGATGTCCAAGGTATGTGAAAACAAAAAAACGCATGGGTTTTTTTATACACTAGTGTAACTAAAAAAACACGTGTTGTGTTTCCAGGGGCGGAGGGGCGTGTGGAGTCTACGGATGTTGACGGTCATGAGATTCGACTGGGGCGAGACGATTGGGGGGACGAGGACGATTCGTCAGATTCGGGGGATGAAAATGATTGGTTGTTAACCAGGGTCAGGCCAGTTGGGCAATCGCCAGAAAACAACGAAACTGTTCCGGTTACCGCTATTCAGGCCAATCCGTCCACATGAGTTATTGACCAGAATGACCCCAACTTACAGGCGTCAAAAAACGTTGCAATGCACACTGGTGTGGAGACTACAAAAACTGCATCAACGGTACCTACTTCATTGGGGTTGGGTTTAAAACAAGCATTTGTTCCCGTGGCCCAATGGTGTGGTGAAATGCAAAACACATTAGCCGGGGCGATGGGAGCACATAGGATGAAGTTCGGTCTTGCATCAACACTATGGCAGGCCGATGCAGGTATGGATGCCAAGAAATACACGTTTAGTGTTCAAAAGATTTATGAAAAATATTTTAATTTTTGTTGCAGGTGTAAAAGATGGCCCATTGACCGCACCAAGCCAGCCAAGTTTTAGCCTAGGACTGACGCAAGACATCGCGCATAACTGTGGAAACGCTGCAGTCAGCTGTGTGGGAGGTTAAGATGATTTGCTTGTTTTATTGTTGTTTTTAAATTTTTTTAAATTTCGCATTTTTTACATCAGTGTAAAAAAGAAAAGCCCATTTTTCTGTTTTTTGGTTTGTAGGATCACTAGGGGAGGTTGTTGCTTTCAGCCAGCCCAGTTTTAGTTTGGGCTTAACCCAACTCGGAGATAGCAGCCCTGTAGAAGGTTTGTGTGGCACATGTTAAGTTATATGAAGTTTGTACACTGGTGTTTTTTTGTTTTAGACTAATTTACCGCCCGTGCAGGCAAAAAACACAAGGAAGATAAGGCGGAAGATTTAGTCGTCAACGTGCCGGATGATGTGACGGGTGAAAAGTTGTCAGGTATTGGCCCTTCGGTGATGACAACCAGCAGCCCCACAAATGTGTCTGCGCGGTGGGGCATGACAAAGAATATGGCGGCCAAGATACCAGATTCGTTGCACACTGATGTCGAGATAGAGACGAGAGACACAACGAGGGAAAAAACCGTCTGGGCCTTCCTTTTCAAACAGACCAGTAAGACCGTGCTGATGGAGCAAGCAATTGCAGACATTAAGAAAGCGTAAGAAACTAGTTATACCGGCTTTTATTAATTTTTTTCCCCGGTATTATATTTGTGATAGGCAGCGACTTAGGATCCGTATGTCGTACTTTGCTGTAGGAGATCAAATGTTGCGTACCATAGGGAGGGGAGCATTGTTAGCCATGAAGATTCTGAGTCCTCAGGCATAGACCCCACCGAACAATACCCGTAAGTGTCCGCGCCCCACCCCCCCCCCCCATGTCTTCGAGAACCCCTTTACACCAGTGTTCCCTGACTGTTTTTTTCTTCTTTTTCTATGACAGCTATGTAATGTTTGAGACAACTTACGGTTTGCGAGCCGAGACTCCCTACCTACAGTCATTAGCCGTGGGTAGGAGGTTGTATGGGACAGTGATAGATGCTTGGGCGCATGTCCTTAACACTGACCCGGATTATCAACTTCCTGACGGACCACGGCGCTTATTTCTTTCTTGCTCCACGATTGTGAGTTACTTGTCATGTTACGGATTTTATCTACCCTATTTTTAATTAGCCGCAAAAAAAAAAAAATATTTACCCCACTGTAAATGATAAACAAAAACATTTTTTAAACAGGTAGAATGGATGTTAAACTTGAAAGAGGACAGGGAGGGTAGTTGTATGATAACTATTAGGAATGGCTTGTCAGGGGCGCTGTCTGGCGATGATACTCAGCTTGATTTGGGGGCATTTGATATGGTTTTCATGCCTATCCTGGAGTGGGATCACTATTCCGTACTGGTCTTTGACTTGAAACATGAGGATATATGCGTGATAGATAATAACACCCCCAAAAAGTCAAGCGTGTCACTAACAGATAACCGCGAGTACTTGCATAAGAGCACGCCATACAAAGTGGTAAAAACTTTTATTTTATTTGTTTATTTTATTTATTAAATTTTTTTTAGGGGGATGACCACTTAGTAACCTTGAAAAACTGGTAAACTGTTGCAGAAAGATATCTTTGTTCGATACCTTCGCGTGGTGAGGCACCCAAAAGCAGCTGTGATGGGGCGACGCATTATCAGGCGGGTTGATGTCCCATGGGCTACACACAAGAACACCTCAGATTGCGGCGTGTTCCTAATGCGGCACATGGAGAAATACATGGGGGATTCAGTTCCCTTCACATGTGGCTTCAACTTGAATGGTAAAAGAAAGCAAGCACAGGTGGATGCCTTGAGGAGGAAGTATGCAACGAAGATCTTGCTGGCACGTACAAACATCTACAAAAAGCGGATCTCGGTTGATATGCTGCGTCGATAAAATTGGGTGGCGCGTTGGTGACTAATGCCATCTTGGGACACATATTAGTAGTTTTTTTTGGTGGGTTGTAAACTTTTAAAACATGTTTTATGTTTTGGCTACCCTAATGGGGTGATGGTGCGTTTTGGTATGATGTTTGTACTTAATATAACTGGTTGGTACTTACGTATCGTACTTAGTGGTTATAATTAATCTGTCCTTCGTCGCGTATCCTATGTCATCGTAAGTACGTAGTATCTTTTGTATCACCCTTACACTGGTGTAAAACAAAAGGAAAAACAGTTCGTTTTTATTGTTGTGTCTTTTAAATACCTTGGGGTCCTTTACGCTGGGGGTCGCGCACAAAAGTTTATTCAGTCGAACGTATCTACAAAAGTTGTTGTTACACTTTGTTGATCTGTCCATTGCCAACTAACATGTGTCATTGTTACTAATTAGTATCTTAATGTATCCCTGTTACACTAGGGTAAAAAAAGGGCATGCACACAAAACATGGTTTTTACACTTTGTTGATGAAAAAAACCAAAAAAAATGGCTTAGAACGATTTGGTCAGTCCGCAAACCAAAAAAAAGGGTGGGTAGTCGTAAAAAAAAAATAAGGCATGAATAAAAACGCAATTTTTTTCATAGAAAACAGTTTTCCTAAAAAAAACGGACTTGTGGTTGCGTTAATCAGCGAATGACTGCGATTATTTTGGTTCTGCTAACTGTTAGTTGGGACATTTAGTGCCTTGTGGTGTCCCTACACTTACACTGGGGTAACCCCCCCACCCGAACTGGTTATAATTAATCTGTCCTTCGTCGCGTATCCTATGTCATCGTAACTACGTAGTATTTTTTGTATCCCCCTTACACTGGTGTAAACAAAAGGAAAACCAGTTCGTTTTTATTGTTGTGTCTTTTAAATACCTTGGGGTCCTTTACGCTGGGGGTCACGCACAAAAGTTTCTTCAGTCGAACTTATCTACAAACGTTTACACTTTGTTAATCTGTCCATTAACAACTAACATGTGTCATTGTTACTAATTAGTATCTTAATGTATCCCTGTTACACTGGGGTAAAAAAAGGGCATGCACACAAAACACGGTTTTTTTTTCATAGAAACAGTTTTCCTAAAAAATAAACGTAGTATTTTTGTCATCGTAACTACGTAGTAGTTTTGTATCCCCCCTTACACTGGTGTGAACAAAAGGAGAAACAGTTCGTTTTTATATGTTGTGTCTTTTAAATACCTTGGGGTCCTTTACGCTGGGGGTCGCGCACAAAAGTTTCTTCATTCGAACGTATCTACTAAATGTTTGTAATTAGTCTATCCATTGCCAACTAACATGTGTCATTGTTACTAATTAGTTTGGACATTTAGTGACTTTGTGGTGTTCCTACACTTACACTGGGGTAACCGCCCCCCCCCCCCCCCCCCAACAAACAAATATAACCCACATACTAAAATAAACAACCTTCCATTACTGAGTTTGCATTACAAAACAAAAAGCATAGACACCCCCATGTACTACAAATACGCCTAAAAACACAGCCCCCTTGGCCTTTGCCTGTACATAATTTACCACATAAAAACAAAAAATCCCCCTACCGCCAAAAAAAAGCCGTTCTGAAACATTTAGCATGGTTACAGAAAATGCGCGTTCCACACATAGTAGTTAGGTCTGGAACACGCATTTACACCATATCAACATACGCGGTGGAGGGGGGGTCAGGGGTTTTTTATAAAGTTTTACACCACAACGAGGTGGTTAACGGTACGTTTCTCGTTAATAACCACTATGATTCTATATTATTTGATTCGGGTGCTGATAAGTCATTTGTATCACTAAAGTTTGAACCCTTACTTAACTTACCCCAAACTAACCTAGAGGAACCCTTAGTGGTAGAGGTAGCTAATGGGAAGTCTATCTCGATCGATTCTGTTATTCGAAACTGTGTGTTGAACCTTGATGAACATACTTTCTCTATCGATCTCATTCCTATGCATCTTGGAAGCTTTGATGTCGTAGTAGGCATGGATTGGTTGTCAACCCATCGTGCTGAAATCCTATGCTATGAGAAAGTTATTCGCATTCCTCTCGAATCTTGTGATATTTTAAAAATCTATGGTGAGAAGCCTTGTGGTGAGCTTAAACTCATGTCTTGTACTACTGCTCAAAAATACTTACGAAAAGGGTATATGGCTTTCTTGGCTAACGTGATAGAAAAGAAAGACAAGGGTAAAAGTATCCAAGACATCCCAATCATTCGGGACTATCCTGAAGTCTTTCTAGAGGATTTACCTGGTTTGCCTCCTGCTTGACAAGTTGAATTTAGGATCTACCTTGTTCCTGGTGCAAATCCTGTTGCCAAAGCTCCTTATCATCTTGCACCCTCTGAGATGCAAGAACTTGCCAATCAACTGCAGGAACTTTCTGATAAAGGTTTCATTCGCCCCAGTTCTTCTCCATGGGGAGCCCCTGTATTGTTCGTCAAGAAGAAAGATGGATCTCTCAGGATGTGTATCGACTATCGTGAACTCAACAAACTCACCATCAAGAATCGTTATCCCTTGCCTAGGATTGACGACCTTTTCGATCAACTTCAAGGAGGAACCCACTTCTCGAAGATTGATCTTCGTTCTGGTTATCATCAGCTTAGAGTTCACGAAGAAGACATTCCCAAGACAGCCTTTCGTACACGTTATGGTCATTACGAATTCATGGTCATGCTGTTTGGATTGACCAACGCTCCCGCAGTGTTTATGGATCTAATGAATCGGGTTTGTAGACCCTACCTTCACAAATTCGTGATCGTCTTCATTGACGACATCTTGATTTACTCAAAATCAAAATCCGATCACGAACAACATCTTCACTCAATCTTGGGTCTCCTAAAGAAAGAACAACTGTATGCCAAGTTCTCGAAATGTGAATTTTGGCTTAAGGAAGTTCAATTTTTAGGACACGTCATCAATGAGAACGGAATTCATGTTGATCCCGCGAAGATCGAAGCTGTCAAAGATTGGAGTGTTCTTAAAACTCCAACAGAAGTCCGTTCCTTCCTTGGATTGGCTGGTTATTATCATCGATTCATTGCCAACTTCTCCAAGATCGCTGTTCCTCTCACTGCCTTAACTCACAAGGGTAGACCTTATGAGTGGGGACCAAAACAAGAGGAAGCATTTGAGACTCTTAAGCTGAAACTCTGTGAAGCTCCTATCCTGTCTCTACCTGATGGTAATGATGATTTCGTGGTCTATTGTGATGCATCAAACCAAGGTCTTGGTTGTGTTCTCATGCAACGAGGCAAGGTTATTGCTTATGCGTCTAGACAGCTCAAGACCCACGAAAACAATTATACCACCCATGATCTTGAATTGGGCGCCGTCGTCTTTGCTCTTAAGATTTGGAGACACTTTCTTTATGGAACCAAATGTGTGGTTTTCACGGACCACAAAAGTCTCCAACATGTCTTCGACCAGAAAAATCTTAACATGAGACAACGACGTTGGGTTGAGTTACTTAACGACTATGATTGCGAGATTCGCTACCAGAATGTTGTGGCTGGCACACTCAGTCGTAAAGAGCGCATCAAACTTCAGTGTGTGAGAATTCGTACTGATCTTCAGGATCGTATCCTCCAGGCTCAACATACTTCAGTCACCCAAGGTAACATGTACGAGGAAATGTCTTGTGGTGCTGAGACTCAACTTGAAACCAAACCTGATGGTCTACTTTATTTTCTCAATCGACTTTGGATTCCTTACCGTGATGATCTTCGTACCTTCCTTTTGAACGAGGCTCATAAGTCTCGTTATTCTATTCATCCTGGAGCTAACAAGATGTACCAAGATCTTCGTTATTCGTATTGGTGGCCTGGTATGAAGAAAGATATCGCTCTTTTCGTTGCAAAGTGCCTTACTTGTTCAAAGGTCAAGGCTGAACATCAACGACCATCTGGTATGCTTGAACAACCAGAAATTCCTGTATGGAAATGGGAGAGCATAGCAATGGACTTCATCACTAAACTCCCTCGTACACCCAAAGGTTTTGACAGCATTTGGGTAATCGTTGACCGTCTAACCAAGTCAGCCCATTTCTTACCTATTCGTGAGAAATATTCTGTGGAACGGTTGGCAAAGATGTACGTGAGTGAGATTGTATGTCGCCATGGTATACCTTTGGACATTATCTCTGATCGTGATGGTCGTTTCACCTGTCACACCCTCAAAATCCACTTGCGGAGTTTTACCGCGAGGCGCATGACAAACCAGGATCCAAACCAACGATCACAATAAACAAGTCTAAATGAATATAAATGCAATTTCAAAACATAGTTTAAAATCCCCGTTTACAGCGGAAGCTTATTCAAAACAGTTATTCAATAATAAACCAATGTTCAATGTTCGTAAAACATGCAACTCTAGCTAGACGCCGTGCAGACGCGTGCGCCCTAGTTCCATTCGTGCTACCTTAGCGACCTGAGAAAACATGTAAAAGTTTACGTCAGCACAAAAATGCTGGTGAGTTTACAGGTTTTGTATCCAAGTACCAAGTCCACCTGTCCATACTATAACAAATAGAAAACCAGTATACGCTAGCTAGGCGTACGTTTTGTTACTACCACGATTGGAAAACCATTACTAACGCGAATACCAAAAGTATGCCCGATGTAGTTCCTGTTGTTCCTGTTTGAGACAATATGCACCCGCCGACCCTCCAAGTCGACGAGCGGGGTTGGTCACTCCCAATAGCGCTATTCACATTTCCCCGTTGTGCAAACCCGCACATTCATGGTTCCCCCCGGGACTTCCAAAGATCGTGTAGTACACAGTGTAAACCCATAGTATGACAGTAATTACCAAATAATCGTTTTAACACATGTTTTCTCCCCCGAAAAGTGTAAACCAGTTTAAAAGAGGGGCCGTAAACTCACCTTAAGTTCCGTTACTCCTTAACCCGAGTAAACTCAGCTGCTATGCTAGTCCCGTAAAGCGGCGACCTAACATACGACAGTTACAAGTACTTAGACTAATAACCCGCAGGTTAATTAGTCCCTAGATGTCCAGACCATAACCAAGTTCGTTTGAAAACACCGTGACTGTTTAACCGACCCAAAGTACAAGACTCGACATCCCATTGGTGACCCGAGACTTCCCGTGTTATGTTTACGCTCCAAAACGTACAATAACGCAAGTACACTTAACCTATGTTAACGCACAACAAGTTATAGCACATAGTTCACGTATCACCGAAATACATCCAAATATATGTTACCAAGTTATTAGACATGTTACGGGGTTCCTAGCATGTTACTACATGTTAAATCGGGTCTCGGAATGCTAATTTACACTTACAGCAGCAGTACACGCGATTAGGAAAAGTCAACTAGCATTTAGGAAAGTCAACTAGCGATTAGAAATCCTATTCGCCCCTATTATAGGCGATTAGGGGCTATTCCCCTGAACTTACTAGTGATTAGGGCTATTCCCCTGAACTTACTAGTGATTAGGGCTATTCCCCTGAACTTACTAGTGATTAGGGCTAATCACCTGAACTTACTAGTGATTAGACCTCTACTCGCCTGTGTTATAGGCGATTAGCATCCTACTCGCCTATAACATAGGCGATTAGGAATGCTACTCGCCTGTAACCTTGCTGTTCCGGTTTTTCGCGCGTTTAACGCTCCAAATCAGATCCAGAACGTGTGTAACTACCCAATATCATCCCAAACACTATCCTAAACATGTTTAACCCAAAACCCTTCGTTCAACCTCGTATAATCAGTCCTGCATGCAAGCAAGTAATCCAAACACCAATTCACATAGCATGCAACATCATACAAACACGCGTAATCATAACACTAATAACCGATTACTGAGATTTCTAGCATCATAATATCAATATCAGTTCTGACCTAACATAATAACACATCAATCCATCATCATGAATCATAAAAACCCTAGCTTTCTAATCATACACACCCATAACGCATGTATATTAGTTATAATCCGATTAACAACCCTTATTGACGATTTTCAGAAAGCTTTTTCGTTTATGAACAGGTCTGGACCATTAGGGATTGATTAAAAACGTTTACAAAGTGTTATGGATGAGAATCAAACCTTAGGATTATGAAAGAATGATGGTTAGACCTTGAAACCTTGTGTTTTTGATCAAAATCGCCTTCCAGAGGTTGTTTACGTGTTTGGGGCGGTTATGGGACGACTAGGGTTGATATTAGGAAGTTTAGGAGGTTAAGCATGGTATTTATAGGCGTTTCTAGTCGTCCAGCACGTTACTAGCGAGTATGCAGCAGTTTCAGGCGATTAGGGCTTGTAATCGCCTGAACTTACTAGTGATTAGGGCCTACTCGCCCTTAGCTACACACGAGTAGGGCCTACTCGCCCTTAAGGGCTCCCTACTCGCCTCCCCTATAGGGGAGTAGACCTCCTACTCGCCTATAGGGTTTGGTCTTGTGTGTTTTGCGCGTTAAACCCCGTTTTAACATATGTTAATGCATAATCACGTACCGACAAGTCATATAATGATTGTAAACACATAACACAAGTAAATACACATATTTACACTCGTTCACCAATTCCCGGGACTCGAGACTCGTACGTTCCGTATGTCCTGACGATCCTACAAATCGTCACCGTTTGTACACTTGGTTAAGGACTGACATCTAACGAACCTCTAGACCAACATCCAATGATCTTCTAGACTAACCAATAGTTCCCGAACCATAACCCGACTTAACTAACCCAGTTAAGTACAATATACGCGTGACTCGCTAAGGTAGACTTTCATCTAGACAACGTTGTTAACCAGAATTTGCCGGGTGTCACATCACCTCTCACTTTTGGGATTCTTTACAAGACGCTTTGGGTACCAAGCTAAATCTAAGTACTGCTTATCACCCTTAAACAGATGGTCAGACCGAACGAACCATCTAGACACTTGGGGATATGCTCAGGGCATGTGTCATCGATTTTGGTGGTGCATGGGATTCTCATCTTCCCTTGGTCGAGTTTTCATACAACAACAGTTATCATGCCAACATTAACATGGCTCCTTTCGAGGCACTCTATGGTCGTAAGTGTCGTTCACCTGTCTGTTGGACTGAGGTTGGTGAAGCCCAGATCACTGGACCTGAACTGATCCAGGAAACCACAGATAAAATACAACTCATTCAGGATAATCTTCTCAAGGCTAGAAGTCGACAGAAGAGCTATGCTGATAAACGTCGAAAGCCCTTGAAATTTCAAGTCGGGGACCTTGTACTTCTTAAGGTATCTCCTTGGAAGGGAGTAATTCGCTTCGGTAGAAAGGGAAAACTAGCTCCTCGATACGTAGGCCCATTCAAAGTGCTTGACAGGATTGGAAAAGTGGATTACAAACTTGATCTTCCACCTGAGTTAAGCAATGTTCACCCAACTTTTCACGTTTCGAATCTCAAGAAATGCTTAGCAGATGAGAACCTCCATGTCCCTCTTGAAGATGTGCAGATCGATGAAACTATGCACATTGTCGAGAAACCCGTTGAGATCGTGGATACTGGAGTCAAGAAACTCAAGCGCATTCGCACTCCGATCGTTAAGGTTCGTTGGGAATCTAAACGAGGTCTAGAGTTCACTTGGGAACGCAAGGACCAGATGAAGTCTAAGTACCCACACCTTTTCCCACCAGACTCTCCAACTCCAACTTCGGGACGAAGTTCCTAAAAGTAGGGGAGACTGTAACATTTCGCATTGAATTTTATGTACGTTACGACTATTATTAATTAAACGTCGAATTTTTTTATCATTATCGTACCCTTTAAAAATATTTCGTGACACGTTTGGACCCCTAGTACCATACTATAAGCTTATATTATCTAAATATTGGTTTAATAATTGTTAAAAAATAAATGCCTGGGCCGGGGTTCGAACCCATGCCCAAGGCCGAGTCACACACACAAGACTTAACCAGCTGGTCTACAGCTTTCACTTGGTTTAAACTATGACTGGAATATATATATATATATATATATATATATATATATATATATATACATATATATATATATATATCATGTTTAGATGTGCAGTTGACTATTGAAAAGTCAACTGCGATCCAATCTTCCTAAAATACTCAATCAATCCGCGTTTATAATCCCATTAAGGAATGAATGTTGATTGATAAGATTAATTCGCGTATTATACACGCCAATTAGCAGCTATAACCTTCCTAATTGAAGCTCAATCACGCGTCATCGTCTTTAAGACGGGTCAACCTTACCAATTCGAACACCCGAGCACCTCACTATAAATTGGACCCTCTTTCACAACCTACACTCGCCGAATACTCTTTCCCCTCTCTAATTTTCTGCTAAAAACCCCTTTTCAAGCTACAATCGTTCGCGTGTTTGACTTTTCGTTGACCGCTCAAGATCACGAGAAACAGTTTGTAAGTCTCAATGTTTTTGTTTGGTTTTGTTCATCGGCCCCCTGACAACAATAACCCCATGTTTAATCGGGTTATTGTTCGTCAATCTTGATTATTGAAAACCTAGGGCTCGAAACTTTGATTTGGGGATAAACACGATTCTGCAGACTTGGTTATTTAGTTTATACAGAACCATATTCATCACCAACTGATCAACAGATCAGTTGGTGTGGCCTCTTTTGTCTGAGACACGAACCGGCCATAAGGCCAGGGTTCGAGTCCCGTGGTTTGAATCTTTTTTTTTTATATATATTGAAAACAAATCAGTTAGACTATATAATTAATTTCAACCATGGTTTATTCGTTCTCAGGGTCCAGACCAACTGGTCTGGGCTTGTGATTTAAAACCCCGACCCGGGTTTGACGCGGGTTCGAACCATAGCACATACAAACATTTTTTTTAACCCTTTATACTTATATATATATATTCTTTATTATTTTAAAAATGGTTTTAAAATACTAAAATTACTTTATAAATTCTACAAAACTTATTTTATGATGTTCTAATAGAAAAGTTTATCATACAATTTTTAGTTTTCCAAAAATTAATTATTTATTATATATAATAAATATTTCAAGTTTATTCTATTATAATTATAAAATATAATAAAAATATCAAAACGATTTTATAAATTTTGACAAAAATTATCCTGAGTTTATAAAACAATAAACATTCCAGAAATGATTTTTATTTTCGAAACATCATTTATTTAATATTTTTAATCGATTTTTGTTATTTTAATCCTAAATAAATCATAATAAATTCATTTTCCAATATTTTTGCACCAAAAATTTATATAAATTATTTCTGTCCATTTAGAATAGAAATATAAATTTTAATTTAAAAATTATTTAATATTTATATTTTTAGATATTAAAGTTATATTTTGGCAAAATAGAAATAAATAGACTAAATATTCTATTTTTAAGAAAATAATTTTATAAAAATTATTTTAATACTTGAAACCTTATAATGTGATCATCCTTAATCAAAAACCTAGAAAAGGACTTTTGTTTATTTATTTATCGAATTTCTTTTATTTATGAAACTATTTAATTATTAATCAAACGAATACCTATCCCCAAATTCGAAACCCTAGGAAATATTTGTAGACTAGAAAGACTTAGACTTATTTATTACCTTAATATAGGGTAATACTTGGCATCGTTGGGCTACACTTATTCTATTTTCACGAGACTTAACATTTTTGCTAAGGTGAGTTTTACATAGCCCCTTTTCTATTTCACTATTTTTGGGGTGAAATATGTTACAACATTCTATCTACAATTCAATCATAAAGTGTCTATGTGTTATTCTATGTTGCATTATGTCTTAAACATGACTAGGGTAAGCACAATATTCTAGCATAATCATTAACATTGATCAGCCGACGGTATACAATGATGGATCTATTGGACTGACAATCCCACCCGGATACGTGTACCTCCTACATAGGTAGCGTGGGTGATTGTTATTGCATAACATAATCGAGTGAACCATGAGCGTATGGGATGGACCACAATATTCTAGTCACAAGGGTTGATTATGCACTCGATTTACCTGATAGTATGTTTTCACATATGGGCTAGACTTACCATGACACTTGAATTGTACAAGCTTTATTCAATTATCAAAACCTATGTAATTCTCATCAACTTTTGTTGACCCAAAAATATTTTCAAAATTAACATGTTTCATGTAACAATGAAGCCGAGGCTTAGGGTATGCATGATGGATACTTTGGAGTTATTTGAAGTTATTTGTTTCATTTGATATTATGTATTTTGGGATTTTTAGACATCATTTCATTTGAATATTTATGTTATGAATAAATTATTTAAAATTTCAATATATACCATGTGCTACTGAAACAATCATCAATACGTGACATCCCGATGTTTCCACCATCGGTTGGGGTGTTACATGACTCAGTAAAAACAGCAGCCACTGCGTGCTTTATCGCCTGATCCTGGTCCGTTAGCACCAACTTGGGTTGTTTCCCATGAACCCCGAGAAAAGTGTTTAGCAACCAACAATATGACTCTATAGTCTCGCTAAACAACAGGCCAACGCCAAATGTAACACACCGTTTATTGTTGTCAACACCAGTGAAAGGGACAAAGATAAGATTATACCTAGGGCGGCACGAAACAAAACACACAAAAAAAACACAAAAATCACCATCATACACAAAAAAAAAATATATAGGCAATGCATAAAAATTAGACATGGGGTTATGGCAAAAAGTTTTTGACCTGTTCGTTTGATATGTGGCATCAAACGCAAGCACCTCGCCAAAAGCTTGGTAGTTTATCTTGGACATCTCGTCCGCCCAAAAAAGGTATCTGAGCTCACCATTAACAAGGTTGTATTTGAATGAAAAGTTTGGTAGGTTTTTCACCCTGTCCTCCAACTTATCGATCATCATCTGCGAGTCCCTGTTGCCGACAAACATACGGACACTCTTAGCAAAATTCTTGTAGTCATTAGAGGTTCCCTTCACATTGTGGTGACCGCCTTTTAGGGTAACTTGCATTCCGTGGGCTACCGTCGGACCAACTTTGTTGAGACTTACACGATGGATGAATTCTTTTGTTGCAAAATCCAGCTTCCTACCTGTGACATTCGTCACCTTTGTCTTTCGTCAAATTTACAATAATAGCCCTTCAAAACTTTCCATTATAATCCCTATAAGTTTCGTCGTTTTCAAAATTTATTTTAGAGTGAACCAAAAATTTAATCATTTATATTTATTGCTGATTGGGTATAAGTTTTAATCAAATGCGTAGGTGAAACGTATTCGTAAAAGATTTTATAAAAAGAATTAAGTTTTATAAAACTTTAAAATCATGATGGTTAATTAATATTAACTTGGTTAGTGTATTATTAAGGAAAAACTAACCTAGTTATTCAATGTACTAACCTAAGTTAAACATGAGGGACTAATATTGCCAAGTTGTGAAAATTATAAATCAAACAAACTCTTTTTCCCTGTTGCTCACGTTTTTCCGGCAGCCCTATTTCCGGCCGGCGAGTGGTTGCTCCGGCGACCCCTTTAAAGCCATTTTATAGCGTTTTCTAAGCAATAACTTGAGTCCCATACGTTATACAATCATGTATCAATGATTCTCCCTCATAAAAACGGTCAATAACGTGCCTTTTAATGAGTTTTAACTGGGTTCATTATGTAACCGACCGGAAGTTATGATTAGCGAATTAAAGGTTCAATTTTTCTTGGTTATTATATAAGAAGATTGTCTCATTTGATTTCTGCACATTTGAACAAAACAAACCCACTTTTAAAAACATCCTAATCGCGTCCAAGCTAGGCAAAAGTTCGATCTTAATGTGCGGGTCCTTTCTTCATTTTTTTCGAGCTATGTACGTAATGTAAGTTCCAAATTTTTGTGCCGTTTTGATACTTGTTGTTGTCCGAATTAAAGCCCCTTATCACAGATTGTTTATCATGCCTTAATTGGGTTATTGGATTTCAACCTAGGGTTAGGGTTCTTAGGGAATTTGGGGAAGAAGATGGAGTTTAAATATAATGTATAAATACAAATCGGTTTCATTAAAATTAACAAATCAAGGGTTGGTCTAGTGGTTGTGTGTGTGCCATGTTCCAGCCAAGACCCGGGTTCGAGCCTTCATGCCCACGGGTCTAGCTATGTTTTTGTGTTTATCCTTATTTTTTGTTTAATTATCATTATATATATGTATTATTCTTATAATAATCATAATAAATTCATTTTTGCTCCAAAAATTATAAAAATTTAGGAGTAGTATCTTGACACCATAAAGATAATTACCACATTTTTATTTTCTGGAAAATGTTTTATTTTTATATTTTTATTGAATTAAATTGTTTTAATCATATTTAATTGATTAAAAATTCATTTTTAATGATTTTAATCTCAAACTTTTTGCTAAATTATTTATAATCATTTAGAACTGAAATAAAAATTATTGGCTCAGGAAACATTTATTTTTATTGATTTTCCTATTTTTAATCATTTAGACATGATTTAATACCATTAAATCAGTTTTAAATATAAATAACTTGATAAAAATTATGAGAAAATTATTTTTATTGATTTACATCCTTAAGAATCCACTTTCTGTAAAAATAACATTTTTGGATCATGTCTTGTATTTTTTAATCTTATTTATGTTTAATTAGACATAATTGAACATACATTTATTCGCACTATTTAAATATCTATTTTATAAATATTTTTCTTATAAAATAGAAATGTTTTATGTTTGAAAATATTAATTACCATTTATTAGATTGTTGTGAAACACATAATTAATTATTTATACATTTATGATTATTGTATTTATTTAATTTAGTTAAAGTAATTAACTAGATTATTTTGTCTTAATTATTCAAACAGATTTTGATCTAAATATTCAATAGGTAATAATTATATACCTAAACCACATTTACAACCTTTCATATATTAATTGTGATATACAACTTTTATATTAACGCGACTTATCATAAAACTCTAATTCCCCAAATCGACTTAGCAAAACCCTAATGCCTTAGACCCTAGTTACCTTAGACTTTTTAGACACTTCCTTATTAGTATTATTACACATTATAGGTTGAATTCTTCGGAAATTCCCATTACTTAGCTCACAACCGCTTAAGTGGATTTTGATCGCTTTCGCAAACAGTGAGTATATCTTTCCCCTTTTTACTGTTTTACTATTTTGGGGTGACTCATGTACTTACTATCAATTTTCTATTTCATCTTACTAAATGAAATTCTCATGTGTGTTTGCGTTATGTTAATTTGTGTGTCTATGACTTGTCAAAATCATTAACCTTTGAGGGCCTGGCATTTCAATGAATAGTACTATGGTATATACCCTTGTGACTCTGTTGAGAGTCCTTGTCATTGCTATGTATTACATTACTACTAGCGCATACTATATATATCTGCTTTTCTTTACATAGGGTTGATTTTGAATGGATATTACTTATTACATAATTGCAAATGGTACCGCACATGAATTGCTAAACACTTTTCCTACTATATTTAATCAAACAGGGTATGCTCACCAATACATTTTGTATTGACCAAATCGTTTTCGTACATGTTTCAGGTTGTTTTGAGATGCTTCTTTTAGGCTTTTGGATTTTATATTTCAGTCTTGACTACATTGTATTTTAGCTAGACTTGTCACTTTAGAATTATTGTATCCTGTAATTTCATTTTAATGTAATAAATTATTTAATCAATGTATTCAAATTTACACTTTAGTACCATGAGCTATTGAGCAATCGTCACTACGTGACACCTCGATGTTTCCGCCATCGGTTGGGGTGTTACAGATTGGTATCAGAGCCATGGTTATAGGGAATTAGGTTATTAGAATGCCTTTTAGCCTAGTCTATAACTAAGCTTACTTTCACGAGTCCTCTCGTTTATACTTCTCTTATTTCCTATTATTTTCTTTCAAGATATTTTCGTTATGATTATTTCTCGTTATTCTTTCGATATTTTTCTTGGCGAAGAAGACACTCGTATTTCACAAACGAAACGATATCATCAAGTTAGGAGTGGTATCCATACCTTGGTGATTAGTTTCACTCCTCTATAGATTATTTATCTTAGGAATATATCTTTGAGATAGGAGTGACATCCACACCTCAAAGAGTATTTCCTTCAAAAAGAAACTTAACCACTAAGCTGGGAGTGATATCCTTAACTTAGTGATTGGTTTCATTCCACAATTGTTTTCAATTTTGAAATACATCTTTGAGTTAGGAGTGAAATCCACATCTCAAAGATCTATTTCTACATCTCGTTGATTATGAATTTTCTTAAATATTGGTAATCTATTACATACGTTAATTTTATCATTCACGTCATTTTAAAACTTGGTCTTTCAAAACACATTAGATTTACATATACTTCATAAAATGGTTTCATTTTGCATTTTATAAACTTGTAGTGCATATTTTACAAATCAAATGTAAACCTTTTGATTTCATATGAAGTATCCAATATATACTTTCAGGAGAAATTTGCAACTAATAACAGGCCTTATAACACTTTTCGAACTCGACTTCTCGTAAACACATGAAAATACGAAGACTTTTCAAATGAACCTGTTTTTGAATCTAAAACACACTTTGATTTCTAAAAAAGTTATCCTCATGCATTACTAATATCCTTTCAACTATATCACGAAGTTTGAGCAAATTACGTTTTTGATAAACGAAAATTTATCTTATTACACTCGCACTTTTTTTCAGTCGCAAAACCTTTGGTCTAACAAAATATTGGACATATCCTTATCAGAATGTTACTAATTGTCTTTTATAATATAACGCATATATGTAAAATTTCTAGATTTTAACTCGCATGCCAGTGGGCTATACACCTGTTCCGTACACACTCATCTGCCATAAATTTCATTATTTTATTCTTGCACCATTTTTATTCATAGTTATTTCTAACACGTTATTTGTGATTATTTTCACATTGCCTATTTGCATTAATTCAATTTGTTTACTTTCATTTTGCGCAACTGTGCGATTTACTTGATTTATATTATACCATTCTTTCAATCGAAGTTTTATGCTATACTTATGTACTTAACGCATATTTGGTATGCATATTTTTCCTGTTTTTTGAGCAAAACCCTGTTATAATTTACATTATTTTGTTCATTATCATGGCCAACGAACATACTGGTTGATAACTCGCGTGAGATCTAAGCCGGTGCCCACGTACGACTCGGATTATAGTATTTCTTCAATCCGAGGGGAAACGGTGTAAACCTCAGGGTCTATCAATATGAGTGTTTAGAGCCAACGATGTGAACAAAAGTTACCGGTTAAGGGAAAACCCGAAAGGGAAGAACCTCTAACCATGTCTTATACTTACATGTTATTCACATTACGGTTAAAGGGAAAACCCGGAAGGGAAGGACCTCTAACCATGTCATGATTGAACATTATTCATTATAGTGACTATTACATATTGGTTGCACGCATTTATTTCTTGTTAAGGTTATGGAAAAGCATAACACCTTAGTGTAAGGTAAATCGATGATTACGGTCCGGAACGCAATCATGGGTTTACAGGTACATGAGGGTGGTGTGTAATTCTATTTAGGCTATTGGTAGACAATCAGTACGAGTCCAAAGTATCGGGAGTGTGGTGGGTCAGCTGCGGTACACCCTATATATAAACATAAAAGATACTGTGGGAGCGGACTAGGAGTTTGACCAAGAACTTACCCACTACTTTATATTTACCTCTTCATTAGATCGTTGGCTAATAGCTAGCCTTTCAATAAGGACATTTTACATAAGCTTCAATTAGCTTTGTTGGAGCCTTGCTTGTTAACCACCTCTATAGGAAACCTTAAATTTGTATCCACTTACACTCTCTAGTCTGTTGCATGTCCTTAATAAAGTTCGGTCAGAAATCCTTCTAAAGTAGGGGAGACTGCTTCATTAGTACCTCTGCCCCTCACCCGTTACACATTCCCAAAACTTTTCTCATTTAAATTCTCAATTTTCTAATTTTGAGTTAACTGTCAAATCTTTGGACGCTTTTACTTTGGGTATTAGACAACTATTTAAAATTTTGTCAAATCATAAATGATGGAATTTTCTTTTAAAATTTAGTTGACTTTTACAACGCATTTTGTTTCATAGTAACCTTCACTTGAAAGAAATTTCGAGACGAAATTTTCTAAAGTAGGGGAGACTGTGACATTCGTCACCTTTGTCTTTCGTCAAATTTACAATAATAGCCCTTCAAAATTTTCCATTATAATCCCTATAAGTTTCGTCGTTTTCAACATTTATTTTAGAGCGAACCAAAAATTTAATCATTTATATTTATTGTTGATTGGGTATAAGTTTTAATCAAATGCGTAGGTGAAACGTATTCGTAAAAGATTTTATAAAAAGAATTAAGTTTTATAAAACTTTAAAATCATGTTGGTTAATTAATATTAACTTGGTTAGTGTATTATTAAGGAAAAACTAACCTAGTTATTCAATGTACTAACCTAAGTTAAACATGAGGGACTAATATTGCCAAGTTGTGAAAATTATAAATCAAACAAACTCTTTTTCCCTATTGCTCACGTTTTTCCGGCAGCCCTATTTCCGGCCGGCGAGTGGTTGCTCCGGCGACCCCTTTAAAGCCATTTTATAGCGTTTTCTAAGCAATAACTTGAGTCCCATACGTTATACAATCATGTATCAATGATTCTCCCTCATAAAAACGGTCAATAACGTGCCTTTTAATGAGTTTTAACTGGGTTCATTATGTAACCGACCGGAAGTTATGATTAGCGAATTAAAGGTTCAATTTTTCTTGGTTATTATATAAGAAGATTGTCTCATTTGATTTCTGCACATTTGAACAAAACAAACCCACTTTTAAAAACATCCTAATCGCGTCCAAGCTAGGCAAAAGTTCGATCTTAATGTGCGGGTCCTTTCTTCATTTTTTCGAGCTATGTACGTAATGTAAGTTCCAAATTTTTGTGCCGTTTTGATACTTGTTGTTGTCCGAATTAAAGCCCCTTATCACAGATTGTTTATCATGCCTTAATTGGGTTATTGGATTTCAACCTAGGGTTAGGGTTCTTAGGGAATTTGGGGAAGAAGATGGAGTTTAAATATAATGTATAAATACAAATCGGTTTCATTAAAATTAACAAATCAAGGGTTGGTCTAGTGGTTGTGTGTGTGCCATGTTCCAGCCAAGACCCGGGTTCGAGCCTTCATGCCCACGGGTCTAGCTATGTTTTTGTGTTTATCCTTATTTTTTGTTTAATTATCATTATATATATGTATTATTCTTATAATAATCATAATAAATTCATTTTTGCTCCAAAAATTATAAAAATTTAGGAGTAGTATCTTGACACCATAAAGATAATTACCACATTTTTATTTTCTAGAAAATGTTTTATTTTTATATTTTTATTGAATTAAATTGTTTTAATCATATTTAATTGATTAAAAATTCATTTTTAATGATTTTAATCTCAAACTTTTTGCTAAATTATTTATAATCATTTAGAACTGAAATAAAAATTATTGGCTCAGGAAACATTTATTTTTATTGATTTTCCTATTTTTAATCATTTAGACATGATTTAATACCATTAAATCAGTTTTAAATATAAATAACTTGATAAAAATTATGAGAAAATTATTTTTATTGATTTACATCCTTAAGAATCCACTTTCTGTAAAAATAACATTTTTGGATCATGTCTTGTATTTTTTAATCTTATTTATGTTTAATTAGACATAATTGAACATACATTTATTCGCACTATTTAAATATCTATTTTATAAATATTTTTCTTATAAAATAGAAATGTTTTATGTTTGAAAATATTAATTACCATTTATTAGATTGTTGTGAAACACATAATTAATTATTTATACATTTATGATTATTGTATTTATTTAATTTAGTTAAAGTAATTAACTAGATTATTTTGTCTTAATTATTCAAACAGATTTTGATCTAAATATTCAATAGGTAATAATTATATACCTAAACCACATTTACAACCTTTCATATATTAATTGTGATATACAACTTTTATATTAACGCGACTTATCATAAAACTCTAATTCCCCAAATCGACTTAGCAAAACCCTAATGCCTTAGACCCTAGTTACCTTAGACTTTTTAGACACTTCCTTATTAGTATTATTACACATTATAGGTTGAATTCGTCGGAAATTCCCATTACTTAGCTCATAACCGCTTAAGTGGATTTTGATCGCTTTCGCAAACAGTGAGTATATCTTTCCCCTTTTTACTGTTTTACTATTTTGGGGTGACTCATGTACTTACTATCAATTTTCTATTTCATCTTACTAAATGCAATTCTCATGTGTGTTTGTGTTATGTTAATTTGTGTGTCTATGACTTGTCAAAATCATTAACCTTTGAGGGCCTAGCATTTCAATGAATAGTACTATGGTATATACCCTTGTGACTCTGTTGAGAGTCCTTGTCATTGCTATGTATTACATTACTACTAGCGCATACTATATATATATCTGCTTTTCTTTACATAGGGTTGATTTTGAACGGATATTACTTATTACATAATTGCAAATGGTACCGCACATGAATTGCTAAACACTTTTCCTACTATATTTAATCAAACAGGGTATGCTCACCAATACATTTTGTATTGACCAAATCGTTTTCGTACATGTTTCAGGTTGTTTTGAGATGCTTCTTTTAGGCTTTTGGATTTTATATTTCAGTCTTGACTACATTGTATTTTAGCTAGACTTGTCACTTTAGAATTATTGTATCCTGTAATTTCATTTTAATGTAATAAATTATTTAATCAATGTATTCAAATTTACACTTTAGTACCATGAGCTATTGAGCAATCGTCACTACGTGACACCTCCATGTTTCCGCCATCGGTTGGGGTGTTACACTACCTATTTTTGTTAAGTCCCTGTTGTAAGAAGGAACAAGCATGTGGTTGTGCGACTCTTCAAAGTGGTAAATCTCCCACATTGATGTAGCATTACATAACTTAGCTCTAACCCCCGCCTTGCAGTCGCATACCTGGAAAGTTGACTGCCTAATCTTCAATGAGGTTTCATCTAACGTGTCGAATTTCCTTTTTGTTTGCGGTTTACCTGCCTTGGAACACAAGATGTACCTATGCGTAACAATACCCTTCACCCTTTTTACAGTCCCCAATCTAGTCGAAAAACCACACTTCACAGCGTACGACTCATACATAGCAACAACATCTTCCCACTCCCTGTACCTCGCCACCATGTTTGGTTTCACAGAATCCTCTACAATGGGTTTCCAGTAATGGCTACCATTAGGTGTAAACAAGTACGAAACAACAGAACCTACGCGGCAGCAAGACCAAGAAAAAAATTTACACCTGTGTAACAGAAAAAAACATTTCCCATTGTAGAGGACAAACCCCCCATCACTAAAAATGACACATTCACAAAAAAAAAAACCACATATCATATGCCATAAAAGACACCCCCCCCCCCGACATTATTTACTATTTTACACCTGTGTAAACACAGAAAATTTACCCATGTTAGGCAACTAGGGGGTGTATGAAAAACTTTACCCAACCCACATTTTTTCCTATTTTTCTTTAGTATACAGACTTTACTAAAATCCTTCTCACACATACCATCACTACAAAAAATGACACATTCACAAAAACTCCACATATCATAGGCCAAAAAAAAAGACAAACCCTCCCCCATTTACACCTATGTAACACACAGAACTTTACCCATATTAGCCAACTAGGGTTTGTATGAAAACCTTTACCCAACCCAATTTTTTCCTATTTTTCTTTGGTATACAGCCTTTACCAAAAACCTTCTCACACATACAATCCAAAAAAAAAAAAAACTTCCTAACTTCAAAAATCTTCGATTTTCTAACAACACGACAACATAAAAACCAAAATTTTATGACTACAAAAACAAAAAACTTACCATCTTCAGCCTCGATCACCCGGTGACTGATAGGGGTGTCGTCATTGGGTTCAGTAGCTGACTCGACCTCATCAGACGAGAACACTCCCCCTGGATGCATGACTGGAGCACCCCAATATCCGACTCATCCGCCAAACCTTTCCCCCTATCCTGAGATGATGGACCAGCCCCCTTGTTTGATCGGCTGTGGGTTTTGTCTAAAGAAGACGGCTACCTCCTGTAGTTCTTTTTTAGTAAAAACGTCGATGTTGTTGTCACCATCCTCTGCATTCTCCATTTTTTAGTGAGTGTTAGGGTTTTTTTTTTTAGAATGGGTTTTGTTCAAGATGGTTTGGAGTGATTGGTTTGTTGCATGGGTGTAATTAATATAAAGAAGGGGTTAGCATACTGAATATTATTTGGGCGGGAGTGTCATCCTCACACATTCCCCCCATGTGTGTCTTGGGATTATGACAAAGCTTGTACTAATTAATAATATTATATACATAATATCTTTGTAATAATTACACTTTAATCAAGTGTGTAAGACTAGTAAGAAGTAATTGACACAAATGCCCTTGAATAAAAAACCCATGCCTAGCTTATGTGTCAACATACTATTGGACAAGGGGAGTTTTCAAGTTCTCGCAACTCAGAGGAGTTTTCAAAATATCCGGATCCTATATATATATATATATATATATATATATATATATATATATATATATATATGTAACAACATGGCAATTTAGTACCCTTTGTGTTAAAATAACAGCTTGTCGGTCAAAAAAGTATGAATTTTTTCGCTTAAGGGGTTGTTTGGTATATTCTGAATGGTCAATAAGAGCCTACATCTGAATAGTTCATAGTCTCTTAATGGTTAAAATGTAATCTTAAGTATGAATGGTTAAGAGGTAACATCTTAATGGTTGTCTCTTAACCATTTAAGCTTAAGGTTACCTCTTCAGATGTTATGAACCATTAAAAGGTAGTCTCTGAATAATCATTAAAAGGCTACAAACAGCCTTTAAGTGTTTTTTTTGAGCGATCAACTAAAGTATTGTCGGGTACTCTGTACGCGGCCCCCAATGACCGAAAGGGGCCCCAAACGGCCTCTAGTCCATACGGACAGAGCCCTTCGGCCCACCCGTCTCCCGTTCCAGGGAAAACCCGGCCCACAAACCCGCCCGAAGACACCACGGTAGTGAACCGGTAAAACCTGGAGGGATCAGGAGTCGTACCCATGACCACAAGGGTTAAGGGTCTCTCCATCACTTCCCAACCACCTACCCCACTACAAGGGTGGGGTATCCATCACATGCCTCCCGTGGGAATCGAACCCGACTCCCCCAAAGAGAGAACCGGCTTTTAAGTATTATTTTGGTCAATAAATCATGTTTACTCTAATGTAGCATATCCACCATTTTTTCTTAAATACTGATGAAACGTACATTGCACATTTAATTACACGGTTGTTTAACATTATGTATACTTCACGTGTCTTAGTCTTTCAACATTGGAAACGTAATACATATAGTCAAAGATTTTGAAAGATCAAATGCTTTATAGGACAAATAAATAAATAATAGTAATAAAAATAAATAAATATATAAAAAACATTTATATCCAAAGAAAAATGTTACATCTTAATAGTATTTGTGCCTAATCTATCTATACTACACCAGTGTGGAGCCCGCGCGTTGCGGCGGACTTGACAATACACAACTGAAAGATATAATGGTTAAGACAATCAGGTGGTCAATGAAGTGAGGATGCCATGGGAGGTCGTCGTCCAACCTATATGTCACTTATATTTATGTACACAACCTCGTAAATAGCTTTTATTCAAAGATATTATTGATCTATAAGGAAATTGTTATCATAATCAAATTTCATGATAATATTTATTTAAATGTAATGTGGATAGGCAACATGGGGAATTTTGTTATCATAATCAAATAAAAGAAATCTTCAATTTCTTGAAATTTCTAAATTTTTCAAAAGCTTTATTTTTTTACAAAATAGCCAAGATTTATACAACTTATGTTCTTATGATAAAAATAACTAAGATTTACATGGTAATAAACATGTTGTAGTTGCCACTGAAATTTTCTCTCTACAATAGATATTAGACAATCAAGTCCTAACGCTCGCTCTTAGCAAATCAAATAGTTAAAAATTATCAGCACTCCACCGTTCCATTACAAGTAACGACAAAAGTTAGAAATTATACCTCGCTTTAACATCAAACAAAATTACTTCTTTTAGACACAAATGAAATCAGACGCAACTCTATTTTTTGCACCAAGAAAACAAGCATGACTGTTGACAAGTCTTTGTTGTGGACAACTTTGGTTTGTCCGTAAGTAGCTACTGATTTTTTAGGATTTGCAAATCCATGTGAGGTGGTTGTGGAAATACCATGAGACATCGGATGATGAAACTGAGAGGGAATCAAACAACGATTTTTAATTGGTTTTTCCTCACCTTGCTTGACATCACAATTTATAGGTTCGAAAAAAAACTGACTATTTGAGGCTAATTATGTACCGGTACATAAAAGGTTGTATTATTTATTAATTTTGGCTTTTGGTTTTACGAAGTCAAGAGGTTCTAACCTATAATTATTAAGTCTATAACTCATATACATTTAATTTCATTTTGATATTTACTTCCTAGTCTTTTTAAATTTCTTAGGATTACATTCATAGGTTTCGATGAAAATTATATATACAATTTCTTAGCATAATATTACTCCAAGTATAAAACTTGTATTTTATTTTAATTCATATTTTTTAAACATACAAAATTTTTAGAAGAACTTCAAGATTAATGTTATATCAGTTTAGAAATTGTTGAGTGTTTATCTTCATTACTATTGAGTGTTTATTATCATTATTAACCTCACTAAACCCGAACTGACTTTGTTGTTGCGCAATGGTTAGCTTTATGGATCGTCTGGTTTTCGTTGTGGTTCGCGTCATACTATAGTAGCATAATCGGTAGGGATCGGTAATTATTTATTTATTTATAATAATAATTATTATTATTATTATATAACAATTAAATTATTTGGTAGAATGCTTAAGGACTTCCCTCTAATTTAATACATGCATTATTCATTATTTAAATCTATTTCATGAACAATTTAATATTCATGTAAAAATACTATTTTGCCCTCTTACTAACTTCATTAAGTTATTGTACCATATGCATTATATGTTGTAATTACTTAAATTTGGTTGGAATCCTTCACTCATGCTTTATAATATAGTATAGAAGTATAGATATAGATTATAAAGTAGGAGGCATGACAAATATGTTCAAATTGTCCAAAGTTAAGATGACATACCAAGGGTTTATTTATAATTTCCTAAATTTTACTACTTTTTTTTCATAAATGCCCTTAGAAGATAATCAACTTTTATATGAAAATAGAACTCACCCAAACTAAATAAACAGACGGGATAACATTATTTTTGAACAAATTTCAATGGCGATGAAAGATAATAATTTATGTTACCAAAATAAATAATGTTATCTCAGCTAAACTTGTATGAGTTTTAGAACTTTGCCATAATAATATTTATATTATAAACCTTTTTCATATATATATATATATATATATATATATATATAGGGTTCCTGTAAGAATATTGGTTTGTGTGAGAAGTGTAGGAAGGATTAAAAATTGATATGTATGCATATTTTTTTGATGTATTCATGATGTTTTTGATTGTTTTGCTTAGAAAAACATCAAACATAACAAATTAATAACCGAAAACAATGTATTTTAGGCAGAGTGTTTTAAGTAATTACAAGGGTGTTTTAAGCAGAGTGTTTTAAGTAAATACTAGGGTGTTTTATCTGTAATTTATATTTAATTACTACAATACATTGGATCGTGTTTTAAATTTTTGTATATTGTTGTGTTAAGTGTTTTTCAAGCCAAAACAACCCAATACATCATTCCAAAATAAAAAACATGATGTCTACATGTCAATTCTTAATCCTTCCTATACTTCTCACACAAAACAATATTCCTACAGGATCCTCTCTCTCTTTCTCTCTCTTTCTCTCTCTCTCTCTCTCTCTCTCTATATATATATATATATATATATATATATATATATATGCGCGTCTACCCAGCGGCAAAGTGGACGGGATGGTTCGCCTCACTGGCTACACTGGGCACTTTTTTAGCTGTTGGGTCAGGTTGGGAAAGTCTATTACAAAGTTACAAATCACAACTTTTAATTTCTAAATGGACAGTGACCTTCATATGATAGTGTATACACTATCATATTATTACTAAATGCTTTTGTCATGTAAATGAACTTTATCATTTAGCAAGGTGTATTCAATGGCACGGTTATGTAGATATGCAATGACCGGACAGCTTACACAAGATTGATGTTTATGTTCATATTGATCTATTATAGTAATATACCTTTGGTTTATTAAGATTTGTTCAATAATGAGTACATGGTTTTTGTGGTGAACTGCAATCAGTTGTTAGTGGCGGTACACTTTTCTTTTCTTTCTACAAATACTTGTTAAAACATAGTGTGCACATTTCTATTCTTATTGCGTAACTTGCGGCAAAAAACCTAAGTGTCATAATGTTGTATTGCAACCCATTTCTGGATCCCGCTACAAAGCGCGGGTAAACCCACCAGTATATTATAATAAACCAAAACTCAAAATCTCACGTAACACTCAAAGATGTCAACTTCCCCCTTGAATGTGCCATGTGGTATTAGGTGAGTTTAGGAAAACAATTAAAAACAAAATTGGAAATATCATTATATCTAAACAAAATTGGAGATATCATTATTATTACACCTAAACCCAATCGTACATCTAATCTAGTCGCCATTGTGCTCCTCCATGAGCTCCGTCGTGAGCGACTGTTAGAGACTCATCGTCTGCCCATCTTTTCCTTCTGTTACTGTTCCTTTTCTCCCTTATCTACCTTCACTCCCTCTCATCTCAGCTCCCCCACTCTCTTGGTTCTTTCTTTCTAAAAATATGGGTGTGAGTGTGGGGTTTGCGAGTAATATTGGAAGGAAAATGGTTGTCGTTGGAGCTTCGCCATTGGTGGTCGGATGCTCTCCCGCTCCTCTCTCTCTTTCTCTCTCTCTCTCTCTCTCTAGGTTTTGGTGGAGTATGGAAGCAATAGATAGAAGATGGGAAGGGGTTTTGGGGCTTTTATATTAATGTGGTGGACGAGGAGACATTCTATTGTTGCACGTATTATATACATTATATTCTATTCTAATCTTTCTTTTCTACGGAAGGTATTATATTGTTTCTTATTTTATGTATTTTATATAGAAAAAATTGATGGGTTCCTAACATAAATATCCATTTGATTGATTGTTAGTTCGTTAATTGTTGTTAATGATGATTGAGTAATATGCAAAAATATATACACACACTAACGTATGCCTAACTATATACCAAAGTACGTTACAATATTACAGAGAAATATAAAAGGATATGAATGAATGACAAATTATTAGATTGAGTTTTAATAATCTCATCTCCAATAGCAGCGAAATTTTAGATGCCTCTCTGTAAGCAGTGTTGTAGAACTTGATAGGCGCTAGTCGGTCGGTGGGGTACCGACTAGGGATTAATCGGATTGGATTTTTATATATATTTTTTCCACGTATACATATATAATGCTAATTTTATACCTTATATGTATAAATTTAGAAGTTTAGGGGCAAAATATAAACTAGTGAATATGGAGGGGGGTTAAATATTAAAATACTTAAACTTAAATAACCCTAATCACCTCCATCGTTCACCATATCCTGTTTTTTCCTCCCCATTCCTTCTTTCATCGTAAGGAACCATCAGACACAACTAGGGTTCATGGAGTTTCATGGATTTTGTTTCTAAATTGTGCATTATCATCTAATTTTAAGGAAAGAACTTGTTTTATTTGATCGATTTGCTTCAGTTTTGACCCGTTTGAATTCATTTTTACCTAATTTTGAGTTTTTTAGGTCAGACTAGGACCAATTTGGTCCGACTAATCGGTGATTAATCGCGACACCGATTAATTGAGTGATTAGCCCAAATTTAATCAGTAAAGTGAGGACTAGCGATTAATCACCGATTAATCGATGATTAATCGGGATTTTTACAACCTTGTCTGTAAGTCAATGGTCTTTGTTAGATTGACTAGGAGAGTCAATGGTCTTCACTCTCTCTCCCTTCTCTCTCCTCCCTTCCCCATATTTTTCGTTCATTTACATTTGGAATTCTCACTAGCTATATTTGGAGGACATTGGTGGAGAGGAAATGAAGGATGACCCGGCCATTGGCTTGGGTTCGAGTCCTGATCCCGACCGGTTTTACCGATTATTTCATTGTCGTGCCTTCGAGCGGGTGAGTGGTCGGGTTTTCCTGGGAATTTGTGGCCCGGGTACTCTCGAGTACCTGATTCGCCAAAAGAGTACTCGAGAGTGCTCGAAATTGATTCGTTGGCCGTTAAAAAAAAATTACATTTGGAATTCTAAGCGCTCCAAACTATTTGATTTTTAACAATGTCATCTCCAATAGTAGCAAAATTCGGACGTCTCTCTTTCACTCTCTCCCCTTCCTCATATTTATCGTTCATTTACATTTGGATTTCTAATGGCTCTACATTTGGTATAGAAAAATTCTTGAATAGAATTGCTATTTCTCAAACATCTTTTTAATGATATAAAAGACAAAAGTAGTTGAAAGACTTGCTTTAAAAATAAAAGTATAATGCGTCTACATTGTGGTAACTTACACGTGTTTTGATACTATCTGGTCAAACCGAGAATCACAAAAACCTTAGGTGTCGAGGTTGTGGTGGAGAATTCTTTAGGCACTTTTTTTTTTGGTCGTGTTAACAAGTTAATGCCTCAAACTATTGATGATTTTCACTTTAATCGCAAACATTGTTTCTTTTAGATATCATTCTATAATTTTAGAAACCGAAGCCACGGTAGGATAACTTGACCCTTTGAAACCAAAATTTCATCAAACCTATACAAAAGATTATTAGTTAATCAAGTGAAAACAAACTTTGATTTAGCCAGGGTTCAAACTCACATTTAGATATTAGTTAGTTAGTTACCTTTACATGTTGGCACGAAAGCACGATGCGTGTTGAAAATAATCCAAGTCTTCTATCTTACACAACAAGATTGTGAACCAAGAATTCCTTTTATACAAAAGATTTTTATAGAACAAAATTGTTGTCGATCTCTAAAGAGAATCCCACATGTATTGGAGGACCGAAAAAGTGCAAAAGGTTCAATCTATTAAACTCCACCAAACAAATAAAAAAAAGAGAGAGAATACTTATTCAACATTCTAAAAGCCGCAATCCTAAAAGCCCCTTCACCATCCTTTAGCCTACGGTTGAGATTCTTGCCGGTAACCGCTACACCATTCTTTTCCACCCTCTTTTCTCCACCACCCCTTAATGTGTCCATATTCTTTTACCCAATATAGCAACCCACCCACCCTACCCACCATATAAACCCACACTCCCTCTTATGCCCAATCTATCATCAATGAGTAGCGTCCGCGGCCCCATGTGCATGCTACCATTGATGCTCTTGATGATCATGGTGGCGGCCCTCACCGAGTCTAGAATCATGGCCCCTCCCAAGTCGGGCTTTGGGTCCAAGAATGAATACCATAAGCCGGTTCCCACGTTGGAGTTCTCGAAACTATATCCATCTTCTCAACAATCAAGAAATGATATTCATCAAGTTCATGATGAGTTCCATCATTTTGCTAGAAAGGTTGAAGTTTATAAGGCGGCTTTAACCGGTCCAAGCCAAAAGGGTAGGGGACACAAGTGATCGAAGGTGTAATTTACTAATTATATATAGGTTGTTTCATCGGTTGAGATAATTAACGAGTTTACTATAAACTTATATGCTTGTTTGGATATAAATATTTATGAACGTGTTTGTGTAGTATATATACTAGTATATGATATGTATTTACAATGCTATATTTTGTATATTGTTGGTCAAATTATATATGTTTGGCTACATAATGCGTATATAATTGGTTCAGGAATACCATTGCATCTACCACTCATGGCCGGAGTGCTTTGGTTTCTTTGTCTACCTGTTAACTCACGGGTATCCTACGTGGCATTCATGAATAAACGTAAGAAAGATTCTATGAGACAACATAATAATATTTTTTGAAGCATCTAATCAAATCAAATCAAATGGTACGTTCATAATGAAAATATTCAAATAAATATCTAAAAAACATGTTGAAAACAACTGATTTACAAATTTAAATAAAGACTTGATTGCTGAATATTGAAATATGAATAATCGAGGTATAAATAGTTTGATATTCATGATTCTCAGCATAGTTTTCCTTTAATCTTTATGCGATATTGGTCAAAACATGAATATTTTTATTTTTTCTTTATGTATTTATTTCACTATTAATTAAGATTAAGATATGTTAATAATATTACAGGTTATAGCTAGAGTATAGACTACACTAGGGCATAAACCCGTAGTTTGTCGGGTTGGTTTGGTTTGTATAACGGCTTGAAACAAGTTTGGGTCATGTTGGATGTGGATCAAAACATATGTAGCTTTAAAAAAAGATGTCAAATGGATTTGGGTTAGAACATATTTATAAGAGTGAGTTCACCCGCTATATTAGTGGTGGTGGTAGTGGTAGTGGTAGTCGAGATGTCGTTGGTGGTACAGGTGGCAACAACTGTGGTAGCGCTAGCATCCATCGGTATGAGGCATTGGTAAAAGATAATAACTTACTCTACAAGAATTTCTCCTAGCAATCCTCCTCACTTAATGTTGTTTATTATGTAGTCAGCTATAGTTTTGTTTTGTTTTTTTGTTTTTTTTTTGAAAGGCCAACACTAACCGCTTTATTAATCCAAGAAAACATCATACAAACAACCACCATACAATACAGTCAAACGGCATTGCAAGGAGCTACCCGAAGACCCAAAACCAACCAAAAACTTTACCGCCAAAAACCAAGTACAAAACAATCAGGTACAACCACCATAATACCCCAACAAGGATTAAAGTTCAAGAAAACTCGTGTAACACCCCAACCGATGGCGGAATCATCGAGGTGCCACGTAGTGACGATTGTTCAAAAGCTCATGGTACTAAAATGTAAATATATGATTATTGAATATTGTTTTACAACATGTGAAATTAAATACAAGACAACAAAAATAAAGATAATTGATTGATTTAATCTAAGTCCAAAGTCCTATGTGAAGCGTCAAGCAGCTTATCCTGAAACATGCACGACAATAATTTTGTCAACATATGATGTTGGTGAGTACTACTTAGTTTTGTACATATAGTATAAGTTTGAAAAAGTAGTACAATTCATGTGTCTAGCATCACCAAGGCATTATGTAAACACGCAAGTAACCAAACAAGACAAGATCAAATGTAAAGTTTGTATTATGAAATTGATAATGAGCACCTCAACACGTGTGAGTCTAAAAGAGCACCATAACATAAGTTATGTCTAAATGAGCACCGTAACATAAGTTACGTCTAAATGAGCACCGTAACATAAGTTATGTCTGAATGTAAAGAGCACCATAACATAAGTTATGTCTAAATGTATGATTTTGTATGTAAGCTACGTTCATGTTTAAGCATAAGCACAAAGATAAACAAGACACATATATGAATTGTAAATGAATAAAATGTATGTGTAAATGAATACGAAGGTTTTGTATACTTGTGCATGAATCACCCCAAAAGTTGTAATAGCGGAAAAAGGGGATAAGTAATACTCACCTTAGCAAGGTGGTAAGTCTTGTGTAATTGAATAAGTGTAATCCAACGTTACCAAGTGTCACCCTATGTATAAGGGAACAAATAAGTCTAAGTCCATCTAGTTTATAAGTATTTTCTAGGGCTTTGAATTGGGGATAAGTATTTATTTGATTAATAATCAAATTGTTTATGAAATATAAGAATTTAATAAATAAATGAATAAAAGTCTTTTTGTAAATTTTAAGTTAAAGATGGTCACAATATAAAGTTTTTAGTATGAAAATAATTTATATAAAATTATTTTCTTGAAAATAGAATATTTAATCTATTTATTTCAAATTGTAAAAATATGATTTTAATATCTAAAAATATTAAAATTAAAGAATTCTTGAATTAAAAATTGTATTTCTGTTCCAAATAAATAGAAATAATTTATGTAAAATTTTGGTACAAAAATATTGAAAAATGAATTTATTATGAATTATTTATGATTAAAAATAACAAAAATTAATTAAAAATATAAAATGAGCGGTTTTTCTGAAATAAAAATTGTTTCTGAAATGTTTATTGCAACACAAGTTTAGAATAATTTTTGTGGAATTTTATAAAATCGTTTAGGTATTTTTATTGAATTTTACAATTATAAATGAATAAACTTGTAATATTTATAATATATATTAAATAATTTATTTTTTGAAAAACTAAAAATTGGATGATGAACTTTATAATTTGGAGATCATATAATAATTTTTATAGAATTTATAAACCTCGTTTAGTATTTAAAAAAACTATTTTAAACGATTTAATATATCAAGTATATATATAAAATGGCAAAAAAAGATTTGTTGGTTATGGGAGTCGAACCAAGGCCTCTGGCCGGTTCGGGTTTTATCACAAGCGTGGCCACCAACTGAGCCACACCCTGAGAACGAGTTATATTGGATTGGATTTGATTATATAGTTTAAATGTGTTAAATGATATTTAGTGTAAAATGGAAGAAAATAAAAAGGGGCTCGTGGGAATCGAACCTTGGCCAAAGGCCGGTTCGGTTCCCCAACAACGTGTGTAAACCAGCTGGTCTATACCAGTTGGTTGTGTTTTTATTGTTTCAAAATGATTATAAACATTATCTGTTTCATGTGTTCTTCCCCAATTCAACAATGTCGAGCCCTAGTTTTCTAATACAACGATTCGACGATTAATAACCCCTGTAAAGTTGGGGTTATTGCTCGTATATGGCCGATTAGCAAAACCCATAAAGAAAAACGAACTTACAATACGGAATCAGACACGAACGACGAGTCAAACTTCAAAGTCAACTCGAACAAGAAACCACGAACAGAGAATTATTAAGAGAAATTGGAGATTGAGGGTGAGTATTCCGCGAGTTTAGCTTGTGTAGAAGGTATCAATTTATAATAACAACTCGTGATCTTGAATTTAGAAGTTTTGACCCATTAACGCATGATTATTATTAATTTGGAAAGAATTGGTTGTTAAATACGTTAATTATGCACAGGATTGACGTGTAGTCATTAGTTGGTCAAAAGAAACATTAAAGGGTGATTATGGTTCCCACGATTTCAGCTTGTTTTCCTTTTTCTGGCCATCAGAGTCGCACAGCAGCAGACATGAAGTTGAAGGGGTCTGATACGTTTTTTAGGAAGGGTTAAAAGAATTAGGTTCAAGCTTTAAACAACAAATGAGTGTGTGGCTCAAGTGGTGTAAGCGTGTGTGTGTGTGGTAGCTGGCCCGGGTTCGATTTCGGTCAGCTGTAATTTTTTTTTTAGCTGATAAGGGAGCAAGAGGTGGGCCTGATTTTGGGCTTTCGTGGGTACTGGGCTGGACACAATTCTGGACATCAAATCTAGGCTCAAATATAGAAAGGGAAGGTTGGGTTGGTCTTGGGTTTTCAAGAGGTGGGTTTGGTTATGGTTTGTTTATGGGTTAAAATGTATGGTTTAAAGATTTAGTGTTTATTATTATTATTATTATTATTATTATTATTATTATTATTATTATTATTATTATTATATACAAAATAAAATAAGGAAAAGTGACGGATGTCACAACTCGATCCCTTCAAAAGCCCACAATTTCGTCATTTCGAGTCCCGCCACTTTCGATCTCTTTTTTATCTACCAACACGAGTTTTCTTTGATCTCTTCAATTATTCTAGTCACCAATGTATCTTCATTCTTAAAAACTTTAGCATTTCGCGCCAACCATATTCGTCATAGTGACATAAGAATGACCGCATAAATTGAATCCTACCATTTATGTGTTCCCTGCAAGTTCTTAACCCACTCCAATAATTGATCTAACCTGCAAATCTGGGAGGGAGGCTGAATATTAATCCATTTACATACATGCCACCATATTAGTTTAGCCCAAAAACACTCCACCAGCACGTGGTCGATTGTTTCTTCTTTGTCTGCACATCTTTTGCACAAACCATATCCGAAGTTGAGGCCTCTAGCCGCTAACTTGTCTGCAGTGGGAATGCCCCCTTGTATAGCCCTCCAAACAAATCAGTTAACCTTTGGTAATGAGATTTTGCTCCACTTGAACTCATTAGAAGTGTTATGCCCTGACAGTGCCGCACCTAGATCGATCCTCACCTGTTTTACTGAGAATTCCATCTGCTTTCCTTCTGATTTCCAGAACCAACAATCTTTTCCCACCTAAATTTGTTGCTCGGCCAGCAGAGTAAGCAGCCAATTCCATTGTTCAATTTCCCCAGCTGATGTAGGCAAACGTGTCCACTCCCAACCCCAATTTATAATGTCCCCAGCCCTTGTATAATTATCAACCACCTTCGCTTTCTTTTTCCTGCATAAAGAGAATAATTCCGAGAATCGTTCTTTTAATAACCCGCCCGAAACCCAATTATCCCCCCAAAATGATGTCATGCCAGCATCCTTCACTAAGCATACACATCTTTGTTGTAAATCCACCCCCTTCTTCAAGAAAACGCACCCAAGATCAGCAATGGTATTCCAAACCCCACCCGATGCCATTTTATGTGGTATAAACGTCAATTCTCTTGCACCTCCATGTATAGCATCAATTTTTTTAACCCAAAGTTGGTCAGGAGACACCTTGTACCTCCACCACCATTTAACCAATAAACCCAAGTTCATATCTTCAAGGTTTCCCACCCCTAACCTGCCCATTTTTTTTGGTTTTACTATTTTGTCCCAAGCTACCCATCGAATTTTCTTGAAATTAGACGCTCCACCCCATAAGAACCGTCTTCGTATACCGTTAATTGTTTTCAAAACAGCCACATAAGCCCTGAACAATTAGAAGTAATACACGGGTAGTGCGCTCAGCACCGACTTCACGAGAACTAGTCTTCCAGCGAATGAAAGCGTCCTCGCTTTCCAAATTTAAAGCTTCGAATTTACATGATCAATGACCTCTTTCCAACTCCCAATTCGCTTCATAAAACCCACAATCGGTAGCCCGAGGTATATAAAAGGAAATACCCCGCGCTTACAACCCAAACAACTCGACAACCTATCAATCTCCCCATCACCTACTCCAACACCATACAAGTAACTTTTGTGGATATTAACCTTCAACCCAGAAGCTAGCTGAAAATATCTCAGCATTCTGTTCAGGTTTTGCACATTCGAATCCGACCATGTACCCATAAAGAGTACATCATCGGCATAGAGTAGATGTGAAAGTTCCGGGCCGTTATGTGGAAGCTTCACACCCGAGAACAACCCACCCGAAACTATTTTGCAAATCATCACATGAATTGCTTCCATAACAATAGTGAAAAGGAACGGTGACAAGGGGTCGCCTTGTCACAATCCCCTATTTAAAGAGAATTCACTTGTTGGTTCCCCATTAACCAATACGGACGCCTTTCTAGTGAATTACCCATCATCCATTGCTTCCACTTGGAGGGGAATCCCATATTATGCATGTAACATCGCACATTTTCCCTAGATTTTTCTTTTTAAATAAAAAAAGTATGTTTTAAATAATTATTTAATAAAACCCGTCGAATCTCGACGTTTTAGTGTTTTTAAAATATTCGTAACATTTTTGGAACTAATATAATCGTAATAAGTATATATAATAATATAGTATTGTTAAAAATGCCTAATATATATATATATATATACATATATATATATATATAAAAACTGTGTGGAATGGGACTTGAACCCGCATCCACATCGAGCCAGAGCATTAACAATCATCAGCACAACCACTAAGCCAACTGTTGCTTTGTGTTTTTATTCAAAAACAAACAAACTTAACACTTTCTTTATTATCCTAGCCAAATCCAAGATCCGGTCAAACCGCGTAATTGAACATAGATTTGGAAACCAAATCACCATTGATGGTGATTAGGTGACTGACAGATCATGGCACGTCCATATAGCTCGCATTAATCGCTCAATTCTTTCCATTTTAGCCACATTATGACGCGATTTGACCCTATGGTGGTCAAAGAATTTAAAACCTTCCAATTACGCGATATCATTATAAATTGAACATTCTTGGTGAGCCTAAGAATGCCGAAACACAAACCCTCATCCTCATTTTCTCCTAAAAACGCGTCTTAATCTGTTAATCACTCGTGTTGACTTTTCTGTTTACTCTGCTAATCAAGAGCTTCGTGATCTGTAAGTACAAAATTAAACACACCATGCTTTTTGTCGTCCCTTTCTGAGTATTAGCCCCATGATTTCGGGGCTTTTCTGTTTGAAATTGTGTTAATTAGGAATCTAGGGTTCTAAGGTTGAATATTGGGGAAGATGGCTTGTCTGAATGTTTTTATAAAAGGTTTTTGAAATCCATTTAAACACCAACAGACCCTTGGACAAGTTGGTACGCCTGCTTTGGTTTAATGCTCGAACCGTGGCAGGTCAGGGGTTCGATCCTCTCTACCCCTGTTTTTCTTCTTAATTTTTCTTTACTCTACACAATAATTAGTTTTTAAAATTATTCGTGAATGGATTTCTATCACAAAAATGAATGCAGCGCAACTGGTTGTTGTTAACTTTATAAGTCATTGGCCTAGTAATGGTCCCGGGTTCGAATCCGGGCCAAACCATTTTTTTTTTCAAAACATTTTCTTAAAACCATTTTGTTATATAAATAATTGTTTAAACTTTTATAATATCAAAACGTTAACTGTTATTTATTTTAAACAATTAATCATTCTATCACCCTAAAATAGGAGAATAAATATACAAAATTATTTTTTTAAAACTCTCTAACAAAGAATTATATTTTCCCCAATTAGAAACCCTAGAACTCCTTGGATCTAGATAACATAGACCCGATTAGGTTCCACTCTAAATTGTTCTTTATTTGAATAGGATAATACCTCGGGATCTTGCCTATTTTAAATTGCAACATTTTAGCATATCCAAGACTAGCAATTAAGGTGAGTTTACATAGCCCCTTTTTCTGTTTTACATTTTTGGAGTGAAACATGTTTAACATTTTATACACTATCATTTACTCAATTCTTACATTGTTGAAACTTGTGATTCAATTACACTATCATTTACTCATTCTATCATTGACTGTAACAAAAAGACACAGTACAATCATTAACATTGATCAAGCCGCCTGTTTAGATTATAGCGCTATAGGTCTAACAAACCCATCCCTCTGCATAAATTCAGGGATGATCGATAACAGTTACACTTTTTGCGAGTTAGGTCTCAGTCGACACAAGGTTTGATTGTACAAAAGACACATTGTTACATGTCGGACTCATATTCTATCATTACTCATTATTATACAACATATTGTTTTCAACTATACGCAAAACCTGTGTATTCTCACCAACTATTTATAGTTGACCCCCATCTTTCCAACTTAACATGTTTCAGGTTTATTTGCTATTGGAAGTTGTACAAGTCTTGGAATACATAGGAGCTTTGTACCTAGTTTATATTAATTAACTTTTGTAATCTTTACTTGTAAGATGAATTGTAAATTGATTAATAATATTCAATTTTCATTTAGTACCATGAGCTATTGAACAATCATTCATACGTGACACCTCGATGTTTCCGCCATCGGTTGGGGTGTTACAGATTGGTATCAGAGCCATGGTTATAGGAAATTAGGTTATTAGAAAAATAATCTAGTCTATAACCATAGGATTATAACCAGTACTTGCTCCTTTTACTTGCAACTATACTTGTTTCTTTTCTCTTTTTCTATCCTACTTCTTATCTCTACTTCAACCCCTACAAGATGATTATTCACCATCACTAGATCTACTCTTAGACTAATAGGACAAATCCTCAGGTTTAGCCTGAACCACCTTGAAGATCTCGTCGAAGTTCTAGACTTTAATAACGAACACGTGCAATCTGGAAGGGTGAACGCCTGTATTCTGAGTTTTCTGTCTAGGACTGGCATTGCCCATAAATCCCAATCAGACGAGGGACCCGGATGCATACCTGGGAATTCTCGGGATGAGTGTTCACTTATAGGCTAAAGCATGTCTTCACTATGTTATTAGAATCTAGAATCTTTGATAAGTCAACGTTTTTGTTTATTCATTTTAATTAATGGATAAATGATTACATTCCTTATTATATCTCATTATCCTTGATCCATTCTATGTCTCATTGAAACTTTCATTGTATCTCTTACAGATAATGCCTCCTTGTCGCAACTCTCATAATAACAACGATCATGATGGTGAAAGCAGCAACAACAACAACAACAACCATGACAATAATGTCCAACTCGCTATGATGATTTCACAACAAATGACTCAACAAATGGCGACAATACTCCCCAACTTAGTGGCCCAAATTGCTCAGGTGAATGGCAATGGCAATGGAAATGGCAACGGGAATGGTAATCACAATGGGAATGGGAATGCTCACCCTGTTTGCACCCTCAAGCAGTTCAACTCTTGCAATCCTCCTAAGTTTAGCGGGGACGAAGGAGCCACTAGCCTCCTTCAGTGGTTCGAAGGTATTGAAAATACCTTCATTAATAGCGAGTGCCCTAACAATCTCAAGGTTCGCTATGCTATGAGTGTCCTCCACAAGCGGGCACTCACATGGTGGAATGAAGAGAAAAGGACTCGCGAAGCTGAAGTCGCACTGGCTTTAACTTGGGAGCAAGCTAAAGACGTCATGAAGGCGGAGTTCTGCCCTCGCAACGAAATCAAGAAGTTAGAAGACGAGTTTCACGATCTTGCCCAAGACAGTGGGGAAAACCTAGCCTACAACACTCGTTTCCACGAACTTAGCTTACTGTTACCACACAAGGTCACCCCCTACCTGTTGCAATCGAAAAATATATTGGTGGCTTACCCATGCAGATTCAGGACACGGTATGGGGAAGGAACCCTACTACCCTCGAAGAGGCCAAGCGTCTAGCAGCTACCTTAACTGACAATCACGGAAAGAACGGGACCTTAGTTCGGAAAGGCGAGAAAGCAAGTATTGTAGCCGCGGTATCTACTGAGAACCAGAAACGCAAGACCAGGGATCCTGATGCAAACCTCACTACACAAGCTTCTAACAAGAAACCCTATACAGGAAACTTTCCATTGTGTAACACATGCAAACGTCATCATCCCACTGCTTCAGCGTGTCGCTTGTGCACCAATTGTGGTAAGTATGGCCATCTGGTCAACACATGTCGTGAAGCCCCAAACCCCAACACTAACCAACAAACCAACCCTGCTCCGGCTGCCAACCCTAATCGTCCCGGCAGGTACAACTATGGTCAGTGCTATGAATGTGGAGATCCAAATCACTTCCGTAACTGATGCCCTAACCTAAACCGAGATCAGGACCCTCCAGCTGCCTAATGACAAACCCCTACTCTTGGAATGTTATTTACTTTTGAATTCCATGTAATGACTCATTTGATTCAAGTAATAAATTCTAGTATTGAAACTTTTGTCTTTTATATGAGAGTTTGTTTATCCAGTATGTTCATGAAACTTGAATACATGCCTGGTTGAGTGTGAACTAATTGCTATGTTAATATCTAAATCTATACAATTTCAACTCACACACTATATTGTTACACCTATAGACTTGCTTACGTGAACATATTATCAATTTGCAATCTATGTGTGAAATAATTGTTACACTTAATCAAACAACTAATAGAGGATGAAGTACTTGCTCAACAGTTAGTAGAGTACCAAATAACCTACTCAACGATTGGTAGAGGTCATCATGCCTGCTCAACAGTCGGTAGAGGCCCTACAACCTACTCAACGACTGGTAGAGGCTATCGTACCTGCTCAACAATCGGTAGAGGTTCTTACTTACTGACTGGTAGAAGTCTTTTTCCTGCTCAACAGTTGGACTCATTTTTGGATTCATTGTATACGATTCAATCACAAGGTTATTTTGAATTACTTACATGTATGTTTAGAGTCATAAAAGGACACAAAACCCTAATGTAAGGTAAATTGGTGATGGCGGTCCGGAACGTAATCATGAATTTACAGGTACGTTAAGGTAGTGTGAAATTCTATCAAGGTTTTCGGTAGATAACCAATTATAAACTCTAGTTACCTGGTAGTTCATTTAATCCTTCGATAGTCAGTCAACTCATGCATTTCTTTTAGGATGTGACACCCGGCATATTTAGGTTAATGCTTTTCATATTTTACATACATACGTTTCGTACTTTACATACATGCGTTTCATACTTTGCATACATACGAGTCTACCTCAACGAAAACATTGAAAAGAACTACTTAATATCATACTTAACTGGGGTCAGTTAAGTCGTACTGATGATTCGGGAATCATCGGGAGTCGTTACAATGGTTCGTGGGGCCATTGGGTGTCGGTCCATAACTATGTGTACAAGGATCGGTGATTCGTGGAATCGCCGGGTTTAACGCACACACGCAAGTCTCGGGTCCCGGGAATTGGTGATCGGGCGGGAACGTGTTATTTATCATGCATTATATGTTTACAATCATTATGTGACTTGTCGGTATGTGAATATGTGCTAACATGTGTTAAAACGGGGTTTAACGCGCAAAACACACACACAAGGAGGCTTCAGGCGATTAGGCTTCAGGGGAATAGCCTAATCGCCTATACTGGGGCGATTGGGAGGAACATATAGGCGATTAGGGGCTAATCACATGACTGTTCATGCGATTAGGCCCCAATCACATGAGATTTCATGCGATTAGGCTCCCTAATCGCGTGTAAATCTGCATAATCGCGTGTAACGTGCTGGACGACTAGAAACGCCTATAAATACCACCCTTGACCTCCAAAACATTATTTGTGCAACCCTAGCCGTCCCATAACATAACCCAACACACAAACACCCTCTGGAACTCGTTTTTGCATCAAAACCACCATTTTCAAGCTTATTCCATCATCACCTCTTGATTACAAGGTGTGTTCTTCAAACTCAAACCTTTAAATGATTATGTTTTACTCCCTAAACGTCCAGACCTGACTTATAAATGTTTTTATCTTTGAAAATCCATTTAAAACCGTTTTTAAACAAACCCACACCTTTACATGTGTTGTATGTGTTATATGTGATTAAAGATAGAATTTTTAGGATTGAATCATGGTTGTTCTTGTGTTATTATGATGTTTATGGCTATTACAAGTTGGTATGATGATGTCCTAGGAGTTTGAATGGTTTTGGTTGTGTATTGTTGATATTTGATATTTTGACCCATTTGAAGGATTTTGAATGATTAAGGATGATATGAGGTATGTTGTTGATTGAATGATGTTAGGGTTTGCTCTAGGATGATGCTAGAACAGTAGGATGCCATCGGACAACGTGGTTATGTGATTTAATCTGAATATTTGCTATTTAGGGCAAGTTCTTGCATGTTGATGTGATGTTTACATGCTAAGTTGCTATTTTGGGAAAACGCTCGCATTCGGGACTGTTAGAACGATGAAAACTTAGGGGTTTTGCTTGAAATATGTTTGTTAATGTGTTAGGATGATTATTGGATGTCCCTACATGTTTCAGATCTGATTTGGAGTGTTCGGCGCGCGAAATTGCACTACAGAACAGTATAGGCGAGTAGGAACCTACTCGCATGAGGCTTTTGGCGAGTAGGCCCCTAAATGCCTGATGTCTAGGCGAGTACAAGCCCTATTCGCCTATATATAGGCGAGTAGAGGCCTATTCCCCTATACTACTAGCGATTACAATCCTATTCCCCTATACTACTAGCGATTACAATCCTATTCCCCTATACTACTAGCGATTACAATCCTATTCCCCTATACTACTAGCGATTACAATCCTATTCCCCTATACTTAAGCAATTACAATCCTAAATGCTAGTTTGATTCCTAATCGCGTATAATGCTGCTGTATGTATAATTTTAACATCCCGGAACATGATTGACGCCTAGGAACATGATAGGAACCCCGGGATACACCCAATGACTTAGTGACACGTGTTCGGACCTGTTTATGCGTTAATCGGACATTATGCTAGACTAGGTGAACTGTTGCGCGTATTAAGTGTTTAATTGCATATGTGGCATGATGTCTTGTATTTATCTAACACGTGGAGTGTCGGGTCACCAATGGGATGTCGGACCTTGTCTGGTGTGGTCGGTTAAACGTTTAAACATCATTTCATATGTACACGGTTATGGTCTGGACTACTAGGGACTAATCAACCTGCGGGTTGTTAGTCTAACACCTTATACGCTCGTCATGATAGGTCACCGGTATTAGGGGCCGTCTATTGAGCAGGTTTACTTGTCGTAGTGCGAGGAGCAGCATCAGGTGAGTTTCACGGCCCCACTTTACGTTTTTACATTTCGGGGGAGACACATGCTTTATACACATTTCATAAATTATCATGTTATGCTAGTGGTTGATTCATTTACATACTATACGATACGTAAAGTCCCGGGGAAACCATGAATATGCTGGATAGCATAACGGGGGAAATGTGGATAGATCTATTGGGACTGACAGACCCCACCCGTCGGCTGGGAGCCGGGCGGGTGCATATTGTCTCGGTCATAACGCTACTGGAGGTAGTGCATAATCGTTTCGGGCAAAATCATATATCGTTGTCTGTAATGGTTTCCGGTCGTAGTAGTATTACTCATGCGTCTAGCTAACGCTATCATTTCTGACATAGTGATAACATGATGACTTTTATTACTTTAAACGTTTATTATAAAACCTGTGAACTCACCGGCATTAATTGCTGACGTTTTTAGCATGTTTGTCTCAGGTCGTTGAGGTAGCAGCTTATCATAGGCGCACGGAGTCACACGGCGTCTAGGTTTCATATGCATTGTCATATCTTTTCAGACTTACGTACTTTTACATTTTGGGTTGTAATAAAAGTTACGCTTCCGCAGCGATTGGATTTATGAAAACTTGATGGTTGTTTATTTCATTTTACGTATCATATAGTGTCGTTTATTGTGACCGTTGACTTAGATCCTGGTTTGTCATGCGCCTCGCGGTAAAACCCCGCACGTGGAATTTGAGGATGTGACAGATTGGTATCAGAGCCAATGGTTATAGTGAACTAGGACTGCATGTTGAGTCAAGTCTATAGCCGAGTCGCACACACTAGACGGTCACATTCATATGAGTCATGTCATGTGGGAATTGCCGGGGTGTTTGTATTACATTCGTTATTATCATTTATGCTTACATCATCTATCTACTACTCTTATTTCCTGTCCTGTTCTTCATCTTCGTGCTGAAGACGAGGGGCCTTACTACCCTTGCACGGCAGTGGTGTACGTTGGAGTGGCTTCGGCATCCTTCGGAGATTTGTCCAAGATTCGGACATCTCCCCTTTCCATACTCCAATGGACACACTTGCTCGCACACATCATCTCACACTTGTACTTGTTGTTCTACATCTTAGGTGTTGTATCACCTAGGAGTTCTTATCTATTCTTGAATGTGGGTGCCTTGTGGTCTGAAAGTCAAGCTAGGAGCACGCCTCGGGGACCATGTAGAACGACTTATCATTTCGGGTGCACACGAAATAATAAGTTGAGATGCATGGAAATCCTGGTGGACTCTGCGTTTGATCTAATGACTATGATGGAATCCAATCCGTTGATTCACCTTATTATTTACGGTTTCTTCATGATTCTTTGTTATCTGTTCTAGAATCTGATGTCTTGTCTTTGATCTTGACAGAAGATGGCAGGACGTCGTGGTGGTCGCGTTGGTGGTCGAGTTGGTGGCCGGAATGGCGGGGGACGTAATGGGGGTCGTGGCAACATCAGCATGACCCAGGCGGAGCTGAATAATCTGATCCAGGAGCACGTGGCAGCTGCTATTGCTGCGCAGCAGGCCGCCCACCAGGGCCATGGTGGTAATTTAATTACCCCTACTCTCATTCCTTATCTTTTGTCGTGTGATGTTCGTTTTCTGACCTGTGTTGCTTGTTGTAACAGGGGGTGCTTTTCCACCTCCACCACCTCCACCTCCTCCAGTCCACTGTACTTATAAGATGTTTCAGGACTGCAAGCCCCATAACTTCAGTGGGACTGAGGGAGCTGTGGGACTACTTCGTTGGTTAGAGAAGGTCGAGTCTGCTTTCTCCATGTGTAACTGCCCAGAGGAGTATCGTGTGAAGTATGCTTCAGGGACATTCGAGGGACGTGCCTTGACTTGGTGGAATTCGACGGTGCAGACTATTGGTTTACTGGAGGCCCATGCGTTGCCATGGACCGAGTTTGTGTTTCGTTTGAAGAGGGAGTATTGTCCCAGGGATGAGATCAAGAGTTTGGAGCATGAGCTGTGGAATCATCAGATGATGGGATCTGAGATAGAGGAGTATACCACTCGCTACCATGAGTTGGCACTTTTGTGCCCGGATTCTGTGACGCCTGAATATAAGGCTATTGAGTTCTACATTAGTGGGTTGGTGCCTGAGGTGCGCGGGTTGGTGACCGCGAATGATGCTACTACACTTCGGGATACCATTCGGTTGGCTCATAGGCTGACTAAGCAGAAGGTTCAGGAGGGTGTTTTGCCTCCTAAGGGTACTGTGGTGAAGACCTCTGATGGCAACAAGAGGAAATGGGAGAGCGCGGGGAAGGGTACAGTTCAGCCTCAGCAGCAGCCGAAGAAGTTCGAGACTACAGGTGCATCTTCTGAGCAGAGGCAGAGTGGGTATACTGGGAGGCTGCCTAGGTGTGATCGTTGTGGGTACCATCATCTTGGGGATTGTAGTTATTGTACCCGATGTAAGAGGAACGGGCATCAGGCTCAGAGCTGCAGGGTGAATCTTCAGGCTCAACAACAGGTGGACGCTCCTACTATTGCTACTACTACCACTGCTGCACCCAGGGGAAATCAGGGATGTTATCACTGTGGCGACACGGGACACTTCAGGCGGGACTGTCCCAAGGTGAAGCAAGGCGAGGGTGGCGGTCGAGCTGCTCCGGCTCGTGCTTATGTCATCGGTGCGAGGGAGAACCAGGAGGATCCTGATACGGTTACTGGTGAGTATTCTTTTCTTGATTCTCGTTATACCTGTATTCGTTTTCATTCACATTGCTTGACGATTCGTATTCATGGTGTGCATTTAGTTTGGTATTTGATCATCGTTTTGCATTCATCAGTCTGATGTGGGTCCTTTAGAGATGCTACTTGGACGGTACCGGTGTATCATTTATACCGATCACAGTAGTCTCTAGTAGGCCTTCGATCAGGATGATTCATTATTCCGTATTCACTTTGGGGAGGGCGGTTCCCCGGCATAGAGTAACCGTTGCTATTATTCTTCGTTCGCTGTTATCCTTTCGTTTACACTCTAGGAAACGTTACTTGGGTTGGGTCGACACTCATCACAGTCGAAGAGTGAATCTCGGGGCGAGATTCCTTTCAACAGGGGGATGATGTGACGACCGGGAAATTTTTGGGGAAAATTTTTTTTTCTTTTAATCGTTTCATTCTCTTTGACTTCGGAAAATTTTCGGGACGAAAATTCTTTCAACTGGGGGATGATGTGACACCCGGCATATTTAGGTTAATGCTTTTCATATTTTACATACATACGTTTCGTACTTTACATACATGCGTTTCATACTTTGCATACATACGAGTCTACCTCAACGAAAACATTGAAAAGAACTACTTAATATCATACTTAACTGGGGTCAGTTAAGTCGTACTGATGATTCGGGAATCATCGGGAGTCGTTACAATGGTTCGTGGGGCCATTGGGTGTCGGTCCATAACTATGTGTACAAGGATCGGTGATTCGTGGAATCGCCGGGTTTAACGCACACACGCAAGTCTCGGGTCCCGGGAATTGGTGATCGGGCGGGAACGTGTTATTTATCATGCATTATATGTTTACAATCATTATGTGACTTGTCGGTATGTGAATATGTGCTAACATGTGTTAAAACGGGGTTTAACGCGCAAAACACACACACAAGGAGGCTTCAGGCGATTAGGCTTCAGGGGAATAGCCTAATCGCCTATACTGGGGCGATTGGGAGGAACATATAGGCGATTAGGGGCTAATCACATGACTGTTCATGCGATTAGGCCCCAATCACATGAGATTTCATGCGATTAGGCTCCCTAATCGCGTGTAAATCTGCATAATCGCGTGTAACGTGCTGGACGACTAGAAACGCCTATAAATACCACCCTTGACCTCCAAAACATTATTTGTGCAACCCTAGCCGTCCCATAACATAACCCAACACACAAACACCCTCTGGAACTCGTTTTTGCATCAAAACCACCATTTTCAAGCTTATTCCATCATCACCTCTTGATTACAAGGTGTGTTCTTCAAACTCAAACCTTTAAATGATTATGTTTTACTCCCTAAACGTCCAGACCTGACTTATAAATGTTTTTATCTTTGAAAATCCATTTAAAACCGTTTTTAAACAAACCCACACCTTTACATGTGTTGTATGTGTTATATGTGATTAAAGATAGAATTTTTAGGATTGAATCATGGTTGTTCTTGTGTTATTATGATGTTTATGGCTATTACAAGTTGGTATGATGATGTCCTAGGAGTTTGAATGGTTTTGGTTGTGTATTGTTGATATTTGATATTTTGACCCATTTGAAGGATTTTGAATGATTAAGGATGATATGAGGTATGTTGTTGATTGAATGATGTTAGGGTTTGCTCTAGGATGATGCTAGAACAGTAGGATGCCATCGGACAACGTGGTTATGTGATTTAATCTGAATATTTGCTATTTAGGGCAAGTTCTTGCATGTTGATGTGATGTTTACATGCTAAGTTGCTATTTTGGGAAAACGCTCGCATTAGGGACTGTTAGAACGATGAAAACTTAGGGGTTTTGCTTGAAATATGTTTGTTAATGTGTTAGGATGATTATTGGATGTCCCTACATGTTTCAGATCTGATTTGGAGTGTTCGGCGCGCGAAATTGCACTACAGAACAGTATAGGCGAGTAGGAACCTACTCGCATGAGGCTTTAGGCGAGTAGGCCCCTAAATGCCTGATTTATAGGCGAGTACAAGCCCTATTCGCCTATATATAGGCGAGTAGAGGCCTATTCCCCTATACTACTAGCGATTACAATCCTATTCCCCTATACTACTAGCGATTACAATCCTATTCCCCTATACTACTAGCGATTACAATCCTATTCCCCTATACTACTAGCGATTACAATCCTATTCCCCTATACTTAAGCAATTACAATCCTAAATGCTAGTTTGATTCCTAATCGCGTATAATGCTGCTGTATGTATAATTTTAACATCCCGGAACATGATTGACGCCTAGGAACATGATAGGAACCCCGGGATACACCCAATGACTTAGTGACACGTGTTCGGACCTGTTTATGCGTTAATCGGACATTATGCTAGACTAGGTGAACTGTTGCGCGTATTAAGTGTTTAATTGCATATGTGGCATGATGTCTTGTATTTATCTAACATGTGGAGTGTCGGGTCACCAATGGGATGTCGGACCTTGTCTGGTGTGGTCGGTTAAACGTTTAAACATCATTTCATATGTACACGGTTATGGTCTGGACTACTAGGGACTAATCAACCTGCGGGTTGTTAGTCTAACACCTTATACGCTCGTCATGATAGGTCACCGGTATTAGGGGCCGTCTATTGAGCAGGTTTACTTGTCGTAGTGCGAGGAGCAGCATCAGGTGAGTTTCACGGCCCCACTTTACGTTTTTACATTTCGGGGGAGACACATGCTTTATACACATTTCATAAATTATCATGTTATGCTAGTGGTTGATTCATTTACATACTATACGATACGTAAAGTCCCGGGGAAACCATGAATATGCTGGATAGCATAACGGGGGAAATGTGGATAGATCTATTGGGACTGACAGACCCCACCCGTCGGCTGGGAGCCGGGCGGGTGCATATTGTCTCGGTCATAACGCTACTGGAGGTAGTGCATAATCGTTTCGGGCAAAATCATATATCGTTGTCTGTAATGGTTTCCGGTCGTAGTAGTATTACTCATGCGTCTAGCTAACGCTATCATTTCTGACATAGTGATAACATGATGACTTTTATTACTTTAAACGTTTATTATAAAACCTGTGAACTCACCGGCATTAATTGCTGACGTTTTTAGCATGTTTGTCTCAGGTCGTTGAGGTAGCAGCTTATCATAGGCGCACGGAGTCACACGGCGTCTAGGTTTCATATGCATTGTCATATCTTTTCAGACTTACGTACTTTTACATTTTGGGTTGTAATAAAAGTTACGCTTCCGCAGCGATTGGATTTATGAAAACTTGATGGTTGTTTATTTCATTTTACGTATCATATAGTGTCGTTTATTGTGACCGTTGACTTAGATCCTGGTTTGTCATGCGCCTCGCGGTAAAACCCCGCACGTGGAATTTGAGGATGTGACATAGGATCCCTAAAACTTAAGTTAGTGTTTTCCTAGATTTTTATTCTCCTTGCTATTTCAGACGAACCTAATCCAACCCTTAAAATTCACACATATCAAACCTCTTATCCAAATTATTCGAAGCAGATTGTTCTATTACCTATAAATTCATGTTGTTGCCCTAATTCCTACTCAACCACCACTCAACCCTGTGTTTTTAATAACTTCGGGACGAAGTTTCCAAAAGTAGGGGAGACTGTAACATCGCACATTTTCCCTAGATTTTTCTTTTTAAATAAAAAAAAGTATGTTTTAAATAATAATTTAATAAAACCCGTCGAATCTCGACGTTTTAGTGTTTTTAAAATATTCGTAACATTTTTGGAACTAATATAATCGTAATAAGTATATATAATAATATAGTATTGTTAAAAATGCCTAATATATATATATATATATATATATATATATATATATATATATATAAACTGTGTGGAATGGGACTTGAACCCGCATCCACATCGAGCCAGAGCATTAACCATCATTAGCACAACCACTAAGCCAACTGTTGCTTTGTGTTTTTATTCAGAAACAAACAAACTTAACACTTTCCTTATTATCCTAGCCGAATCCAAGATCCGGTCAAACCGCGTAATTGAACATAGATTTGGAAACCAAATCACCATTGATGGTGATTAGGTGACTTACAGATCATGGCACGTCCATATAGCTCGCATTAATCGCTCAATTCTTTCCATTTTAGCCACATTATGACGCGATTTGACCCTATGGTGGTCAAAGAATTTAAAACCTTCCAATTACGCGATATCATTATAAATTGAACATTCCTGGTGAGCCTAAGAATGCCGAAACACAAACCCTCATCCTCAATTTCTCCTAAAAACGCGTCTTAATCTGATTATTAGCCCCATGATTTCGGGGCTTTTCTGTTTGAAATTGTGTTAATTAGGAATCTAGGGTTCTAATGTTGAATATTGGGGAAGATGGCTTGTCTGAATGTTTTTATAAAAGGTTTTTGAAATCCATTTAAACACCAACAGACCCTTGGACCAGTTGGTACGTCTGCTTTGGTTTAATGCTCGAACCGTGGCAGGTCAGGGGTTCGATCCTCTCTACCCCTGTTTTTCTTCTTAATTTTTCTTTACTCTACACAATAATTAGTGTTTATAATTATTCGTGAATGGATTTCTATCACAAAACAGAATGCAGCGCAACTGGTTGTTGTTAACTTTATAAGTCATTGGCCTAGTAATGGTCCCGGGTTCGAATCCGGGCCAAACCGTTTTTTTTTCAAAACATTTTCTTAAAACCATTTTGTTATATAAATAATTGTTTAAACTTTTATAATATCAAAACATTAAGTGTTATTTATTTTAAACAATTAATCATTCTATCACCCTATAATAGGAGAATAAATATACAATTTTTTTTTAAAACTCTCTAACAAAGAATTATATTTTCCACAATTAGAAACCCTAGAACTCCTTGGATCTAGATAACATAGACCCGATTAGGTCCAACTCTAAATTGTCCTTTATTTGAATAGGATAATACCTCGGGATCTTGCCTATTTTAAATTGCAACATTTTAGCATATCCAAGACTAGCAATTAAGGTGAGTTTACATAGCCCCTTTTTTTCTGTTTTACATTTTTGGAGTGAAACATGTTTAAACATTTTATACACTGTCAATTACACTATCATTTACTCATTCTATCATTGACTGTAACAAAAAGACACAGTACAATCATTAACATTGATCAAGCCGCCTGTTTAGATTATAGCGCTATAGGTCTGACAAACCCATCCCCCCGCATAAATTCAGGGATGATCGATAACAGTTACACTTTTTGCGAGTTAGGTCTCAGTCGACACAAGGTTTGATTGTACAAAAGACGCATTGTTACATGTCGGACTCATATTCTATCATTACTCATTATTATACAACATATTGTTTTCAACTATATGCAAAACCTGTGTATTCTCACCAACTATTTATAGTTGACCCCCCATCTTTCCAACTTAACATGTTTCAGGTTTATTTGCTATTGGAAGTTGTACAAGTCTTAGAACACATAGGAGCTTTGGACCTAGTTTATATTAATTAACTTTTGTAATCTTTACTTGTAAGATGAATTGTAAATTGATTAATAATATTCATTTTTCATTTAGTACCATGAGCTATTGAACAATCATTCATACGTGACACCTCGATGTTTCTGCCATTGATTGGGGTGTTACAATGCATAACATTTATGAGAAACTTCCAAGAGACGCAATCATACGCCTTTTCAAAATCTACTTTAAACAACATCATTTGCTATTTTGATTTTTTTGCCCAGTTTAAAACTTCGCTGATAATTAATGGCCCGTCAAAGATACGTCTTCCTTTAATAATGGCCGATTGCTCCGTGGATATGATGCTGCCCAACACCCCTTTTAATCTACCTGCGAGGACCTTGGAGATTACCTTTCCAATTACACCTATCAGTGATATTGGGCGAAAGTCTGAAAACATCATCGGGGTCATTTACTTTCAAGATCATAGCTATGAATGAAGAATTACACGAATTACTAATTGAACAGTGCATAAAAATTCGTTCATCACCTTCATGAAATAAAACTCGAGCTTCCCCCAAAAGTTCTTTATGAAAGCGAAAGTAAAACCGTCCGGGCCCGGTGATTTCTCGCTTCCACAGTCCCAAACCGCAGCTTTAACTTCTTCTTTAGAAAACGCGTCGATCAATCTAGTCGCCTCGTCAATAGATAATCTTTTAAAACAAGTACCTTCAATGCGCGGTCTCACTGGAATTGGTTCTTTGAACTTTTCATTAAGCAATTGGACAACTCTATTTTTTATCGCCATTTGGTCAGTCACCCATTCACCTTCCATCATAATCCCGTTCAGCCTATTCTCTTCCTTCTACTCTTTATTAACCCGTGAAAATATGTCGAATTTTCATCGCCATTAAGAATCCACTCAACCCTCGAACGCTGATATAGGTCTTTTAGTCTATCCCATTCAGATTGGCGAATTTGCTCTTTGGAAAGTTTCCACTCCAACCTTTCTTGGTCACTTAGTTGTCTCGTCTCCGCCACAGATTCTAACTGAGCCGCGCCTTCGATTGCTTCCTTAATACTTCTTTTTTCAGCTTCAACATTACTAATTCTCCATTCCTTAATCAGACTTTTAATGGTTTTGAGCTTCTATAACAACTTAATATCCGGTAGACTAGCATTCACCATCTTATTCAAACCCCTATCAGCAGTACTTGTCAATTCTTCATTCTCGAGCCAGGAATTAAAAAACCGAAAAGGAATCGCCCTCGAGCAAGTAGGTTCAATAATAAGAACCAAAGGAGAGTGATCCGATACATCCTTTTCCAAAGCCGTTAGTTTCGCATCCGGCCATCTTGACACGAAATCGGAGGACACCAACATACAATCCAACTTACTTAACTTATCCCCGTCATACGACATGTATGTATATTTTTGTCCCCCCATATTATATTCCACAAAACCCCGTCTCGCAATAAAGTCATTAAACGCCAAAGCATTGCTAGTGGTGAAAGCCGAATTCACTCTTTCTTCCTCACATCTTACTTCATTAAAGTCTCCCAATGCAATTCATCTACCCAAAAATTCATCTTTCAAAACTTCTATATTCTCCCACAACTGTCTTCTCACACCCGGATCTGATGGTGCGTAAACATTTAACACCTACAACAAATCAGATTCCCCTTTTAGATGCCCCCCACCAAGATGTAATTATGTGCTTTTCTTACATCTTGCACACAGAAAGCCGACGAATCTCATAGCGATATTAAACCCCCTGATCTCCCGGCAGCATTCATAACCTCAAACCCACAACCCGACCCATCCCAGAACTGACTGACCTAGACCTCAGTCATAGTTTCCAATTGTGTTTCTTGTAGTATAACAAAAGAAATATTAAAAGAACGCTTTAAATTTCGTACCTTGGTCGCCTTATCCCGACCACCCGCCCCTTTTATGTTAAATGTCAGAAAATTCATTTTAAACCTACCAACACCTGGTCAACATCGATTCCCTCTTCAATTACGCTTTCATAACCATCCAGCTGAAGACACATAGCTGCCCCCATATTCAATGTTTCCCCGACTTCCTTAGAAATTGCTTCCTAAACTACTACCAAGTCTAACTGAGCTGTCACATTCCCCGTGTGTTCAACCGGGGGAGTAACCGGATCAGGTTGTTCCTCCTCCCAATCAGATTCGAACTCGTCTTCAATCCCACCCCTCCCAACACAACCGGTCCCTCCACCTCCTCCATTGTGACCAAAGACCTTCTTAATCACGAGTAACCTTCCTTCTTCTCTTCTTTAAACCTCCAGAGCCTGAACCCGAGCCAGACATTTCCCCTTTAGATCCACCCTTGTTCAAATTTTGGGGTATATGATTAAAAGTATTTTTGAATCTCCTGGCTTTGACTGACAGGGACGGACCCCCCCTTTTTTTTTCTAAGTTAACTTGAAAGCCCTTATTCCAGTCCAAAGAATTATTAGAACCATAGGCCGGCCCAGAAACATTGTCATTGATTGGGCCTGTAACATTATCATTGATTGGGCCTGTATCGTCCTGACGAAAGTCTCCACCCTGGCACTCCACCTCAGCGATATCGAGATTCCAATTCGATTGTTTCCTATGCAACGTTGTTCCATGCACCTCTTCCTCTACCCCCAGACTATTCACCTCCTGCAACTTTTCAACTTCCTCAGTAGGTTCCAAACTCTGATCCGGCACTGGAATCGTAACATCCACATTCTCACTAAGTCCACCGTTAGCCGATTCATACACCCAACACCAAACTTGATTACCGTTCCATGTGATGGATACAGCTTGATCCACTATCTTCACCGAATCTAAAATCACTCCGACATAAACATGGGCCAGGTTCGACGAACAAATGCCATTCCCCAGATCATTGATCGTTTTCCCAAAAAAGTTCCCAATGTTAATAACATTATCTTCACTTCTCAGGTTGATTGGAATACCTTTGACCAAAAGCCATGCAAGTCGCTCAAACTTCACCTCCTGTCCATATGACAACCGAATGGAGCCATTTCTCCCACAACACCGATGACTCAGCGAATGTCCTAGCCTCCTCATGACCTTCGAACTTAATCATCACTTTCATCTCTCCGACATAACTAAGCTCCATATTGGACCACCCCAACAAGGACAATTCTTTAGGCTTTATGCATATTACACAGCCAATATAAGCTAGTGGCTTCACCAATCACGGCTCTACCCAACCCATCTACTTCACCACCTGCCTCCGAAACTTCCACCACCGCATTTAGTTTCGGCCCCAACGAATCCAAATAGCCCCCCATGACCCAGTTCCGATTTTGTAGCGTGACATGTAGGCCTGGGTATAGGAGGAAAATTGTCCCCGTCGACGTTAAAAGCAGGTCTGCTTGTTGAAGCCTGCTCCTTTCTAATCCTACCCGCCTTATTCCCTTTACCAAATCTTGCCACCTTGGCAAAGACTCTTCTACCACCGAAGCTAATGCAGTTCAACGCTTTGACCATCTTATCAACATCTCTGACGCCCTTGAATCTGACGAACGTAAATGGTTTCCCAAACTTGTCCCTCTTCCTAGCCACATAAGCATCGACCAACTGACCACACCTTCGAAACTTGTTCCTCACCTCCTCTGTCCCGGACCCTTCTTGTAGATTAGATATGAAAAACGTTATGGAAGAGTTATCCGTAACATTCTTCACGTTGATGCCTTCAAGATTTCCGTTTGGAATCCCCCCTCCTCAAGATTGTTATCGCTCACATTCTTTCTCACACACATGGTGGTGTTGTTATCAACATTTAGTCAGCTATAGTTATTAGTTTCCTATTTGATTGCTTTGTATTCATTGTATATAATACACTCAATCTCTCTCATTCCATTAAGAGAGAATTCAAATTATCACATGGTATCAGCCTGATATCGATCCAATCTCTTCCTTTTCTTCTTCCTCATGTTGAGTTCTGCATCTTCCTCATCCACCACCATCGAAACTATTCTTCCCATGGCAACCATTTTTCATATGATTACCGTCAAACTTTCATCATCCAACTATCTTATTTGGCATAATCAAATCCTTCCCCTCATCGCAAACCAAAAGTTAACCGGTCATGTCGATGGATTCGTTCCACAACAACCGAAAACCATCATCGTCGACTCCAAAGAACAACCAAATCCTTTTTGTCCTGCTTGATTTTTTTCGGACCAACAAGCCATTCTCATTCTTAATTCATCACTCACCGAGGAGGCGGTTTCCGAGATTCTTGGTCTCACAACGGCCCGTCAAATCTGGATTGCTCTAGAAGCGACCTATAGTAACACCTCTCTCGAACGGATGCATCTCCTATGGGACAATCTCCGTCAATTAACCAAAGCCTCTTCCACCGTGGCTGAATTTGGTAGGAAGGTAAAGCCGTTTGTGATCAGTTGTCCGCCATCGGTCATCCGGTTAGTGACACGGACAAAAGTCATTGCTTTCTTTGCAGTTTTGGTTCTACCTTTAAAAGTTGGTTTACGACCATTCGCATGGCTCGTGATCCACTTTCTTTTCGAGAACTTCTCACAAAATCCGAGAGTCAAGAACAATTTCTTCATACTCTTCCATTTTTCCTATATTCATGATTCTCAGCATAGAAATTAGCAACTTATACCACAAATATCATGATATTTTAATAGATGTATCTAGATATTATATGGTAGATATTTGTAGTAGATCCATCTAGATATGGAACCATCTGGATCAAGATCAACTAGTATAAATAGGTCATTTGGGGTCTCATTTGAGATATCCCTTGCAACTTGTAAACCATTAAAACTTGTAAACTTTACTAGTGAAATACAAAGTCCTTTACTTATAAAACTCGTGATCAAGTATTTACAAGCTTCTTACTTGTGACCCAACACTTTCACCAGCAACTTTCATTACTAAGAATAAACGACTTCAAGTCGGCAAGGCTTACTTAGACGGTGATCTAAGGCCGCACGCGAGATAAGAGAGTTTCTCTGTGACATTATGCTTGTGAGCCATCAGAATTACCTAAATACCCTCATTGGAAAGAATTAGATGTCAAATTGAGAGATGAGGAAGCCAAAGAGGAAGAAAAGAAAGAAAGAGAAAGTGAAGAAAAACTCTTCCTTTCTTTTCCCTACATAAGTGAACTCGGGAACATGGCATTAATGAAACCAAGAACCCGTGATTGAGTGGCTTGCACTATTCCTGCTCTAGAGACTAATGCAAGATTCAATCCAACTTAGATGTAAGTTAATGTTAATTAATTTCTAATAATTTCTTGTACGTTAAATTAAAAAGATGTATTTCATGATTTCATCTGTAGAAACGGGGAGTTGTAAATCACATATTTTTATTTATTGCAATTTGCAATTAGGGTGCAAACAAGCCAAGCTACTCACACGCTACTTGAGTCCGGATTTAAGAAAAGGCTTGAAATGAGCCCAACCTAAAAATAATTTAATTTAGTAAACGAGTCAGAACCTGAGCTTTGCTTATCAAATTCGAGCCAACTCGCGAGCCTATACAACCGTATATAATTTTTAATTAATATATTTAAATAATAATAACTATTATTTATAAAATTATAAAAAATAACTAAATTTTATATAAAGAAATAATCATATTTAATGTAAGTTAACTAATAGATAATAGATGAGCTGAGCCTGAGCCAAGCTTGAGTTTGAAAAAGTAACTACTAGCCACGCCAAACTCAAGCTTTCATGAATTAAGCAAGCATGAGCCTAGTCAAACTCAGGCTCGGCTCGTTTGCAGCTAGATAGCATTTACCCAAATTGTTGCAGATGTAATACACTAACAAGACATTTCTGATAACTTCTCATATATAGGAATGAACTGAAACCCAGGGTAAGGTCGTGTGGGAATTGGGGAAGCCTGTCCGATGAAGTTAATATTTAAGTCGGTAAATGCTAAAATCGCTTTCGTTAGTGCAAGGGCGCTTTATTATCTTTTGGAATGTGGAATGGGTATGGTGGTTGCTTTGCCATTGTTGATCACAACATTCAAAAATTAAAATATAATCAGATTTGCGATGGTATTTTTGTTCATACTCGGTGTGTTGCACACATAATTAACATATGTGTGCAAGATGGGCTTGGAATTCCCATTGTTGAAGATTTCAAAAAAAGTTTTCGATTTATGTTACATGAAGTTTTTAAAACAAGTCGCGAATGATATAGAAAATATAAAAAATATTGTAACGATACGAACTGTCCCTTCTTAGGTCCGAATTGGGACGTGCCGACTAGGTGGAATTCGACTTTTACAATGTTCGAAAGTGCTTTGTAACAAAAACAAACTTTACAACATTTTCATAATAGGTCTGCTAGGCGTGGCCGAGTTACGGAATTTGCTAATGAGGGTTGGGATTGTATTGAACAACTTACGGAATTTCTTGAGGTTTTTAAAAAAGCTACTACAAAACTATCGGGGATTTATTATCTAACTAGTAATGAAGCATTGCAAGAATTATATTTAATCATTCAAACAATATATGATTTTGATGAAAGAAATAAATTGTTTGAGAAAATGATACCCCCAATGGTTGAAAATTTTCTAAAATATTTTGAAGAAATACCACATGTTTAACCCCAAATAGCGAGCTATCAAGATATAAAGGCTCGAATTTTACGGCGACTTTCACTGCCACCAAATTTGAAAATTTTGATATCTTGGCTGGCTTGGTAGAAAGGAAAGCAATCCGAATTTCCTATCCTTTCCGCTATAGCCCGTGATCTACTAAGTGTCCAAGCTTCTACGGTAGCTTCGGAATCGGTTTTTTCTCTTAGTGGCAGGGTGCTATCGATACGAAGAACAAAATTAAATCATGAATCGTTGGAGATGTGCATATGCTTAAAAGATCACTTGGAAGCAGTGGATCGAGTACAACATAAAACATCTCTTGAAGACCAAACCGAACTTGAACAAAGAATCAATGTTTTTAAAACCGGACCGGAAAGTGAACCGGCTTGGCTACTGGTTCACTAGTCGAACCGGTCAGACCGGTTTAAAAACCGGATTAAATTTAATATACTAAATATAAAAGATACAAAATAACATACAATTTATATACACTTATTATAACTTTAACTTAAGTAAATAATTATAAAAGATAAAGGTAAAAAAAGAAATAAATTGTGGTTTATGAATAATAATTAATTATAAACTCATTGGGCATTGCAAAACTGCAAAAGTAGTTTGTGTCTTCAAAGCATTAATGAGAAAGTTATTTCTACCTAAAAATCTACACACCAACAAAAACAAACGGTTCAAGTGTTCAACAATCAAACGTTCATATTTTCGAAGAGTGAAGACGAAGAGACCAGTTGTATTGAGCTTCCACGTTCAGATCTGAAGAATTAAGATGAACGGATGCTAAACACTGAAACGTCGTTCTTCTGGAATATTCACCTTTCATCTTACTTACCGGCCTGACCGGCCGACTCAGCGAACTGCCGAATCAGAAAAAACATTGGACCGCTCGGTTTTTTGAAACGTTGACGATTTCCTGCAATTGGGCCGTTATACTAGGCGAATCCCGGTTGAACCGGTCGGACTGGTCCGATCCGGCCTTCAAAACCTTGCAAAGAATACATGACGAAGAGGTGGAACAAGGGCTAAGTGAACCCCTATCGGACGAAGAACTCGCATACGATGCTTTGTTGCGCCTAAATAGTTCGCACGAAGCTTAACAAAAAAAAATTGATTGTAATATTTTGAATTATGTTTTTATTTATTTCATTTTCCTAGTTTCTTATTTTGAAAACCGAAAAAAATAATACAAGTTGAATTTTTATGTTTATATTTTTTCTTATCGGCATATATATATATATATATATATCTATACATATACTATCTATATCTATACTATATTATAAAGCATTTGACAAGGACTTCTTAAATTTTAAGAGGTACAAGTTAATTTGCTTATGATACAACATACATTGCACATAATAACTACATTTTAAGGGCAATTTAGTCTTTAAAGCATCATATTTAATAATCTAAATGAAATCAAGAGTCATGTTTATGATATGTCATGACATTTATTTCTACAAAACATATTAAATACAAAACATGTAAAAAAGAATTTTCATAATGCTACATGTTTTATTATAATCTTTTATATACAATTAGTTACTTTATAAAAGTTAGTTAATCTATTATTATTCATAACAATGTTACTAAATTTTTAGGTATTTGAGTCGTTTAGGAAATATCTACTGCATAAATAACTTGGCATATTGAGAGCAAAATCGAGCTTACCCTACTAAACAACATAAAGTTTATCTTGTGTTAGAAGAAAGTGAAAGGAGAAGTTCCTTTATTGGTGTTATTTTTATATACGTTTCAATGTAAGCTTCCTTTAAAACAAAATTGTGTGTGATAATGTACAAGTCATCTAAGCAGAGGCGGACAAGTCTTTAAACTATTTTTTTAGTTTTTTATTTCTCTTTTTATGTGAATTTGTTACGGTTTCGACTTAGTAGCTTTTTCTATGATGATTTTTAACTTTTTATTTTTTTTAATATGGCAAGTTAACTCACCGCCATGCATGTGCGTGATTTAACGTTTTTTCATCTATTTTTTGTTCAGTTTAACTGTCCCGCCGCAACGCGCGGGTTTCTCACTAGTATCTATATATAGGGGAGGGTTATCTTGATAACGCTAAATATTGTGAGAACCGTGAGAACAAGTAAAAAAATCAATCAAAATCAAATTTTTTTAATACAAACCCCATTATAATCAAAATACAACATTAATAAATGAATTTTCTTTCCAAATAATTCATCTTTTTTTGCAAAAACACTTTCAAATTAACTTTTTACACATGTGTAAATGAAACAGTTTACACATGTATAAACAGTAAATTTACACATGTGTAAAAACAAATTATTTGCGTATACGTTTGAATTTTTACGTGTAAATTGTGTTTTTGAGATTGTATTTTAGTAATAAAGACAAGTGTAAAAAGAAATTTTGAATTTGAATGGTTTTAGATGTCGTTCTCACGGTTCGCACGAAATATAGGTGTTCTCAAATTAACTTTCCCATATATATATATATATATATATATATATATATGGGTAAAGGATCCGGTAGGAAAATTGTTTTATGTAGGAAGTGTAGGAAAGGATCTTGACCATTGGATTAAAAATCAAGATCAAGGGCATTATAGACTTTTCCCTCTATTTTCAATTTTTGTGACATCCGTCACTTTTATCACTATTACTATATATATATATATATATATATATATATATATATATATATATATATATATATATATATTTATTATTTCATACCTCTTATCTTGTACGTCACATTTTACCCTCATCCATAATAATAATAATAATAATAATAATAATAATAATAATAATAATAATAATAATAATAATAATAATAATAATAATAATAATAATTATAATAGTGGGTCTCATTTTTAATTTCATTCCATTTAACCATAACCTTATTCTCTAAAACTTACTATTAACAATACCCACAACACAGGCCCAAACAACAAGCCCAGAACCGAGCCCAATCAGCAAGTCTGGCCCATCTCCCTTCACCTCCTACCTGTTTAAAAAAAAAAAAAAGGTTTGATGCTGCCAAGACTCGAACCCGAGTCTGGCAGCGGTTCGAACACACACACACGCCAACACCACTAAGCTACAGCTCGTTATTGATTCAATCCCAACCCGAATTACATAAAAACACCCCCTATCTGTTTCCTTCTTCTTCCCCTTTTCTTTTGCTACTGTGCGCGTGTTTGACCCAGGGATTTTGCCGAGATTTTGGAACAATCACCATCAATTATTGCCTTATATTGAACGACTAACCAATACACATCAACCCTGTGCACGATCAACGCATTAACAGCTCGAATCCTTTCCAATTTGTAGCAATTATCACGCATGTTTGACCGGACTCAATGCCATCATCAAGACCTTCCATTTACACGTTATCACTATAAATTGAACCCTTGCATTGTGACTATGAACGCCGAAACACAAACCTTCACTATCAATTTCTGTTAAAATCGTCTTTATAAGAATAATCGTTTGAAGTTTGACTTTTCTGTTGACTTGGCGATTATCACGAAACCGTGCATTGTAAGTTCAATTTCTTGTATAGGTTTTGTTCATCGGCCATCAACAAGCAATAACCCTATGATTAATCGGGTTATTGTTTGTTGGATTGGTGTATTGCAGAAGCTAGGGCTCGTGGTGATCGAATTGGGGAAGAACACCAGTTCAAATCGTGTATATAATTAAAACAGACTGAAACCAAGCACAACCACTGATCTAGATCAAGTGGTTGTGTCTGGTGCTTATGAGCCGGACCACGTAGGTTCGAGTCCTGGCATAAACAACCTTTTTTCTTTGTTATCCTTTATACTTAAATTTTCTTTATTCTTTTAAAAATCGTTTTAAAATACTAAAACTATTTTATAAATTCTACAAAATTTATTTTATATTATTCCAATGATAAACTTTGCTGTCCAATTTCTAGTTTTTCAAAAATTATTTATTTAACATATATTATAAATATTACAAGTTTATTCATTTATAATTATAAAATTCAATAAAAATATCTAAACGATTTTATAAAATTCCACAAAAATTACCCTAAACTTGTATAGCAATAAACATTTCAGAAATATTTTTTATTTATGAAAAACCATTCGTTTTATATTTTTAATTAATTTTTGTTAGTTTTAATCATAAATAAATCATAATAAATTCAATTTTCAATATTTTTGCACCAAAATTTTATATTAATTATTTCTATCCATTTAGAACAGAAATACAATCTTTAATTTAAAAATTCTTTAATTTTAATATTTTTTAAATATTAAAGTTATATTTTGACAATTTGAAATAAATAGATTTAATATTCTATTTTTAAGAAAATAATTTTATAAAAATTATTTTCATACTTAAAACTTTATATTGTGATCGTCTTTAATTTAAAATTTACAAAAAAGACTTTTGTTTATTTAATTATCAAATTTCTCTTATTTATTAAACATTTTATTTATTTATCGAACGAATACTTATCCCCAATTTGAAACCCTAGAAAATACTTATAGACTAGATAGACTTAGACTTATTTGTTACCTTATACATAGGGTGATACTTGGCAACGTTGGATTACACTTATTCAGTTCCACACGACTTACCACCTTGCTAAGGTGAGTATTACTTATCCCCTTTTTCGCTTTTACAACTTTTGGGGTGATTCATGCACAAGTATACAAAACCTTCATATTCATTTACACATACATTTTTATTCATTTACAATTCATATACGTGTCTTGTTTATCTTTGTGCTTATGTTTGAACATGAACGTAGCTTACATACAAAATCGTACATCTAGACATAACTTATGTTATGGTGCTCTTTACATATAGACGTAACTTATGTTACGGTGCTCATTTAGACATAACGAATGTTATGGTGCTCTTTTAGACTTGACACGTGTTAGGGTGCTCATTATCAATTTCAACTTATCAACTTTACATTTGATCTTTGTCTTGTTTCGTTACTTGCGTGTTTACATAATGCCTTGGTGATGCTAGACACATGAATTGTACTACTTTTCAAACTTATACTATATGTACAAAGCTAAGTAGTACTCACCAAAGGTGTGGTTGGTTAGCTGCGGTACACCCTGTATACAAACACTAATGATGCATTGAAAGTGAGACTGGAAGTCGGACTAGGATCAAACTCTAGTTACTTGGTAGTTCATTTAGTCTTCCTGTAGTCAATCAACTTATGCAATTATTTTAGGATTTCTAAGCTTAGTGTTTTAATAGATTCTTATTCTCCTTATTATTCGAGACGAACCTAATCTAATCCTTGACTCACATCTCTCGAAACAATTCACTCTGTAACCTATAAATTTACGTCGTGCCTTAACTCAAATTTTCCAAACCACAGTTATCTTAATTCTTACCCGAACATCCATAACCTTATGTTTCTAATAACTTCGGGACGAAGTTTCTAAAAGTAGGGGATGCTGTGACATCCGTCACTTTTGTCACTATTATTATTATTATTATATATATATATACATTTTTTTTCGCACCTCCTATCTTGAACGCCACATTTTATCCTCATAATAATAATAATAATAATAATAATAATAATAATAATAATAATAATAATAATAATAATAATAATAATAATAATAATAATAATAATAATAATAAATAATAATAATAAAGTTAGTCATTACATTTTACCACCTACTAAACCACACATAACCCATTAACCTAAACCAATCCCTACCTAAGCCCAAACCCAACCATTTCTCCTTCCTTTGTGGACCAGACATGAAGGCCCATATACCCGGCCCACCTTCCCTTTCCCCTTACCTGTTAAAAAAAAAAAAGAAGAGAAAACCTTGCCCCCTGACGGGACTCGAACCCGGGCAAGGCTGGACCAGACACCCGCACCACTACCATCTGAGCTACACTTGAACTTTGAATTTATCCCAACCCGAATTATATTTAACCCCATATAAACCGCCAATCCATTTCCTTCTTCCCTTGACTGCACGCGAACAGCAAACCAAAACAATCCAGTCAATCTTATCTTTGACCAATTGATTGCAGCACAATTTGGAAACTTTAATCATTTTTTTCGCATACAAAGACGAACGACCAGGAATCTCGCACCTTTCCATCACATTAAATTGCTTAATTTCTTACTAATCGAGCATAATTAACGCGTTTATATAAACCTTGGTCAAAACTTTCTAAATCTTAAACATGTAGGCTTATTATAAATTGAACCTCGATTTACAATCCATATGTGCCGAAATACAAACCCTCACCTCCAATTCCAGTTAATAAGTCGTTTTAAATCAAGAACTAGTCGTCGGTTGACTTTTCGTTTGACCGGGCATCCATCTTTGTGTCGAACCTGTAAGTTACAATTCTTGTGTTGATTTCAATCCTCGTTCAAGTCCGGTCAATAACCCTATGATTTCAGGGCTTATTAATCGTTGATTTGATCGATTAGAAATTCTAGGGTTCGTTTGATTAATATTGTGGAAGAACACGAATTTCATATATTATTTATATTTGATTAAACTGAAATCAACACAACCACTGGTCTGGACCAAGTGGTTGTGTCTGGTTCCCCTCAACAAAGCCACGCAGGTTCGAATCCCACAAGTGCCAAAACAATTTTTTTTGTCTCTTTTCATTTATATATTTAACCCTTAATCTTTTAAAATCATTTTAAATTACTAAAACTATTTTATAAATTCTATAAAATTTATTTTATGTTATTCCAATGATAAACTTTACTGTCCAATTTTTAGTTTTTCAAAAATAATTTATTTAATATATATTATAAATATTACAAGTTTATTCATTTAAAATTATAAAATTCAATAAAAATATCTAAACGATTTTATAAAATTCCACAAAAATTATACTAAACTTTTATGACAATAAACATTTCAGAAATTATTTTTAATTCAAAAAACCATACATTTTATATTTTTAATTAATTTTTGTTATTTTTTAATCATAAATAATTCATAATAAATTCATTTTTCAATATTTTTGTACCAAAATTTTACATAAATTATTTCTATTCATTTGGAACTGAAATACAATTTTTAATTCAGAAATTCTTTAATTTTAATATTTGTAGATATTAAAGTTTTATTTTGACAATTTGAAATAAATAGATTATATATTCTATTTTCAAGAAAATAATTTTATAAAAATTATTTTCATACTTAAAACCTTATGTTGTGACTATATTCAACTTAAAATTTTACAAAGAGACTTTTATTTATTTATTAAATTTCTTATATTTAATAAACAACTTATTTATTAATCAAATAAACGTTTATCCCCAATTCGAAGCCCTAGAAAATACTTATAGACCAAATAGACTTAGACTTATTTGTTACATTATACATAGGGTGATACTTGGTAACGTTGGATTATACTTATTCAATTACACAAGACTTACCACCTTGCTAAGGTGAGTATTACTTATCCCCTTTTTCGTTTTTACAATTTTTGGGGTGATTCATCCACAAGTATACAAAACCTTCATATTCATTTACACATACATTTTATTCATTTGCAATTCATATACGTGTCTTGTTTATCTTTGTGCTTATGCTTGAACATGAACGTAGCTTGCATACAAAATCATACATTTAGACATAACTTATGTTATGGTGCTCTTTACACTCAGACGTAACTTATGTTACGGTGCTCATTTAGACGTAACTTATGTTACGGTGCTCATTTAGACATAACTTTGTGTTATGGTGCTCTTTTAGACTCACACGTGTCGAGGTGCTCATTATCAATTTCATTGTACAACTTTACATGTGATCTTTGTCTTGTTTGGTTACTTGCGTGTTTACATAATGCCTTGGTGATGCTAGACACATGAATTGTACTACTTTTCAAAACTTATACTATACGTACAAACTAAGTAGTACTCACTAACATCATATGTTGACAAAATTATTTTCGTGGAAGTTTCAGGATAAGCTGCTTGACGCTTCACATAGGACATTGGACTTAGATTTAATCAATCAATTATCTTTATTTTTGTTGTCTTGTATTTAATTTCACATGTTGTAAAACAATATTCAATAATCATATATTTACATTTTAGTACCATGAGCTTTTGAACAATCGTCACTACGTGGCACCTCGATGATTCCGCCATCGGTTGGGGTGTTACAGATTGGTATCAGAGCCATGGTTATAGGGAACTAGGTGTAACCTCACGAATTTTCCCATTTATTTTGCATTAAAGTATTTCCCGATCCATGATATAAAGTCTAATTTATTTCTAAGTATTCTTATCTTTATCCGTGCACTCTATTTTTCTAAGTTTCTTTTATCATTGTACTAAAAAAAAAAATCTTCAATCATGACATATGTCCTATCCTAATTCTATTTATATAATCGTCATTTTATAAGACGGTGTTTTTTTTTTATTTTCTAATTCAAACTAATGATTTTTTTTTATTTCTTAAATAAAGCCTTGAGTCAAATAGTCAAAGTCATAGTCAAAGTCCTAGTCAGATAGTCAATTCATCATAAAACCTTCCTTTATGGTGTTGACCAATTTTAATGGCTAATTGAATCCAAAACTAGTATAAAAACCCACCTATGAACCATTACACTTGCCACCTCTAAATCGATTGTTTCAATCCGATTAAACTTTCCCTCATACTTTTCTTCCATAGTCTATTACTTCTACAATTGAAGCTTTGATTATAAGCTCTTGTAATTGGCAACTTTGGGGCTACACATATTCTATTTCTCGAGACTTAATACTTTGTTAAGGTGAGTTTACGTAACCATGTTTATGAAATTCTTCATACTTGCAACATTATACTTCAGCAATTCTACATACATGTCTAGTTGTAAACTTTAATGCCTCATGAATTAGACAACAACAACAGTTTCAACGAGTTTCAACGAGTTTCAACATTACATAATCATTAGCTATGGCCAAGCCGGCGATACTCAATAATAGATCTATTGGATTGACAATCCCACCCGGATACGTGTACCTCCTACATAGGTAGCGTGGGTGATTGTTATCGTTCCAACATATTATTAAGGTGAACCGTGGATGACGGGATGGACCTAAACTAGTCGGAGGTTTGATTATGTCGATTCAACATTTCATGTTTATTCATGTAGACTTAAACTTACGATAGACATTTGAATTGCTAAACTTTTATTCTTAAACTTAATTGCTTGACATGGCTTATGTATTCTCACCAACTTCTAGTTGACCCCCCCATTTTTACAACTCAACAGGAAATAATGATGATTGAAGTCTAGAGAGTTAACATGAGGAGACAATTTGAAGTTTATGCTTTATTTGGTTATTTGATGTATTAGAATTCCATTCAACACTTATTATGTATTTTCAATTTTGGATATTTGCACTTTAAATAAATTTCAAATAAAACTTGATTACCATGTGCTACTGTATACTCATTCTTACGTGACACCTCGATGTTTCCGCTATCGGTTGGGGTGTTACAGATTGGTATCAGAGCCTTGGTTATAGGGAATTAGGTTATTAGAAAAAAAAAATAATCTAGTCTATAACCATAGGATTTTAATCAGTACTTGCTCCTTTTACTTGCAACCTTACTTGTTTATATTCTCTATCCTACTTCTTATCCTTACTTTAGTCCCTACAAGAAGAGTGCTCTCCATCACAAGATATACTCTTAGACTAATAGGACAAATCCTCAGGTTTAGCCTGAACCACCTTGAAGATCTCGTCGAAGTTCTAGATTTTAATAACAAACACGTGCAATCTGGAAGGGTGAACGCCTGTATTCTGAGTTTTCTTTCTAGGACTGGCATTGCGCATAAATCCCAATCAGACGAGGGACCCGGATGCCTACCTGGGAATTCTCGGGATGAGTGTTCACTTATAGGCTAAAGCATGTCTTCACTATGTTATTAGAATCTAGAAGTTTTGATAAGTCAACGTTTTCGTTTATTCGTTTTAATTAATGAATAAATGATTACACTCACTTTCCATAAACTAAGCTCTAAAATCTCAAAATTTTACAGCTTAAATCAATCTCATTTCATAACCATCTATGGATTTCACAATCACACTACACCTTACCATCTTAGCCACTTTTTAAATATCCAACACCCTACCCAAATCATATAATCTCCATACTATAAAATAAACTCTTTATCAACTATCTTCACATTCACTATCTCTCACAACCTTGATTATGCTTTTTCATCATCCTCTCAAGAACTAAATTCATATCTTTCACCTTCTCACACATAAGCTAGTTACCCATGATAACCAAACTATTGAAACTTGATTGTGTGTTGCATCAAACATAATCCTTAGTTATACATAAGGATTTGACTATCTACCATATTTGAACATTTGAAACTAGAATTCATGGAATATAAACTATTTGCTATAGACACACCTAGGGTCATTAACCTTGTCTAGGGCAACTCTATTACAACTCGCATGCTATACTTGATACTTGATTGCTTACATGTACATATTATCAAATTTGCAATTTATGTGTGTAATAATTGGTACACTTAATCAAACAACTAATAAAGGATGAAGTACTTGCTCAACAGTTAGTAGAGTACCAAATAACCTACTCAACGATTGGTAGAGGTCATCATGCCTGCTCAACAGTCGGTAGAGGCCCTACAACCTGCTCAACGACTGGTAGAGGCTATCGTACCTGCTCAACAATCGGTAAAGGTTCTTACTCACTGACCGGTAGAAGTCCTTTTCCTGCTCAACAGTTGGACTTATTTTTGGATACATTGTATACAATTAAATCACAAGGTTATTTTGCATTACTTACATGTGTTTTTAGAGTCATAGAAGGACACAAAACCCTAATGTAAGGTAAATTGGTGATTGCGGTCCGGAACGTAATCATGAATTTACAGGTACGTTAAGGTGGTGTGAAATTCTATCAAGATTTTCGGTAGAGAAACTAATTATAAACTCTAGTTACCTGGTAGTTCATTTAGCCTTTCTATAGTCCATCAACTCATGCATTTCTTTTAGGATTTCTAAAACTTAAGATTCTTATTCACCTTGCGATTCCAAGACACACCTAATCCTACCCTTAAAACTCACAGATAACAAACCTCTTATCCAAATTATTCGAAAGCAGATTATTCTATAAATTCATGTTGTGCCTTAACCCAAAATTTTCAAAACCACGGCTGCCTTAATTTCTACCCAACCATCCTCAAACCTGTGTTTTTATAACTTCGGGATGAAGTTTCTAAAAGTAGGGGAGACTGTAACCTCACGAATTTTCCCATTTATTTTGCATTAAAGTATTTCCCGATCCATGATATAAAGTCTAATTTATTTCTAAGTATTCTTATCTTTATCCGTGCACTCTATTTTTCTAAGTTTCTTTTATCATTGTACTAAAAAAAAATCTTCAATCATGACATATGTCCTATCCTAATTCTATTTATAGAATCGTCATTTTATAAGACGGTATTTTTTTTTATTTTCTAATTCAAACTAATGATTTTTTTTTATTTCTTAAATAAAGCCTTGAGTCAAATAGTCAAAGTCATAGTCAAAGTCCTAGTCAAAGTCTTAGTCAAACAGTCAAAGTCCTAGTCAAATAGTCAATTCATCATAAAACCTTACTTTATGGTGTTGACCAATTTTAATGGCTAATTGAATCCAAAACTAGTATAAAAACCCACCTATGAACCATTACACTTGCCACCTCTAAATCGATTGTTTCAGTCCGATTAAACTTTCCCTCATACTTTTCTTCTATAGTCTATTACTTTTACAATTGAAGCTTTGATTATAAGCTCTTGTAATTGGCAACTTTGGGGCTACACATATTCTATTTCTCGAGACTTAATACTTTGTTAAGGTGAGTTTACGTAACCATGTTTATGCAATTCTTCATACTTGCAACATTATACTTCAGCAATTCTACATACATGTCTAGTTGTAAACTTTAATGCCTCATGAATTAGACAACAACAACAGTTTCAACGAGTTTCAACGAGTTTCAACATTACATAATCATTAGCTATGGCCAAGCCGGCGATACTCAATAATAGATCTATTGGATTGACAATCCCACCCGGATACGTGTACCTCCTACATAGGTAGCGTGGGTGATTGTTATCGTTCCAACATATTATTAAGGTGAACCGTGGATGACGGGATGGACCTAAACTAGTCGGAGGTTTGATTATGTCGATTCAACATTTCATGTTTATTCATGTAGACTTAAACTTACGATAGACATTTGAATTGCTAAACTTTTATTCTTAAACTTAATTGCTTGACATGGCTTATGTATTCTCACCAACTTCTAGTTGACCCCCCCATTTTTACAACTCAACAGGAAATAATGATGATTGAAGTCTAAAGAGTTAACATGAGGAGACAATTTGAAGTTTATGCTTTATTTGGTTATTTGATGTATTAGAATTCCATTCAACACTTATTATGTATTTGCAATTTTGGATATTTGCACTTTAAATAAATTTCAAATAAAACTTGATTACCATGTGCTACTGTATACTCATTCTTACGTGACACCTCGATGTTTCCGCCATCGGTTGGGGTGTTACACTAGGTTACTAGATGAAATAGGCCTAGACTATAACCGAACTTCAACTTTCATGCATTATACTTCCTAAATTACCTTACCCCTCATTTCCCTCTACTTTCCTTCCTCTATCTTCTCTTTTTCTCCATTTCTCCTCATCTTTCATCCTGGTGCATAGAGATGGTGTCCTACAAGGAGTGGAAAGCCTACATCATCATGGAACGGGAGTAGTACCTTTCATGAAGACACTCTTAGGCATAATGCCTACTCTTATTTTTGCTCCTTCAAAGTTGTTGAACCTGAATGAGTGTGATAAGGACACGTGCAATCTGGAAGGGTGGACGCCTGTACACTGGGTTTTCTGGCATAGGCAAGCATAGCGCATAAATCCATTTACGGACCTGTTATGCTTACCTGGGGATTCCTGGAGTGAGTGTCCACTTATAGGCTAAAGCATGTCTTCTTTGATCACCATTGGGTTCAATTCCTTTGAAAAGTCAACGTTCTTGTTGGGCCTTACAGCTAGACAAGGGCACTCCAAGCATCTTATGCAAGTTTTTCAAATATACTCTCTCGTTTCATATACAATATTTTGTATATCATGATTTTCATATATTGCTTACAAGTTCATACTTTCATAATCATTTGTACATTTATACACTCACATTTTCTAATCTCATGATTATTCATTGACTACCTCATAGATGTCTGCTCGCCGCATGCTCCGTGATGCCAGCCAACGCCCTGTTCGTGCTTCTGGACAACGTTCTGATCGTCGCCTCGCATCTTTAGTCGCCGAGCAAATTGCTGCAGTGATCCCAAACCTTGTCAGTGAGATAACCCAGAATAGTAACAGTGCCAACACAGGAAGTACGACTAAATCTCGGTGCACTTTCAAACACTTTAACTCCTGCAACCCCACAAAATTCACTGGTGAGGAGGGTGCTACTAGCCTACTCCAATGGTTTGAAAGTATGGAAAGCACCTTCGTGAACAGTGAATGTCCTGATGAACTCCGCGTTCGCTATGCTACTAGTGTCCTTCAGAAGGGGGCGCTAACCTGGTGGAATGGCGAAAAGCGCAATCAAGGAGCTGATGTTGCTTTATCTTTATCTTGGGCTGAGGTTAAGGAACTCATGATCGCCAAATTTGTCCTAGGAACGAAATCAGGAAACTAGAGGAAGAGTTCCATGGGTTGAAACAAGACAGTGGTGAGAATCTTGCGTATAATACTCGATATCACGAACTTAGCATACTGGTTCCACACATGGTCACCCCGGTCTCTCGAGCAATCGAGAAATATATCGAGGGATTACCAGACCTGATTCAAGACGTTGTCACTGGAGGCAAAGCCACTACGGTAGAAGAAGCCATCCAACTTGCAGCCACTTTAACAGACAAACACGTAAGGAAACGAAACTTGGTTAGGAAGGGCACCAAGACGTCTGCTGAGAAAACCACCCATGTTGTTGAACAATCTAAGACTGTCTTAGAAATTCTAGGGTTCGTTTGATTAATATTGGGGAAGAACACGAATTTCATATATTATTTATATTTGATTAAACTGAAATCAACACAACCACTGGTCTGGACCAAGTGGTTGTGTCTAGTACCCCTCAACAAAGCCACGCAGGTTCGAATCCCACAAGTGCCAAAACAATTTTTTGTTTGTCTCTTTTCATTTATATATTTAACCCTTAATCTTTTAAAATCATTTTAAATTACTAAAACTATTTTATAAATTCTACAAAATTTATTTTATGTTATTCCAATGATAAACTTTACTGTCCAATTTTTAGTTTTTCAAAAATAGTTTATTTAATATATATTATAAATATTACAAGTTTATTCATTTAAAATTATAAAATTCAATAAAAATACCTAAACGATTTTATAAAATTCCACAAAAATTATACTAAACTTTTATGACAATAAACATTTCAGAAATTATTTTTAATTCAGAAAAACCGTACATTTTATATTTTTAATTAATTTTTGTTATTTTTTAATCATAAATAATTCTTAATAAATTCATTTTTCAATATTTTTGTACCAAAATTTTACATAAATTATTTCTATTCATTTGGAACTGAAATACAATTTTTAATTCAGAAATTCTTTAATTTTAATATTTGTAGATATTAAAGTTTTATTTTGACAATTTGAAATAAATAGATTATATATTCTATTTTCAAGAAAATAATTTTATAAAAATTATTTTCATACTTAAAACCTTATGTTGTGACTATATTCAACTTAAAATTTTACAAAGAGACTTTTATTTATTTATTAAATTTCTTATATTTAATAAACAACTTATTTATTAATCAAATAAACGTTTATCCCCAATTCGAAGCCCTAGAAAATACTTATAGACCAAATAGACTTAGACTTATTTGTTACATTATACATAGGGTGATACTTGGCAACGTTGGATTATACTTATTCAATTACACAAGACTTACCACCTTGCTAAGGTGAGTATTACTTATCCCCTTTTTCGCTTTTACAATTTTTGGGGTGATTCATGCACAAGTATACAAAACCTTCATATTCATTTACACATACATTTTATTCATTTACAATTCATATACGTGTCTTGTTTATCTTTGTGCTTATGCTTGAACATGAACGTAGCTTGCATACAAAATCATACATTTAGACATAACTTATGTTATGGTGCTCTTTACACTCAGACGTAACTTATGTTACGGTGCTCATTTAGACGTAACTTATGTTACGGTGCTCATTTAGACATAACTTTGTGTTATGGTGCTCTTTTAGACTCACACGTGTCGAGGTGCTCATTATCAATTTCATTGTACAACTTTACATGTGATCTTTGTCTTGTTTGGTTACTTGCGTGTTTACATAATGCCTTGGTGATGCTAGACACATGAATTGTACTACTTTTCAAAACTTATACTATACGTACAAACTAAGTAGTACTCACCAACATCATATGTTGACAAAATTATTTTCGTGGAAGTTTCAGGATAAGCTGCTTGACGCTTCACATAGGACATTGGACTTAGATTTAATCAATCAATTATCTTTATTTTTGTTGTCTTGTATTTAATTTCACATGTTGTAAAACAATATTCAATAATCATATATTTACATTTTAGTACCATGAGCTTTTGAACAATCGTCACTACGTGGCACCTCGATGATTCCGCCATCGGTTGGGGTGTTACAGGATTCCTGGAGTGAGTGTCCACTTATAGGCTAAAGCATGTCTTCTTTGATCACCATTGGGTTCAATTCCTTTGAAAAGTCAACGTTGTTGTTGGGCTTTACAGCTAGACAAGGGCACTCCAAGCATCTTATGCAAGGTTTTCAATAAAACTCTCTCGTTTCATACACAATGTCTTGTATATCATGATTTTCATATATTGCTTACAAGTTCATACCCTCATAATCATCTGTACGGTCATACACTTACATTTTCTAATCTCATGATTCTTCATTGACTGCCTCATAGATGTCTGCTCGCCGCATGCTCCGTGATGCCAGCCAACGCACTGTTCGTGCTCCTGGACAACGTTCTGATCGTCGCCTTGCATCTTTAGTCGCTGAGCAAATTGCTGCAGTGATCCCAAACCTTGTCAGTGAGTTAACCCAGAATAGTAACAGTGCCAACACAGGGAGTACGACTCAATTTCGGTGCACTTTCAAACATTTTAACTCCTGCAACCCCACAAAATTCACTGGTGAGGAGGGTGCTACCGGCCTCCTCCAATGGTTTGAAAGCATGGAGAGCACCTTTGTGAACAGTGAATGTCCTGATGAACTCCGCGTTCGCTATGCTACTAGTGTCCTTCAAAAGGGGGCGCTAAGCTGGTGGAATGGCGAAAAGCGCAATCGAGGATTTGATGTTGCTTTATCTTTGTCTTGGGCTGAGGTTAAGGAACTCATGATCGCCAAATTCTGCTCTAGGAACGAAATCAGGAAACTGGAGGATGAATTTCGTGAGCTCAAACAAGACAGTGGTGAGAATCTTGCGTATAATAGTCGATATCATGAACTCAGCATATTGGTTCCACACATGGACACACCGGTCTCTCGAGCAATCGAGAAATATATCGAGGGATTACCTGACCTGATTTAAGACATAGTCACTGGAAGCAAATCCACTACGGTAGAAGAAGCCATCCAACTTGCAGCCACTTTGACAGACAAACACGTAAGGAAAGGAAACTTGGTTAGGAAGGGCACCAAGACGTCTACTGAGAAAACCACCAATGCTGTTGAACGATCCAAGACTGTTTCAGCAAAGGCCGCCACTACTTCTTCGAACTCTAAGAAACGAACGGGCGATAATCAGAACCAGGCTGTTATGGATCCTGTGACTCAACCCCCTATCAAGAAAGCCTACACAGGAATCCATCCTCAATGCAACACTTGCAAGTATCATCACCCTGCAAATCTTCCATGCCGTCAATGCACTAGATGTGGAAGGTTTGGACACTTTGTCACCACTTGTCGAGTAATGGTTAGGACACAGGATAATCATCAAACAGCTGCCCAGGAACCACTACCGATTACTAACGGTCGGGCATGTTATCATTGTGGAGACCCTAACCACATGCGACCTCGATGCCCTAAATTGAATAATGTAAACCTGGTGGCACATGGACGAGCTTTCAATATCAATATTGTTGGATCAGTTTGCTCTTTTTGCTAAGTAAGAACTTGCTATCTTGACACTTAAGTGTTTAGCAAGTCCTTGTAAATCAGATTATAAGCACAGCGGAATATATAAGTTAAAGCAACACTTTTTATACTAAGGAAGAGTTATTACTCCCCCTTGATGATTGAAACTAATAAATGATAAGTATTTATTATGAATCTAAGCAGTAAATGAGAATTAGATACTTAGATAGATTCACAATAAATACAGAAATGGAATAGAACAGTGATAGTGTTTGAAGGATTTTTCTATTAAAATCAATGTCTAAAATAGAAGGTTGAAGCCTCCTATTTATAGACGTTTACATACATGTATCTTGCCCAAAAAGCAAGTACAGAAACAACAGAAACAAGTTGCACAAGTTGCAACATTGAAACAAACAAATACAGCTAAAAGTAATAATAAACAATAAAACTACTGATACAAAAGGCGGTGGAAAATATCTGATGCTAAGTGCTGATGAATGACAAACTACTGATGAGTAGTTTGTCTTCAGTACTTCTGAAGTGAACTTGTCTGGTTTGGACTTCAGAACTTCTGATGAAGTTTCTTCTTCAGCACTTCTCTTATCTTCTCTTCAGCAGTTCTTTTTTTTCTTTTCAGTACTTCTATACTTAGCCAAAATGACAGAAGTGAATTAGACTAAGGTTTCCAAAAGTGGTTTCACCAATCCTCTTTGTCCTAACAAATATCAACGAAGCAAACGGTCAGGATGACGTTAATCCCACTGGTTAAGCCATGGATGGAATCTTCCTAAGACTCGAGAATCCAATAGATGTGTTTTCATTTTCTTGATCCTATTATCATTTTGTACCCAATTTTGTCGCACTCAGTAGCATATAACATCTGGAAATTTCCTTGCATACTATTGTGTACGAACACAGATTGGAAATTTATCATATTTGGTTATGTTTATTTTAATCGTAGAGGTTTAAAGACTCTACCTTACATTTATTTGAAACATTTGGACTTGATTTCCATGAAAATCAAACTACTAAAAAACTTGATACTTGATCCTACAGAGCTTTTCTAAAAACATCATTGTTTGTTATATGAAACTTGATATTTTTCCCTTAATTTGACTATCCATTGAACATTTAATTATTCATGATACTCGTAAACTATTTCTATAGGCTACTAAGATAACACTTATACTTAATGGTTGCCGTACTTATGAACTTGCTTGCTTGCATGTGTGTATGTTGATCTATGAAAGACAATTACTACATTATCCACTCAACTCAGACAAACATTTCACTTAAAGGGCTCCTCGGGTGAGTGGTAGCCCATACGTAAATTTTGTTATGCTTGCAAGTCGTTGCAAACCAATGCAATTGACCTCATAATTACATAGCCTCATTTCATTGACAACGTCTCATTGTAACCCAACGTGTTTGTTGTGTCATCTTCTTGTGGAACTTATTTGCTTTAATGTGTGTTAGATTAGGATCATAGAAGGACATAAAACCCTAATGTAAGGTAAATTGATGATTCCGGTCCGGAACATAATCATGAATTTATAGGTACGTTAAGGTGGTGTGAAATTCTATTAGAGTTCTTGGTAGACGTCAAGTACGTTTTCGATGTATCAAAGGTGTGGTGGGTTAGCTGCGGTACACCCTATATATAAACACTAATGATGCATCGAAAGTGAGACTGGAAGTCGAACCAGGAACAAACCCTACTTACTTGGTAGCTCATTTAGTTTTTCTATAGTCAATCAACTCATGCATTTATTTTAGGATTCCTAAAACTTGAATTTAGTGATTTACTAGATTCTTATTCTTTTTATTATTCGAGACAAACCTAATCCAATCCTTAACTTACACCTATCAAACCTCTTATCCAAAATCATTCAAATTTTCCAAACACCGGTTATCTTGATTTCTACCCAAACATCCATAACCCTATGTTTCTAATAACTTCGGGACGAAGTTTCTAAAAGTAGGGGATGCTGTGACATCCGTCACTTTTATCACTATTACTATATATATATATATATATATATATATATTATTTCATACCTCCTATCTTGTACGTCACATTTTACCCTCATCCATAATAATAATAATAATAATAATAATAATAATAATAATAATAATAATAATAATTATTATTATTATAATAGTGGGTCTCATTTTTAATTTCATTCCATTTAACCATAACCTTATTCTCAAAAAACTTACTATTAACAATACCCACAACACAGGCCCAAACAACAAGCCCAGAACCGAGCCCAATCAGCAAGTCTGGCCCATCTCCCCTCACCTCCTACCTGTTTAAAAAAAAAAAAAAGGTTTGATGCTGCCAAGACTCGAACCCGAGTCTGGCAGCGGTTCGAACACACACACACACGCCAACACCACTAAGCTACAGCTCGTTATTGATTCAATCCCAACCCGAATTACATAAAAACACCCCCTATCTGTTTCCTTCTTCTTCCCCTTTTCTTTTGCTGCTGTGCGCGTGTTTGACCCAGGGATTTGGCCGAGATTTTGGAACAATCACCATCAATTATTGCCTTATATTGAACGACTAACCAATACACATCAACCCTGTGCACGATCAACGCATTAACAGCTCGAATCCTTTCCAATTTGTAGCAATTATCACGCATGTTTGACCGGACTCAATGCCATCATCAAGACCTTCCATTTACACGATATCACTATAAATTGAACCCTTGCATTGTGACTATGAACGCCGAAACACAAACCTTCACTATCAATTTCTGTTAAAATCGTCCTTATAAGAATAATCGTTTGAAGTTTGACTTTTCTGTTGACTTGGCGATTATCACGAAACCGTGCATTGTAAGTTCAATTTCTTGTATAGGTTTTGTTCATCGGCCATCAACAAGAAATAACCCTATGATTAATCGGGTTATTGTTTGTTGGATTGGTGTATTGCAGAAGCTAGGGCTCGTGGTGATCGAATTGGGGAAGAACACCAGTTCAAATCGTGTATATAATTAAAACAGACTGAAACCAAGCACAACCACTGATCTAGATCAAGTGGTTGTGTCTGGTGCTTGTGAGCCGGACCACACAGGTTCGAGTCCTGGCATAAACAACCTTTTTTCTTTGTTATCCTTTATACTTATATTTTCTTTATTTTTTTTAAAAAATCGTTTTAAAATACTAAAACTATTTTATAAATTCTACAAAATTTATTTTATATTATTCCAATGATAAACTTTGCTGTCCAATTTTTAGTTTTCCAAAAATTATTTATTTAATATATATTATAAATATTACAAGTTTATTCATTTATAATTATAAAATTCAATAAAAATATCTAAACGATTTTATAAAATTCCACAAAAATTACCCTAAACTTGTATAGAAATAAAAATTTCAGAAATAATTTTGATTTCTGAAAAACCGTTCGTTTTATATTTTTAATTAATTTTTGTTAGTTTTAATAATAAATAAATCATAATAAATTCAATTTTCAATATTTTCGCACCAAAATTTTATATAAATTATTTCTATCCATTTAGAACAGAAATACAATATTTAATTTAAAAATTCTTTAATTTTAATATTTTTTAAATATTAAAGTTATATTTTGACAATTTGAAATAAATAGATTTAATATTCTATTTTTAAGAAAATAATTTTATAAAAATTATTTTCATACTTAAAACTTTATATTGTGACCATCTTTAATTTAAAATTTACAAAAAGACTTTTGTTTTTTTAATTATCAAATTTCTCTTATTTATTAAACATTTTATTTATTTATCGAACGAATACTTATCCCCAATTAGAAATCCTAGAAAATACTTATAGACTAGATAGACTTAGACTTATTTGTTACCTTATACATAGGGTGATACTTGGCAACGTTGGATTACACTTATTCAGTTCCACACGACTTACCACCTTGCTAAGGTGAGTATTACTTATCCCTTTTTTCGCTTTTACAACTTTTGGGGTGATTCATGCACAAGTATATAAAACCTTCATATTCATTTACACATACATTTTTATTCATTTACAATTCATATACGTGTCTTGTTTATCTTTGTGCTTATGTTTGAACATGAACGTAGCTTACATACAAAATCGTACATCTAGACATAACTTATGTTATGGTGCTCTTTACATATAGACGTAACTTATGTTACGGTGCTCATTTAGACATAACGAATGTTATGGTGCTCTTTTAGACTTGACACGTGTTAGGGTGCACATTATCAATTTCAACTTATCAGCTTTACATTTTGTAACACCCCAACCGATGGCGGAAACATCGGGGTGCCACGTATTGATGATTGTTCAGTAGCTCATGGAGAATAATAAGTTTCATTAATTGATTTAAATAAATTACATACAATTGTTCTACAAGAATTCGTACATCAAATTGAATAAACTATGCACATATCTTCAATCAATTCTTCAAGCAAGTAGGACCTGAAACATGTTAAGTTGAAAATGTTTGGGTCAACAAAAGTTGGTGAGAATTACATAGGTTTTTGAGAAGTAGTTGATAACAATAGTTTGTACAACACTCAGGGTTGTATGATGATAGAGTATGATACCGACATGCAACAATGCGTCTTTGTACAACCAAACCTTGTGTCGACTGATGACTAACTCGCAAGTTAGTTAAATGTTATTACTGTTATCGATCATCCCTGAGTCTATGCGGGTGGGATGGGTTTGTCAGACCTATAGCGCTATAATCTAAACAGGCGGCTTGATCATTGTTAATGATTGTACTGTGTCTTTTTGTTACAGTCAAATAATAGAGTGATGATGTAATTGAATAACAAGTAAGTATGAGTAAATGATAGTATAAAATGTTTAAACATGTTTCACCCCAAAATGTAAAACAGAAAAAGGGGCTATGTAAACTCACCTTGGTAAAATGTTATATCTGTTGAGAAATGTGTTGACCAAATGTATCAAGTATCACCCTAAAATGAGGTAATAAATATGTCTAAGTCTATCAAGTCTACAAATGTATAAGTTCTAGGGCTTCGAATTGGGGATAATTGCTCGTTTTGATTAATATTAAAAATGTTCGCCAATTGAGAGAAATTTAGTAAATAAATAACCAAAAATCTTTTTATGAAATTTAAACTTAAGATGGTTACAAGAATGTGTTTAAAGTGTAAAAATAATTTTTATAAAATTATTTTCTTTAAAATAGATTATTAAATCTATTTATTATAAATAGCCAAAATCTAACTTTAATTTTCAAAAATACAAAAATTAAAGGATTATTATATTAAAAATCATATTTCTGTTCTAAATGGTTAAAAATAATTTGTATAAAATTTTGGTGCAAAAATGATGAAAATTGGATTTATTATGATTTAATTATGATTAAATGTAACAAAAAATTGATTAAAAATATAAAATAAATGATTTTTTCAGAATTAAAAATCATTTCTGAGAAGCTTAATGTTATGAAAACTTAAAATAATTTTTGTGGAAATTAATAAGATCGTTTAGATATTTTTATAGATTTTTTATAAATAAAATAGAATAAACTTGATTTAATTATTATAAATATTAAATAAATAAATTTTTGAAAACTAAAAATTGGGTGTTGAACTTTTATCTCAGATCAACATGATATAATTTTTGTAGAATTTTTAAAAGGGTTTTGGTATTTTAAAATGAATTTTATAAATATATATAAATATATATATAAGTTAAGCTAAAAAGAAAAAAAAGATGGTGTTGTGGGACTCGAACCCATGGTTCTGGGCGGTTCAAAGGTTTACAACAAGCATCCAAACCATCTGGTCTGGCCACCAGAGTTGTTTTATTTCTGTTTAGAAAAATATTTAACATAAGAACAAGTCATTCATCTTCCCCAATTATAACTAAGAACAAACCCTAGTTTTCTTAATAAAATGATTCGACGATTATTAACCCCTGTAAAGTTGGGGTTAATGCTCGTCTATGGCCGATTAGTAAAACCCACAAAAGAAAAGTAACTCACAGTGATGTACCACGTATGATTGTCGGGTCAAAGCAAAAGTCAAACGACGAACAAAGATAATTATTTAGAGTGTTTCAGAATGATTGGAGGTTAGGAGAGATATGTGAGCGAGTTGTGAAGGTCTGGAGGTGCTCAATTTATAGGATTAAGCACTGATTTGATGAAATGGTAAGGATTGACTATATATTAAATGTTATACGCGTTCTACATAAAAATGGAAGTAATTGATGGCGATTGTTCGTGTGTTTGACTTGGTGATGGCCGATAATCAAGCTCCCAAGTCAACCCTTGATTATTTCACGTTAATTTAGTTGATTGATTGGTAAAATTTTGAAAACTAAAAAAAATCTGCTGCTGCGCGCGCTACCAGTGGACAAGGAAGAGGAAACAGAGCATTAAAACTCGGGTTAAATATAATTAAGGTTGAATTAGAATCAATTGAAGGGTGTGGCCCAGCTGGTTAAGGCGCGTGGTTTGAATGGAAGGTCACCGGTTCGAAACCCGGCTGGACCTTTGTTTTTTTTTGATTAAAATGGGAAAAGAAAAGGAGGGTAGTTGGGCCGGCCTTGGGCCAAGCTTGTTGGGCTGGGCCGCTGGGTTTAGTGTTGGGTGGGCCGGAAATAGCAAAGGTTTCTTGGGCCAGACTTGATTCACCAATGAAATAGTTTAGCCAAGGTTGTTTTGTTTTTTTTTTTTTTTAAAAGCTGATTATTATTATTATTATTATTATTATTATTATTATATATATATATATATATGTATATATATATATATAAGTTGTGTGATCGTGAAATAAAACTTAGGCACATTGTGAATGATAGAAGGAAAATTAATATTAAAATTTGAAAAATTTTTGCGATGTTACAGTCTCCCCTACTTTTAGGAACTTCGTCCCGAAGTTAAGAGAAACACTAGGTTACAATTGGTCAACTACTGAAAACCTTGATAAAATTTCACACTACCTTAACGTACCTGTAAATTCATGATTACGTTCCGGACCGTAATTACCAATTTACCTTACATTAGGGTTTTGTGTCCTTTTATGACTTTACCGATTGTTGGGCAGGTCTGATAGTCTCCACCAGTCGTTGAGTAGGTGGTAGGGCCTCTCCCGACTGTTGGAAAGACATTATGACCTCTACCAATCGTTAAGCTGGTCGTTTGATAGTTAACTAATTGTTGTACAAGCAAGTATGATTACAGATATAGCAATTAGTTCACATTCAGACAAACATGCACACAGATGTTATGATAATACTTGAATTTTATTACTAGAATCGAATAACGTCAATACATAGAATAAAAGTAACCAATAGTCAAATGGTGAGTCTTGTGGTTAGGTAGCTGGAGGGTCTTGATCTCTGTTCAGTTTAGGGCATCGGTTACGGAAGTGATTTGGGTTTCCACATTCATAGCATTTACCAGGATGATTAGGATTAGTAACCTGAGCAGGGTTGTGGATAATCGCAGCCAGTCGGGCATCAACACCTTTGTCGTTTTTGTTGTTGTTGTGGTTGGTGTTGTGGTTGTTGTTACTTTCCTCTTGGTTTTCACCACTGTTATTGCGAGTGCTACGACGTGGAGACATGATCCGTAAGGGACACAATGAAGGTTCAATGTGGCATGAAATGAATGAGGTGATATAAGGAATGTAATCATTTATTCATAAATTAAAACGAATAAACGAAAACGTTGACTTATCAAAGACTCCAGATTCTAATAACATATGAAGACATGCTTTAGCCTATAAGTGAACACTCATCCCGAGAATTCCCAGGTAGGCATCCGGGTCCCTCGTCTGATTGGGATATATGCGCAATGCCAGCCTAGACAGAAGACTCAGAATACAGGCGTTCACCCTTCCAGATTGCACGTGTTCGTTATTAAGATCTAGAACTTCGACGAGATCTCAAGGGTGTTCAGGTTAAACCTGAGGATTTTGCCTTATTAGTCTAAGAGTGAATCCAGTGATGGAGAGCAACCTTCTTGTAGGGATGAGAGTAGGGATATGAAGTAGGAGGGAGATAGAGAATAGCAAACAAAAGAAGCAAGTACTGGTTAAATCCTATGGTTATAGACTAGATTATTTCTCTAATAACCTAATTCCCTATAACCATGGCTCTGATACCAATCTGTAACACCCCAACCGATGGCGGAAACATCGGGGTGCCACGTATTGATGATTGTTCAGTAGCTCATGGAGAATAATAAGTTTCATTAATTGATTTAAATAAATTACATACAATTGTTCTACAAGAATTCGTACATCAAATTGAATAAACTATGCACATATCTTCAATCAATTCTTCAAGCAAGTAGGACCTGAAACATGTTAAGTTGAAAATGTTTGGGTCAACAAAAGTTGGTGAGAATTACATAGGTTTTTGAGAAGTAGTTGATAACAATAGTTTGTACAACACTCAGGGTTGTATGATGATAGAGTATGATACCGACATGCAACAATGCGTCTTTGTACAACCAAACCTTGTGTCGACTGATGACTAACTCGCAAGTTAGTTAAATGTTATTACTGTTATCGATCATCCCTGAGTCTATGCGGGTGGGATGGGTTTGTCAGACCTATAGCGCTATAATCTAAACAGGCGGCTTGATCATTGTTAATGATTGTACTGTGTCTTTTTGTTACAGTCAAATAATAGAGTGATGATGTAATTGAATAACAAGTAAGTATGAGTAAATGATAGTATAAAATGTTTAAACATGTTTCACCCCAAAATGTAAAACAGAAAAAGGGGCTATGTAAACTCACCTTGGTAAAATGTTATATCTGTTGAGAAATGTGTTGACCAAATGTATCAAGTATCACCCTAAAATGAGGTAATAAATATGTCTAAGTCTATCAAGTCTACAAATGTATAAGTTCTAGGGCTTCGAATTGGGGATAATTGCTCGTTTTGATTAATATTAAAAATGTTCGCCAATTGAGAGAAATTTAGTAAATAAATAACCAAAAATCTTTTTATGAAATTTAAACTTAAGATGGTTACAAGAATGTGTTTAAAGTGTAAAAATAATTTTTATAAAATTATTTTCTTTAAAATAGATTATTAAATCTATTTATTATAAATAGCCAAAATCTAACTTTAATTTTCAAAAATACAAAAATTAAAGGATTATTATATTAAAAATCATATTTCTGTTCTAAATGGTTAAAAATAATTTGTATAAAATTTTGGTGCAAAAATGATGAAAATTGGATTTATTATGATTTAATTATGATTAAATGTAACAAAAAATTGATTAAAAATATAAAATAAATGATTTTTTCAGAATTAAAAATCATTTCTGAGAAGCTTAATGTTATGAAAACTTAAAATAATTTTTGTGGAAATTAATAAGATCGTTTAGATATTTTTATAGATTTTTTATAAATAAAATAGAATAAACTTGATTTAATTATTATAAATATTAAATAAATAAATTTTTGAAAACTAAAAATTGGGTGTTGAACTTTTATCTCAGATCAACATGATATAATTTTTGTAGAATTTTTAAAAGGGTTTTGGTATTTTAAAATGAATTTTATAAATATATATAAATATATATATAAGTTAAGCTAAAAAGAAAAAAAAGATGGTGTTGTGGGACTCGAACCCATGGTTCTGGGCGGTTCAAAGGTTTACAACAAGCATCCAAACCATCTGGTCTGGCCACCAGAGTTGTTTTATTTCTGTTTAGAAAAATATTTAACATAAGAACAAGTCATTCATCTTCCCCAATTATAACTAAGAACAAACCCTAGTTTTCTTAATAAAATGATTCGACGATTATTAACCCCTGTAAAGTTGGGGTTAATGCTCGTCTATGGCCGATTAGTAAAACCCACAAAAGAAAAGTAACTCACAGTGATGTACCACGTATGATTGTCGGGTCAAAGCAAAAGTCAAACGACGAACAAAGATAATTATTTAGAGTGTTTCAGAATGATTGGAGGTTAGGAGAGATATGTGAGCGAGTTGTGAAGGTCTGGAGGTGCTCAATTTATAGGATTAAGCACTGATTTGATGAAATGGTAAGGATTGACTATATATTAAATGTTATACGCGTTCTACATAAAAATGGAAGTAATTGATGGCGATTGTTCGTGTGTTTGACTTGGTGATGGCCGATAATCAAGCTCCCAAGTCAACCCTTGATTATTTCACGTTAATTTAGTTGATTGATTGGTAAAATTTTGAAAACTAAAAAAAATCTGCTGCTGCGCGCGCTACCAGTGGACAAGGAAGAGGAAACAGAGCATTAAAACTCGGGTTAAATATAATTAAGGTTGAATTAGAATCAATTGAAGGGTGTGGCCCAGCTGGTTAAGGCGCGTGGTTTGAATGGAAGGTCACCGGTTCGAAACCCGGCTGGACCTTTGTTTTTTTTTGATTAAAATGGGAAAAGAAAAGGAGGGTAGTTGGGCCGGCCTTGGGCCAAGCTTGTTGGGCTGGGCCGCTGGGTTTAGTGTTGGGTGGGCCGGAAATAGCAAAGGTTTCTTGGGCCAGACTTGATTCACCAATGAAATAGTTTAGCCAAGGTTGTTTTGTTTTTTTTTTTTTTTAAAAGCTGATTATTATTATTATTATTATTATTATTATTATTATTATTATATATATATATGTATATATATATATATAAGTTGTGTGATCGTGAAATAAAACTTAGGCACATTGTGAATGATAGAAGGAAAATTAATATTAAAATTTGAAAAATTTTTGCGATGTTACACATTTGATCTTTGTCTTGTTTGGTTACTTGCGTGTTTACATAATGCCTTGGTGATGCTAGACACATGAATTGTACTACTTTTCAAACTTATACTATATGTACAAAGCTAAGTAGTACTCACCAACATCATATGTTGACAAAATTTATTTTCGTGCATGTTTCAGGATAAGCTGTTTGACGCTTCATATAGGACTTTGGACATAGACTAAATAAATCAACTATCTAAATTTTGTTATGTATTCATTTTCACATGTTGTAAAACAATATTCAATAATCAAATATTTACATTTTAGTACCATGAGCTTTTGAACAATCGTCACTACGTGACACCTCGATGATTCCACCATCGGTTGGGGTGTTACAATTTTGGATGATCCCATGTTTTTCTCTATTTTGATTTCGTAATTAATGTGCAGATTATCCAAACCTCCCAATTTCAATAACTGTCGATTTCTTTTTTATTTAGATTAAATCAATGCGTTTTATTTTTAGTTATTATATTTATATTAAATCAAAATGTCAATATCATTATCCATAATAATTATTTGCCACAAAAGTTTGGTTTGCTGTTAGTTTTGGTATTCGATCAAATTTTTACAAAGTGTGTTATAATGCCAAGAGTGTTTTATAACATCAGGGGTGTTTCAAGGTGTGTTATAATGTCAATAGTGTTTTAAAAAAGTTACTTGTACACCAAGAGTGTTTTTGACATCATGCGTGTTTTATAATATACGTGTCCTAAAGACAGTTCCTCACAATACATTAATAGTTGTGTTTTGATAACCACTGTGTTTTATAACAGATTTGTTCTTTCACAGGAGTGTCTTATAACAGCTTTGTTTACATCAGTTATCATAGGCTTAACCTAAGGAGTGTTTTATATCAGCTGAGTTAAAAACACATTAAAAAAATGCATAGTTGTTATAACATTATAAATCGAACTAAATATTTGATAAGAACAAAAAAAAAAAAAAAAACACTCACAAACCGAATAACCTTTACATGAACTGTAAGAAAAAGAATATCTAAAACTTTATAAATCAGAACTGATAAGAACCAATAATCTATATAAATCGAAACAAAATAAAACACATAAACAGAATATGCCTTGTGGAAAAGCTCCGATTGAGAGATGATTTGGTGATTTGGTGGTTGTTTAAGCTCCGATTGAGAGGTCTGTGCAATGGCTTTGTGAATAACCTTAGGGTTTTTCTTTGTGAAGAACCTTATGAATGATGATTTTTTTTTGTTACAGGAGCAAATTAAAAGAAGTTATACCAAGAGAGAGAAGGTAGGGCGCATATTTTTAGGAAAGATGAATGATTTCTAAATTTAAAAGAATGACAAGTACGTTAATACCCTCAAATAAAACACTTATAGGACCTTTTTACCCCTAGCTATTAGACTATCCGGAGTGGGAGGGGGGAAAGAGGGGGATGAAGCGCCATGTGGCATTTGTGGGACCCATGTGGGGGGGGGGGGGAATTGTGGGGAGTGGAACGGGGGAAGGAAATAATATTATATTATGTTAAAGTTAAAAAAAAAAAAAAGCTGGCCAATCAAGAGATGACACCTCACCCCCACCCCAAGTCCCACGCCGGTGAGTTGCCCCCCGCCCCAAGCCCCACGCCAGGACCGGCGACGGTGTTCCCGCCCTTGAAAGCCCTTCCCGCCCCCCTTCCTGCCCCTACTTTGTCTAGCCTTAGTAAAATTACATAAAAATTAATTAAATCTACATTTTTAATGCCATTAATTCCAAAATCTAACGGTTTAAAACACTTCCTACCCTTCCTACAAAAATCAATTTTCTCGCAGGAATCCTACCCTATATATATATTCTAATTATGCGCGAAAAAAAACCCGATAAAGAATTGAAACCTAAACAAACCGAAACCGGTCCAAAACCGAACTGGTTCGGCCAGGAACCGGTACTGTAGCGAACCGGTTTGGCAAAAAAACCGATTTGATCACCTCTACTCTACACGAGTACAAAACTGTTATATTAGAGGCCCAGAATAAGATAAATCTAATCCATATTGTTGTCTATCTATATTAACATTTTCAAAAATTTTATTTGTAATGTTTCTCAGAAAAATTAAGTATAGTAAAACGGGTTGGTTAGGTATCGAGTAAAAATAATTTCGGATTAAAACGTACGTGTGATCAGACCAAAATAAACTAGAGTTGAAATAAGTTATTTCAGATAAATACTAGTGGATTGCTCGGTTTTATATGATTAGACCCAACCGAGGTATATCTAACTACTTGTGCAGTTAAACACTAGTGTCAATTGTTTGACGCTAAGATTACACAAATGTTTCTTGCAAGTTTGGGCAGTAGATGACATACACCAAAGACCATAGATTATGAAATGATCATAGTTCAATAATTAGGATAAAACATGCAATGCATATATTATAATGAAACAGAATTACCAGATCAAAATCCATCATATTTGCTATCGATCTTCATCAATCTTCGACTAGGAAAACACTTGGCTTTCACTTGGGTAACTTGAGACCGAATTCTCGTTCACTTGAGAATCATCAATGTTAAATTTAGTAGGCAAGCGATCAATCATCGGCATGGATAACAACAATGACGTCTTCATGGTGCTATCTTCATATGCTTCTTTACCCACGGCCATTTGTTGTAGCTTCAACGCGTATTCTAAGTCCCACAACACATCAATCATGCTTGGTCTCTCATCTCCAGTCTTCTTCAAACATCTATCAACTGTTTCCACATACTTTGTTAATGAATTTGGGTTTATCTCATCTAGAAGATACGGATCAATCATCTTCTCCACCATCCCATCCTTTAACTGTTTGATCGCCCAGTTCGCCAAGTTCGCTTCCTCAAAAGGAAGTGTGCTATCAACTGCGGGCCTCGCGCATAGCACCTCGAGTAGAACTACTCCAAAAGAGTAAACATCCGACTTTTGAGTCAGTTTCATGCAACTAATGTACTCGGGATCCAAATACCCGAAACTCCCTTTGATATCAATCTCGCTTTCCTCGTCGTTATCCCAACGAGATATCCCAAAATCAGCCACTTTTGCTATATAGTTTTCAGTAAGCAAAATGTTTGTTGACTTAACATCACCATGAATTATCCCCGGTTTCAAACCTGTGTGAAGGTAATGTAATCCTTGAGCTGCGCCAATGCAAATCTTGAGTCTTTGACTCCATGAGAGCTTCTCGACATCTTTATTCGTGTTGCACAAATGATCTCGAAGTGTACCCTTTTCCATATATTCATACACGATAATCATCTCAGATTTCTCGTCGCAATACCCTATTAAAGTTACTAGATGTTGGTGTCGTATCTTCGACAAAACCATAATTTCTTTCACAAATTCTGGCTGGCCTTGCCCATGTCCTATCTCGCCTCGTTTCACTGCAACTGTCTTTCCATCTAGAAGAGTTCCCTTATAGACCTTCCCGAATCCCCCTTTTCCAATCACTAAATTCTCATCAAAGCTATTCGTCGCTTTCATTATATCGGAAAACTGGAACCGAAGGTTGAGATTCAAATCAAGATTTTGTGATAGGTGTTCGGTATTTGTGCTCTCGTATGAACTCCAATCGTCTGATGGTACCGTGTTAGATTCTTTCTTTGTTCCAACCACGGGCTTCTTTTTTTGGTACTTCAACCCGATGATGAAACCTATCAACAAAACAAGCACACCCACAACTGCACATCCTACCACAATGGACACTTTCTTCTTACTCTTCCCATGACCAAAATTCTCCGGATTATCAACTACACCCGAGTTCTTCAACAATTCCATGATCTCAAGACCATTCAACAACACGGGTTGTGTGGAACCCGGAATGGCTCCGATACTAACATTCACAAACCCTGCCTCAACAGAATCCACCACAAAATCATAATAAAAGGGAATTTGCGGTGCGTTTACCCTCGCACCCGGGTTAATCTCCGTATAATTGCTGTAAATGAAGAAATTGAAGGAGCCGTTAGAACGGATTGGGTTTGAGCTTATGATGTCACAAAAATGCGCTCGTACAAGGTACATGGTGTTCTTATTAACTCCAAATTTCCATGTAATATTATTAACCGACGACTTAGTGTTCAATTGTTTAGCTGTTTCGTAAACATCATCTGGAGCATCGTATCTGTTTGCCCAAAATTCGTTATGATTAAACACGCCTTCATGTGTTATGTTTTTTGCCGGCTCACTGTTAAGGATGAAGTGATCATCCGGTGTCCAGTTTCTTCTTAAATTGTCACGATCAATGCTCGGCCCGCCAACGTTAATTCTATAAATTGGGCTGAAAGCATAAGATGACGATGATGATATGTTACCCATATCACCTATATATCCTGCGGGTGATATATGAGGTGAAGGGGCGACCTGCATGAACGATTCATTTGGTGCTGCGAAAGCTTCAATCGCGTTTACAAAAGCATAAGATGAGCCATTGGAGGGTGTGAATTTAATTATAAACTTTCCATGTGATCGAACTGGGATTATAAATTCTTTGATTACAAATGATTCTTTTTCTTCTACATTAAAGTTTGATAACAAAGAGAACCCAGAAACTGACACGTCGAACTTGGAATTAGATAATTCGAATCCGTTATAAGAGAATGGAGAAAAATAAAGGCGTACCATCATGAAAGTGTTGCTTCCATTTGCTTCGAGTATGTACCCTGATTTCTTAGTGAAAACCCTTGCTGATCGGTAGATTTCCGAAGTATTGGATGTCGGGTTGTTATTTAAGGCGATTTCGCCACTGGAGACTGAAAAGGCAGCAGCCCGGTTTTCATCTCCAATGAATGTCTTCCCAGTGAAGTTGATATTAGAGTTTGATCCACAGTTAATGAAGTAGCGGTCTGGTAAGACATATTGTGACTGTGAGGAAACAATTGATAAAGTAATTATAAATATGATGAGAGCAAAAGAAAGGGTTGATTCCATTGAATTAAACAGGTGAATAGTTTGTGATTCGAATGAAATAATTATTGGTTTCATTCACTATAAAAGAAAAGAAGGGAGTAGACGAAGACTTAAACAATTAAAGAAGATGAGCATCCAATTATTAAATGATTGCATGGATTGGGTGGTGGGTGATTCTATCACCCCATTACACTATCATGCCTAATATAATCTTGCCGCTTCATTTAAATGATCCTATCACATTAGATTTTTTTAATAAAAATAAACCATTACATTAAATAAATAAAGTTAACAATTTATAAAAAAATATAAACTTTTAACAACTTAAAAAAAAGTATAAACCTCACAATTTATAAAAAAAAATATACAAGTGTAACGTAGAGACCATTTAATGCACTTTTTTTATTTAAATCGCTCCATTTTACGGTAACTCGATCCATCCGATGTGTTGTTCCACCGACAAGTTGCGAAAAGCGGGCCATGACTAGATTTCAAAAAGTGTCTCTTGGTTGATTTCCGATGTGTTTGTCCTCTCAAATATCGGTTTCATTCACTATAAAAGGAGGGGGCAAAGAAGAATGCTTTTAAAAAGGGAGTAGAAGAAGACTTAAAAGGTTAAAGAAGACGTGCATCCGATCGTTAAATGGCGTGTTAAAGATTGAAGAACAAGAAAACACAATACAATTCTATTTTCCTGATATTAAGTTGTACTGTAAATTGTTATATACATGTTATATCATCAGGGTCAAGTTATTCTACACAAGGTAATAAAAATGAGAAGGGTGAGAAGGATACAAAAAACACAATAAATCATGAAATATGACACAATGAGCCACAAAATATAACACAATGCCAAAAAATATAACACAATGCTGAAGAAAAAAGACACAATCAATTGAAAAAATGACACAATGATGAAAATAAGAAAAAGACACAATGGTACATTAAAGACACAATGATATAACGCATATTCTAAAAACCACAAGCTAAAACCTCAAAAAAACGAAGACCTAAAAACTCACGTTGTAGGGTTCGATAAAACGGTTCCAATGCCGCTTGAATGAGTTCAATCGGAGTCTGTTTGATACCCTTCCTACGACTTCCTATTTTTCTTTCACTGTGTATTTGATCCTAACCCATATCATCAAACTAATCATCATTTTCATTTAATCTATTTCCTATTTTATGAGACTTATATACGTTATAAACAAAGTAAAAAGACTAAATTATATATGCTCACAATTCATATGCATCATATATGTCACCCGAGTGATTTAGCCGATAAATCTAACTTCTGTCAACAAAAGATTGAAATCCTTGACAAACATTAAAGGTAACAAAATTAGGGCATTTAATGATGTGGTAGACTAAATGCACCTTTTTTTACGGTTTACATCCCATCTTCTAAAAATTAGTTTTAAGGTTAACAAATTTTACATATGAAATAGACTGATGTATAACTCTAATATTAATATCTAACCTAAAACAAATTAACAATGTACAACTTCAATGCTAACACCTAACCTAAAAGAATGTAGAACTTTAATGTAACTATAATATTAACACCTATCCTAAAGATTATACAAATGTACAACTCTAACATACTAATATTGATACCTAACTTAAAACAACGTATAACTCTATTAACCTATTCGGCTCTGGTTGAAAAAAAATCATATTTACTGATTTAAACATAATTAGTGACTTATCTATACATAATTAATGATTTACCTGAACACTTTGTGTTTTTTTTTCCCGTATGAACAAAACCCCACAAAAAAATTTCTTCGTTTTTTATATAGCACTATGGTACTCGTTGGAAAGATAATAAAACGCTCGTTAATTTGGTATAATTTTTTTCTTTAAAAAATCTCGTATATTAAAGATATTAACGTTTAAAAATTATGGAAGGAAACATGAGGGTGAAAAATCCAATTTTGTTTTTAAATTATTTTTTTCCTAAAATATCTCAATGCCACATGGGATGACACATGGCACACTCAATGAAGAGAATGTCTCTTTGAGTGCCATGTCATTAAAATGGCTTTGGTTTATTATATGTATAGATAGATTAAATTTTTTTATATGTTTAAAAATTTTAGTTACGAATTTTTTTATGCTATAAGTTTTTTTTGGGTATACATATAAAACATTTATTGTTTACGTACCCAAATTTTTATAATAATATATACATGCACTACATTGTTTGAATTAAATTCCAAAACTATATATATTACGTTTGAGTTCTAAATAATTGATATAAACACTAATACAAAAGTGAGCAAAAGACGGGGTTAAAAAAAATAAAGACGGGGTTTTTGGTTTGAACCCCGTCTTTTGCTCAACATACCTAGTAGGATTGTCCGCGTGTTGCTACAGGTATTTTTGTTCATCTAAGGGTGTGCACGGGTCGGTTTGGCTTGGTTCAGTTTTTACAAAAAATCATAACCATATCCATAACAAACTTCTGTTATGGTTATTCGGTTAAGAATTCGGTTATAGTCATTTCGGTTATTAACCAAAAAAAATAAACTAAAACTAACTTTAGGGTCAAGTATAAAATTAAAAGTCAATGGGTCTAGGAAAACCGAAACCTACAATGTTGTACTTAGTTTGTGCTATTTTGTACAAGGCAATCAGACTACATTTTCTAGTTATACTACCAATGTGTGATTCCTTTTAATAAGATATTAACAAAAAACATACTTAGCCTTTGATTATAATTTTAATTCGTCACATAAAGAGCATTACGTGAATATCATTTTGTTAATAACATACTTTTATTATAGTAAAAACCTCTACATAGTTGATGTAAAACATAAAGTTAACATTACAAGTACGGTTCGGTTATATCGGTTAACCAAAACTTCATAACCATAACCATAAGCGATCAGTCGGTTAAAGAAATTTAATAACCGTAACCATTGGTTATGTTGGTTGTCGGTTAAAATCGGTTTGATTATGTCGGTTATGGTTAGATTATCGGTTATGGCGGTTAATTTGCTCACCCCTAGTGTCATCCATATTATTTGCTTTAGGCATTAACCATGATGACTTCCTAAAAAAAGGCTTTCAAATATAAAATTGCTTCAAATCGAAGCATCTTGATTCTGTGATCTGACGCTGGCGTTATTCTAAACCATAGTTATCAGCCAAACTTTTTCGTTAGAACGGACCGTAAAGCATCTATTATCCACAGGTGTATATTAAGGGGATGGGTAAGAAGAACTTCGCTAAACTATGATGTTGTGCATGGGTCGGTTTGGCTTGGTTCGGTTTTTACAAAATAATCATAACCATATCCATAACAAACTTCTGTTATGGTTATTCGGTTATAGTTATTTCGGTTATTAACCAAAAAAAATAAACTAAAACTAACTTTAGGGTCAAGTATAAAATTAAAAGTCAATGGGTCTAGGAAAACCGAAACCTACAATGTTGTACTTAGTTTGTGCTATTTTGTACAAGGCAATCAGACTACATTTTCTAGTTATACTACCAATGTGTGATTCCTTTTAATAAAATATTAACAAAAAACATACTTAGCCTTTGATTATAATTTTAATTCATCACAAAAAGAGCATTACGTGAATATCATTTTGTTAATAACATACTTTTATTATAGTAAAAACCTCTACATAGTTGATGTAAAACATAAAGTTAACATTACAAGTACGGTTCGGTTATATCGGTTAACCAAAACTTCATAACCATAACCATAAGTGATCAGTCGGTTAAAGAAATTTAATAACCGTAACCATTGGTTATGTTGGTTATCGGTTAAAATCGGTTTGATTATGTCGGTTATGGTTAGATTATCGGTTATGGCGGTTAATTTGCTCACCCCTAGTGTCATCCATATTATTTGCTTTAGGCATCAACCATGATGACTTCCTAAAAAAATTCTTTCAAATATAAAATTGCTTCAAACCGAAGCATCTTGATTCGGTGATCTGACGCTGGCGTTATTCTAAACCCTAGTTATCAACCAAACTTTTTCGTTAGAACGGACCGTAAAGCATCTATTATCCACATGTGTATATTAAGGGGATGGGTAAGAAGAACTTCGCTAAACTATGATGTTCAAATTTCTGTGTAATAAGACATTTACTTTATCATAAACACCATTTTATTAGAAAAACAAAATAAATCAATACATGTAACACATTAGATATGTATAAAACATAAAATTAATGCACATTCAACATGACAAACTGTACAATAATTATTGTGATTACGTAGTTAACATGTCATTATCTAGATAATATAGCGCAATAAACCAATTGAATTTATGGACTATGAAGAGTTACTTTAAAAGAGTAACTAAAACAAACAGTAGCAAATCAAATAATCTCCCTAGAGTTTGATCTTGTAGCTTTAGGCCTCAACCATGATGACTTCCTAAAAAAGGCTTGCAGATCCTGATTAACTCTAGAACGACCAAACATTCACATTTAACAACTCACCCAACATCAAAAATTGCTGTGAATTTGCCTCCAGGCATAGAAAATTACCTATTGTATCCTCGCATTCAAGAAGCTTGACAGCATGGTGCCCTCCAGTTTTGAGTATACGAACATCATCTTCTTTGTTGAGTTGTTTTTTTGTATGACTATTTTCCAAGGGCACATCATTGGCGCTGGCGCTCATAAGTCAAAATAGTTCTCACCATTAAAAAAGAATTAGATTTTATAAAGTATTTCAGACTTATCAATATACACTTTACTAAAATCAAACAAATAGTCTCGAATTCTGTTTCTACAAAATTTTTCTTACAAAAATTAACGGATGTTTTGGAGGATGAGGAGCATTAAAAAGAGTATGTGTTCAGCTTTAGGCTGATATTAAGTTTAGCCTGCAGGTAAAACCATTACACTCGTATATCATGAAAAGAATTACCGTTCGACGGGTAATTTCATGTCCTCGGTTCAAACTGTGCTAGAAAGAGTTATCTATTTTCAATAACTTCTTCCTATTATTTTCTTTTGTTTACTACTTTTTGTACGCTGAATTCTAATTGTTAGAAATAACAATCTTATGACTTATGAAACATGCTTTGTCTTATTTTCTATTAATGGAGTTACTAATTATCATATTGCGTAAATCTGATGTAGATGAAATTCAAAAACAACTAAACAACTATATGTACCTAAATCTAATATAGATGATAGATCAATATCACAATTAATTGGTGCTTAATTTTATAGTCTGATGTAGATCAATAGCACAACTAAATGGTGTTCTAATTAAAAAAGAGCATGTTATATAGATTATAAACTAACAGTTCACCTTATACTAACTACTTTGTTTAAATTAAAAAGTGAAACACAACCCCAAATAAAAAGTTTTTCAAATGATTTAGGTCAAAAAATACAAAAGTTGAGGTCGACCTATTAAATTATGAATGAACAATAAAGAAGATCATAAGCTATATGTGACACCCGGCATATTCAGGGTAATACTTTTCATACTTTACATACATACGTTTCATACTCTACATACATACGTTTCATACTTTGCATACATACAAGTCTACCTCAACGAAAACATTGAAAACAACTACTTAATATCATACTTGACAGGGTCGGTTGAGTCGTGTCGATGATTCGGGAATCATCAGGAGTCGTTACAATGGTCCAAGAGATCATTGGGTGTCGGTCCATAACCATGTGTACAAGGATTGGCGATTTGTAGAATCGCCGGGCTTATTGCACACACACAAGTCTTGAGTCCCGGGAATTGGTGATCGGATGGGAACGTGTTAGTTATCATGCATTATGTACTTATAATCATTACATGACTTGTCGGTATGTGAAAACGTGTTTAAATACGATAAAATAGGGTTTAACGCGCCAAAAACCCGAACACATAGGCTATAGGCGATTAGGCCATATATGATAGCCTAATCGCCAGTTTATGGGGCGAATAGAAGGATCTATGGGCGAATAGGGGGCTATTCGCTAGTACTACTAGCGATTAGCAGCCCTAATCGCCTGTAACATCCTTGTACTCGCCTGAACTGCATGTGACGACTAAAAACGCCTATAAATACCACCCTTATGTTTTAAAACATCATTTGTGAAACCCTAATACACCCCAAAGCCACCCCATACCTTATCCAACCTCTGCAACATGTTTTTGAGCAAGAAATCACATTTCCAAGCCTTACACCTCATAATCTCACCATTTCAAGGTGTGTTCTTCATCCCAAACCTTTATAATGATATTGTTTTGATCCCTAAAGGTCCAGACCTGATTTATAAACATTTGTGTCTTTGAAAACTCATTAAAGTCAGTTTCAAAACAAACCCAAACCTCTATACTTGTTATATGTGATGTATTCATGCAAGATAGGATTTTTATCATTTAAACATGATTATTCTTGTGTTATTATTGTGTTTCTGACCTAAATGAGTTAATATGATGATAACCTAGGAGTTTGAAGGTTCATAGATGTGTAATATTGATATTAGGCGATTTGACCCGTTTGAATGATTATGGTGGATTGATGATGATATGTTGTGTTTTGTTGATTGTTTGAGGTTAGGGTTTACTCTAGGATGATGCTAGAACAGTAGGATATTGTTGGACAACGTCATTATGTGATGAAATCTGAATATATGCTATTTAGGGTAAGTTTTGCATGAGGATGTGATGTTTACATGATAATATTGCTATTTTGGGAAAACACGTGCATTCGGGACGGCTAGGGTGATGATAAATTAGGGGTTTTTGCTTGAAATAGTTGGGTTAATATTTTGGGTTGGATATTGGGTGTTTACACATGTTTCGGATCTGATTTGGAGGGTTAAACGCGCAAAAAATACGGAACAGAATAGTACTAGCGAATAGGGGTTCCTAATCGCCTATATTACTAGTGATTACAGCCCTACTCGCCATTTTAACCCTCCTAATCACTAGTTGACTTTTCCTAATCACATGTTTGCTTCCTAATCGCGTGTACAGCTGCTATATGTATATTTTAACATCCTGAAACACGGATTGACGCCTTGGAACATGTTAGGAACCCCGTGACATGCCCAATGACTTGGTAACACGTGTTCGGACTTAGTTATACGTTAATTGACCGATATGTTAGACTAGGTGAACTCTTGTGCGTATTAAGTGTTTAATTGCATATGTTGCATGATATCTTGCTTTCGGCTAACACGTGGGATGTCGGGTCACCAATGGGATGTCGGTCCTTGTCTGGTGTGGTCGGTTAAACGTTTAAACATCATTTCATATGTACATGGTTATGGTCTGGACTGTTAGGGACTAATCAACCTACGGGTTGTTAGTCTAACACCTTATATGCTCGTCATGATAGTTCACCGGTATTTGGTGCCGTCTATTGAGCAGGTTTACTTGTTGTTGAGTGGGAAGCAGCATCAGGTGAGTTTCACGGCCCCACTTTACGTTTTACATTTCGGGGGAGACACATGCTTATGCATATTTCATAAATTATCATGTTATACTAGTGTTAAATTCATTTGTGCTATACGATACGTAAAGTCCCGGGGAAACCATGAATATGCTGGATAGCATAACGGGGGAAATGTGGATAGATCTATTGGGACTGACAAACCCCACCCGTCGGCTGGGAGCCGGGCGGGTGCATATTGTCTCGGTCATAACGCTACCATGGAAGGGTAGTGCATAATCGTTTCGGGCAAAATCATATATCGTTGTCTGTAATGGTTTCCGGTCGTAGTAGTATTACTCATGCGTCTAGCTAACGCTATCATTTCTAACATAGTGATAACATGATGGCTTTCATTACTTAAACGTTTAACATAAAACCTGTGAACTCACCGGCATTATTTGCTGACGTTTTTAGCATGTTTGTCTTAGGTCGTTGAGGTAGCAGCATTTCATAGGCGCACGGAGTCTCACGGCGTCTAGGATTCATATGCATCTTATTTAGCATTTTCAGACTTTTATGCTTTTACTTTCGTGTTGTAATAAAGTTTTACGCTTCCGCAGCGATGGATCATTTATGAAAACTTAATGGTTTGCTTATGTCGTTTTTACGTATCATATAGTGTCGTTTATTGTGATCGTTGACTTAGATCCTGGTTTGTCACGCGCCTCGCGGTAAAACCCTGCACGTGGAATTTGGGGGTGTGACACTATATTAACATCACCAATTACAAACTAATAAGATGGATTAAACCATAAGAATGTATCAAAAAGTTCTTAACCTTTGACGTCAGTCTTTTATTTGCTTCATCCAGTTCTAGATTCTTTTTCTACAACTTTGTAGCCGTGATACCAATCCGCAAATATCACTCTGCAAGAAATGAACCAAATAAGATTTTAAGCATATAAGAAGGCTTCACGAAGTGCATCGAGATTTCCACAACACTCGAAGCTGAAGTCTACCCCACATACTGTCATCTCTCTTATTTTCTGTATGAGTTCAGTGAAAAATTTATTAACATTAAACATTAAATTACATCATCATAATGCTTAATCATATGAATACTATGATAACATATGTTTAGAAAAGGATAAGAATTTAATATATACATACATGTGCTACATACTTACCTCATAGTTACAAGATCCCTTGGGTTTAGAAGTTTGAGCTTTGTTGCAACTCTAAAGATTTAATTTGGACTCCAAAATTTATTTACAATAAATTACTTTAATTATAATTAATTATTCAACAAAGATGTAACCTATGGAAAATATTAATGAAGGGCTAAATATTAAATCAATTTTTTCTTGAAAAAAAAAAAGAATATGGATCTTAATATATGTTTTGTAGCTTGCATGTGGTATAAGTTGGTTGAAACATATGCCACATGAAGGAAACGTCTACGCAAACTTTTCCAAGTTTAGTGAGACACACCTTAAGAACCCATAAACATGAGAACGCCTAACGTGTATATACTTGGAAATACAAAAAAACACAAAAGTTGAGATCGACTTATTAAATTATGAATTAAGCTTAACAATAAAAAGAAGATCATAAGTTATATTAACATCACCAATTACAAACTAATAAGATGGATTAAACCACAAGAATGTATCAAAAAGTTTTTAACCTTTGACGTCAGTCTTTTATTTGCTTCATCAAATTCTAAATTCTTTTTCTACAACTCTTGTTGCCGTGAAACCAATCCGCAAATATCACTCTGCAACAAATGAACCAAACAAGATTTTAAGCACATCTTAAATACTCATGCCTTGACCATTATTAATCAAGCATGTTTTTTTTTTTTTCATTTTTTGGTTTCAAATCAAAACATCTGATAAGAAGCACAACAAACACCATTATAGATTAACCTACACCTAAACTAAGCCATAATTAGAAGGAAAAACCCAACTAATTTCACAAAAATCCTCTGTCCAAAACGTGAAAATTCCATAAAACATACATGATCACTTCACAAACAATTAAACAAACGCACAAAGTACCTCTAAAAACATACTAAATGATTAAAAAATAACAGATTCATTGAGTTCACGAAATACCTCTAAAAAAGTTCAATTGAACAACATGGATTTGAGGCCTGCGATTTCTAGGATTGACAATCAGGATCATAAAATGTTTGTGGAATTTCAGAACCGATGGTAGATGTTTGAGTTGGTGGATTAAAGGTGAATATTATGATTCAAAATGATGATTTTATAGTTGTCATCAAATTAAATTGAAACAATAACTTTTCATCAATGGATCATTGATTTCTTGGAAGATGAAAGGTGGAAGGGTATTATGGGGATGAGATTTTAGTTTTTAACTAAAAACAAAACACAAAATTACTATCATAACCTCCAAAGTGTCTTAATTGTCACAACTATGCCTATTATACCCTTAAATTTATTGTTTAAATATGTTGTACATGTTGCTTCTTAAGTTGTATGGAAATAAAAATGACCATGTTGGCCATCACTCATCCTTTATAATGTACTAGCAGGAACCCGCGCGTTGCGGCGGGGCTGCACCCGTAAACTTTTTTTACATATATAATAATTTTAAACTAAAAGTCTAAGGTATTTATGGACGATTTATTATGGTGATACTAAGTATGTAGGAAGCAACAACCTAATGTTTAGTTATAAATTATTTAGTATCCATGAGTTCTTGAGTACCTTGAATAAGTTTGTAAAACTATCGTTGGATACTTTATATAACTGTGTGATATTTCGACATTTATAAAACTATGTTGTATATAAACAAAGCTTTATAACATAGATTTTTAAAATGTAATACATGATGCAGGAAAAAAATTCAACTCCTAGTAAGTTCTATAGTTTTTTTCATTGTATGTAGTTTATTCAACTCCTAGTAAGTTCTATAGTTTTTTTCAACAACCGAGGTAGGTCGGTATTTATAGTCGTCTTCAATGCACTTGCATTAATTAAAGGTGATGATGAGGTCGGCTGGAACAGTAACCAGGTTACTGTTCCGGTAGATTTGGTTATGGTTTTTATGTTATTTTATTGTGTTCCGGAAATGTCCGATAGGTCCTAGCCGTCATTTGCTATTATCCATTGGGTTGTCCATATCCTTTTCTGTCCTTGCTGATATGTCCATTATGTTAAAGCCGTCTAATATTAATCCTATGTTTAAGCCGTATAATATCCATCGTTTTACCTTTCGTCCTTCCGTTCCGGGTTCATCTTTTGTTCAGGTTCCGTAAGGTTTATTAATTTTTACAATTTATTACAAGTTGCTCCATCCAGTCGGTGTCGTGCACTCGGTTATGCCGGTGGGGGTCCTACGTCATCAACCACCAATATTAAACTGACCCGAGTGCATTTAGACTAAACTCTACCTAAAAATTTTGTGTTGGATTGATGGCGTGTTAATTCACACCCTAGCTCCATGTCCTGAACATGTAGTTCTGATTAAAAGCAAAACAAAAAAAATGAGCCTATGTGCCAAATCCAATTGTTAAAAAGGTTTGCACATGTAACGACTTATAGAAAGTTATTTGGAAAATACTATATAGTTAGATTGAAGCCATACTTGGTGGATAGGAGGAATAAGATAATTAAATTAAATATCTAGTATCAATAAAAAGATATAAAACCCCAAAAGCTACATGATAAGATTAGCGAGTCTTACGGCAAAGATAACATTATATACAACACGAATGTCCTGTATCAATTAAGTTGATGCGTCTGTTTCAAAACACATTCTCTTTAAATCTCTCATTGTTTTAATTTCCTACATAGAAATTTTTACTTAACAATAATAGAAGACCAAAACTCGAGCAAAAAAAAAAAAAGAGCAGGCCATTAGATTGGATAAATAATTCTATATCATATTGTTCAACCATCTCTAGTCCCTGACTTGGCTATCTCCTTTGGGTCCTACAAAAGATCATCAACAAAGAAACTTCACGCTAATTAATTTAAATCTCAAATATTTTACAATTTATCAAATGAAGTTACTGAGCCAATACAAAGTAAAATCGTATGCCAAAGTTCAATATTTTATTGGGAAAAAATAATGCAATACATACCGTTTTAGGCTGATGACCCAGGCAGAAAGCTTTCGTCTTTGTCTCTTTTTCACAAATCATAAATAATTGCATTTCACGCTCGATATGCTTGCACGCATCCATTAAAGCCTGCTAGTAAGAGGCACTAACCTATGTCCACATGCTTGGTCCTCCCTTTTCAAATATAAATTGGAAGAATATTCTATTTCTCTATGGTTGGAGATGAGAAGAATGGGAAGCATGTAATTTTTTATATATGAGAAGGTGAGGATACATATAAATTTCATGGATACTCAAAGGTCTTAATATTAAGCATTCAATTAAGATTTATTGTGTTTTATGAGGATGAGTTACATCTTGAGATGGATATAAAGTATGTATTAGATACATATACAATTGGCATTGAATGTTGTATAAGAGGGCATAAAAGGAAGAAATTGGACAAAAATTATAGATTTATACTAAGACTCTTGATATGCCATCTTAAAAAATATGTAAATTTACATTCTTAGCCATCAAACACCCATTATATAGTACTAGTAGGAAGCCCGCGCGTTGCCGCGGGAGCGATAATATAAAATGTGATATTCTATATTTAGTTTAATCGATTCTCTCGTGTATCGCGTCCATGGGGATTTATGTACCCTGATTGAGCCTTAAAAATATGCTCTTTAGGCCTTATAAATGGGTATTAGTCATATTAATGTTATGGAGTTGTATGGGTTAACACATTTTAATTTTTAAATAGACACCTGAAAAATAGCACTGGATTTATATTACAAAATCAAAGAAACAAAAAAAAAAAAAAATCAAGAACATATAACTATAAAAATAATAAAATAGAAATCCAATCTTAGCAGCATCAACAGATTGTCAATCGAATAGAAGAACCAGCAAGATGCGAACATTTGGGTGATGGGTATGGAAGAACTTATAGTTTCAAGAAGATGGAGTTATGGAACTCGAAGAGACGATTTCAAATTTCCAAATTAAATTTTTGGTTAAAGTGAATTTGTTCTTTATAACAATGTTATGTGAATGATGATTGCAATGTGAACTAATCACCATTTGTGTAGTTAATATTGTATTCATTATGATGTACCACCAAGGAAGATGAAATGTTAGTATGAATTGAATTGAATTGATTAAGATGGCCCTAAAGTGTCTTAAAAGTTTGATGAATGTCCAACTTTAATCCCTCTAAATTGGCTTTAAGTGTATTGTAAATTATGCTTAAATATTTGTACACAATACAAAATTACAATGTTGTACATCTTTTGACATAATATTTATCAAACTCTTTGAAAGGCACTCAAATTTTATTTACAATGTATACAACTTCCTAATAATCAAATATGCTATATTGGACACTATATAAAGGTAAAACTTGGACCAAAAACAAATTGTATGCAAGGCAACCAAATCCTGACTCGGCCTATTTCAACCAAACAAACTGTATTAAAGCAGCAGTGAAATAAAACGACGGGAAGATATTACCGATCCAATCTCGATCTCCAAGAACATTTTTCAGTTTAGCGTTGTGATTTTTATTGGAAACTTCCCTCAATTACCCAACATGCAGTTCCAATAACAGTTTTGAGTTCAGCTTGATAATAAAATCAATAGCAACATGATAAATATTGATCTCAAATCTATAGATAAAACACATTAACATTTATAAAAGATATTAGCAATTAAAGAAAAACAATTCCAATAGGGTTTCCTACAAAACTGTTGAAGGCCGATTAGGATGATGTGTGCGGTTTTGCCTCTTTGGCCATACAAAAAGTGTTGAAATTGAATAGGTGTGATCAATAGCAACATGATAAATATTGATCTCAAATCTATAGATAAAACACATTAACATTTATAAAAGATATTAGCAATTAAAGAAAAATAATTCCAATAGGGTTTCCTACAAAGTTGTTGAAGGCCGATTAGGATGATGTGTGCGGTTTTACCTCTTTGGCCATACAAAAAGTGTTGAAATTGAATAGGCATACCAATTCTTTAGCAACCTCATCCTGCACACCATAAATATTTGATGAAAATAAGTAAGTGTATGTTTCCAACAACTAAAGGTATATTATTAACAATGTAAAATGACCAAAAATTACAAATCGACGGTAAAACAAATCGAGCAATGAAAAATACCTAGAACTGGTTAAATGGCGTTTCTTTTTGTATGCAAAAGCTATGAACTTTGTCGTGGTTTGCATCATGAGTAACCTAGACATGTCAAGTAATGATATTAGTAAGATGAGTTTCCTGAAAAGTAAAACAAGTTGAAGTTACTGAGCCAATACAAAGTAAAAGCGTATGCCAAAGTTCAATATTTTATTAGGAAAAAATAATGCAATACATACCGTTTTAGGCTGATGACCTAGGCAGAAAGCTTTCGTCTTTGTCTCCTTTTCACAAATCATAAATCGTTCCATTTCACGCTCGATATGCTTGCGCGCATCCATTAAAGCCTGCTAGTATAAGGCACTAACCTATGTCCACATGCTTGGTCGTCCCTTTTCACAGATAAATGGGAAGCATATTCTATTTCTCTATAGTTTGGAGATGAGAAGAATGGGAAGCATGTATTTTTTGAGACATGAGAAGGTGAGGATAAATATACATTTCATGGACACTCAAAGATCTTAATATTAAGCATTCAATTATGATTTATTGTGTTTTATGAGGGTGAGTTACATCTTGAGATGAATATAAAGTATGTATTAGATACATATACAATTGACATTAAATGTTGTACAAGAAGGCATACAAGGAAGAAATTGAACAAAAAATATAGATTTATACTAAGACTCTTGATATGCATCTTAAAAAAAGATGTAAATTTACCTTCTTAGCCTTCAAACACACATTATATAGTAGTATAGATAGATATAGATACTAGTAGGGTACCCGCGCAATGCTGCGGGGTGACAATTTGCAACGTGATGACGGCCTAACACGGAAGAAGATGTTGCTTTAAAATTTCATGTAGGATGGGTTTTGGTAAAACGGGTAGCTTGAAAAAATAATAGTTTGATGTCAAAATAGGTTTCGATGCTTCTAACAAAATGGGTAACGGGGTCATTTTAAAATGGAGATGAAAAAAATGTACAACGTATGATGAAGCATTCAATAGATTCATAACATGAATCATCCTTAACAAATCATATGAATAAATGTTACCATACTTATAGGTTGCATCAAATGAATTATTTAAACACACAGCCTTGCAAATTGTAATTCATCACAGAATTAATTATCTATTTATATATATACTAAATAGGTTTAAAAACAAATTTCAGAATTCACACACGCCGCAAGTCAATAATGGCTTGGTGAAAATATTCGGGTCAAAAAGGCAACTTTAGACACATGGTAAACCAAACTTTAGACTGATATGTGTCAAAACAAACTTTAGACTCAGATTTACCCTTATGAAAGTAATAGTATGTTTGGGGTGTTATTATAGTAGTGGCAACAAGGAAGAAAAATTCTACAAATTCTTTGATGGGAAGGCATGTTGAATTTGTTAGTTGATCAAGGAAATCTTTTAAATATTAGGGCTGGCAAATCGTATCTTAGCAGGTTTAACAGGTCTCTGACGACGCAAGCAACACAAGTTCTAAACATGAACAGGACTCATTTAACTACTTTATATCCCATGTTTATAACACGGTTATACGTTTTATGTACCAAAAAATAGAAATGATGGATCTTTGTCTCTTAATTCTAATTATTTTAAAAAAAGTAAAAAATGACATAGTGTACTTTTCAGTTAACAGGTCTAATCGTGTCTTATACAGGTTACCCATTGCCAACCCTATTAAATATATTGGAATTTACCTGGTCTTAATCAGCTAAAATTGTGTCTTTTAATAAATGCAAAAATTGACTTTCATGTGCTTTTATAAACATTTAACTTGTATAATGAAAACACATTCCCCATTAACAAACAGATCAAACATAGAAAAGTTGCAAGGCAACATGTCTTTCATGGACTTAATTTACTTGTACACAAGTAACGCAAAGCTCAATGTAAGAAGCTGGGCAGAACTTTTGAGTGTAAGGTGACAATTTTGACTCATTTAATTATGAACAGGTCAATATGGGTTATGATTTATCTATCCCTAACAGGTCATATAAAAACATTAGCTAGTCATTGGATCCTTGCATAGCACCAGCTAATGTGCCTTCATAAACTTAAAAACCATAGACATAGTAGTATAAAATCTGTTGTGAATCAAATGTTAAAATAATATCATAACACATGGCTACAATTGCAAATTAAGAGTTCATAATTATAAAATATTAAGATAACATCAAAGCAAATGTGAGTTTACCTCATTGATAGCAAGTATTTGAGCTGCAGTTGTATGTTTAATCAATTCCTTTTGGAATGTAGCATCGACTTGGTAATCAATTAAGTTGCCTTCTGGCTAGAGGTGTACAAATCGGGTTATTTTTAAAACCGAAACCGGTTTTTTTCAAAACCGGTTTTTTTATAGGTTTCAAAACCGGTTTTTTTTTTTTATAACCGGTTCGGTTATAAAACCGGTTTCTACAACGAATAGGCGTATTAAATAAAACCGGTTGGGACCGGGTTATAAACCGGTTTTTAAAACCGGGTTTTAAAACCGAATAAAAAAACCGGTTTTTTTGTCTGACAAAAAAAACCGGAAAAAAACCTGCAGAGTCTGCTGTTTGCTGGCTGCTGTTTGCAGCTATTGTTTTGTTGTTTTTTTTTTCCATTCCAAACAAACTTCTAACATATTAATTAAGAAACTTATAACTTAAAACCTCCATAACCATTTCATTAACTACTAAAACATCCAAATTACACAATAAAACCATCCAAATTAAAGTCTTAAACAACTAAAAACATAAACAACTTAAAGTCTTAAAACATAACTAGTAAAAACTTAAACAACTTAAAGTCTTAAACATAAGCAAGCGTCTTGAATACATCAAACTTCTCTTGAAAAACATCTTTAATCTTCGCCCGAACCCGAGTTGTTTCGAAGGTATTCATCAAGTTCGGCTTCTTCGTCGGTCATTGGTTCAATCAAGGCCATATTCACCTCGTCCTCGTACAATTCGGCTTCGTACTCCAATTCTCCCTCAAGTGAGCGCTTATCTTGTACTCTTTCCACCGCATCCAAGTAATCCTTTAAGCAAATAGATATCTCAACCGCCTTAGGAGTTAGCCTCGTTCTCCTTATCGATAAGACCCTGCCACTAGTAGAAAAAAGCGGATTCCGAAGCTACCGTAGAAGCTTGGACACTTGTATGTTTAAAAAAACCGGTTTTTTAAAAAAAACCGGTTTTTTAAAAAAAACCATTCCTACCGATAATATAACTGATCTATAACCGGTGGATTGGGCCGGGTTTAAAACCTGTTGTAAAAAAACCGGTTTTTAAAAAAACCGGTTTCGGTTTTTTTAAACGGTTAAAAAACCGGTTTTTTTGTACACGTTTACTTCTGGCTGTCTATTTGTGGCAACAAGGTGCACCACCAATTTTATCAAAACCATATTTTTTTTGCTTTTTTAGTCAAATAAAATAATCTAAAGAAAAAGGCCCACATAGATTTGCATACAAAGATTGATTCTTTTATCAAAACCCGTGTTTTCAAGCTGAAAAAGATGTAAAGAGATATGGATATGGGGTCTTCATCAGGAAAATACATGATTAATATAGAGTTAAGCGACATGTAGAGGTTTAAATAGATTTAAGAACTAAATATAAATATTAAATGAAAATAAATTAAAAACTTTTACCTGTTGAGACTTTGAGGAGATGAAGGGAGATGATGATGATGATGTGAATCTTGTTCATTTACAACCCTTGCATCAACACATTGAGGTGTTATTTTTTTTATTTCCTCACTTTAACTTATCTATTAATTAATATATATAAAAGAATTGAACATTGCTGACATGGCGTGCAATGGTGCCTTCAATCTCTCCATGAAACTGCCACGTGGCATCATAATTGAAAGATTTTAGTGTTTTTGAATTATTTCCATTTTTAATTAAAAAAAGATTAACATAAAACACTAAATTTATCTCTTTATCTCTCAATTCTCAATTACTAAAATTAAATTGAGTTATTTTAGGAAAAAATAATTTAAAAACAAATTTAATTTTCTCTCTCTTATGTTCCTCCCATAATTTTTAAACGTTAATATCTTTTATATTCGAGATTTTTTAAATAAAAAAATTACACCAAATTAACGAGCGTTTTATTATCTTTCCAACGAGTACCATAGTGCTATATAAAAAACGGAGAAAAAACGACTATTTTTTGTGGGGTTATGTTCATACAGAAAAAAAAAAAACACAAAGTGTTCAGGTTATTCATTAATCATGTTTTTTCTTTTAAACCAGTTCTTATCTACGATTTTGAAATTCAGCCCAATCGTCATGCTATCATTGGAATTTTACTCTTCTAAAGATGGATATGTATACTTCATCAAGAGAAGCTAGGAGAAAGAATCGCGCAACACTGCAACACATGGTGTCACCTTATAACAATGTTACTTTTTATTTATTTAATTACAAGATTAATAATTATTACTATTAGTATTAGAATTATTAGAATGGTTATATTTTTCAACCCCCATCATGCATTCTACATCTATATAAGTCAAAGTCAAATTGTAACATATTTTAAATTACGTGAAGATGATTATATGTTGAAGGTTATCCTTTTAATACTGTATTATGTTTAATATGGTTTATGCTTTTTATTTTTTTAACTTTTTAAATAAATGTTTTTTAACTAAGATTGATTATGTTTAAGTTATTTACTCTTTTCGTGATTTGAGTTTTCTTCTTTTATCATTTTTTATTAAATCATATTAATTTTTTCAACCCCGGGACCTTCCCGGGGTAATCAGCTAGTCCATAAATATAAATAATATAAACCGAAGCTTCAACCTTTATCTGTCAAAATCAAGTAAAAAACCCCAATGTTGTGAAGAACCCTAAAAGATCTAAAGACCCAAAACCAAAAAATATATAAAAAAACTTGTGAACTAAAGAGATCATCAATTAATCAGTAACTTGTATTATTATCAAATTACTATTCTAAAGACTTTTGGTAGTGTGGATGCATTAGGTAGTTGTACATCTAGGTTTAAAACTTTTATTATTATCAAATTGCTATTCTACCCAGAAGAGATCTATTTATAGATATTATAGATTATAGATAACAATATCCTTACCAAGATAATCAAAAATTCAAAAAAATCAAGTCAACCCCGTCTTTTGATCAAAACCCCCGTCTATTTGTCTTCTTTAAAGAAAACCCCGTCTTTAAGCTAACATGATAAATATTAAAAAAAAATCAACACGACCCCGTCTTTGGATTTAAAACCCCGTCTATTAGTCTAAACCCCGTCTTTTAAGAAAACCTCGTCTTTTAATATTAGAATTTTATATATAAACCCCAAAAAATATTCAAAAAATATTATAAAACATCTTAGTAACCGTTGTAGCCAACATAATAAAATATTTTAAAAAATTGACTCAACACTGTCTTTTTGTAGCCAACATAATAAAATATTCAGAAAAATTCGACTCAACACCATCTTTTGATTCTAATGTCTTAATGAATCGTATTGGGCCTTAATGGATAACAATAGACACTAGTAGATCATATCTATACTATATTATAAAGCATGAGAGAGAGATTCCTGTAAAATTTAAGTAATTACTCTATTTTATGCATATGGTACAACAATCTAATGAAGTTAGTAAGGGTCAAAATGGTCTTTCAACACATTAATATCTACAATTTTTGGTTAGTTAGGTCTAAGTTATATAATCTCAAATACTTAAGAGGGCAAAATGAAAAATTTGAAATTAATTCCATGACACCTCGTCTTCCTTCTTTGAATTTGCAGAAACATCATAACCGATATCTAATAATTAAAATTAATAATTCGAGTTGAAACTGCTAATCATTGTTAATAAAATGTAGTAAGATCAGATCTTGCAAACTGCGCACACACAACACACCATGTTCTTGTCCCCTTCATGCTACACAAAAGCTTCGCGACCCATTTTCGCTGCCGTCTTCGTCGCCTGTGGCGGTCGTCATTTCTACTCCTGGTGCCACCAAAATCCCCGCCACTGCGATATTCTTTTTCTCGACTTTCTGCGACCAGGTACGGGGTAATCCTATTTTTCCTCATAATTATACTTCTATGATGATTTGACTCAACCCGGTACGCTACTGTCGTCTTTATTACATATGCATTTGTTAAAAAAATTTCTTTTAGTATCACAAAAATTGTTTTGCCTATTACTATAACATCATATAATGTGTAATCCACTAGATTCTTGAATCAGTTCATTCATTATTAATTTGTTAAAAAGTTGATTTTCAGTGTCATATGCTTGTTTTGATATTTTAAACATTGGTTTTTGATAACATTAATTCTACAAGTAAAGTTTTAATAATTTATTGATCCGTTTCTAATGACATATTTTTTATTTTGCACAATTATATTAGTGGGCTTGCATGCAAATCGCGCTGGTTTGTAAATTATCCAACCCGCCGCATCGCGCGGGCTTCCCACTAGTTTGTCTTAATGGCTCATAATGGGTTTTAATCTACCACAAAAGACAATAATAGATAATACATGTGTAAATAGATCATATTAGGCCTTAATTGATTACAATGGACAATGCTAGATCATAATTTTTTGTTTTAATGGACCATAATGGCGAATAATAGATCATGAATGTCTTAATTAATCACTAGTGGGTAACCTGCGCTATGCGGCGGGCCTTCCGTGTGTGAAAATTAAAAAAAAAAAGGCATTTGAATCGTAAGGACTACTATAAAAAGTTGAATATATACTTAACTAAAATGGTTGACCCAAACATTAAAATCAACTCTTTAACTATCCTATTGGCAAGATGAAACATTTTATTGACGTCTAACAAATTTTGCAAACTTTGCAACCAGCCTGAAGTAGAAGTTTCTTAAAAAGGACTTTCATATGTCTCGGCCCGTTCACGTTTGAGTAAACTTTTTTATTTCAACGCCATAGGTAATGTTACTACCCAATTTAAAAGATGGGAACATTTACAGCCCCATAATGCCTCCATTTTCCAGCCTTATGGCTGCATAATAGCCAAATGTACAGCCTTGTAATGCTATGTTTTCCAGCCTTATATGGCTGCAAAACTGTCCCATTTTCCAGCCTTATAATGCTGCATTTTCCAGCCTTAAACTATTGTATAACAAGTCCCCATAATTATTCATCATATACACATACAATTCTTATTTACACTACTTTAAATCCAACTATCATTAAAATAAAGGAATCATTGATATTCATCATAATCAAATTTTTGAATTGTCTAATTACATTGAAATACTAAATAAAACGTACTCATGATACCCTCTGATAACGTTACTTTTATAACGTAAATACCGACTCATTTATAGATAAATTAGCTGATTTAAGCTATACTCTTATCTCTAACACAAGGTCAAACTGATAAATTGATATTTCTTTTAACCGTAGTTGTTAATAGCGACCATAGCGCCCGATATAGCGAACAGCGTAGCGTAGCGCTCATGTGTTGCTATATGGTTGATAGCGACAAAAAGCGAGGAAATAGCGAGATCTTCCTATTATTAGTATTTTTTTTATTTATTTTTGGGTAAAATATGCATATAAAAATCTCTAAAAAGTTCTTCTAGTGTATCGCTAAACATGAAATAGCGCCCACTATTTCATCGCTATCGCTATGTAGCATATCGGTAGATTGTTGCTATCGTCCGCTATTCGCTATTAACAACTATGCTTTTAACTAAAAGGGATATGGTCAAATAGATCGAAAGGCGTCCAAGGTGCATAAATACATCAACCTCGATCATTAAAAGCATTCTTTAAAACATAAGCTCTCTTAGTAAAACCATTGTAATCCTAAGTCTAGCAAAACATAAAATTTAAGAATAAAGAAAGCATAAAACATACCTGTAGCACACAGTTGAAAGCATGATTCAACAATAAATGCAAGAACTTTTGGGGCTTTCATATGTTTCTGGTAAACATACAGTTCCAGCAGACGGGCCAAATGCGTTTCCGGAAAAAAACATATAATTAATAAATAAAGTTCTAGCATAAACTTATGGTGGTATCACAGAAAGTTGTATAATCGCAACCACAAATTCTCTGACGAACTAATCATTCGAGCATCAAATACAGTTAAAACGCATCCAACTGAAAGCATAATTTATCCTAAGAACACAAACGAACAATTAGGGTTACAACATACCGAACAAAAAACATGGTTTCATCAAACATCAAACCATGATCAACAAATTCACTATATTTTGTACTTTTATTCAAATGACTTTGTTGACACTTACAGCTAAGAAAAATAAAGTTTAAAAAAAAACCCAATTCCACTCCACCAAAATCAAACCCTAAAAATTCGAACAAATCAACAAATTTACAACCAATTAACCACAAAAAAACATCATCAAATGTACAACAAAGCACTTACCTTTCGACTTAAACCTCACAACAACCACCACCACCAGTTTGATATTCCTCCTTCCACCAAAGAATTCTGCAAAACCAAAAAATAGGTTACCATGGTACATAAACTTCACGTGTTCATTATTCAAACTAAAAAGCTTCAAACCTAGATCCAAAAAAAGCATTCAAAATAAAAGGCTTAAAACCTAGATCCAAAAAAAAGCATCAAATGTTGTGTGTGGTTCTGAATTGGCGAGTTCTTAATAGGGAGGGTTCTGGAATGAATTGAAGGATGATATAATTTCATAGTTAAACCAATGATCTGTAACCGACGATCCTTCACACTGCTCAGGCGTCTTAAAGAATACAAAGGATCGCGTCTTACAACCCTTGATATACCGATGCAATAGATGGTTGTACATGTAGGTTTAAATCTTGTTTAATTGGTAAATTACTTTTTTGCCCTAAAGAGATATATTTATATATAGTATAGATATTAGGCTTTAATGAATTACGATTATATATGTCTTAATAGATCATATTGGACCTCAAAGGACCACAGTGAACAATAATAGATCATATTAAACTTAATGGTCAATATTAGGCCTTAATGGATCCCAATGGGTAGCAATAGATCAGATATGTCTTAATGGACCATAATGGGCCTTAATGGATCATAATGGACATTAGTACATCATAATATGTATTAAATGATCATATGTATCCTTGATGGATCAAAATGGACGATAGTTGATCTATGTCTTAATGAATCGTATTGGGCCTTAATCTATAATCTATAATACATTATAAAGGAGGAGTGATGGCCAACATGGTTATTTTCATTTCCATACAACTTAATATGCAACATGTACAACATATTTAAGCATGAAATTTAAGGGTATTATAGGGATGTTAGTGACAATTAAGACACTTAGAAGGGTAGTTTAGACATTTTACTTGCCTAATTGTTTACAATATCAAAACAAATTTACATTAGTACCCTTCATCTCTATCCCTTTCCCTGCCATCACTACGATTCCCATTTGTAACTGATTTTGAATTTATGAACCTTAATCATGAAGTGGAATTCGGATGGTTAATCTAACTCTTGATATAATACTAAGCTATCAAACAATTTCCCACACCCACACCCACACCCACACCCAAATCTCTCTTCACTCTACTCGATTCCGAATTTCCTTCTTCTTCTGCTAAACTTATTGAAGACCCGAAAGTTGTTCACCAAATCTGGTTGTGTTTGAAGTTCCATGAGTAAGCTCTTAGAGTAATTATGACTTTTATTGTTTTTTATTTGCAGATTAGGTCTAGGATTAAAATTTGTGATTTACGGGTGTGTGTGTGTGTGTGTATTATTGCTTTATGTTGTTGAATAATGCGAAAATTTAGGAAGTCGTTTATTTAATGTTAACAAACCAGGATCTGAGGTCGATGAGAGTGGAGGTGGTGTTGCTGGTAGAAGCATTCTCTTAGGTTTGTTCTTCCTTCTGTTTGTTAATATTGGTTTTATTGTTGTATCATGAAAGTATCACAGATCCTAGTTTTTTATACAGGGTGTGCTGAAGGTAAACTTGAACATCGAGGTCCGCAAATAGCCCTAGATTTACTTTATAGGTTATAGCTTGTTTTTTTATTGAATTAACTGAAATGAAATGAACCGAACTATTCATATATTTTTTCATATATTTTTGGTTTATACCTTAGGTTCATATTAAAGTGATTATCAGTTTGTTTTGGTTTATACCTTAGACCATGCGTAGTGGGGCTTTATATTTATAAAGCCCCTGAATCTGATTGGTCCACGTGGCTGCTGAGTCAGCGTGGAGAGAGAAACTGAAAAAGGGGTGTAGTGGTGGGGCTTTATAAATAAAGCCCCTATTAATATTTTATTATATCTTTTTAATTAAAAAAATAATAAAATAATAAGAGAGAGAGAGTGGTTGCTGATGTGGCACAATCTGATTGGAGGGGGCAAAACAAAGGCAGCGCTATATAAATGAAGCCCCTAGCTGAATTTTGGTCATGGAGCCCCCCTGTAATGGTGTACAGGGGCGCTATTTTTTAAAATTTCTCAAAAAAACGCCCCACTACGGGTGGTCTTAGGTTCAAAACCCCCAAAAGTGAAAAAGTGAAGTATGGTCAGGCTAGCCTTTATTTATGCTTAAAAAAAAGCCTTCGGTTCCAGGGTTCCTACTTTTTATTCTTTCAAGTTAACCCATAATTATAAACTTTATATGTGTAGGTGAGGTTATATTTGTGGCATATGTGATAGAGTATGGTACATATTGTCTAGAGATGCATGTTGGGGCTGTGCAACCTGGTGAGAGTGTGTTGTTCATAGATGATCTCGTGGCTACAGGTGGCACCCTCTCTTCAGCCATAAGGCTTCTAGGTAAACATGGAAGATGCGTCTTTAATATGGAGTTACAATCATACTTGACTGGACCAATAATTGTATATGTTTCAATATGTTTGTTGTAGAACGTGTTGGAGCTGAAGTCGTTGAATGTGCATGTGTGATTGGGTTGCCACTCGTGAAGGTGATTTTTTTTGCTCCAAAGGTAGTTTATTTGTTTTTATTAGCAGCCTCAAAGCGGGTCAGTTGGTTGAGTAACGGGTCCAAACAAGTATTGTTGTAGGTAATTTAAACATTAAATTTATCAACCTAAATGCTTACGCAGGTTTGGTTTTTATTTTGTTAAGTTCATTGTGGTGATAGAATGTTAATTTTAGGGGTGTGGACAATGTCGGGCTCCATCCAAAGATTCCAAACACTCAAAAAGTCAAAAGTGACTATCTGCACTTGAAAATGCAATTATCATAGAATCAGTTTGCAAACTTCATCCCAAGCACCCCCTAAGATATTGTTGAATAAAGCCTGTGGTATATGGTTGGTTTTAAGATATCTTAAGACTTGACCAGTTTCTAAGTTGTTGGGAGGATGGAGAAGTTGAGCATGACGTGGATTGGAGCTGTGATGAGGATTCAGACTCTGAGTTGTTTCATGACATGTAATATGGAGAGGAGGAGAAGTATAAACCAGCACCTGGAGTCTGGACCAACCCTGGCTCATAAAGTGGTTGCAGTAAGGATCAAAGGAGCTATATGTGATGATCAATGTCTAGGACGTTGCCTTTACATCCATGGAGTTCCAGGAACTGGAAAGGTAAATTTTAGTACTTGGCAAAGAATTAAGTTGATTTTTTATGTGTCTTGTTTTCTTCATAATTTCTATTTCACAATCCACAATACTTAGTATAGTTATTTAGAAATTTTTATGAATCACCTAAGTGAGCTTGTTTTGAGTGCTTGATCAAAATACTTATTAGAACCTGCTAGAAGCCATGTATTGATACTGCACATCTTTGCGCCCTATGTTGTCAAAAGCCCCTCGGGCGCAGCGAGGCGCACCTATAGCGCCTGGTGGTGGCTTAGGCGCAAATCTGGGTTTTTTTTTTTTGTAAAAAACGGTGCCTAAGCGCGCGCCAGAAACCAGGCGCGGGCGATAAAAAACGAGAGCTCTTCAATTATTACTATAAATAGGCCAAAAAACATTCGCTCCCAATTTCATTGAAAATTGTAAATTTGAGTGGATCTTTTATTGTGAAAAGAATCAACCATCACCAGTTTAGGGATAAAATGTTTTCAGTGGATCTTCTAACCTCCAATATACGGTCTGATTTAGTTCCTGTTATAAATTTTTTGTTTTTATTTAGATGGTGGTGTAGCAGTGTGTGCAGTGTTCGTAAATGAACCACATGTTTTTTGGAAATTAATTAACCTATACACATAACAGTGCAACTAAACCTATATATATTGTGTAATGAACTACTGATAAAATAATGTATATAAAAACAAGAGTTAACTTGGCTTCAGTCTAGAGTTTTTCTTGCTACGTTTGGTAGATTTATCTTCACTTGAGGGTACGTTTATCGGTTTATGTTTTTTTCTCCTTTTTTCTGTCAATAATTTAAACTTTTACAGAGCAAATATCTTTTTTATGGTTTAAAATATGTACGGTCAGATTCACGTACTTTGGTTTATATGGTTTGACGGTTTGAAACGTGTAAAGAATTGGGCGTGAAAATGCCCCCCAAAACGCCCCAAAATGTCCGGAACACCTTTTTGTTGAGCGTACGGGGTGTTTTCCTTTAGAAAATTGGTTGAGCGTGTTTTTTTTTTTCACGCCGGAGAGTGGCTTGAAAATGCCTCCTTTTTGTTGAGCCAATCAAGGTGGAGAGGTGGGTCTTGATGGTGTGGCACAAGTTTTTTTTTTCTTTTTTCAAAACCGACCGAATCGGACCGTGCCCACCCTATAGTAAAACCAAACGTCTGTCTGCCACTCAATTTATTTTGACATTTTCATGACTTCAACTCATTTGTCAACTCATAGCCATAACACATATAAAAGACCTTCAAGTTGTTTATTGATTAAGATGATATGTATAATGTGCCTGTTGTTGATGCTAGAACATTTCATACGACCACGTAGATGTAACCTTGTGATTTGGTAGCCTTTTTTTGAATAACCAACGAAGTAATAATTCTATAAGAAACCTTTGTTATAAAAATTTTAAGATAAGAAGTTTGAATTTTTTAGTTCATGAACTTTTAGAGCTTAAATATCTCTTTTAAGAACCCTTAGCTTACCTTTATAAAATAATTATCTTTATGATTTAAAATACTAGCCACCGGACAATGTTAACAATTTGTGGTTCACGATATGTGTTTATTAGACTTTGCAGTCTATTCAATTGTTAGAAGGGGTGCTCCTGATGTGATGTTAGAGCAACATCTTTACATTTCATTTAATGCATTATTTTACGCTTTATTCAAATGAAAGAAACATATTACAAAGTACGTTGAATGGATAAAACGTTAGAAACCTGGAATGACTAATGAGTGGAGATTCGCGATAGACATCATAATTGAATCAAGTACCAATCGGGACACCCGCCGCAACGCGCGGGCACTCCCACTAGTGGATCACAATGGATAGTAGGAGTACAATGGACAATACTAGATCATAAATGTTTATCTTAGTGGACCATAATGGAGAATAATAGATCATGCATGTCTTAATTGATCATATTAGGCTTTAATGGGCCACAATAAACAACAGTAGATAATAGATGTCTTAATAGATCATATTGGACCTTAGAGGACCACAATGGACATTAATAGATCATATTAAACTAAATGGGCAATATTGGGTCTTAATGGATCCCAATGGGTAGTAATAGATCAAATATGTCTTAATGGACCATAATGGGCCTTAATGGATCATAATGGGCATTAGTACATCACAATATGTATTAAATGATCATATATGTCCTTGATGGATCACAATGGACGATAGTTGATAATATATGTGTTAATGAATCATATTGGGCCTTAATGGATCACAATGGACAGTAGTAGATCGTATTTGTCTTAATGGCTCATATTGGGCCTTAATCATTCACAAAAGACAATAATAGATAATACATGTGTAAATGAACAATATTGGGCCTTAATCGTTCACAAAAGACAATAATAGATAATACATGTGTAAATGAACAATATTGGGCCTTAATGGAGTACAATGGACAATACTATATCATAAATGTTTATCTTATTGGACCATAATCTATATCTATATCTATATCTATATCTATATATTATATAGTGCATTCTAGATGGGCAATAAGGTAATTTAACTTTATTATAGAAGGGTATATTTGTAATTTACATCAAATTATTAATACACATTAATACATTATTTAATATAAACTTCTAACTAATTAATACTTTATTTAATAAATTTATAATTCTAATTAAATGAACTAGAAGCATTTTCTCAACAATAATTTGTATACTTATAAATAAAAAAATAAGGTAGATATACATATATAATTAAAACAAAAAAAAATTAAAAAAAATTTATAAAAACAAAATAGGTAATAGTATTATGTTATCTATTTCTAAATATCATACCGTTGACACGACACATAAAATTAAAAATATTATATTTTTTAAATTAAAATAATATTGTTAATTATATGTAATAAGAGTAAGTTATTTTATATTTTATCAAATGCATTATATTTCTTTTAATTAAAATAACAATATTTAATATGATATGTAATAATATTAAGTTACTTAAATGTTTATCAAATGTTTAAAAACTATAATTTGTTGACTAAATCCAATTATAGATTATACCTCTTTTTTTACCGACGGCCCTAAAAAGCATTGTATTACTTATTAGGAACATTATATAAAAAATTACCCTTGCACAACATATAATTTGAGGGTACGTGAGGAGATGAGTTCGTTGCAATTATTACTGGATATTCATATTGGTTCAAGTTTTCTATTCGTGCTTCCGAATAAATGAAGTTGTTGAGACTAAATGGATATTGAAGTGTTTTTGAAAAAACTTATATTTCAACATCCTTGACAACAAAATAGAGAAAAAAAATGTGTCACACCCTCAAATTCCACATGCGGGGTTTTACCGCGAGACGCGTGACACACCAGGATCCAAGTCAACGGTCACAATAAACGACATCTATATGATTTGAAAACAACGTAAATTGCCCATTAAGTTTCAAAAATCCAACCATCGCTTGCGGAAGCGTAAAACTTTATTACAACTCAAAAGTAAAACATGAAAGTCTGATAACACTCAAAATGAAATGCAAATGGATCCTAGACGCCGTGAGACTCCGTGCGCCTAAACTCAATGCTGCTACCTTAGCGACCTGAGAAAACATACCAAAAAGATGTCAACATATAATGCTGGTGAGTTCACAGGTTTTAAGTTCACAAAGCGTTTCAAGCGTAAAGAGTTTCATCTCAAAATACCAAGTGTGTAAAACCTTTAAGTAAATGACAAACGTTTCCTTACTACTACGACTGTGTTGCGGAAACCATTACTGACAAGCGTTGCATGTGTTGCCGCCCGTGTTTGAGTTGCCGAAAATAGAGACAATATGCACCCGCCCGGCTCCCAGCCGCCGAGTGGGGTTCCTCAAGCCCAATAGATCTATCCACATTTCCCCCGTTGTGCCCCGCACATTCATGGTTTCCCCAGGGACTTAGCGTTGCGTTGCGTGGTATAGTAATTTAAAACAAGCGTTGCGTTTCAAAAGCGTTGCATTTCAAAAGCGTTGTGTTTCAAAACATAAACGTTGTATTTGTTAAAACGTGTGGCATGCTTCTCCCCCGAGAAAAAGTGTATAAAAGAGGGGCCGTGAAACTCACCTTAGTGTGCGTCCTCAGTAAAATAGAAATCTGATACGTGTGTAATAGTCCCTACTAGTGGCGACCTATCAATGAGTTTACATAAGTGTGATGACTACTAACCCGAAGGCTAATTAGTCCCCAAATTGTCCAGACCGTGACTGTGTATGTTGAAAATGTAACAACCCGGTCGTAGGGCCCAAAATTTTTCGTGTTTAAAAATATTATAACGAATAAACCAATAGTAAAATAATAATGTATAACCAAATGGGAAGCCGAACCGATGAATTTCTTAATTATTTTGACGAGGAAATTAATAATTATACACAAACACCCGTTACGCGACCAAACCGATACCCGATAACGAATCCACCCGACTCCCTATTGATTACTCATAAGGGAGGACATATGTCCTCCCATTTGTTTGACAACACGTTCTCTAAATCCATCAATGTAACCGATGGATTTCTAAAAACGATCAGCATACCCTTCCATATAAAAACCTCTAAGTTACCTTATGTCTCTCATTTTGCCTGGTTACACACTACACCTTATAAAAACTTGCTTCCACAATACGCAAAGGAGAGAGAGGATTAAGAGAGAGAAACGAAGGAGAGAGGAAGAGAAATGGATCGGAACAGAGGAGAAAGTAAGAGACCGGCCATCACCACCACGACGGACCCACGACGCCGCCCCCGCCATCGCTTACCGGTGAGGGTCACCGAGGGTTCCAACAAGGAAGACGATTCCAGTGACTGATACACCGGTCCAGGGTCCGAAGTTTCGAGTAGAAATTGTTGATGACTGAATGGTGGTTCTAGAAGGGTCACGGTAGTAGTGTTATTGTTATAAGGTGACGGAGTTTAGAAGCCAAATACGGTGAGGAGAAGATGGTGGTCGGAGATGACCGTTGATAGTAAAGATGATAATAACCCGACAACATCAGGTAGATAATAGCATTCCCTATTGGTTGTTCTAGGATTTATCTTCAAGGGTAATGTTTAATCTATGGGTCTTTGACAGAAGAAGTGGCTATTAGTAGTTGTAGATGTTAACATAGGTTCAGGAGATGATGTTGATGATGGCGGGTCTCGATGGCGATGGTTCGACTAGTTATAGAAGTGGCTGCAATGTTTGGAGGGGGTTACTGGCTGACCCAGTTAACGAAAGGCGAGGCAAGGTATAACCGAGTCCAAGCATTACTTATATTAATTCATATAATTTATATATTAGACTATTCGTAGGTACACGTGTGGGACTTTGACGAGTATAATAGCTTGGACCCGACCCGCCAATATGAACCTAAATAAAAATCAAACAATATGTAGACTATAAGAACCAATAAGGTGAACACATGATCCGATGATGCTAAATTGGTTATATATATACATATAGATAGTGTGACACCCGGCATATTCAGATGAATACTTTTCATACGTTACCTACATACGTTTCATACCATGCATATACATACGTTTCATACTTTACATACATACGAGTCTACCTCAACGAAAACATTGAAAACAACTACTTAATATCAAACTTGACTGGGTCGGTTGAGTCGTGTCGATGATTCGGGAATCATCGGGAGTCGTTACAATGGTCCGAGGGATCATTGGGTGTCGGTCCATAACCACCTGTACAAGGATTGGCGATTTGTAGAATCGTCGGGCTTATTGCACACACGCAAGTCTCGGGTCCCGAGAATTGGTGATCGGGTGGGAACGTGTTAGTTACCGTGCATTACATACTTATAATCATTATGCAACTTGTCGGTATGTGAAAACGTGTTTATATATGTTAAAATAGGGTTTAACGCACCAAAAACCCGGACACATAGACTATAGGCGATTAGGCCCTATGTGAGAGCCTAATCGCCAGTTTATGGGGCGAATATGGGGATTTAGGGGCGAATAGGAGGCTATTCGCTAGTTCCTACTAGCGATTAGCAGTCCTACTCGCCTGTACAATCTTGTACTCGCCTGAACTGCAGGTGACGACTAAAAACGCCTATAAATACCACCCTTATGTTTTAAAACATCATTTGTGAAACCCTAATACATCCCAAAGCCACCCCACACCTTATCCAACCTCTGCAACACGTTTTTGAGCAAGAAATCACATTTCCAAGCCTTACGCCCCATAATCTCACCATTTCAAGGTGTATTCTTCATCCCAAACCTTTATTATGATATTGTTTTGATCCCTAAAGGTCCAGACCTGATTTATAAACATTTGTGTCTTTGAAAACTCATTAAAATCAGTTTCAAAACAAACCCAAACATCTATACTTGTTATATGTGATGTATTCATGCAAGATGGGATTTTTATCGTCTAAACATGATTGTTCTTGTGTTATTAATGTATTTCTGATTTAAATGAGTCAATATGATGATAACCTAGGAGTTTGAAGGTTCATAGATGTGTAATGTTGATATTAGGCGTTTTGACCCGTTTGAGTGATTTTGTTGGATTTATGATGATATGCTATGTTTCGTTGATTGATTGAGGTTAGGGCTTACTATAGGATGATGCTAGAACAGTAGGACATTGTTGGATAACGTCATTATGTGATGAAATCTGAATATATGCTATTTAGGGCAAGTTTTGCATGAGGATGTGATGTTTACATGATAATATTACTATTTTGGGAAAACGCATGCATTTGGGACGTCTAGGGTGATGATAAATTAGGGGTTTTTGCTTGAAATAGTTGGGTTAATGTTTTGGGTTGGATATTGGGTGTTTACAAATGTTTCAGATCTGATTTGGGGGGTTAAACGCGCAAAAAGGACGGGACAGATCAGAACTAGCGAATAGGAGTTCTAATCGCCCTTATTATAGGCGATTGGCTCCTAATCGCCTGAACTATAGGCGATTAGGAGCCCTATTCGCCATTTTTCTGGTGATTACAACCCTACTCACCATTTTGACCCTCCTAATCACTAGTTGACTTTTGCTAATCACATGTTTGCTTCCTAATCACGTGTACAACTGCTATATGTATATTTTAACATCCCGAAACACGGATTGACACCAAGGAACATGTTAGGAACCCCGTGACATGTCCAATGACTTGGTAACACGTGTTCGGACTTAGTTGTACGTTAATTGACCGATATGTTAGACTAGGTGAACTCTTGCGCGTATTACGTGTTTAATTGCATATGTTGCATGATATCTTGCTTTCGACTAACACGTGGGATGTCGGGTCACCAATGGGATGTCGGGTCTTGTCTGGTGTGGTCGGTTAAACGTTTAAACATCATTTCATATGTATACGGTTATGGTCTGGACTGTTAAGGACTAATCAACCTACGGGTTGTTAGTCTAACACCTTATACGCTCGTCATGATAGGTCACCGGTATTTGGAGCCGTCTATTGGGCAGGTTTACTTGTCTTAGTATGGGAAGTAGCATTAGGTGAGTTTCACGGCCCCACTTTACGTTTTTACATTTCGGGGGAGACACATGCTTTATACATATTTCATAAATTATCATGTTATACAAGTGTTAAATTCATTTGTGCTATACGATACGTAAAGTCCCGGGGAAACCATGAATATGCTGGATAGCATAACGGGGGAAATGTGGATAGATCTATTGGGACTGACAGACCCCACCCGTCGGCTGGGAGCCGGGCGGGTGCATATTGTCTCGGTCATAACGCTACCATGAGACGGTAGTGCATATCGTTTCGGGAAAAAAACATATATCGTTGTCTGTAATGGTTTCCGGTCGTAGTAGTATTATTCATGCGTCTAGCTAACGCTATCATTTCTAACATAGTGATAACATGATGGCTTTAATTACGTAAAACATTTAACATAAAACGTGTGAACTCACCGGCATTATTTGCTGACGTTTTTAGCATGTTTGTCTCAGGTCGTTGAGGTAGCAGCTTATCATAGGCGCACGGAGTCTCACGGCGTCTAGGATTCATATGCATCTTACTTAGCTTTCCAGACTTACGTACTTTTGCATTTTGGGCTGTAATAAAGTTTTACGCTTCCGCAGCGATGGATTATTTATGAAAACTTGTTGGTTTGTTTGTGTCATTTTTACGTATCATATAGTGTCGTTTTTTGTGACCGTTGACTAGATCCTGGTTTGTCACGCGCCTCGCGGTAAAACCCCGCACGTGGAATTTGAGGGTGTGACAGATTGGTATCAGAGACAATGGTTATAGTGAACTAGGACTACATGTTGGGTCAAGTCTATAGCCGAGTCGCACACACTAGACGGCCACATTCATATAAGTCATGTCATACGGGAATTGCCGGGGTGTTAGTATTACATTCATTATCATCATTTATGCTTACATCATCTATCTATTATTCTTATTTCTTATTCTATCCTCCATCTTCGTACTGAAGACGAAGAGGTTTACTATCCTTGCACGGCGGTGACGTACATTGGAGTGGCTTCGGCATCCTTCGGAGATTTGTCCAAGATTCGGACATCTCCCCTTTCTATACTCCAATGGACACACTTGCTTGCACACATCATCGCACACTTGTACTTGTTGTTCTACATCTTGGGTGTTGTATCACCTAGGAGTTCTTATCTACTCTAGGACGTGGGTGCCTTATGGTTTGAAAGTTAACCTAGGAGCACGCCTCGGGGACCATGTAGAGCGACTTATCATTTCGGGTGCACACGAAATAATAAGTTGAAATGCATGGAAATCTTGTTGGACTCTGTGTTTGATCCGAAAATCATGATGGAATCCAGTCCTCTGGTTTAACTTTGTTACTTATGATTTCTTGTTGTCTGTTCTGAAATCTGATGTCTTGTCTTTGGCTTCAACAGAAGATGGCAGGACGTCGCGGTGGTCGCATTGGTGGTCGCTTTGGTGGTCGGAATGGCGGTGGACGCAATGGGGGTCGTGGTAACATCAGCATGACCCAGGCTCAGCTGAATAGTCTGATTCAGGAGCACGTGGCAGCTGCTATTGCTGCACAGCAAACCGCCCAGCAGGGCCATGGTGGTAATTTAATTACCCCTACCCTCATTCCTTAGCTTTTGTTGCGTGGTGTTCGTTTTCTGACCCGTGTTGCTTGTTGTAACAGGGAATGCTTTTCATCCTCCACCACCTCCACCTCCTCCAGTCCACTGTACTTACAAGATGTTCCAGGACTGTAAGCCCCATAACTTCAGTGGCACTGAGGGAGCTGTGGGACTACTTCGTTGGTTGGAGAAGGTCGGGTCCGCTTTCTCCATGTGTAACTGCCCAGAGGAGTATCGTGTGAAGTATGCTTCAGGGACATTCGAGGGACATGCCTTGACTTGGTGGAATTTGACGGTGCAGACTATTGGTTTACTGGAGGCCCATGCGTTGCCATGGACCGAGTTTGTGTTTCGTTTGAAGAGGGAGTATTGCCCCAGGGATGAGATTAAGAGTTTGGAGCACGAGCCGTGGAATCATCAGATGGTGGGATCTGAGATCGAGGAGTATACCACTCGCTATCATGAGTTGGCACTTTTGTGCCCGGATTCTGTGACGCCTGAATATAAGGCTATTGAGTTCTACATTAGTGGGTTGGCGCCGGAGGTTCGCGGGTTGGTAACCGCGAATGATGCTACTACACTTCGGGATACCATTCGGTTGGCTCATAGGCTGACTAAGCAGAAGGTTCAGGAGGGTTTTGCCTCCTAAGGGTACTGTGGTGAAGACCTCTGATGGCAACAAGAGGAAATGGGAGAGCGCGGGTAAGGGTACGGTTCAGCCTCAGCAGCAGCAGCCGAGGAAATTTGAAGCTACGGGTGCATCTTCTGAGCAAAGGCAGAGTGGGTATACTGGGAGGCTTCCTTGGTGTGATCGTTGTGGGTACCATCATCTTGGGGATTGTAGTTATTGTACCCGCTGTAAGAGGAACGGGCATCAGGCCCAGAGCTGCAGGGTGAATCTTCAGGCTCAGCAACAGGTGGTTGCCCCTACTACTGCTACTACTACCACTGCTGCACCTAGGGGAAATCAGGGATGTTATCACTGTGGGACACTGGGCACTTCAGGCAGGACTGTCCCAAGGTGAAGCAAGGAGAGGGTGGCGGTCGAACTGGTCATGCTTATGTTATCGGTGCGAGGGAGGACATGGAGGAACCTGATATTGTTACTGGTGAGTTTCTTTTCTTAGTATTCATTGTACTTTGGTTTTATCTTCATTCGCATCATTTAGCATTCGCATTCATCATGTGTTTTCGATCTTGTACATGGTTATCATTTTGCATTCGTGGGTCTGATATGGTTTCTTTGGAGATGCTACTTAGACGGTACCGGTGTATCATTTATACCGATCACAGTAGTCTCCAGTAGGTCTATGATCAGGAGGAATCACTTACCTTGCATCCACTTTAGGGAAGTCGGTTCCCCGGCATAGAGTATCCGTTGCAATCATTCTTCGTTCGCTGTTATCCTTTCGTTTGCATTATGGGAAACGCTACTTGGGTTAGGTCGACACTCATTTCTTTTAGAGAGTGAATCTCGGGGCGAGTTTCCTTTCAACAGGGGGATGATGTGACGACCGGGAATTTTTTTCTTTTATCGCTTCGTTCTCTTTGACTTCGGGAAATTTTCGGGACGAAAATTCTTTCAACTAGGGGATGATGTGACACTCGGCATATTCAGATGAATACTTTTCATACTTTACCTACATACGTTTCATACCTTGCATACATACGTTTCATACTTTACATACATACGAGTCTACCTCAACGAAAACATTGAAAACAACTACTTAATATCATACTTGACCGGGTCGGTTGAGTCGTGTCGATGATTCGGGAATCATCGGGAGTCGTTACAATGGTACGAGGGATCATTGGGTGTCGGTCCATAACCACGTGTACAAGGATTGGCGATTGGTAGAATCGCCGGGCTTATTGCGCACACGCAAGTCTCGGGTCCCGGGAATTGGTGATCGGGTGGGAACGTGTTAGTTACCGTGCATTACATACTTATAATCATTATGCAACTTGTCGGTATGTGAAAACGTGTTTATATATGTTAAAATAGGGTTTAACGCACCAAAAACCCGGACACATAGGCTATAGGTGATTAGGCCCTATGTGAGAGCCTAATCGCCAGTTTATGGGGCGAATATGGGGATTTAGGGGCGAATAGGAGGCTATTCGCTAGTTCCTACTAGCGATTAGCAGTCCTACTCGCCTCTACAATCTTGTACTCGCCTGAACTGCAGGTGACGACTAAAAACGCCTATTAATACCACCCTTATGTTTTAAAACATCATTTGTGTAACCCTAATACACCCCAAAGCCACCCCACACCTTATCCAACCTCTGCAACACGTTTTTGAGCAAGAAATCACATTTCCAAGCCTTACGCCCCATAATCTCACCATTTCAAGGTGTGTTCTTCATCCCAAACCTTTATAATGATATTGTTTTTGATCCCTAAAGGTCTAGACCTGATTTATAAACATTTGTGTCTTTGAAAACTCATTAAAATCAGTTTCAAAACAAACCCAAACATCTATACTTGTTATATGTGATGTATTCATGCAAGATAGGATTTTTATCGTCTAAACATGATTGTTCTTGTGTTATTAGTGTATTTCTTATTTAAATGAGTCAATATGATGATAACCTAGGAGTTTGAAGGTTCATAGATGTGTAATATTGATATTAGGCGTTTTGACCCGTTTGAGTGATTTTGGTGGATTTATGATGATATGCTATGTTTCGTTGATTGATTGAGGTTAGGGTTTACTCTAGGATGATGCTAGAACAGTAGGACATTGTTGGATAACGTCATTATGTGATGAAATCTGAATATATGCTATTTAGGGCAAGTTTTGCATGAGGATGTGATGTTTACATGATAATATTACTATTTTGGGAAAACGCATGCATTCGGGACGTCTAGGGTGATGATAAATTAGGGGTTTTTGCTTGAAATAGTTGGGTTAATGTTTTGGGTTGGATATTGGGTGTTTACACATGTTTCAGATCTGATTTGGAGGGTTAAACGCGCAAAAAGGACGGGACATATCAGAACTAGCGAATAGGAGTTCTAATCGCCCTTATTATAGGCGATTGGCTCCTAATCATCTGAACTATAGGCGATTAGGAGCCCTATTCGCCATTTTTCTGGTGATTACAACCCTACTCACCATTTTGACCCTCTTAATCACTAGTTGACTTTTCCTAATCACATGTTTGCTTCCTACTCACGTGTACAGCTGCTATATGTATATTTTAACATCCCGAAACACGGATTGACGCCTAGGAACATGTTAGGAACCCCCGTGACATGTCCAATGACTTGGTAACACGTGTTCGGACTTAGTTGTACGTTAATTGACCGATATGTTAGACTAGGTGAACTCTTGCGCGTATTACGTGTTTAATTGCATATGTTGCATGATAACTTGCTTTCGACTAACACGTGGGATGTCGGGTCACCAATGGGATGTCGGGTCTTGTCTTGTGTGGTCGGTTAAACGTTTAAACATCATTTCATATGTACACGGTTATGGTCTGGACTGTTAGGGACTAATCAACCTACGGGTTGTTAGTCTAACACCTTATACGCTCGTCATGATAGGTCACCGGTATTTGGTGCCGTCTATTGAGCAGGTTTACTTGTCTTAGTGTGGGAAGCAGCATCAGGTGAGTTTCACGGTCCCACTTTACGTTTTTAAATTTCGGGGGAGACACATGCTTTATACATATTTCATAAATTATCATGTTATACTAGTGTTAAATTCATTTGTGCTATACGATACGTAAAGTCCCGGGGAAATGATGAATATGCTGGATAACATAACGGGGGAAATGTGGATAGATCTATTGGGACTGACAGACCCCACCCGTCGGCTGGGAGCCGGGCGGGTGCTATTGTCTCGGTCATAACGCTACCGTGAGACGGTAGTGCATATCGTTTCGGGCAAAAATCATATATCGTTGTCTGTAATGGTTTCCGGTCGTAGTAGTATTATTCATGCGTCTAGCTAACGCTATCATTTCTAACATAGTGATAACATGATGGCTTTAATTACATAAAACATTTAACATTTAACATAAAACCTGTGAACTCACCGGCATTATTTGCTGACGTTTTTAGCATGTTTGTCTCAGGTCGTTGAGGTAGCAGCTTATCATAGGCGCACGGAGTCTCACGGCGTCTAGGATTCATATGCATCTTACTTAGCTTTCCAGACTTACGTACTTTTGCATTTTGGGTTGTAATAAAGTTTTACGCTTCCGCAGCGATGGATTATTTATGAAAACTTGTTGGTTTGTTTGTGTCATTTTTACGTATCATATAGTGTCGTTTATTGTGACCGTTGACTAGATCCTGGTTTGTCACGCGCCTCGCGGTAAAACCCCGCACATGGAATTTGAGGGTGTGACAGATTGGTATCAGAGACAATGGTTATAGTGAACTAGGACTGCATGTTGAGTCAAGTCTATAGCCGAGTCGCACACACTAGACGGTCAGATTCATATAAGTCATGTCATACGGGAATTGCCGGGGTGTTAGTATTACATTCATTATCATCATTTATGCTTACATCATCTATCTATTATTCTTATTTCTTATTCTATCCTCCATCTTCGTACTGAAGACGAAGAGGCTTACTATCCTTGCACGGCGGTGACGTACATTGGAGTGGCTTCGGCATCCTTCGAAGATTTGTCCAAGATTCGGACATCTCCCCTTTCTATACTCCAATGGAGACACTTGCTCGCACACATCATCGCACACTTGTACTTGTTGTTCTACATCTTGGGTGTTGTATCACCTAGGAGTTCTTATCTACTCTAGGACGTGGGTGCCTTGTGGTTTGAAAGTCAAGCTAGGAGCACGCCTCGGGGACCATGTAGAGCGACTTATCATTTCGGGTGCACACAAAATATTAAGTTGAAATGCATGGAAATCTTGTTGGACTCTGTGTTTGATCCGAAAATCATGATGGAATCCAGTCCTCTAGTTTAACTTCGTTACTTATGATTTCTTGTTGAGTGTTCTGAAATCTGATGTCTTGTCTTTGGCTTCGACAGATGATGGCAGGATGTCGCGGTGGTCGCGTTGGTGGTCGGAATGGCGGTGGACGCAATGGGGGTCGTGGTAACATCAGCATGACCCAGGCTCAGCTGAATAGTCTGATTCAGGAGCACGTGGCAGCCGCTATTGCTGCACAGCAGGCCGCCCAGCAGGGCCATGGTGGTAATTTAGTTACCCCTACCCTCATTCCTTAGCTTTTGTTGCGTGGTGTTCGTTTTCTGACCCGTGTTGCTTGTTGTAACAGGGAATGCTTTTCATCCTCCACCACCTCCACCTCCTCCAGTCCACTGTACTTACAAGATGTTCCAGGACTGTAAGCCCCATCACACAAATTTTCCTTATATATACATAGAACTCCCTCGTTTATTCATCCGATTCATGTTTACAATATCTTTACCATCCATTTTGTTAATTTTTTTTTGTTTAAATAATGACTTATAATCAATATTAAATTGGATTGTATTAAAAATTCTGATTTAAAAACGTTAAAAAAATGTTTGCCTGTGCCAGGATTCAAACCCGAGTCCCTGGCGGGCTAAACCTTAACCACACCACACAAACCACTACACCATTTGGTGTTTTGTGATGTTAATTAAAACCAATTAAACTTAAACCCTTTCAAGGTCCCTTAGTCAAACCTGAAAAGTCAAACGTAGTCTCCTAGTCAAGTCAAGTCAAAGTGTTAGTAAATATGGTCTCCTAGTCAAGTCAAAGTGTTAGTAAATATGGTCTTCTAGTCAAGTCAAAGTTGTTCCTAAATTCTAGCCTAGTCAAAGTAGTCCCTAATTACAACTCCAAATTTTACACTATAAACACACTAGCCTACCATTCAACTCTTTATACCATTAAAAAAAAAACATTATTATCCCATCTCCCATATACTAAAGTTTTCATCCGTCATTATCTCCTCTAGCTAGTTTCGAGTTTTCCAAGGCATTATTACTAAGTGTTTGCACGCTCAATAAAACGCACGAACTCATTATGCACCTAAGGTGAGTTTACATAGCCCCTTTTACCATTTCACTATTTTGGGGTGAAACATGTTACAACATCAATTTACAATTCAACATAAGTGTCTATGTGTTATTCTATGTTGCATTATGTCTTAAACATTACTACGGTAAGCACAATTATTCTAGCATAATCATTAACTCAGTACAAGCCAACGATACACGATGATAGATCTATTGGACTGACAACCCCACCCGGATACGTTACCTCCTACATAGGTAGCGTGGGTGATTGTTATCGCAACATAAACGAGTGAACCATATGCGTATGGGATGGACCACAATATTCTAGTCACAAGGTTTGATTATGCACACGATTTACCGGGTAGTATTGTTTTCACATATGGACTAGACTTGCCATGACACTCGAATTGTACAAGTTTTTATTCAATTATCAAAACCTATGTAATTGTCACCAACTTTTGTTGACCCACAATATTTTCAAACTTAACATGTTTCAGGTTATAGCTTGCTCGAAGATTAGAGTTAATGCTTGAAGATGCGTAGCTAGTATTTTTTTTATCTTGATGTACAAATTCTTAGAACAATTGTATGTAATTTATTTAAATCATATATTGAAACTTATTATTTACCATGAGCTACTGAACAATCATCAATACGTGACATCCCGATGTTTCCGCCATCGGTTGGGGTGTTACAGATTGGTATCAGAGCCATGGTTATAGGGAATTAGGTTATTAAAAAAAAATCTAGTCTATAACCATAGGATTTTAATCAGTACTTGCTCCTTTTACTTGCAACCTTACTTGTTTATATTCTCTATCCTACTTCTTATCCTTACTTTAGTCCTTACAAGAAGAGTGCTCTCCATCACAAGATCTACTCTTAGACTAATAGGACAAATCCTCAGGTTTAGCCTGAACCACCTTGAAGATCTCGTCGAAGTTCTAGATTTTAATAACGAACACGTGCAATCTGGAAGGGTGAACGCTTGTGTTCTTTGTTTTCTGTCTAGGACTAGCATTGCGCATAAATCCCAATCAGACGAGGGACCCGGATGCCTACCTGGGAATTCTCGGGATGAGTGTTCACTTATAGGCTAAAGCATGTCTTCACTATGTTATTAGAATCTAGAAGTTTTGATAAGTCAACGTTTTCGTTTATTCGTTTTAATTAATGAATAAATGATTACACTCACTTTCCTTAAACTAAGCTCTAAAATCTCAAAATTTTACAGCTTAAATCAATCTCATTTCATAACCATCTATGGATTTCACAATCACACTTCACCTTACCATCTTAGCCACTTTTTAAATATTCAACACCATACCCAAATCATATTATTTCATTTCTCCACATGTTACTTATTTTTAAAAACTATAACCTCATACCTTAGCACAAACTAAAGATTTCTAAATCTTGTTGTATTTTCATTACCTAGTAACTTTACAAAGTACATATTTTTTTGTCAAAAGATGTCCTCGAACTTAAATTCAATTGTTTATTTATTGATGTAACAAACGATTTTCTATACAATGCTTTAAACTATTAAAAATCACTAATAGAACCTTGATCTTCAAAACCTAATGTCATGTTTGAAATCTACAACTAACGGGATTATTTTAATCAAAGCATACTTAGCTTGTACTATTTAACAACTTTTGCTTTATGTACAAAACTAATTTTGAAAATATTTTTTTTTAATCCATAGGAATAATATCTAGTCTCTAGATTCTCCATCGACACTCACTCATTTTCAACTTGTTCAAATTTTTACAATATTTGGCATATACCACAATCATGTTTTCTTATACACTTGATTATAATCTTTAATCCAAACCCTACAAGTTACACTGCTACATAATCTCCTTACTATAAAATAAACTCCTTATCAACCATCTTCACATTCACTATCTCTCGCAACCTTAATTCTGTTTCGAGATTTTTCATCATTCCCCCAAGAACTAAATTCATATCCTTCACCTTCTCAAACATGAGCTAGTTACCCATGATAACCAAACTATTGAAACTTGATTGTGTGTTGCATCAAACTTAATCCTTAGTTATACATGAGGATTCGATTATCTACCATATTTGAACATTTGATACTAGAAGTTATGGAATATAAACTATTTGCTATAGACACACCTAGAGTCATTAACCTTGTCTAGGGCAACTCTATTACAACTCGCATGCTATACTTGATACTTGATTGCTTACATGTGCATATTATCAATTTGCAATTTATGTGTGTAATAATTGGTACACTTAACCAAACAACTGATAGAGGATGAAGTACTTGCTTAACAGTTAGTAGAGTACCAAATAACCTGCTCAACAATCGGTAGAGGTTCCTACTCACTAACTGGTAGGAGTCTTTTTCCTGCTCAACAGTTGGACTCATTAACACAGAGGTTCAACCACAGGATTATTTTTGCATTACTTACATGTGTGTTAGAGTCATAGAAGGACACAAAACCCTAATGTAAGGTAAATTGGTGATTGTGGTCCGGAACGTAATCATGAATTTACAAGTACGTTAAGATGGTGTGAAATTCTATCAAGGTTACGATAGATAACCAATTATAAACCCTAGTTACCTAGTAGTTCATTTAGTCTTTTTATAGTCAATCAATTCATGCATTTCTTTTAGGATCCCTAAAACTTAAGTTTAGTGTTCTTACTAGATTCTTATTCTCCTTGCTATTTCAGACGAGCCTAATCCAACACTTAAAACTCACACATATCAATCCTCTTATCTAAATTATTCGAAACAGTTATTTCTATTACCTACAAAATTCATGTCGTGCCTTAACCCCAAATTTTCCAAACCACGGTTGTTCCAATCACCCTCAACTCTGTGTTTTTAATAACTTCGGGACGAAGTTCCTAAAAGTAGGGGAGACTGTAACATCACACAAATTTTCTTTATATATATATATATATATATATATATATAGAACTCCCTCGTTTATTCATCCGATTCATGTTTACAGTATCTTTACCATCCATTTTGTTAATTTTTTTTGTTTAAATAATGACTTATAATCAATATTAAATTGGATTGTATTAAAAATTCTGATTTAAAAACGTTAAATGAGAAAAATGATAAAGAAGGGGGAAGGGAAAGGATATTTTATGAAAAAGATTCAAACCCGAGTCCCTGGCGGGCTAAACCTTAACCACACCACACAAACCACTACACCATTTGGTGTTTTGTGATGTTAATTAAAACCAATTAAACTTAAACCCTTTCAAGGTCCCTTAGTCAAACCTGAATAGTCAAACGTAGTCTCCTAGTCAAGTCAAGTCAAAGTGTTAGTAAATATGGTCTCTTAGTCAAGTCAAAGTGTTAGTAAATATGGTCTTCTAGTCAAGTCAAAGTTGTTCCTAAATTATAGCCTAGTCAAAGTAGTCCCTAATTACAACTCCAAATTTTACACTATAAATACACTAGCCTACCATTCAACTCTTTATACCATTAAAAAAACATTATTATCCCATCTCCCATATACTAAAGTTTTCATCCATCATTATCTCCTCTAGCTAGTTTCGAGTTTTCCAAGGCATTATTACTAAGTGTTTGCACGCTCAATAAAACGCACGAACTCATTATGCACCTAAGGTGAGTTTACATAGCCCCTTTTACCATTTCACTATTTTGGGGTGAAACATGTTACAACATCAATTTACAATTCAACATAAGTGTCTATGTGTTATTCTATGTTGCATTATGTCTTAAACATTACTATGGTAAGCACAATTATTCTAGCATAATCATTAACTCCGTACAAGCCAACGATACACAATGATAGATCTATTGGACTGACAACCCCACCCGGATACGTTACCTCCTACATAGGTAGCGTGGGTGATTGTTATCGCAACATAAACGAGTGAACCATATGCGTATGGGATGGACCACAATATTCTAGTCACAAGGTTTGATTATGCACACGATTTACCGGGTAGTATTGTTTTCACATATGGACTAGACTTGCCATGACACTCGAATTGTACAAGTTTTTATTCAATTATCAAAACCTATGTAATTCTCACCAACTTTTGTTGACCCAAAATATTTTCAAACTTAACATGTTTCAGGTTATAGCTTGCTCGAAGATTAGAGTTAATTCTTGAAGATACGTAGCTAGTATTTTTTTTATCTTGATGTACAAATTCTTAGAACAATTGTATGTAATTTATTTAAATCATATATTGAAACTTATTATTTACCACGAGCTACTGAACAATCATCAATACGTGACATCCCAATGTTTCCGCCATCGGTTGGGGTGTTACAGTTTTGCCTCCTAAGGGTACTGTGGTGAAGACCTCTGATGGCAACAAGAGGAAATGGGAGAGCGCGGGTAAGGGTACGGTTCAGCCTCAGCAGCAGCAGCCGAGGAAATTTGAAGCTACGGGTGCGTCTTCTGAGCAAAGGCAGAGTGGGTATACTGGGAGGCTGCCTAGGTGTGATCGTTGTGGGTACCATCATCTTGGGGATTGTAGTTATTGTACCCGCTGTAAGAGGAACGGGCATCAGGCCCAGAGCTGCAGGGTGAATCTTCAGGCTCAGCAACAGGTGGTTGCCCCTACTACTGCTACTACTACCACTGCTGCACCTAGGGGAAATCAGGGATGTTATCACTGTGGCGACACTAAGCACTTCAGGCGGGACTGTCCCAAGGTGAAGCAAGGAGAGGGTGGCGGTCGAACTGGTCATGCTTATGTTATCGGTGCGAGGGAGGACATGGAGGACCCTGATACTGTTACTGGTGAGTTTCTTTTCTTAGTATTAATTGTACTTTGGTTTTATCTTCGTTCGCATCATTCAGCGTTCGCATTCATCATGTGTTTTCGGTCTTTTACATGGTTATCATTTTGCATTCGTGGGTCTAATATGGTTCCTTTGGAGATGCTACTTAGACGGACCGGTGTATCATTTATTCCGATCACAGTAGTCTCCAGTAGGTCTATGATCAGGAGGAATCACTTACCTTGCATCCACTTTAGGGAAGGGGGTTCCCCGGCATAGAGTATCCGTTGCTATCATTCTTCGTTTGCTGTTATCCTTTCGTTTGCATTCTGGGAAACGCTACTTGGGTTAGGTCGACACTCATTTCTGTCAGAGAGTGAATCTCGAGGCGAGATTCCTTTCAACAGGGGGATGATGTGATGACCGGGAATTTTTTTTCTTTTATCGCTTCGTTCTCTTTGACTTTGGGAAATTTTCGGGACAAAAATTCTTTCAACTGGGGATGATGTGACACCCGGTGATGTGTCGTAAAGCACATCTATTCTCCTATGTATTTTGAGTTATAATTGAGTCTTTTGTATATAGTTTTTAGTAGTTTTAGACGTGTATTCGTTTGTTTGTCTATTTTTCTCATTGTATATTTTTTATTAGTTTTTAGAACTTATTTATTTATTTTATTATTTTATAGGTGTTCGTGGAAAATTAGCTCAAAACGAATGATTTCTAATCGAGACACGAACACTTGAGAGCAGGTGTTCATGGACGTTGGAGCGTAAACGAGCAACTTTGGTCAAGTCATGAACATCCGAAGTCTAAAGCACGGAGTTATAATACTACTACTACTACTACTACTACTACTACTACTACTAATAATAATAATAATAATAATAATAATAATAATAATAATAATAATAATAATAATAATAATAATAATAATAATAATAATAATAATAATATTATGGGCCTAGGGCCTTGAGAAGAAAATAACAAATAAAATAAAAACATGACTCAAAGCACTTTGGTCAGCCCAATGGCCAACTAAATTTGGAGGATTGAAGGCGGCGCAGAGTTACTTATTAATTCTTGGTGGGAGGAACATTCAATGGCACGAAGAAGCTGTTCGAGCTAAGGAATATTTTGGAGAAGTAAAACAAAGCAGAGCAACAATCGACTGGAGTTTTTTTGGAGGTGACTTTGGAGGGTAGAAGGTCCGGGTGCACTAAAGATTAATTATTTGAAGACCCGGTGGTTTGTTTACTTCGTTTTAATTATTTAGAGACATGTTTATTATTGTTTTTCGAAACTCTATGACTCTGTTTCTAATTATAATTATGAACTAAATATTTTATGGTTGCTTAGGTTTATGAACTAGACACGTTTTATGCAATATTTAATGATTTTTGGTTTTTAATTTTGATGTGTAGGATTACATGACTTTAAGTTTATTGTTGGATTTGATATATGTGTGTTGGCGTTAATTTTATTTGAAGTTTGTTTATTGGTTTTGTGGAGCTAGGCATGTAGAGATACCCCCTTAGGTCTATAAATCAATTTAGTTCGTCAACTTAGGTTAGCGTGCTAGTATTTGGAGTTGGAGTACGACACAAGTATAACAAACTAATATAATAAATTAACTAAAACGTGCAGTCCATTCTTGAGGGTGAGAAATCTAACTCGAGATTGCTAGGTAACTAACTAGGCATTGTTCGGTAGTTGGCAAGCGCTAGGGCGGGAGTCGCTACTTGTCCGTGTTTAGAGTTTTCCTAGGTTTTCTTCAGTAGAGTTTAAGTCTGCTTCATAGTTTGAGGGTTTTAATCCAGGAGAGGTTTTAATCTGATTTCTGTGGGATTTTGGTACGCTAGGGCGATCCAGATCCATCTTAGCATTTCTACACTTGTCCCGCCTTGAGTCTAGTGAGCTATCTTTGACAAGAGGTTTATTAGATAAGAATAGGGTCTCAAGTTAATTACCAGATTCAGGATTTATTGCTAGTGTCTAGGGATTTTACCTAAGTAACCAGCCTTCTTCCTATCCGATTTATCCAAGTTCCTAGTTCCTATAAGTAGCTGAGGTTATTTTATTTATATTTAGTTTCTTTTAAGTTTATAATTAGTAGTTTAAAATACCCCCCCCCCCCATTTAAGTATATATTTATTTAGGCTAGTATTCGGTAGAGGTTGTGATCTAGAGTTGCATTCGCGTCTTTGGGTTCGATACTCGGTCTTATCTGTTTACTGCTTTGCGACCGGTACACTTGCCGTGCGTGTGTAGTTTTTAGGTGAGTCATTTTAACTAGAACTTGTGTTATTTATATTTATACATTTACACACATCAAGTTTTTGGGGCCGTTGCCGGGGACGCAATTAGCACTCTTGAGAATTATCCGATCCGTTTCTAGTCTACTATTTTGTGAATAATTTTTGTTTTTTTTTCTTTTTTCTTATTATTATTTTTTTTCTTAATATATAATTTTTTTTATCATGTGCGAGATCTGCGGAGGACCCCATTTTACCATAAGATGCCCTCATTCATATTCATCGGGGTATTCCACGGATTATTATGCTAACGAGTATTTGCAGCCGCAGCCATATCAGTCATACCAGCCTTCATACCCGCAGGCTAACCGGTGGTTTAACCCTGCACCATCTGAGTCACTAGATAGAATAACAAGTCGGCTTGATCGTCTACAAGCTATGATGTTTGAGGAAAGGAATGGTGGTAGCTCGTCAGAGTATCCACCTAGCCAACATTTGTATCCACATCCCGATTATCGGGATGTCTTGTCTCATACTAGGCCCGACTTTGCCGCCCTTCTTGCTAAGCAAGATGCCTTCCTTGCTAATCAAGAGCTCATGCTCGAGGATATGCGTTCTTTGCTATCCATGCGCACCGACTATTTGAGGGAACAAGATGCGGCACTTGAAAGGCTACAGGCTCCGGTGGATGAACTGAAGACCATAATGGACGTTGAAGTCCCACCTCCAGTTCAGCAGGTTTATTTCACAAATGATGACCCAGACGAGATGGTAACATTTACATTACCTGATTGTATTAGTCCCGTTGCTGAAACTGTTTGTCCTTACTCATCTGATTTTGTGCATGATTTAACTGACCCATATGATTCTTTACACTTGTCTTGTGAGGATGATATTTTGCAGGATTCAGGGTTAGAGCCAGAGACCATAATGGACGCCTTAGTCCCACCTTTGGTTCAGCAGGATGAGCAGCCTTGCCAGATCTCTAGTTCAGTAGCATACCCTTGGGAGGCAGATGTCTGGAGTGATGATGAGGAGATAGAAAGGATAGCTTGGGACGCGCATAGGAAAGCCATGATGGAGAAGATAGGGGAGGCTGAGGAAGATATGGATTTTTCAGAATCCATAGGCTGGCTGTTTGAGGAAGAAGTGGTGGAAGATGAAGACACCACTGACCTGCTTGAAGAAGCAGCTGATGAGGAAGAAGAGTTTGGTGACGAGTTGGTTGATTTGTCAGTCCCAGAAGTGGACAAAGATTTTGAACAAGTGTCACCAAACACGGAAGATGAGAAAGAAGCAGTGGTGGAAGAAGAAGAACACCACAGCCGGCCCGTGCAGGCATTGGATATTACACAGCTACTAGTGCCACCACCATGGCCACCACCACGGGAGAAGGCGAAGAGGCACCTGGACCGACACAGGGTGAGGGTCAGGAGTTGTAGAGATAACAAGTCCCCTCATTACATGCCAAGAATCAGGTTTGGTCCAGGTAAATTTAAATATTGGTGGCCCGACCCATTTAAATTCGATAAAATATTTTTAAATTCCACTAATGTAATTTTTCTAAATAATATGGACCGGGTGGAATTAAATGGGTTGGATCGGGTCCAGATAAAAGAGAAGCCCCCTGATTAAGTTTAAGTGTGGGGAGGCTCTGTAGAGTTTGTAAATTTATATTTATACCTTTTTTTTCTAGCTTTCCATTTTTTTTATTTGTGTTCCGTCAATCGGTAGAGGTTCATAGGTTTTTATTTTATTTATTTTTTCTTTGTTTTTTTTGTGTGTCTTTGAGTCTGTTTGCAGGTTTGCGTGTTTGCTTAAGTAGAGGAAATTTCACAATGAGCGGATCCCATGTATTATCTTTATATATATTTTATGAGTGGGAGTTTTGGTAAAGGTTTGGGTAATAAAAGAGATTTTTTCTTAAAAAAAATTAATTAACTTTCTGTGAAAAAAGATTTTTCACGTAATGTGAGGAGTCTGGGCTGACCTGTTCGCCTTATGCGACCAGCTATTACCCCGGAAAGTTATATTTTTTTCTCTTGCAACGCGTGTTGTGATCACCAGTGTCCTTCACGTTGAGCGAGAATCAGATTTTTTTTCTACCCATTTGGTTCTACCACCATTCACCGCCATTTTGCCAAGCAGGTACGTCTTCTTGTTTGTTGTTATATTTTGAGTCTAAGTTAGTAGTTTGAGTCTTTTTATTTTTGTGTGGTTCGGTATTATGCTCGGGTTTTGTTTGTTTCGTTTTGCGCAGGTTTGGATTGTACCGCTCGTACTCAATCTCCATTCGGGCGATTCTGGAGCTGTACGTTATATTGAAGCAACCCGAGAGTTTACCATTGTGTCAGAGCCGATCGCGACCAAAATGCTATACGATCGAGCTGGATTGGACTAGAGTTTTTGGAGCTTACGCATTAATTAACCAGCTAAGTCTTTTCCAATTTGCCCTCATCTTTTTTTTTTGTATTCGGATTTTTTTTTTATTTTGAGTCGTTTTCTATTCCTACATTGAGGGCAATGTAGAGTTTAAGTGTGGGGATGGGAAACTGTCGTTTAGTCTGTATATAAAGTCATTTTAAGTCAAAAAAAATTGAAAAAAAAAAGTCCCTGATTTTGAAGTTTGCATTATATAAAATATGGAAAATGATAGGTAAAGTTAGGTGTCCGGTTTTCAAATAGTATGTATAATAAGAGATTAAAATTGATTGAAAACGTGTCTGATTTGGGATATGTGGGTAGGCTCGGCCGGTAGAAAGGTTTCCTTTGAAAAGTAATAAATTAATTATGTTAGGCTATTTTGTGGGTTCTCATCTAGGAGAAACGGGGAGACCGAAACCGCCAAAAATAGTATAAGAAGCACCGTTATAGGTAGAAAACCGTTAGAATTTCTAATCACTTAAAAAAAATTAGAAATCAAAGCAAAAAATGCTGAAGCTTAAGGTGCATGGCCACTGGGATAGCGACTTGGATTGGTCACACCCTCTGAGTTAAGTATGCTGAGATGAAAAAAAATGCTGAAGCTTAAGGTGCCTGGCCACTGGGATAGCGACTTGGATTGGTCACACCCTTTGAGTTAAGTATGCAAAAAAAAAAAAAAAGTGATTTTAAATTCTCTTGGTTTTCTACATAAGACGGTTGGGAAATGGTCAATTGGTCGTTCCTTTAGCTTCATAAGCTTGAGGCGGGATTAGGAGGAACTGTGGCTTCCTTCGAGTGAGACCCTAGATAGACTAATCAACATGAACTTAACATAAATAAAAAGGGGCTTGGAAACCGGTGTGGGTTTAAGAGGATCAATATACCTGCAATCGCAATCAATACGTTAGTAGATTATTAATTAAGTAACCTATGTTTTGAAACTGGATGTAAACCTAACTGTGATTCCATAGCATAATTCTTTTTCAGGGACGAAAAAGGTTTGAGTGTGGGGATGTTTGATGTGTCGTAAAGCACATCTATTCTCCTATGTATTTTGAGTTATAATTGAGTCTTTTGTATATAGTTTTTAGTAGTTTTAGACGTGTATTCGTTTGTTTGTCTATTTTTCTCATTGTATATTTTTTATTAGTTTTTAGAACTTATTTATTTATTTTATTATTTTATAGGTGTTCGTGGAAAATTAGCTCAAAACGAATGATTTCTAATCGAGACACGAACACTTGAGAGCAGGTGTTCATGGACGTTGGAGCGTAAACGAGCAACTTTGGTCAAGTCATGAACATCCGAAGTCTAAAGCACGGAGTTATAATACTACTACTACTACTAATAATAAAAATAATAATAATAATAATAATAATAATAATAATAATAATAATAATAATAATAATAATAATAGTATTATGGGCCTAGGGCCTTGAGAAGAAAATAACAAATAAAATAAAAACATGACTCAAAGCACTTTGGTCGGCCCAATGGCCATCTAAATTTGGAGGATTGAAGGCGGCGCAGAGTTACTTATTAATTCTTGGTGGGGGGAACATTCAATGGCACGAAGAAGCTGTTCGAGCTAAGGAATATTTTGGGGAAGTAAAACAAAGCAGAGCAACAATCGACTAGAGTTTTTTTGGAAGTGACTTTGGAGGGTAGAAGGTCTGGGTGCACTAATGATTAATTATTTGAAGACCCGGTGGTTTGTTTACTTCGTTTTAATTATTTAGAGACATGTTTATTATTGTTTTTCGAAACTCTATGACTATGTTTCTAATTATAATTATAAACTAAATATTTTATGGTTGCTTAGGTTTATGAACTAGACACGTTTTATGCAATATTTAATGATTTTTGGTTTTTAATTTTGATGTGTAGGATTACATGACTTTAAGTTTATTGTTGGATTTGATATATGTGTGTTGGCGTTAATTTTATTTGAAGTTTGTTTATTGGTTTTGTGGAGCTAGGCATGTAGAGATACCCCCTAAGTCTATAAATCAATCTAGTTCGTCAACTTAGGTTAGCGTGCTAGTATTTGGAGTTGGAGTACGACACAAGTATAACAAACTAATATAATAAATTAACTAAAACGTGCAGTCCATTCTTGAGGGTGAGAAATCTAACTCGAGATTGCAAGGTAACTAACTAGACATTGTTCGGTAGTTGGCAAGTGCTAGGGCGGGAGTCGCTACTTGTCCGTGTTTAGAGTTTTCCTAGGTTTTCTTCAGTAGAGTTTAAGTCTGCTTCATAGTTTGAGGGTTTTAATCCAGGAGAGGTTTTAATCTGATTTCTGTGGGATTTTGGTACGCTAGGGCGATCCAGATCCATCTTAGCATTTCTACACTTGTCCCGCCTTGAGTCTAGTGAGCTATCTTTGACAGGAGGTTTATTAGATAAGAATAGGGTCTCAAGTTAATTACCAGATTCAGGATTTATTGCTAGTGTCTAGGGATTTTACCTAAGTAACTAGCCTTCTTCCTATCCGATTTCTCCAAGTTCCTAGTTCCTATAAGTAGCTGAGGTTATTTTATTTATATTTAGTTTCTTTTAAGTTTATAATTAGTAGTTTAAAATACCCCCCCCCATTTAAGTATATATTTATTTAGGCTAGTATTCGGTAGAGGTTGTGATCTAGAGTTGCATTCGCGTCTTTGGGTTCGATACTCTGTCTTATCTGTTTACTGCTTTGCGACCGGTACACTTGCCGTGCGTGTGTAGTTTTTAGGTGAGTCGTTTTAATTAGAACTTGTGTTATTTATATTTATACATTTACACACATCACCCGGCATATTCAGATGAATACTTTTCATACTTTACCTACATACGTTTCATACCTTGCATACATACGTTTCATACTTTACATACATACGAGTCTACCTCAACGAAAACATTGAAAACAACTACTTAATATCATACTTGACCGGGTCGGTTGAGTCGTGTCGTTGATTCGGGAATGATCGGGAGTCGTTACAATGGTCCGAGGGATCATTGGTGTCGGTCCATAACCACGTGTACAAGGATTGGCGATTTGTAGAATCGCCGGGCTTGTTGCGCACACGCAAGTCTCTGGTCCCGGGAATTGGTGATCGGGTGGGAACGTGTTAGTTACCATGCATTACATACTTATAACTATTATGCAACTTGTCGGTATGTGAAAACGTGTTTATATATGTTAAAATAGGGTTTAACGCGCCAAAAACCCAGACACATAGGCTATAGGTGATTAGGCCCTATGTGAGAGCCTAATCGCCAGTTTATGGGGCGAATAGGAGGCTATTCACTAGTTCCTACTAGCGATTAGCAGTCCTACTCGCCTGTACAATCTTGTACTCGCCTGAACTGCAGGTAACGACTAAAAACGCCTATAAATACCACCCTTATGTTTTAAAACATCATTTGTGAAACCCTAATACACCCCAAAGCCACCCCACACCTTATCCAACCTCTGCAACACGTTTTTGAGCAAGAAATCACATTTCCAAGCCTTACGCCCCATAATCTCACCATTTCAAGGTGTGTTCTTCATCCCAAACCTTTATAATGATATTGTTTTAATCCCTAAAGGTCCAGACCTGATTTATAAACATTTGTGTCTTTGAAAACTCATTAAAATCAGTTTCAAAACAAACCCAAACATCTATACTTGTTATATGTGATGTATTCATGCAAGATAGGATTTTTATCGTCTAAACATGATTGTTCTTGTGTTATTAGTGTATTTCTGATTTAAATGAGTCAATATGATGATAACCTAGGAGTTTGAAGGTTCATAGATGTGTAATGTTGATATTAGGCGTTTTGACCCGTTTGAGTGATTTTGGTGGATTTATGATGATATGCTATGTTTCGTTGATTGATTGAGGTTAGGGTTTACTCTAGGATGATGCTAGAACAGTAGGACATTGTTGGATAACGTCATTATGTGATGAAATCTGAATATATGCTATTTAGGGCAAGTTTTGCATGAGGATGTGATGTTTACATGATAATATTACTATTTTGGGAAAACACATGCATTCGGGACGTCTAGGGTGATGATAAATTAGGGGTTTTTGCTTGAAATAGTTGGGTTAATGTTTTGGGTTGGATATTGGGTGTTTACACATGTTTCAAATCTGATTTGGAGGGTTAAACGCGCAAAAAGGACGGGACAGATCAGAACTAGCGAATAGGAGTTCTAATCGCCCTTATTATAGGCGATTGGCTCCTAATCACCTGAACTATAGGCGATTAGGAGCCCTATTCGCCATTTTTCTGGTGATTACAACCCTACTCACCATTTTGACCCTCCTAATCACTAGTTGACTTTTCCTAATCACATGTTTGCTTCCTAATCACGTGTACAGCTGCTATATGTATATTTTAACATCCCGAAACACGAATTGACGCCTAGGAACATGTTAGGAACCCCGTGACATGTCCAATGACTTGGTAACACGTGTTCGGACTTAGTTGTACGTTAATTGACCGATATGTTAGACTAGGTGAACTCTTGCGCGTATTACGTGTTTAATTGCATATGTTTCATGATATCTTGCTTTCGACTAACACGTGGGATGTTAGACTTTACGTTTTTACATTTCAGGGGAGACACATGCTTTATACATATTTCATAAATTATCATGTTATACTAGTGTTAAATTCATTTGTGCTATACGATACGTAAAGTTCCGGGGAAACCATGAATATCCTTGATAGCATAACGGGGGAAATGTGGATAGATCTATTGGGACTGACAGACCTCACCCGTCGGCTGGGAGCCGGGCGGGTGCATATTGTCTCGGTCATAACGCTACCGTGAGACGGTAGTGCATATCGTTTTGGGCAAAAATCATATATCGTTGTCTGTAATGGTTTCCGGTCGTAGTAGTATTATTCATGCGTCTAGCTAACGCTATCATTTCTAACATAGTGATAACATGATGGCTTTAATTACGTAAAAGATTTAACATAAAACTTGTGAACTCACCGGCATTATTTGCTGACGTTTTTAGCATGTTTGTCTCAGGTCGTTGAGGTAGCAGCTTATCATAGGCGCACGGAGTCTCACGGCGTCTAGGATTCATATGCATCTTACTTAGCTTTCCAGACTTACGTACTTTTGCATTTTGGGTTGTAATAAAGTTTTACGCTTCCGCAGCGATGGATTATTTATGAAAACTTGTTGGTTTGTTTGTGTCATTTTTACGTATCAGATAGTGTCGTTTATTGTGACCGTTGACTAGATCCTGGTTTGTCACGCGCCTCGCGGTAAAACCCCGCACGTGGAATTTGAGGGTGTGACTGATAGTAATATAGGAATGTAAGGATTATGCCTTAGGACAACGATAGTTAAAGAGCCATTAAAATATAGAATGGACAATTAAGATCATGAACCTTGGGACATATTATATGAACTAATAGACAAAGTGGATAATGATTATGGCATTAAATCACTTGAGACATAGAACAAGACGATAAGATTCACTAAAGGTCCTAACTCGCCCACACGTGTAACCATGATACTCGGTTACACGTGCTAATACTTATAATCATGATAGGACTCTGCATGTAAATGGATAGACAAACTCGAGGATTGGAATACTATACCACTTTGTGACAAAATAGGTGAGTTCGTGTACTTCCCCCTTTTGTTTTACTGTTTTGGGGTGAACATATGCTTGTGTGTCTAAACTGTTGTGATGTGACAAGATACTAGCTGCCAGATAACACTGACACTCATTAACTCATATGTGAGCCACTTAATATATGGGTAGTACTACTTGGGGAATCCCCCACGCACAGTGGACTCGGAAGCCGGGAAACCCTCCACTGAGGCCTGCGGACCGTTGCGGCATATATTATGCCTTGTAGATCTATAATGGCAGTAGATAGATCTAGTGTTAGGGTTGAGGGGTCGCTTGTACATCACTATGTTTTGAATTGTGAAAACCTGTTTTTGAACTGTTAAACTGTTTCGGATTCACTTAACTATTTACACGGACTCGCCAGCGTAATTGCTGACCCAAACTCTTTTAAGCATGTGTTCAGGTACTGCGTATGGATGATCAGGAAGACGAGGTATATGCTTGCTTGTGTGGATTAGAGATTATCATGTTAGAAGGTTTGAGCTTAAGCGTTTCCGTTTAGAGTATCTAGAGATATGTACGGATAGAGATCGGATCGACTAGTGGATTACACTCCTCAACTGCTTCGACGACCGCCGCGTCTCGTCCCTGCATTAGACTTTAGTTACATTTTTATATTGTATTTGTATTATTTTGCGACTAAAGGTTGTACAAATATTTAATATTAGTCTATCGTTGCTTCCGTTGTGCAAGTCTGTTACCAAACTGTTGTAACATCCAGCCTCTCATGGTCGGGTTGTTACAGTTGGTATCAGAGCAACGGTTGTTGTATGCACTTAGGATCATCAAATCTACAAAGAGATTGATCAAACAAGTTTGATTCAGGTGCGGAATCCCTGAATCAATCACAATAATGATAATCAAACAATCAAAACACAAAAATCATCTTTCAAAGCTTTTTCTCATTCATAAACAACTTGAATTACACGTTTTAATAATGTTTACAATCAAATCTAACGTGAAAATAAGTTGACACAAACACTAGGGAGAGACACAAAACAGGAGGGAATAAAATGACCAACAACTAACTTTCAAAAAGTGCTTAACCTATTTATAGGCCTGCACATTCGCCCATATTGCATGGTCGAATGTGCAGGTTCGCCCAAACACATAGTGGACGAACCAAGCATGACATAAACATCTAAACTACATTCGCCTCCTTATCTCTCCTTCGCACTGTTTCACTCCTTCGCACCTTCATAATCTTTCATTCGCCCACATATTATCTCCTTCGCCCGTTCGACAATCAACAAAACATATGTTAATATTAATCCAAAGCATTAGTCGCACAAAATGCATCTACAAACTCCCCCTCGACTATTGCTTGGATTGTTTACGCTCTTGGTCCATTATCTTGTTCATAAGCTTTATGCGCATTTGTTTCTTCTGTTCTAACGTCATCACCGGTTCAAACACTTGTTTCGGCTTTTTCTTCTTCACTTCAGGAACCTCTTGAACTTTAACAAACTTGCCAAGCTTCTTATCGTAGTCGCATCCGGCATTAATGTCATGAGCAAAGCACAGAAATACCACACGCTGGTATTTACTTTCTTGTTCAGCATCCTTCATATCGCTAAATATTGGATTGTAATACAACATAATGATGTCCTCATGTGAACAATTCACCAACCACATGGGATCAAATATGTGTATCTTTTTGAAATTATTGTCTCCATCTTTCAACACTATCACAGCTTCTGCAATCTTCCAGTCATAATACCACTAGATAAAGTCTTTTGCAAAGTGTTGAGGAATCTGCAACAATGGAATATGTTTCAACACTTTTGGTGGTTTGTATTTTAGAGTCACCTTGGGCAAACCGGTTATAGAATCAATATCTTTCTTGTGAACAATCCGCTTCGGATACTGAGGTGCAAAAAGATTCCACTTTGTCCTGCTTTCTCTCGCCATTTTATCAGCAAAGTAGGCAATGTGATCATTTGACGATCCAGTCAACTTATGTCGACAAATATCACGAATAGCCCAGTATGGGATAGTCTTCAAATCATGAAATCTATCAAAATAGAGTATCCCCTTCTCCCACTTCACGGCAACACACTTCAATTGCTTTATAAACTTCCAACCCAACGCTTTTCCTTTAAACATTTCGTTGTGGAGTTTATAAAAGCTTCCTTGAATCTCTTCTTTCGGACGATTGGCTTCTTTCTCTTTTAGTTTCCTCAGTAACTCTTTCAAGCTATCGGATTGTTTGATATGCGGTTTATCATGCCCCTTGAACACTTTATCAACAAACTTATCGCTCTTTTCTTTTGCAAGTCTCTCGACTTCATTCAATAGCTCATCAGTGAATGCAGTAAATCCAGAATCTTTATCTTTCTTAAAATATTCTGGATACTCTTCACTGGTTACATCTTCAACTTCAATATCCTCGAACACAGGTACGTCACGATCATCAGAATGATTTCCAGCTTCCTTTTCAGGTAGATTAGGAATCTGGTTATCAGCCAATAGTTCTTCTAACGTTTTCCCAACCTGCTTCGCCAAACCTTCCAAAATCTCTGTTGTCATTGCCACAGAAACTTCACCATCTTCTATATCTGGATCATTATACTCCAATTCAAGCACCCTGTCACTAGATTCAAATATCTCAGAGAATCTGCTGGTCATGTCGATCGTCCAGATTCGATCAGTTAGCATCTGGCGATACATCCGCTTATCTTCTTCAGACAATTACTTCAGCTTTTCATTCCAAAAGATCGTATCATCATCAACCGATCCTCCAGGAGCTTTAGAACTGGATTCACCTCCTTTTTCAGATTCCCGTTTCTCATACTTGTATTTATCTGTATCATCATCATCATTATCATCATCATCATCAAATGCAGAGCTGCTTCCATCACCAGATTCATCATTCGAACCATCATCATCTCCATCATCCTTCTTCTTTTTAGGAGCCTTTCCAGCATCTTCATCAAGATCCTCATCTTCCTCCTCCTCATTATCAGATAGTTCAAAACCAACCTGCTCCTCATCTTGATCTTTATCCTCTTCACCTTCTTTCAACTGAGGAGCCCGAGAGTATAAATCTTTAATCAGATTATCCATGCTTTTATTACTCTCTTTTAGCTTCTTATTCTCTTCCTTCAAAGCTATAAACCTTCTGGTGTTCCTTTGCTCATGTTTTAACAGTTTCTTATTATCCTTCTGCAACCGTTTAATCTTCTTTTTCAGCTCTTCATTGTTCTCATGTGATGTAACCACGACATCCAACATCTTTCAGTCGTTCTTTCTCAATTGATCTATCTTTGTCTGCTGCTTGTTTATAATATTCATCATCTCAGTAAGTTTCCGGTTAACAGTGTTCATCACATCACTATCCACTGTAACCTTTCGAGTAGAAACTTCAGCAACCTCAGGTAGTTTACCCTTCTTCATCTTTTTCAGTACATTATCCAATGCCTCATTAAAAGCGTCAACAGGTAAATCAGCTCGCTGTTCGGTACTAGAAGCGGGTGTGGCTTTCTGCTTCTTAGAAGCTGGAGCAGCAACCGGTGATTTCGAGCTTGAAGCAGGTGGCAACTTCTTTCCTGCTACTAACGATTCAATCTCTCTAGCTCGTTTCTCTATGGGCTTTAACACTTTTTCTTTCTTCTTGAATTGGGGCTTCTTTGGTTTCTCCCCCTGAACTGGTGAACCAGGAAAATCTCCTGCTCCCAAACCTAATCCCTCATCCTCTTCATCTAAATGAATAGGGCTCTTCATTCTCTGTTCTTCCACTGATCTATTCAGACTGGCAGACTCACCAGCCACAGTGGCCTTGGGTGTGGTGGCCTTTATAGTCTCAGTATCAGAATCCCAACGTTCGTCCTCTTGCGTCTCTTCATAATCGACTGACGCTTCATCCACAAGGTGTAAACCTTTCTTAGCCATGCTCTTATGCCTTCTTGATGCACTCTTCTTCTTTGCAGGCTCTGTCTCAGGAACAACTTCAATCCTGATCTCTTTCTCTTTACCTTTGCCACTCTTTTCTCCCACATTCACAACCTGTCGCTTTCGCTTTTCCTCAGGGTCAACAGGATGTAATGGATTGTCTTCGTTCGATGCACTGTCAGCATGCCTTACCTCATCTTTACCCGGATCCACATAATCAATCCTAACCAAATGACCAAATAAACGTCTAACAGGTGGTCGTTCATTCACCGACAACCCTTTATAAGCCTTCATTCTTGCCAATGTATTAATGGACATATGCTCTTGAACTATGATCTGCTTCGGATCCCTCTTCAACTCCTTATACTTGTGATCAAATATCATCTGAAGGAATCTAGGGTATAAAAAAAACTTCAAATTCCTTGTGCCTCTAACAGGTTCCAATAAATGTTCCATAAGCATCCCTGATACGTTGAACGGTTTGTTCAATATCAGTGCAACCATCATCGAGCTAATACTCTTCCTCATCAAGTCATAACCTCCTGCTGCTGAACCAAAGACATGAATCATGACATGTGCCAAGTACTTGAATTGGGGACAAAGCTTTCCTTTGTGTCACGTACCATCAGTAATCGGCCCGTTATACTTCATCCTTAGAAAGCATTTCCTCTGTTCAGTAAAGCTAAGTTCTCTGGGATCAGTCTTTTCATCTTCAAGCTTCAAAGCTTCCCTGATATCATTCTCTGAAACAATAATCAATTTTCCTTGAATCTTGCTAACCAGAGATGATTCACACTCCCAGAAATCCATCTTCGCGTTCGTCCAGAACTCTTGTAGCAAGTCTCGGTAGATAATAGCAGGTGTAGCAATTGCATCTATCACCCTACTTCTCTTTAGAAACTCTATAATCCCTATAAACTCGGTGTGCTTCTTCACGTCCCCAAGATATGCACAACAGTTATGCGCATTCTCGAACGGCAAAATCTCTTCCTTTCCTTTCTCAGCAGCTTGTGCAGATGATCCAGCTTGTTCAGTAGGTTATTCCTGTTCAGACATGGTTTATACTACAAAATAAAACAAGTAAACACGTTAAAAATCGACAAAATAAACAAAAGTTGAAAATTTGGTAATTGATCTCTACATTCGCCCATTCGGAGGTGCGAATGAGAGATTCTGGGTACGAATGTGAAGTTTTAAGGGTTCGAATGTGATAATCTTTGAATAAATGTTTCATTCGCCCATTTGAACTTCATTCGCCCAAACAAAACATCTCCTTCGCCCATTTTTGCACGTTCGACCGTTTGAAAAGGGCGAAGGTGACTGTTCTTCAATTCAAATTTCAATTTTGAAAACCAGTGATTTTTAGCTTGTCATTTTGATTCAATTGATACCTAAAACCTCCGATTAATGTTTCCTAGTCATCAATTACATCAGTTTTTCATTGATTTATTGTTTTATTTCAAAAACTAGGGTTTATTGGTTTTAAAACAATAGATTATGCCAACTGATGATGTTTAATCCTTAGTTTTTGCATAATCTCCCCCTAAAACATTCAATCAATGAAACCCTATCAAAACTAAGATCAATTATCATCAATAAATCCATGTTCAATGGCAGTTAGGGCTTGGATTGAAATATAGTGATTAAACATTCAAAACTGGATGTTAACCTGTAAAAATGAGTGCAAAATGATCAGGATTAGCAAACGAACACAATGGTAAGGTCTAAAAATCACGAGCAACAAGTGGACTTTAAATCAGAAATTTTGAAAAAATTTTGTAAGGGGTCGAATGAGCAGATAAGGATATATATAGACTGCTCATTCGCCCGTTTACCCTGGTCGAATGAGAAACTTTTGTCTCCTTCGCCCCTAATTAAAGGTGCGAATGAGATAAAAGGGTTCGAAAGAGAAAACAACTTAAGAACTCTCACATTTGCCCAAAATGAAACGTACGAATGAACAAGAAATTCCTCCTTCGACCCAAGCGAATGGGCGAAGGTGAATCAGGAATTTTGAAAATTTTACCAAATCTCAAAATCGAGTCCCGTTCAAAATATTTTCCAACTTTTAAGCATCCGACAATCATATTTTCTTAGTTAAAGATAACAAAGCTCAAATGGTTTATCAAGGTTTAGAAAATCGTCATCAACCACCATCAGCTATAAAAAATAAGATAGAAATGTAAAATCTTTTTGGATTTTCTAAAGTTTATGTTAAAACACATCTAAAATCTTTTTGAGTTTTTCAATTTTTGACGAGAAAATAAAATGCAGAAATGTAAAGATAAAGCAGTAAATGTTTTGGGATTTCCGGTAAAGGGATCATATCAGTTATTGAGAAATCTGATCACACCGTTGATCTTTTGATTATTATCATTAAAGACAATGTGTGATCTGGCAACTGCTGATATTGTGATCCACATAAACTCACATGCAGACTTTTGTGCAGTGCTTTAGACTGATACGATTATGTATAATATAAACATAATTGTCTATGGTTCCAACACACACGACATACTCCTGTATCAAGAAGTAAATGCACAAAGACTCATTGTAAAGCGTGACTATGCTTTCGTCGTCTGTAATTTACAAGGTATGAGGCACAGAGGTATACAGGTCAGCAAGTTAATGCAGCAAAGTAACATGTGCACTCTACCAGGTTGAGGACTGCTATCAATCATGATTTGCATCAGTGATTAATACAATGTAATAGATAATCTCTGATCATCATAAAACATAGAAAGTTCCTCAATTCGGTAACATTAGGATTTGGCATAAAGCTCTTTTATAAAGACACCCTACCTGATCTAGGTCCGTAATGACTTACAGCAGAAGATCAGAGAGGCTATCCCCAGACAACTAATAACATAACGACCCAAAACCTCCGAGTTTTGTACAAAAACCCTATCAAACGAAATTACGGTACTAAGACCATATGCCAATGAGGAGTTCATCCACACATCAATTCGTTTGATATGTATGTATCAGGCACGCAGTAATAGGTCTACGAAGCCTATCAGCACATCGCACAGACTCAGACACATGTCCTATATAGCATTACATTTCTTAGAATGTGTCAGATCCCCACTGATGTACTATCATTTCCCCTTTTTCTCCAGGAAATCATTTTTGGTTTTTCTGATTTTTATAAATTTTTGAATTTACTGTTCCCAAGGATAAGCTGGAGCATTTCAAATTTGTGACTGCCCAGATATCGTTTGTTCACAGAAATCTGACGGCATTAATCTAAGGGAAGAAGATATAGCAGTCAGCAAAGAAATTTTCTAATTTTTATGGATTTTAAAATTTTTCAATGTTTTTGGATTTTCGAATTTTTCTGAAAGACAGTAAAAATTAAACTAAAAAGCGATAAACTGAGATGGTGATCAGTCTTGTTTTTCTTTAATACCATTAGCTTTCAAAAGATATTCAAATCTCGATTTATCAAAAGCTTTGGTAAAAAGGTCTGCGCCTTGGTAATCAGTGTGGATTTTGACCATATCGATCAACTCATTAGCATAACAATCACGGATAAAATGGTATTTAATCCGGATATGTTTAGCCTTTGAGTGATTTACTAAGTCCTTTGTTAATGCGATTGCGGCTTCATTATCACAGTAAATAGGGGTTTTAAGAAATTGCAAACCGTAGTCCACCATCTGTTGTTGGATCCAAAGAACCTGTGAGCAGCAGCTCGATGCTGATACGTATTCTGCTTCACATGTGGATAATGCAACTGCGGTCTGTTTCTTGCATTGCCAGGTCACGAGTCTGCTCCCCATAAACTGGCATCCAGCCGTTGTGGATTTGTTGTCTTTGTCACAGCCCCCCCAATCTGCATCACTAAAAGAGATTAGGTCAAAATTATCATCATTAGGGTACCATAGTCCTCTCGACGGACAACTCTTCAGATATCTAAGGATACGTTTGACAGCTGCAAGATGACTCTGTTTCGGCATCGATTGATAACGTGCACAGAGACATGTGGTTAACATTATATCAGGTCTGGAGGCGGTGAGATACATCAGAGATCCGACGATTGCTCTGTATGTAAATTGATCAGTTAGCTCCCCCTTAGCATCAACTCCAATCTCGTGATTAGGTTGTATTAGGGTATCCATCGGCTTCGAATCATCCATCTGGAATCGGCTCAAGACTTCAGAAACGTATTTCGTCTGGTGAATAAAGATCCCCGTTGGTCTTTGTTCCACCTGCAAGCCTAGGAAAAACTGCATCTCTCCCATTGCGCTCATCTCGAACTTTTCCTGCATAACACGTTCAAATTCTCTGCACAGAAGTTCGTTAGTAGACCCAAATATAATATCGTCAACATAAATCTGGACGAGAAACAAGTCATCGCCTGTTCGTTTAGTGAACAACGTGCAATCTACCAAACCTCGCTTGAATCCTTTTGAGAGAAGATACGTGCTCAGCTCCTCATACCATTGCCTTGGAGCTTGGTGCAACCCGTAGAGAGCTTTGTTCAAAACGTAGACCTTATCCCGGTGAATAGGATCTTCAAAGCCTGGTGGTTGAGCTACGTATACTTCCTCCTTGACCACACCGTAAAGAAATGCGCTCTTGACATCCATTTGATACACCTTAAATTTCTTGAATGATGCAAACGCCAGAAACATTCGGATTGCCTCTAAGCGTGCAAGTGGTGCATAGATCTCGTTGTAATCGATTCCCTCTACTTGATGAAATCCTTGTACAACCAAACGAGCTTTGTTCCTTACGATCACTCCTCTATCATCCTTTTTGCACTAAAAAACCCACTTCGTTCCAATCTTCTTTCTCCCCGGGGGCAAATCTGTCAGTGTCCACACGCCAAGTTTCTGGAACTGCAACAACTCCTCTTGCATTGCTTCCACCCAAGCATCGTCCAAAAGAGCATCCTTGTAAGTTCGCGGCTCCACCTGCGAAACATAACAAGCAAAAGACCAGTCATTCTGAAAACCAGATTTTTGTATTTTGGCATATAAAGCAAGATTGCCAAGGTTTTCTGGTGAGTTTGCATTCCTCAATTGTCCTCTTGTCATCACACTGCTACCAAGATCACCAATAACTTGCTCGATCGGGTGAATTCGATGTATCCGAGATTCCGGATAATCGGGTACTTGGACTCCCGTCTGAGTAGTTAAGTTCTCTGCTGAAACCAGATCATTACCCACATTCGATGTTGAAGCACCATTTGTAGTTGTGTTCACTGGTGGTATCTCTATAGCATGATCTAAGATAGCTTCACTTGTAACATCATCGTCGTCATCTTCTGATTCTGATGAATTCAACGTTGTGGAAGCTTCTTGAAATACCTCTTCTTCAACGACGGGAACATTGGTATCATTAGAAGCTGCTTGAGGATTCACGGTGATCGGACGCACTAACGGTGAAGTCACTGCGTTTTCGACCTCGTAATATAAACGTAGTACAGCCTCTTCAACCAAGCTATCTAGGTTGAATGATTCAAAGAAATCTTTGTAATCAAACATCCAGTTTGGACCGCTTCCCTGTAAGTTCTGATTATACCGTTGCACTTCAACGTTAGCCCACTCCTCGACCCGACGAGTCCTTTTGTTGAATACCCGTTTGAGCGGGGTTACATATCCAACAAAATATCCTTCTTCAGCCTTTGGTGCGAACTTCTCAGATGGATTAAGCATAGTACAAGGAGCTCCAAACGGTTCTAGATACTCTAAATTCGGCTTGCGACGATTCAACAGCTCATAAGACGTTTTGCCAAACTTCTTCACCGTTAAAACGCGATTAAGAGTATAACAAGCTGCGTAAATTGCTTCGTTCCAGAACATTACTGGAAGATTTGAGTCCGCAAGCATTGTCCTTGCCGTTTCAATTAGAGTCCTGTTTTTACGTTCCGTGACACCGTTCTGTTGTGGGGTATACGGAGCACTGTATTCATGATGAATACCTTTGTTTTCACAAAGATCATCCATCTGTGCATTTTTAAACTCCGTACCATTGTCACTCCTAATCCTCTTGATCTTGAGACCATAGATATTTTCCAGACGAGTGAACAGAACTTTCAAATTATCAAACGTGTCGCTCTTTCTGTGTAAGCACATTACCCATGAGAATCTTAAAAAATCATCAGTCACCACAAGACAGTATAATTCCCCAGCATGACTCTTACGCTTGACCGGTCCAAATAGATCCATGTGCAAACGTTCAAGTGGCAGTTCAACGGAATTAACTTTCTTTGGTCTATGGGATTGTTTGTGCTGCTTACCCTTTTTACAACTCACACACTTGTCATTTAGGTGAAAATGTTTGACGTTCAATCCTGTGACAAGTTCGTTCTTCACCAAATGATTCATCTTTCTGAGGTGAATGTGTCCCATCCTCATGTGCCACATGATTGATTCTTTTTCTATAGCCTTGGAGAGGAAACACGTGACTTGGCCTTGGGTGGTCATGGCTTTTGACATATCGAGAATGTACAAGTTGTTCACTCTCGGCGCCTTTAGCATCACCCACTCTTTCGGTAATTCAAAACCCGGCTTGAGTATGTAGCAAGATTTGTCGTCAAAGTACACAGAAAATTGTTTGTCGCATATCTGGCTGACACTCAACAGATTGTAATCTATCTGCTTCACATAAGAAATTCTCTCGAAGCTCACAATCCCATTGCTCACACTACCTTCCATGGTAATATAACCTCCTTTGTTCCCGGCAAACGCTACATAGCCTCCATTGATGTTTCTAATATCAAAAAGTAGCGAAAGATCCCCAGTCATATGGCCAAAAGCTCCACTGTCAACAATCCAAAGACTGCTCACAGGGCCAGCTGAAGCTCCCTGCACATATCAAGTAGAAAAGTTAGATTTTTCGGGGGAACCAAGCCTGTTTGGTCTTGGGTCTTTGAACAGATTGTTTCAAAGAGTCAGTTTTCTCACAAACATTTTCATTTTTATCAACCTTTTTCTTATCACACAAATCTTTTTCTTTCTCAGATTTCACATTTTGTGAAGTTGAAGCACCCTCATAACCCTTTGATGACCAAGATTGTTCAGTCCGTTTCAAGATCCGGATCTGAGATTTTGAGGTCTCAGCCGGTTTCTTTACTTCATCCTTGAATGATACCTTCTTGGTTACCTTCTCTGATTTAACAGAGACAGGTCCAACTGCTGGTTTGACATTAGGTTTAACATGAACCTTTTTGTTGTCAGCAGTTGCGTTCACCATTGGTTTCTTCAATGGTTTCTCCGTGGCTATCCGGTTGTGTCTATCATAAGTCATCGGACGATTTTCCCTCCTTTTGAAATAGTTGTTTTGGTTATAAAAAGGTGCTGGCTGAGGGAAAAACCGTCTCTGTGGATAACTGTGATTATCAACCGGACAATCATACTTTTGCTTCATCTCCACCTCGTGCCTCTTGTGTCGTACATACGGGCAGTTGGCAAGTAAATGCCCCCTTTCCCCGCACTTAAAACACGCACGGTACTCTTCATAGTTTTCCTTTATGTTCGACTTAGAATAACTAGCAATGGGATATTGATCAACCATACACTGCCTTCTAAAACTCTCAGGAGCGGGGTCCTTTGAGTAAGTCGGCTCAATAAAACTATTTGACTTGTCTGTTGGTTTAACAAATTGTATGACATTGACCTTTGGGTCTTTAGGAATATCCGAATGAATTTTCTTTAAAATTGCTGGAGGAATATCATTTGTTCGTTCATTTTTCGGGAACCAAATTGTACTTTCCTGCCAGATCTTTTCAATTTTAGAATAATTTGCAAATTGAATCGGATATTCTTCATCAGACATGATCTTATCGGAGCCTTGCATCCGATAGAAAACTTTCACAGGTTTATCACACGATTCATTTTTTTCATCATTTGACTTTTCAATTTTCTTTTCAATTTTCTTCTCAACTTTCATTTCAACAGTCTAAACAACATTCTTTTCAACATTCTTAACCACTTTCTTTTCAACATTCTTTACTGATTGATTCTTTCTGTGAGCGTTAGCCATGGGATGGACAATCTGAGATGGTGAAACCGGTTCAGTAGTGATGATGTGATTTTCATCAGGAATATCACTCACTTTTTCAACAACCGTCTCAGACTGTTCATCCTCTTCATCAAAATCATCAGCAGCAACCACACCCTCATTATTTCCCAGAACAGGTCTAACATCAGAATACGGGTCTCCCACACTGGATGTGTTGGACTCGTTATCCGATGTAGAGTCAGATTTGTCTAAACTCTCCGGTGCTATTGCATGCAAATTATGGTTTTCAAACAACACCGGAGCTGGGACAGCTTTGTAGTTTGCACTACTCGACTGTGAAGGCTCTTCAATAATGTGGCCAACAACATAAGCGCTGTGCTTATAACTCTCAAGCTTTTTATTAACTTTCTCTGCAAAGCACTTGATGGTGGCCATTTCCAATTTTCTATTTTCTAAATCATTGATATAGTTATTTATGGCCATTTGTTTTAACGACAAAGTCTTTTTCAATTCAGACACATCTTTCTTATACCCATCAAGTACTCTGTTAAACTCTTTAGATTCTTTCTGATATAATTGACAGTTGATTTTTGCACTCTCAAGTTGAACCTTGAGTTGCTTATTTTCATCTGTCAATTTATCACAAGCTTTGCATTGTTTAACATAAGTTGAATTAGAATTAACAGTAGATTCAGTACTTACCTGTTTGGAAGGTTCTGTCATGGCCATCAGTGCAAAGTGTGCTTCCTTCCCAGCGAAAAACTTGGAATAGTCAATTCTGGTACAAGCATCATCCACTATGCATGATTTCCTTGTCATCAAGAAGTCGGCTTCAGCAAGCAACTGGTCAATGTCGTCATCCAGTGAGTTAACACTAGATTCAGAGTCAGAATCATTCTCCTCATCAGAATAAGTAGAATCAAACTGTTCTGGAATATCAGCAACCGTATCCATAACCATTCCAGATTTCTTTTCTTCAACATCAACATTCATCTCCTCATTCAACTCTTCAATCTTCAACTCACTCATCTTCTCAGACACAATCTCTTCTTCAACCTCCACCGGTTCATCCAAGTTCATCTGCTGTGCCACACAAGCCACATTACCAGTTGTAATTTCTTCCACACCCAACTGCATACCGGTCCAATCAAAACCCTCATCCTTCTGTATCACCAAAGCTTGATTTGGGTTCTCGGTTTGGGTTTGTGTGTTTGGTGTAGAAATGGGAATGATTGTTCGGTTTGAGTTCTGTTGCGTTTGGTTTTGGTTTTGTGATGTGGATTGTCTAGCATTGTTATTTTGTTGGTTATTTTGGCGGTTTTGATAGTTGTTGTGAGGTTGAAAGCTTGAAATGTTGTTGGAACTTTGGTATGATACTTGATTTTGGTTTTGAGTTTGACGGTTTTGGTATGTAGAGTTGAATGGATTTCGATTACCTTGTTGTGCTGGCTATGTGCACTCTCTTTTAAAATGACCTTTTTCACCACAGTTGAAACAAGTTACTTTGGCTTTGTTGAAGCCGTAAGTGGTGTTAGGAGAAGTTGACAGATCCGTTCTCCCGGTCTTCTGAATAAAATCAGTGGCTCTTCTCATGATACTTGCAAAAGCCCACTGTATATCCATCAATTCCATCTCTTCCTTGTCGATCTGTGCATAGTCCTCATTGGTCAAATTGTTGTTCCCAATTTGACTAGCAACCAGACCATTGTATGATGCTACCATCGCTGAAACTAATGCTACATGTTGTTGAGCAATCTCAACAGTAACATTGTTTAGATTTGAAGTCTCCAACACAATCGGGCTTTGGTTAGGTTGACTTTGGTTAAGTATCATTTGGTTCATTTGAGGGTTGTAAGGTTGTTGTTGTTGAGGTTGGCTAGCAGAATAACATGCTGCTTGTTGCATGGGTGAAAATGGTAGAATATAGGTAGTTGTTGTAGGATATGATGGTGAGGTATATGAAGATGTTTGAGTAAGGTAGTTGAGTGGTTGTTTGGGTGGTTCAACGATGTTAGATACGCACGCGATGTGTGGAGCAACATTGGTAGTAGAACTGGAAGTAGAATGGGAAGAAGATGTACCACCAAGATAAAGTTCCGGATTATGAGGAATTTGAGCCCTTTTTGCTTTCCTCATCTCTTCCATCTCCTTGTTTTCCAGTTTCTGTATAAACTCATTGATCGTCCAATACTGGTACACATCCTTCTCTTTCAACACCTCAATATGCTGGTTCCAATACGGTGGCAACGCATCGGCAAACTTGTCCACCAATTCGGACATAGGTATGCTAATCTCATAGCTTGACAGCTCTGTGAGTAAGTGGCAATACCTTGGAACCAATTCTTTCAATGTCTCGTTACCCATGTAACTAAAATTCTCAAACTCTTTGCGAAGCTCCTCCATCCTTAGCTTCCTAGTCTTCTCATTTCCATCATGCCTATTTCTCAACATGTCCCACAGCTGCTTAGAAGTTGTGCAAGAACCAAACTGATGCAGCAAATCAGTGTTGATAGCTTGGGACAATTGAGAAAACGCCTTTTTCTCAATAGCAAACTTTTTCTTTTCATCGTCTGCTAGATTCTCCAAAGGAATAGGCTCTCCCGTGTTCTCCAAGATCGGAGCAACATAGCCTTTTACAATCATCTGCCACGCCTCAGTTCCCTCTAAACCCATACCCTCCAAATGGATCTTGAATTCAGTCTTCCACGTGTTGTAGTCGACCATCTACATAAGCTTAAGTGGTCGGTTTCCACTCCCAGATGACAAGTCTTGAATAAGCGTTGATATGGCATTAGTCGTCTGTGTGTGAACCGCTGCTGCTGCTACTCCCCAATAGTCTCCAATCGGTTGCGGTTGTGGTTGCGCAACGTGTTGGGGAATAGTACTAGTCATAGCCATGTAGTTGATAGGTTGTGATGGTTGACTAGACTTTTGGGCAGCAACCGACCAAGGATCCATGGTTGTCTGCTGTTGTGGTGTCGTGTTTAGTCGTGGTGTAGTCGGAAAGTTCCACATCTTGATCTGAAAAAGTTTAAACACGAAAAGATTAGAAATGTTTTAAGACAGTTTTCTCCTTCGTATGAGTCGAGTGGTCGAATGAGTAAAATTGTTCTCCTTCGACCGTTTGTAAAGATACGAATGAGAAGTATAACAAACACTAATCACTTTCGACCGTTTGAATTTCTCCTTCGACCGTTCGAATGGTCGAATGAAACAAGTATGGTCGAATGAACACCAATACACAAACAAACTCTAGGTTCGACCACTTAAAACACCACCTTCGACCAAAAATCCTTTGGTTCGACCGTTTAACACACACGTTCGCCCATTTCTCCCTAGGTTCGACCCTGCACTTTCAAAAACGGTTATTCTTTGAAAATCAGTTAATTTTGATCAAATTTTTCAAAAATTGAAAGAATTTGATGATTCTAATCAGGTTTTGATTCGGATTTGATTTGGAACAAGTTTATCAAAGAGAATTATGCATTTTATCCATGAAAATAAGCTCTAATCAATCAATTTATTACCAATTCAGTTTTATCAATGAAAACATAAAGTTTTTGATCAAAATAGGGTCCAAATCTGCTGTAAAATTATCAATTTGTGGTTGTTTGATCCATAATGGCTCGGATACCACTTTGTATGCGCTTAGGATCATCAAATCTACAAAGAGATTGATCAAACAAGTTTGATTCATGTGCGGAATCCCTGAATCAATCACAATAATGATAATCAAACAATCAAAACACAGAAATCATCTTTCAAAGCTTTTTCTCATTCATAAACAACTTGAATTACACGTTTTAATAATGTTTACAATCAAATCTAACGTGAAAATAAGTTGACACAAACACTAGGGAGAGACACAAAACAGGAGGGAATAAAATGACCAACAACTAACTTTCAAAAAGTGCTTAACCTATTTATAGGCCTGCACATTCGCCCATATTGCATGGTCAAATGTGCAGGTTCGCCCAAACACAGTGGACGAACCAAGCATGACATAAACATCTAAACTACATTCGCCTCCTTATCTCTCCTTCGCACTGTTTCACTCCTTCGCACCTTCATAATCTTTCATTCGCCCACATATTATCTCCTTCGCCCGTTCGACAATCAACAAAACATATGTTAATATTAATCCAAAGCATTAGTCGCACAAAATGCATCTACAGTTGTGACGAAATAGGATATCTCCAGATATCCTATACCACACCAGGACAACTTAGAGAACTTAGCATTTAAGGCTCTAAGACTATCCAGCTAGGGAATGCCTCAAAATCACATAAGACTGACCAGAGTAAGAAACGAAATAAGTTAAACTTGAGTACCTGAACACACTACAATGCTTACAGGGACTTAGAACCAGTGTGGCTAGTATACGAGCGTTGAGATACGTGAATGATGACTACGACGGAGATTACTAGAATAATTCCGTGAGGTAAATTGACGATTACACTTGACGTCATGTAATATTGAATTTACAGGCACGTAAAAGTTCTAGGAAATCCAAAGAGTCGCCGGAACTGTAAGTGTTAACGATGATACCCACCAACTTATGTAAAGAATGGACTAAGTTAGAGTCGTGAGCAAATGTGTGACCATGGCAAAGAATTTGAACTAGACATACTTGGTACGGCTTGGTGTTGTACGATAACGGACCATGTTAGAGATGAATACAAGAAGGTGAAAGGTTTGCATACCCATATTAAAGGTTTTGAATATTGAAGTAGTTAATACAACTTGGTGAATTTTGATAAATATGTATATATATATATATATATACACACATACACCCGCGACTGTTGTAATGCTTAAACTTTTAACTTGTCTATTTATCTTCATTCCTATAATAGTACTTATATACGTATATGAGGATTATTAGAGAATAATATTTTGTTCGACTAACTTTTCGTGCCAAAGATATGAATTAATCATGAGAACTAGGTACTACGCCAATATTTGGCGCTGCAAAGAATCCAAACTACTAAAGTGGAGTTTGATCAACCTAGTGGATGGATACTCGATAAGTATTATTATTATTTTTTTTAACCAAGAAATTGTTGGCTATTATATCTTTGTATAATTCTTGTTCATGCATTCTTAACCGTAAGATCACACGTATGCATTCACCGATTGATTAAGCCCAAAAGTCGCAGGATTAGTCTTGATTATTAAGTTCCCTTATTCGGACTTGACTGATTTAAACCAAAATTGGGATTTTAAAACCATTAATTACTAGATCCTTATATTCCGGGCTTGATTTATATTGATCTTCGCACATTTAAGTTGAAAATAGTACGACAAAGTTGTGATCACGAAGCAATTATTGGAGATGATTGCCAATTATCAAACAAGATGCCAATAAACCAGACCTAAGGATGAATGTACACTGCGAATATTATAGTTGGAAACCCAAAGGGATCAGGATTGAACGCTACGTGAGGTACTTGTAGGCTTAAATGTTTGTTCCGTTACTTTAATACCCTATGTCGTTTCAAGATTATTGTGAAAACCTTGGGTTTAGTTTCATGACTTTTCTTTAGGAAGATAAGTTATTTGTATAAAACCTGTTAGAATTAAATAAGTAGGCCCTGACGGGGGAGCGGATACATTTGTAAGACGGTTATAAGGAACGCTTAACAAAAATAAGAAAATAAAGTCGAAGTTTAGTAGGTAAAATCTTCATAAGACAACAATTTAACCATGTGAGAAGCTAATGCCAAAGAAATGTTGTGCACCCTTAGTTTGTTTAAAAACAACATGTGGCGTTTAGACGTTTAACCTTTTGGTGTTCCTGACAACTTGTCGTCATATTCTACACTAGGTACCATATAAAACATTGAAGGTTTAAGAAGTTGAAACAAAAAAAATCTCAACAGGGGAAGCAGGTATATTCGTACGGACGATTATAAGGAATGTTTGATAAAGAAACAAGAGAACCTAGTCTTAAATAGCGACCCAACCATTAAATCTAGGACATCAAGGAGGTGTTAGATGCGCCGTGATAAATTTAAGATCAACCTATTTTGTTTTGATATTTTTCCCGTGCCTCTTGGCAGGTCGTCATCACGCCTTACACCACAAAAATTTTTAAGGCTTAAGAATTCGACAATATAATCGATGATAGACAAAATTAGGCCCAGTATTATAAATTTGTGAGAATAACCTATATCATTAAGAATCAAGTCTCATATAAGACCCCATTTTAGTGATCAACTTACACTAAGAGAAGATCTTAGGACTATAAAATTCTTAGAGCACATAAGATTTCTTGATAAGGTACGTTTTCAAGAACGTTTTCTATCAGGTTTTTGGGAAGATTTTCAGTACGGTTACAACGCATCATTGGTGTGGTGGGTTAGCTGCGGTACACCCTATATATAAACACCAATGATGCATTGGAAACTAGACTCAAAATCAAACCAAAAACAAATTTGAATCTCTAAAATTTCTAGTACATTTTCGAGGTTATCAAAGGTGTGGTGGGTTGGCTGCGGTACACCCTATATATAAACACCTACGGTGCGTCGAAGATGGGACTAGGAATTAAAACAAGGGCAGACGGTTCATAGTCTGAACCCTTCGTTTCAATTCTAAGCATTATGACCGTTATTCCTTGAGCATGGTGTTAGGCTCTGTGAGATTTTTACCATCCGTTTGGTCATGAGAAAATCCTATCAAATCATGACTATTACGTTGACACTCAAAACTTGATAATGAAAGTTGTTCGTGTAAACTCTTTGGAGACAAATAAGTATACTTTGACGGGAAAAATCAAAGCAAAGCACTATATAAGACGTTAAATAGGAACCCTGAGATCGTAGTATGAAGTATAGAGTGGAACCACTATAAACACGATTTGGCTTATGAGAAATATTATGTATACATAACCACATGGACCCGAACACCAAAATCCGAGTATGGAGGATACTGGATATGTTCAATGGATAGCTCGAAAATAATTCCAAGGACGGAATTCCATTAACGAGGGGAGAATGTAACAACCCGGTCGTAGGGCCCAAAATTTTTCGGGTTTAAAAATATTATAACGAATAAACCAATAGTAAAATAATAATGTATAGCCAAATGGGAAGCCGAACCGATGAATTTCTTAATTATTTTGACGAGGAAATTAATAATTATACACAAACACCCGTTACGCGACCGAACCGATACCCGATAACGAATCCACCCGACTCCCTATTGATTACTCATAAGGGAGGACATATGTCCTCCCATTTGTTTGACAACACATTCTCTAAATCCATCAATGTAACCGATGGATTTCTAAAAACCATCAGCATACCCTTCCATATAAAAACCTCTTAAGTTACCTTATGTCTCTCATTTTGCCTGGTTACACACTACACCTTATAAAAACTTTCTTCCACAATACGTAGAGGAGAGAGAGAGGATTAAGAGAGAGAAACGAAGTAGAGAGGAAGAGAAATGGATCGGAACAGAGGAGAAAGTAAGAGACCGGCCATCACCACCACGACGGACCCACGACGACGCCCCCGTCATCGCTTACCGGTGAGGGTCGCCGAGGATTCCAACAAGGAAGACGATTCCAGTGACTGATACACCGGTCCAGGGTCCGAAGTTTCGAGTAGATATTGTTGATGACTGAATGGTGGTTCTAGAAGGGTCACGGTAGTAGTGTTATTGTTATAAGGTGATGGATTTTAGAAGCCAAATACGGTGAGGAGATGATAGTGGTCGGAGATGACCGTTGATAGTAAAGATGATAATAACCCGACAACATCAGGTAGATAATAGCATTCCCTATTGGTTGTTCTAGGATTTATCTTCAAGGGTAATGTTTAATCCATGGGTCTTTGACAGAAGAAGTGGCTATTAGTGGTTGTAGATGTTAACATAGGTTCAGGAAATGATGTTGATGATGGCGGGTCTCGATGGCGATGGTTCGACTAGTTATAGAAGTGGTTGCAATGTTTGGAGGGGGTTACTGGCTGACCCGGTTAACGAAAGGCGAGGCAAGGTATAACCGAGTCCAAGCATTATTTATATTAATTCATATAATTTATATATTAGACTATTCGTAGGTACACGTGTGGGACTTTGACGAGTATAATAGCTTGGACCCGACCAGCCGATACGAACCTAAATAAATATCAAACAATATGTAGACTATAAGAACCAATAAGGTGAACACATGATCCGATGATGCTAAATTGGTCATATATATACATATAGATAGTAATATAGGAATGTAAGGATTATGCCTTAGGACAACGATAGTTAAAGAGCCATTAAAATATAGAATGGACAATTAAGATCATGAACCTTGGGACATATTATATGAACTAATAGACAAAGTGGATAACGATTATGGCGTTAAATCACTTGAGACATAGAACAAGACGATAAGATTCACTAAAGGTCCTAACTCGCCCACACGTGTAACCATGATACTCGGTTACACGCGCTAATACTTATAATCATGATAGGACTCTGCATGTAAATGGATAGACAAACTCGAGGATTGGAATACTATACCACTTTGTGACAAAACAGGTGAGTTCGTGTACTTCCCCCTTTTGTTTTACTGTTTTGGGGTGAACATATGCTTGTGTGTCTAAACTGTTGTGATGTGACAAGATACTAGCTGCCAGATAACACTGACACTCATTAACTCATAGGTGAGCCACTTAATATATGGGTAGTACTACTTGGGGAATCCCCCACGCACAGTGGACCCGGAAACCGGGAAACCCTCCACTGAGGCCTGCGGACCGTTGCGGCATATATTATGCCTTGTAGATCTATAATGGCAGTAGATAGATCTAGTGTTAGGGTTGAGGGGTCGCTTATACATCACTATGTTTTGAATTGTGAAAACCTGTTTTTGAACTGTTAAACTGTTTCGGATTCACTTAACTATTTACACGGACTCACCAGCGTAATTGCTGACCCAAACTCTTTTAAGCATGTGTTCAGGTACTGCGTTTGGATGATCGGGAAGACGAGGCATATGCTTGCTTGTGTGGACTAGAGATTATCATGTTAGAAAGTTTGAGCTTTAAGCGTTGCGGTTTAGAGTATCTAGAGATATGTACGGATAGAGATCAGATCAACTAGTGGATTACACTCCTCAACTGCTTCGACGACTGCCGCGTCTCGTCCCTGCATTAGACTTTAGTTACATTTTTATATTGTATTTGTATTATTTTGCGACTAAAGGTTGTACAAATATTTAATATTAGTCTATCGTTGCTTCCGTTGTGCAAGTCTGTTACCAAACTGTCGTAACATCCAGCCTCTCATGGTCGGGTTGTTACAGAAAACATGTTTAAACGTTAAACCGACCAAACCAGACAAAACCCGACATCCCATTGGTGACCCGACATCCCACGTGTTAGCCACATACAAGATATCATGCAACATATGCAATTAAACACTTAGCATGCACAAACATTCACCTTATCTAGCATAACGCCTAATTAACGCATAAACAAGTCCGAACACGTGTTACCAAGTTATTGGACATGTCACGGGGTTCCTAACATGTTCCTAGGTGTCAAACCGTGTTCCGGGATGCTAAAATACACATATAACAGTAGTACACGCGATTAGGAATCAAACATGCAATTAGGAAAAGTCAACTGGTGATTAGGATGGTCAACTGGTGATTAGGATTGTAAACACATGAACATACTAGCGATTAGGCTCCCAATCGCCTCATGTAACATGCGATTGGGGCCAATCGCCCCTACTGCACCATTTCGCCTTTTTACGCGTTTAACCCTCCAAATAAGATCTGAAACATGTGGAAACACCCAATATTAAACCCAAGACATTTATCAAACTATTTCAAGCAAAAACCCCTAATTTATTATCATCCTAACCGTCCCGAATGCAAGCGTTTTCCCAAAATAGCATAACTAGCATGTAAACATCACATCAACATGCAAAACTTACCCTAAATAGCAAATATCTAGATTTCATCACATAACGACGTTGTCCGACATTATCCTACTGTTCTAGCATCATCCTAGAGTAAACCCTAACCTTAAACAATCAACAAAACACAACATATCATCATCAATCCTTCATAATCATTCAAACGGGTCAAAACGCCTATTATCAATAATACACATCTATGAACCTTCAAACTCCTAGGTTAACATCATAATAACTCATTTAGATCAGAAACATATCAATAACACAAGAATAATCATGTTTAAACAATAAAAATCCTATCTTGCATGAATACATCACATATAACAAGCATAGAGGTTTGGGTTTGTTTAGAAATTGATTTTAATGAGTTTTCAAAGACACAAATGTTTAGAAACCAGGTCTGGACCTTTAGGGAGCAAAACAATATCATTACAAAGGTTTGGGATAAAGAACACACCTTGAAATTGCAAGATTATGAGGTGTAAGGCTTGGAAAGGTGGTTTCTCGAGCAAAAACGTGTTCCAGAGGTTGGATAAGGTGTGGGATGGCTTTGGGGTGTGTGAAACCCACAAATGATGTTTTACAACATAAGGGTGGTATTTATAGGCGTTTCTAGTCGTTAGACATGCGTCAGGCGATTACGCAACAATACAGGCGATTAGGATTCCTAATCGCATGTACTACTAGCGATTGGAGCTCTAATCGCCTATAAATATCCCCCAATCGCATGTGTTACTGGAGATTAGGCCAATCACCCCCTATCAGCATGCAATTGGGCCAATCACCCCCTATCAACATGCAATTAGGCCAATCACCCCCTATTTACATGCAATTACGCGTAATCACCTATAATGTCATGCAATTACGCGTAATCCCCTATAATGTCATGCAATTACGCGTAATCACCTATAATGTCATGCAATTACGCGTAATCACCTATAATGTCATGCAATTACGCGTAATCACTATTTTAACACATATAAACACGTATTCACATACCGGCAAGTCATATCATGATTGTAAGCACATAATGCATGATAACTAACACGTTCCCATCCGTTCACCAATTCCCGGGACTCGAGATTTACGTGTGTGCGTTAAACTCGGCGATTCTACAAATCACCCATCCGTGTTCACATGGTTATGGACCGACTCGCAATGATCCCGTGGATCATTGTAACGACTCCCGATGATTCCCGGAACCATCATAACGACTCAACTGATCTAGTTAAGTATGTTTGAAAACGTTTTTCGCTAAGGTAGACTTATGTGTTTTATAAAACGTTAACCTAAACGTGCCGGGTGTCACAAAATGCCCGAAAAGTGTCAATTACATTAAATTAGCCTAGAGATAACCCCTTTTTTCTCAAACCAGTTTGGGTTTAAAATAAGTTTGGTTCTTTTAAGTTCTTTGGCCAAATTGACATGGGCTAGAAACCACGATTGGCCAAAAATAAACCAAATATCCTAGAACCGATTGGCGTTGGGGAAAACTAAAGATTTTTTTTTTTTAATTTTACAATATTTTAGTTTTAGGTTTTTTTATTGGTGTTATTATTGCTATTTTGTCTACATTTCCATGTAACTTTCATCCAAAATTGATTTGTCCCGCCGCGTAGCGCGGTGTCACTTCTAGTGGAGAATAATAGATCATGCATGTCTTAATTGATCATGTTAGGCTTTAATGGATCACAATGAACAATAGTAGGTAATAGATGTCTTAATAGATCATATTGGACCTTAGAGGACCACCGTGGATAATAATAGATCATATTAAACTTAATGGGCAATATAGTAATAGATCAAATATGTCTTAATGAACCATAATGGGCCTTAATGGATCATAATGGGCATTAGTACATCATAATATGTATTAAATGATCATACGTGTCCTTGATGGATCACAATGGATAATAGTTGATCATATATGTCTTAATTAATCATATTAGGCCTTAATAGATCAAAATGGACAGTAGCAGATCATATTTCTCTTAATGGAAAATATTGGACCTTAATCGATCACAAAAAAAAAAGAGTAGATAATACATGTATAAATGGACCATATTGGGCCTTAATAGATCAAAATGGACAGTAGCAGATCATATTTCTCCCAATGGCAAATATTGGACCTTAATCGATCACAAAAGACAATAGTAGATAATACATGTATAAATGGACCATATTGGGCCTTAATGGAGTACAATCGACATAAAGTTGGCATGTAAGAATACATGGTCTCTTAAATAAGATTATTCTAAATGTTTTAACTTTAATATAATTTAAAATTAAATGTGCATACTTAATAGTTGAAAAAAAAAGATTACAAATACTCTTGCAGTGATTGAACAATATGTTGTACAATAACTATCCGTAACACACTCATGAATAATCCTTCCAAAAAACTCACTAGAATTATCGAATAACAGTTGATTAGCGAAAATATTTTCAGTTAGTACCCCAAGGATTGATGCGACCGTCTACAAACACATGTCAATGGCCATATGATTTCAAATATAATTTTATTCATACTTAAAAGAACACTAATAATTTATTGATTCGCTATAACTAATAACTTACCTTGTTTGATTTAAACTAATGATAGGAAAATATGAACTTACAAGTTGCCATTGTCGTCTCCAACTTAACACCTATTCCCACCTTAAAGTAACCTAAAACAACAATAACAACAACAACAACAATAATAATAATAATACTAATAATAATAATAATAATAATAATAATAATAATAATAATAAAGTTAAAGAATCTGATCTTAAGTAAAGAACATAGTTTTGTTAATTAGAAACATACTCGTTTACGTATGTCCTCAGATGCGAATCATTTTTGAGCCTGTAACCAAGACAAATTGTAATAGATTTGGAGGATGAAATAGAGAGAGAGAGAGAGAGAGAGAGGATGACAAAAATAAAAAAAAGAAGATAAAATGATTGTGTTTTCTCTCTCCATCTTTTTGTATAATAAGGGTTTGATTTTGAATTTTGAATTTGGAACTTAAATTTAAAAAGAAGATAAAATGATTGTGTTTTCTCTCTCCCTCAGTTTATGCGTGTTTTCTTTTATTGTATTTGTTAGCTAACTATTTTGTTTGTTGTGTATAGGATCAGGAGGATAAGTTCTATCACCATTAATCCACATGATATGAGGTTCTTATTCTAAGACCTGTGCATTTTATATTACATATTCAACTTGCTGTTAAAAAAAATAGATGTTGAATTGCAAGAGCCATGTTATTACCGAGTATTGTATTTAAAATTTGGTGGAAGTTGATTTTATTAATAAAAATGATTGACTTATCATTATTTCATCTACCAAATGAACAATATTATTTGATACTTAAAAACCATTAGTCACACTAGCCTTAAATAACATGGATCTTAACTTTCTTAATCTTATAGATTGGGTTATTATGTTTTGTTTTCAACATTTGGCGTGAAATTTATGTACAAAATAAGTTTGCTACATACTTTTGATTCAAAGGTAAAATAGCAATGGGGTTTTCTTCCGACTTTTCCTACAAACGTTAATTCTATGGTTTGATTGACTATGAATGGTCTCTGCTTGGGAAGACTTTGGTTTCTATATATAAGAATCGATTAGAATTAGAAACGAATTAGCGTTGGAGCAATGGTTGTGCGTTGCTATCAAACTTTGTTGGTCCTGGTTTGCTTCTTGATCCTCACTTTGTCTTTAGTTGCCTTTTTTAATGCAATGCATATAGGATTCAATTACAAATTTCGTTTGTTTAATGACTTAATCATATTTTATAATATTTATCTAAAATAGATTTGTGTAGGAACCGCTAACCGGGTCAACCAATAAGTGATAGACCAGAGGAGGCTATGGTAATATCGAAGGGGTGAAGGTACACGAACATAGTTGCCTTCGCCGCCAATTTCCTCAATCGTCGATGGTCTATCATCACCATCACCCAGTATTGCCTTCGCCATCATTTATAAACTGTTTTTGTGTATGCAGTGGGAATCAAATTGTGAGGAGAGGTAGAGTCTTGGAAGACGAAGACCAGCAAATTCAGTAGTGTCAGAAGGAAATAAAGGGAGTTAGGTGAGCTATTGAAGGTTGAGAAGGTGGAGATTTAGGCAGCTGGCTTCAAAAGTAATTCAAGATAGACTGAATTACAAGTTTTGTCTTTTAAGTTTATACCAAATTTCAACGGATGTCCTTTAACTTTAAAATTGATTGGTTTTGTACTTTACGTTTCAGAATCTTGCACGGTATGTCCTTTGGTGCTAACCCGTTAATTTTTTTCGTTAAGTGGAGGGTAAAATTGTCTTTTTACCTATTTATTTAGAAAAACATTTTAAAATTAAAAAAAAAGAATTATATATATATATATATATTAATCTATCTCTCTCTCTTTCATTTATCACCACCACCACCTACCTCCATCCCCACACCACCATCACCTTCATTCACCACCTGCCACCGCCACCCTACACCACCTACCACTACTACCCCAAACCTCTCATCTGTTTAAAGAGAGAGAGAGAGAGAGAGAGAGAGAGAGAGAGAGGGAGAGAGAGCAAGAACCGGGGAGAGAGAAAGAGAAACGTAGACGAGAGAGAGAGTGGCTATAGGGAGAGATGGATCGAGCAGAGAGAGAGAGAGAGAGAAGAGGAGACAGTGACGATGGTTGAGGTGGCGTTTCACAGAAGGGTTCTGACAAGGCGACGGCGGCGACGGGACTAGGGTTCTATTAGGGCACCGATTAGGGGGTTCAAGGTGGATGACGGCGGCGGTGGGAATAGGGTTCTATTAGGGCTCCGATTAGGGGGTTCAAGGTGGATGATGGTGGCTAGATATTGGGGTAAGCTTCTGATTAAACGGTTAGTCTTGATAATTTTCCTTGGTTTCACTTTTCTGATTAAAATTTGGATGATGAGGTGATTGTAGTGTTATTGATTAAGAAATAACGGGAGTTGATGATTGATAAGGGGGGTGGAGGGTGGCGGTGGCAGGTGGTGTAGGGTGAAAAGGTGTAGGGTGGTGGTGTGGGGATGATGGTGGCAGGTGGTTTAGCGCCAGTGGAAGGAGTGGTGGTGGCTGATTGGTAGTAGGAGTGGTGGTGGCCGACTAGTAGAAGGAGTGGTGGTGGCTGGTTGTATACAGATCAGAGATGACTGGGTTTCAATTTGGGTTTCGATTTCAGATGTGTGGTGTTGGTGTGTTTGAGTTTAAAGAAGATGGTGTTGGTGTGGTGGTGAGTAGTTGCCGGTGATGGTACGGCGGTGGAGGTGGTGGCCGATGATGGTACGGCGGTGGAGATGGTGGGACTTGAGAGAGAGTACAGAGTTTGTGTGTGTGTTTAGTGTGTGTGTGTGTGTATATATATATATATAATTTTAATATGTTTTTTAATAAATGGGTGAAAAGACAATATTACCCTCCACTTAACGATAAAAATTAACTGGGTTAGGCTCAAAGGACAAATCGTGCAAGATTCTGAAACGTAAAGTACAAAACCAATCAATTTTAAAGTTAAAGGACATTCGTTGAAATTTAGTATAAACTTAAAGGACAAAATTTGTAATTCAGTCTTCAGGATATTTTAATGTTTGCAAGTTAGTGACCTTTGAATATATGGAGAACTTTAAATGGGGTTTGTAGAACTTAATGAACATTTGTTTTGTGTTCAAATAATTTAGCGTGACGACATAATGACAAGGCACACAATGTGCGCAATGTATTGCAAACAACAAAGGAACAGTTGGGAATGCGAATACATGGTAATCCAACATATGTTCGATTTTGTCGAACTTTATGAAGACCAATTTTCCCAACAAGCAAGTAATTTACCTTTTCTTGTTATTTTGTTAATATTGGTTTATTTTTTATGTTATAACTTAACTTTTTGTATTTATTTTATTTTAGATGTGGAACGACACCAAATTCGCCATGGACCAAGAGATTGATATTCTAGTAAAGAAGTTTTTCGATTTTACTTAGTGAGTTAGATATTCCTATTTAGTTTAGGTTTAGACATTGATTTTTGGAAACTCTTAGATTAGCTTTGTGGGATGAATGTGTATTTAGATATTAGATTAACTTTGTATTTTCGGATTGAATGAGTATTGGATCGTTTTTAACAAGTTTGGAATGGTGTATTGGGCTGATTGAATTATTGTGCAGGTTTTGATTTGGTATGAAAACCGAGACGAATTGGGTTTATTGAATATGAAGCATGTTTAGTAGTTTTTGAAATAAATAATCTGATTTTTTTTTAAAGTGTGCTAAAGACGGGGTTATTATTAATTAATATAATATTGTAAAAGGTTAAAAAGACGGGTCAAAGGTATGCAAAAGACGGGGTTTATTATTTTTTATATAATATATGTATCGACTTAAAGACGGGGTTTAGGGCAAAAGACGGGGTTCAACGAACCCCGTCTCTTGGTGAGTGACCAAAAGACGCGATGGCTTAAGACGGGGTTGAAAACCCCGTCTTAAAGGCTTATTCACCTCGTCTTTAGCCTATCATTTGTACTAGTGAAATTTGGCCTATATAAAAGTTAGGACAAGGTTATATAATTTGATTATTTTTTTCAATTGTTTAAAAACATAGATGAAGGGATATGGTATTAAAACATTACAAATACCATACCATCGCCCACTTAGAACAGGCCCCGCCAGACGCTTACCCGCCCGTTGTACGTTAGCGGATGTCTCGCGCCCATCCGCCCGTTTAACGTCAGCGGAACGTCTGGCGTCCACAAGCCCGTTCTACGTCAGCGATACATCTGCCGTCCGACACGTGCATTAATACTCTCGTTCTACGTCGACGGAATACCTGGCGTCACCCGCCCGTTTTACGTTAGCGGTACATTTAACGCCAGGCGCATGAACGCCCGCCCCTTTCACATCAGCGGGCCAAATACATCAAAGCTTCCTTAGCAAGCTTCACCACAAGTGGAAGATACCTTCTGGGCAGCTTTGGAACTCACCCCTGCCCCAAACAAAATATCTCTGACATGACAGGCCTCCCGTCAGAGTTCCCCTCCAATCAAAGACTGTTCCCAGTCTGATGAGCAGAAAGGACGACGACGTGGCAGCCTCCCAGCCAAGATATCTTTCTGACAAAGCAGACTTTCTCTATCCATCTCGAAGTCCTGGAAAGCATAAACTGCCCACCACCTTTGATCTACCAATAGGCGAGCACCACATGTCCACCGCCCATCAGCGTCCACTTACTGGGCGCCACGTGTATATGCGTCAGGACGGTAACATCCCCCTAGCATTCTACTTTTTCCTACTTTACTAAAACCCACTTGCACCAAATGGGCTCAAGGGCTTGGGCCGGATTATGGAGACACCTCTACCTGGGCCGGGCCCCATTAAGGGTAGAGGATGGGCTTAGAAAGTAGATATCCTGGTACTATAAAAGGAGGACTCCCTTCTCCTTTTATTGGCATCGAATATCTCATATACTTTCACTCAAGAAGAATACGAACACTCTCGTACCTTCTTCAACCCCTTGTTTATTATACTAACAGTTAGAGGCTCGGCTCTTCTAATTGGTGGTCTCTTAATTCCTTGGTCTTGCTCACAGACCCTCACGTATTTTATAATCACACTCTCTTTATAAAATACAGTAGAATCACCCCTCGGATCGCCCTTCGTCGGACGACCGTAGACTCGTGTTTCTTCATTGGCGCCATCCGCGGCCTTACCACAAACACTCTAAAACAAAACAGCTTTTACAGTCATATCCATTAAACCCAAATCACAAAAATGACTTCAGCCCCACCAGTGTTCACCCCATCTGGGGTCGTCGAAGACATTACCGACGCCACCCCAGGCTCTCACCCAACATCAGGGGATCACAATAACAACCAACAACATCCCGTTGTAACCCCCAGAAACTTAGAGTCCCAGCTCACAGATACAATCCCTCCAACCGAGGAGGAAATCGAGGCACTCAACAACGACTGGTACGAACGCCAGAGACAAATCCTGGACGCACAGCTCGAACGACGCCGACTCACCGGCAAAGTAATCATGGGTTCCTCTTCAAGGCAACCCACAAGAATGCCGGCGCCCGCCCGTCACGGGGAAGGTCCAGGGCAACCCCCTGAGGACCAGGCCCGTGCAGAGCGCAACCGGTTCGACGCAGAAGACTATGACGAAAGTTCATGGGAGGACGATGCCTCCAGGGACTATCGCCATAGCCAATACTACAGGCGAGAGCGACTCAACCGCTACAACGACGACGCTACCACAAACTTGTCACTCCCCTACAGACCGACCGCCTTTGCGGACAAGTCCAAATTTACCAGGCGCATTTCTCAGGCACCAATCCCACCAAGACAACGCCTACCGGCCAATGTCAAAATCTACGATGGTCTCACCGACCCAGATGACCACCTCGGCATATTCAACCAAGCCGGGGCCGTCATCGGATGGACTTTACCCGTCTGGTGCCACATGTTCGCCCAGACACTCACTGGAGCCACTAGGGTTTGGTTTGACAACCTCCCCACATGAAGCATCGACAGCTACGACCAGCTGATCGAAAAATTTTCACTCCATTTCAGTCAACAACGTCGCCACAAGCGCGACAAAAGCCAAATCTCTCTCTACAAACGCAGAGATACCGAACCTCTCGAGGACTTCATCGTACGGTTCAACAAAGAGGCTCTCCAACTGGGAACGGGGGATGAGGCAACTCGAACCTCCTTCTTATCCAACGTCAATGACGAGGGCCTACAACACACCCTCTAGGGGAAAGATGGCGTCCCAGATGCCTGGGAAGAGGTCGTTCGCATCTCAAAACTATATGCGGGCAACCAAAAAACGATGCGCCAGAACCAGAGAGGGAGCTCCAGCAACAACCGCAATCGCGGCAACAACCGAGCATCCGTCTGGAACCGTATCTCAGGTTCCACCGATGAAGGACGATACTCAACCTCCGGCGACGCCCGAAACATCATCGGCAGTAAGCAAAGCCGCGACCAGCGCAACAGCGGATGCCGGAATCAGGACTGGACCCCTCTCACCAAAACACTGTCCCAGGTGCTGTCACAAGTCCTCTCAACTGGAGAGGTAACTTTCAAAATCCCAAAACCCATGGGAGCAAAACGAAAAAATGTCGACACCACCAGATTTTGTGACTTCCAAAAAGACGTGGGCCACGACACTGACAACTGCTATAGCCTCAAAATGGAGATTGAGGCGGCCCTACGTTCCGGGAAGCTCTCCAACTTGGTCAAAAACGTCCGCGCCGGCGGACGCAGGCAAGACGAGCCTGACAAAGCCATCAAAGACATTAAAACACACTATATCCGCGGCGCACACAACAGACAGTGCAACATGACGCGCAACACCAAACGGAAAACACACCTCCCAAACATAGCAACCACATCACAAGCCACAAACTGGCGGGAGGCCCAGGTCCTCCTCCCTATAGTACCAGGGGGCGCACAATCGACGACCCCACTCACTATCACAGCACTGTTCGGACACTACCGAACTTACAAAATGATGTGCGATGGCGGCAGCACCTTCAACATCATGTACCAACAGTGCTTTGACCAACTTGACGAATAAGATAAGGCACGCCTGCAACCAGACACACCCATCGCCGGCTTCTTCAACGAGGTAATACACCCCATTGGCAAGTTTGACTTCACAGTCACACTTGATGACGGCACACATAGCCGCTCAGAAGTCTGCACCTTCCACGTCATCCCAGCCATCTCCTCATATGACATACTGCTGGGCAGACAAGGCTTGGCAAACTTCAATTCCACCGCATCAACTCCCCACCAAACCATGGGTTTCCCAACACCCACCGGGGTCGCATACATCCGAGGTAACCAAGAGTGCCTCATGACAACTGACCCGGTAGACGACCCAGCGGCGCGTGCGCCAACCCCACCGACTGATGAAAACTGGGTCCTCAACCCGGCCTTCCCCGAACAAACCATTACGTTGGGTCGGACCCTTTCCCCACAGGTAAAAGTACACCTAAAGCAGCTGTTGGTGGCAAACACAGACATCTTCGCGTGGCAATCATCAGACATGATCAGCGTCCAAAGACACATCGCCGAGCACCGCCTCAACACATACAAAGACGCGCGCCCGGTGGCCCAGAAAAAGCGGCCACTTGGCCCCGACAGAGTCAAAGCCCTGAATGAACAAGTCGACGATCTGCTCGACGCAGGCATCATCAGAAAATGCAACCACCAAACCTGGGTAGCCAACCCAGTCATGGTCCTAAAGAAAAACGGGTCCTGGCGCATGTGCGTCGACTACAAGGACCTAAACAAAGCATGTCCTAAGGATCACTACCCCCTCCCAGAGATCGACTTGAAGGTAGACTCACTTGCACCATTCAAATACAAATGCTTCCTCGACGCATATCGAGAATATCATCAAATCCAAATGGCTTACGAAGATGAGGATCGAACGGCGTTCAGAACAGACCGAGGGGTGTATTGCTACACCAAAATGCCCTTCGGACTCAAAAACGCCGGCGCAACTTACCAACGCCTCATGGACCAGGCGTTCATCAATCAGATCGGCGTCAACCTCGAAGTCTACGTTGATGACCTGGTCATCAAAAGCGCCCAAGAGGATACCATGCTCATGGACATCCAGCGCACCTTCGAACAGTTGCGCAACATTAAAATGAAACTCAACCCGGGGAAATGCTCCTTCGGAGCTGAAGAAGGAAAATTCCTAGGCGTCATTGTCACCAATGGCGGCTTCAAACCAAACCCGGAAAAAGTCCAAGCAATCCAACGCATGCCATCACCAAACTCGATAAAAGACGTACAGACACTGATGGGACGCCTAGTTGCTCTCAACCGCTCCCTATCAAACTATGCCTCTAAATCTTTTCCTTTTTTCCATACTCTACGAAATGTACTGAAGAAAACACAGTTCCGCTGGACACCAGAGGCGGAAGCGGCCTTTCGTGAAATGAAGCAATGTTTAACTTACTTGCCAACTCTAACAGCACCCCTTCCAAAGGAACCACTTACACTTTACCTATCTGCATCAGAAACAGCGATAGGCGCGGTGCTATTAGTAGAACGCAACAAAGTACAAACACCAATCTACTACATCAGCCGCATCCTAGCAGACGCAGAAACCAGATACTCAACAATGGAAAAACTCGTTCTAGCGCTAGTCCATGCGTCACGACGTTTGAGACGGTACTTTCAAGGACACCCAATCAACGTCCTTACAGATTATAGAATCAACACCGTGCTCTCCAAGCCAGAACTCTCTGGCCGCCTGGCTAAATGGGCGATCGAGCTAGGTGCGCACACCATTGTTTACAAACCAAGACCCGCAATCAAAGGGCAGGTCCTGGCAGACTTCATTGCAGAAATTCCGATAGACAAAATCCAAGACTGCAACGACGAACAAGACCCCAAGCCCATCCCCAACAATCAAGTAACCTGGTCATTATACACGGATGGAGCCTCCAACGACCAGGGCTCAGGCGCAGGCCTTCGCCTTGTTAGCCCCGACAAAACGGAATTCACATACGCCGTGCGCCTGGAGTTCCCAAGCACAAACAACGAAGCAGAATACGAAGCATTCTTAGCAGGACTGCGCCTGGCAAACAAAATGGGCGCAAGACACCTCAACGCCCATGTGGACTCTATGCTAATAGCGGGTCAAATGAACGGCATCTACGACGCCAAAGATCCAGTCATGGCCCAATATGTCGATCAGGCCAAGCTCCTCACCAAGAAATTCATTACCTGCACAATCCTCTACATCAACCGAAGTGGCAATAAAGAAGCCGACGCGCTCAGCAAGATGGCCTCCACAGCTTGGCCGCATATGGCCAAAGAGGTACGCATCGAAACCTTAGCACAACCTTCCGTACCGTTTAGACAAGTTAATATCTCACAAACGGGCGCCGGGTCATGGATGACTGCGATTCAGGCATACCTGGCAACGGGCACCCTACCGCCTCAAAAAGCGGAAGCCCGAAAAATTCAATATAAATCCCAGCACTATCAACTCATGAACGGGATCCTATATCGACGCTCCTACCTTGGCCCACTCCTAAAATGCGTAGATACCGCAACAGCCACCTTGCTCATAAAAGAAATTCACGAAGGCATATGCGGGATCCACGCGGGCCCAAGGATGGTCGTTGCCAAAATCATGAACGCAGGATACTACTGGCCAGGCATGCATCAAGACGCCGTCAAAATTCTACGCACCTGTTTCAACTGTCAGCAACATGCGCCAAATACCCTGCGCCCCAAAAACGATTTGGTCCCAGTCACGGCCGCCTGGCCATTTCAGAAATGGGCTATCGATCTGGTCGGCCCATTCCCATTGGCCCCTGGAAAGATACAATACCTCATTGTCGCCGTCGACTACTTCACAAAATGGGTAGAAGCCAAGCCACTTGCTTCAATCAGCACCGAACAAACAAAAAATTCATCTGGGAATTTATCATCTGCCGCTTCGGCTTACCCATGGAAATCGTTACAGACAACGGAACACAGTTCACAGACAAAAAGTTCCAAACCTGGCTAACACAACTAGGCGTCAGCCAGATCTTCACATCCGTTGCTCAACCACAAGGCAATGGCCAAGTAGAACGCATCAACAGATCCTTAGTCGAAGGCATCAAGACTCGCCTAGGGTCAAAGCGCACGGGCTGGGTAGACGAGCTCCCACACGTGCTATGGGCACACCGCACCCTCACCAAGACCAGCACCGGCGAAACCCCTTTCAGCCTAACCTATGGTTTCGAGGCCGTAATACCCGCGGAAATAACATTCCCATCACCAAGGGTCCTAAACACCACCCACACCGACAACGACAAAGAACTGCGCCTTAACCTGGATCTCTTAGACGAAAGACGTGACATCGTCACCACACGCGAAGCAAACTACAAAAAACAATTGGAGCGCTACTATAACTCCAAAGTCAAAGCTTGCGCATTCGACATCGGCGACTACGTCCTAAGAGATAACTATGCCTCTCACGCAGAGCGGCCTGGAAAGCTCGCGCCAAATTGGGAAGGGCCTTACAAAGTTCAACAAGTACTAGGAAAAGGGGCATACGCGCTGGAAAAACTCGACGGAACACCCATACCCAGATCATGGAATGTAGCGCAGTTGCGCCCATGCTACTTATAAAAACATCTCAGTTTTACACTCTCCTTCTAACTTATGAAGCTAATTCACTCTTCATAAAACAATTCGGCGCACTACTCACTTATGAAGTTAATTCACTCTTTATAAATGACCCTACGCATTCCTAATTTATGAAGTTAATTTACCCTTCATAAACTTAGAAAAAATTAAAGCAGTCAATTTATTCTACTCAAACAGACGCCAAAAACACTTATGAAGTTAATATACTCTTCATAAGCAAAAGACAACACGCAGACAGATCCACAGATAGAAGAAGAAAGTTTCCATTTCATATCATCAAAATATTTACAAACATTAAAGAAAGAAAATACAAGCTACTGGGGAGGCTTATGGGCCGTCCCCGAACTACCCGCCCCCGACCTCTCCTTCTCTGCCCGCTCCCGTCCGACGCGGTCAGACTCCTCCACCCAATGCTTGAACTTAGCGATAGGGTCAGGGTCGGCCAAACACTGCCGCACAACCTGCAGCACGGGAAACTCCATCTTCTCAAGCTTCCGAAGCTGATCCATCAACGCCTCTTCGGTATTCACATCTTGAAAAGGCTGCTCTTCAGCGGGCGCCCCATCCTTGGCCGCCAGATAACCCTCCAGCCACCCACTGTGAACCCCCGTCATGCGCGCAACATCCACAACTTCAGCAACCTGCTCGCCCATCTTGGGCTCATTCCAGCAGCGATCAAATACCTGCACATCAATCCAAACCTACACCAAGTCAAAAACAAAGAACGAAATAAAGAGTTAGAAAAACAAAAGGGAAAACTTACCGCAGAGATCCCATCGGACATAATCCAAAGCGATTTCTCGCAGTAGGCCCTCTGAGCATCCAACAGGAGCGTCCTCTCCAACTCCCAAGCCTCCCGCTCCTTCACAAGGACATCAATCTGACCCTCCAGCTCGGACACCCGACTGGTCATCTTGACCACATCGGCGTCCTTCGCCTTCAGATCGCCAATTGCAGTGGCATACTTAGAGGACATCTCCTCTAACTCCTTCTCCTTCGCCGCCGCCACCTTCTTCTCCTCAGCAAGGGCAAGTTCAGCCTTCTGAACGAGCTGATGGCGACGATCCAGCTCAGTTTCACCACCGCCGTCGACTTTGCCCAAGCTTTCTGCTTCTCGGCGGCGTTAGCATCCTTCTGACGCAGGTCGGACTCCAGCTTCCGAACCTGCTCCAAAAGGCGTATACGAGCGAACTCGTATACTTCCTTCTCCCTCGCCAGACGCTCGGCCTCACCAGAAACCGACGCCCGCTCATCCAGAAATTCACCCTCCCCTCTGTGCAGGGCATAAAGGTTGCCCATAGTCTGTGTCAGGTTCATGCACATCTCGGAGAAGAGGGTAGCGCGGTCTTGGGCCCTGTGATGCGCGCGCTCGGCAGGCGGCAACGCATAGCTAATAAATTCCTCAGCCACAAAGGGGTTGAGGAATCGGCAGCTTTCGGTTATACGCCACCCAGGCGTATAGACCGGAGCGTCCAGCCGGAAGGCCGGACCGCTCGAAGATGCCAAAGTACCTTCAGCTTTCTTCGATTTGGGGTCTTCAACCCCACCACCCGGAGAAGACGCCTCCAGGACGTCCTTCTCACTCAAATCTATAAAAGAGGGCCCGCCCCGCGAACCCTCACCACCCTGAGCACCCATCCCTTGGACCTGCTCCTTCTTAATATGCACCAGGTCCTCGTGCTGCTTCAACAGCACCAGGCGGCGCTCCTCCTCCTCCTTGGCGGCCACCTTAGCCAAACGAGCATCTTCACCTCGCTTGCGCTCCACCTCAGCCAAGCGAGCATCCTCAGCTCGCTTGCGCTGCAACTAAGTTTGACGAGCGGCCGCCTCCGCCTCCTCTTTCTTCTTCAATGCGGCTTCAGCAGCGCGCCTATCCTCCTCCTCCTTACGAGCAACCTCTGCTTGGCGCGCGGCTTCAGCCTGGGCACGCTCTTCCTCTAGGTTCTTCTTCCGTTCCTCCTGATATTGCTTCACAGAAGGAGGAATAGAGCCAGCAAAAGAAACGAAAGCGGATAAATAACTTGATAAAAAATCCAAGAAAGAAAAACCAGAGGCAAAAGCTACTTACTGCTAAGCTTCTTCAGAGCCTTCTTATAAAAGGGCTCACGAACCGGCGGCGGCTCAAGCTCCAACTCATGCGGCCTACCACCACCATGCGCCGCCCGCTTGGGAGACGAACCACCGGCTACATTTTCTTCAACCTTTTCCGGCTGTTTGCGCTTGTGACCTACAAACAGGGTAAAAAGCCTTCAACCAACGAAACAAAGAAGAAAATCATAAAGAAAAAGAAGAAACTTACTATCGGTAGCCACATCCTCCGGCACGCGACCTTCACCCGTCGCCTCTGCGCCTTGCGCCCCGGCCGAAGACGATCCCCATCCAGCGCCACCTGCAGATCGACGCGTACGATGTATTAGACCGGACGACGAATCACTTGACTCATCGTCCAACAAGAATACATAATCAACCCCGGCCGCCGTTTTCACGGACACCGGCTCAGGATTGATTAGAAAACCAACGGCAAGGTTAGAAGGCGCACCTTGCATTGGGCCGCGGAATAGGAAGTTCTCCACCAGAAGCTCCATCTCCGAAACGCCCCCCTTAGGCACCGCCACATACATGGTCTTCACAGACCGGGCGGCAAAAACCTCAAGAAGAAGCTCACCTGCGATCAAACCACAAAAACGTCAAAAAACAAGGAATGTAAACAGAATGGAAGCAACAGTAAGACTTACCTTCAACAGAAAGCGGCCCACCATCACCAGCAGGTGCCACGTAGTATCCTTCCCTCACCCCCAATCGGCTCAAACCCAGCAGCCGAAGGATCCCCTCATCCAATTTCTCCAAGTCGTCTAAACGACTGGGATGCGCGCACAAATCCTTGAACCACTCCTCCTCTTGATAGTCCTTCATCACCTCAAACAAAGGCACCTTCTGCCCAGCACGAAGCTCCAGCTTCGCCATCTCCACTGGAATCACCTCCTTCTTCACGAAGAAGAAGCACTTCTTCCACTCCCGAAGAGTTTTGGGAGAACTCTTCGGCACGATCAGGCTTACACTCTTGGACCTTTCTAAAAAGGAGACCCAACCTGTCTCCTTCACCTCCAACTTATAGAACACATTGAAGTGTTCAAACATCGGCTGCCTCCTCAAAGACCGGCAAGTGACCTCGAAATGCATCACCCTCATCACCCCAAAAGGGCTCATCTGAGAGACATGCACCCCATATCTCTGAAGAACCGAGAAAAAGAACTGAGACACTGGCAGTCGGAACAACCCCTTCTGAAAATATGCCTCATAAAGGCATATTTTTCCCTCCGGGCAGTCGACTGGAGTCTGCCCCTTCTCCGGCAGCTCCGGATCCCAATCCCTAGAGATATTGTACTTCTTGACCAAAGACCTAAATTTGTCTTTGGACCAAGAGATCTGGGCATCCTTGATGGCCACTTCAGCCTTCTTATCTTCGGACAACATTCTTTTTCTAAAAACGGAGAAAATTTCTTGATCGGAATAAATAAAACCACCGGCGTTAGCTTGAAGAAATTTTGAAGAAAGGAGAGAATGAAAGGAATCAAAGGGTGGAAACGGGTATTTATACCCATCGCATTTAATGCAGGTAATGATGATAGGCAGGCTTTTCGCGCAAAGGTCCAATCACAGACGGACACGTCGCACAGCCCACGTGACTGAAACGGCCCACGCGCCGCGCATGGGACACTCGCGAGACGGTTGTTCTACCCCAGCTGGCAGTCGATGCCGATGATCGACACGTGTACACCCACGTTCAAAACCGCCATGAACAGCTGTCCTCATTCACCAGATGTACGACACGTGGTGGTCTAGCAACTCAACAGTCGTACTAACTGTCAGACACGATCTCCAAGGCAGGTGCACCAACCGTCAGACACGTCTTTTCAAATTCAAAACATTCCCGCCTTTAATTCACACAAATTCCAAAGAGACAAATTCAATGCGGAGTAAATGAAGGCGCTGACAGCGACAAAAAACAACTTTTCACAACTTCTGGCCGCGCAAATAGGGCCAACGCCTACCTTGGCTCAACGCCTGCGCGCCAGACTGAAAATTTTGAAAAAATAATTTTCACAACTTCCGGCCGCGCAAACAGGGCCAACGTCTACCTTGGCTCAACGCCTGCGCGCTAAACTGAAAATTTTGAAAAAATAATTTTCACAACTTCCGGCCGCGCAAACAGGGCCAACGTCTACCTTGGCTCAACACCTGCGCGCCAGACTGAAAATTTTGAAAAAAATTACTTTCACAACTTCCGATCGCGCAAACAGGGCCAACGCCTACCTTGGCTCAAACGGCTGCGCGCCATAACGCAACTAAGGCGCCTTCCGTCATACGCCCACAGCTTGATCTCTGTGCGCGCACCAGTTGACGAAGAATAAACAAAAAACACACGTCCACTTTGGTACATGAAAACCCAGTGACGACTGGATGATACTCAAAGTACACTTGTGAAATCAAGTCCAGCACTCCCCAAAGATACAGGCCAGCACTGGACTGGGGGGACTTGAAGGGACATGGTATTAAAACATTACAAATACCATACCATCGCCCACTTAGAACAGGCCCCGCCAGACGCTTACCCGCCCGTTCTACGTCAGCGGATGTCTCGCGCCCATCCGCCCGTTTTACGTCAGCGGAACGTCTGGCGTCCACAAGCCCGTTCTACGTCAGCGATACATCTGCCGTCCGACACGAGCATTAATACTCTCGTTCTACGTCGACGGAATACCTGGCGTCACCCGCCCGTTTTACGTTAGCGGTACAATTAACGCCAGGCGCATGAACGCCCGCCCCTTTCACATCAGCGGGCCAAATGTACATCAAAGCTTCCTTGGAAAGCTTCACCACAAGTGGAAGATACCTTCTGGGCAGCTTTGGAACTCACCCCTGCCCCAAACAAAATATCTCTGACATGACAGGCCGCCCGTCAGAGTTCCCCTCCAATCAAAGACTGTTCCTAGTCTGATGAGCAGAAAGGACGACGACGTGGCAGCCTCCCAGCCAAGATATCTTTCTGACAAAGCAGACTTTCTCTATCCATCTCGAAGTCCTGGAAAGCATAAACTGCCCACCGCCTTTGATCTACCATTAGGCGAGCACCACATGTCCACCGCCCATCAGCGTCCACTTACTGGGCGCCACGTGTATATGCGTCAGGACGGTAACATCCCCCCTAGCATTCAACTTTTTCCTACTTTACTAAAACCCACTTGCACCAAATGGGCTCAAGGGCTTGGGCCGGATTATGGAGACACCTCTACCTGGGCCGGGCCCCATTAAGGGTAGAGGATGGGCTGAGAAAGTAGGATATCCTGGTACTATAAAAGGAGGACTCCCTTCTCCTTTTATTGGCATCGAATATCTCATATACTTTCACTCAAAAAGAATACGAACACTCTCGTACCTTCTTCAACCCCTTGTTTATTATACTAACAGTTAGAGGCTCGGCTCTTCTAATTGGTGGTCTCATAATTCCTTGGTCTTGCTCTCAGACCCTCACGTATTTTATAATCACACTCTCTTTATAAAATATAGTAGAATCACCCCTCGGATCGCCCTTCGTCGGACGACCGTAGACTCGTGTTTCTTCAATAGAGTAGATGCAATTAAAAAACTATAAAATAAAAAGTTAGATTTTATTTTTTTAAAAACTATAAGGGGAGAGTATAACCAGTAAAGAGAGAGAGAGAGAGAGAGAGAGAGAGAGAGAGAGAGAGGGAGAGGGAGAGGGAGAGGGAAAGTACATTTAACAACACCCTTAATGATATATTGGACTTGATGTGAGGCTAGCCCACTTGATAGATACACATATTTTTTAGAGAGACACTCTTAGGCGGCTAGGGGATGCCCGAAATGCCCTTGTACATTCTTGGCGAGGTGTAATTTTTTTTCCTGCGTTTCTTCAAGATCTGCCATTATATGTATTGACTTCTTTTGGAACATAGCTAAGTTTTCCTCCTACGTCCGCTACTTGTCTCAAGTTGGGGCACTCACTGTTGATGAAGGTATTCTCAATACCCTCAAACCATTGGAGAAGTCCAGTAGCTCCTTCTTCACCACTGAACTTTGGAGGGTTACAAGAGTTGAAATGCTTAAGGGTGCAAGCTTGGGGTCCATTTCCATTGCCATTGCCATTCCCGTTCCCATTGTTGTGACCATTCCCGTTGCCGATCAATTGGATGACCTGAGCAAGTAAATTGGGAACCAGAGTTGCGATTTGCTGCGCCATTTGTTGAGAAATGATCGCAGCCAGTTGAGCATCGACCCCATTGTTGTTGTGGTTAGGAACTTGGTCATGGTTGTGGTTATGGTTATCACCACCTTCTTCGTGGTTCTCACCATTGTTGTTGCGAGTGCTGCGACGAGGAGGCATGATCTGTAATAGACACAATGAAATGAATGAGAGTTTATATAAGGAATGTAATCATTTATTCATTAATTAAAACGAATAAACGAAAACGTTGACTTATCAAAGATTCTAAATTCTAATAACATATGAAGACATGCTTTAGCCTATAAGTGAACACTCATCCCGAGAATTCCCAGGTAGGCATCCGGGTCCCTCGTCTGATTGGGATATATGCGCAATGCCAGCCTAGACAGAAGACTCAGAATACAGGCGTTCACCCTTCCAGATTGCACGTGTTCGTTATTAAAATCTAGAACTTTGACGAGATCTCAAGGGGGTTCAGGTTAAACCTGAGGATTTTGTCCTATTAATCTAATGGTGGATCAGGATTGCAGCAGACAAATAAGAGTAATCATATGTAGGTTTAGGGTCACAAGGCATAGGATAAGGATAGGATTAGGGAAGCAATTAGGGTTACAAGTAGGAGAAGCAAGTACTGTTTAAGTCCCTAAGGTTATAGTCTAGATTATTTCTAATAACCTAATTCCCTATAACCAAGGCTCTGATACCAATCTGTAACACCCCAACCGATGGCGGAAACATCGGGGTGCCACGTATTGATGATTGTTTTCAGTAGCACATGGTATAATATAAATTTTAAATAATTTATTCAAACATAATATCCAAAATGTGAAATGATGTTTAAGAATTCAAATACATAATATCAAATAACAACTTCAATAACTTCAAATAAAACTTCAAGTAAAATCCTCATGCTAACTCAAGCCTCAGCTTCATTGTTACCTGAAACATGTTAATTTTGAAAGTATTTTGGGTCAACATAAGTTGGTGAGAATTACATAGGTTTTTGATAATAAAATGAATAAAATGTTGTGCAATTCATGTGTCATGTCAATCTAGCCCATATGTGAGAACATACTAGAAATAAATCGAGTGCATAATCAACCCTGATGACTGTTATAAAATGATACATACCATACACTCATGGTCCAATTGAATATGTTATGCGATAACAAGCACCCACGTAACCTTTGTAGGAGGCACGTATCCGGGTGGGATTGTCAGTCCAATAGATCTATCAATGTATACCGTCGGCTTGTACGGAGTTAATGATTATGCTAGAATGGTGCTTACTCTAATCATGCTTGACGTGTGCGTAACTATACATATTTTACAATGGATTTTAACACACGTTTTGCTTTAATATTTATAAAAATGGTTTAGACCTTAATATTAAAACACACACAATAGGGCAAGTGTACCCTGTCATATATGTAGTAACGTACAGATAAGAACCAAGTATCGATCCATGGACGCGCGCGGAGCAATAGTACTAAAACTCTGTCCCCGATTTACCAGTAGGAAAAGATAAGTTGAGTTTGTTTATAGCTAAATTAATTCTAACATATGTAAATAACTTAACTACGACTCCAAATAGAAAATATAACTATATAAACTATAATACGCCAATCCTAGCATGTCATCTATATAAGAAATAAAAGCGTGATCAACATTCCCATATTCCGACAGTTAGTGTCCCTTTCGGGCATCCTAACATGACAACCATATGGAAAGCTAACACGAATACACATGTTAACCACCTCAAGTCGTTCATTATTGCGCAGCTGATATGATCTCATGAGAATCTTTAAAGAAGGGTTAGTATCACCTTTCGGGAGTCCTCAACCGCACTAGCAAAGGAAAGCAATATCGAATACACAATACGACCACCGAGACTAGCATAAAGTAGAGCATTTCACAACCTATTCCATTTTACTAACTTTGAACACAAATCTACTAAGATCGCTATTTCTACCAAAATAACTAGCAAAGATCATTAACCGCGTCAAAGATTAGTAACAACACCATTAAGCTTTTTAAACTCTTTTACGTGCCGGTAAACATTAACCGTGTCAAAGATTAATAACAACACCATTAAGCTTTTTAAGCTCTTTTACGTGCCGGTAAACATTTATAATCATTATCCGAGTGACTTTAACCAAACCAATACCCGGTTACAGTTTCATGGTGTAAACTTTATTAACAAGTTAACTAGTTTACTACCGGACGATTAAACGGACGGTTTTCTCAACAAGTAATCCGCCTAACACATTCGATAATCGTCAAAGTCATCCAAACACAACTACAAATCTATCAACAACGAAACAAGGTTGCATTATGATCATCAAGATTCAAACATGAAAAACGCCAAATTTATACAAAACTTGATTTCACGCAAATGATTGTTTTAACTACTAACTACTACTAATGTTCTTGCCCGTAGGCGTACGATTAACTAAAATAACATCAATGTAGCAAAAAAAATCAGATTTGGATCTAAGAAAGCTTAAAGGATCAAACCATAAGATTGCTAAAGAGATGGATTGGATGATGAAGGATGGAACGGATGGATTCCCGAGCTTGTTCCACGCCTATGCAGCACTTCGTTAGCCCTGAAAATCGCCAGAAATCGCCCCCCAAAGATCCAATCCTTGATCAGTGGGTTCTGCTCTGTTTTTATAGAAACTTTGATTTTTGGCACGGCCGTGCGCATAAAGTGCACGGCCGTGCACTCGATCAACTTGATTTGACGTGCAAGTGGGCAAGTGGGCAAGTGGCTGTTCTTGGAAATATCTAGATATTCTGCACGACCGTGCACCTAAGGTGCACGGGCGTGCGGGTCTGGTTGTGGCCGAGTGCTGATGGTGCACTGCCTGGTGCACTGGCTGTGCACCCAGGAACTTGAGTCGCACGGGCACCCGCACGGCAGTGCTGGTCAGGGTGCCCGAGAACAACAGCTGCACGCCAGGTCGCACTGGCAGTGCAGCTCCTCTGTGTCCGGGTAAACTGAGTCCGCACGGGCGTGCACCTGGGGTGCACGGCCGTGCACTATTTCCAGACTTGGCTGATTTTGCAGAAACTTTCCGTCTTGTCCGTTTTTCGCCCGGTTTCTTCGACTTTGTTCGTGGGACGTCGTTTAAGACCTGAAATAAAATATGAAGCGGTTAAGTACCGAATTCGTGCAATTATGGTCGAAAACGCGTAATTTGGGAGTTTAATCGGGGATTTAAATATGTATATTTTAACGTATATCAAACCTCCCCACACTTGAACTTTGCTTGTCCTCAAGCAAACACTTAAACAGAAATAAACGAAACACTCGCCAAATGGCAACAAAGACGAAATATAGCCTGTACAGACGATAATAGACAAGCCAACAAAGATATATAAACAGGTGATAAGATAACTAAAAAGCAACGACTCACTTCCGATCTACAAGCACGCAAACCCGTACACGACTCACAATGTTCACACACACTCGGTTTTATTTATGATACATACGTGTAATGTGTATGTGTAAATTGCTCCATTGCCAAGACAATGAATCGTGCAATATCATAAGCTTGTCAAAAGATCTAGTCTTCACCAACTAACGTGTGAAAAGGCACAAATCAAGAGGTCTTGTAAGGGTTGTAATGTTAGGCAAAGGTAGGGGTGTGGAATGGACATTTAAAGTGACAAATCGGCTAAAACCCGGCGGTTATGTCTAACTAATAGCAACAACTACAACTGTACAATAAGAATTCTACTATAGGCGAATTTTCTTTTGAAACGGGCTAAACACAAACTTTTAACTTTTAAAGCTCTAAAAACTGCTCGAATCACTGCTAATTCACCCTATTTTAGGGTGTTCTATTTTTCCCGATTAATTTTCATTTTTTTTTATATATATACATATCTATGATATATATATACTAAACAGAAACTGAAATATAATCAACAAACGGGTTCTAAATATATAAACCCGAAATGAACTATTTACAACGTAAAAACTAGTCAAACAATAACCTAAACCGAGCTTTAACACAAAAAGGTTTAAAAGAAAAAGGCTATTTGGTTTAGTAGTGAAATGGTGTGGTAAATAAGAAAAAACACGGGATTAGGTTCAACATGGTTAACTAGTGGATAATATATGGGTGCGGGAAACAGATAGAATAAAAAGAAAAGGCTAAATCAAAAGGGTATCCTAAATGCCTCAATCATGTTCGTACAATCTCACACGTATCTGGTCTAAACAAGTATACTAGTGACAAGTTCTAAACTGCACAAAACATCCGGCTCACTCGCAAGCATGTCAAAGAAATGTTATTTATTCTAAGGCTCGAACGCTCACGTAACCGGAAGGAAATGGGTGCAAGTGTACGAATATAACACGCTCGTATCTCATCTGTTTGTCGCGCCTCGAGTTATCTTTGTCAAAATTTAGTTAGGCTTGGTGTTTATATGAGAATATATACATATATGTACTTTTAAAGGTTTTTTTTTTTTTTTTTTTTTTTTTCAAACATATATATATATATATATATACAAGAGGACAAACACGATTATAATCCCTCCCCACACTTGAACTTCACATTGTCCCTAATGTGACAATAGAAAGCGTTTATGAATTAGCTATCTATAGTGGGAAAAAGGAGAATAATACTCCCCTTTAGTCGATAACTTGAAAAGTACGGTGATCGCATTGAGCATCCATTCCGGTGCTCGCCGTTTCCTGCACTATCACCATTCTTGACAAAACCAAAAGATATCAAACACATCCGTACATCATCACAATTATTCAAACAAAGCAAATATACTGAAAATTAAAGTGCAGAAAAGTAAATAGTTCAAATGCAAAAACTAAAAAGTCATGGGTACGCAGACCCGAATACGAACTGCAAAAATGAATAAAAAGTACTAACACATGCATGCAATAGATTGCCGTGGCTACTGGTCGTCGTCGTGGTGCTGACCGGAGCTACCTGGCTGGTCGCCAGGAGCACCATAAGGGAATGAGGGAGGGTTACTGAAATAACCCGGATGCACCTGCTCTAACCCAGCGAAAAGGTACTCAAAACTGTGCCTCACATCCAGCTGTACACGATCCATAGTGGACCGCATGTACTGCTGGTCCTGCCTGATCTCCACCTGGCTTGCACCGATGTTGTGCATGTTCAGCTCCATCGCCTGGAACCGCTGGTAGAACTCAGGGTATGTCGGGATGTCTGGAGGCCACTGCTGGTCCTGGGGCTGGAAGTGCTGAGGAGAGTGGTGTGGAATGTCGTGTGGCTGGTCACCACCGCCTCCTGCATGCTGCTCCTGCATCTCCTCATCCTCGTCGGCCTGTGGTGGCACGGGGTCCCATATAATATCCTGACTAATAAGTCGTGGACCCCCGTCCGTGTCAGCTAGCAGGTTCTGAGACCTGAGTGATCTAAAGTCCAGCATAACCCCATTAGTTACCCATGTCAGCGTGGCCCTGACCTCGTCGGTCAGAACTCCCAGTGCCATCGCAATCTGGGTGACGTACTCCCCGCCGTGGATCTCACTCCCGTCCTTGGTGCCCCCAGCAGTGAGAAACAACTCGGCCATTCGTGCGGCCAAGTTCAGCGGGGCACCCTCGTAGAAATGATACAGATAGAGAAGATCGGGAGTGGGACAGTTCCCTGAACTGTCCTTTCGGCCACAGATCGTGTGGCTGAACACATGGTGCAAGAGGCGGAGTAGCGGGTCCTTAATCCGAGTGGCCTTGGCAGACCTCGGATTGTAAGGTCCACCAGTGGCAATGGATGCCCAAAATGCGGCCCGCTCGTCATTATCCACGAAGCTGTGGATCCCGCAAAAATCCTCAGAGTCAGTCTCTAAATGCTCATATATCCCCAGCTTCCTTCCCAGTCTCGCAACCGACCAATGATACCATTTTTTACAAAGCCTAAACCGAATGTCTTTCGAATGGAAGTCCTTATACACCCCCTCCTTTGGTTTTTTGTAGGAGAAGGATGATAAGAACTCGATCGTGATCTCTCCGTAAACAGGCTGGTTTATACTAAGCAGTTTCGCCATCTGGGGCGAGACAAATCCATCATATCGTTCACACTGATTCAGCGCGGTGAGTAGGTCTAAGTTAAGCCGAATAGGAACACCGAATGAGTTCCTCCTACCCCAGAGCTTCATGAACTTGTCAATACATGGCGCCTCCTTTTTGTCACGGTTGTCAAAGCCGAGGAAATCATGAGCCATCTGCATGCAAAAATTAATATACAGCTGTTAGTACATAAAAAACGGAGGTGCTGCGCACAAGGCTTGTAGACATCCTCCATCAAGATTTTATGAGTACAGAAAGAGGGATTAATCCCCTTGATGTCTACGATCTTCCAGGCAATTGCCCGTTTATGAAGTTTTAAAACCCTCAACAACTCGCTCTTTTCTTCCACAGTCAATGAAGACGATATGATCACCGGTAGACGCCCCTCCTCATCCAGAAATGCATACTCGAGATGCGGCGGGAGCTCCTTCAGCTCTAGAGACGGTGGGTCCTCAACAGACGGCTTCGCCTTCTCCTCTTCCTCTCGCTCAATTTCCACAAAACGCTCCGGACTTTGGGAACCATCATCACCGATCTGATAAACCGGCTGCTCATCTATATGGCCCTCCTGCATAATGCCATCTAGGCTCCCACACAACAGATGTGTGTCCGAAACATCTCTCTCCCAAGCACCTCTGATATGAGAGCTAACACACTGGTCTACTATATCGAGATAGTATAGTGTATCGTCTTGGCTCTCAGGATGGCGCATCGACCTCTGAATGTCAAAAGTCACGTGCTCATCATTGACTCGGAGTGTGATCTGGCCCGCAGCCACGTCAACAATCGTCCTTGCCGTGTTAAGGAAAGGACGTCCGAGAATCAAAGGGACTTTAGAGTCCTCATCCATATCTAGGATGACAAAGTCCACAGGGAAAACGAATTTGTCAATCTTGACAAGCATATTTTCTACAAACCCCCGTGGATACTTGATCGAACGATCAGCGAGGCGAATACTCATCCTGGTGGGTGAAGGTTCACCCAGATCCAACTTCTCGAAAACCTTATAAGGCATAAGGTTTATGCTGGCCCCCAAGTCTGCGAGTGCATTACTGACAGTCATATCACCTATCAGACAAGGGATGGTAAAGCTACCAGGATCGCCCATTTTCATGGGCAGTCTATTCTGCAGAATTGCAGAGCAGTTCTCGTTCAACAGAACGCAGGACAGGTCCTCAAGTTTTTGTTTATTTGTGAGGATGTCCTTCAAGAATTTGGCATACTTAGGCATCTGTGCTAAGGCCTCAACAAACGGGATGTTTATATGTAGCTGCTTGAACAGCTCGAGAAATTTCCCGTATTGCGCCTCGTCTTTCTGCTTCCTAAGTCTACCAGGATATGGAACAGGAGGAGTGTAGTCTGTGACTGGCTTCGGTAGCTGTGCTGTACTTGCTGGGACTCGCCTAGCGTGCACCTCGTCCGAAGACTCAGTCTGGACCGTCTCAGTGATCGGTGGTGAGCCCGATGTGTCTGGTCCCGAGGTTTTACCACTCCTCGTCATAATGGCATTCACATGCCTTCTTGGGTTCGGCTCAGTGTTGCCTGGAAGACCACCCTGCTGTCTCTCAGACATCATCTTTGCCATCTGGCCAACCTGGTTCTCTATGGCCTGCATAGACGCCTTTTGGCCCCTCATTTCTCCCTCATAATTCGTGAAGCGCTCCTCATGCTGCTGGTAGCGCTGCTCAGCGATCTGATTGGAATTAGAGGTGTTGGTAAGGAGCTGAGACATCATCTCCTCCAGCTTAGACATACCATGAGGGGCGTGCTGCTGGGAGCTGCTCCCGGCGCCCTGGTTCTGGTATTGGTTCGGTCTCTGCTGGGACGATTGACCACGACCCTGGTATGGCAGTTGGTTGGATTGGTAAGGCTGTTGGGACTGGTAGGACTGTTGCGGTGCGGCGGCTCTCTGCTGGAATCCGAGAGGGTTCTGATTGGAAGTACCAGATCTCCACCCGAAGTTCGGGTGATTTCTCCAACCCGGATTATAAGTGTTGCTGTAAGGGTTATTCTGGGGTCTCGTTTGATTACCCATGTAGTCCACTTCCTCGTGGCCTGTATACATCACCCCCTGAGCACACGAGCCAGGCTCGTGAGATACCCCGCACTCCACACACAAACAAACGGACTGCGCTACGTGTTGCTGAGAGTTATCGAATCTCGTAGCCAGAGCCGCTATCTGTGCTGAAATCGCCGTATAGTTATCCACGGCATGCACACCAGCCTTGGCAGATGAAGACCGAGATCTATCATTCTGCCGGGATTTAGATTTTAGGGACGCCTTCTCAATAATGCTCCACGCTTCCCTAGGAGACTTTGTTCCGATGTCTCCCCCTGCGTATACATCAAGGCGTTCCTGAGACGCATACCCGAGTCCCTGATAAAAAGTTTGCACCAAATGCCTTTTCGAAAGCTCATGGTGCGGGCAACTCAAGAGTAGGTCTTTAAACCTTTCCCAGGCTGTGTATAATGATTCGTCGTCATCCTGACGAAATGTCATGATGCGATTCCTTAGTTTTTGTGTCTTTTCAGGAGGAAAATACTGCTGCATGAATTGTTGTGACAACTCTGCCCAAGTCGTGATCGACCCTGCGGGTTGTGACAGAAGCCAAGTCCGGGCTTTGTCCCGCAGTGAGAATGGGAAAAGTCGGAGACGGATAGCATCATCGGAGATGCCCGTCATCTTAAAGGTGGCTAAAACCTCTAAGAATGCAGCAATATGTCGGCCTGGATCCTCGTGCTCCAGTCCACCGAATTGCACCGAATTTTGTATCATATTCACGATACTAGATTTGATCTCGAAATGATCCGCCAAAATAGCCGGACGGACAATACTCGGCGCGAGTCCATCTCCTCCTGGACGACCACTATCATTCAGCGGAATGTCGTCATCCGCCATGATAATGTCGCTGTGGGCGTCCGACCCGTTGTCGTCGGCCAGATCGTGCCTCGCCTCCTCAATTGGAACCTCAACAATAGGAGCAGCAATAAGAATATCAGAAACAAGACGCAATTTATGAAGTCTAATCCGTTCGCTTCTCCTCAGGCGCCTTAGCTCCTCGTCACAAAGATCACCAGAAGACCCAGGGTTCGTGGACATCAACCTGCATGTAAGAATGATATAGTTGCAACAGGCGAATATATGACAAACCCAAAAAGGCGATAAAAGACAGAAAAATAAATAAATGAAATAAAGAATCAATAAATCCATGTGATAATAACGGAAAGCGAATACATTCAAGAAAATCAAATATAAACAAATAGAATCAATAAAATGAACAGAAATAAGCAGACTAAGCCTAAAACTATACAAAGAATGAAATTAATAATAAGTCCAAATACGAACAAATAAATCTAATTAATCAAATAACGAACAAATCAAATTCATAGACAAACCAATTAATCCAATATTCAATAAATTAAATCTATCAACATCCTAATGAACGAAAAATCAAATCAAACAATCCTATAAGCAGATAAATGAACGAATCTATATGCAACCTATAAACCAATCTAAAATTAATCCAATATATCAACAGACAGATAAATCTAATAAAAATTCAAATAATCATATCTGCAAATAAATCAATGAAATAACGAATCAAAGAAGTATAAACAAGTATTCACAAGCATGTACACTGGTAAAAAGTTGACTCGGTTCGTTCCTAAAGCTCGTCGCGTCCCCGGCAGCGGCGCCAAAAACTTGACGTGTGCGTAACTATACATATTTTACAATGGATTTTAACACACGTTTTGCTTTAATATTTATAAAAATGGTTTAGACCTTAATATTAAAACACACACAATAGGGCAAGTGTACCCTGTCATATATGTAGTAACGTACAGATAAGAACCAAGTATCGATCCATGGACGCGCGCGGAGCAATAGTACTAAAACTCTGTCCCCGATTTACCAGTAGGAAAAGATAAGTTGAGTTTGTTTATAGCTAAATTAATTCTAACATATGTAAATAACTTAACTACGACTCCAAATAGAAAATATAACTATATAAACTATAATACGCCAATCCTAGCATGTCATCTATATAAGAAATAAAAGCGTGATCAACATTCCCATATTCCGACAGTTAGTGTCCCTTTCGGGCATCCTAACATGACAACCATATGGAAAGCTAACATGAATACACATGTTAACCACCTCAAGTCGTTCATTATTGCGCAGCTGATATGATCTCATGAGAATCTTTAAAGAAGGGTTAGTATCACCTTTCGGGAGTCCTCAACCGCACTAGCAAAGGAAAGCAATATCGAATACACAATACGACCACCGAGACTAGCATAAAGTAGAGCATTTCACAACCTATTCCATTTTACTAACTTTGAACACAAATCTACTAAGATCGCTATTTCTACCAAAATAACTAGCAAAGATCATTAACCGCGTCAAAGATTAGTAACAACACCATTAAGCTTTTTAAACTCTTTTACGTGCCGGTAAACATTAACCGTGTCAAAGATTAATAACAACACCATTAAGCTTTTTAAGCTCTTTTACGTGCCGGTAAACATTTATAATCATTATCCGAGTGACTTTAACCAAACCAATACCCGGTTACAGTTTCATGGTGTAAACTTTATTAACAAGTTAACTAGTTTACTACCGGACGATTAAACGGACGGTTTTCTCAACAAGTAATCCGCCTAACACATTCGATAATCGTCAAAGTCATCCAAACACAACTACAAATCTATCAACAACGAAACAAGGTTGCATTATGATCATCAAGATTCAAACATGAAAAACGCCAAATTTATACAAAACTTGATTTCACGCAAATGATTGTTTTAACTACTAACTACTACTAATGTTCTTGCCCGTAGGCGTACGATTAACTAAAATAACATCAATGTAGCAAAAAAAATCAGATTTGGATCTAAGAAAGCTTAAAGGATCAAACCATAAGATTGCTAAAGAGATGGATTGGATGATGAAGGATGGAACGGATGGATTCCCGAGCTTGTTCCACGCCTATGCAGCACTTCGTTAGCCCTGAAAATCGCCAGAAATCGCCCCCCAAAGATCCAATCCTTGATCAGTGGGTTCTGCTCTGTTTTTATAGAAAGTTTGATTTTTGGCACGGCCGTGCGCATAAAGTGCACGGCCGTGCACTCGATCAACTTGATTTGACGTGCAAGTGGGCAAGTGGGCAAGTGGCTGTTCTTGGAAATATCTAGATATTCCGCACGGCCGTGCACCTAAGGTGCACGGGCGTGCGGGTCTGGTTGTGGCCGAGTGCTGATGGTGCACTGCCTGGTGCACTGGCTGTGCACCCGGGAACTTGAGTCGCACGGGCACCCGCACGGCAGTGCTGGTCAGGGTGCCCGAGAACAACAGCTGCACGCTAGGTCGCACTGGCAGTGCAGCTCCTCTGTGTCCGGGTAAACTGAGTCCGCACGGGCGTGCACCTGGGGTGCACGGCCGTGCACTATTTCCAGACTTGGATGATTTTGCAGAAACTTTCCGTCTTGTCCGTTTTTCGCCCGGTTTCTTCGACTTTGTTCGTGGGACGTCGTTTAAGACCTGAAATAAAATATGAAGCGGTTAAGTACCGAATTCGTGCAATTATGGTCGAAAACGCGTAATTTGGGAGTTTAATCGGGGATTTAAATATGTATATTTTAACGTATATCAATGCTCAAGACATAATGCAACATAGAAAACACATAGACACATTGATGATTGAATTGCAATGATAATGTTATAACATGTTTCACCCCAAAAATGGTGATAAATAAAAGGGGCTATGTAAAACTCACCTTAGCAAATGTTAAACTTGTTGAAAAGATGAAATAATTGTGTTGCCCAAAATGATTCCAAATATCACCCTATAATAAGGTAATATATAATAAGTCTAAGTTTAATTAACTTACAAGTGTATCCTAAGGTTTCGATTTGGGGATAATCAATTGTTGAATTTAAATTAAAATGTTAATTAATAAAGGAAAATTTGATAATTAATAAAAGAAAGTCTTTTTATAAAATTTGAATTTTGAATGTACACATTAAAGTGTTTGAAGCATAAAAATAATTTTTATAAAATTATTTCATTTAAAATAGATTTTTAAATCTATTTATTTATAAATAGCCAATATTTAACTTTAATATTCAAAAATACTAAAATTAAAGAATTCCTATTTTAAAAATCATATTTCTGCTCTAAATAATTAAAAATAATTTGTATAAAATTTTGGTGCAAAAATGATGAAAATTGGATTTATTATGATTTAATTATGATTAAATCTAACAAAAATTGATTAAAAATATAAAATAAATGATTTTACTGAATTAAAAATTATTTCAGTAAAGTTTAACTTTATAAAAAGTCAGGATAAATTTTGGAGAATTTAATAAAATTGTTTTGATATATAAATGGATTTTTATAAATATAATAGTATAAAAATGATTTAATTATTATAAATACTAAATAAATGAATTTCTGAAAAATAAAAATTGTAAATAAAACTTTTATCTCAGATTAAACAAATATAATTTTTTTAGAATTTATAAAATAGTTTTGGTATTTAAAAATGAATTTATAAGTTTTAAATATAATATATATATATATATAATTGTTGTTAAAAAGAAAAGAAAAGAACAAAAAGAGGTCAGAGCCGGGACTCGAACCCGGTTCCCTTCTGTATTGAGCCAAGGTCACAACCACTTGGCCTAGGCCGGTGGTTGTGATATTCTCTGGTTAAAAATTTATAAATACACTATGCCCAAATCAGATTATCCCCAATTATATACGAACGAGCCCTAAAATTTGCAATTGGGCAAATCACACATCAATAGCCTGATTAACCATGGGGCTATTGATGTGTGATGGCCGATGAACATAACCCACACAAAAAATCAGACTCACAGTGTTGTATCGAGTTTAATTGCCGAGTCAAAGCAAAAGTCAAACGTCGAACAAGATAATCAAAATCAGAGTGTTGCAGAGATAATTGGAGGTTGAGAGAGAGTTGTGAGCGAGTTGTTAAGCTTCGAAACACATCTATTTATACTGAGGATCAATGGTTAAGGTTAATTGGAAAGTTTGACCTCGATTAATATCATACGCGTATAATTTAAAAATTGGTCAACGATTTGTTATAATTGACGTGTAATCGTGTTACACAAGGCCGGATATCACACGAATTTACCATATAAAGATCAATTACGAGTTAATTCTTTGGATTGATTAACAAGCTAACCCACAGTTGACTTTCTTTGTCAACTGTGAAGGTTTTAAAAACACGCTTATAATTAATAATGATCCAGGTTTATAACAAAAGAATGGCTAGCCCAGTTGGTTGTGCTTGTGTGTGGGTTTGGTTGGGCCGGTCTTGGCGCGGGTTCGATTCCCGGCCAAGACAACTATTTTTTTGACATATAATCAATACCACACACATATATAATATTATATATATAGTATTAGGGTTCTACAAACGCGACAAAAATAATAAATGCGAATATAAGATGAAACTTGACGTTTTATTAAATGACGAACGTGTACGTACAAGTTTTTAATGCGTAATGTTACAGTCTCCCCTACTTTTAGGAACTTCGTCCCGAAGTTGGAGTTGGAGAGTCTGGTGGGAAAAGATGTGGATACTTCGACTTCATCTGGTCTTTACGTTCCCAAGTGAACTCTGGGCCTCGTTTAGATTCCCAACGAACCTTTACGATTGGAATACGACTGCGCTTGAGTTTCTTGACTCCAGTGTCAACAATCTCGATGGGTTTCTCGATAATGTGCATGCTTTCATCGATTTGCACATCCTCAAGAGGAACATGAAGGTTCTCATCTGCTAAGCATTTCTTGAGATTCGAAACATGGAAGGTCGGATGAACATTGCTTAGCTCAGGTGGAAGCTCAAGTTTGTAAGCCACTTTTCCAACTCTGTCAAGAATTTTGAAGGGGCCTACGTATCGAGGAGCTAGTTTTCCCTTTCTACCGAAACGAATAACTCCTTTCCAAGGGGATACCTTAAGTAATACAAGGTCCCCAACTTGAAATTCCAAGGGTTTACGACGTTTATCAGCATAACTCTTTTGGCGACTTCTAGCCTTGAGAAGATTATCCTGAATAAGCTGGATTTTGTCTGTGTTTTCCTGGATTAGTTCGGGTCCAGTAATACGAGCTTCACCAACCTCAGTCCAACAGACAGGTGAACAACATTTCCGACCATAGAGTGCCTCGAAAGGAGCCATGTTAATGCTGGCGTGATAACTGTTGTTGTATGAAAACTCAACCAAAGGAAGATGAGAATCCCATGCGCCACCAAAATCGATGACACATGCCCTGAGCATGTCCTCAAGTGTCTGGATGGTTCGTTCAGTCTGACCATCCGTTTGAGGGTGATAAGCAGTGCTCAGGTTCAACTTGGTACCCAAAGCATCTTGTAGAGATTCCCAAAAGTGAGAGGTGAAACGACCATCGCGATCAGAAATAATGTCCAAGGGTATACCGTGACGACACACGATTTCACTTACGTACATCTTTGCCAACCTTTCCACAGAATACTTCTCACGAATAGGTAGGAAGTGAGCTGACTTGGTCAAACGATCGACGATTACCCAAATACTATCAAAACCTTTGGGTGTACGAGGGAGTTTGGTGATGAAATCCATAGCTATGCTCTCCCATTTCCAGACAGGAATCTCTGGTTGTTCAAGCATACCAGATGGTCGTTGATGTTCAGCCTTGACCTTGGAACAAGTGAGACATTTCGCAACGAATAGAGCAATGTCTTTCTTCATACCAGGCCACCAATAAGAATAGCGAAGATCTTGGTACATCTTGTCAGCTCCAGGATGAATAGAATAACGAGACTTATGAGCCTCGTTCATGAGAAAAGTACGAAGATCATCACGGTCGGGAATCCACAGTCGGTTAAGGAAATAAAGGAGACCATCGGGTTTGGTTTCAAGTTGAGTATCAGCACCACAAGACATTTCATCGTACATGTTACCTTGGGTGACTGATGTGTGTTGAGCCTGGAGAATGCGATCTTGAAGATCAGTACGAACTCTCGCACATTGGAGTTTGACACGCTCTTTACGACTAAGTGCGTCGGCCACAACATTCGCTTTGCCAGGATGGTAGCGAATTTCGCAATCATAGTCGTTAAGTAATTCAACCCAACGTCGTTGCCTCATGTTAAGATTCTTTTGATCGAAGACATGTTGGAGACTCTTGTGGTCCGTGAACACCACACATTTGGTCCCATAAAGATAATGTCTCCAAATCTTGAGTGCAAAGACAACAGCGCCCAATTCAAGATCATGGGTGGTATAATTTTTCTCGTGAGTCTTGAGTTGTCGAGACGCATAAGCAATGACCTTTCCTCGTTGCATGAGAACACAACCAAGACCTTGATTCGATGCATCACAGTAGACCACGAAATCATCATTACCATCAGGTAGAGACAAGATAGGAGCTTCACAGAGTTTCAGCTTAAGAGTTTCAAATGCTTCCTCTTGCTTAGGTCCCCACTCATAGGGTTTACCCTTGTGAGTTAAGGTAGTGAGAGGAACAGCGATCTTGGAGAAATTGGCGATGAATCGACGATAATAACCAGCCAAACCAAGAAAAGAACGGACTTCCGTTGGAGTGGTAGGAACACTCCAATTCTTTACAGCTTCGATCTTTGCAGGATCAACATGAATTCTGTTCATATCAATGACATGTCCCAAAAATTGAACTTCCTTAAGCCAAAATTCGCATTTTGAGAACTTGGCGTACAGTTGTTCTTTCTTTAGGAGACTCAAGATAGAGTGAAGATGTTGCTCGTGATCGGATTTTGATTTAGAGTAAATCAAAATATCATCGATGAAAACGATCACGAATTTGTCGAGATAGGGTCTACAAACCCGATTCATCAAATCCATAAATACTGCGGGAGCATTGGTCAACCCAAAAGGCATAACCATGAATTCATAGTGACCATAGCGTGTGCGAAAGGCTGTCTTGGGAATATCTTCATCGTGGACTCTAAGCTGATGATAACCAGAACGGAGATCAATCTTCGAGAAGTGGGTTGCTCCTTGAAGTTGATCGAAGAGATCGTCAATCCTAGGAAGTGGATAACGATTCTTGATGGTGAGTTTGTTGAGTTCACGGTAGTCAATACACATCCGAAGAGAACCATCCTTCTTTTTAACGAATAAGACAGGGGCTCCCCATGGAGAAGAACTAGGGCGAATGAACCCTTTATCAGAAAGTTCCTGTAATTGACTGGCAAGTTCTTGCATCTCAGAGGGTGCAAGACGATAAGGAGCTTTAGCGACAGGATTAGCACCAGGAACAAGATCAATACGAAACTCCACTTGTCGAGCAGGAGGCAAACCAGGTAAATCCTCGGGAAAGACTTCAGGATAGTCTCGAATAATAGGAATGTCTTGGATACTTTTGCCTTTGTCCTTCTTCTCTATCACGTTAGCTAAGAAGGCTGTATACCCCTTTCGTAAATACTTTTGGGCAGTAGTACAAGACATAAGCTTAAGCTCACCACAGGGTTTCTCACCATAAATCTTCAAAATCTCACCAGATTCGAGAGGAATACGTATGACTTTCTCGAAGCACAGAATTTCGGCACGATGAGTTGACAACCAGTCCATGCCTACTATAATATCAAAACTACCAAGATGCATAGGGATGAGATCGATAGGGAAGGTATGATCGTCGAGGTTCAACATGCAGTTACGAATAATAGAGTCAATCGAAATAGACTTCCCGTTAGCTACCTCTACCACGAAAGGTTCTTCTAGATTAGTGTGGGGTAAGTTAAGTAAAGGTTCAAACTTCAGTGACACAAATGATTTATCAGCTCCCGAATCAAATAATATGGATGCATAGTGGTTATTAATGAGAAACGTACCATTCACCACCTCGTTGTTGTCACGAGCCTGGTTAGCGTTGAGATTGTAGGCGCGACCTCGAGCACCTTGGTTCTGGTTGCGGTTCTGGTTTTGGTTTTGGTTACGGTTACGATTAGGGCAGTTGTTGATGTAGTGATTAGGGTTACCACACTCGTAGCATTGACCACGAGTAGGCCTGTTGTTTTGTTGGTTGGGAGCTGGGTTGTTGTTGTCTTGGGTAGCAGAAGATCGACAGACGTTCACCAGGTGACCATACCTTTGACACTTAGTACAAAAACGACATGGCACCTGCGTTGGATGATGGTACTTGCAAGTGTTGCACAAAGGGTGAGGTCCGGTGTATGGTTTCTTGGCTGGGTTTTGGGCAGCAGGTGGAGTAGCAGCAACCATATAGTTTCTAGCCTTGCGCTTTTTGTTGCTTGAGGTCTCAGGCTTGACTTCAATTGCAGGCTGTGGAGTGTCTTTGGCAACAGTCTTCTTAGTGCCCTTGCGAACGAGAGTACCGTTCTTCACGTGATTATCAGTAAGAGTGGCCGCTAGACGTTTGGCCTCTTCCAGAGTTGCAGGATTTCTACCCCAAACGGTGTCCTGGATTTGCATGGGCAGACCACCGATGTACTTCTCGATGGCTACCGGCAGAGGAGTAACTTTGTGGGGCAACAATAAGCTAAGCTCATGAAAGCGGGTGTTGTAGGCAAGGTTTTCCCCACTATCTTGAGCTAAGGTGTGGAACTCATCCTCAAGCTTTTTAACTTCATTGCGAGGACAAAACTCTTCCTTCATGACCTCCTTGACTTGGTCCAATGTCATAGCAAGAGCAACCTCGGCCCCACGAGTACGCTTTTCTTCATTCCACCATGTGAGTGCTCGTTTATGGAGAACACTCATGGCGTAACGAACCTTGAAGTTGTTGGGGCACTCACTGTTGATGAAGGTATTCTCAATACCCTCAAACCATTGGAGAAGTCCAGTAGCTCCTTCTTCACCGCTGAACTTTGGAGGGTTACAAGAGTTGAAATGCTTAAGGGTGCAAGCTTGGGGTCCATTTCCATTGCCATTGCCATTCCCGTTCCCATTGTTGTGACCATTCCCGTTGCCGTTCAATTGGATGACCTGAGCAAGTAAATTGGGAACCAGAGTTGCGATTTGCTGCGCCATTTGTTGAGAAATGATCGCAGCCAGTTGAGCATCGACCCCATTGTTGTTGTGGTTAGGAACTTGGTCATGGTTGTGGTTATGGTTATCACCACCTTCTTCGTGGTTCTCACCATTGTTGTTGCGAGTGCTGCGACGAGGAGGCATGATCTGTAATAGACACAATGAAATGAATGAGAGTTTATATAAGGAATGTAATCATTTATTCATTAATTAAAACGAATAAACGAAAACGTTGACTTATCAAAGATTCTAAATTCTAATAACATATGAAGACATGCTTTAGCCTATAAGTGAACACTCATCCCGAGAATTCCCAGGTAGGCATCCGGGTCCCTCGTCTGATTGGGATATATGCGCAATGCCAGCCTAGACAGAAGACTCAGAATACAGGCGTTCACCCTTCCAGATTGCACGTGTTCGTTATTAAAATCTAGAACTTTGACGAGATCTCAAGGGGGTTCAGGTTAAACCTGAGGATTTTGTCCTATTAATCTAATGGTGGATCAGGATTGTAGCAGACAAATAAGAGTAATCATATGTAGGTTTAGGGTCACAAGGCATAGGATAAGGATAGGATTAGGGAAGCAATTAGGGTTACAAATAGGAGAAGCAAGTACTGTTTAAGTCCCTAAGGTTATAGTCTAGATTATTTCTAATAACCTAATTCCCTATAACCAAGGCTCTGATACCAATCTGTAACACCCCAACCGATGGCGGAAACATCGGGGTGCCACGTATTGATGATTGTTTTCAGTAGCACATGGTATAATATAAATTTTAAATAATTTATTCAAACATAATATCCAAAATGTGAAATGATGTCTAAGAATTCAAATACATAATATCAAATAACAACTTCAATAACTTCAAATAAAACTTCAAGTAAAATCCTCATGCTAACTCAAGCCTCAGCTTCATTGTTACCTGAAACATGTTAATTTTGAAAGTATTTTGGGTCAACATAAGTTGGTGAGAATTACATAGGTTTTTGATAATAAAATGAATAAAATGTTGTGCAATTCATGTGTCATGTCAATCTAGCCCATATGTGAGAACATACTAGAAATAAATCGAGTGCATAATCAACCCTGATGACTGTTATAAAATGATACATACCATACACTCATGGTCCAATTGAATATGTTATGCGATAACAAGCACCCACGTAACCTTTGTAGGAGGCACGTATCCGGGTGGGATTGTCAGTCCAATAGATCTATCAATGTATACCGTCGGCTTGTACGGAGTTAATGATTATGCTAGAATGGTGCTTACTCTAATCATGCTCAAGACATAATGCAACATAGAAAACACATAGACACATTGATGATTGAATTGCAATGATAATGTTATAACATGTTTCACCCCAAAAATGGTGATAAATAAAAGGGGCTATGTAAAACTCACCTTAGCAAATGTTAAACTTGTTGAAAAGATGAAATAATTGTGTTGCCCAAAATGATTCCAAATATCACCCTATAATAAGGTAATATATAATAAGTCTAAGTCTAATTAACTTACAAGTGTATCCTAAGGTTTCGATTTGGGGATAATCAATTGTTGAATTTAAATTAAAATGTTAATTAATAAAGGAAAATTTGATAATTAATAAAAGAAAGTCTTTTTATAAAATTTGAATTTTGAATGTACACATTAAAGTGTTTGAAGCATAAAAATAATTTTTATAAAATTATTTCATTTAAAATAGATTTTTAAATCTATTTATTTATAAATAGCCAATATTTAACTTTAATATTCAAAAATACTAAATTAAAGAATTCCTATTTTAAAAATCATATTTCTGCTCTAAATAATTAAAAATAATTTGTATAAAATTTTGGTGCAAAAATGATGAAAATTGGATTTATTATGATTTAATTATGATTAAATCTAACAAAAATTGATTAAAAATATAAAATAAATGATTTTACTGAATTAAAAATTATTTCAGTAAAGTTTAACTTTATAAAAAGTCAGGATAAATTTTGGAGAATTTAATAAAATTGTTTTGATATATAAATGGATTTTTATAAATATAATAGTATAAAAATGATTTAATTATTATAAATATTAAATAAATGAATTTCTGAAAAATAAAAATTGTAAATAAAACTTTTATCTCAGATTAAACAAATATAATTTTTTTAGAATTTATAAAATAGTTTTGGTATTTAAAAATGAATTTATAAGTTTTAAATATAATATATATATATATATAATTGTTGTTAAAAGGAAAGAAAAGAACAAAAAGAGGTCAGAGCCGGGACTCGAACCCGGTTCCCTTCTGTATTGAGCCAAGGTCACAACCACTTGGCCTAGGCCGGTGGTTGTGATATTCTCTGGTTAAAAATTTATAAATACACTATGCCCAAATCAGATTATCCCCAATTATATACGAACGAGCCCTAAAATTTGCAATTGGGCAAATCACACATCAATAGCCTGATTAACCATGGGGCTATTGATGTGTGATGGCCGATGAACATAACCCACACAAAAAATCAGACTCACAGTGTTGTATCGAGTTTAATTGCCGAGTCAAAGCAAAAGTCAAACGTCGAACAAGATAATCAAAATCAGAGTGTTGCAGAGATAATTGGAGGTTGAGAGAGAGTTGTGAGCGAGTTCTTAAGCTTCGAAACACATCTATTTATACTGAGGATCAATGGTTAAGGTTAATTGGAAAGTTTGACCTCGATTAATATCATACGCGTATAATTTAAAAATTGGTCAACGATTTGTTATAATTGACGTGTAATCGTGTTACACAAGGCCGGATATCACACGAATTTACCATATAAAGATCAATTACGAGTTAATTCTTTGGATTGATTAACAAGCTAACCCACAGTTGACTTTCTTTGTCAACTGTGAAGGTTTTAAAAACGCGCTTATAATTAATAATGATCCAGGTTTATAACAAAAGAATGGCTAGCCCAGTTGGTTGTGCTTGTGTGTGGGTTTGGTTGGGCCGGTCTTGGCGCGGGTTCGATTCCCGGCCAAGACAACTATTTTTTTTGACATATAATCAATACCACACACATATATAATATTATATATATAGTATTAGGGTTCTACAAACGCGACAAAAATAATAAATGCGAATATAAGATGAAACTTGACGTTTTATTAAATGACGAACGTGTACGTACAAGTTTTTAATGCGTAATGTTACAGATATCAAGTCTAATTTGGGGATTTTATTGAATCTAGGGCTTGTTGCATGTTAGTATTATCAAAAGAACTATTGGGGGTTTTCAATTACATGATAAACTAAGCATTTTAAGATGATTATGGATTGATTTCGAAAAGTTTCCAAATTAGGTAAAGATTACATGCATGATGTGACACTTCCATAATCTTTGCCATTTTGGGAAAGGGCTAAAACGAATGGGTTTTGGGGAAAAATTGGTGGGGTTTTGTAGGGATAAGTTATTCATGCTTAACTGCAGTGTTTGATAATGTTTCGGGATGTTTTCGGATGTTTTCGAAGCGTTTTTGGAAAAGTATTCTGTCAGGGTCGAACCTGGGCACGTTCGACCGATCGGGTGGTCGAACGTGGAATCCCAGGGTCGAACGTGGATAGTTTGGTCGAATCTGATTAAAAAGGGTCGAAGGTGGCTTTCAAACGGTCGAATGTGGCTTAGAAAGGGGCAAAGGTGGATTTATTTTCCTGGTTCGACCCTATTGATTCAAAAATGAGATTTTTGATTCAAACTAAGTGTTTTATGCTTGAACCTTGTGTGTAATCTATGTGTACTTGATTAGTTAGGGTAATGAGTCACCAACGGGATGTCGGGTCGGTCTAGTGTGTCGGTTGAACACTTAAACACGTTTTAGAACATACTTGGTCACGATCTGGACAATCGGGGACTAGATAACCTTATGGTTAATTAGTCGGAACACTTATGTGAACATTTTGATAGATCTCTGGTAGTGGGATTATCAAGGGCTTGGCGTTCTATTATTTACTGAAGAACGCAACCTAAGGTGAGTTCACGGCCCCACTTTTACTGCTTTAACTTTTGGGGGAGGAAACATGCGCTAAACTATTTTGGTAACATATGTCATACTATGATTTTAACTTTGCATTGCTATACGATCTTTTAAAGTCCCGGGGAAAACCATGAATGTGCGGGGATGCACAACGAGGGAAATGTGGACAGATCTATTGGGCGTGACCTGCCCCACTCGTCGGCTTGGAGGGCCGGGCGGGTGCATATTGTCTCGAACTGGTAACAATGGTAACATGCTGAACATTCGGGCTGAACATTGCTAAACATTGCTAAACGTGTCTAGTATTGGTTTTCCAATCGTAGTAGTAATAAAACATACGCCTAGCTAGCGTACTTGGTAACATTGGTATAGTATGGACATGGTAACGCTTTGGTAACTCTTGGTAACATATTGAACAAACCTGTGAACTCACCAGCATTATATATGTTGACGTCTCTTTTGACATGTTTTCTCAGGTCGCTAAGGTAGCATCAGTTGGACTAGGCGCACGGGTCTGCATTGGCGTCTAGGCTTAGTCGCATATTTTAAATAAATGTCTTGGGTATTTTGGAACACAGTTTTGTAGTTGATTAAATCTTTAAATGCTTCCGCGATGGTTTAATGGTTTGATAACCAAGTTTTGAGTTTACATATTTCATATAGTGTTGTTTATTGTGACCGTTGACTTGGATCCTGGTTTGTCATGCGCCTCGTGGTAAAACTCCGCAAGTGGAAATTTGAGGGTGTGGCAGACCTAAAAATTGAAAATAAGGAACTGGAGGTGCTGGATACAATATAAATGAGGAATTGATGTTTTCATCTAATTCTATGAATAATTGAAAAACATCAATTCTATTTTCCTTTTATTGTAAGAATCTTTAGAAACTGTGCAAAGATATTTGAAAGTAAAATCATTATGCATTTGTGATGGAAAGATATATGTGGAATACTTAAACGAATGTTTAGAGATTGAAAATGAATATTGGGAATTCATCCTCTTTTATAGGCTGAGTAGACTAACTATTCGTAAAGTTGGTTTTCATTATTTTTTATTATTTTTATTATTTTTTATTTATTACAAAATAAACACTATTTAATTTATACTCATTTAAATCTATAAATGATATGAACTCTTTTACTTATGTCATAAATTAAAAAAATGAAAATACATTTTATAACAAAAAAAACAATAATAATAAAACAAAAATGTTAATAAAGTAACTTCAAAATCATAATTAATATTTCGACGTCTTTTATAAAATCTGTTGTCACTAAAATCTGTAGAAGGAAAAAACGTTATATCAAAAACTGTAGAAGGGAAAAACCATAAAACAACTCAACGTAAGAACATATTTTGTGACCAATTAAAGTTGTTAATAAAGTATCAGTATATAAAGTTAAAAAAAGAGAAACATTTTCAAATTGATAAATAAAATCTTAATATTTGTAAAACAACTCTTCATATTATATTTTAAAATGAAACAACTCTTCATATTTTTTTATTTAACAATCAAATTTACTGCCAAACCACTAATACTATTTACCAACATTTGTTTAAACATAACATGTGATGTTTTAATCTCATTTTTTATATTATAATTAGTGTTTAACTTCTGTTTTATTTAAATTTGACATGGAACATTTTTTATATATACGACTAAGAATAATAAATATAATTAAATTATTTAAGTATATAAATTGTCAATTTAACATTTATTGAAAAAAGTGAAATCCTTACACTTCAGTAAGAAAATTCAGAATCGTAATCATTATTTTCGGGCTTTTTATTTTTTTAATTAGTCTTTATTATATTTATTATAGAAACTAAAATAAATGCAACAGAGTATGGGATGGAAAAATGTATGTGAGAATAGTTAAAAGAATATTACGGATTCTTTTATCTTTAAAGATGGTAAATGAATATTGCGAACTCCTCTAAATTATAGGGTAAATATACTAAATATTCGTAAAGTTTCTTTTCAACTTTGTCAGTTTGATTTTAATTAAATTTAACGTTGAAATTTACTTTGGGAGTTTTTATTTAATTTTATATAACGAAAGACAATTACAACATCAATAATAATAATAATAATAATAATAATAATAATAATAATAATAATAATAATAATAATATAATATTAAAACAAAAAATTCAAAATCGTAATAATTACTTTTTTGGTAATTTTTATAACATCTGTTTCAAGCGAATTTGTGTTTAGTATAATGGTTTCAGATGTATAGACTTTTTATAACATCTGTTTCAAACGAATATTGCTGCATTTGTCGACTCTTACAAAAGAAGGAAAATAAACTATTAGTCTTTTCAATCACTAAAAAAATAAAATAATAAAATAATGTATTAAAAATATTAGTCTTTTCAAATTCATAATTAGAAAAGCTCAAGAATTTATAACTTTGGCAGAATATCTATATTCAAATAAATCAAATTGATAGAAACTTGCAAAATACGATACTCATTAATGATAGATGTACTTTATTTTACTATTGTTAAAAAACTAAAAAATATTACCACAAATTTACATATTATCATTATTTTTTATTATTTTTATTGAAGAACAAAAAGTATTTTATTTATACTCAATTAATTATAAACAATGTGAACTCTTTTAATTTTGTTACAACTTAAAAAAACGAAACGTGTGATGTGAACTCATTTACAACTTAAAAAAACCACTAATACTATTTACCAACATTTGTACATACATAACATGTAAATTTTAATCTCATTTTTTATCTTATCAATAGTAATTAACTTATGTTTTATGTAAATTTCACATAAAACGTTTTTTTTATATATACGACTAAAAATAATACAAATAATTAAATTATTTACGTATATGCATTCTGAATTTTACTTTTATTGAAAAAAGTTTAATTCTTACACATCATTAAGTAAATTCAAAATCGTAATCATTATATTGGGCATTTTATTTTTTAATTATTTTTTATTATATTTATTATAAAAAGTAAAATAAATGAAATCATTACTTTTATTGGTGTTTATAACATCTGTTGAAATTTCACAGATGTTGTCAAACAAAACTCCAACACTATTTACAAACAGATTCTATAACCTGTTTGTAGAAGAAAACTATCATAACTTTTGATGTACTTTTATTACAAATGTAGAGGCTTTTAATAAGATCATTGAAGCCGATGCTTCATTTTCAACAACTGTTGTCACACAAAAGTTTTAAAGCATTTACCAGCGGTTGCGTTCAAACAGTTGTTGACTTAAAAATATAAATTTACATTTCTAATGTATGTTTAAATATAAATCATCTACTGATTTTAATACTGTATATTGATATAAGTATTCAGTTTTATTATACTCAAATTTGTATTTATAGCAAATAATAATACAAAATATATTTCAATAAATAATTTTTTGTTTTCAACCGTTTGTTCAATATTTCTTTCTTCTCTTTAACAATGTTTATGTCAAACAATTGTCATACAATTCAACTATATTTAATACAATTTGATAATTTGAGTTTACAAACTACATAAAAATACAAGAAAACATAAAAAAAAAAGTCTTCAAATAACCAATTGGTAGAAAATGTACTTTCTTGCCAGCATAATCGAAACAAAACTACAAACAAAACAATGAAAACCAGTCGATGAAGACAGCTCGTATTTAAATGTCATCCAACTCTAAAGCCCTAAATATTGAAAATAGGGATATGATGTTGATGAAATAATATATATAACAATAATGGATTGATGTTTCAGTTTGATAGGTAATCTATTTTCCTTTGATTGTAAGAATCTTTCAAAAATTTGTGGAAAGAAATGTGAAGAATATGGGATGGAAACATTAAACATGTATGTGAGAATAGTTAAACGAATATTGCGAAATCTTCTACATTTAAAGATGGTAAATGAATATTGCGAACTCCTCTACATTTATAGGGGGAATATAGTAAATATTCGTAAAGTTGGTTTTCAACTTTATCAGTTCGATTTCAATTAAATCTAATATTGAAACTTACTTTGGTACTTTTTATTTACTTTTTATATTATATTTATATAATGAAAGACAACTACAACATCAATAATAATAATAATAATAATAATATAATACTATTAAAACAAAAAATTCAAAATGGTAATAATTACTTTTTTGCTAATTTTTATAACATCTGCTTCAAACGAATTTGTGTTTAATAAAATGGGTTCAAACGTAGAGACTTTTTATAACATCAGTTTCAAATGAATATTGCTGCATTTGTCGACTCTTACAAAAGAAGGCAAAAAAACTATTAGTTTTTCAATCACAAAAAACAAAATAATAAAATAATGTTTTAAACAATATAAGTCTTTTCAAATTCATAATAACAAAAGCTCGAGAATGTATAACTTTATCAGAACATCTATATTCAAATAAAGCAAATAGATAGAAACTTGCAAAATACGACACTCATTAATGATAGATGTACTTCATTTTACTATTGTTAAAGAACCAAAAAATATTACCACAAATTTACATATTATCATTATTTTTTGCTATTTTTATTAAACAACAAAAAGTATTTTATTTATACTCATTTGATTATAAATAATGTGAATTCCTTTACATATGTTACAATTTAAAAAAATGAAACTATATTTTATCACAAAAAAATAATAATAATAAAATAGTTATGTGAATAAAGATACTTCAAAATCGTAATCATTATTTTACGTGTTTATAAAATCAGTTGACAGTAAAAATAATTGTTGATACAAAAAAGTCTGTAGAAACAAAAAACCGTCAAGAAACACTTATTTTTATTTTCTTATATATAGAACTAAAAATAATAAATATAATTATATTATTTATGTATATGCATTATGAATTTGACTTTAATTGAAAAATATTGAATTCTTAAACTTCCTAAGTAAATTAAAAAACGTAATCATTATTTTGGGCCTTTTCATTTAATAATTATTTATTTATTTATTTATTATAAAAATAAAAACAAATGCAACAAAAAAATAATAATAAAATAATATTGTTAATAAACTAAATTCAAAATCGTAATCATTATTTTCTTAGCTGTTTATAACAGCTGTTGAGTTTTCAACAGATGTTGTCAAACAAAACTGAACACTATTTACAAATTAATTCTATAACCTGTAAAAAGAAGAAAATTTTCAAAACATTCACTATAATTTTATTACACGATTAAATTTATAATTAAAGTATCACTATAAACTTAAATTACAGACACTTTTTAGATGTAAAAAAAATACTTTTTAGTAACATCTTTTGTGTCACCAAAGAAACATCACTACAAATTTAATTTTGTTTTAATTTTGTTACCCGTCTAGAAAATATTTTGATTTAATTTTGTTTTTCTTGGTTGGATAAAAAAGTATATATATCCATTAAAAAAATACGACCAAAATATTGACAATCAATACAAGTTTATAAGAAACATCACTGAAACTCATACTTTCAATACAGATTTACATAATTATAAACTATAAATTATAAATCAAAACATACTATTGTTGAAGAAATAAATAAACCTTGATAACTGTTGAAATTAGGAGCTCTAATGAAGTTACTTACAAATGTTCATTAAACAAATAGTACATTATACAGTTCAATATAAATAAATAAAAGGAAGCTTATAATGAACGCTTGAAGGGAAAATATAGTGTAAACTTCTTATTTTTTTTTTTTTAAACGGACTCTAATAAAATAATATTTAATTTACTTTTAGATATTGCTTATTAGAGAAGCTATAAGTTATGATTACACCTAAAGAATAATTAAAGAAAAACAATTTTCTATATTAACTTTAAACATTGCCTCAAAGATTTAAATTTGGGCGGGAAAATATTGAACACTTGTTAGAAATATTATTATTATTATTATTTTTATTTTTGAATAAAAAAAGGGTAAATTACATATTTTTGAGTCAAAAGATATTGTGATATATTATTATATAAATTTTTATATTTTTATAAGTATTACCTAATTTCAACACTAAGATCAAATACCTTAGACTTTATAATTAATAATTAAAAAATAGAAATATTTAGAATGCAATATAATATGATAAATATTTTTTTCAATTAACTTTACAAATTCTATAAATAACTTAATATCACTAACTAGACTTCATATTATACGTTTTTATACAAATAATCATCTACTTTAACAAAAGTCGTGACGACCGGGAAATTTTTGGGGAAATTTTTCTTTTTATCGCTTCGTTCTCTTTTACTTCGGGAAATTTTCGGGACGAAAATTCTTTCAACTGGAGGATGATGTGACACCCGGCATATTCAGGTTAATACGTTTCATACTTTACATACATACGTTTCATACTTTCCATACAAACGAGTCTACCTCAACGAAAACTTTGAAAACAACTACTTAACATCATACTTGACCGGGTCGGTTGAGTCGTATCGATGATTCGGGAATCATCGGGAGTAGTTACAATGGTCCGAGGGACCATTGGGTGTCGGTCCATAACCATGTGTACAAGGATCGGTGATTCGTGGAATCGCCGGGCTTAATGCACACACGCAAGTCTCGGGTCCCGGGAATTGGTGATCGGGTGGGAACGTGTTAGTTATCGTGCATTATATGTTTGTAATCATTATATGACTTGTCAGTATGTGAAAACGTGTTTATATATGTTAAAATAGGGTTAACGCGCTAAAAACTCGGATACTTAGGCTATAGGCGATTAGGGCATGTGGGATAGCCCTAATCGCCATTAATGAGGCAAGTAGAAGGCCCCTTGGGGCGATTAGGGGCTAAATGCTAGTTGTTACTAGCGATTAGAACCCCTAATCGCCAGTAACAGTCCTGTACTCGCCTATACTGCATGTGACGACTAAAAACGCCTATAAATACCACCCTTATGTTTCAAAACATCATTTGTGAAACCCTAATACACCCCAAAGCCACCCCACACCTTATCCAACCTCTGCAACACGTTTTTTAGCAAGAAATCATATTTCCAAGCCTTACACCCCATAATCTCACCATTTCAAGGTGTGTTCTTCATCCCAAACCTTTATAATGATATTGTTTTGATCCCTAAAGGTCCAGACCTGATTTATAAACGTTTGTGTCTTTAAAAACTTATTAAAATCGGTTTCAAAACAAACCCACACATCTATACTTGTTATATGTGATGTATTCGTGCAAGATAGGATTTTTATCGTTTAAATATGATTGTTCTTGTGTTATTATTATGTTTCTGATCTAAATAAGTTAATATGATGATAATCTAGGAGTTTAAAGGTTCATAGATGTGTAATATTGATATTAGGCGTTTTGACCCGTCTGGGTGATTATGGTGGATTGATGATGATAAGTTGTGTTTTGTTGATTGTTTGAGGATAGGGTTTACTCTAGGATGATGCTAGAATAGTAGGATAATGTCGGATAACGTCGTTATGTGATGAAATCTGAGTATTTGCTATTTAGGGTAAGTTTTACATGGTGATGTGATGCTTACATGCAAGTTATGCTATTTTGGGAAACCGCGTGCATTCGGGACGGCTAGGGTGATGATAAATTAGGGGTTTTTGCTTGAAATAGTTGGGTTAATGTTTTGGGTTGGGTATTGGGTGTTTACACATGTTTCAGATCTGATTTGGAGGTTTAAACGCGCAATAAGGATGGAACAGACCAGTACTAGCGAGTAGGAGTTCTAATCGCCAGTGTTATAGGCGATTAGCTCCTAATCGCCTGAAATACAAGCGAATAGAAACTCTATTCGCCACTTTACTAGCGAGTACAGTTCTATTCCCCACTTTTACTAGTGATTACGATTCTATTCCCCACTTTACTAGTGATTACGATTCTATTCCCCACTTTTACTAGTGATTACGATTCTATTCCCCACTTTACTAGTGATTACGATTCTATTCCCCACTTTTACTAGTGATTACGATTCTATTCCCCACTTTACTAGTGATTACGATTCTATTCCCCACTTTACTAGTGATTACGATTCTATTCCCCATTTTTACTAGTGATTACGATTCTATTCCCCATTTTTACTAGTGATTACGATTCTATTTCGGGGGAGACACATGCTTATACATATTTCATAAATTATCATGTTATGCTAGTGTTAAATTCATTTGTGCTATACGATACGTAAAGTCCCGGGGAAACCATGAATATGCTGGATAGCATAACGGGGGAAATGTGGATAGATCTATTGGGACTGATAGACCCCACCCAGAGCCGTTCCTGAGAATGCAAGTGCCTTGTACGAGCTAGAAAAAAAAGGCCCTAAAATGAATTATATAAACTAATTCTTTAAACTACGTTATACGGTGACGGGACCAAAACTTTTCAACTATGAGGTCAATATAAGTTTACACAAATGGATTGGGTCGATAAGAAAATTTATTCTCATTACTCAACCTTTCTCAAGCCCTCTTATTATTATTGTTGTTATACATAGTTAGCAAATTTTATATATGAAACCATAATGTTTGTTTAGAAATATTGTTGTAAAAATATATTTTAAAAAAATATTTATATGTATATAAATATAAAAGCTAATAGAAAAACTAAACAAAATAATAAACATTAAACTGCATAAAATAATATTAAATATTAAATTGTACTTTAATTAATATTAATAAATACAAATGTTGATTGAATTTGCAATTAAAAGTTAAAACTAGTAGTTCTGTAAAGTTACTTCTAAACCCACAAGGCCACATAGTATTATACAATACAGGCCTCTATTTACTCTAAACAACTTGGTTACTTTAGATTCAGCATTTTCTTTAATTTTCCTATCATTTATATCTTCCATCTTCACCTTCTTTCAAACCTAGAGAACAGTGATTATTAGCAGACAATAAACAAACCAAATGATGTTTTCTATCCTCGCTATTTCTTCTTCTCATTCACTTAAACTACTCTACAAGAGTTCATTTGAGGGGTCAAACTTTGAAAACGTTTCTCAGTTAAGTACCCCGATTAAGCCAATCGTTAGTGCCCTAGGGGAAAACGGGCCTCGGCCGGGTGTGCGGCTCGCCCACCCCTAGGGCCGGCTCTGACCCCACCCGTCGGCTGGAAGTCGGGCGGGTGCATATTGTCTCGGTCATAACGCTACCGGGGAATGGTAGTGCATAATCGTTTTGGCCTAAAATCATATATCGTTGTCTGTAATGGTTTCCGGTCGTAGTAGTATTACTCATGCGTCTAGCTAACGCTATCATTTCTAACATAGTGATAACATGATGGTTTTTATTACTTAAACGTTTAACATAAAACCTGTGAACTCACCGGCATTATTTGCTGACGTTTTTAGCATGTTTGTCTCAGGTCGTTGAGGTAGCAGCTTATCATAGGCGCACGGAGTCTCACGGCGTCTAGGATTCATATGCATTTTACTTAGCTTTTCAGACTTACGTACTTTTGCATTTTGGGTTTGTAATAAAGTTTACGCTTCCGCAGCGATGGATTATTTATGAAAACTTGTTGGTTTGTTTGTGTCATTTTTACGTATCATATAGTGTCGTTTATTGTGACCGTTGACTTAGATCCTGGTTTGTCATGCGCCTCGCGGTAAAACCCCGCACGTGGAATTTGAGGGTGTGACAAAAGTAAACCACTGTTGATTCATATCTTCTATTTACTGTACTAGACTGTTTCAAAAACATATGTTGACTGTTCAACAGTATAATGTTCGATTAATTTAACAAACTTGTACAAATAAGTTAATATTCCTAATTAAACTTAATATTATACGTTTTTATATAAATAACCATCTGCTTCAACAAAAGTCAGCCACTGTTGAAACGTATCATCTATTTACTGTATGAAACTGTTTCAAAAAGATCTGTTGACTGTTCAACAGTACAATAAAAAACAGAGTTAGTATATGATACAGATGTTGACTTTAAAAAAATTTCGTCAGATATATGCCACGTCATTTCACAAAAAACAGATTTTTTGCTATATCAGCAACCCTTTTTCCTTCTTTTCTTCCTCAAAAAGAAAAGTAACACTGTCATATTGAGTTTTAAATACACAAAGACGGTTTTCCCTCTTCCACAACCTAAATAGATTTCAGATCATCTTGTTCAATCTTTAGCATGGATCTTCAATTAAAAAGCCCTCATAACAATCTACCATACTTGGTTAAAACAGAGGATAACCAAAAATTTTATCCAATAATAGATATTTTGGGAGATTCGAAATACCTAACAATTCTCAACGCTGACGCACCAATATATGTGGAAACTCTAAAAGAATTCTGGGTGAATGCAAAACTGTTAAATGATGATAAAGAGATTGTTTCGAAAATTGGAGATACGGATATTCAAATCACCGAAGAATCCATCTCAACAGCATTTTTAATAAACGACTTGCAAGGTAAAGTCTCTTTCTTGAAAGATGAACTCAATGTAGAGTTTACTAAAAGAGGGTATGCAGGAACAACGACTGGGGCGACAATAAGTAAACCCGATTTCCCCCCACCAATGAAGTTTTTCTTCCATACTCTTCTTATTTGTTAATCCGCAAAGACAACTTCTTTTAATGAAATACCTTTGAGCATACAGTATCTTGGGTATGCAATTTTAACAAAAAATGATTACAATTTATCGAAGGCTATATTCTCATATTTAATTCGGAATTTGAAAGGCATGAAGTCTACTAACAGTAAGTCATTCCTACTGTATCCATGACTGATAAGCTTCTACTTGAAAAACCTTTTGGCTTAAGAGAATTTTCAAAAAGGTGAACCTACTACAATTAAAAGCTTGTCACAAAAAACCTTCACAAAAATGTTACAATTCAAAAGCAAAGAAAGTGCACTTTCAACATCTGTCGTTGCAACACCTATTTCTGAAACAACTGCTACTACTGCTGTCCAAGATATTACAAAAACTGCCGTAGAAAACACAAGAGGAAAGGCAAGAAATAATGCTAAATCCAAAAAGACCAAAATAATGAAAACACAAATTGAGGCATATACCATTACCTCTATACCTCCTACAACTGAGAAGGCACAATCAAATCCTTCTGAAATTGAGAAGGTAACAACTGTTGAACCTATACCTGAGGACTCTGTACCGATTGAATGTCCAAAGAAGCAACAAAAAGGAACATCCACATTTTTCGACACTGACTCAACTGTGGTCATTGAAACAAATACCACAAACACATCTGCTAGGATTTCTGATAATACTATTAATGAATCTGATGACTTCGAAGATCAAGAATTGACGGAAAGAGTCAACAAACTTGAATTTTCAATGCAAGAAATGATTGACTTCTACAGTGGCACACCAGCATCTATTGCTAGTAAGATATGGGAATTCGTTGTCCCAATCATCCAAACTCATAGAGAAATGGCAGACCATAATCATAATTCTCACATGGCATTGATAAGAAATATGGTGGATTCTAGATACAAAGATACTCAAGCTGACATCAAGGCCATCAAAAACCATCTTCTCCAAACCACTGGTTCTGCCCCAACAACAATTTATGAAGAAGATTCAGAAAATAACAATGATGCCGAAAAGAAGAAGAAAGGTCAGGAGAAATTAATAAACCTGCCACCTGACAAGAAAGCACAAACAAAGAGATCAAATCCTGATAATGTGCAAACAGCTGATAATCAAGGATCTTTTCTAGTCATAAGCACCGCTGAGCAGCAAACTACAGTGGCTTTAGAGAAGAGAGTTGATGAAACTGCAAACCAAAAGGCAGAAACAGAGCTGTTAAATAAGTTGAAAGCGAAAAAGGAGCGAGAAGCCAAAGCTGTCGCATTGATTAAAAAAAGAAAAGAGCTGCAAATGAAAGAGGATGATATAGGCTGCTCAAAAAGAAGAAAAGTACATGGAAAACGTGACAAAGAAAACCTAACATTCCCTGTAAACACTGATCACCAAGAAACAACAAAATTACCAGTCCAAACAACAATCGAAACAACAAAATGTCCAAAGTAATGTGCCGACAACAGATGAAGCATGTATCTTCAGAGTACCAGAAGGGCTTTCAGAACGTGTACTTGACTTAGAATCGGTCAAACCTGAGATAAACTCTTTTTACTCAACAGATGATCCATTGTCACGGTCTTTCCCGTCTCTTGAAGGTTTTGAAAGCCATTGAATTTTAAGAAGTTTATGGAGTTGAAAGACAAACCGAGTGACATTTTTTTAAAGCATTAAAGTGTAGGAAAAGATGACAGGGAAATCCAACTAATATTGCAGGATTTAGAAAGTAAATTAGCAATTTTAGAAGAATACTCAAACAACCTGTCGAAGAAAGTGTCTAACAGGGAACCTGATTCTGATGTGAAAAAGATTTTCAAAGAAGGATATCTTGAGGAAATAATGAAAACCAAAACTTACAAAGCCACTAAAAGTCAATTTGCGGGTTGGGATTCTAATTCATTGAAGAATGAACTTAATAGAATCAAAGAGATGGCTAAAAACCCAAACCAGAAACAAACTCCACCAAATTGGAAGAAGGGAAAATAAAGTGACCATAAAAGACTTTTAAATTTAAAAAGAAAAAGACAGGAGTTGGTGGATGCTGGTTATGGAATGAAGTAGCAAGTTTGTCACTGGAAGGAATCAACAATAATGGAAATTTACAAAAAGCTTGAGGAACGAAGGAAAGTTGATCCAACTCTACCACCAAAGCCAAATTATGATGATGAAGACCAACAGTTTATTGAATAGCTAACAGTTGATAGGCCAACAGATGGTAAACAATGACAGTTTAGATAACATCTGTTTAAATAGCATCTGTTATATTTATGCTAATATTGACTGACAATGAATATAAGATCTGTTTAAACACAATATGTTATATTTCTGATGATACTGAGTATCATTTATATATTTGATAATTTCACATAATGGCACAACAGCCTTTGATTAATAGGAAATTCATCAAAACAGATATTACTTAACAGACTATCTATACTGAAAAGTAAGGTTTCCATCTGATATACAAAAAAGTTTAATACAATAATATTATAAAAAAATAAATTCTTGTCTACAAAAATACACATTTACTCAAACAGTTGACAGCTCTTAGGTTTACATCGCTTCTTCCGGGGTCCTTTGCATGTAGAAGATAGCTCACCAACGTTTAGTTTATCAAAATCTTCAAAACCTCTTTTTCCATTGGGAGTTATAGTACAATCCATTACAGCATCGACAGCAGGCGAGTCACCAGTAACAGATACAACATCCTTCAAACAATTGACAAAAACATATAATTATCTGTTAAATAGAAACAAAAGCTTGACAAACAATTTAATATAAATTTACACAAAAACCCTCACCTTTAACAGCAGTTGACTACCACCCTGCTCAAATTCTGATTGGTTAAAAGACTTGAATTCCAAATCTGCTTGACTGACCTAAAGATTGTACATAGAAAACAAAAATAGAAAATTTAACTGCTGAGATAGCATTCAAAGCTAAAAGATAATAACCAATTCTTGAATATGATTTTAACTTAATACCTCGTCCACCTTACAATATGCATTAGTATTAACGGCAATTAACTCAGAAATTACGACTGGATTATCACATATTTCAATACTATGTAAACATGGGAGTCGTTTGTAAGATTGTATTCAGAAACATCAATTTTAAAAAGCAGCATCTTATCAAGCAAGCGAAACAATTCTTGAGGCAAACTTTCCCTATCACCAAATTTCAACTGCTTTTCTCGTATACGACTTGCAGAAGATCCGACAACTCTCATAACATCTCGGTCAAACATCACAAACGATACACTACCGGTCTCATCCTGAACCCTGGCATGCACCTTGAACCTAAAACAGATACACGAAAAAGTTATCTAAAAAATACTAATAATCAAAAGCAATCATCTTATGTAAAAAACTGTAATTAATTAGATCTAATTACATTTTAGCAGTAGACGTACAAAGACATTCACACTTCGAACAAAACAACACAGAAGCAGGCAGGTTGAGAGTTTCTTCAGTAACACTTTCATGAAGCTGTAACAATTCTGATTTACTCATCACATCACCTAAACATCTGCAACACGCATCATAAAACCAACCATAGCCTTCTTGCACAATTTTTATTGTCGCAACCACAACACAAGACATTGGTTGAAAAAAAATTAAAATATATGAGTTATTAATTAAGAAAAAAAGTGGTAATAAGAAGAACAAATATTAATCATAACTAAAAAATAATATAACCATATCAATCTCCATAAGCTCGTCAACATGTTTATACTCACAACCAACAATGAATTCCTGAAGCAACGGGTAAACAAAGTCTTCGGAAGGTAATTTTTGAGAAGTAGGAGCAGCATGTTGTCCATGCTTCAATACAAGACTAAAAAAATAGCTCGAGTTAATAAAAGAATTCAAATTTTTTTAATTTAATTATAAATAAATAAAAAACGACGTTGTACCTCCTCCTTAACTCCTTTACCTCAGTTAAATCTACATTCAGAAACATCCGAGTTCAAAAGTTGTCACTTTCAACTGTAAATTGATCTAAATACATACATATACATATACATATATTAAACCACAATTTAGTGACAAAGTATTAATAACAGCAGTTAGAAATAAATTACCTTTGGACTCCTTAACCTTGCCATGCTGTATAACAACCATTATATGGTTATTACCAGCATCTTCAGAGATGAATTTGTTAAACTGTTCTGCATAAAAATTCCACATAGTACATCGCAATATTTTATCACTACATAAAATCAATACACAAACATAGATAAATATATTATAAAAAATATAGAACTAAATTAGTAAAAGTAAACAACAATAAAAAGGGAAACGCTTACTCCAAGTCTTGAATATCAAAATTCATCCTCTTAGTTTCTTTTGGAGGTCGTCCAAACACATCCAGACCTCCATGCCAGATGAGACCACCGGCAACATTTATAAAACGTGAATATTATTCAAAATATGAAACCAAAACTTTTAATATACTAAATATTAAATTTAAACTAAGAAACAAACCAACAGAAAAAAGTTCTTTGGCTTCGGCTTTAAGAATATCTTTAAAAGTAATTAAATTAAATCCATACTCTACACATTGCCAACCAACAATACACCTAACAGTAGTACAACGATAAAACTTGATCTTATAATCATGTGCTACAACTTTAAATGGATCCTTATTTTCAGCAACACTAAACTTCGATAAAATAACGACATCATCCTCTTCAAGTTGATGGTCAAAAAGATGGATCAAATAACTCTTTATGATGGCCTGAATCTTATCACCCTTAAAATAAATATAAAAGAAAATATAAACATAAAAAACAACAGCTTAAACAAAAGAAGTTAAAGCAAAAATGTGAGACAAACAAAATTTATATTTATATCATCAATAACAACATAAAATAACCTTAGAGAAAAATTACATTACCTGGTCATCAAACAATACCATTTCGATCTTAAAACTTTCTTTCCACTAAACATCAACGAAAGAACTTAAATAACATAAGACAAATTAAACGAAAAACATGACAGAAACAATATTTTATATTAATAACATGAATAATAACCTCTAAAAAATAACTTCAAGGAAAAATTACATTACCTGCTCATCAATCAATATCATTTCTATCTTAAAACTTTCTTTCCACTTTCGTATTATACGAACCTTGAGAAACCAGATATCTTTGGATGGGTTGAAATCACAAACAAAACTATCAATTCTGTTATGAAGATCCATTGAGAAAGATTTCAACGAAAATGATGATTATATAGCTGCAGAAATCACACTTCCCGATGTTAATTAAAACTTTCCATCTTAAAATTTCAAAAAGTTACGGGCTGAATATGTAATAAACAGCTATTCATAAAAACTGCTTATAGATAACAGCTGAGAAGATATATTAGTAAATGTCTGTTGTTGGTTGGCAGACGCAGGGATTGAGAACCGTTGTTGGGGGCAACAGCGGTGGTTTCACGTGGCCCACCCCTTTTTTTGAATTTTTTAATGGGATTAATGACGACAGTTTTTACATCATATGCGCAGTGGTGGCCACTCTCTCCGGCTGACACATCAGCTTTCTGACGTTACTCACGCTTCTCCTATTATGGAAAGTATAGATAGATTAAGATAAGATTTTTATAGAAATTTCATTTTCAATCTTAAACTAGGTATTTAATCTGCCGCGCGTTGTAGCGGCTTCAATCAATTTGTTTCGGTGGTGGTAATACGATTTACAAAATAAGTAAGCATATAACGTTTCTCCAAATCCCATCCCAAATCGATTGACATTCAAATGCTAATCAATTCTGCTACATTGTATCGCAAAAGTTACAAAAGAAAAATAAAGATTAATCAATGTTTAATCTTTCTTTTCTGTTTGGAGGAGTTACGCCGCATTTTCGCCCGATTCATCTTTTCGGGTTCTCTTCTGTTCTACAATCCCGGTTCTTCAATAGAAGAAAGCTTCCAAGCTTACAACTGCAAGTTACATTCCATGACATTTGCAAAATATATAATTGAAATTATGAGATGTGAATTTAATAAAGGTTGGTCATAAGAGACTGTTATACTACTGCGGCAAGGCGGTGCGCAAAAACTTGTCTACTTAACTGCTAGCATTCGGAGTACAAAAGGGTTGCTACTGACTTTCGTCGCAAAGTCATCCTGCAGCCATAAAACAGGTAAAAGTTTACAGAACAAAAACCATCCTAAAATATGTATGTAAGAGCTAATACAACCCTGAATAGGCCTGCGTATTACCAGGTCTGATACTTTTGTTTTATTATCTGAATTCGCGACATATAATTGATTCTTCTTGATCTTCATTTTAAATGAAATTAACCTTATAGAGGCAAATTGTGGACATGCACAATATATCTATTGCAAAATAGAATCAAAACTGATTTGGTTTAAGGTGTTTGCGGACTAACATATGTAACTTAAATGTCTATAAATCAAGATATAGTATTTATAAAAAAATATCAAATAGTTTTTTAATTACATATTCAAACTGCAGCATGTTTTTTATTGTAAAATACCAACCTCTTTGACCACAAAGTCAAACAAATCAAGACCAATCGTGTTCAGACATAACAGCCGAGGAATCTAAAAAGTGTCAGTTGTTGATGACCCATCTCATTTATCAACTCTTCTTTGGTTATTATTTCTTAGATAACCAACTAAGTTGACTTTTGAGGTCCTAATTTGACTTCTCAATCAAAATAATGATGGTTATATTGTTACTAATCCAACAATGTCATTATTTTAGTTTTCATATACCTCGCTTATTGTTGTTACCCACTTTCTATAAAATACGGGAAAATATGTAATAGTTTCAAAGTTGAAAACTATACAGTTCGATTCAAAAAAGTCAAACTATACCATTCACACTTCAAATGCCTTAGAGACAGATACATACCTGAGAACCACCATGCCCTTCATGGACCCCAAAGAAATGGGTGGTCAAATGGCTCAGCCTTTTGGTTAACTGGTCAACAACACAAATAACCACCGGTTAGCATTTGAATATGATACTTCAAGAATCTAGGCACAGTTGCCACTGCATCCTCCATCTAGGGTCTACTTCCACAGACGGAAGTGACTCCCCACAATGGTATAGAATCCACCTCAAAAACACTTCGCGCTATTACACCGCTTTTAACAGATCATTAGCGAAACAGTATTACTTCGTAATAATATGATTTGTGCTAATTGTTTATTAAAAAAACATCGACTTTTGGACAAAGTGTCTTAAGTGAATCTAACCCGACTCTGTTGCTTATTCCCCTCACCTTCTTCCACTGCTACCACAGTTTCCATGTAACATTCCACCACATGCACACCTCAATCACTAACCTACATCAAACAACATACATCATATACACACACATACACCAACATAAAAAAAAAGGAATAAAAACATTATGACAGCTTAAGACTTACCTCATTACTGGCCAACCATTAAGCAACACTACTCAGTTAGTAAATAATTAAATCAATAACCCACACGACGATAGCTGGTGTAATCATCAAGCCCCCTTGCATTCACATCACTCTCAACCCTCTCCTCATCGTGATACCTCGGTCCTTCATCAATTGCAATCCCTGCCACTTCCCCTGCCACTTCTCCCACACCTAATCCTGTTTTCTGCTTCCGCTCATATTGCGCGTAACTAACTGGCGCACTCGGTCCACCAACACCACCGGCATCACCGTAACCAGACGGAGACGGCCGTGGAGTCACACCTACTTCCATCCCTAACCCTCCACCAGATGATATATTCCCTGTCTTATGCCTGTGCTTATATTGCACGTAATCAACCGGTGCACTCGGTCCACTAACACCACCTCTATCCCCATAACCAGACTGTCTCACAATAGACGGCATCGCCACCCCTAATCCTGCACCAGATTCCACCTTTCCTGTTTCCTGCTTCTGCTTGTATTGCCCATACTCCACCGGAAGCACTCGGTCCGCCAATTTTATTGCCATCGCCGTGACCCGGCCTCTCCTCATTCCCCCGTAGATTCGGCTGCGACTAAGGATAGTATCTTCCATTGTAATAACCCGAATACGGCTCGTAATGATACGACCGTGGCTGTGGTGGTGGTGCAGTGTTATATTGCGGACAAATGGGAATGGCATGGGGATGAATCAAAGTTGTTTTCTGCACATTCTGTGAAGAAATGATTACGTGAGAGCGGTCAGGTTTGTAATAATTTTGTTATGAAATGGGCCGAGAAGGATAGATTACCAACCATTGCAGAATTAGAAAAACGCCATGTGTATGTTCAAAATAAAGCTTGCGCGCTGTGCATTCCTACAGATGAGATTGCAATAGTAAAACTATTAGCTTTTAAGGTTGCTTCACAATAAGCTAAGTCAAAATTGCACAACCATGTTTTTCCTTTAAAATAATTTATCGACAACATTTCATATTAAAACCAATATATAACTAAATCAAGCTGAAATTCAAAGATTACATGTACAAAACGGATTATTACCTCTTTCAAGATGGATGTATCAGCTGGGTCATCCAATAAATCGTAGCTTAATTCGGAGGAATGCCCTAAATCATCAAAGGTTAAACCCCAAGCTCAACATTATTAATGATGTCCCGGAACGAATGCCTCTGTACCTTTCAATGATAAAGAAACATTCCTTACTAAACATTTCAAAGATAATATATTAAGTATTCCAAGTAGTCCGAGTCCTTTTTTCAATCGAAACCTTAATCAACATAAAATTCTCTAAGATTAAACTAATAATAAACCAATGAGATTGTTATAAATGAAGATTAATTATTAACCATAGACACGGCTCCATGATGAACTTTATTAATCACATTACATAAAATTAATCCGCTCCTTAAACCAAGCCTAAATTCCTCATCAGACGCCTCTGCAGACAAATCCTTTGCTCCAACAACTCCTACCATCTCCGAATTGCTATACACATTTCAAAATATTTTAGATGTATGATTCAGTTCCATTATAATTCACTAGAAATTGCACAATTATATGTCAAACAGTTAAACATAAATATAAAGATATCACAAATTTATATGTTAAATTCATAGATTAATCAACAAACACTCGAGATTTATGTCAAAACAATTACACAAAAGATAACATATCACAAATTCATATATCAAATTCACATAATACTCAACAAACACTAAAAAGTTATATATCAAATTCACATAAACATAACATATCACAAATTCATATATCAAATTCACATAATACTCAACAAACACTAACAATATACATATCAAAGTCACATTATACTTGAAAAAACAAACGAAACGCTTATGAAGCATACCAGCTTCTTGTGCTCTTCTGGAGTCCAAATCAAGGCCTTGTGAGCGGTAAATCAAGGCCTTGTGAGCGGTTAAGGACGTCTTCAACGGGTGTCGAATCCGCCATTCTAGATCAACGCTAAAACCTGAAAGTAAATCAGCAGCAAACAAACACAACAACAATCTAAAACAATGTGAGATTTCTGGTTCAGAGTTTGCTAGAAAACATGGCTGCAAGGCGTGTTGCAGGTTAAAACCTGCCATCCACCGACCTTGCCACACCATCGTATCAGTTATCATAAAATATTTCTACTCATCACAACCAAGGCAAAAATCACAACAATCTACAGCCAACACTCAAACCGAAATCACCACCATCACTAACGGCACCTCCGACCAGAAGCCCTAATCACCACCATTGAAACCGAAATCACCACCATCATCGACAAGACCCTGTAATCACCACCATCATCAGATGCCCCAAACCACGAAATTTGACCTTGGGTTTGTCGATCTGCTCGAAAAAGAGACATGCATATGGATCGGAATCTTTGTCAGATGGTGGTGTGAATAGCGTCTTTGTCAGATGGTGGTGTGGATGGCGTCTTTGATAGATGGAGTTGTGTGGATGGGGGCGGAAGCTTGGCGGTGGCGGTGATGGGATGGTGGTAGGAATGGGGGTGGCGGTGGGGAGAAGAGAGGAACTGAATGAGAGACAAAGACAGGAGAGAAGCATCTAGATGTTTAATATCCAAAAATTACAAATATGCTATTCAAATCACTGTTCAAAGTGAAAGGTATATTATTATAGTGTAATGTAACTAAATTTTCATAAAGATTTTTTCTTTTGTTTTAACAAAATGACTTTACAAGGACCTTTTCTTTTATCGGAATTTCATTTTCAATATTAAAGGCAAAACAATTATCGTAACTTTTACACATTGTTTTCTTTCTTTCTTTCTTTTTTTTTAATCTTTTGACTACACTAAACTTAGCACAATTGATGCATCGTAAAGTGGGTTCAAATGCCATATTTGTTTTTATGGCGGCAGTGTTAATAGAAAGGAAGGTGGTAGGGGTAAAGGTGGTCGTAGCGGTGTTGGTAGTATGGGTGATGTTGTTCGGGGTCTTTAATCAAGTTTCAGATTTGGTTTCAAATTTCTTTGAGATGGGTTAATTGGTATACAAGTTTCTAAGTAAAAGTTGCAATGCATATTTTATAATTTAACTTGATATTCATAGAAAATAATTACAATATGTCAAATACAAACACTCCCAAGATGATATCCCATTCAAACCCAGTGGCGGATCCATAATTTTTTTCCAGTGATATCACTATTTTAGACATTCTAATTTTGTATAACCGGACATAAATATTTTCGGGTGGGTCGGTTTGACGGTTCGGGTCAGGTAAGGTTGATCACATAATAAAAATATTATACAATAATGAAAAAAACATCGTCATTAAAAATTAAAAAGAACACATAATATAAATTCGATGGTCTTATGAATTAAAAAAAAAAACAATACTTAGAGTTGTTTCCTACGAGTTTTCATCTTTTGAAAACGTTGCATTACATATTTGACTGAAACTTGCTGGAAGAACTCTTTTTCAATGTAACAAATGCAAGAATCGTTCATGTATCCATCACCCATTCTATTACGCAATTATGTCTTCACATGTTTCATTGAAGAGAAATTTCTTTCCACACTAGCTGTTGCAACAGGTAAAGCTAGTGACAACTTAAGTAAACGATAGACCAACGGATAATCAATGTGTTTTCTTGTTTCCACCATCATTTTGGCAAGATCACTTACCCCATTTATGTTGGTAAAGCGCACATCTTCTTTCACGTTAACAATGTAGTGGTAGAGTTCATACTTTAGTTTGTCCCAAAAGTGTTGTACTACCTGGTACATAGTTATCAGCTGTTTTGCTAGAATTTTGCAACCTTTTCTTTTGATCAATTTCTCTTTCAAAAGTTAGCAATCTCCCATGTAATTTTGTAAGAGTGAGGGGGTTAAAATCTGGTGAAGATCTGAGGACTATAGAGTAAGTTTCCTATTTTTCTGGTAATGACCTTAAAAATCTATGAAGCATGGACACATTTGTGTAGGTCTGACCGTTTAATTTCAACTCAGAAATTAATGAGGAGAATCTTTCAAACTGTTGTGTCAAATTTTCCCCATTAATGTGAGTAAATGTTTCATATTGCTGAGCAAGGATTTCTCTGGTGTTGGCAATCACCTCTTCAGTTCCTCCAAACTGCTCTTTTAGGTAGTCCCAAAGCTATTTGGCACTTTCACAATGTAAAAGTCCAGAGTAGATTTCATTTGGGAGTGCCATTGCCAACATAGAGAAAGCCTTGGCATCAAGCTCAAGTTTAAGGAAATCTTCATCTGTGTAGTCTTTTGGGTCCTTTGGTATTTCAACTTTAGTTTCAAGGTTTATATTTACTGGTTTTGAGGACCATATATCACAGATTTCCAACAACCAGTGTTGGTCTGAGACAGAGTATGTGCCATCCTTTTTTGCTATATGTTATATTCTGAACGAACAAGCATAGCAGGCTTATTGGCAAAACCAGTATTATGAGGATCCATTTTAGAGAGTATTGATTTGTCAAGTTTCTCTCTAAGTGATGGATGTTGAAAAAAGTGAACTTTTATCCTTTATTGGATATCAATAAGAGCCTGTGTCTGATTCTCAATTTGTTAGATTGATATTTGATCAGATAAACCAGAGCTCTGATACCAATTGTTGGATCAGTATGCTCTTTTAACAGTTGCTTGCTTATGAACACTTTATGTGTTTTGCAAGTTTAATCAAAGCAGTTTGCAACGGAATAAGTTATAAAGTTTCACTATCAACTGGAGTTATTACTCCCCGTGGATGTTTGTAAACTAAAGACAGTTAATGAGAATCTAATCAATTGAATGTATATGATAATAAGTAAGCAAATAGATTCTCAGATTATGAAATGGAATATCAAGTAAAAGCTCTGAAGGATTTCAGTTTCAATTAAAATCAATGTCTTAAATAGTGGGATTAACCCATCTATTTATAGACAAACATATACATGAACCTTGTTACAAAAACAAGACTGCAACAGGCTGTAGTCTTGGAACTTGTACAAAAGATAAAGTAATAATAAACAAATAAACTATTGAAACATAAGGGCGGTGGAAAGATTCTATTACAAGTGCTGATGAGTGACAAACTACTGATGAGTAGTTTGTCTTCAGCAGTTCTTTAGTTGACTTGTCTGGTTTGACTTCAGAACTTCTGATCTTTACTCTTTAGTACTTGTTGAATCCTTCTTCAGTACTTGTGTCTTCTTTCTTCAGTAGTTTCATACTTAGAGTATTTTGGCAGAAGTAGGAATTAGACTAAGGTTAGCAAAAGAGGTTTCAACAATCCTTTTTGTCTTTACATCTCAGTAATTGTTGCTGAGATCATTTGGGTTTGGTTGGGTACTTTTCTCGTTTGGGTAAATAAGAGTTTTGTCACCGTTTTTGTCGCTATCTCTCTTGTTCATGTGTTGTTGTTGATATATGATTGTTATTGTTGTTTGTGTTATAAATCAATAGTTAGATCCATATATATATATATATATATATATATATATATATATATATATATATATAGGATCCGGATATTTTGAAAACTCCTCTGAGTTACGAGAACTTGAGAACTCCTCTGGACCAATCATCAAGCAACACCTCATCACCTTTATAATATTTTGTATTTTTTTAATTAGGGGCAAGAAAGACTTTTGTACATAACTTTTATGGGTATTTTGGTAATAACACCCCTCCCCACCCCACCCCACCCCAACCCCAACAAACCTTCTATAAATAATAATAATAATAATAATAATAATAATAATAATAATAATAATAACAACAACAACATTAATAACAATTCAGATTTCTCTCTTTCTCTCTCACACACTTTAGACACTCTCTCTCTCTCTCTCTCTCTCTAAAAAACAGATCTGGGCATTTGAAAATGGCTGGTCCGATAATGGTGAAAGGGGGGGAAGGTGGTCCGATGGGTGGCGGCTGATGGTGTTTTTTGCAGAGGTGGTCGATGATGGGGTTTTAGCAAAGGTAGTCCGATGGGTGGCGGCTGACAGTGGTTTTTGGTGGTGGGGTTTGAGGGTGGTGTAGAGGTGGTCGATTGTAACACCCCAACCGATGGCGGAAACATCGGGGTGTCACGTAGTGACGATTGTTCAATAGCTCATGGACTAAAAGTGTAAATTTGAATACATTGATTAAATAATTTATTACATTGAAACGAAATTTCAGGATACAATAATTCTAAAGTGACAAGTCTAGCTAAGATACAATGTAGACAAAACTGAAATATAAAATCCAAAAGCCTAAAAGAAGCGTCACAAAACAACCTGAAACATGTACAAAATATTTTGGTCAATACAAAAATTGTATTGGTGAGCATACCCTGTTTTAATATATATAGTAAGAAAAGTGTTTAGCAATTCATGTGCGGTACCATTTGCAATTATGTAATAAGTAATATCCGTTCAAAATCAACCCTAAATAAGTATCAAGAATCAAGAATCAAAAACATTTTTAGTAATATGAATCACAAGACAATGACCAGGGTCTCTCAACAGAGTCACAAGGGGTATATACCATAGTACTATTCATTGAAATGCCAGGCCCTCAAAGGTTAATGATTTTGACAAGTCATAGACACACAAATTAACATAACGCAAACACACATGAGAATTGCATTTAGTAAGAAGTAATAGAAACTTGATAATAAGTACATGAATCACCCCAAAAATAGTAAAACAGTAAAAAAAAGGGAAAGATATACTCACAGTTAGCGAAAGCGAGCAAAATCCAACTTAAGCGGTCGTGAGTTAAGTAATGGGAATTCCGAGGAATTCAACCTATAATGTGTAAGCATACTAATAAGGAAGTGTCTAAAAAGTCTAAGGTATCTAGGGTCTAAGGCATTAGGGTTTGCTAAGTCGATTTGGGGAATTAGAGTTTTTAAAATAAATCGCGTTAATGTAAAAATTGTATAATAACATACCAAATTTGTAAATATGATTTAGGTAATATAAATATCACCAATAGAATATTTAGATACAAATATTGTTTGAATAATTAAACCATTATAATGTAGTTAATTACTTTAATTATTTATTGTAAATAAATACAATAATTATAAATATATAAATAAGTAATTTTGAGTTACACAATGATTCAATAAAAGATAATAAAGACATTAAACCATATGAGTATTTCTATTTTATAAGAAAAATATTTATAAAATAGATGTTTAAATTGTATAAATAAATAAATGTTTTATTATGTCTAACTAAACGTAAATAAGACTAATAATTCAAGACATGATCCAAAAATGCTATTTTTATAGAAAATAGATGATTTCTGGTGTTAATTAATGAAATTAATTTTCCCATAATTTTTATAAACTTATTTATATTTAAAACTGATTTAATCATGTTTAAATGATTAAAAATAGGAAAATTAATAAAAATAAATGTTTTCTAAACCAATAATTTTTATTTCAGTTCCTGATGATTAGAAATAATTCCACAAAAAGTTTGAGATTAAAATCATTAAAAATGATTTTTTTATCAATTAATCATGATTAAAACAATTTAAATCAATAAAAATATGAAAATAATTTATTTTTCAGAAAATAAAAATATCATTATTTTCTATGAGATGTCAAAAAGCTACTCTTAAATTTTCATAATTTTGGGATAAAAATTGGATTTATTATGAATATTTCAATGTCTATATATTATATATTAAAAAAATAAAATAAGAAATTGGAAATGGAAAGGTCTTACCAAAACCAAAGGAAAAGAGAAAAAATCAGATCTGCACCCATGGGGACTCGAACCCGAGTCAGGTGGGTGGAACTTCACAAACACAACCACTTTCCCTACAAACCATTTTATTATTTCTAATGCAAATCAAACACTTTATAACATCAATAGTTTTCATCTTCTTCCCCAAAATCTACCAAGAACCCTAACCCTACCCTATGATTCAATAATCTGATACAGAAACGATTGGAGATCAGGAATAAAGGGCTTTCAACAAGGGCAACATGAAGATCAAAATGGCATAAAATAAACGAACTCACATTGCATAAGGTAGTCGCAAAAGGGGCTGCAAGGTCCGAAACCTTGAACCGTGAATTTATAATTTGCAGGTATGGGTGTCGAGTGTTTTTAGTTGTTTTTAGAATGGGATGAAGTGCAGAATTGATTTGGTAACACGAATTTATAAGGTTGTTCAAGAAAACGGACCATTAACGAGGTAATAATAGTTCCGACCGTTACCCAAATCGGTCATGTTTCAACCTCGCTAAAACGTGTTAATTATAAGACTTTAATGATTGGAAACATTGAGAATTGGTGGAGAAACGGTTACGGACCAAAGGGAAACGTTTTGAAACAACAATTGTGTAGTATGTTACCTCGCCGGAGATGAACTCCGGTGGGATGTTTGACCGGAAAAAACGTAAGGGAACAGGAGGGACAAGGATCAAATTTTAAAAGTTTCAGTTTTTGACACAATTAGTCCCTCCACTTATAACTAGGTTAGATTATGAAGTTTTGGTTAAGTTTTTCTTATAAAAAAATTAACTAACTTAACTTAACTTAGTTTAAAAGTTTCTAAAACTTTTTAAAACTCTATAAAACTAATTTTTTTTTTTATAGAATCCTTTACGAATGCGTTACGCATCTGATCAAAACTTATACCCGATCCACAATAGACATAAATGATAAATTTTAATTCGCTCTAAAATTAAATTTAAAAAAACTACGAAACTTATAGGGACTTTAATGGAAATAATTAAAGGACTAATATTGTCAATTAGATGAAAGACGAGGGTGACGGATGTCACAGTCTCCCCTACTTTAGAAAATTTCGTCTCGAAATTTCTTTCAAGTGGAGGCTACTATGAAACTAAAAGACATTGTAAAAGTCAGCTAGATTTTTAAAAGAAAATTTCATTATTTATGAATCGACAATATTTAAAATAGTTGTCTAATACCTACAGTAAAAGTGTCCAAATATTTGACAGTTAACTCAAAGTTAGAAAGTTGAGAATTTAAATGAGAAAAGTTAATGTGTAACGGGTGAGGGGTAGAGGTACAAATGAAGCAGTCTCCCCTACTTTAGAAAGGTTTCTGACCGAACTTTATTAAGGACAAGCAACAGGATTTTGACTACAGAGGGTGTAACTGTATACAAAGTTTAAGGTTTTCTGTGTGGGTGGTCAAAACTCTAGGAAAACGAATTAAAGCTCGTGTAAGAACGTTTGTATCGAATATGCTAGCTATTAGTCAACGATCTAATGAAGAGATAATTATGAGTTAATGGGTAGCGGGTCGGTTCTTGGTTAGACTCCTAGTCCGTTCCCGCAGTATCGTTTATGCTTATATATAGGGTGTACCGCAGCTGACCCACCACACTCCCGATACTTTGGACTCGTACTGATTGTCTACCAACAACCTAATTAGAATTACACACCACCCTCATGTACCTGTAAGCCCATGATTGCGTTCCGGACCGTAATCATCAATTTACCTTACACGGGGGTGTTATGCTTTTCCATAACCCTATCCTAAGTAATACTAGAAACAAATGCGTGTAATTAGGATATGCAATAGCCACTATAATGAAATAATGTTCAATCATGACATGGTTAGAGGTCCTTCCCTTTCGGATTTTACCTTTTAACCGTAATGAGAATAACATGTAAGTATAAGACATGGTTAGTGGTTCTTCCCTTTCGGGTTCACCCTTAACCGGTAACTTCTGTTCACATCGTTGGCTCTAAACACCCATATTGATAAACTCTGAGATTTACACTGTTCCCCTCAGATTAAAGAAATACTCTAGTCCGAGTCGTACGTGGGCACCGGCTTAGATCTCATACGAGTTATCAACTAGTATGTTCGTTGGCCATGATAATGAACAAAATAATGTAAAGTATGACAGGGTTTTGCTCAAAACAGGAAAACATATGCATACAAAATATGCGTTCATGTAAGTATAGCATAAAAGTTCGATTGAAAGAATAGTATAATATAAATCGAGTAAATCGCACAATTGCACAAAATGAAAGTGAACGAGTTGTATTGATGCAATTAGGCAATGTAAAAATAGTTACAAATAATGTGTTTAGAAATAACTATGAATAAAAATGATGCAAAAATAATGAAATTTACAGCAAATGAATGTGCACAGAACGGGTGTACTGCCTACTGGCATGTGAGTTAAAATCTAGTAATTTTACATATATGCGTTATACTATAAAAGACATTTAGCAACATTCTGATAAAAGATATGTCCATTGTTTTGTTAAACCGAAAGTTTTGCGACTGAAAGAGTGTGAGTGTAAAAGGTAAATTTTTCGCAGTTTACTCGACTTTGTGATATTGTTGAAAGAATAGTAGTGATGCATGAGAATAAATTTTTAGAAATCGAGGTGTGTTTTAGATTCAAAACAGGTTCATTTGCAAAATCTTCGTAAATACACATTTTCATGTGTTTACGAGAAGTCGAGTTTGAAAAATGTTATAAGGCTTATTAGTTGCAAATTTCTCTCGAAAATATATATTGGATGCGTCATATGAAAACAAAAGTTTAAAATATGCAATACAAGTTTATAAAATGCAAAATGAAATCATTTGATGAAGTGTGTGTAAATCTAATGTGTTTTTAAAAGACCACGATTCAAAATGACGTGAATGGTAAGATTAACGTATGTAATATTTAAGAAAATTCATAATCAACGAGATGTAGAAATAGATCCTTGAGATGTGGATTTCACTCCTAACTCAAAGATGTATTTCAAAATTGAAAACGATTGTGGAATGAAACCAATCACTAAGTTAAGGATATCACTCCCAGCTTAGTGGTTAAGTTTCTTTTTGAAGGAAATACTCTTTGAGGTGTGGATGTCACTCTTATCTCAAAGACATATTCCTAAGATAAATAACATATAAAGGAGTGAAACTAATCACCAAGGTATGGATACCACTCCTGACTTGATGATATCGTTTCGTTTGTGAAATACGAGTGTCTTCTTTGCCAAGCAAAATCGAAAGAATAACGATAAATAATCATAACGAAAATATCTTGAAAGAAAATAATAGGGAAATAAGAGAAATATAAACGAGAGGACTCGTGAAAGTAAGCTTAGTTATAGACTAGGCTAAAAGGCATTCTAATAACCTAATTCCCTATAACCATGGCTCTGATACCAATCTGTAACACCCCAACCGATGGCGGAAACATCGGGGTGTCACGTAGTGACGATTGTTCAATAGCTCATGGACTAAAAGTGTAAATTTGAATACATTGATTAAATAATTTATTACATTGAAACGAAATTTCAGGATACAATAATTCTAAAGTGACAAGTCTAGCTAAGATACAATGTAGACAAAACTGAAATATAAAATCCAAAAGCCTAAAAGAAGAGTCACAAAACAACCTGAAACATGTACAAAATATTTTGGTCAATACAAAAATTGTATTGGTGAGCATACCCTGTTTTAATATATATAGTAAGAAAAGTGTTTAGCAATTCATGTGCGGTACCATTTGCAATTATGTAATAAGTAATATCCGTTCAAAATCAACCCTAAATAAGTATCAAGAATCGAGAATCAAAAACATTTTTAGTAATATGAATCACAAGACAATGACCAGGGTCTCTCAACAGAGTCACAAGGGGTATATACCATAGTACTATTCATTGGAATGCCAGGCCCTCAAAGGTTAATGATTTTGACAAGTCATAGACACACAAATTAACATAACGCAAACACACATGAGAATTGCATTTAGTAAGAAGTAATAGAAACTTGATAATAAGTACATGAATCACCCCAAAAATAGTAAAACAGTAAAAAAAAAGGAAAGATATACTCACAGTTAGCGAAAGCGAGCAAAATCCAACTTAAGCGGTCGTGAGTTAAGTAATGGGAATTCCGAGGAATTCAACCTATAATGTGTAAGCATACTAATAAGGAAGTGTCTAAAAAGTCTAAGGTATCTAGGGTCTAAGGCATTAGGGTTTGCTAAGTCGATTTGGGGAATTAGAGTTTTTAAAATAAATCGCGTTAATGTAAAAATTGTATAATAACATACCAAATTTGTAAATATGATTTAGGTAATATAAATATCACCAATAGAATATTTAGATACAAATATTGTTTGAATAATTAAACCATTATAATGTAGTTAATTACTTTAATTATTTATTGTAAATAAATACAATAATTATAAATATATAAATAAGTAATTTTGAGTTACATAATGATTCAATAAAAGATAATAAAGACATTAAACCATATGAGTATTTCTATTTTATAAGAAAAAATATTTATAAAATAGATGTTTAAATTGTATAAATAAATAAATGTTTTATTATGTCTAATTAAACGTAAATAAGACTAATAATTCAAGACATGATCCAAAAATGCTATTTTTATAGAAAATAGATGATTTCTGGTGTTAATTAATGAAAATAATTTTCCCATAATTTTTATAAACTTATTTATATTTAAAACTGATTTAATCATGTTTAAATGATTAAAAATAGGAAAATTAATAAAAATAAATGTTTTCTAAACCAATAATTTTTATTTCAGTTCCTGATGATTAGAAATAATTTCACAAAAAGTTTGAGATTAAAATCATTAAAAATGATTTTTTTATCAATTAATCATGATTAAAACAATTTAAATCAATAAAAATATGAAAATAATTTATTTTTCAGAAAATAAAAATATCATTATTTTCTATGAGATGTCAAAAAGCTACTCTTAAATTTTCATAATTTTTGGATAAAAATTGGATTTATTATGAATATTTCAATGTCTATATATTATATATTAAAAAAATAAAATAAGAAATTGGAAATGGAAAGGTCTTACCAAAAACAAAGGAAAAGAGAAAAAATCAGATCTGCACCCACGGGGACTCGAACCCGAGTCAGGTGGGTGGAACTTCACAAACACAACCACTTTCCCTACAAACCATTTTATTATTTCTAATGCAAATCAAACACTTTATAACATCAATAGTTTTCATCTTCTTCCCCAAAATCTACCAAGAACCCTAACCCTACCCTAAGATTCAATAATCTGATACAGAAACGATTGGAGATCAGGAATAAAGGGCTTTCAACAAGGGCAACATGAAGATCAAAATGACATAAAATAAACGAACTCACATTGCATAAGGTAGTCGCAAAAGGGGCTGCAAGGTCCGAAACCTTGAACCGTGAATTTATAATTTGCAGGTATGGGTGTCGAGTGTTTTTAGTTGTTTTTAGAATGGGATGAAGTGCAGAATTGATTTGGTAACACGAATTTATAAGGTTGTTCAAGAAAACGGACCATTAACGAGGTAATAATAGTTCCGACCGTTACCCAAATCGGTCATGTTTCAACCTCGCTAAAACGTGTTAATTATAAGACTTTAATGATTGGAAACATTGAGAATTGGTGGAGAAACGGTTACGGACCAAAGGGAAACGTTTTGAAACAACAATTGTGTAGTATGTTACCTCGCCGGAGATGAACTCCGGTGGGATGTTTGACCGGAAAAAACGTAAGGGAACAGGAGGGACAAGGATCAAATTTTAAAAGTTTCAGTTTTTGACACAATTAGTCCCTCCACTTATAACTAGGTTAGATTATGAAGTTTTGGTTAAGTTTTTCTTATAAAAAAAAATTAACTAACTTAACTTAACTTAGTTTAAAAGTTTCTAAAACTTTTTAAAACTCTATAAAACTAATTTTTTTTTTATAGAATCCTTTACGAATGCGTTACGCATCTGATCAAAACTTATACCCGATCCACAATAGACATAAATGATAAATTTTAATTCGCTCTAAAATTAAATTTAAAAAAACTACGAAACTTATAGGGACTTTAATGGAAATAATTAAAGGACTAATATTGTCAATTAGATGAAAGACGAGGGTGACGGATGTCACCTCGATGACGGTGGAATCGTTGATGATGAATGAATGATGAAGACCCAAATCTATTCCCAACCATGGTGGTTTTTGGTGTTGGATCTGAACGTGGTGGAGGCGATGGTGAATGGTGGGGTTTTCGAGGTTGGGTTTCAGGTTTGGATGGGGTTTGAAGGTGGTTCGAGGTTGGGATGGGGTTTGAAGGTGGTTCGATGGGGTTTGAAGGTGGTTCGAAGTTTCAGGTTTGGATGGGGTTTGAAGGTGGTTCGAGGTTGGGTTTCAGGTTTGGATGGGGTTTGAAGGTGGTGGAGGGGCTGTGGTGTTAGATGGTGTTAGGTCTGACGGCGTCTGACGGTGGTGGAGGGGCTGTGGTGGTTCAATGGCTGATGGTGGTGGAGGGGGTGTGGTGGTTCAATGGCTGATGGTGATGATGAAGATTTGAAGATGGTATGTTTTTATTATTATTATTATTATTATTATTATTATTATTATTATTGTTATTATTATTATTGTTATTATTTATGTTATTATTATTATTGTTATTATTACTATTATTATTATTATTATTATTATTATTATTATTATTATGAAAACACTGGTGTTTTAAAACACCAGTTCCACCAGTGTAAGTATAAATGTATAGAAAGTTTGATGTAATAAAACACACCATCATCTTTTATAGTTTTGGTTTTTTTACACTAGTGTTTTGGGGATTTGATTCTTGTTTGGTTTATTCTTGTGATGGTGACGAACAGATCTGGATGGTGACGGGTGGTGGTGACGAACAGAAGACGACGTGGATGGTGACGAACAGAAAACGACGACCGTGGTGTTGGTTTGGATGGTTTTAGGTTATAGAAGACGACGACGACCACAGGTATGGGTCGTTGACGAATTTTGTAGAATGTTTGGTTGTAGTATGAATTTTGTAGAATGTTTGGTTGTTTTACATTGATGTAATACATTTTGTTGATGTTTTGTGGGGCATTTACCGTGGTGTACTATGTATTTTTTACACTAGCGTAATACGAATGTATAAATTTTACACTAGCGTAATATGGATGTATAGATGTTTGTTTGGTTTTTACACTAGCGTGTTTGTTTGTAATAGTTCTGTGTATTGTAGATTTACACTAATGTAAATAATTACGACGTTTTTTGTGGTGTTTTACACCATGTAAAAATTATGAATTTTGAATTTTTACACTGGTGTAAAGAATTCTCATATATGGGTTCACTGAAATACTCGATGCACATGTATTTTTCAATTTTTGAATAAGTGTTATTTTTTGTTTTAAAAAAATTAATGAATTAAAAAAATAAATGGAAAACTAATATGATATTATATTATTATTTTCTCTCACATTACATTTTACCCAATTACCCCTCTTTTAACTTTATCATAATAAAAAATACATAAAAAACATGTCAAGACAAAAAAGTCTAATCATTCGATCTCAACCATTGGATCATCAAGATCAATGGCTCAAAAGAGTTCCTATGGTTCTCACAACTCAGATTGGTTTTCAAAGTATCCTGACTCTATATATATATTATATATATATACACACACACACACACAATTAGCAACTTGGGTTACCTCTAATCATCACCACCTTTCTATTGTCCAATACCCACCTTTTCACAATTTAACATGAATCTCCTTCAATAGTCACGACCTTTTACCCATCCATTGGCACCGTTTCACAAACTATATATTATCTATCCATAACAAAAAACAAATTTACTTACGATTTATTACGTTTAATTAATTTTAACCCATTTATTTTAAATTTAAAAACGAAGAACACATCAATTAAAATTTCCCCCTATTTTGCTCATCAAAATTCTGAAGCATATTGAATCCAAAATCAACATCCATAAAAAGGTCTAATAAACCGTTTTTTAGATTATTTTTGACAATTTTTGTAAGGAAAAAACAGAATTTAAAAATTTTAAATAATAACAAAATATATATATATTAATTTTATTTTTCAAGTAATTTGAATCGGTGTGAAAACTCCGACGATTGGTAACCGCCATCCATTTTTGACTACTTTCTAACACGCTCACCGGTTACGTCATTCGATCGATCGATCTTGCTCTTTGTTTCGTTGTTGCAGTTGTACACCGACTTTGGCAGTAGTCGCCCATCACTATACATCACCGACAACCACCTCTATTTATCCATCAGGCAAGAATCTATATACTTTTAGGTAATCAAGCGAGGTAATCGTTTTGTTAAGTCAACCGCCGCCTTCTCAATAGCCGATACAACCTCTCACATAACACTGAAACGCCATAGTCGATAATGTAGTCATGAGTCGGTACCATTTTTTTTCTCCAATCTCACCCGCTCCTTCTTCTCCACTCAATTTACCCGTCTATTTATTTCCTATCTTAAAAAAGTTGAATAGTCCGACCCTTTTAACATTTTTAACTTACCCAAAACCACCTAATTTACATATATGATAACCATTAAACAAACTTCGCCAATTGTCTAGCCCCATGCGAACCCCCACCATTCTTGCTCAAATCGCGAATACCAATTAATTCACGATTCGAAAAACAAACAGATAGATTTTAGAAATCTTCGCATATCATGTAACAATACTAAACACATTCATAATCAACGACCACTGCAACGCGCGGAATGGCGTAAACTCGTTTTTCTACATTTGACAATCACCTCCATTACCCCTTTATCCCCATTTGTGGTCGCCGAAAATGATAAGTTTGAACGTGAGCAATTCATTAGCATTATCTTTTTTGCATTTATAATTACTGTGGGAATACATAGGTGTTATATCATGTATGATATATTACTATATATTTGGGAATTTTTAAACTTTAGGTTGAGCAACAATACAAGATATTTAAATTGTGTGGTACCATTTGGCAATTGCAAACACCACCTTGTTTAAGCCGCATCAGTGATGTGAGTTTGGTTATTTACAATATAAAAATACATGTTCATTGTGTGATTATTGAATCTAGAAACAGAATTCTGATGTTCCTATGAAGATACAAGCTCTTGATGATTTTTTAATTAATGGATTAGAGGTGACACTTTCAAGTTGCAACTCATCGTATGGAAACAGGTTAACTATGGCAAATATAGATTATTAGTTGAAATTTGAAAATGAAACTGGTCATAAGTTGCTTATCGTGTGTTTGATGCCTACATTATCCTAACTTGTTTCATCAAAGAAATTTATCTTATAAGTTCTTAAATAGCATTTTCAGATGAATTAAATACATTAATTATCTTGAAATTAACAAAAAACTAAAAAAGCTAAGGGGGACGGGGCGCTATCAGAATTGGGCACGGGTACCTCACTACCAGCACGGTAACACCGCCGCCACCCGTGCTGGTAGGGCTCCCGTAGACCTTTTTCTGGTTCCATCTAACGTGCTGGTAGTGTGGAACGGTGCAAACTTTTAGGTAATATTTATTCCTTTTTTGACCGTCTGACTTTCAAACGGTCATATTTTTGTGACCGTTTTTATATTTAGGTTAATTTTTAGTATAAAACCATAGCCAATTTTTCTCAATTGGTCATCTTGAACTTGAAAACAAATGGCAAACCAGAACCCAAATCCAAATCCAATCCCGCCCCCGCTAAACCGTGTGCGAGCACCAATCTGGAGCTTGGAGGATGAACTCGCCTTGGTGAAGCTATCTTGATGTTCAAGAGCAAGGACCCGGGGGAAGGCAAAGTTTTTGGAAAGCGGTTGCCACAAGATTCAACGAACAAATGGGTGAAAACACTCGTTCAACGGACGCGATATATGGAAATTTTATATCGTTAAAGTCGAAGTGCGCAATATTTCAACAATTATTCGTTAATGCGATGGATGCCAATCCGGCTTTAAACACAGATGGGTGGCTTGAAGAAGCCCGTAACCAATACCGAAACCTACACACTGATAACTACCCGAGGATCGAGGTTTGGAGAGCTATGAGAGGGCGTTTTATAATTAAACAATAATTAAACATATTATTAAACGGTTTTATTTACGGTTTTAAATAATGTTTGATGTCATGTATTGATGTTATTTTATGGAATATTATGTAATTTTATTTTATTTAGTTTAATAATATGTTTAATTAATGTTTCTTTTAAAAAATAATAAAAAAATAAAGATTTCAGTGAAGTGAATCAGTGAAGTGCTGCCTACAAAAAAATGTTTCAGTAAAGTAAACCAGTGAAATAATGTGGCAGTGTATAATTGGTTAAAATCAGTGAAATAAAATGAATAATCTAGGAGTGCCCCTTAAGACCTAAGAAATGCTGGTTGTATGGCCCAATCCAACCCGACCTGAGTTGACACATCACACTAAAATTACCTATTTGACCTAGCATGTGGCCCAACCCATCCGATTTGCTACCTCTGGAATGAATCAACTCTAAGGATATATTTGGGTAAGCTTATTTAAGTCCAAAAGAACTTCTTGTTAAAAAGACTTATCGACTTATAACTTTTCAAAAAGTGTTTGGATTAGCTTATGTGGTGGAGAAAGTCAATAAACGTATTTGTTTAGCTTATTCATATAACATGACAAAAAATGACATAAGTTATAAGGGCATGTTGTGCAATTTTCCTCAACAAGTCATAAGGAGCAGGGCCGTCGTTGAGAACGGTAAAAAAAATTAGGCTTGGGGCCACAACAATTCAATTGGGCCCATATAATTTAAACTCAATCATCATATATAAAAACCCACTATAAAAACCGAGCTTACGGCTGGAACTCTGCCGTGTTTGGCGTCGGTTGTGTAAACGGTAAATCCTTCCGCCTTTTGAACCCTTGTTCGTCTCTCACCTTCCCTTACAAATTCTCCCTCCTTCACATATTAGTCCCACATAATTGTTTTTTAAGTTGTTTAAATTTCATTTTGGGTAGGGTTTGTTTTTATAGGTTTAAAATTTAGTAATTTTGGGCATTATTAGATATAAAAAAAATGATCACAATACTTCACAACCCATAAATATATATTACATTAAAAAAAAACTTTGGGCCTTCAGGATTTCGGGCTTGAGGCCGTCGCCCGCGCCACCCCTATTAAGGGCCGGCAGTGATAAGGTGCTTTAAAAAGTCACAACTCTCTTACTTTTCCAAAACAACTTAAAATAAAATGTCAAAACATTAAGGACCCAATCTCCTTTTGCTAAAGGTGTAGAATCATTACAATAACCTCTTTTTGCTTGGTCATTTCGGATCGGAGCAAAGGATTCATGGATAGGTGTTTTTAATGCATTTTACACCCTCCGTGGTGAATTTCAATATAGGTGTGAGAGACCTTCCTTCGGTTCTAGTCAACTATGGCAACTTGAGGAGGATGCTAAGAGTTTCGCTCAACGGCCTAAGGACTACCTTACTTTCTTACCTTCCTGCAATTCAATTCCCTAATGAAATCAACTACATGTCTAAGTGCACTAGCTGACTTTATTACATAACGCTTCTCACCTAACTTCATAATCACAGCTAAGCTGCCTACTTTTAGGATCTATCTGTTGCTTCATGCTTTCCTTTCTTCATCAGAATAGGCTAGGATTAGTTCGGACCTAGCCTTAGTGTAGTAAATACCATCAACAGGTGAGCTATATTTGAAGGAGGCGTCTATTGTTTTTTGTGTTATTGGACAGAATCAGTGTCGTTTTCCCATGGCTCATTTTCCATAATATGCCTAACACTTGAACTTATAAATTATAAGGAGAAGGAAAAATGGAGAGCCAAATATGCTCCAATATCAGTAGGGCAGAAGCATAAAAAGCGTGAATTGTGGCCTATATCTTTCTAAATCTGGTCTACACGCTAAATCTTTTGCTTGTGAGCCATTGGAATTACCAAAATACCTTCCTGGTAAAGAACTGGATGTCAAATTAAAGGAATAATGAAGCCAAAAGATTTTTAAGTTCATTTTTTTCTTTATCACCTTTTGGTAAGTTCATTGGAATTACCAAAATCTTTTGCTGCAATTTGCAATATGATTTCAACTTCCCAAGTGGCAAAGAGGCTTACGTGCAAAATTCCAAGTGGTCGTCGGAGATAAAAATAACTAAGAACACGTGATGAGTGGGTCGGGCAGTTCCTGCTCCAGAGACAAATGCAGAGATGTAAGTTGATGTTACATAATTTCTAAAGATTTCTTGAACATTAAATTAATAAAAGATGATTTATTTCTTGATTTCATTTGCATAGATGGAGAGTTGTAAATCTTAGACTTTTTACTTCTTGCATTTACCCAAATTGTTGTGGATAAAATACTCACTAGACATAACTTCTCATGTATATGAATTAAGCTAGGATAAAATACTTATGTTATTCATCATCATCATCATCATCAGTTAATCCCATCAATAGCAAAAGCTAAGGTAGGGTCTGAGAAGGGTAAGATGCAGACAACCTTACCTCTACCTCGTGGGAATAGAGAGTCTGATTCCAGTGAGACCCCCGACTCGATAGTGGTTTTGTATCAAGCCTTGGACATAAGGCACATACTGCTTAGCAATCGGGACAAACCCGATTGGTGCATGCACCCCCTTGTCTTTTGGCTATCAACGCCACCACATGATGCATGATTAACTATCCACCATTTTTAACGCTATTTTTCACGAAATTACTAAAATAACGTTAAAATTAGTGCAACTTTATCCCCCCCCCCCCCCCCCCGAGGGCCACACATATATACATTATATGTGCACAGCCGTAAGCGAGGCTCACTTATTTTAATTAGAGGCCTAAAATAACATAAATCCAATCAATATTGCTGGCTACCTGTATTAACATTTTTAAAATTTCTCTTTATAATGTTTCTTAGAAAAAATAAGTCTAGTAAAATGGTTCAGAGATAACGGGTTAAAATGAGTTTGAATAGAAACGAGTTTTTACCAAAATAAGCTAGGGTAGAAATAAGTTATTTCAGATAAACTCTAGGGGAGTACTCGGCTTTATATGACTACGCCCAAGTTACTTATATCTATCTATTTGTGTAGTTAAACACTAGTTTCAATTGTTTTGACGTTAAAAGGTTAGGTGACATAAATGTTTGTTGTAGAATTGGGCATTATATGACATACACCAGAGATCAATGGTTATGACATAATAAACTATTCACTAAATAGGATACAACAATGCTTATTTTAATTATAATGAAATAACATTAATATATCTAATTATCTAACTCGAGCTTCATCAATCTTCAACAAGCAAAAACTTGGCTTTCACTTGGATAACTTGAGGCCGAGTTCTCGTTCACTTGAGAATCATCATTGTTACATTTAGAAGGCAAGCGATTAATCATCGACATGGACAACATCAACGATGTCTTCATGGTGGTATCTTCATATGTCTCTTTATCCACCACCATTTGCTGAAACCTCAACGCGTATTCTAAGTCCCACAACACGTCAATCATGCTCGGTCTCTCATCTCCAGTGTTCTTCAAACACATGTCAACTATTTCCAAATACTTTCTTAAAGAATTCGGGTTTATCTTGCCTACAAGATACGGGTCAATTATATTCTCCACCATCCCATGCTTTATTTGTTTGATTGCCCATTCCGCCAAATTTGCTTCCTCAAAAGGAAGCGTGCTATCAATTGCGGGCCTTGCACATAGCACTTCGAGTAAAACGACTCCAAAAGAATAAACATCTGACTTTTGAGTCAGTTTCATGCAACTTATGTACTCGGGATCCAAATACCCGAAACTCCCTTTAATATCCATCTCACTTTCCTCGTCGTTATCCCACCGTGATATCCCAAAATCAGCCACTTTTGCTATATAGTTTTCGCTAAGCAAGATGTTTGTTGACTTAACATCACCATGAATAATCCCCGGTTCCAAACCTGTATGAAGGTAATGTAATCCTTGAGTTGCGCCAATGCAGATCTCAAGTCTTTGACTCCACGAGAGCTTCTCAATATCTTTGTCGGTGTTGCATATATGATGCTGAAGAGTACCCTTTTCCATGTATTCGTACACGAGTATCATCTCAGATTTTTCGTCACAATACCCTATTAAAGTAACTAGATGTTGGTGTTGTATTTTTGACAAGACCATAATTTCGGTCACGAATTCTGACCGACCTTGCCCATGTCCCCTTTCGCTTCGTTTCACTGCAACTATCTTTCCATCTGGAAGAGCTCCTCTATAGACCTTCCCAAATCCTCCTTTCCCAATCACTAAACTCTCATCAAAGCTCTTCGTAGCTTGCAGTAAATCAGCAATATGGAACCGGAGGTTTAGATTCCGGTTAGGAATTTCTGATGGGTGGTTAATGGTATAGTTGTTGTTTATGCTCGTGTATGAATTCCAATCGTATGATGGTACCGTGCTAGATTCTCTTTTCCTTCCTAGTAAGGGCTTCGTCTTTCGGTACTTTAACCAGATAAAGAGACCAATTAACAAAATAATCACCAAACCTCCAACAACACATCCGACCACAGTGTACACTTTCTTGTTGCTCTTCTCATCAGTACTAGGAATATCACCTACGCCCAAAATCTCTGGATTATCAACCTCACCTGAGGTCTTCAACAACTCCATGATCTCGAGCCCGTTCAATAACACCGGTTGTCTGGAAGCAGGAATGGCTCCGATACTAACATTCACAAACCCTGACTCAACAGAATCCACTACAAAATCATAATAAAAGGGGATTTCCGGCGCATTTACCTTTTCACCTGGGTTAATCTCCTTCTTATAATTATTGTAAATGAAGAAACTGAAGGAGCCGTTAGAACGGACTGTGCCTATGCTTATAATGTCACAAAAATGAGCTCGAACAAGGTACATGGTGTTCTTATTAACTCCAAATTTCCATGTAATATTATTCAGAGACGAATTCGAGTTCAGCTGTTTGGCTGTTTTGTAAACATCATCCGGAGCATCGTATCTAGTTGCCCAAAATCCGTTACGATTGAATGTGCCTGATAAATTTACATTTTTGGCTAAATCACTTCTCAAGATAAAAGGGTCATCTGGTGTCCACTTTCTTCTTAAAGTGTCACGTTCAATGCTCGGTCCACCAACGTTAATTCTATAAATCGGACTAAAAGCATACAATGTTGATGATATATTGTCCATGTCACCAATATATCGTGCTGGTGATATATGAGGTGAAGGGGCGACCTGCATGAACGATTCATTTGGTGCTGCGAAAGCTTCAATGGCATTTACAAAAGCATAAGATGAGCCATTGGAGGGTGTGAATTCAATTATAAGCTTTCCATGTGATGGAACCGGGATTATAAATTCTCTTATGACAAACGATTCTTTTTCCTCTACATTAAAGTTTGACAATATAGAGAACCCGGAAACCGACACGTCGAACTTCGAATTAGATAATTCAAATCCATTATAAGAGAATGGAGAAAAATAAAGACGTACCATCATGAAAGTGGTGCCTCTATCTGCTTCGAGCCTGTACCATGATTTCTGAGTGAAAACTCTTGCTGATCGGTAGATTTCCGAAGTATTGGATGCCGGCTTGTTATTTAAGGCGATTTTGCCACCGAAGACTAAAAACGCAGCTGCCCGGTTTTCATCTCCGATGAATGTCTTCCCAGTGAAGTTGATATCAGAGTTTGATCCACAATTAATGAAGTAGCGGTCTGGTAAGACATATTGTGACTGTGAGGAAACAATTGATAGAGTAATTAAAAATATGATGAGAGAAAAAGAAACGGAGGGTTCCATTGAAGAATTTGTGATTTGAATGGAATAATTATTGGTCGGAATGTTAATTTGATTTATTGTAAAAGGAGGGGAAGAAGACAACATGTAATAAAGAAGTTGGCAAAGACCTTTGGAGGCTAGCATCCAGTGGTTCTAGAAGATAACAAGAAAATTCAAGTTGCCAAAATTTTGTTTCTTTCTATGAATTTTCGTTCAAGAAGGATCCAGCTATTAAAACCCTCCTTGATTCTATTTTCACCCTTTCGAAGCGTCTTGCTATGGCCATAGCGAGACGCTTCGGGTCAAATCGAATGAGGGCAGTAGGAGGTTGCAGGAAAAGCTAAAAAATTAAATCCAAAGCGCCTCGTGATGACCATGAAAATTAAGTAATTGATATTCATCCACAGCCCTGAAAATCTTCCACAAGATGACGGTGAGTTTTATTTTTCTCTTCTTATTTGGATTTCATTTTCATAATTTTTGCAGGGATGTTTAACATAGCAACTGATTCAAAAAGGGATAGATTGGCATTGTCAATTTTGTTGTAATTTCATGTTGTTTTTACAATGAGTGCTCTTCGTGGATATAGCAGAAGGATTGAGCAAAAGGGACGAAGATTTATCAAGAATTTACTAGAACAAAGTCAAATTATTGTCACATAAGGGCGGACGGGGCGGCCATCACGCTATCACACCCAATAATATTGTGTCACCTCATTCCATCACATTCCATCACTAAACCCATGCGGCAGTGTTCACTTTTCATCACATTTCATCACTAAACTTTTTTTTTTTTAACAATAAATACTGGTGGTGATGACGGGTGGTGGTGATGGTGGTGACAGGTGGTGATGATGATGGTGGTGATGGTGGTGACAGGTGGTGATGACGGTGATGGTGAAGATGATGATGGTGGTGACAGGTGGTGATGATGGTGGTGGTGACAGGTGGTGATGACGGTGGTGGTGATGATGGATGGTGGTGACAGGTGGTGATGATGGGTGGTCGTGAAGATGATGATGGTGGTGATGACGGGTGATGGTGATGACAGGTGGTGGTGATGATGGTGGTGGTGAAGATGATGATGGTGGTGGTGACAGGTGGTGGTGATGATGGTGGTGGTGAAGATGACGACGGGTGGTGATGTGGTCGGCGACGATGATGAAGTCTTTGGCCATGAAATTAACAATGCAAATAGCCGTGATCCGGAAAGGGGCGGTGTTTCACGCCATCGCGGCCATCACGGACCGCCCTGTCCGCTCTAAAGCCTCATGTACGGGCGGATTTAAGAAGGATAGAACGGGTTCAGGCGAACTCACTCGGTTTTTAATTTTTAGTAGAAATATATATAGAAAATAGGCTATGAACCCATATGAAAAATTAGGATGAACCCATAGACATATCTTATTGGTGACTCAATGGGTATACCTTCCACCTTTTAAACTATTTAGTTGATCATGAGTTCGAAACACACTCCCAGTAGATTTTTTATTTTGTTTTTCGTTTCAAATGGACCCAGTCTTAAATGAGGGTGTTAAAAACTAAACCTAAACCTAAAGAAACAAGCGGTCCCTTCGTCCTTCTAATCCCCATTCCCGCTTTATCTTTTTTATCCATTTTTTTGTTAATAACTTTTGAAAGCACGTTCTATTAATGTTCAAAATAATGTGTTAAAAATAATTTCCTTAGGCCATCAGGGTTGCTACTAGAAATTTTTTCTCCTTTACTGATTTTAACCAATCCTGATTTTCCACATCACTTCACTGATTTACTTCACTGAAACACCTTTTTGTAGACAACACTCCACTGATTTTTTTTTTTATATAATTTCATTAAACATTTTATTATTATTATTATTATTATTATTATTATTATTATTATTATTATTATTATTATTATTATTATTATTATTATTAGTCATGGGCCGAACCAACGCGATAATGGTCGGACCGAACCTAAGGAACGAAGAGATGAGGCTTCGGTGAAAAGGCCCATGGGCCTTAAACCACCGAAGCCCATTACAAAAAGTATAAATACCCGCCAAATTTCCTCATTTGGTAACTCAACTATTCCCTAACTAACTTACCTTCTTTCATACTTCTTAAAGTTCTTAAAACCATACTTATTCTCACGCCGGAGGGTGGTCACAGAGAGACATCTCCTCTCCCCTGTGGCGAGCCTAACGGTGTCTAGTTTTGCAGGTTACTGAAGATCAAATTCACTTCTCTTATCATCATACGTCAATTCTCAGATCTGGTTTTCCAATCCACTAAGAGGTAACTTTTTTCCTCTTCAATTGGCGCCATCCGTGCATTTGCTGTGTTTCTTTTATTTAGAACAGAGTAATTTCCACCCATGACGGCACGATCTGAGGAGTTCACAATTGAAGACGTAACAGCGGTTGAGCAAGATAATGACCAAACAGTCATTATATCATCGGGAACAGCTACTGCTTCCACGATGACAAAAGAGAGTACGCAGCAGTTGCTACCCCCCTTCGGCACGTCAGTTACAGGAATAACCGACCTGCCAAGGGAGTTTGATGACGATTTTCTCCGAAAAAATCGTGAGCTGTTGCTTCGGCTAAAGGAGCAACAGGACAAGGAAACAAAACTACAAAGCCTGAGGGCTAATTTATTCCCAACCAAAGAATTCACTGCTCCGGCAGACACCACTATAAATTTGGGGTCATTAGCTACCCACTCCACGGTCGTTACAACCACGCCAAACCAAACTCCACATGGACAGTTATCCTCCCTAGGTCATACCGGACCAATCTCAATTGGCATAGCCTCTCCGGGGAAAAAGCCACTCGTACCTCAAGGGGACGATGAACTCACGGCCCCGTATCGGCCAGCTTACATGACATCATACTCCAAATTTTCACAGAGAATCGCAACAGCTCAACTCCCAGCAAAATTGAAAATGCCAGCTACAATCAAAAAATATGAAGGGACGACAGATCCAGACGACCACATATTCACGTTCGAGGGAGCAGCTGAAATCGAGCTTTGGCCGATGCCAGCTTGGTGCCACATGTTCGTCCAAACTCTCACCGGAGCGGCGAGGGTATGGTTCGACGGACTATCCGCCGGTGAAATCACTAACTGGATAGAGTTCCGGAGGTTGTTTAAATTAAACTTTGCAAACCAACGACGTTGCTCCAAAGATATCACCGAAGTGCATAACATCCGAAGGAAGGATGGAGAGTCACTGGAAGCCTTCATTGATCGCTTCAGTAAAGAAAGTATGCAGATCAATGGGGCGATGGACCAGCTTCGAGTATCTGGTTTCTGTCATGGAGTCCGAAATAATCAACGGGTGGAAAAACTGTACGAAGACCTACCAAAGACAATGGAGGTACTCATGGAAAGAGCTAGAGCATTTGCCCGAGGAAAAAGCGCCTGCGGACAATCCTCTGAGGGAGAATATAGACACTCCGAAGGGCGAAACTCATGGAAAAAGAGTTCGCACAATGCCGATCGAAACACCCACTGGAACAAGAACAGACAACAACCATATGAACGAACAGATCGAAGTCATCCTTCCAAGCATCAAAGTTCCGGAAGGACTAGCAACGTAACCGATTTAACCAAGACCCCTCAGGATATTCTGTTAACAGAAAATCTGCAACTCCCCGCACCAGCTAAACAGCGGCCATCGGCCGATCGAAACTCAAAAAAGTATTGCGAATATCACCGAGCCAAGGGACATAATACCGATGATTGCTGGTCCCTTCGACAAGAAATTTAAAAAGCTGTCCGTTCCGGAAAGCTTTCCCACCTAGTCAAGTAAAGGAAGGAAAACCCGCAGCAATCGCCAACACCAACAATCAAGCAGGGATCAACATGATTCAGGCTGTTGCACCACACGGCATTAAACGCTCCGGCTCTCATCTTGCTTCATTCATGAGTCAGGTTGATAAAAATAAAACTATACATATCTGCGTTGATATTCTCAAAAAAGAATCTCCAAAATCAGAAATATATGATTCCTTTTGTCTTTTAAATGACTTGTTCATATGACAGGCAATCTCATTCCCCGAGGTAACACCAGACCAGTTTCTGGAAGGACCAATCATCATATCTGCTATCATCGCCGGACATAAAGTTCAGAGAGTTTACATCGACAATGGCAGTGCTTCGGAAATAATGTATTATCATTGTTTCCAACGGTTGGCACCCGAAACTCAACGAAGGATGGTACAGGTACTTACAAAAAACCAGCTCCAAATCAAATAAATGTCTTAACTAAAAAAGCATCCATCGTTTTTCGACATAACAACAAACAATTTTAAATGACAACAGGTCTCCATGCCGTTAGTCAGTTTTTCAGGAGAAGTAATTCAGCCCATGGGACGAATCACTCTCCCGGTAACCTTAGGTACCGAAAAGCAGAGTCGAACAGAAATGCTAACCTTCCTGGTGGTTGGAGCACATTCCGTACACAATGTCATTCTAGGGCGACCGAGTATGTGTGCCTTCGGAATGGTTGCTTCATCCATCCATGGAGCTATCAAATTCCCAACAGAAGATGGAATAGCAACGGTGCATACTGAACCAGCGCACCATGTAGCCGAAATCCGGCAAGCTTCGAGCTCTTAAGTTACACCAGTTACCCAAGAGTTGTTAGAAAAATGGTCGATTAACCCATGTTTTCCGGAACAAAAGGTAGTCGAACAATTATAAGGCTTTAAGTAACCTTATGAAGCTCTTTGACTAATTCTCCTAAATAAACTGGCAGGTAACCATCGGGGCACAGCTCCCACCCGATTGCAAAATCGCCTTATGGAACCTTTAAGCCGAATCTCTAGATTCTTTTGCATGGCAACATTCAGACATGACGGGAGTACCTAGGCATTTGGCCGAACACAAACTAAATGTATATCCAACGGTCCGACCAGTGCAACAGAAGAAGAGAAGCATGGGATTGGATCGAAACAAAGCCATTGCCGAAGACGTTCGAAAGCTGTTGGACGCAAGTATCATTCGAGAAGTTCAATACCAAACTTGGGTGTCGAACCCGGTTATGGTAAAAAAGCAAGACGGTGGTTGGCGAATGTGTGTTGATTTTAAAGATCTAAACAACGCATGTCCTAAAGATTGCTACCCGTTACCCGAAATGGATGTCAAGGTCGATTCACTAGCTGGCTTTCGGCTAAAATGCTTTCTTGATGCATATAAAGGCTACCATCAGATTCAAATGGCAGCCGAAGATGAAGACAAAACCGCTTTCATCACCACCGAAGGATTGTATTGTTACACAAAAATGCCCTTCGGCCTGAAGAATGTTGGGGCCACGTACCAACGATTAATGGATAAGGCGTTCAAGAATCAAATCGGAAAGAACATGGAAGTGTACGTAGATGACGTGGTGATAAAAAGTAAAGACGAAGCAGACATGATGACCGACATCCGGGAGACGTTCAACTGTCTCCGAAGTATTAACATGAAACTGAACCTAGCAAAATGTTCCTTCGGAATGGAATCAGGGAAGTTTCTGGGTGTTATGGTTGCACGAGAAGGGATACAAGCAAACCCCGAAAAAGTCAAGGCAGTGATGGAGCTAAAGTCTCCAAAAACGGTCAAAGAAATTCAATCACTGAATGGAAGATTAGTAGCTTTACATCGTTTTCTCTCCAAGGCAGCCGAACGGACCTTGCCTTTCATGACCGTGCTAAAAAGTAGCTTCGGCAAGAATGATTTCAAGTGGACCAATGAAGCTGAGCAAGCATTCAGCGAACTGAAGCAATGTCTTAGCCTGCTACCAACACTCACCGCACCGAAGCCGGGCGAAGTACTTACTGTTTATTTAGCAGCATCCCAAGGCGCCATTAGTGCAGTCCTCATGGTGCAAAGGCACCTAGCTCAAGTGCCAATTTATTATGTCAGCAGAGCCCTCCGGGATTACGAAACCAGATACCCCATGTTGGAGAAATTGGCTTTAGCCCTGGTTCATGCTTCGAGAAGATTGAGAAGGTACTTCCAAGCACATGAGATAGAAGTCCAAACTGATAAAAGCATCCAACATATACTTCGAAAGCCGGAGGTCTCTGGCCGATTGGCCAAATGGGCCATTGAACTAGGGGCCTTCGACCTCACTTTCAAAACAAGGGGTGCCATGAAAGGACAGGCCGTAGCAGATTTCATAGCTGAATTACCAAACGAAGAAGACCGATCAGAGGAGAAAAATCCAGAAGAGAAAGAACAAGCAGAAGCATGGTCTCTGTATACGGACGGTGCATCTTGCGCTGAAGGTTCCGGAGCAGGCCTTATACTAATAAGTCCAGATGACACCAAATTTGCTTACGCCCTCCGACTCGAGTTTCCAAGCTCAAACAATGAAGCCGAGTACGAAGCATTATTGGCTGGCCTCCAAATAGCACAAAAGTTTGGAGTACGAAATCTCAAAATCCATACTGACTTGTTACTCGTGGCAAATCAGCTTCGGGGTGAGTATGAAGCAAGAGAAGCAAAAATGATGAAGTATCTTCAAAGAGCACAAGAACTCGTAACATCTTTTCAAACATACAAGATCTTCCATGTCCCAAGAGAAGAAAACACACAAGCCGATGCCCTCAGCAAAATGGCATCGGCTAGCATGGCCACCTCAACCCAGGGCATGAAAATCGAAACAACGACAAGACCCTCCATTGAAGAAAACGAGGTCCTACAAGTTGAAGTCCAAGAAGACACATGGATGACTCCCATCATCAAGCACATCACCGAAGACTGGGTTCCGGATGATAGGGCCGAGGCTCGAAAGCTCAAAGTCAAATCCCTGCAATACCAAGTCCAACATGGTCGTCTGTACCGAAGGACATTCCTAGGCCCGCTCCTACGGTGCCTCTCCTTGAGTGAAGCAACATACGTCATCAAAGAGATTCATTTCGGCATATGTGGCATACATGCCGGACCAAAGATGGTCGTTACTAAAGCAATGAATGCTGGGTACTATTGGCCCAATATGCACCAAAGTGCTGTCCAAGAGCTTCGAAGCTGCTAGGAATGTCAGAGGAATGCCCCAGTTAGCCTCCGGGCAAAAAACGATCTAATCCCAGTAACAGCGGCTTGGCCGTTCCAAAAATGGGGGATCGACATTGTCGGGCCATTCCCCAAGTCCACAGGGGGAGTCAAGTACTTGCTTGTAGCCATTGATTATTTTACAAGATGGGTCGAAGCCAAGCCAATGGGTGACATTACAGGCCATCAAGTGAAAAGATTTGTATGGGAAAATATCGTCTGCCGGTTCGGGTTACCACTTTACATCATCAGCGACAACGGGAAGCAGTTTGCTGAGAATCCTTTCAAAAAATGGTGCTCGGACCTACACATTAAGCAGTTATTTTCATCGGTCGCCCACCCTCAGGCCAACGGCCAGGTGGAGAGGGCTAATCGAAGCATTGTAGAAGGGATACAACGACAGTTGGGAGGCAAGAAGGCTGGTTGGGCAGATGAACTGCCCAACGTCTTATGGGCACACCGAACAATGCCAAAGACTAGCACCGGAGAGTCGCCCTTCAGCCTGACCTACGGTACCGAGGCAATGATCCCAGTTGAAATTGGCATTGTCAGCTCCCGAAGAGTTGATACATCTGACAATGATCAATCCCTTCGCTTAAACCTAGATCTCTTGGAGGAGAGAAGGGAAATGGCTTCCATCAAAGAATCACGATACAAGAAAGAGCTGGAAAGATATTACAATGCCAAAGTGAAAAAAACAAACATTCAAAGTCGGAGACTATGTCTTTCGAAGCAACGAAGCTAGTCGAGCCGAACCCTCAGGCAAATTATCACCAAGATGGGAAGGACCATATCAGATAACTTCCGTTGGAGAAAAGGGTTCATACACATTGGCAAAGATAGATGGCACCCCAGTTCCCAGGACATGGAACGGAGTCCACCTGAAGAAATGTTACATGTGAAACGCCGAAGCTCGAAAGCTAGTATTCAAGTTTTGTTTTCAATAATTTCAAACTGTTAATCGGGATGTGCCATACCCCGAATCTTTTTTCTTTATTTTTCACTTGTACTCCGGGATGATGATTACCCCGACCCCCTTTTTAGTCAAAAGTGGGATATGTTTACCGCACCAACAATAAATTTCTTTTTTCTTGATACAATTTGTTCATAACATTGTTACTTCGTGCTTAAAACTAAAATAGCACCAAAGCTAAGAGAAACAATCCACATTGTGGAAAGGCCGGAACAGGACGACATAACAGACCATTCTCTAACGTTCCGACCCCACAAAAAATAATACATGTTGGAACCCATAATGACGGGCACAATTTGTCAACATGGAACCCACGTGCCAAACGAGATATGACACAAGAAGGATCGAAACATTTGAGTTTACCTTCAAAACTGCCTCATCAAAAAAAAAAAAAAAAAAAAAGAAGGAATTATAAACTTTGCTTATCTCGAACAAACACATAAAGAATATGCCCAAAAAAAAAAAAATAACATTTTTTTAATATAGCATGCAAACGAATAAAAATCGTATCGACGTCGAAAATTATAAGTTTTCCTTCTACTTATTAAAAAACGCCAAAGGAAGGGCTTCGGTGGATAGGCATAACAAACACCGATGCCTTAACCGAGCGTATCAAAGGTCAACAAATGATCTTACAAAAAAAAAAAAAAAAAAAAAAAAGAGAGCTTGCAAGTATAAAAAGTACAATTCACATTAAACCGAAGCATATGGACGCATATCACGGTTCGCTTTTTTTTTAAAAAAAAAAAGGGGTTATGTAAACCTTTAAGCTGATACGAAGCAACACCCATTCTAGCCGAAGCAGGAATTTCTTTCGAGGCACAATCCAAACGGCTATAAGTACTTTAATCTAGGGCCAACACAAACCCTCACAACAAAAGATGATAATAAAATCATTACACAAAAAATAACGAAGGTATCTTCCATTCATTACAAACCAAGGGTCGACGACCCATATATCCAGAATCAACAAAAATGGCCGTTGCGGCCCATAGATCCTAATCCAAACATCAACTAAGGTTGATTAGGAGGCTTAAAAAGGTCACCAGAAAGACCAGCAGCTCGAAGGACCTCATACGGTTGGTCGATATAGCGCCCTGCATGTTGAAGAAACGGAAAATCAAGGTTGTCAAACTGATCAAGAGCAGAGTTCAACGTTTCTTCAGCTCTCGGTTTTGGCTTCGGCACTTGGTCCATCGGCACACCCTTCGAGGAATAATGGTAACCAGCTTTAACGCCCACGTTCACGCCACATGCGTTCATGGCGTTATTAACAGCGGCAACCACTGAACGAAGTTCCTCCCCGGTATGAACCCTTCGAGCCATAAGGAGCATGCCCTCAGTCAAGAGCCACTTTTTAGTCTCGGACAACTCCTTAACCTGGTCGGACAGCTTGGAGTTTGACTCATTCAAAGCCTTGACCTGTCCGTCCATCCTAACCTCCATCTCATTCAGCTGAGTCCGAAATTGGGACGCTTCCTTCTCAAAAAGCATCTTCTCTAAAAAAAAAAAAGGAAAAAAGTTAGGATAAGCACAAGGGGAACAAATAAGCCGAATTAACGATACGATCTGATCAATAAAAGGAACGACTAAGACTACTACCTTGCAAAGCCACGTCCCTATCAACCTTCAAAGCAGCAACCTCCTTTAGGGCCTTGTCCCTCTCCTCAGTCGCAGAAGCCGTAGCCGCACCAGTAGACTTCAGCTGAAGCAAAGCTTGTTCCAATCGCTTCTCGACCTCTTGTTTCTCCGAAGCCATGCTTTCAAGCTTCTTACTCATCTCCGAAAAACTGCCTCCACCCATAAGAAGATTAACCTTTTCCTTCTCCATCTCTAACTCAACCCACCTCCGATAAACCTCAACCACTATTCCATTCGACTGAGCCTGGTTGAGCATCAAGGCATCAGCCAAAGCCATGGGAGATGCGTGTCGATACCGATGTTCCTCGGCAGGGGTGTTAAGGTTTAAAAGCATAGTCCGGGCCGTTAAGACATCAATCACCTTGTCGCCATTCTTCAAATCCCAATTCGGGATAAACTTAGCTTCGGCTATGACAGGGTCAAGGTTTAGGGAATCTACAAATACACCGAAAGAACCCATTTTAGTCTCCGGTCCATACCACAAACGATCAAGATATCCTTTCGGATCTTCATCATCCGAGGTAGAAAACAGAGAACACCAGGTAATATCATCACACTTACCAGGAGGACTTGCCACGGACGTATCAGGAAAAGCATGAATAGGTGAAGGGTTAATATGACCAGTTTCGGGGAATGAAACATGAACTTCATCCCTAGCAGACTTCCCACCCTCAATATGATCAGAAAGCGTCTCCAACAAGCTAGACGATGTAGCCAGTCCGGTGGCCTCATTCTCCGGAACAGCGACTGATCGGCGTCGATGTACCGATCAAAGATAGAGAGAATTTATGTTCCTAATTACCCTAGACTAGCAAGGATAAGCAGGGTGTCGAACCACGAAGAGTTTTTGGTTAGTGTTTAGCGTCAATTGATTCATGAACATATTGTAAAATTGATTCTTTGATTGGGTTGTATAAACAAAGTAATTTGCAAAAGTAAAAACTAAATTGATTGATTTAACACAAGTAATTAAAGGATGGTCACACCAAGGATTCAGGTTTTGCACATTCAATAAACAATCTAGTTCAATAGCACATTTATCACTACATAGACATAGTTAAGTTCACAACATTCATACATTGGATAATCAATAGACTCTTCAATCAAACAACAATTCTTTTAACGATTCTAGACCGAATAATTTATGTTGTATGATGAGGTTATTATTAATTACCAACTCACTATCCGACGCTATCAATCAAAACACCTTGTTCTCTAATGATAAAAACCAAATAGAAGAAACAATGTTATGATGTGATCAAAATAGCAAATCTTTCAACATAGGAATGTAATAAACACATGAAATCACCAAAAGTGTCAAGTACTTAACAATTCAAAGCAAACCCATGTCAAATGTACTTACAACTTAGATTGAATATCAAATGAATTCAAACCCTAGACCTTGATGCAACCATGAATGATTTAGCTACTCATGATGGTGTGAAATGATGATGAAATGTGAAATTCGGAAGTGAAAGACATGATTAGGATGATAGAAAAGCTTTGTCACTGAAGTTTCTTCTTCCTTAGTTGTTCCTTGGCCTCCCTCGATGTTCTCCTTTTGTTTTTGGACGATTTTGATATAAAAATTCGTCATGGAACCGTCAATAACCGCTGGTAACTGCAGGTTGGCGTACTGATACTTTTGCGGGCGTACTGATACTCTGACTGCATTCACAGTTTCATGTTTTTCTTGTTTTTCTGCTGCCATACTTCAAAGATACGCCCAAAACTCAATGTAGAGTGAGAGTAAGTCTACTCTCATGAAAGTATGGCTACTCCCATGCTCGTTTTTCTCTTGTTTCCATCCTCTTGACATGTAAAGCTCATAAAACTCATGATATCTTCGCTGCAAACCTACACAACCAAAATACACACAAAGTAACCACATTCCAAGCATAATTCATAGTAAATTCATACAAAAATCATGACAAAATCAATCATCAAACCATGACTCATCAACATCCCCACACTTACCTTTTGCTTGTCCTCAAGCAAACTCTCTTGTAACACTACAACAATAATTAATCAAGGACAACAAAACATCTATATACCATATGTGAGTTAAGGTCCCAAGTCATGCCCAATTCTTAAGACTTGTGTTTTATAACCCAACAAGCACTTAATATTTATATAAATAAGATATTGCCTGATCAAGCCTAACATACTTTGAGTTTCTAATCCACATGCATCCACACCCCTCACAGTTAATCACACCTCTCGGTTTATTTCTGGACTAGTCAAGATGTACTAGTTTATATGTGAACGCTCAAAGCCAATATGCACGTCATTACCATAAGCTTGTATAGCAATCAAATCGCCACCAAATACACAAACACAATGCACTAATCAAGAGGTCTTTTTCGGTTGTAATTTGGCTAAGGTTACGGGTAGGGATAAGGGATAAAAACAAGATTGGCTAAGGTGGTGAAAATCCAAATAGTTAGGTTTCCTAAACGCACTAAAACTAGAACTTTGGATCATTGTGACCCATACACATAACAACACTATTCTTCTTTTTCTTTTTTCTTTTTTTTTTTGAACTTTGGTCATTTTGAACCATACTTCACTTTTTTTTTTTTTTTTTTTTTTTTTTTACATATATACATTTTCAACTAAACAAAACACAAAACAATAAAATAACTTCTAGACCTAACTTTTACCGGATTTCACCACACGGGTTTACTTAAAAAGGATAAAGGCTAAGTGGGTAATGTTGATAGGTTTTAACAAACGAACAGGTAAAGGCTCAAAGTGGCAACTAATGGATCATTTTAAGGTAAGGGATAAGATGAAAAGAAAAAGATTTCAAAACAAGGGTTTAATCCTAGTGCCTCTATCATTTTTGTGCAAGCATTTGGTTCATGATCTTGAGATGCATCAAACTACACAAGTTCTGAAATGAAAGTACATAATGACAAACACTCAAATCAAAGAATTCAAACAAACTCATGAATGAGAAAAGGCTCAAAGTCTCACAGATATGGTGGAATAGGGTTGCCGATGTGAAGCATGCAAAGTTGTCCCCCATTTAGTATGTTACCCCTAATCAGGCATTTCTTATTATATTCGGAAAGCAACTTGCTGAGAAACTGTAGACTACAACCTAAAGAACTAACCATGACTAAGGACCTCTACATGTGCATAGGTAAATGTTGAATTGATCTACATTGAAAAATTCTGCTTTCGTGCACAATTAAGATTGCCTGAGGACTTTTCTTTAATTTTTGTTTTTCCTCATCCCCACACTTGAGCTATACATTGTCCCCAATGTATATTTTTGTGAACCAAAAAATATGGTGAGAATGAGATTTTGAATCATTCATTTCTAATTCAATTCATTTCTGTCCCAAGGAAAAACTTTAGAATGGCATCACATACAACCATGCCAATCATTTTCACACATATCATGCACAAGGGCTTTCAATGACATTCAACTAGGTAAGTCACTAAAGACTAAAAACATAAACTACGAAAATACGTTCACAAAACACCAACACACAAACAAAAACCAAATCATCCCACACATCATGCCATGTAAAATACATGAGACAAGGTAAGGGAAAGAGAACATGTACCTGATCAATGCAAACTACCATCTGTTCATAACTGGAGTAGGTGTTGGTATCACCAAAGACGAATTTCATCAGATTATCACTCAGTAGCCCCAAATAAAATGGATCTAGTAAAGGCTTGACTTGAGGCTGATCCAACACATTGACAACTTAGTGGTGCATTGTCCTAATGCACAAGCAACTCTTGTATACTCCTCCAAATTGACTTGGTAAAACTGACAAACCTTCCCCAACTTAGTTCTTGACCTAAAATGATGCATAATGGTATATGGTGTATGTGATGTAATGTGAGAAACAAGTAAAAACACATGGTGCAAATACAAAAACAAAGAAGCATGCGAAAACATAACGGGTTGCCTCCCGTTCAGCGCTAAGTTTATTGTCCTCAGCCCGACAATACCTGCAAACACTCATGGTGGTCGAGTGAGATGTTTGCATACCGATTGCTCCTCAAATATGTGTCTCCAATGATCCGGTAGGTCATTCATTTCATTCCAACACGAACCAAACAACGTTGCTTTGACCTTCGAATTAATATGATCCACGAGACCGTCCACCTTTTTCTTCCATGGTGGCTTTCCCTTTTTCTTTTCCACCTCCTTCTCTATGTCTCCAATTTTCTTCACATCCGCCATTTGTTGCATTGACCTGTCAATCATTAAACACTCCTTTTTCTTGTGGTTTTCCTTTAAAGGGTGTGCACACTTATTAGTAATGTCCCCTTTAAGACAACCATCACTAATAAGAGAGTTAATAACATTTGGAAACATATTTAACCGTAACTCAAGATCACCAAACTTCATCCCCACAGTTCCATCAACACAATCAATTAAAGCACGGGCTGTAGCTAAAAATGGTCTACCCAAAATCACATTAGCTTGTTTCTCTACTTGTTTTGATGTGGAATCAAGCACTAAGAAATCAACGGGGTAATAAAAGCCTTGAATTTTCACAATTACATCATGAAGCATTCCCCTAGGGATTTTAGATGACATGTCAGCCATGACAACAGTAATGTCAGTTTGCTTGAGTGGACCAAAGTCATGTTGGTCATATAAACTCCCCGGGAGGATACTAATACTAGCTCCTAAATCCAGTAGTGCTCGTTCAATGCTAGCATCACCCACTTGGATGGAAATGAGGGGTGCCCCAGGATCTTTAAGTTTTTGTGGGATGGAGTTTGACAAAACTGCACTTACATTAGCTGTCAAATCAAGTTTCTTAGGTAATTTATGTTGTCTTTTCTGAGAACATAAATCTTTCAAAAATTTTGCATAAGAAGGATTTGACGAATTGCATCAATTAAAGGCAAGTTTATTTTCACTTGACGAAAAGTTTCCCACATTTCTTCAGATTGAGGCCCCTTGTTCCCAAAAGATGATGTTTTTATTGGATTTACTAAAGCCGAAGGATACGGGATGGTATTAGCCTCCAAGCCCTCATCCTTTGCCTTAGTAGATTCTTTGTTCAAAACATTTTGAGTTATTAAGCTTTCAGAAACTTTGCTGGATTGGATTTTAGTGGACTTTGAATCAGTTTCATTATCACTAATATCCTCCACTACACCTTCAACAAGTTCTGGTGAGAATTCATCATTGTTATTATAAGACTTACCACTTCTAAGGATACATACCTCATTGATGTGTGCATTTTTGTTGTTCTTTGAGGATGGTCCTTGATGTTGTGGGTTAACCATTGTATCACTTGGGAGTTTACCCGGATGTCTTGTAGCCACTTCTTCGGCTAATTGACCAACTTGCTTGGTTAGAGATCCCACTGTCTTGTCTTGAACTTCTTGTTTTTGTACCACCCCTTTCAAAATCCCTAAAATTTCATCTAACTTGGATGAGCCTTCCTCATTAGATGCATTTACTTGAGGTGAACTTGCTTGACCTTGATTTTGACCTTGTTGATAATTTCGTGAGTACCCATGTTGTTGAGATGGTCCTTGTTGGTACCCACCTTGATTGAATTGCCCCCTTTGATAGTTACCTTGAAAATTTTGTTGACGAGGCTGAAATTGTTGTTGTCCACCTTGTTGGTTTGAACCTTGAAAGTTGGGATTCATTTGGTTGGCTGCATTTCCATACTTAAAATTGGGATGGTTTCTCAAACCTGGATGGTAGGTGTTTGAGTTCATGTCATACAACTTTCTGTCCCCGTACACTTGATTAACTTCTTCACTCCTTTCAAAGTTTATAGGACAATCAAAAGCTTTATGTCCCATATCTCCACACACTTCACATAACTCTTGTACCTGTGAAACAAAAGAAACATCCCTTCCCATCTTTTGGCAAAGCATATCAATTTTCTTTTCCAATTTATCAAACCTTTCATTATTAGATTGGTCATTCACAACTTTAATTTGATGGGATTTTACCGTTCGATCAGCCGAAGCTTGTGTTTTTGAACCTTTACTTAAAGTTTCTAAAAAATTCCACTCATGATTCTCATCATGAGTTAAAAAGGTTCCACCACTACATGAAAATACAACTTTTCGATCTTCGGTAAGTAAACCATCATAAAAAATTTTGACCAAATCCCATTTAGGTATGTCATGATGAGGACACATTCTAATCATTTCATTAAAACGTTTGAAAGCTTCATGAAATGCTTCTCCAACATGTTGACTAAAAGACTTAATAGCATTTCGAGCTTCGCTAGTCCTGCTCATTGGATAGTATTCCTCAAGAAATACTTGTTGCATTTCATCCCATGTTCGAATACTATTGGATGGCAAAGTTGAAAACCATTGTTTAGCCCTATCTTTAAGTGAAAATTGAAAAAGACGTAGCTTTACCTCTTCCGGTGTGAAACCTTGTTTCCCAATGGTACTACATATTGAAGCATAGTCAATCAAATGTGAATATGGCTCATCTGATGCAACTCCCCGAAATGTTGGTAAGATAGCCAAGTATTGAGGTCGGATGTCAAAATATCTTCCATTTATTTCTGGTGTAACAATTGGAGATGGTCCTTGAAAGATAGTCGGCTTAAAATGGGTGTCTACTCCTCTCAATGGTGGATCTTGACCTTCACCCCCTGCCATATCAGTGCTCTCAGTATCACTTTCTTCCGAATCAGAAAAATTTTGTGAAATTGAAACTGAAGTCAAGTTGGTGTGATGGACAACTCGGTTTTGTCTTGCTAATCTTTCTATTTCCGGGTCAAATGCTAAAGGTGATGATCTTCCAGAATATCTCGTATGCATGCAACAAACCTATCACCTGCACAATTAACACACCTAGCGTAACCGAGAATAAAAATAGCAAGCTTTATGATATTTTTGGATTTTTTTTTTAGACAGAAAATTAAACAAATCAACTAAAACCAAAACACTAAGCGCAGAAACTCCCCGGCAACGACGCCAAAATTTGATCGGCGTCGATGTACCGATCAAAGATAGAGAGAATTTATGTTCCTAATTACCCTAGACTAGCAAGGATAAGCAGGGTGTCGAACCACGAAGAGTTTTTGGTTAGTGTTTAGCGTCAATTGATTCATGAACATATTGTAAAATTGATTCTTTGATTGGGTTGTATAAACAAAGTAATTTGCAAAAGTAAAAACTAAATTGATTGATTTAACACAAGTAATTAAAGGATGGTCACACCAAGGATTCAGGTTTTGCACATTCAATAAACAATCTAGTTCAATAGCACATTTATCACTACATAGACATAGTTAAGTTCACAACATTCATACATTGGATAATCAATAGACTCTTCAATCAAACAACAATTCTTTTAACGATTCTAGACCGAATAATTTATGTTGTATGATGAGGTTATTATTAATTACCAACTCACTATCCGACGCTATCAATCAAAACACCTTGTTCTCTAATGATAAAAACCAAATAGAAGAAACAATGTTATGATGTGATCAAAATAGCAAATCTTTCAACATAGGAATGTAATAAACACATGAAATCACCAAAAGTGTCAAGTACTTAACAATTCAAAGCAAACCCATGTCAAATGTACTTACAACTTAGATTGAATATCAAATGAATTCAAACCCTAGACCTTGATGCAACCATGAATGATTTAGCTACTCATGATGGTGTGAAATGATGATGAAATGTGAAATTCGGAAGTGAAAGACATGATTAGGATGATAGAAAAGCTTTGTCACTGAAGTTTCTTCTTCCTTAGTTGTTCCTTGGCCTCCCTCGATGTTCTCCTTTTGTTTTTGGACGATTTTGATATAAAAATTCGTCATGGAACCGTCAATAACCGCTGGTAACTGCAGGTTGGCGTACTGATACTTTTGCGGGCGTACTGATACTCTGACTGCATTCACAGTTTCATGTTTTTCTTGTTTTTCTGCTGCCATACTTCAAAGATACGCCCAAAACTCAATGTAGAGTGAGAGTAAGGCTACTCTCATGAAAGTATGGCTACTCCCATGCTCGTTTTTCTCTTGTTTCCATCCTCTTGACATGTAAAGCTCATAAAACTCATGATATCTTCGCTGCAAACCTACACAACCAAAATACACACAAAGTAACCACATTCCAAGCATAATTCATAGTAAATTCATACAAAAATCATGACAAAATCAATCATCAAACCATGACTCATCAGCGACCAACGGAGTTCTCAACCTCTTGGGAGTCTTACTACTCTCAGTCGCTGAGTTATCATCCTCCAAACATTTCCTCTTCCTTGACTTCCTTTTCTTGTGCTTCGACAAACCACCCTCCTCTGCATCAGAAGGATGCGACAAATCCTCAGGAAGCTTACCCACATCCTTACCGGAACCAAGCGCGGTCGCAGCAGAGGTAGAACCACCCGGATTCGCCGAAGCCGAACCTTCCGGGTTCCTCACCTTAAAAGACGTAGCCTTGGTGCAATCAAGAAAGGGCTTATCACCCGGTGCCATAGGTAACGTGGTAAACTCTAACTCCGGATCATCAAAGGACTCCAGGTGCAGACAATCTTTCAACGACATATCTGCAAAAAAGAAGCAAACAAGTTACAAAAGAGAGAAAGAGTAAATGTAGATCGAAGCTATCATAAGCAAAACTACTAACCATCCTTTCTAAGCTCTACGACTGGCCAGTGATCCGACCACTCCCAGTTTCGACTAACACACCCCATCACCAATATATGTTCCGGAAGCCTACGAACCGGAAACTTGTTCTTCACTAAGGCCTTATACATCTCCACATCGTACTGAAAATCCTTCGGAAGATCACCTTCCAGAGGATCCTCCCTCTTCCTCCATACTAAATCCTTCGATAGACAAAGATCATCTAACCAAAACCACCGATCCTTCCAGTCCTTCAAACTGGAAACTTCCCAGCCTACGCATTCTCGGTCTTCCTTAGGAATGCCAATTTTCTTCCCTTTACTATCCTTCGGCTGCCTTTTTTCAAAGGTATACCAATCCCCCGAGCGATTGAGGCGATAAAAAGCCCTAAAGACACTCAGGTCCGGCACAAAATCCAGCGACCGACATGATAGCTCATACTGATTCACCCTACTTAAGCCGAAGGGGTTCAATTGGGATATATGAACCCGGAAGTGTACTAGGACCTTCATCAGAAATCTTGTAAAGGGTACACGATAGTTTGCATAATTACACACACGGGTGTAAAATGCAAACTTACCGGGAGGAAAAGGATTAATGGGAACTTTAGGGTCTGGGAGGGTCGGATGCAGGGACATTGGGATACTAAACTCTTCTATAAATTCATCAAGTTTTTGTTGACTCAAAACACTATACGACACAGACAGGTTATCTTTAGGCATGATAAAAAGGGGAAAAAGAGGACACACCTTTCAGAAGACGGGAGATGACCGTTCTAAAAGAAGGATCTTGAACTCAAACTTGCAGGTCGGAGGAATCGATGCAGATCTGAGAAGGAATGAGAGGGAGACGTAAAAGATAAAAATGTAAAAAGTGAAGAATGAAAAGATAAAAGAAACTATTTATAAGAGGAATATGTGGACACGAAAAGGCGGTGCACAGCTGGCCAATCAAATGTCTCTAAAAGTTACCTCGAGCCAAGCACAGAAGGGTCATATCAAAGGGCTCGTATTAAACTCACTTGTGGGTGACGCAATAGACATACGTGAATGACGAACAGCTGTCGACCACCCAAAAAGACAGCTGTCACCAAACGACGTAAATGCTCGAAGGAACACAACGGACCAATCCCTCAGAAAGATCATAAGTCTTTCCAAAAACTCCGAAGGATTTTAAAAAGACTTCGGGGGACTTGAAGAGAATATGTAGTCATGGGCCGAACCAACACGATAATGGTCGGACCGAACCTAAGGAACGAAGAGATGAGGCTTCGGTGAAAAGGCCCATGGGCCTTAAACCACCGAAGCCCATTACAAAAAGTATAAATACCCGCCAAATTTCCTCATTTGGTAACTCAACTATTCCCTAACTAACTTACCTTCTTTCATACTTCTTAAAGTTCTTAAAACCATACTTATTCTCACGCCGGAGGGTGGTCACAGAGAGACATCTCCTCTCCCCTGTGGCGAGCCTAACGGTGTCTAGTTTTGCAGCTTACTGAAGATCCAATTCACTTCTCTTATCATCATACGTCAATTCTCAGATCTGGTTTTCCAATCCACTAAGAGGTAACTTTTTTCCTCTTCAATTTCTGAGTGAAAACTCTTGCTGATCGGTAGATTTCCGAAGTATTGGATGCCGGCTTGTTATTTAAGGCGATTTTGCCACCGAAGACTAAAAACGCAGCTGCCCGGTTTTCATCTCCGATGAATGTCTTCCCAATGAAGTTGATATCAGAGTTTGATCCACAATTAATGAAGTAGCAGTCTGGTAAGACATATCGTGACTGTGAGGAAACAATTGATAGAGTAATTAAAAATATGATGAGAGAAAAAGAAACGGAGGGTTCCATTGAAGAATTTGTGATTTGAATGGAATAATTATTGGTCGGAATGTTAATTTGATTTATTGTAAAAGGAGGGGAAGAAGACAACATGTAATAAAGAAGTTGACAAAGACCTTTGGAGACTAGCATCCAGTGGTTCTAAACGATAACAAGAAAATTCAAGTTGCCAAAATTTTGTTTCTTTCTATGAATTTTCATTCAAGAAGGATCCAGCTATTAAAACCCTCCTTGATTCTATTTTCACCCTTTCGAAGCGTCTTGCTATGGCCATAGCGAGACGCTTCGGGTCAAATCGAATGACGGCAGTAGGAGGTTGCAGGAAAAGCTGAAAAATTAAATCCAAAGCGCCTCGTGATGACCATGAAAATTAAGTAATTGATATTCATCCACAGCCCTGAAAATCTTCCACAAGATGACGGTGAGTTTTATTTTTCTCTTCTTATTTGGATTTCATTTTCATAATTTTTGCAGGGATGTTTAACATAGCAACTGATTCAAAAAGGGATAGATTGGCATTGTCAATTTTGTTGTAATTTCATGTTGTTTTTACAATGAGTGCTCTTCGTGGATATAGCAGAAGGATTGAGCAAAAGGGACGAAGATTTATCATCAAGAATTTACTAGAACAAAGTCAAATTATTGTCACATAAGGGCGGACGGGGCGGCCATCACGCTATCACACCCAATAATATTGTGTCACCTCATTCCATCACATTCCATCACTAAACCCATGCGGCGGTGTTCACTTTTCATCACATTTCATCACTAAACTTTTTTTTTTTAACAATAAATAGTGGTGGTGATGACGGGTGGTGGTGATGGTGGTGACAGGTGGTGATGATGATGGTGGTGATGGTGGTGACAGGTGGTGATGACGGTGATGGTGAAGATGATGATGGTGGTGACAGGTGGTGATGATGGTGGTGGTGACAGGTGGTGATGACGGTGGTGGTGATGATGGATGGTGGTGACAGGTGGTGATGATGGGTGGTCGTGAAGATGATGATGGTGGTGATGACGGGTGATGGTGATGACAGGTGGTGGTGATGATGGTGGTGGTGAAGATGATGATGGTGGTGGTGACAGGTGGTGGTGATGATGGTGGTAGTGAAGATGACGACGGGTGGTGATGTGGTCGGCGACGATGATGAAGTCTTTGGCCATGAAATTAACAATGCAAATAGCCGTGATCCGGAAAGGGGCGGTGTTTCACGCCATCGCGGCCATCACGGACCGCCCTGTCCGCTCTAAAGCCTCATGTACGGGCAGATTTAAGAAGGATAGAACGGGTTCAGGCGAACTCACTCGGTTTTTAATTTTTAGTAGAAATATATATAGAAAATAGGCTATGAACCCATATGAAAAATTAGGATAAACCCATAGACATATCTTATTGGTGACTCAATGGGTATACCTTCCACCTTTTAAACTATTTAGTTGATCATGAGTTCGAAACACACTCCGAGTAGATTTTTTATTTTGTTTTTCGTTTCAAATGGACCCAGTCTTAAATGAGGGTGTTAAAAACTAAACCTAAACCTAAAGAAACAAGCGGTCCCTTCGTCCTCCTAATCCCCATTCCCGCTTTATCTTTTTTATCCATTTTTTTGTTAATAACTTTTGAAAGCACGTTCTATTAATGTTCAAAATAATGTGTTGAAAATAATTTCCTTAGGCCATCAGGGTGCTACTAGAAATTTTTTCTCCTTTACTGATTTTAACCAATCCTGATTTTCCACATCACTTCACTGATTTACTTCACTGAAACACCTTTTTGTAGGCAACACTTCACTGATTTTTTTTTTATATAATTTCATTAAACATTTTATTATTATTATTATTATTATTATTATTATTATTATTTCACACGGTTTAAAATTAATTACCATACTATTTCAACCGTCCCAACCTCACAGTCAGAATTAAGTATGGAAATTTTTTATATATAAACTTAGCATACGGTTGGGTTAAAACACAATTTTACCACCGTTTATACAAAGAAACACACACGAAGATGACTCGTTGAACCACCGAAGAAGAGATTGCATTGGTGATATGCTACCAAGACGCCTCGAACGACCCGACACTTCAACAACGTCGTTCGCAGGTTTTCTGGGTACGTGTACTGGCCGATTTCAACCGCCAAGTTGGCACCAATGACCGCACAACCGTCAGCCTGCAGCGGAAGTGGACCGATCTCACCAATAAGTGTGATCGGTGGACCAGCATGTACCAGGACACGTTGAGGGAGGAGCCGGGCATTGACCCGGAGTTGGCTATCGAGCTCACGCATGTGGAGTATGCGTGTCGATACGACAGCAGCTTTGACCATGTCGAGGCATGGCAACTGTTGCGCCAACTCTAGGTTTTTTTTTATTTCTTTTAATGTATTTTATTTTTAGTTTTTTATGTTTAATAGTTATGAATTTTAGTTTTTTATGTTTATTTATCTTTAATGTTTCTATTAAACAAACCGTTTAAAAAAAGGTAGAGATATAAATAAAACAAATGGTAAAAATAAAAGAAATCACAAGGTATATAAAAAAGTCAAAAATAAAAGAAATCAACGGTACCAGCACGGTAAACAGCACCAGCAAAACGGTCTACGGGACCACTACCAGCGTGTATGGCGGCGGTGATACCGTGCTAGTTGTTGATACATGTGGCCAATTCAGGTGGCGCCGCGTCCCCCCTTAGAGAGTGGAGGCTAAAAAGCATAAATATCAATTATGACATTTTACTAAAATTTGAGAAGAAGTTTTTATCCATTTCTTAGTTGATTTTTGTTTGGAGAACTAAAAAATCCATCTGTTTTATTGATTGATTAATTGCAATATAATGTTTTTTAAGTGCTTTTGAAAGATTATATGGCGATTGGGTGCTTTTGAAATATTATATCTGGTTTGTGCAAAGCATTTTTAGTATTCATGAAAAGTTTAAATTTGCCATTACATAATAACTTTACATTTTGAGTCGCCCCTGCACACAATAAACGGTTAAAACCGACTATTTTCACGTAACAATCCGACCCTAACCGACCCGAAAATTTTTATATGTAGTCCTATGTAATTGGAGCATCTAAAACATTGATCCCACTGGAAAAAAATCTTGGATCTGCCACTGCTGTTTTTCCACTCCATATATGTCACTTTGGGTTTATTCTACCATTTTTTGTATTGTAATTCAGCCAATGTAGATACTATTACACGTTTGTTAAAATTGTTTTAGATAAATTTTAGATGCCATTTGAAGAGCCGCAACGCGGCGTCGAGTTATAACACTAGTTTTTTTTAATTCACAAATACAAACACAAAATAAAATAAAAGTTTTATGTTAGCAATTATATACAGATGAGGTACAAAAAGATAATACAAAAACTTATAAACATTATATTTCTTTCTTTTGGTTTTGTGCACCTATATTTAAAAAAAAAACATTTGTACATGAAACTATAGGGTGGTTATAATAAAACCCCCCTGACTTTTATTTTCTCCCTCCCAAAGCGTCTCGCTTTGGCCAAAGCGAGGCGCTTGAGTTCCTTTTTAACAAACCTCAGTACGATGTCAGAAAAGGTTGAATTTTAAATCTGAAGCGCCTCGCTATGGCCAAAGCGAGGCGCTTCGGATCAAAATTTATTTTGGGTCATTTTTTTGGTGTTTTGAATTGTTTTTTTTTTTTTTTTTTTTTAATATAATTATTGTAAAAAATTAAACAATTTAAAAAACAAAATAATAACCACCAACTTGCATCGACTTGAGATATGAGTTTTATTAACTTTAAATCTCTCAGATCCATGGTATCCACTAACCTTAGCGACAACGAGATCCATAATTCGAACAAGGAGGGAAACATTCTTCCATAACTATTTCATAAAAATGGAAAAAAGAAACCCATACAGAGTTCGTTGTACTGGTTGCGGAAAGAAATCAACAGTCGGATCGGCGCTAACAAACGGATGAAAATTAGACGATTTTGTTTACCTTCCCATTGATTTCAAGTATGTTCTTTTGAGTCGCTCCTGCACACAATAAACGGTTAAAACCGACTATTTTCACGTAACAATCCGACCCGAACCGACCCGAAAAATTTTATATCTAGTCCTATGTAATTGGAGCATCTAAAACACTGAACCTACTGGAAAAAAATCTTGGATCTGCCACTGCCGTTTTTCCACTCCATATATGTCACTTTGGGTTTAGGGTTTAGCCGCAACGCGGCGTCGAGTTATAACACTAGTTTTTTTTATTTCACAAATACAAACACAAAATAAAATAAAAGTTTTATGTTAGCAATTATATACAGATGAGGTACAAAAAGATAATACAAAAACTTATAAACATTATATTTCTTTCTTTTGGTTTTGTACACCTATATTTAAAAAAAAACATTTGTACATGAAACTATAGGGTGGTTATAATAAAACCCCCCTGACTTTTATTTTCTCCCTCCCAAAGGGCCAAAGCGAGGCGCTTGAGTTCTTTTTAACAAACCTCAGTACGAGGTCAGAAAAGGTTGAATTTTAAATCCGAAACGCCTCGCTATGGCCAAAGCGAGGCGCTTCGGATCAAAGATTTATTTTGGGTCATATTTTTGGTGTTTTGAATTGGTTTTTTTATTTTTTAATATAATTATTGTAAAAAATTAAAAAATTTAAAAAACAAAATAATAACCACCAACTTGCATCGACTTGAGATATGAGTTTTATTAACTTTAAATCTCTCAGATCCATGGTATCCACTAACCTTAGTGACAACGAGATCCATAATTCGAACAAGGAGGGAAACATTCATCCATAACTATTTCATAAAAATAGAAAAAAGAAACCCATACAGAGTTCGTTGTACTGGTTGCGGAAAGAAATCAACAGTCGGATCGGCGCTAACAAACGGATGAAAATTAGACGATTTTGTTTACCTTCCCATTGATTTCAAGTATGTTCTTTTGACAAACGTCTGGCTAACCTGAAGTTACTGAATTCTCCATGAACGAATCCAGACAGGTTTTATATGTTGTTTCAGGTTGCCTTCATCGGTGACAGATATCTCCCTGACAACAACTTCCTCGTACCCGATCACAATGTCCAACAACTGAATTTTACTTGCTTGCATGAACAATTGTTCTACTAACTTCGGATTCTTGATAGTTTGATTATACTCGTGTTCAGCCTATAAATCAACAGTCGGATCGGCGCTAACAGGCAACCCATACAGAGTTTGTTGTATTGGTTGTGGAAAGAAATCAACAGTCGGACCGGCGCTAACAAACGGCTGAAAATTACACAATTTTGTTTACCTTCCCATTAATTTCAAGTATGTTCTTTTGACAAACGTATGGCTGGCCTGAAGTTACTGAATTCTCCATGAACGAATCCAGACAAGTTTTATATGTTGTTTCAGCTTGCCTTCATTGTTGACATATATCTCTCCGACAACAACTTCCCTGTACCCGATCACAATGTCCAACAACTGAATTTTACTTTCTCCATGAATAGTTGTTTTACTAACTTCCGATTCTTGATAGTTTGATTATACTCGTGTTCAGCCTTTAAATCAACAGTCGGATCAGCGCTAATAAGCAACCCATACAGAGTTTGTTGCACTGGTTGCGGAAATTAATCAACAATCGGATCGGCGCTAACAAACGGATGAAAATTAGACGATTTTGTTTACCTTCCCATTGATTTCAAGTATGTTCTTTTGACAAACGTCTGGCTGACCTGAAGTTACTGAATTCTCCATCAAAGAATCGAGACAGGTTTTATATGTTCTTTCAGGTGGCCTTCGTCATTGACAGATATCTCTCCGACAATAAGTTCCCCGTACCCGATCACAATGTCCAACAACTGAATTTTACTTGCTTGCATGAACAGTTGTTTTACTAACTTCTGATTCTTGATAGTTTGATTATACTCGTGTTCAGCCTTTAAATCAACAGTCGGATTGGTGCTAACAAGCAACCCATACAGAGTTCGTTGTACTGGTTGTAGAAAGAAATCAATAGTCGGATCGGCACTAACAAACAGATGACAATTAGACGATTTTGTTTACCTTCCCATTGATATCAAGTATGTTCTTTTGACAAATGTCTGGCTGACATGAAGTTATTGAATTCTCCATGAACAAATCCAGACAAGTTTTATATGTTGTTTCAGGTTTCCTTCATCGTTAACAGATATCTCTTCGACAACAACTTCCCCGTACCCGATCACAATGTCCAACAACTGAATTTTACTTGCTTGCATGAACAGTTATTTTACTAACTTCTGATTCTTGATAGTTTGATTATACTCAATTTTATTACACTGTGTAGAATAACCTGACCCTCCAATTACATAGATATGGGGTCCACTGACCCTCCAGCCAACCAACTTTTCTTAACGAGCATCTCTAGATTTTTTTTAGTGTCCAAGAGTTTTTGAAGTACAAGAAAAAAAATCGAAAAAGTTGACGCTTAAATTCTTTTACTGATGCAGCAGTTACGATTTGGTGGCAGTTACAACAATTTGGTGCGGAGGAGAATGATGTGAAGAACATGATGGTTTTTTTTTATATAATTTTTAAGGTAATTTAGACTTGAGTCTTTTCGTAATTAATCTCATCAACTAAAAATACTAATTTACAAAGCAAATTTGACAACGTTATCAAATCATGCTAAACTTATAACATTATATGATGAACATAACTGGTCATGTAGACATGTGGTATCAATTTTGTTGGATCATAACTTAAACAAAGAGCAAAATTGAAAGAACTTAAAGAAGTAAACCGTTTCGGATGCTTTATTCATCATGAAGCAAATGCCTTTAAATAGGCCAAAGTATCAACTTTTATGTTTTTAAATTTTTTAATGTCGAACAAAACACTATTTCATTAAATCACCAAAAACGGCTAGCCAGGCTAACGAAACAGTCACCAAATAAATATACGACCATACAACAAATAAAACACAACCTATCTACATATCAACTAGACTTCACTTTGTAATACACCCAAAGATATTTGTGACCCAAATCACCAAGCCAAAATCTCTAAATGCCCTTCACACCTAAATGACCACAGACACACTAGCTTGCACACTTGCTGCATACTTGCAGCCCCTAGTTTGGCATAAAAAAGGCCACCACTACACCATCATAACCTCAAAGACCTTGAGCCAAATCCATTTAAATCAAACACCTTTGACTTAAAACAATATAAGCTTTCGTAGACGCCCCCAGCTGAAACCCGCTGCCGCACCTTTGACTTTAAACTAAATTCAGCAGTCACGAACAAGCTGTCACAGACCCATATAGACTGAAACCATAGCCGAAACCAGGCCAAAGTAAAACTAACAATAAGTACTAAATAAACGTAAACAAATTAAGCTAAAAGACCTATTCAACAGGAAAGAACAATAGAGTAGGCCTTCTTTATTTGACTCAACACCCACGTGCATAAGACTATAAGGAGTGGTGGGGCGGGAAAGAGGGGGATGAAGCGCCATGTGGCACTTGTGGGCCCCTTGTGGGGGGGAAAATAATTGTGGGGAGTGGAAGGGGGGGGGGGAAGGAAATAATATTATATTGTGTTAAAGTTAAAAAAAAAAAAAAAAAAATGCCCCCAATAAGAAGCTGCCACGTGTAAAGCTTTCTCCCCCCACGCCGGTGAAACCCTCCCCGCCCCCCCCCCCCTCTCCCGCCCCCTTCCACGCCCCTCTGCGGCGGTGTTCCCCCCCTTCCCGCCCTCTCTCCCGCCCCCACTCCGCATAGTCTAAAGACTTCAAACGGCTAGCTAGATGTACCTTCCAACGGTTACTTGGCTGAGTTTAACATAATAGAAAGTATGGTGTAAAATTGTGCATTATATATCTCTTTGCACGGCTTGCGTGTATTAATCTTCTTTTTAACTTCTACTTGTGATGTTTCTTAGACAATTGTCGTAGACAAAACATCCTGACTCCAATTCTGTATAGAGGAAGGAAAGACTAGTGGTGTCAACTGTTTGACATTAAAGGGAAAATTCACACTAATATTTATTGCAGAATTGGGCGTTACATGACATACATACAAGACTAAATATTATGACATCCAAAAAAAATATAATGCACTAATTACGATAGTAAATACATGTTAAAGAATTAAACAGCATTGCCAGCACTAAAAACCTTCATATTTACTTTACTATCTAGCGTCCTCAATCTTCAACTGGGAGAACACTTGGCTTTCACCCATGTAACTTGAATCGTCCACTTGAGTATCATCTTGGTTCCATTTAGAAGGCAAACGATCAATCATCGACATCGACAACTGCAGCGATGTGTTCATGGTGCTATCATCATATGGCTCTCTATCCACCACCATCTGTTGAAGCTTCATCGCGTATTCCAAGTCCCATAACACATCAATCATACTTGGCCTCTCGTCTCCCGTATTCTTCAAACATCTCTCAACCGTATCCAAGTACTTCCGTAATGAATACGGGATTATCTTGTCTCTAAGATAGGGGTCAACTATCTTCTCCACCATCCCATCCTTTATCTGGTTAATCGCCCACTCGGCCAAATTTGCTTCGTTTGGTGGAAGTGTGTTATCAAGTGCTGGCCTCGCGCACAACACTTCCAGTAAAACGACTCCAAATGAGTAAACATCTGACTTTTGTGTCAGCTTCATGCAACTTATGTATTCAGGATCCAAATACCCGAAACTCCCTTTGATGTCCATCTCGCTTTCCTCCAAGTTATCCAACCGTGATATGCCGAAATCAGCCACTTTAGCCACATAGTTTTCATTGAGCAAAATGTTTGTGGACTTAACATCACGATGAATAATCCCCGCATCCGAACCTGTGTGAAGGTAATGTAACCCTCTAGCCGCGCTAATGCAGATCTCAAGTCTCCGATTCCACGAGAGCTTCTCATCATCTTTATTCATGCCGTATAAATGATCTTGAAGCGTACCCTTTTCCATAAACTCGTACACCAGTATCATCTCAGATCTCTCATCACAATACCCGATTAAAGTAACTAGATGTTGATGCCGTATTTTCGACAAGACCATAATTTCTGTCACGAACTCTGGCCGACCCTGCCCATGTCCTTTCTCGCCGCCTCGTTTCACTGCAACTTTCTTTCCATCAGGAAGAGTTCCTTTATAGACCTTCCCAAATCCGCCTTTTCCAATCACCAACTTCTCATCAAAACTATTCGTCGCGTGTAATATGTCCGCAAACTGGAACCGAAGGTTGAGATTCAAATTAGGAATTGGTGACGGGTGGTTGTTGGTGAAGTCTATATTTATGCTCGAGTATGAACTCAAACCATACGATGCTACCACGTTAGACTCCGTTTTCGTCCCTACCGACACCTTCCTCTTCTGACACTTCAACCCGATTAAGAAACCTATCAACATAACAACCACCACACCTCCCACCACACATCCAACCACAATGTACATACTCTTGCTGCTCTTCCCATCATTCCGAGTATCAACTACACCTGAATTCTTCAACAACTCCATGATCTCAAGCCCGTTCAATAACACCGGCTGACTATTACCAGGAATCGCTCCAATACTAACATTCACAAACCCGGACTCAACCGAATCCACCACATACTCATAATAAAACGGAATTTGGGGAGCGTGCACTTTATCACCCGGATTAATCACCTCCTTATAATTGCTGTAAACAAAGAAATTGAATGCATCTTCAGAATTATTGAGAGCTAGGCTTACAATGTCACAGAAATGGGCTCGAACAAGGTACATGGCATTCGTTTTAACCCCAAATCTCCATGTAATACTATTAACAGACGAATTCGGGACCAACTGTTTGGCTGTTTTGTATACATCATCAGGAGCATCGTAACTAGTAGCAAAAGAATCTTGATAATTCGGCGTGCCAGCGAACGTTACGTTTTTCGCTGGGTTTGTTCCGAAGATAAAGGGATCATCAGGTGTCCAGTTTCTTCTTAAAGTGTCGCGATCAACATCTATAACCTCACCACCAACGTTAATTCTATAAATTGGGTTGAAAGCATAAGATGTTGCTATGTTATCGACATCACCATATCGTCTCAAAGGTGATATATGAGGTGTATTGACGTCGTGTCTGAACAGTTCAGAAGGTGTAGTGAAAGCTTCTATAGCGTTTATAAAAGCATAAGATGAGCCACTAGAGGGTGTGAACACAATTCCAAACTTTCGTTCTATCCCAATTGGGATAATAAATTGTTTAATCACAGTCGAGTTTCCGACGTTAAAATCAGATAACAAAGTGTACCCAGAAACCGAAACACTGAATTTGGAAGTTGATAAATCAACTCCCTTATAAACAAAGGAAGAAAAATGAAGGTTTACCATCACAAAAGTGTTGTTTGTATCCGCTTCGAGTTCGTACCTTGATTTCGTAGTGAAAACTCTTGCTGTTTGGTAGATTTCATTTGCAGCGTTGTTGTTTACGGCTTTGTGGCCACTGGTGAATGAAAACGAAGGGCGGTTGTCATCTCCGATGAATTTCATGTTAGTGAAATCGATATCAGAGTTTGATCCACAGTTAATGAAGTAGTGGTCAGGGAACTTATATTGTGACTGTGAGGATACAAGTGATAGAGCAAAGAGAAGGATGATGAGAAGATTGGATTCCATTGAAACATGTGAAGGATTTTGCTGGTTGGAATAAAATAATTATTGGTATGATGATGATTTATTGTACAAGGAGGAGGAAGAAGACAGCATTTAAAAAGGGAGTTGACGAAGACTTTGTAGAGACAAGGATCAAGTGGTTCTAATGGACTGTTGAAAAAAAACAGGAAATGTCAAGTTGCAAGAATTTTCTTTTTATTAGTTTTACCTTTTTAGTAATAAAGTTATGATAGTGAAAAGACCTTTTAGACCAATAACCAAAGAAGCCACACAATAGAATCAACAAACGTCACGCTAGTTGATGATCACGAACACCTTAGTCTCTACGAAGCAACACTTGAAAAGAATCGAGAACACCACATGAAAAACGAACTGGATGAACGAATGGCATGGTGACCGGGGCAATCGGGCCGATGGCGGTGCAACGGTGGGCCAATGCTCGCGGTAGTTGGGCGGCCGACGACGGCGGAGGACTAGTGCGATGGCCGGTGTCGGGTGGACGGCGACCGAGGTTGTCGGTCGAGAGGAGAGAACTGGCGGCAAAAGAGTCGTGGTGTTAGGTGGTTTGTTGGTTGCCAACTAGTGTCTTGTATTTATACTACACCTTAGGTCCCTAGTTGTAATTTAATCCGCTAGGATTAGCTTAGGGTGGTTGGCAAGTTAGATAAGGTTTATGGTGGTAGAAGGTTAGGAGTTCAATCCACATGTTGTGCAAATTTTACCGTTAAAAAGGTTGTAGTTTAATACAAATATTTAACCCATTTGTATTTTTCTTACAAAATATATATAACATTATTTAACTTTTAAATAATACTCCACCATTATTCATTATTCTTTATACTTATCCAATAAATATAAACCTTTATCAAGTAATAATTATTTAATTCCCCATCTCCACCAACGAAAATAAACCGCATTTCATAATTTAATATTTAACAATTGAAATTACTTGTTTGTTGTCCAAAGTGTAATTTTTGGACCGTATCTCGGTAGCAACATTGATCAATCTAATTTCGGACATCCTATATCCAACAACTAACACTACTTAGTTTCAAACAGGTTGTTACTAACATTATACACCGTAAAAGAAGTTACATGTTAACCAGCTTATACCCTATCATATCATTTGACTTGGTTAAATAAATTGGTTAAATGATCTGTACTCAATTTAGATTGTTTTAGAGTTCCATATTAGAGTTAAGATTTTGACAAACATGAACATATAGGTTGTGTTTGGTTTCAACAATCTAACTGAACACGTGACACGCTTAAGTTATAACTTAATCTTGTGAATAAAAGAATATATATATATATATATATATATATATATATATATAAATATATATGTGGGAAGGTTTCATTGAGAACTCATAGTTATGGAGAGAACTCGAGAACTCCTACTTAAATTAAGAAAAAAAAAATCATAACTCAAAAACCAAAAATCTGGTTCGGAGCTTCTCTTTTCCACGTCATCCTCGTTCAAAAAAAATAAAAAAATAAAAAAATATGCGACTTGTAATGCACATGTGTAGTAAATGTCCGGTTAGCTTTAGGGTTTAGTTTAGCTTTTAGGGTTAGTTTTTTTAAGTTTAGCTTGTAAGGTTTAGGTTTTGGAGGATGGGTAAGGTGGGTTTAGGTTTTTTGGGTGGGGGTTTAGGTTATTGGTTGTGATGGTACGTTATTAATAGCACCATCTTGTCTAAAAGGTTTTATATGAGGTGTATTGGTGCCATGCCTGAACAGTTCAGACGCATTAACGAAAGAAGGAGAGGACGCGTTCAAGGGTGTGAAGTTGATTCTGAACTTTTGTTTTGATTGAATTGGGATTATGAAACCTTTGACTACCGTCATGTTTCCAACGTTAAAATTGGATAACAAAGTGTACCCATAAACCGAAACATTGAAGTTGGAAGTAGATAAATCAACTCCATTGTAAACAAAGGAAGAAAAATGAAGGTTTACCATCACGAAGTGTCATCGTTGTCTGCTTTGAGTAGGTACCATGCTTTCTTAGTGAAAACTCTTGATGTTCGGTAGATTTCAGTCGTTGAGTTGTTATTGGTTTTGTTGTTTACCGCCTTTTCGCCACCAAATAATTTGAACGTGGTGGCGTTGTCATCTCTAGTGAATCTCTTTCCGGTGAAATCGGTATCAGAGCTTGATCCACAGCTAATGAAGTAGTGATCAGGGAACACATATTGTGACTATGAGGAAACAAGTGAGAGAGCAAAGAAATGGATGACGAGGGAGAAAGATTCCATTGAAGAAAGTGAAGAATGAATGAATGAATATCTGGTTGGTTCAAATGAAATTATTATTGAATTGATGGTGATTCAAAAGATAGTGTTGACGAAGAGCCATGCAGACAAGCATACGAATTTTGTTTATTATACATCTTCTTTGCATGCAGTGGTGACTATGGCCAGTCAAGTCTCCTTAGAGGCTTTCCCATAACGTCAATAAACTATAAAATAAGCAATATCCTATTAACTAACATTGTGTCATTTTCTCCTTTGTTAAAGTGAGATGCATGCCCACTCAACAATGTCTTGGAAATTTCTGTTGAAAAGTAATTCAAACAATATCCATGCAGGCACGTGCATGGAGTGGCTGGCTCAAGTTGTTATGTTTATTCCTAGTTTTCAGTATTTTCTTTGAATTGTTTACGTTAGAAGTTGTTAAGGTTGGACCTGGTTTATAGGCTAACCGTTTGTTTCTTTTCTTTATATAGATAGGTTGCTTTCATTAGTTGTATGCACTTTTTATCAATTCAGTGAAATAAGAGTCAAGCATTATTCAGTCTAAGTTATTGTTTTGTGTGTGTGTGATATTGCTCTTGAACCAACAATGTTATCAGAGCTAGCTTGTGCTTCTTTCTTCGAAATCTGAATGTGTAAGGAATTTTGTCTTTCAATGGCTGATCAAGCAAATGGTCTTCCCATAACTCCTAGCCTAATTCCTGTCTTCAAGGGAGACGGGTATGAGTTTTGGAATATTGGAGTTCAAACAATATTGAGATCTAAAGATCTTTTGGAATTTGTTGAGAAGGGTGTTAATGAGGCTGATCCTGGTCCAGCCAGGCGGATGTCTAATAAGAAGAAGGATGCACATGCTATGGCAGTGATCTAACATGCAATTCATGACTAGCTGTTTTCCAGAATTGCAGCTGCTTCCTCTGCAAAAGAAACTTGGGAGATATTGAAGATGGAGTTCCAAGGGGACGCACAAGTGCAAGCAATTAAACTGCAGGGTCTTAGAAGAGACTTTGAAAATCTGAGTATGAAAGAAGGAGAGTCTATTGGTGATTACTTCTCAAGGGTGATGGGAATTATAAGCCAACAAAGATCTTATGGTGAGATTATTGCTGATCAAACAGTGGTAGAGAAAATTCTGAGAAGTTTGACACCAAAATTCGATTATGTTGTTCCTTCCATTGAGGTTTCGTATGACTTGTTAACTCTCACTCGATCCTGTGAAGTTAATAGGTTCATTGCAATCTCAAGAGGAAAGAATCAACAGTAGAGGGCATGGTAGAGTTGAGAGAACGGATGAGTAGGGTTTACAAGTTTTTCATGATAACAACAGGAGTCCCCAAGGTACTTCTAGTGGAAGAGGTAGAAGTTTCAATAGAGGAAGAGGAAGAAGAAGGTTTGGTGGAAGACATAGAGGACCACAATGTTATGGTTGTAACAGATTTGGGCATGTTCAAAGAGACTGCTGGCATACTGAAGAAGGACATGTAAATGTGGTTGAGAATGAGGTTCAAGAAGATGGACACATAGGAGAAGAGCAACATCTGTTCATGGCTCTTATTCCTTCTAATCAGTATGTCCACATGACTGATAATGATGGTCATAGTGGTTCATCTTGTCTGTGGTTTTTGGACTCTGGATGTTCAAATCACATGACTGGAAACAAAAGAAGTTTTATTGATTTGGATGAGACATTCAAACTGAATGTCAGGTTGGGAGACAAAAACAGCTTGCTTGTTGAAGGAAAAGGAACTGTGAAGATAGAACTCAGCAATGGTGGACACAGATTGTTGGATGATGTGTATTATGCTCCTAATCTGGAGTATAACTTGCTAAATGTGGGGCAACTAATGAGAAAAGGGTATTCATTGCTATTTGATGATGGAAAGTGTGTGATCAAGAACAAGAAGACTGGTGGGACATTGATGACTATTATGGTGGCAAGAAACAATACGTTTTTGATGGATGCTTCACATGCTGAATTTAGTGTATTTGTTGGTCCAGTTCCTGTTGATGATGACGAGTCCAGGTTATGGCATTTAAGGTATGGACACTCTAACCTACATGCTTTAAAGAGTTTGTATGACAAAAAGATGGGTCTTGGTATCCCTCGGATACATGTTGTGGATGAGTGCACCGGTTGTATATTTGGAAAACAAGTCAAAGCTTCCTTCAACTCTAAGTTATGGAAAGCAAAGAAGAAGTTGCAGTATATGCTGATGTATGTGGACCCATGCAAGTGCCTAGTTTGAGAGGTAGTTATTACTACTTATTGTTTATTGATGACTTTACTAGGATGTGTTGGGTTTACTTTATAAAAGAAAAGTCTGAAGCATTTAGCAAATTCAAAATTTTTAAAGCCTTAGTTGAAAAAGATGTTGAATGTTTGATTAAAACATTAAAGACTGATAGAGGGGGTGAGTTCTGTTCTAATGAGTTCAATGTTTTCTGTCAAACACATGGCATAAAACATGAACTAACCCCTCCCTACACACCTTAACACAATGGTGTGGTAGAGAGGAAAAACAGAACTGTGATGGGACTTACAAGAAGTATGATGAAGCACAAACAGATGCCCAATTCTTTTTGGGCAAGGGGAGTGGCAACTGCTGTTTATTTAATTAATTTAGTTGTTACTAAGTCTCTAAAGGATAAGACTCCCTATGAAGCTTGGTATGGTGAAAAGCCTAGAGTAGATCATTTAAGGGTGTTTGGTAGTCTGGCATATGCTGTGAAACCAGGGCAGAAGGAAGCTTGATGACAGGTCTGAGGCAGTTGTATTCATTGGTTACATTCCTGAAACTGATGGGTATAGCCTGTTTAATCCCAAGACTAGAAAGGTGTATGCAAGAAGGGATGTTGAGGTGTTTGAGAATACTAAGTGGGACTGGATTAAAGATTGTGATAAGTGAATCTATGAAGCTATTTATGGTGACCCATTTCCTGAAGAGGCATACATGGGAGATACTGCTGGAACTGATTCTGATCCAGCACCTTCCTCATCTACTGATGAAACAGTGCAGCATAGTACAGACAGTCCTAGTGTGGGGACCAATGATCAAGGGTCCTCTTCAAATCAAGATTATTCACCATCTCCCAAACTAGAGTCTTTGAGTGATGTTTATCAGGCTACAAAGAAGGTTACAGTTAATTATGAAACTAATAGTATTATTGATGAACTTAATGATTGTCAGTTTGCTCTTAATATTGTTGATCCCATGAATTATCAAGAAGCAGTTTTAAAGAAGGAATGGCTGGCTGCAATGGAAGATGAGATTCAAGCTATAGAAAAGAATAAAACATGGGAGTTGGTCAAGCTCTGTTGGATTAGTGGCTCTACTTAACAGTTCTTACTTATTAACACTTGTGTGTTATAAATGTATCAAAGTAAATTGCACAGCGGAATATTAAAGTGTTAAAGTTAAAGCATCACTTTTAACAGGAGTTATGACTCCCCCTTAATCAATGAACTAGGAAGTAAAGATGACAATCAATAGTAAATGAATATAACAGTAAATGCAGAATGATTCTCAAATATATGAAAGGTTAACTACAATTTATAGACGAAAGATTACATATAGACTAAGTAATCAAAAGCTTAAAATAATGTAAGATAATACTACAACAGGCTGTAGTTATCGAAACTTGAACAAAAACTTTAACAAAAACTAATATAATACTAAACAGCTGAGTTTAAGGTCGGTTAATGAAAGTGCTGATGAGTGACAAACTTCTAACAAAAGATCTTCAGGAGTTTGTCTTCAGTAGTTTGTTCTTCAGATATTTGTCTGGTTTATTGTGACATCCGTCACCTTCGACTTTCAATTAATTTACAAAAATAGTCCCCCAAATATTTTCAATTTTAGTCCTCAAACATTTCTTGTAATTGTTGTCGTTTTCAAATTCAATAAATGTGCGAAACTGAAGTTATATTATTCGCATGTATTTTGGATCTCGATCTCGATTTAATCTAACACGTAAGTTGCGACGTTATTCGGAAAAAAAATAATAATATATATATCATAAAAAAATTCAAGTTTATAAAAGTTTTAAGTTTGATTAGTTAACTTGGTTAGTAGTTATAAAGAGAAAACTAACTAGAAAACCTAGAAACTACCTAAGTTAAATGTGAAGGGCCATTTCTGTCATTTTTCCAAAGTTTAAAAAGAAAAATTCTTGTTTCTGCTGCTGCTCGAAGTTCCGGCCAAAAAAAATAATTCCGGCCGCCGGATTTTATTTCCGGCGAAGGCTCAAAACGCGTTTAAACCTCTGTTTCAATAATTAAATGGTTCCAAACGTTTTCTCCATCGATAATTATCGCGTTACAACCATTTATGTGGGTTATTGACGAGTGTTAAAGGCGTTTAATCGTGGATTTATGGGAGTAACCGGCGAACCTTAATACCAATCTTAAACGCATCATTTTAATCGTGTATAAATACCTAGTTGATTGTAAATGATTGCTGCACCTTCACACAACAAAACCCACAAAAAATTTCCACTAAAACACGTCCAGAAAGCCCCTTTTATTGCGTTTTTTTGCGAATCAAAGAAGCTTCAGTTGGATCCTAAAAACGAGTTGTAAGTGTTTAATCTTACTTGTTTTATCTTAATCGAGTCTTGTAGGATAAAACCCCTCTATTACAGAGCTGTATTCATGTCTTAAACAGAGTAATTGAATGTTGGTTGAGGTTAGGGTTCTTGATTAGATGAATTGGGGAAGATGACACTTTTAGTTAACATTATAAATACAAATCAATTTCAAAGGTATCAACAAAAGGCATTGGTAGCCTAGTGGTTAGTGTGTCTGCTGGGTTGGGTATGGAGCCGAGTTCGAGCCTCACAGGGGCCGGTTTTGGCCACTCTTTTCCATTCTTTTTTTGTGTTTTGCTTATTGCTTGAATTAATTATATATTTATATGGAAAAATCTTATATTAATCATAGAAATTTCATTTTTGCTTCAAAAACTATGAAAATTTAGACATAACATCTTGACATCTAAAATAAGATTTCCACACTTTTATTTTCCGGAAAATGTCTCAATTTTATATTTTTATTAAATTTAATCGTTTTAATCATAATTAAATGTTAAAAATTCATTTTAAGAGATTTTAACCTCAAATTTTCTGGAGATTTATTTCTATGAATAATGAACTATAATAAAATATAATTTCTTATAAAATGATTATTTTTGTTATTTTTACTAATTTCAATCATTAAAACATCATTTAAATTCATTAAAAATGTTTTAAATGCAAATAAATTAAAAGAAATTATGGAAATATTATTTTAGTATTCCACATCATAAAATAATTATTTCTCATAATAATATCATTTTGGGATCATACCTTGTATTATTCATGCTATTTATAATTAAATTAGATATAATAATAAATTGTTTAATTAAATATAAATCATTAACTTTATTTCAAGGTTATTTTCTATAAAATGGGATTTATATCTATATGTGAAACACATAAGAGTTTTAGTCATTTATTAAATCGTAAATATATTTATTTCAAAAACTGTCGTTCAAATTATTACTAGAAATTTCATCTTCCCTAATACGAGTCTAGCAAGCCCTAAATGCCTTAGATGATTCGTCGTCTTAGATTTTTTTAGACATTGTCCTCATTTAGTGTTGTATATATAGGTTGAGTTCCTCGGAATTCTTAAGCCTTTACGACGATCGTTCTCGGAATTTATATTTAGCGAAACTGTGAGTATATCTTTCCCCTTTTTACTATTTACTCTTTTGGGGTGATTCATGTACCATTATTATTAAACTTACGTATATTATTTACAAAGCAATGTGCTCTTTGATATATTTTGTGTGAATTGTATGAACGATTTGTCAAAGTCATTAACCTTTGGGCCGCACCTAACAATGAGTAGTACTACGAATTATATCCCTTGGTTACTTACGTGAACGAGTTAAGTCCTTGGTCATTGTTATGGTTTTTCTTGAACGATGGGTGAACGATTATTGAACGATGGGAGGCTTGATTGTGACCCTTTTACATATTACAAACATCAAGGCACATAAATTGCAAATTACTGATTGAACGAAAATGGATATACTCACCAATGCATTATATGTGTTGACAAATTATTTTGTACATGTTTCAGGTGAAGTTTGATCTTGCATGCTTTTCACGCTTAGGCTGGACCTAGTGCTTAAATAAAAGTTGAACATTTATTATTTATGTTTGAGATTTATATTAAGACTCTTTGTATTTCGTTTTGAACAATGGAAGTTATTTGCTATTAATATTTACAATTTAGTCCATGTGCTATTGAACAATCGTCACTACGTGACACCTCGATGTTTCCGCCATCGGTTGGGGTGTTACATTTATCTTCAGAATTTCTGATGCTTTTACTCTTCAGAACTTTAGATATCTTTCACTTCAGCAGTTTCACAAAATGTGAAGAGGGTATAAGACTAAGGTTTATAACTGGCTTGTCAATCCTCTTTGACCCTACAATCTCCCCCTGGATTGATGAAGCCAAAACCTTTGTCTATGTTTATTTATACGATCCTCTCTTCCTTAAGTCAATAACTCTCAAGATTTTCTTGACTGCTTGATGTCTGAGTTCTCTGACCTCTGATTCTAAAAGTAGTCCTTTTCTGGTATCATATCCTGAATGGTCATCAGATCTTCATCAGATAGTTTTTCCAATTCAGTCAAGTCATGAAGAACTTTTGTTGAGAAGTCTTTTCTTTCTAAAATCAAGGAACTGGACTTGTGGGTGAAGCACCATTTGACAATTGGAGATTTGGATTTGAAGAAATTATCTTTGTATGGTACAATTTGTAGGTTTGAATATAGGTCTGCTGTTGGAGGTTTTTCTTTTTCAGCATTGATCAGATTGGACCTCATTCTCTTTTCAACTAGCACAGTACCAGGGTTATCACCTTTTGAAATAGGCATGTGATGTTCAGTGACCACCTTGGTATGTTTTTTTTCTTTAATGGTTTGTTGTAGTTGATAAGAAAATGTTGCAGGATCCCTATATTGTGTCAACAGAGGTTTTTCTTCAACAGTGGAATCATCTTCAACAATGGTGTTCTTCTCAAGCAAAACCATTTTGAAGTTAGTTGTTGTGTTTTCCCCTGGCTTTTTGGTAGCAGGTTGTGTGGGTTTGAATTTATCCGGATTTGCAAGTCTATCAGCCTTGAACTTTTTGTAAGTTTCATAAAGTACATCTTCTTTCCACTTACATATCTGCTGTTTTGAACCATAATTGTTCTCTACCAATTCTTGAATGATTTGGGTTCTTTTCAACTTTCTGTCTTTTTTTTTTGGCCAGTCTTTCTGATACAAGCCCTGCCTGTCTTGTTAGTTCTTCAGTTGAAAGTCCCTTTAGTGAGAATTTCCTTGTCTTGTTGTTTTTGCTTATATAAGTCATCATCTGTTGTCTTTTATCTTCTTCTGCAGCAAGGAGAGTTTGCTCAGCAATTCTTTCTTCTGCTCCAACTCATTCAACTTTTGTTCATAGATTTGTAACTTTTCATCAAGACTCAAGTCATCCCTTGCTTCTAAGCTTTCCCAAATCTTATCTTCCTTTGCCTTTCTTTCAGCTTTTATTCTTTTTTCTTCTGTCAGTTCTTTTTCTTCTATTTGATCTTTAGTAACTGGTATAGAAGAAACGGGAACAGGCTTTGGAATATCAGATGGGTTTGTTTCTGTTGCTTTAGAAGGTTGTTCTGGTTTAGTGCAGGAATTGTCAACTACTGAAGTGTTGATCTGAGCAGCATCAACTACTGAAGGATTGTCTTCAGTACTTTTGGTCTTGTCTTTAGCAGCAGCTTCACTATGGTCTTGGGATGACTTTTTAGCCTTTTCTCTAAGGTCTTTCTCTTGTTTTTGATACCATTCCTCTCTTTCTATCAGAGCTTTTTCTTGTCTGGTCACGGCAGTTAATGTTTGAGATTCCTTGAGATTTTGTGCTTCTCTAGCTCCTTTTGAGGCTTCAAGAGACACAGTTTCAGGTTCCTTTGACATCTTCCCCTTTTTGGCTTCATCCATTTCTGGAAACCATGGAGGTGGAGGTGTTACACCAGATAGATGGGCTAATTGTCGTCTATTGTCTTCCATATTTCTTGACAATTATCCAAGCTTATGATCAATGGCATTGTTAGTCATCACAATTTGAGTGTTGTTCTTTGACTCCATAGCAGTCATAAAGTCTTTGAGATGATCCGAAATAAGTTGATGTACCATCTGGTATAGGGGACCATCTTGGCTGCATAGTTGGTTCAGGTCTATGCTTGATAACCCAGAGAATTGGGTAGGCTTTTGTGATTGTGGAGGGTGTGTTTTGGGGTGATCCTCAGTGTGAACTAGGAAGGCCACTTTTGGGGAATTGGGGTGTAAGTGGTCTTTAACCTGTTCTTCTGTGACTGTCTCGTTGAGTATAGATACATTAGAATCAGGACCTTCACAGATAGCCGTCAATTCATTTTGTGGAGATTTTGATCCATCATCCAAATCAATGGAATCATCTGAATCACTGACATAGTCCTCAATGAGAACATTATCAGTTGTCTCATGAGCTAGGCCCAACCTAGTTGTCTCATGAACCTCTTTTTCTTGGTACTGAGGTTTTCCTACTTCAGGCACAGGGCCTTCATCAGTAGTTGCCACATTTGAGGTCTTAGCTATGGTACTATTGTCATCAAATCCATCGCTGGATGGTATAAGAGTAGTAGCAGCCTCAAATATACCTGAGGAATCTAAGTTTGGGCTTAGAGGCCTTGGTCCCTCCTCATCTCTTTGGTTAGGGCTGAACACATTCACATCAATGTCCATTTCTGTGTTTTCATCCCCTGTTTTATGTGGTGATTGGGGATTGACATTTTCAGATGGATTGTGTTGTTTCAGCCCAGAGAGAATATTAGCTATTTCAACTACTGGTGATGTTTATGGGTCAGTAGTTATGGGATCAACAGTTGGGTTTTGTTTAGTTGATTCAGTTGTTTTGAAAGAAGGTCAGTAGTTATGGTCTTTTTGAGTTTCTTTCTTGAAAATAGAATGAATATAGGTGCTCTTTCTGGTGTTTGAGATGAATGAGACTGAGAGGAGGTTTCAGTCACATCTTTTGAAAGTGCAGATTGCACATTGGCAGTTTCAAGCATCTCACCTTCCTGAATTGCTTTTCTTTTGGGGTTGGTGGGTTTGGATTTTTGTTGTTTGGGTTGTTTTGGCTTTTTGGAAATGGGTTTTGAGGATGTTGGTTCCTTAGGGACTGTGACATGTTCCCATTGGTCATCCTCTGGCAAGACTGTCGGTTTGTTATGCCTAGAGTATGCTTGTGAGGTTAAAGGGTTTAAAACAGTTGTTTTACCCACAAGCACCTCTTGTCCAAGTTCTTTGATAATACATTGTATGACGAACCTTGGATACAACACAAATTTCTTTTTATCATTTTGGTGATGCAACACCAACTCATTGAAAAAGAATGAAGATGCCCTATATTTAGATTCATTAATGATTGAATGAAAAATTGGTTGCATGGTTGAAGACATCTGATCAGAAGATCCAGTCTTTGGACTTAAACACATGATAATGTAGTGAAACAAAAGTTTATATTTTGCATCAAAATATTTCTTGTAAATGGTAGCATGTGATAATGTACCTTCGTAACCACACTCAATAATGCTTGACTGAATTGTTCCACTGGAAAGGACTTTACCATCTTCGGTAACAGTCTCAACGTTTGCCCAAAACTCATTAAGAGTGTCAGTATGGATTGGTGGGTCAATGGTGAACGCCTTGTAATATTGAGATTTTATGATCAACTCAATGATTTCATCGTATTGGGACTAGGCTTCAGCTTTTTTGAGGTAGCCTCTTTGATTGTGTCCCTATTTGAGAACTAGAGCCATTGTTTTTTATAGAAAAGTTGAAGGATTCAGAGAGGGTTTGAGAGAGAGGGAACTTTTTGTTTTTGAAATGATAATGATGAAAAGAGGTGTTTAAGAAGTTTAATAGTCCTTTTAGGTAAAACTTCTGAGAATGATAGGAAAAGACAGTTTTGTCCTTTTTGTCTAAAACCTCTGATGACTATTTATTCATCAGGAGTTTCCTATTTTGTTCTTCCGTAGTTTTGAACTACTAAGAAGATTAAAAATACCCCTAAAATCAAAATTTGATGACTTTATTATCATCAGCTGATTTTTCTTTTCAGAAATTTTCCCTTACAGATGTTTTTGTACATCAGTAGTTTTTCTCTCTTTTTGTTTATCAACAGAGGTTTGAGACAGAGTGAGTAAACAAGCAAGTGAATGTAGAAGTTGTACAAAAAAAAAAATGAAAAACACTTACAGAGTTTACTCAAAGTTTAGCATTCCAAGCATGGAAACTAACATCTGAAATGTTGATGTGTCAAGGGGTTTGGTGATTATATCAGCTATTTGATTAGTTCTTGTGACATGTTTCACCTCAATCTTGCCTTTTTCATAGCAATCCCTGATGAAATGATACCTGATTTCTATATGTTTTGTCTTTGAAAACTGAACAGGGTTTGAATGATTCTAATGGCAGATTTACTGTCTACTAAGAGTGGAGTCTTGGTCTCTTTGATTCCATAATCAAGAAGTTGATATTGGAGCCATTGAATCTGTGATGTACAACTTGCAGCAGCAATGTATTCAGCTTCAGCTGTTGAAGTTGCCACATATGTTTGCTTCTTTTATTGCCAGGACACCAGACAGTTTCCTAAGAATTGACAACCACCAGATGTAGATTTTCTTGACATTTTACACCCTGCATAGTCACTATCTGAAAAAGCTGTTAACTTGGTATTGCTTGAAGTAGGATACCAAATTCCTAATGTAGGAGTTCCTTTCAGATATCTGAAAATTCTTTTGACAGTAGTTAGGTGTGATTCCCTTGGTGCAAATTGATATCTAGCACAAACACAAGTTGAGAACATAATATCTGGTCTAGAAGCAGTTAAGTACAGAAGGGAACCTATCATACATCTATAAATGGTTTGATCAACATCCTTTCATTGATCATCTGGTTCAACTTGTGTGGTAGGTGTCATGGGAGTGGAACATGATTTACTGTCTTGTAAAGAAAATTTATTTAATAATTCTTTAACATATTTAGATTGATGTATAAAAGTTCCATTTGTTTGTTGCTTGATCTGCAGTCCCAAAAAGTACTACAGTTATCCCATTGTACTCATCTCAAATTTTGATTGCATGAGTTTCTTAAATTAATCACACAGTTTTGTGTTTGTTGAACCAAAAATGATGTCATCAACATAAATTTGAACAAGTAAGACATGATTTCCAACATGCTTTATAAAAAGTGTTTTATCAATGGAGCCTCTAATGAAGTGATTTTTGAGTAAAAAGGTAGAAAGTATTTCATACCAAGCTCTAGGAGCTTGTTTTATCCCATAAAGAGCTTTGTCAAGTTTGTACAACCAATCAGGATGAGAAGGATCCTCAAACCCAGGTGGCTGACAAACGTACACTTCCTCTTTTATTTTTCCATGTAAAAATGCACTCTTCACATCCATTTGAAAAACTTTAATTTTGTTGGAAATTGCATAAGCCAAAAATAACCTGATGGCTTCAAGCCTTGCAACTGGAGCAAAGGTTTTATCATAGTCAATTCCTTCTTCTTCTGAATAACCTTGTACTACCAATCTTGCCTTGTTCTTGATAATCATACCATCTTCATCTTGTTTGTTTCTGAAGACTCATCTTTTGCCAATTGGTAGCTTGTTTGGAGGTAAGGGACAGATTTCCCAGATCTGTTGCTTCTTGAATTGAAGCAATTCTTCTTGCATAGCTTGAACAAAATTGTTATATTTGAGGGCTTCTTGATATTTCTTTGGTTCCAACTGAGAAATGAATGCTGAGAAAAAGCAGAAGTTGGAAAGCTGGTTTCTTGTAAGTACCCCTGAAGCAATATCACCCATGATTTGATCTAATAGATGATCTCTGTGTTCAATCAGTTGTTGTAGCCCTGTACTTGGTGATGGCTCTTGAACTTCGTCAAACAAACCACTGAGGTTGATGATATCTAGTTCAACTGTATGTTGTGGTTCAGGAGTCTGTGGAGCTGAATCAGTAGTTTGAATTTGTTCATCAGCAGTTGTAGAAGTAAAAGTTTGTAAAACTTCTGATGGTTTGAAAGTTGATTTAATGACTGTGTTTGGAGTCCATGGTGGAGGACTAGCATCATAAAACCCTTGATCACCGTAATTAGTGGGTTTAGATGATGTAACAGTCTTTTCAGGTCCAAAATAAAAAATGTCAAGGTCAAAGAGTTCAGCAGGATGTGTTGGAATGAGAGTTTGTTTTGACTCATTAAACTTGACATTCAGTGTTTCTTCAACTATCTTGGTTTTCGAATTAAAAACCTTGTAGGCTTTTCTAGTGGAAGAATAACCAAGAAAATAACCTGAATCAACGTTTGCAGCAAACTTTGAAATAGAGTCTTTGATGTTTAGAATGAAACATTGACAACCAAAAGCCCTGAAAAAGGAGATAAGAGGCTTGATGCCATGAAGAACTTCATAGGCAGTTTTGGAATGTCTTTTGTTGACAAGGACTCTATTATGAACATAACAAGCTGTGTTGACTGCTTCAGCCCAAAAATACAATGGTAGGCCTGAATCAGCTAACATGGTTCTAGATGCTTCAATTAATGATCTGTTCTTTCTTTCTACCACACCATTTTGTTCAGGAGTTCTAGGAATGCTGAAATGTCTAACAATCCCTTTGGATAAACATAATTCATCCAGAGTTTTGTTCCTAAACTTTGTCCCATTGTCACTCCTGATGACTTTGACAGAGAGAGAGAAAGAGAGAGAATTGTTTCTCTACTTATAGAATGAAGAACTTGATAATATCAGCTGCCTCATCCTTGGAGTATAAGAAGAAGACCGATGTAAATCTTGAGTAGTCATCAATGATGACCAAGCAGTACTTCTTCTTACCAAGGCTCATAATCTTGACTGGTCCAAATAAGTCCATATGGAGTAGTTGAAGACATGCAGTTGTTTTTTATTCTTCAATAGACTTATAAGAGGACTTATGTTGTTTACCTTTAAGACAGGAAACACAGTGTTCTTTACACTGGTATTCCTTCAAAGTTAGACCTCTGACCAAGCCCATTTTTGTGACTTTATTTATGGTTTTAAAGTTCACATGGTCAAGTCTCCTATGCCAGAGATCAGTTTCAGAAGTTGATGCTCTTGAGAAGAAACAAGCAGTGTTGTTCAATACTTTGTCTTTTTCAATGTCCACTGCATAGAAATTGCCACATCTTTTTGGCTATCAGCAAAGTATGATCTTCAATGATATTCTCTATCAACTTTTGGCCTTCTGGTGATATGATCTTGCATGTTGTTTTGGTGAAAAAGGAATAATATCCCTTGTCACACATTTGAGATACACTCAGCCAGTTGTATTCCAAGTTTTCAACCAGATTGGCCTTGTCAAACTGTATTTTACCAGAGGATACATTGCCATGGCCTTGTCAAAAAGGAAGAATATCCCTTGGCATTGTTTCCAAAGGACACAGATCCTTCTCTATGACTGATAAAATTGCTTATCAGGTATCTGCATCCTGTCATGTGCATTGAGCCTCCACTATCAACATACCAAATGCTATTCAAACCTCTGGAGACCCTCTGCACCATATAGCAAGTTAGTTAGATTTTGCAACCCAAGCCAGTTTGGCTTTGGGTTTGCTCATGAGAATAGGAACAGTTTGTTTTGGACCATTTTTGGAAATCCATGTCTTTTTGGCAATGGATTTGTCATTAAGGACAATGGTGGAATCCTTTTGAGGACCACCATCAACTTTGGTCATCAATAGTTTTACCAAATTCATGAGATTTTTAATCTCAGCAGTTTGTGAGACTGCTGATGATTCAGGTCCAACTATTGAAGAAGAATTTTGAGAAAAAGGCCTTTATTGAGATTTAGTCTTTTTCTGAGAAAAGTGTTACTTGGTTGTTGTTTGTTGGGATAAAAAGTTTCTTCAAAATCTTGTTTGATTTGTTTTCCCACAACCAGTTGTAAGATTTTCTTGTTGTACTGATTTCCTTTTCTGTATCTACAAAATTCTATTTTGTGGTTAAACAAACCACAAATTTCACATTCTGATAGTTTTAGAGTTTTAAGTTAGGTTATCATTAGTTTTCAGGTTCTCAACTCCTGATGTAGATGAAACTACTGATGACTTAATGTTAGTATTTAAAACTTCTGCAGGACTTTCTTTTTCAATTTTGAGAAAGTTCTGATGAAAGGATGTGCATTCTTTCATATTGGAAGTTTGATTTATAACTATTCTACTCCCATCATCAGCAGTTTTGGGAGTAAAATCAGTTGGTGTTTCAGTATGGTGGTACCCTATGCCAAACTTAACATTTGATGCAGTTTGTTTGTTAAGCAGCATTTGGTAACCTCTACATGACTCAACCCAATTTTCACAATCAACCTTGGTGTCAGCAAGCTCTTTTCTGACATTTCCTATGTCTTCTATCACGATTCTAATCTGTGCTTGAGTTTTAATGGCATTATTTTTTAATTTAGAAATTTCTTTAGATTTTGCAGCAAGTTTTCTTTCTAAATCACATTTTATCTGAGTATATTTTCTTTCAGAGTCATTTGCTTTGCCATGTAGATGCACATTGGTCTCTCTTATGAGAGCAAAAGATTCTTTGCAAGAAGTTGAACAAAGTTTTAACAAAGATTCTTTTGATACCTGAGACAAGGCAGATTTTGAGGTGCATCCCTCAAATGCCATTAAGGCAAAATTCTTTCTGCCATAATCAGGTTCTCCCCAGTTGATGTCATAGACTTTGTTGTCTGCATCTAGACTGCATTCAGATGTGTCAAAAGGAAGACTGCTCCAATCAACATACCCTGATGTAAAAAGACTTTGTTGAGAGGGTTGTTAAGTTTGTGGAGGATGTTAAGCAGCTGGAACAGGAGGTGTTTGTTGTTGGCCCTGTTGTTGAGCAGGCATCTGAACATATAATATTTGAGGCACATATTGAATTTGTGGAGCTTATGCCTGTACAAAATGAGTACTCCCTTGAGTTCCATTATTCCTATTATAACTGGAGTTGAACTGATTTCCAGACTGTGGTTGGTTAAAGCTAGAGCTTCTACACTCTCTAGCAAAGTGTCCCAACTTCTGACACTTATGACATCTAAGTTTAGATTTGTCAAAACCAACTTTTGTAGAACTGTTCAGACATCTAAGTTTAGATTTGTCAAAACCAACTTTTGTAGAACTGTTCAGTCCCGGAAATTTCCTTCCTGGCCTTTTATAAAATTTATTTGTTTTTATGCTTAAAATGGCGAGTTGATGTAGTATGTCCATTTCTTCTAAGTCATCACTACTGAAATTTTTTAAATCATCCATTATAAAACACATGTTATCAGTAGTTTGACTATCTTCTTCATTGTCATAACCTGGATATGACCTTTCTGATGAGATCCCAGTGGTTATGTCAATGTGTTCAAAAGATCCAAAATCATTTGGACAAGAAGGTGAGTCTTGTCCTAAAAGTGTTGTACTACTTGGAACATAGTCATCAGCTGTTTTGCCAGAATTTTGTAACTTTTTCTTTTGATTTATTTCTCTTTCAAAAGTTAGCAATCTCCCATGTAGTTTTGTAAGAGTAAGGGAGTTAAAGTCTGGTCCAGATCTAAGAACTATTGAGTAAGTTTCCCATTTTTCTGGTACAGACCTTAAAAATCTATGAAGCATAGATCTTGTTGTATAGGTCTGACCATTTAACTTTAACTCAGAGATTAATGAGGAAAATCTTTCAAATTATTGTGTCAAAGTTTCTCCATTAATGTGAGTAAATGTTTCATATTGCTGAGCAAGAATTTCTCTAGTGTTGGCAATCACCTCTTCAGTTCCTCCAAACTGTTCTTTTAGGCAGTCCCAAAGCTCTTTGGCACTTTTACAATGTAAAAGTCCATAGTAGATATCATTTGGGAGAGCCATTGCCAACATAGAGAATGCCTTAGCATCAAGCTCAAGTTTTAGGAAATCTTCATCAGTATAGTCTTTTAGGTCTTTTGGAATTTCTTCCTTCGTTTCAAGATTTACATTTACTGGTTTATGAGGTCCATACATGACAGATCTCCAACAACCAGTGTTGGTCTGTGACAGAGTATGTGCCAACCTTTTCTGCCAGATATTATACTCATTTCTAACCAGCATAGCAGGTTTAGTGGCAGATCCAGTATTATGAGGATCCATTTTTGAGAATTTTGATTTGTCAAGTTTTCTCAAAGTGATGGATGTTAAAAAAAAGTGAACTTTTATTCTTTATTGAATATCAATAAGAGCCTGTGTCTGATTCTCAATTTGTTAGATTGATATTTGATCAGATAAACCAGTGCTCTGATACCAATTGTTGGATCAGTGGCTCTACTTAACAGTTCTTACTTATGAACACTTGTGTGTTATAAATGTATCAAAGTAAATTGCACAGCGGAATATTAAAGTGTTCAAGTTAAAGCATCACTTTTAACAGGAGTTATGATTCCCCCCCCCCCCCCCCCCAATCAATGAACTAGGAAGTAAAGATGAGAATCAATAGTAAATGAATATAACAGTAAATGCAAAATGATTCTCAAATATATGAAAGGTTAACTACAAAGTAATATGAAGGAAAATGTTCAAGTCTAAGATTGATGAGTGAATGAACAACTTATCTATAATAGTGGGAGTGATCCCTCTACTTATAGACGAAAGATTACATATAGACTAAGTACTCAAAAGCTTAAAATAATGTAAGATAATACTAAAACATGTTGTAGTTATCGAAACTTGAACAAAGACTTTAACAAAAACTAATATAATACTAAACTGTTGAGTTTAAGGTCGGTTAATGAAAGTGCTGATGAGTGACAAACTTCTAACAAAAGATCTTCAGAAGTTTGTCTTCAGTAGTTTGTTCTTCAGATATTTTTCTGGTTTATCTTCAGAACTTCTGATGCTTTTACTCTTCAAAACTTTAGATATCTTTCACTTCAGCAGTTTCACAAAATGTGAAGAGGATATTAGATTAAGGTTTATAAATGTCTTGTCAATCATCTTTGACCCTACAAGCTCCCTGTTGGGAAGAATTTGGTTGGTTTAAAATGGATCTACAAGACTAAGGTTGGGCCGATTGGAGAGATACTTAAATACAAGCAAAGGCTTGTTGTGAAGGGGTATTCTCAGCAACAAGGTATTGATTATCAGGAGACCTTTGCACCAGTTGCAAGGTTTGAAACAATTAGGGTGATTCTGGCAGTAGCAGCATTGTTTGGGTGGCAATTGCGTCAGCTGGATGTCAAGTCAGCATTCTTGAATGGTGACTTGACTGAGGAGATATATGTTCAGCAACCAGAAGGTTTTGAGGTTATTGGAAGTGAAGACAAAGTGTATAAGTTAAATAAAGTCTTGTATGGCCTCAAACAAGCTCCAATAGCTTGGTATGCCAAAATAGATAGTCATTTCTTGTTGCGTGGTTACAAAAGAAGTCTTAATGAGCCCACTTTGTATGTAAAGAAGGTGAATTCAAATGATATCATCTATATATGTATATATGTAGATGATATAATTTGCACTAGTTCATCATCTAAACTAATTGCTGAGTTCAAGAGGGGGATGAAAGAAGATTTTGAGATGTCTGATATGGGTCTATTGAAGTATTTTTTTGGGTTTAGAGATTGTGCAGTCTAATTCTGGTATATTTCTGTCACAGCAGAAATATGAAAAGAATTTGCTTAATAAGTTTGGGATGTTTGGTTGCAAAATAGAATCTATTCCTATGCAGGTTAATGAAAAATTAAGAGTACAAGATGAAGCTGGAAATGCTAATGCAGTTGCATACAGAAGCTTGGTTGGAGGTTTGATCTACTTAACACATTCAAGACCAGATCTGGCTTGTTCTGTTGGTATTGTATCTAGATATACGCAAGTTCCTTCTAAGATTCACTGGGGTGAAGCTAGAAGAATTTTTAAGATATGTGGCTAGAACTTTAACCCATGGGATATGATATAAAAGAGGTGTTGATTTCAAGTTAATGGGTTATACTGATAGTGATTGGGCTAGCAATATTGATAATAGGAAAAGCATTTCAGCAAAGGTATTCTCTCTTGGTAGTGGTGCTGTGACCTGGTGTTCTAAAAAACAAACAACTGTGGCATTATCTAGCACTGAAGCAGAGTATATTACTCGTGGAATGCTGCATTGACCTGTTTGATTTATATGTCGTTAGAAATGTTATGCAGCAAACCTGCTTCAACTTCCTGGTTACCAGCTTTCTCAAACATTGCAGCGAACTTGACCTATTTGGTTATATCATTCCACCTATTACTGACTTCATGAACTGTTGCCCAACCCAGTCTTCTGATCCCATGACTTGCATGCTGCAAACATATATATCTTTTAATTTACTTTATATGTATCAACTCGTTAAGGTAAGATGAATATACATCAATATATAAGTAAATTTTTATGTAGTCCAAGTTTACTTTTCATCCGGTTGCAACAAGGAAAATTAAGAAATGGATATTCTTTAGCATGGCGAACATTATCCAAGAGCATATGCCCAATGCAAACTTATCTACGCTTCTTAGCAATATGAACATACAGGTACAAGTTAATTAATAGTGTTTCTTTTACTTGTTAGTACAATTTCTTTTTATTAATAGTGTTTTTTTTTTTGTTGGCTAATTTTTTAGGTCCCTCGTCTTGGTTCTATTAATGGATTATCTTCAAGTGACGCCGGTGAAAGAGTTGACAAAAGTTTAATCTTTGGTTAAACAGAAATGAGACGAATCAAGAATGTTTTGGGATGGAGTTAACAAACCGAAAGATCGTTTTGGCTTTTTTTTTTGTGAACACTTGATATTTTTGAAACTTCTTACGTGTTTGAACATTTGGGATATATATTGCATCTAAATTATAAGTGACACGTTTTCATTTTTAGTTTTATTTTATATGGTAAATCAATTATGATATAATGATTTACGTTGAAATAGTTTTTATTGACATAAAATTTGTGCAAATATAATTTTTTTAATTATGACACATGACGTATGGCACATAAAAAAGTGCCACTAAATGTAGTGTTGATAGTTTTTAGTTAATATTGTGGCACACAAGAATTGCCACTAAAGACCCTTGTAGAAATGTGTGGCACACAAAAAAAGTGCCACTGAATGTTTTAGTGGCACTGTTTGTAGTGGCACTTTTTTTGTATGCCACACATTTCTGTATGAGCATTTAGTGGCACTTTTTTAACTTTCTGTGGCACTTTGTGTATACCACTGTATGACATTTTATTTGTAGTGTTTGGCTCAGAAGGATAATGGATGATTTGGAATTGGGTCAAAAGGAAGCTACTCTTCTTTACTGTGATAATCAATCTGCCATTAAGCCAAGTAAGAATCCTATTGTGAACACTAATTCAAAGCACATAGAGCTCAAACATCATTTTGTTAGAGAGATGGTTGCAAGTGAAGAAGTATCCTTGGAGTTTTGAAACACAGAAGATCAACTGGCAGACATTATGACAAAGGCTTTGAGTAAAGAGAAGTTTAGTTGGTTCAGAAATCAGTTGGGAGTGTTGGAGTTTGAATCAACAGGGGGTGTTGAAAAGTGATTCAAACAATATCCATGCAGGCATGTGCATGGAGTGGCTGCCTCAAGTTGTTATGTTTATTCCTAGTTTTCAGTGTTTCCTTTGAATTGTTTATGTTAGAAGTTGTTAAGGTTGGACCTGGTCTATAGGCTAACCGTTTGTTTCTTTCCTTTATATAGATAGGTTGCTTTCATTAGTTGTATGCACTTTTTATCAATTCAGTGAAATAAGATTCAAGCATTATTCATTCTTTTTTTTTTGAACGATTAACTTCATTTAAAAACGACCAAGACTTAATACAAGCAATCATATCATAAACTTTCGGCACCTCTTTATCAAAAACCGCCTTGTTACGGGTCCTCCAAATCACCCAGCACGCCGTCATGACAATACCTCTAACAATTTCCTTCTTCCATTTGGAACCCCGAGTAAAGCCTGGAAGTTTCATAATGTCTTGAATCCCGAATAAAAATATAGGCTCTAGACCGCACCACTTCTCTACGAATTGTCAGATTCCACAAGCAAACAAACATCCAGTGAAAACATGTTCAGAAGACTCATCCGCCGATCTACAAAACACACAAGACATGTCTTCCATCATTATGTTTTTCCTAGCTAACGCCTTTTTAGTGGGAAGCCGATCCATATCGAGTCTCCAAGCGTGAATATTAACTTTAAGTGGGATCCAACCGGTCCAAACCATGTCATAACTTCTACTAACATCACGATCACGACACAGCATCAACTTGACATTTTTAACTGTGAACACCCCTTTCGGATCAGGATCCCAGACCCACGAATCTTTATCACCGGAAAACTTGAACTTCAGAATCATCTCTTGAAGATCTTGGTGTTCCGATATTTCCTCAACAGTGGAAAGGCCTTTCCTCCGGTTAGCCACAAAAGAAAAAAACCCATCCTGGTTCCGAATCCTATCCGCAATTGAGCAACTCTTATGCCTTTCCAATCGAAAAAGACGTAGCTATCTGTACATCAGAAGCGTCTCCCCATACCCCATGTCTGACCAAAAACGAATAGTCGACCCAACACCCACTTTGCTTCTAATAAAACTGTGAACATCTATTCCTTCGTTCTTTAACTTACCAACGAGAGACGCAATAGCTTTCCAACACCCAGGCATCCCCTTATTAACAGGAAGGAGACCCCAATTACCTTTACCCCCATGAATCGTCTCAACAATCCGACGCCAACTACTATTCGGATCCTTTTTAAACCTCCACGCCCACTTTGTAATCAATGCCTTGTTAACATCTTCTAACCGAACAATACCAAGGCCCCCATTGGTTTTCGAAGTGGTGACAACTTCCCGAGAAACCCAATGCATCTTCTTCGCTTCATTAGAGCTACCCCAAAGAAAATTCTTCATTAATTTCTCTATAGTGTTCAAAACCTGCAAAGGCGCTTTATATATGGACAGATAATAATTCGGGAGATTAGCGAAGACGGATTTAATGAGAATTAATCGCCCCCTATAGATAAAGAATTAGCTTTCCACGTCGAAAGTCTAACCCGAACTGTATCCACCACCGAATTCCAGTGGCACACACGATTCATATTAGCACCAACTTTGATACCCAAATACTCAAAAGGGAATTCTCCGCTCCTACACCCGGGGATGTTAACCATCTCGTTTAATTTGACTTCATCCACACCAATACCAAAAAGATGAGACTTCTTGATATTAATTTTCAACCCCGTGCACATATGGAAAATACGTAACAAGCGAGCCGTCGTTTCAATATTATCTTTGGACCACTCCCCAAGTATTAACGCGTCATCTGCATAAAGAAAATAAGAGATTTTTACACCGGTATTATTAACTTCAATGCCCTTGAACTCTCCGTTAAGACAAGCTTCCTCTATAATGCAAGTAAAGGCTTCCATAACTATCAAAAAAAAAGAAAAGGCGAGATAGGATCCCCTTGGCGTAGCCCCTTCTTGCATTGGAACTCAAAAGTGGGCGAACCGTTCACTAACACCGAGGACCTTGCCGACTCTAAAATACCTTTCACCCAAAACCTCCATCTAGAGTGAAAACCCATTTGATCCAACATCGAAAGGAGAACACCCCAATTGACATTATCGTATGCCTTCTCGAAATCAATTTTCAACATAAATGCTTTTTTCCATTTTTCTAAGCCAACCGTAAACCTCGTTTAACATCAAAGGCCCGTCCAAAATGAATCTATCCTTAAGAAAGGCCGATTGCGTATCTGAAATAACAAAATTCAACACTTTCTTCAATCGTAAAGCAAGCACTTTGGAAACAACCTTGCTTATGACACCAACCAAAGTTATCGGCCTATAATCCGATAAGCCAACTGGGTTTTTCGATTTAGGAATTAGAGTAATATAAGAGGAACTACACCCTCTATCAATCTTGCCCAAGTCATAAAAGGAATCCATCATACTATAGAAGTCATCTTCAAAATAATTCCAAAAAAACTTCACAAAGCTAAAGTTAAAGCCATCCGGACCTAGAGCCCGATCTGACCCACAGTCAAACACAGCAGATTTAATCTCTTCCTTTGAAAACCTCCCCAACAAAGAAGTAAACCACTCCATCAGGAGTATTTTGATACGCGGGCTCTGTAAGGATGGTCTCACCACATATTTTTCATAATAAAGACTTCTAAAATGCTTTAAAATTTCCCTCTTGACCAAAGCCGGTTTAGATAACCACACCCCGTTCACCATTAAACCCGGAATAGCATTTATAGCTTTCCTACCATTGACTATCCCATGGAAAAAAGCCGAGTTCTCATCCCCATGCATCGCCCAACGCACACTAGATTTTTGCTTTAAATCTTTAGACTTACAAAGATTTAGATAGTCAACACCTTTTTTGCTTTCTTCCCAAACTCAAACCTCTTCCTCTAGAAGATTTATGTCTTCCATCACCTTCTCCGGTCTTTCAATATCTTTCTGCATCGAAGCTAAATCCTCACCTTATTTTTTATTCAATTCATACCACCAAGAAGACAAGGCGGATTTAAGATTTTTGAACTTTAAGCAAATCTTTCTATCAGGGGAGTCTTCGGCCACAGACGCTTCTAAAACTTTAGAAACCACTTCTTTACAACCATCTCTATCCATCCATGAGTTGAACCAACGAAACGGTTTGGACCCAAAATTCACATCCTTTAAAGAAACAGAAGCGGAGTATGGTCCGAGCAATTCCTCGGGAGAGCTCTTAACACCGCAGCTGGCCACCTGTTCAAAAAACTTTGACACACAAAAAAGCGATCGATCTTGCTTAACTTGAACTCACCATCCATAATCGTGAGACAAGTATACTTACTACCCCTCATCACATACTCAAACAATCCCAAAGTATCGATAAATCGATTAAAATTAGAAGCACATCGGTGATTAAGCCGAGAATTTTTTCTATCTTCAGGGGCTCTAACAGCATTAAAATCACCCATAAGTATTAACATCCCACCGAACCCATCAAGAACACTGATCATGGAATCCCATAACGCCCTCCTCTCTCCTAATTTTTTAGGAGCATAAACATTGACACACACAAAAGCAGAACCATCTTCAATTAAATGCCCCGAGGTAATTATATAATTAGAATTAGCAATCGTAGAAGATCTTTTAAAAACTTTAGGGTTCCACATATTCACCAAACCCCCGATCTCCCATCCACTTCAACCTTATCAAAATCAAATGAATCACGACCCCAACACCCATGAAAATCAAACCCACAGTATTCGACCATATGGGTTTCCTAGACAGCCAAGAAATCCACACTATTCCTCACTTTCAATTGTTTCAACCAGCCCACTTTACCGATACCGCCAATCCCTCTTATTTTCACCGATAGAAAATTCATTTTATACCTGTTTGTAGCCCCTCAATTGTGATCGCATCCCTAAGCATAGATTGAAAATTAGAAAAATCAACCCCCACCACAGAACCTAGCTTAGTAGTGCAATTAACTTCCAAATCCACCTTACTCCCATCTGCAGAAGCTTCCTTATCCAAAGAACCATGTTGTAAAGACTCGTCCTTCTGGTTATCCAGCTTAGAACCATTCGCTAAAGTGAAAGAAGCCACTGGAGTCTCAAAAGATTGAGCGACATCAGTACCTTCACCAAGATTATTAAAATCAACTTCTGGAGAGTCATGGCCCAAATCCCCCCTAAGCATATTAACATTATGACCCAATATGATAGGTGCAAGCCCAAATGGATCATCCTCATCCAGTCTAGTTTCTTTATTAGGCCGCTCATTGCTACTCTTAAAAGACCCACTATCCTGGCCCAGTGGACTTCTGCCTTTGTTCTTTTTCCGTTTTTTTTTGTATTTCAAAACCGGGTCCACTTGGTCAACTAAATTAAATCCAGAATTTTTTGAAGGCTCCTCAATCACCTCCTCAATAATTGGCACCGAGTCTTCCACATTAAATGACATTCCAAGAGAATCGCAACCGACATTAAAAGCATTAATGTCAGCATTAACTAAAATCGGATCTCCTCCGGGACCTTCGGAAGCTTCGTAACCGTCAACTTCGCCGTCGACACCCTTAGCGGCCTTCTGTTCCTCCTAAATAACATCAGCAATAACTAATCCCGGATCACCTCTGGCACCTTCGGAAGCTGCATTACCGTCAACTTCGCCGTCAACAACCTCATCGGACTTCTGTTCATCCTCTGACATCCCATCATCAGAACTATCACCATTCTGAGCATCAAATGACCGCTACCACCACAGGATCTAGAAAAAGAGTGAGTTCTGAATCCAATGGTCATTGATCTCCTTAGGCCAAACAGTATACATATTGTCCATTCATAGCACCGGCACCTCACTGTCAACGGCTTCTCCATTCTTTACCAGAATACCAGCATAAAAGACCGACAAATCAACTCCAAAAGGATCATGCTGGACATTATGAATCATCTTCCCAAATAAAGAAGCCACCTCTCCATAGTAATTAACGGAATTCAAATGGAAAGGCAAACCACAGAACCTAACCCAAGATATCCTTTCAAAACCAACCTCCTGACCCTCCCATATTTTAACCTCAACAAACTCTTCTCCTCTGCCTAACAACTCGTCCCTAGCCATAATAGCATGATCACCGTTTAAAAACGAGACAATAAATTGCATACTGCCAAGATAACGAATCGAACCTTCGCCAAGCCCCATCTCTACCAAAATGTGTTTGAAATTACGGAACAAACTGAAAGTTCCAACCCTAACCAAGAGAGTTTTGCCAAGAACTTCGTTAAAAACCGATGGTTTTTCCCCAAGCCTCAAAACCTTCCCAGCACAATCGACCTTGCTTCTTTCTCATGTAAGGGCCTCTCTAAAAGAAAAGGTTCCTGTTTTCTCGTATCTAGAGGACTGGGCACCAAGGTATTGTCCAGAATCATTCACCGTAGTTTTCGAAACAGGTTTAGGGGGAGGAGCCCTAAACTCATCATCCTCAAGAACAAACCTAGCAACATTAATGGACAGCTTGAAATCACCTATCTTCACATTCTTCAGATTTCTAACCATCTCATCCTTGTCTTTCACGTCGAGAAACGAAACAAACCCAAATCTGTAGCCACCTTTATCCCTTTTCTTTGCTATGTAAATATCGAAGATCACCCCATGCACACGTAGAACCCAGCCAAGTCACTACCACTACAACGATCCGGTAGTTTAGTGACTAAAAATTTTGTGATTCGACATTGAATCTCCTATGGTATAGGTTTTCTTGGTTCTCTCATCGCCAGTTTTTTTAGTCAATTGATCAGCATTATTCATTCTAAGTTATTGTTTTGTGTGTGTGATATTGCTCTTGAACCAAAATTTCATTTATGCATAATACCCACCGTACTGGGAGCGTGAGGGGGCGCTATAATTGAATATAAAGCCCCCAACACCGTTACATGGGGGCTTTATATTTCAAAAACATGTTTTGGCGTTAAAAGTATAGCGCCGGAAAGAATGAAATCCCCCCTCCAATCATAGGTTGCCACCTCATCCTCTCTCTCTTTTTATTATTATTTATTATTTTTTTAATTTAAAAGATAAAATAAAATATTAATAGGGGCTTTATAAATAAAGCCCCTACCACTACACCCATTTTTCACTTTATTTCCCCATGCTGACTCAGCTGCCACATGGACCAATAAAAAACAAGGGCTTTATAAATAAAGCCATCCACTACACATGTTCTAACACATGTACGTTGCTTTTGAAATTGATTGATATTGTTGTGAGAATTTATTGCCAGGAATATAAAAGGGGTGGATCAAATTATTTTTATGTGAGCTTTCAGTAAAACTAGTAATTTGCCCGCCGCGCGTTGCGGCGGCGCGCGACAGGTCAACCATGTAGTAACATACGAAGTGTAACCTCACGGGTAGAACTGTGTAGTAACACACGAAGCGTAAAACAGGATGCGTCCAAGACAACGCATTACACACAATGTCCACAATTATTACTAACAAATAGGTAACCATGAAGGAAAAGGAAAAAGAAGGTTGCATAATATACAATAAAAATACTAAAAATGAACAAAATAGAAGACCCACCATGCCCTCTCTTATGCAGTTTCCCCCTCTGCTACACATATGTCCACATCCTGACTCCTTTTCTTCAACCAAATTGCATCTGTTCTTATCACTTCCATGACCACACCCATTCCCACCATCTTCGTCCTCTCCTATCACAGTATCACCGTCACTTTCAAAAACCCAGTCACAACCGCCATCGCCACCGCGGAACACCCACATGCATCAGTTGATGTACCGTACAACCATCTCCTACATCAACCCTAGCAACCGTAACCACAACCATCCCTAAGAACGACTGTCGTAACCACCACCATAAACATCCACATCACAGAATTCCGGAAATGCCGGTGGTGACTACGGGGCTTCGATCAATGTCAGATTCGTTGGTGTTCACCGGAAAACGCGTCGACGCTTTGTGCACGGCGGTCCTTTGCTTGGTGGTTGCAAACCGGGCAATGACGTTGGAACCGAAGCAAAAGACGACCGCCGACGCCGAAACGCCACCGGTATGGAAAAGTCTCGAACCGAGGGCACCGACTGTTTCCATAGACGAATTTGCCAAATAAAAAAAAACCTCATTTTCTGACGTCTTGCGGCGGTCAGCGTTGACGTCACGTATTTTGTCGCCCGCCGACACTGTACTTTCATATTATGTAGTAATATCGCTAATTTTTCGTATTCCAACAAAACACATCATCATCAATTAAGAAGACATACCAATATTAATCAATTTCAAATTGGGTTCTAGGTTTCATACACTCTATAACATCATATTTCGAGATATGTGACATCATATTCTGGGTATGAGGCAGTCCAAAAATGATTTTGGTCCAATATTTAAGAGGGTTTAACGAACATTCCTGAATGAATTAACTTTGATTTATTTTTCAAGGAGAAAGAAGATGGAGTAAACAAAGACATGTGAATACAAGTTGCCAAAAATTTGTTCTTAGACTATGTGTTGTGGTCCGTGAGCCAGCAGGTGCAAGCGGCCAGCTTATCCACGTTACTCACGAACATGACAACCACCTCACGTGAATGCACACGCGAGCGAGCACACACGACTGTCATCACGTCCACTAACGACCACTTGACCATTTCAAAATCTTTTTTTTAAATCAAATTTCTTTTTATATATATACACACACACTTAACCTCTCATTTTAACCATTTTTCATCTTCTTCTTCATCATCATTCAACCTTCACTTTCTTCTACAATCACATTCAATTTCTTCTTCTACAACCAAAATCATGGTGCAATGGACTGAAGAGGAGGAACTCGCGTACAATCTTGTGCACGGCGATCGCGTCGAGGACCACAATGGAGTAAAGTGCTAATCGAGTTTGGTAACCTTGTCGTGGGAACCCAATGTACTTGTGATTCAATCTCCCATAAGTACGGGGATCTCAATACAAAGTGTAAAAACATCGAACGAACATATAAAAAAGTCTCAAGGGATTTTGCGGGCAAAACAGAAGACGTGCAGATAGCATTTACTCACGTTGAGTATTTTTTTTTTTTAGGTTAGGCATGACTTTCATCATATTTCGGCGTGACAAATGTTACGCCCAACATTACGTTATGTGTTATAATTTTAGGACTATGTGTTATTTTTATCTAATGTAACGTTTTTTTGTTTGTGCGTGTGTAATGTTCTTTTAGTGTAATGTTTTTTAATTTAATGTAATGTTTTTAATTTTATGTAAAATTTTAATGTTTTTTTTATTTTATATATTAATATTGTTTTTTTTTACATGTCATCGCTCATCTTGAGCCACAACATGATCAAATGAGCAAGATTGGGGTTTTACCCAATACCATGTTAGCGTCCAGTTTGCATTATATAATAAGATGATATTTGGACACTCACAATATATAAGCCATAACACATAGTATTATCAGTAATACCTTTTCCTTGACATACGAATGATTTTCCTTAGTCATTTTCTATACATAATCTTTACGAATAATGATGCTAGAATAAGAAGTGAACTAATTGATCATATGTGTTTATTTATATAAGTAATTTTATTTTGAAATTAAAAAAAAAAGTTAATAATAATCTTCATCGTTACTAATATAAACACACTATGGTCAGTTAAGTCTCTTTTTTAAAAGCTATACACAAACTTTTTATAAAATATGCATTATCGTGTTAATTAAAGTTGTGTAAATTTCTCCTTTGATAAAGCGACATGCCCCACTGATCACTATCTTCTAACACTATTACAGAAATACATCTACAGCCGCGGTGATATTGATATTAAGACGCGGTTTCCAACCGCGCCTTTTAATAAGTACACCGCGTCTTATACATAATGAACCGCAACTTTTGCCCCTGTTTTATTAATATACACAACCGTGTCTTATACATAATGAACCACGACTTTTGCCCCTGATTTATTAATATACACAACCGTGATTTTTGCTATGCTTAGTAAAAAAAATATATATATATTGGTTTTTGTTTTCAGACCACATCACTCAACCTGTTTCAAACATTAAATAAATTTTGAAACTAAACCTTATAACTAAAACAAAGAACTCTTTTAAAAACCGTTTCTAATCTCATTTACAAACCAAATGCCACTAATATAATAGTTATGCCACTGTTCCATTATCCAATCCTTTAAATTAAAACAAACATACAAACAAAACGCTTAGTTTTACACCGAATAAATCTAGTGCAATTACACCAGAAAAAGGTTATAAAAAAGACTTAAGTGTGATACCTTTGCTTCATTGGTCGACGAGCATTATATACGCTTGTCCACTGAGTAGCAGGCATCCCCATGCGAATCTTCTTCTTTGGTTGCTCATCATCTTCTTGCTCCATTGTCAATCTTCCCCGCTTGTATCCAATGAGCCAACCGATTATACATGCATACAAAAAGTTATATCACAATCAGCTAATATAAACGCCCATTTTTTAGTTGATATCAACTCTGCAAAAAAAGTGATGTGAAAGATATATTGTGAAATATATAAAACCAAGCACCTGAAATAGTACCTGAAACAAGAGCGTGGAGGGCAGAAAAGTTAGGGAAATCGTCTGACAGGAGGTGGTGGTTCGTTAACATGAATACCCAGAATTTCTATGCCTTTCAACAGAGTACAAAACTCTGTATTTGTAACCAAGAGCCTGAGTCATGTGAAGAGTCTTATTGATTACAAAAATCAATGAATACAATTAAGTCTAGAATAAATATAGTATTAAACCTCATCATTCAGCACTTAAACCATCTGGCTGTTTATGTTTAGAATTCGAAAGTACTTGACCACATCAATCAGCCAGTCTTAGCCACAGGCTCGAGCCACTCCGGTCCAAGCTCAGTTAAAATTATAAAGGCGGCTCTCAAGCGGCTCGCGGAGATGCGAGCGTGCGGCATCAAAACGCCACATTACGCCCTTGTCCCGAGCCTAGACGCGGGCGCGTCGCACCCTCCTGACTGCCACTGGGCGTGTCCTGTTGTATATGAATACATTCCTCTACAGAATTCTACATATAAAGCAACAGATGATTTATATATATCCACCAATGTGGGACAAGCACAAATTCCCACAACACTAAAGTTTCACCACACACACTTAAAGCTTTGATCTCTCATTTATCTAGCTTTATAATTAATATTATACATTAGTATAATATTTAATTATTAAAATTTCCAACATAAAATCTGTGTCAACCATCAAGGTCTGATCAATTGTAATAACTCTTATGCATTTACATTTGTTAGAAACTTTTATTGTTTTGTAACTAGTATTATTACCCGTGCTCCACGGCGGAATACATAATTTTTATCCGTATCTGTTGTCGGAATGCAGTTGTGTATCTTAAAATGTGGACAACACGTAGTCAATTCTGCCTCCTGAACTCCGCCACATTGCTTCTCTTAAACAAATGTCAAAGTAATGAAATGAAACACTGGTAAATGGTTATGTAAGAAAAGAGAATGCAGAATACTATCAATAAAAAAGTTCTTTTATAGAATCACCATGAAGAATATATACGATTATAACAGAAGTTACAAAATTACAAGAAGTATGGATTTGACTATTAATCAAAATAAAAACTTACAAAAAAAGGCTTAATAAAATGAAAAAAAGGGTCAAAAAATAACGCAAAAAGAAGCCAAAAAAGAAAGTAAATATAAAACTAAGACTCTCAAAAAGCTGTAACCTTTAATAATGAGGTGGACATGCTTTATAACACTATACCATTTGATGCATTTGTGTTTCTTTGCTAACCACATATATATTTACTATTTTAAAAGTATGTTGCATAAAAAATGAAGCAGCAAACAAAACCACCAAAACACACTGTTAAAATATATACATATTTCACTTTTATACATTATTAGTCTATATTATTTGGTTAATACTTACACACTTTTATTGTTTGTAACATGATATCATGGATCATGGATTGGATAAGGAGTCTAGTAGATTGCTGTGTAGATTAGAGCCCAGTAGATCAGGAGCAGTCCAATTCGATGATGTCCAGGAGCCCATTACGTAGCAGCTGAGCCCATTATGGTTACTTGGCCCATGAGTCCATCTGATGATAATTGCCAGCGTGGCGATCCGGGTGAAACAAACACAGTTGTGTTCACCCGTTGATCTTCTGATTTCCATTAGATCTTAGCCGTTCATTTCACCTTGAATGTTGAGCTGTGAGAGAAGTATAAAAGCCTTGTGTTTTCTTCTCTCGAGACATTCAGATCAGTTTTTACGATTACTTTCTTTCGTTTACTCTCTCTTTCAACTAGGGTTACATAATAATCTTGTTAGGTTAGTTTTTGGGTGTAATTGCAGATCATCTATTGATGATCTGCTGGGTTGGTTTAGAGAAAGTTTGAGAGTTGTTGTTGTGTAATCGTTGGTTGATTTCTTTCCAGTTGTTTTTGATCTTAATAATAATCATTAAAGTGAATATACCATAAATTTGACATGGTATCAGAGCTAAGGCTTTGATCTGGTATTCACTGGTTATTATCGATCTATTGTTTTTCTGATTGTGTCCGTTGGGTTCTCTATCTGGAGATCTTGATCAAGATCTGTGGAGCTATCGTCGATTCTTGACTGGTCTTAGCTGAGGCTAAACCTGTGTGGACTGGATCTGTGAAGGCGATGTGCTAGGGGTCGTAAAAACCCTAGCGTGGTGTTCCTGTGTGTTACCCCCAATCAAAGGGTAACCCATTGCTGGAGAAACCCTAACTTGGGTCTTTATTGGTGAGATCGTTCCTGTTTGTGCTTTTTTTGTTTACTTTTAAATTGTTGTGTCTAGGAGTCGCCTGGCCGGGTTAGGGGGACCGGCATTGAGACTCAGTACGTGGTTTTGTCTGTCTAAAGGGTCTAGATTAGGAAAGGCTCCCAAGTTAAGGCTTGCACAGGCACCCTTGAGTGATGAACCTGTGATCTGGTCCCTGGCTTGGTTTCGCCTAGGTGTATTCTTGTTTTATTTGTGGTGATTGTGTGTTTCTGTGGTTGTTGATTGTTTTCTTTTGCATTGTGTGATTGTTTCTTGGGTGTTTAATTGATAAAACATGGCTGATGAAGATAATCTTAGTATTCATGGTGATGATGATACCACTGTGGTTAATACTAACTCTGTCACTTTAATTGGAAAACTTGATCCAAGTGACCCATTATATCTTCATCCTAGTGACTCTGCAAACTTGACCATTATAAATGTAAAACTTAAAGGGACTGACAACTATAATGTATGGGCTAATGCTATGATATTAGCCCTACAAGTCAAAAACAAATTAGGTTTTATAAATGGTGACTGTGATAAACCAACTAATGACTCTGTGCTAGAAAGACAATGGAATAGATGTAATTCCATTGTCTTAACTTGGATTCTCAACTCAATCTCTGAGGAGCTCTACTTAGGGCAAGTATACTCTAAGTTAGCCTCAGAGGTTTGGAGGGAATTAAAAGAAACTTATAACAAAATAGATGGGTCAGTTGTGTTCAATCTATATCAACAGATTAACTCTTTTTCACAAAATGGGATTTCTGTTTCTGAATATTATCACAAGTTAAATGTTATGTGGAATCAATTAGATCAAATATTACAATTACCTGCTTGTACCTGTGATGCTGCTAGACAGTTTAATAATTTTAATACTATGATTAAACTAATGCAGTTTCTAATGGGACTTGATAGTGTTTATCAATCTGTAAGAACCAATCTGTTAATTAGGGACACTTTACCAACTGTCAAAGAAGCCTTTGCTATAATTTCTAGAGAAGAATCTCATAGAAATTCTAGCAGTTCAGGATCTAAGGATCTTGGTCAGACTATGGGTTTCTTTGCTAAGGCAAATCAGACCTTAGATAATAAAAGAAAGTCTAGTAAAAGCACTAATCAGAGTCTTAAATGTGTTCACTGTAATAAGACTGGGCATACCATTGACAAATGTTTTGAAATTATAGGTTATCCTAATTGGATGAGACCTAGACCTGGTCAAAACAGGAAAGGGTTGGGTAATAGTAACATTGCTTCTGCTGAAAATAATAACTCTACCTCTCCAAGTGTTTTGACTTCTGAACAGGTTGCTCAACTGTTGAGTCTGTTAAATAAAAAACCTGATGAACCCTCTACAAGCTGCAATGCTGCAGGTAGAGGCAATGTGTTTTGGTGTTCATTTAGCTTTTGTGGAAACTCTAAAAGAATTTTTTCTTTTGCTAGTTTTAATGGTAAATACAGAGTTTTAGGGTGGATTTGTGACTCAGGGGCAAATCAGCACATGGTCATGAGTGATAAAGGTTTAATTAATCAAATAGATGTTAGGGATTTAAATATAAGAGTAAATCACCCTAATGGAACCTTTGCCAAAGTCACTAAAATTGGTGATGTTAAACTGAGTAATGATGTCACCTTGTATGATGTGTTTGTTGTCCCTGATTACTGTGTAAATCTATTATCTGTTAACAAACTTGCCAAGGATAGTAAATTGACTGTGTCATTTGATGAATCTAAATGCTATATCCAGGATTCTTTAACCAAGAAAGTTCTAGTGACTGGTAGTGAGCATGATGGTCTGTACTTCTGTGGTGAGTCCTCTGTGTTGTCTTGTGCTAGTGTTTCTAATAGTGAACAAACCAATTTATGGCATGCTAGGTTAGGTCACCCCTCTGACATTGTGTTGGAAGTATTAAAAACTGATTTGAACATTAAAATTAGTAAAAGTGACAATCCATGTGAGACTTGTCATAAGGCCAAACAGCATAGGGAACCCTTTCCCCTTAGTGAACACAAGACTACAAGTCTTGGAGATATTGTTCACTTGGATGTTTGGGGGCCCTATAGGGTTGCTAGTAAGGATGGTTTTAGGTATTTTCTAACCATTGTAGATGACTATACAAGGGCTGTTTGGGTATATCTTATGAAGTCTAAAACAGAGGTGTTGGATAATATTGTTCACTTTACAACATGTTTGATTAATCAGTTTAAGAAAAGTGTTAAAGTTTTTAGGAGTGACAATGGCACTGAATTTGTTAACAATCAGTTTAAATCTTTTTGTAATAAACTTGGAATCTTTCATCAAACCTCATGCCCTTATACACCCCAACAAAATGGGGTTGTAGAAAGGAAACATAGACACCTCTTAAATGTGGCTAGATCTTTGTTGTTCCAAAGTTGTTTACCTTTAAAATTCTGGTCTGAATGTGTTCTGACTGCTGTTTATTTGATAAACAGGACTCCATCCTCTGTGTTGAAAGGTAGAACCCCATTTGAATTAATGTTTGGATATAAACCCCCTTTAGATAGACTTAGAGTGTTTGGGTGTTTGTGTTATAGTACTGTCTTGAATAATAATGATAAACTAGAAAGTCGTGCAGAAAAATGTGTGTTATTAGGATATACAAATGAGAAAAAGGGTTATAAATTGTGGAATCTTGAACAAAAACAAATAATGTTTTCAAGAGATGTTAGGTTCTATGAATCTATTTTTCCTTTTAAAGAAACTCATATTTCTAAAAACTATGATCCTAAAAACTATGAAAACATTAATAATACAAACTTTTTTGATAACTATGATAGTACTGATGCACAACACTCAGCTAATCTAGGTGTGCCCAATGATGATAAGGGGGTAACTAGTGTAACAGAGTCAGAAGCTCATGGGTCTCAACATCCAACTTAGAATTCTGATTCTACTGTTGGAGATGCTGAGACTGGTGGCAGTCAGCAACCAAGTAGAATTAGGGATGAGTTAGGCAGGGCTGAGGGTGAGCATTATGACCATGAAGCTTCTCAAAGCTATGAGGGTAACATAACACCTTTGGTTCAGCCTAGTGTTGTTAGGAGGTCAGCTAGAAATACTGTGTTTCCTAAGAAATTGGATGAGTTTATCATTGAGGGAAAGGTCAAGTATGGTCTTGAAAAATTTGTGAATTATTCAAATTTGTCTAAAGAAAATTACTGTTTTGTGTCTATGTTAAATAAGTCTAGTGAACCCAAATTTTATCATCAAGCTTGCAAAGATCCCAATTGGGTATCTGCAATGAATGATGAGATAGAAGCTTTACTTAGGAATGATACTTGGGATATTGTAGATCTTCCTATTGGGAGAAAACCAATAGGATGTAAGTGGGTCTACAAAATCAAGTATAAAGCTTCTGGGGAAATAGATAGATATAAAGCTCGGCTAGTTGCCAAGGGCTTTAGTCAAAGAGAGGGCATAGATTTTGATGAAACATTTTCACCTGTTGTGAAAATGGTTACAATTAGGGTTGTTATTTCTATGGCTGTTCAAAATAACTGGCCTTTATTCCAGTTAGATGTGAATAATGCCTTTCTATATGGTGATCTTATAGAAGATGTCTATATGATGTTACCTGAAGGGTATTTTTCAAGGTCTAACACTAGGGTTTGCAAACTAAAAAGATCATTATATGGTCTTAAACAAGCACCTAGGATGTAGAATGAAAAACTGGTCAGTGTGTTATTTGAAAATGGTTTTGTGCAAAGTATGTGTGATTATTCTATGTTTATAAAGAATAATAATGATACTGTGATTGTGTTACTTGTTTATGTTGATGACATTATAATAACTGGAAACAGTTTAGATGAGATTAAACTTGTTAAACAGTTTTTACAAACCAGGTTTCAAATAAAAGACTTAGGGTCTTTAAAATATTTTCTAGGAATTGAAGTAGTAAATACAAAAGATGAGCTAGTTTTGACCCAAAGAAAATACTGTATGGAGCTTTTAGCTGAGTATGGCATGACTGGATGCAAGCCAGCCAATAGCCCTCTTGAGTCAAACTACTTAATGACATCTTTGTGTGTAAAGGAAAGTGAAAATCTGGTAGATATAACTGGTTACCAAAGACTTGTAGGTAAATTGATTTACCTGTCTCATACTCGTCCTGACATAGCATATTCTGTACATTTGTTGAGTCAGTACATGCATAAGCCTACAAAGGCTCATATGCAGATTGCTATGAGGGTATTGAGGTACTTAAAAAGTTGTCCAGGAAGTGGCATTAGCTTTAAGAAAAGTGATAACTTTTACTTAAAGGGCTATGCTGACTCTGACTGGGCAAAGTGTCTGGTAACCAGAAGGTCTGTAACAGGTTTTTGCATTTTCTTAGGAGATAATTTGATAACCTGGAAAAGTAAAAAGCAGTCGACAATATCACGATCTACAGCAGAAGCTGAATATCGTGCAATGTGTACTGCAACATGTGAGATTATTTGGTTGATTAATCTGCTTAATGAGTTATGTATTCAAGTAACTGTGCCTGTACCATTATTCTGTGATAACACTGCTGCTGTATCTATTGCTACTAACCCTGTTTTACATGAGAAAACTAAGCATTTCGAAATTGATCTTTTCTTTTTAAGAGAAAAGGTATCAAAAGGTGTAGTGAAGCCTCAAGGGATAAAATCTGAACATCAAATAGCTGATGTTTTTACTAAAGGTTTGTTAGTGGGTCAACATATCATTAGCTGCAAGTGGCTTAAACTGGTAAACTTGTTTGGGAATAAAAGTGAGGGGGGGTGTTAAAATATATACATATTTCACTTTTATACATTATTAGTCTATATTATTTGGTTAATACTTACACACTTTTATTGTTTGTAACATGATATCATGGATCATGGATTGGATAAGGAGCCTAGTAGATTGCTGTGTAGATTAGAGCCCAGTAGATCAGGAGCAGTCCAGTTCGATGATGTCCAGGAGCCCATTACGTAGCAGCTGAGCCCATTATGGTTACTTGGCCCATGAGTCCATCTGATGATAATTGCCAGCGTGGCGATCCGGGTGAAACAAACACAGTTGTGTTCACCCGTTGATCTTCTGATTTCCATTAGATCTTAGCCGTTCATTTCACCTTGAATGTTGAGCTGTGAGAGAAGTATAAAAGCCTTGTGTTTTCTTCTCTCGAGACATTCAGATCAGTTTGTACGATTACTTTCTTTCGTTTACTCTCTCTTTCAACTAGGGTTACATAATAATCTTGTTAGGTTAGTTTTTGGGTGTAATTGCAGATCATCTATTGATGATCTGCTGGGTTGGTTTAGAGAAAGTTTGAGAGTTGTTGTGTAATCGTTGGTTGATTTCTTTCCAGTTGTTTTTGATCTTAATAATAATCATTAAAGTGAATATACCATAAATTTGACACACACCAATGTGAATCTCACAAACTATTGCTTAATTCTCTTTTTTTTGTTTATATGTCTTTCTTTCTTTTAAATTTTATTGCAAATTAGTTTGAACTTTAGTTTAGGTAAAACTTCAAATAAGCATTTGAAATTGACGTTTTTGATAAAACAACAGGGGACATTACTCAAATACTAACTAGGGATAATATTCCATACTTACCTTATGCATCTAGGTTAATAGACTTTTGCACGACTTGACAAGAGTAATCAATAAGACACAAATACACATAAAAGAGAAGATGATGGTGCGATGACAAAGGGCACGAAGCATTGTGATCTGTTGTTTCCTAAAACCATCAAAATCTTATTGTATGCAAGTACTATGCATCTTGTTTGCTCATAAATACTATAGGGCTCCGAAATCTTCAACTGAGAAAATACTTGGCAACTTTCACTTGGGTAATTAACTTTCGATAGAGCCATCGTTTACTTTATTCCCATCTTCGTCACATTTAGAAAGCGAATGACCAGATATTGGCTCTTCATCCACCACCTTTCCTTGAGAACGAAGGGCCTGTTCCAAGTCCCCTAACACCTCATGCATACTCGGCCTCTCTTCTCCCGTTTCCTTCAAACATTTTTTAACCGTTTCGACATATTTACTTAACGAATCATCTTTTATCTTGTCTACTAGATAAGGGTCAATTATCTTCTCTACCATCCCATCCTCTATTTGTTTGATTGCCAAATTTGCCTCATTATTATCAATTGCCTTCCTTGCACATAGCACTTCAAGTAAAACGACTCCAAAAGAGTAAACATCTGATTTTTGCGAGTCTTCTGAACCAGTATACCCGGAACTCCCTTTGATATCTATCTCTCCTTCTTTCGAGTTATTGAATCGAGATATCCCAAAATCAGCCACTTTTGCCATATAGTTTTCGTTAAGCAAGATGTTTGTCGACTTAACATCACGATGAATTATCCCCTCCTTTGTGTGAAGGTAATTTAATCCTCGAGCCGCACTAATGCAGATCTCAAGTCTTCGAGCCCACGATAGCTTCTCGTTGTCTTTACTAATTCCGCATAAATGTTTTTGAAGAGTACCATTTTCCATGTATTCAAACACGAGTATCATCTCGGAATTCTCCTCACAGTAGCCTATAAACTCAACTAAGTGTTCATTATGTATTTTTGACAAAACCATCATTTGTTGTTCAAACTCTGGGCGACCCTGACTTTGCGCTTTCTCGCCTCGTTTCACAGCAACTTTCTTTCCATCGAGTGTTCCTTCATAGACCTTCCCGAATTTGCCTTCCCCAATCAACAACTTCTCATCGAAATTGTTTGTCGCTTTCTCTATATCGGCAAGCTGTTTCCTAACAAGCTTAAACTGGGAATCTAATTTTTCCACCTGAGACGCCATTTTCTTATGTTCTGCGTCCTTCTTCATCCGGTACTTATACCCGATAAAGAAACCGATTAACAAAACAATCACCAAACCTCCAACAGCACATCCAACCACAATGTTCACTTTCTTGTTGCTCTCCCCATCGGTCCAAGTATCAGCTACACCCGAATTCTTCAACAACTCCATGATCTCGAGCCCGTTCAATAAAACAGGCTGATTAGTACCAGAAATCGCTCCAATACTAACATTCACAAACCCAAACTCAAATGAATCCACCACAAAATCATAATAAAATGGAACTTGCACATCTCCTATATCTTTACCCAGATTAATCACCATCTTATAATTGCTGTTAATGAGGAAATTGAAGGCGTCATCAAGATTTCGAAGACCTTTGCTTATTATGTCACAGAAATGTGCTCGAACAAGAAACTGTGCGTTCTTTTTAACCCCAAAACACCATGTGACATCATTTGCAGACGACGAATTTGCCTTCAACCGTTTGGCTGTTGTGTATACATCATTAGGAGCATCGTATTCGGTAGCAAAACGTTCCTCATAATTAAGCTGGCCTTCGAATGGTTTCACCGTTTCTGCTGACCTATTGTTCACAATGAACTTATCATCTGGTGTCCAGTTTCTTCTTAGTTTGTCGTGATCAACGCTTATACTCTGACCACCAACGTTAATTCTGTAAACTGGGTAGAAAGCATAAGATGATGATACGTTATTAATATCACCATCTTGTCCGAAAGGTTTTATATGAGGTGTATCGGTGCCATGCCTGAACAGTTCAGACGGAGTTGTGAACGCTTCAATCGCGTTAACGAAAGCAGGAGAGGAGGCGTTCAAGGGTGTGAATTTGATTCTGAACTTTCGTTTTGATTGAATTGGGATTATGAAACCTTTGACTACAGTCGTGTTTCCAACGTTAAAATTGGATAACAAAGTGTACCCATAAACCGAAACATTGAATTTGGAAGTGGATAAATCAACTCCATTGTAAACAAAGGAAGAAAAATGAAGGTTTACCATCACGAAAGTGTCATCGCTGTCTGCTTTGAGTGTGTACCATGCTTTCTTAGTGAAAACTCTTGCTGTTCGGTAGATTTCTGACGTTGAGTTGTTATTGATTTGGTTGTTTACGGCCTTTTCGCCACCGCATACTTTGAAGGTGGTGGGGTTGTCATCTCTAATGAATATCTTTCCGGTGAAATTGGTATCAGAGTTTGATCCACAGTTAATGAAGTAGTGGTCAGGGAACACATATTGGTCAGGGAACACATATTGTGAGTGTGAGGAAACAAGTGAGAGAGCAAAGAAAAGGATGATAAGTGAGAAAGATTCCATTGAAGAAGATGAAGAATGAATGAATGAATATCTGGTTCGAATTAAATTATTATTGGGTTGATGATGATTCAAAAGAGAGTGTTGACGAAGACCATGAAGACATGCATACGAATTTTGTTTATTATACGTAATCTTTACACACAGTGGTGACTATGGTCAGTCAAGTCTCTTTACAGGCTTTCCCATAACGTCAATAAAGTATAAAATAAGCACTATCCTATTAACTAACATTGTGTCATTTTCTCCTTTCTTAAAGTGATATGCATGCCCACTCAACAATGTCTTGGAAATTTCATTTATGCATAATGCATGTACGTTGCTTTTGAAATTGATTGATATTGTTGTGACAATTTATTACCAGGAATATAAAAGGGGTGGATCGAAATAATTTTATGTGAGCTTTTAGTGAAATATTGCTAATTTTTCCTATTCCAACAAAACACATCATCATCAATTAAGAAGACATACCAATATTAATCAATTTCATATTTCTAAGATAATGATGAGTGGGCATGCAATATCAATTAATTTAGACGTTTTTTTTAATGAGTCAGGTAAAATATAATATAACTAGTTTTTATCCCGAGAACGTTTCAGGTTGAAATATCTAATATGACATAATAAAATATATTATTATTATTATTATTATTATTTTAAACAAATCTTTGCCATAAGTTATCATATTCAAATATAAAAAAAAAAAAAAAAAAAACGAATCTCTACGCCGGGGTATAAATCTAGTGCCATTACAAATGAATTCGGAAGTTTGTAATCGATCATTCTAAAAAGAACTAACATGAAATAAGAAAAAAAAGTTAATTATTGAAATATCGAACGCATTAGTCTAAGGGTTATGTGATGCGTTAAAAAATTCATGGGAATATGATCGGGTATTTGGGTATGTTGTTTTCGGGTAATCGGGTCGGATATCACCTAATCCCTGACCCGACCCAAACCCGCAATTTTTTTTAAACTAATCCCAAACCCGACACAATACTTGTCGGGTTACAAAAAATAGTCATTTTCTTTCTCCGTTTTTATATAGCACTATGGTACTCGTTGGAAAGATAATAAAACGCTCGTTAATTTGGTGTAATTTTTTTCTTTAAAAAATCTCGTATATAAAAGATATTAACGTTTAAAAGTTATGGGAGGAAACATGAGAGAAAAAATAATAAAGTTTTAATATTTAGATTTAGTAGATTAGGTATTTAATAGATTAGCTTAAAGATTATAATAGATTAGGTTAAATCATATTTATTCTTTTTTTTAATTGGTTTACACTTGCCACATCACATCCTTTGTGGCATCTCTTAAATGAAAGATTGCATAAGAGTATGACATGTAGGATTAATCCCTTTGCAATATATATAGATATAGATATAGATTTGGTGTAATTTTTTTCTTTAAAAAATCTCGTATATAAAAGATATTAACGTTTAAAAGTTATGGGAGGAAACATGAGAGAAAAAATAATAAAGTTTTAATATTTAGATTTAGTAGATTAGGTATTTAATAGATTAGCTTAAAGATTATAATAGATTAGGTTAAATCATATTTATTCCTTTTTTTAATTGGTTTACACTTGCCACATCACATCCTTTGTGGCATCTCTCAAATGAGAGATTGCATAAGAGTATGACATGTAGGATTAATCCCTTTGCAATATATATATAGATATAGATATGCTATCAACTTATCGTGCTTGGTTATATGTGCGTTTTAATTTTCTTTACATTTTGACGTAAATTTTGTTCATTATGGTCCAATATTTAATGTATAAAATCGAGTTACTTTAAGTTTCGACAGCATTACAAGCCACGGCGGGTGAAATTACAAGTTTTAAAATATAAGAGGGTTTAACAAACATTCCTCAATGAATTAACTTTGACTTATTTTACAAAGAGAAAGAAGATGGAGTAAACGAAGACATGTGAATACAAGTTGCCAGAAATTTATTATTAGACTATGTGTTGTAGGCCGTGAGCGAGAAGGCGCGACCGGCTAGCTGATCTACGTGGCTTACGAACACGAAAACCACCTCACGTGAACGGACAGGCGAGGGACCACACGCGACCGTCATCGCGTCCGCTAACGGCTACTTGACCATTTCAAAAAACTTTTTTTTAAATAAAATTTCCTTTAATATATACACACTTAACCTTTCATTTTACCATTTTAACCATTTTTCATCTTCTTCTTCAACATTCAACCTTCACTTTCTTCTACAATCACATTCAATGTCTTCTTCTACAACCAAAATCATGGTGCAATGGACTGAAGAGAAGGAACTCGTGTTGATAATCGCGTACAATCAAGTGCACGGCGATGGCATATCGACGAGTCGTGGTGTTCGAAGTCGAGGACCACAATGGGGTAGAGTGCTAATAGAGTTTCGTAACCTCGTTGGGGGAACCTGTACTTGTGATTGAATCTCCCACAAGTACGAGGATCTCAAAACGAAGTGTAAAAACTTCGAATGAGCATATAAAAAAGTTTCAAAGGAATTCCTAGCCAAAACAGAAGACGTGCTCATAGCATTTACTCACGTAGAGTATCTTTCTGAGGTTGGACATGATTTTCATCATATTTCGGCGTGACAAATGTTACGTTGAACATTACGTTATGTGTTATAATTTTAGGACTATGTTTTATTCTTATCTAATGTAACGTTTTTTTTTTGTAATGTGTTTTTAATTTAATGTAATGTTTTTAATTTTATGTAAAATATTAATGTTTTTTATTTTATTTATTAATCATATTTAAAAAAAAAGGCATCGTTCACCGTGAGCTTCAACAGAATTAATTGAGCATGATTGAGGCTTCTCCCAATACCATATCAACGCAAAGTTTGCAATGCATGATAGAATAATATTTGGACTCTCACCTTGAGTCACAACACATATAACACCTTTTTCTGACATAAAAAGTTAAATAATTGATATGTGTTTATTTATATAAGTAATTTTATTTGGAAATAAAAAAAAAAGGTGATAATAGTCTTCATCGTTACTAATATAAACACACTATGGTCAGTTAAGTCTCTTTTTTGAAAAGCTATACACAAACTTTTTATAAAACGATGTATAAAATATATGTTACTTATAAGTATATGTTCTAAAAAATTTAAATGGGTACATAACAATAGGCCGTACTATTCCTTGCAACACCCTTAAATTGGCCCACGTCCTTTGGTGTGACCCTTTTATGTATCTCGAAGGCAGATAAGTATGCTATCGTAGAGCGGTGCTTAGCGTAGTAAAGTGGCGTTGTATCTCTTAATGACCATAAGATTGTAGTGGAAGTGATGTAATTACTAAAATGCAGCTTGTAGTGTCCAGCATATTTCTATTATTTTAGGGCACTCGCGAGATGCAGCGGAGTCAATGATTTGCATAGATACTCTCGTTTTATGTTAGTTTGACAAGCGCCGTAACAAATATAATTAACCAAACAAATTAGTAATCAATATAGTTAAAACTACCAAATCGACTGATAAGAACTTGTCTTCTTTTGGATATGTAAACAATTGGTTTCCTTCGTGAGATTAGAAACTTAAATTCTATTCCTAGAAGCTTCGTGAGATCATGGGTTGGGTGTGTTGGCAAACTTCAAGCCTACATATTCATTTGTGTGCAAAAGTGTCACATCATACCATCCTGTAACCACATAAATTTAAAAAGAATATATAAATACATAATATATGATGTAATTTATTTCTATAAACATTGAAAGATATGTAAGTTATGTATGTGAGGAGTCACCATATTATTTATATGCCAAATAGATGACCACTATTTATAAGACTATAACATTGATACAAACATAATAAAGACATAGAGGTTATGAATGTAAAGAGTCACCATTGTTAATTTCCTCATCAATTTTATAATTATGTTTAAATTAATTTCTTCAACAATTTAATAGTTAAGTAGAAAGACAATTTTACCCACTATTTATAAGACTATAACAATGATACAAACATAATAAAGGTTGTATTTACTTAAATTTTGCAGGTATCCTTCACTGATGCTTTATAATATAGTATAGAAGATAAAAATTCGGGTTGATTCATTAGCGTGAGCATGAATTTATAGCTTTTTGATTTCTTATTACTTAACACAAATAACATAAGTAATTAACACATAGTTAAGTTTTTGTTTTCTCTTTATGCTAGTGTTTAATTTATTTTATTAATTAGAATTAGAACTTAAACAATATACAATTGCCGAAAGAAAAATAATATTGCGAACCACACTACATACAACGTTTAACAAAAACATTAAATAGATCAACAAATACCTTAAAAGTCTTAGAACAAATATAGTTTACGTATAGATCAAGTTAACTATTTCATGGCGTTCAAGGAGACCATGTTGATTGAAATTGAGGAAAGTCTCCATACTCTTCCCCAACCATCCTCTCCATCATGTATCCTTCATGTCCATTTGTTTCCTGCAACATCAGTTTTCATCCCATGCAGTAAGTGGAAGTAATATTTATAATATTTTAGAAACATATTAGCAAATCTAGAATGTTATATTTATAACTGTGTCCGTTTTATTTAGTTAACAATATATATGATTCAAGATACACAACTTCTTAACAAGGATAGTTGGGAAAGCCATATGTCCCCTTCATAGGGGCCATATCATCCAATTCAGTAGAGTTGAGGTCAATAGGTCATAGAACATGCTTGCTTCTGAAAAGCTTAATGGAGAGAAACTAAAAATGCACAAAGAAGAGAAAAAACTGCACTAATTAATTTTGAAAAATATTTTCTCAACAATAATTCATAATATTGTTTGTTTATTGTTTTAATTGTTAGTTGCACAATTAAATTACCTCAATTTGATTCTGCAACGATCCAACATAGTTGATTATTACATCCAACATCACTGACATTCCCATTGTCTATAGAAAATAACTAAATTTAAATGGAGCAAAACAATGATATATTATAAAGATAAATTTTTGTAATTGTCAAAGAACATATGAACAAGTAGAAAAAAATGTATATATGTATATAAAGATTAACTCATATCTTTATACCTTGTAGCATCCGGGAACCATATCTTTCAAGCGTCTTAACTTCTCATTGATTTTTTTTCTCTTCTCATCTAATGAAGACATAGTTTATTTTGACAAAACAATGTTTTAAAACATGAAATTAGCTCTAAGATTTTGTTTGGGGTTATGAAAAGACTATTAGCATTCAAGAAATTGATTATAATGAAGTATATATAATAATATAGAGGGGGGTTGAAATGTCTCACATTTAAGATGCATCATAGGTTAGGTTGTATTTTGTGTTTTAAAAGTTGGACATAAGGGCATAATTGGGATAAGATTTTAGGATGTGAGGTATTGGATTATGTTAAATTTACTAATCTACCCTCCTAAGTGTCTTAATAGTCACAAGTATGCCAATAATACCCTTAATTTTTTTGCTTAAACATGTTGTACATCTTGTTTGTTAAGTTGTACGGAAATGAAAATGACTATCTTAGCCATCACTCCTCCTTAATAAGATTATATAGATATATAGATATATAGATATGCATTATCATGTTAATTAAAGTTGAGTCAATTTCTCCTTTGTTAAAGCGGCATGCCCCACTGATCACTATCTTCTAAATTTGATTTGTAATTAGTAGACAGAGAATATGGATTTACATTGTTCTTGAAATTGAACTGTATTCGGGTATTTTGCGACAATACTGTTAAATATCGCATGAAAAATAGACGTAAAATGTTAAACCACACATGTCTGTTGCGGCGTGTTAACATACAAAATTGACAGAAACTTAAAACATAACAAAGAATTATAACTATGTCCACTTAGGACCCACGCACGTTGCGACGTGGTCGTTAAACGGGAAAATATAGATGTAAAAACGTTGAATCACACACCCACGTTGCAGCCTCTTAATTTGCAAAATTTAGCAACAAGGCCCTGCACACTATAAGACAAAAGCAATGAACTCGGGAGGCAAGAAAACATCAGCAGTGCCTGATGCACGACCGTGCACACACTTAGTGCCTGGGCGTGCAACCCCCAAAGTACAGACAAGACTGCATACAATGACTCATCAACATGAATAAAACGTACATGGAACAGGTTCACGGCCGTGCACACCCTGTGCACGGGCGTACGCCTCCTGAAATATTGCCTATAAATAGCAGCCTCAATCCAACTCGTAGGTGTGCCAATTTTATCCACTTGGAGACCTGTAGGGAGGCGTTAGGTCCGACCAAACTCTCTCCAAAGATGGGAACTTTCCTATCTTGTGTTCAAGATCAAGAAGTGGCATCGTAGGTTTAGTTTACTTGCAAACTAAGTCGAGAGTCACGAGAATCACATCATACACATAGGATCATGGTGGTTAAAAGCTTGTTTAAGAGTGGAAAGCAATGTTGTTTTTGTCTTGTCATTCGTAGATGGTTGTATCCGTCCAGTATTCTCTAAATTCTTTGATTCGTTAGACTTTTTATGTTAGTAGTAGTTTTTTTTAGTTATTTGATGTGCTTATCTTCTTAACTAATTCATGTTTGTTTATTCTTTGTGACATGTTCAATTAGTGGTTAACTTAATAATACGAAAAACAACCTAAACTTAACTTACTAAAAACTATCATGGGGTTCATACGATTTCTGACAATCCCAAGCTAGATTCAAGGTGAGGATTTTGGTAATGAGACAGATCTTTCGGGCTTCTAATATCAAAACTGGATTCCAAACAACGGCTTCTGAAGTGAACCAGATCTGGGTGATAAGTTTCTGGTATCACACCAAATGCGCTTGTTTTCTAGGTTAAGGTTGGATCCCTACGGGTGAAGATGTGGTCTATGAGTCACACACTTATAGGATTATGTTCCTCCTTTGTCATGAATATCATTCACAAAGCTTGGGGGGGGGGGGGTTAAGGGTTGTCATTGTTAAGTCACTAAATAATCACTAAGCCGGACTTTAATTTACTTGATCATTAAATATTTATGTTGTCAATAATATTTAAAAAGTAGTATTTTTATCAATCGACGAATCTCAGGAAGTGGCTTTGATTTGATTAAAGATATGAAATATAAATATCATGTGAGGATAAACATAATAAGAATATTTTTTCTAACACTTATTTGTACAATGTTGTTTACTAATTAGGGGATTTATCACCATAACTAATCATTCGATACGAAAAATAAGAGTTAAGGGAGGAAGAATTAATCCTGGCTGGAGCTTTGTCGCACCCCGCCTAAGGTGGAATTCACAGGATGCAACGTTCATAGTGAATCATAGCGATTGAATATAGTAAATGACACACTAAATAAATTTCATTACTTGCAACAATTTATTACAACTCGAAATTTGTCTTTTATGAATATGATTTATTTAAATATAGATAATCCCTAATAGGCTCTAAGGTAGATTCTCTTGATATCTTGAGTCTAATATGTTGCATAATTTCCTTTGGAACTCTTGCCTTTAATTACCTGAAAAGCATGATTTGAAATACGTCAACAATAATTGTTGGTGAGTCTCATAGGTTTTTGAGACACCAAAATAAATAAGAAATATTTATTTAACCGAGCCAATGTGTAAACTTTAAGTAAAATATTTAGTTAATATTACCATGAGCCTATAACCAAACCTTAAATGTTTTGATGAAATAGTCCCTCCCCAATGTTCACAACGCAAAACATTGTAATGAGTCTAGTTAATATGCAATCATTGTCACTACCGACTAGTTGGTGCAACCAAGCATAAAAGGGTGCGTCAACCCAAATAGATATATCCATACAAACCATGGTTTTACCCTAAACTAATAGTTATAGAACATGAGACTATCAAGTGCGTTGAAATGAATACTCATGTAATATAATATAATATGGCTCCAAAATATGATTTGTTGATTATCATGCCTTTCCCCCAAATCTTAAAGCAAGTAAAAGGAGGCTATGAGAACTCACCTGTGAGCGGGTGAAGAATTTTAGTAAATGTGAATCTTCAACTTGGACCCTAACAAGGATTAATTTCATAAGTGTAAATTATCGTTTGTTTATTAATTTCATTGTTTCATCTAGGTGTGTCGGTTTTCGTAGTGATTTCTATTTTAGGGAGTTTTCCAAATAAATAGTTTTATGCATACACCATTAATATCCTGCTAAATTGTGGTTTTACCTAAATTACAAATTAGTTTAATAAGAAGGGGAAATGGATTTTAATACTGCCAACTATAGTCTATTGGCGGATAATACTCCCAACTATCACTTTGACCATTAGCACTCCAAACTTTCAACTTGTTTACTTTTATCACTCCCAAACTAACTGAGGTTTAACATGGTTAGTTTTCGTGGCCAAAATGTAAAAACCAAAACTTAACGGGCATTTATGAAACTTTTTATTATTATTATTATTTAAAAGCCCCTTACTTTCTTCCCTGAGAATGAACGTAACCCACACACACACTTGTGTGTGTTCTGTTGAGAGCTCCACCGGACAATCACCATCACCGGCCGCCGCCGGCGCCGCCTTCCTCCTCTCTGGCGAACCATTCTTCCCTCCTCCTTAACCTCTTTTATACCCGATTAACACCAATCTTTCCCCTCTGTTTCTATTGTTGATATCGAGACAGTCACCAAGCTATGGTGACTGTTGGTAACTCCGATAACCATCATCATCCTCATTGTTCCAGCACCAGTCCCAAACCGGGTGGATGAACCTCATCGTACCGGTAACCATCTAGTCCCTCAAACCGAACCAATGACTCGTTCCTTTCTGATCGTGTGGTATTATATTTGGTTATGATGTGACGGATCGAGTCTTTAATTGGCATATTGTACCGATTGAGCTACAATTGAGTTCCGGTGATAACTTTTATATAAAAATATAAAAACCGGGTCGGTAAGGAACTTAACTAGAAGTGTGTTACAATTAATGTGAAGTGTGAACATATTTAGTTGATTAGATCTAGTTCGTTAAGGAAATGGAATGGGTTTGAATGATGTGGTTAGGGTGATGAGTGATGACAATGAATTGGTTGTACTTTAGGCATTGGTGGTTGTAATATGGGGAAATTTAGTTTCCAAATGTGCAGACAAGTGTTAGGTGTGTGGCGATAGCATCTGCTCCGTTTGAGTCGGTTATGGAGGCCGTGACCCGATTCGGTGTAGTCGGGTTTCGGAAATCGCCCACCCGACACCAGTCTCAACCTGGGCAGGTATGTCTTTTGTTGGTAGTTGGTATTTTGGTTTCTTAAAATTCTACTTAAATATTTTGATTTTCTATCAAAGAGGATATACAAATAATTAAGTTTTGAGTTGCAAGGTGTTTGACAAACAAATGGTGTGAAATGTGTTTAATTAAACTGTAGTATTTGAGCTAGGTTGACGTGGTAACCGATGGTGATTCGGTTCAGGGAGCTAACGAGGCAGTAGTGGTTTCCGGTGAAGGGTGGTGGTTTAGAGAGAGAAGGGGGGTGGTATTTATAAGTTAAAGGTTTATTGTCAAAAATGCCCCTTAAGTTTTGTTTTTTATATTTTGGCCACATATAAGTTTTGGTTTTTACATTTTGGCCACGAACACTAACCAGGTTAGACCTCAGTTAGTTTGGGAGTGATAAAAGTAAACAAGTAGAAAGTTTGGAGTGCTAATGGCCAAAGTGATAGTTGGGAGTATTATTGATATACGTTAAATTACACATATAAAAGTCCCCGGTTAACTCCCATTTTCATATGTTTTTGACCTTACACATGAGGAATTGGTACTTATTTGGGTATCCTTACGATTTCAGGTCTTAAACGATGTCCCGGAAGCAAACCCGAAGAAAACGAGGATTTCGGCCCTTTATCAGGAGAACATACTGCTGCAACTTTTGCACAGCAGCTGTTCGGATCGCTTTTACCCCTTCTAAAACCCAAAATCCGACTTCGACTTTCAAATAAGAATTGTTCTACGCTCCGAGAGCTTTCAGGCATATAAAGAACACCTCCTAACGATTTTTCTACAATTTTATATGTAATTTTAAAGATCGTGCTGTCGGGCTGTTCCTTGTGAGTGGAGAGTGAGCGGCCGCTCACTCCTCCAGATCTTTTTGGCAACCTTCTGGAACCTCTACGTCATGCACGGACCACTTGCTCACCTTTTTGTAAAGTGAGCGGCTGCTCACAGGCACCGAGCGGCCGCTCATAGGCCCCTGTCTTGTATAAAACACCAATTCAGCCTCTGTTCGAAGTATTGGGTCTTTGGGGGTCGATCTTGGGCGATTCCTGGACCAAAGGAGCCGCTGGAAAGCCGTTTAACAAGCCCGGGAAGCCGTCTGATCCATCCATCATCATCCGATCCTTCACTTTAGCATTCTTATGGTTTGATCCTTTAAACTATTTATGATCCCAAATCTGATTTTGTATGCTTATTGTGATGTTTATTTAGTTAATCGTACGCCTACGGGCAAGAACACTAGTATGTAGTATGTTAATCAATCGTTTGTATAGTTAATCATGTCTTGTATAAATTTGGCATTTTTCATGACTTAATCTTGATGATCATAATGCAACCTTGTTTCATTGTTATTGGATTCGTGATTGTGTTTGAATGACTTTGATGATTGTCGAATGTGTTAGGCGGATACATGTTGAAAAAACATCCGTTTAATCGTCCGGTAGTAGACTAGTTAACTTGTTAATAAGTTTACACCATGAAACTGTAACCGGGTATTGGTTTGGTTAAAGTCAGTCGAATAACGGTTAAAAATGATTACCAGCACGTAAAAGGGTTTTAAAAGCTTAATGGTGCTGTTACTGATCTTCGACGCGGTTAATGATCTTTGGTAGTTATTTTGGTAAAAATAGTGATCTTAGTAGATCCGTGTTCAAAGTTGGTAAAATAGAATAGGTTGTGAAATGCTCTACTTTATGCTAGTCTAGGTGGTTGTATTGTGTATTCGGTATCGCTTTCCCGGATTAGTGAGGTTAGAAAACTCTTAACAGATGACTAACTTATCTTTAGAAGATTTGAATGAGATCATATCAGCTGCTTGCTAATAAATGACTTGAAGTGGTTAACGTGTGTAGTTGTCATGTTAGGATGCCCGAAAGGGACACTAACTGTCGAAAAATGGGAATGTTGATCACACGCCTTTATTTTATATGATATATAGATGACATGCTAGGGTTAATATATTATAGCTTATATAGTTATATTTTGTATTTGGAGTCTTACATATGTTAGATAGATATTTTAGAATTAATTTAGATAAACAAAACATCAAACTATCTTTTCCTACTAGTAAATTGAGGACAGAGTTTTAGTATAATTGCTTCGCGCGCGTCCATGGATCGATATCTGGTTCTTATCTGTACATTACTACATATATGACAGGGTACACTTGCCCTATTGTGTGTGTTTTAATATTAAGGTCTAAACCATTTTTATAAATATTAAAGCACAAACGTGTGTTATTTCATTGTAAAATTATGTGTATATACCCACACGTCAAGTTTTTGGCGCCGTTGCCGGGGACGCGACGAGCTTTAGGAACGGATTGAGTCAACTTTTTACCAGTGTACATGCTTGTGAATACTTGTTTATACTTCGTTGATTCATTATTTCATTAATTTAATTGCATATATGATTCATTGATTTTTTTATTTGATTTATCGGGATGTTGATATATTGGATTGATTTTTATTTTATTATATTCTCATTTTTATGTATATATAGTTTTTTATTTTACTTAAATATACAATGGAAGTCTGGGTATGTTACGTTTAAATTTGTTGATTCGGATGCTTTTAATAAAAGGTTTGGGTTAAGAAAACTTGGGAAATTTATTTAATATAAAAGTGGTTTTAATAAAAATAATTTTCTGTGAAAAATGCTTCCTTACGATTTGCAAAGAAGCTGGGCTTATGGTTTCGCTTTAAGAGAGTTCCTAATTACCCCGGATTTTATCCTTTATTGTTCACGATACGCGGGCAGGATCACTAGAGTCCTTCGCGTGACGTGAATAGCCGCTATCTTCCGTTTTTAACTCCATTCATTGGCATCCATCATCATTTTCATCTACTATCTTCCGTTTTATTATTTTTTCCGGTGAAAAAGGGTTGTTTTCGCGCAAGCAAAAGACGGTCTTTATCTTGTTGCGACGCGCGAACACCTTGAGTCATTATACTTGCACCACGCGAGAAGCGGTCTATACTTCTTCGCGGTGCGCGAGTGACTCAGATTTCGCTGAAAATTTTATATATTTTCATATTTGTATATTGTCATATTTTTAAGTTTGGTGTATAATTTTTAGTATTTTGATTTTACATATTTCTTTTATTTTTCATAGATTGAGTCTGTATTTATCTTTGTACATTGTGTCAGTCTAATCGTGGGATGGTCGATGTTCTTTTCAATGCTCGATCGATCTTCTCGCCCGTACTCAATCTCCATTCGGGCGAAAGCGATCTTAAAGAAAATCTTTTATGAAAACAGCCATTCCAAGAAGTTTAAAGTCCATATGGACGAGTCCATAAATCAAGATGGACTAAGTTTGAAAGTCAACGGTCATCTTTTAAAAGCTTACATTGATGGACCAATTGACCCGACTGTGGTGGTAATTGAACTCCACGCTCCGCGCACCTAAACAAGCGTGGGGAAGTGAGTCTAGCTAGCGACTCGTTAATAAAATTAGCGCGGCGTGTATGGGCACACCAAATTGTATAAATGTTCAATGCCTAGACAATTGCAGGATTTTAGCTTAGAGTAGTTTGTAGTTAAATTGCTTAGTTTCTAACTTGTTTGCCTAGTTTGTTTTTAGTCATTGCAGGATTGATTCGCGCCTTGTGATTATGTGAATAGTCGCTTCACATCCATGGTAATATACTAAGAAGCGTCGCAAAACAGGTATGTTGGTTGTTTGGGTCAAAACAGACAAGTGCAGGCGCTTTTGAGTGAAAAACTGCAGCAAAATAACACATCAGCTTGCAGTGAGCGCCCGCTCGGAGAGACCGAGCGGGGCGTGAACAGAGCCCAGTATCAAAAAAAAACTGAACGGCCGCTCACTGAGAGTGAGCGTCCGCTCACTGAGTCTGGTCGAGTTTAAGCAGGGGCAGTTTTGGCATTTCACTTTAAATTTACAAAATCTCAACCCTAAAACCAATATGAACGGCCGCTCAAGTAATATTCACCCAAAATGCTTGCACTTGCTCTCAAAGAAACACCCAAAAACCTATCAATTCCACATCCAAATCTTCAAGTCCAAGGTATGAATCTCTTGTATTCTTGCAATTTTTCTTGTTCTAGTGTAATGTAATCTAGTTTTATGCAATCTTTTCTGAATTTTTGGGTCTCTTCATAAATGTTTAACAAACCCTAAAGTTTTTAGATGGATTGTTTGCTTTGCTAGTATAGATTAGGGTATGTTATTGTCCAAATCTTTGAGTTTTTGGGTTTTCTTCATATTGTCCAAATCAAATCCGAAAATTTTAAAGATTTGTTTGAATTTTTAGCATAATATTTAGTGTAATTTAGCATAATAATAGATTAATCTCATGTTATACTTATAGTATAGTGTTTATCTTAGTGTAAATTAGGTTTGTTCATGAATTTTGGGGATTCTTCATAATTGTTCAAAAGTCCCCAAATTCCATATGTTCTAGTGTGTAGATTGTTGTTAATTATCTTAAGTTTTGGGGTTTCTTCATAATCGTTTAACAAAACCCAAAATTTTAAGATTGTTAATGTTTTTGATCTTAGTTTAGATAAGTACTGTTCATGAAACTTTGGGGCTTTCTTCATAATCGGACAAACGAGCCCCAAGTTTCTTTGATACTTCATAAACATTCGTATTTTATTTCAGTATTGTTTATTTGGTTTGAATAATGAGATGACGAATGGATTTGATATATTTTGTTTTGTCAAGAATGTTGGAAGTGTAGGGAACTGGTGAGCACCGGTATGGATGCTCAATGCAGTCACCATGCTTTTCGGGATATCACCAACAGGGGAGTATTATTCTCCTTTTTCACATGATAGTTAGCTATTTCATAAACGCTTTCTATTTTCACATTGGGGACAATGTGACGTTTAAGTGTGGGGAGGGTAACTATGTTAACTTTACTCAGCTTACACTATAGTCTAGCTCTTCATAATGCTTTACTATTTTTTGAGTCACATTGAGGACAATGTGATATTCAAGTGTGGGGAGGGTTGTTAACAATATTAGCTTGGCTTGTCCCAAGTTGTGAAAAAAAAACTCCCAGTTTTTATTTTTTTATGGCATAACATAAAGCAAAAAAGCCGTGAATTCTTCATAATTTTTGTAAATTAGTACGGTTGGTTATGTTTTAGGAAGCATTAGATATGATAAAAGCGGACAAGCCAAATGAAAAACAATAGAGTTTGATAAGCGTGGTAAACAAAAGAGTGACTGGCATGTTAATTTTTACACTTATACACATTTCTTCCGTTACGTGAGCATTCTTTTTGAGCCTTTTATTGCTTTTTCGATACTTGCTCGCTATATGCGAAATATGAGTGCGCCGAATAGCTTATGTGATTTAGAACTTGTTATTAGCATACTTTTCGAGATCAATATATGTGTAGAATTGCATGAAAGTGATTGAGGCATTTAGGATACCCTTTTGATTTAAACCTTTTCTTTTCGTTTTATCTGTTTCCCGCACCCCAATGTTATCCATTAGTTTACCATGTTGAGCCTATATTCCGTGTTTTTCTTACTTAACCTACCATTTCACCACTTAACCAAATTTAGCCTTTTTACTTTAAACCCTTTGTGTTGAAACTCGGTTTAGGTTATCGTTTGACTCGTTTTTTGTTGTATATAGTTCATGTTCGGGCATTTAGACCCCGTGTTTTGTGTATATTCATGTTATAATTATCAGTTGTATTCAGTATTGTAAATAAAAAAAATCAGAAAAAAATGCAGAAAAAATAGTATACCCTAAAATAGGGTGATTTAGAAGAGTTTGAGCAGTTTTCAGTGCTTTAAAGATAGAATTCTGTGGTTAGCTCAAGGTAAATAAAAATCACCTATATTCGCGTGTGGTTTGTATAGTTTACGTTTGTATCTATTAGTTAGACATAACCGCCGAGTTTTAGCCGTTTTGTCACTTTAAATATCCATTCCATACCCTTTACCTTTGCCTATTATTACAACCCACAAGTCCTTTTGATTTATGCATTTCTATATATGATTTGGTAGAGATTAGATCTTTTAATAAGCATATGATATCGCACAAGTCATTGTCTAGGCATTGAGAGTTTACACATACACATTTCATATGTATAATCCACAAATAAGCTGAGTGTGTGTGAACATTGTGAGTGGTGTAAAGATATGCATGCTTAGTCGATTTGATGTTAACCATTGCTTTTGATTTCTATATTTCCAAGTGCTTGTCGGTTTGAAATCTTTGATGATGTCTACAAACCAGCTAGCCATCTGATTTATTAACTTTCCGGTTTGGTACTCATGTTGCCATTGGGAGTGTTGTTGAGTTTTCTATTGCTTAGGGATAAGCAATGTTTAAGTGTGGGGATATTTGATATACGTTAAATTACACATATAAAAGTCCCAGGTTAACTCCCATTTTCATATGTTTTTGACCTTATACACGAGGAATTGGTACTTATTTGGGTATCTTTACGATTTCAGGTCTTAAACGATGTCCCGGAAGCAAACCCGAAGAAAACGAGGATTTCGGCCCATTATCAGGAGAACATACTGCTGCAACTTTTGCGCAGCAATTGTTCGGATCGCTTTTACCCCTTCTAAAACCCAAAATCCGACTTCGAATTTCAAATAAGAATTGTTCTACGCTCCGAGAGCTTTCCAGGCATATAAATAACACCTCCTAACGATTTTTCTACGATTTTATATGTAATTTTAAAGATCGTGCTGTCGGGTTGTTCCCTGTGAGCGGCCGCTCACTCTCTGTGAGCGGCCGCTCACTCCTCCAGATCTTTTTGGCAACCTTCTGGAACCTCTACGTCATGCACGGACCACTTGCTCACCTTTTTGTAAAGTGAGCGGCCGCTCACAGGCACCGAGCGGCCGCTCACAGGCCCCTGTCTTGTATAAAACACCCATTCAGCCTCTGTTCGAAGTGTTGGGTCTTTGGGGGTCGATCTTGGGCAATTCCTGGACCAAAGGAGCCGCTGGAAAGCCGTTTAACAAGCCCGGGAAGCCGTCTGATCCATCCATCATCATCCGATCCTTCACTTTAGCATTCTTATGGTTTGATCCTTTAAAATATTTATGATCCAAATCTGATTCTGTATGCTTATTGTGATGTTTATTTAGTTAATCGTACGCCTACGGGCAAGAACACTAGTATGTAGTATGTTAAACAATCGTTTGTATAGTTAATCATGTCTTGTATAAATTTGGCGTTTTTCATGACTTAATCTTGATGATCATAATGCAACCTTGTTTCATTGTTATTGGATTCGTGATTGTGTTTGAATGACTTTGATGATTGTCGAATGTGTTAGGCGGATACATGTTGAAAAACCATCCGTTTAATCGTCCGGTAGTAGACTAGTTAACTTGTTAATAAGTTTACACCATGAAACTGTAACCGGGTATTGGTTTGGTTAAAGTCAGTCGAATAACGATTAAAAATGCTTACCAGCACGTAAAAGGGTTTTAAAAGCTTAATGGTGCCGTTACTGATCTTCGACGCGGTTAATGATCTTTGGTAACTATTTTGGTAAAAATAGCGATCTTAGTAGATCTGTGTTCAAAGTTGGTAAAATGGAATAGGTTGTGAAATGCTCTACTTTATGCTAGTCTAGGTGGTTGTATTGTGTATTCGGTATCGCTTTCCCGGATTAGTGAGGTTAGAAAACTCTTAACAGATGACTAACTTATCTTTAGAAGATTTGAATGAGATCATATCAGCTGCTCGCTAATAAATGACTTGAAGTGGTTAACGTGTGTATTCGTGTTAGCTTTCTGTATAGTTGTCATGTTAGGATGCCCGAAAGGGACACTAACTGTCGGAAAATGGGAATGTTGATCACACGCCTTTATTTTATATGATATATAGATGACATGCTAGGGTTAATATATTATAGCTTATATAGTTATATTTTGTATTTGGAGTCTTACATATGTTAGTTAGATATTTTAGAATTAATTTAGATAAACAAAACATCAAACTATCTTTTCCTACTGGTAAATTGAGGACAGAGTTTTAGTATAATTGCTCCGCGCGCGTCCATGGATCGATATCTGGTTCTTATCTGTACATTACTACATATATGACAGGGTACACTTGCCCTATTGTGTGTGTTTTAATATTAAGGTCTAAACCATTTTTATAAATATTAAAGCAGAAACGTGTGTTAAAATCTATTGAAAAATATGTATAGTATCGCACACGTCAATTATCCGCCAACAGACGATAGTTTGGAGTATTAAAATCCATTTTCCCTATTAAGAATGGTGTGAAATACAAGTTTATCCAACGTATACACTACTTTGTGATATTGATTTTCCCAGAAATAATTCCCATATAGATTAATTCCTCATAATAGAAATTTTCCCTCTTATAGGACTCCTGATCTTTGTTTAGTACAACATTTTATCAAAGTCCTTAATTTGTTAATCCATTACCCATAATGGTGCTGAAAGACTAGAATGCCCTTGGCGTATATTTGAGTGATTCAGCTTGTTTGAGTCACGTTCAAAGCCTGTTTTCGTCTGTCAAACATTTTTATAAAAATCTAAAAATTCTACCTGTTGTTGCCTCTGATTCAAGCTTTTCAAAATGCTATAGATCATCTTAAAATTATTTTCCCGTGATATTATACAAATATTTCCATACAGTGATGTCAGTTTTAAAAAAAAAAACCATGAAAATAGCTCTTATTAAAGGTTTAAACACTGGATCAAGTTGAACACTCTTAAGAAACTTATTGTGCATATCTTAAACTATTTTCACAAGAAAAATCAAGTCATATGGGTTAATGGTTAGCAACTTATGGCTTCTAAAAGACAATACATTTTCTGGACAGATTATATACCTGCACTTGAAGACTGTTTTTGGAATGTCGAAACATATCCAAAAAGGGGAATTGGATTTTAATAACCTGAACTATTTGAAATTGGCCACGGGCACCCCCAACTAAAAAATTGGCCATATATAACCTGAACTATTGACTTATTGGAATCTAACACCCACTAACGGTTAAATCACAAACACCGTTAGTGGGTTCGCTGACGTGGCAAGATTTGCTGACATGGCATGCTGGCGTGTCAATCCACGTGTGCACACGTCATCTTGCCACGTCAGCAACTTATGCCACGTCAGCAACCCAACTAACGGCGTCAGTTAGTTGGGTGCTAGATTCCAATAAGTCAATAGTTAAGGTTATATATGGCCAACATTTTAGTTGAGGGTGCCAGTGGCCAATTTCAAATAGTTTGGGTTGTTAAATCCAATTCCCCTATCCAAAAATTATAAAATTTGGTAGTTATGTGTAATACTCATAGTACTGTATCATAGACTCAAAAATTGTCCAAAAACCTTTATTTTTGGCCAAGTTATGTCCTGTTAAATTCACTGAAATTTTCTGACAACATTGTTTGTTTATTTACTATCATATTTTCATATACAATCTTAATTCTAACCATGTTTTAAGTATAAAGTGGACATGAGTTAGAGAATATATCATAAATACATTTAAACACACATAATGTATTATGATCTTGGGTTTTTAAGACTGCTTTCATATGATAATTCCTTAACGGGTCAGCTTGGTTTTTGTCCTATCTTTCATTGGTTTTAACTAGGCTATCACTTGGATTATTATGTAGGTATCTAAACATGATGACATGATTATTTGTGAAGTATATATTACCTTGAAATGGTCGAGAATTCTCAGTGAGGTGACGAATAAACCATGCTTCCAACCTTACTTGCTAGTTATAGATTTTCTTTAAGTAAGTTATATGTTTCGAGTGTGTTAATCAGAGTATGATATACAGTTGTGCCTTACCTTCTCAGGGGCTGATTAAAGGTTTATATCTAAGCTATAAGATGGTGAGTTGGTGTCGCGGTGATGGGTTACAGGGCTGGGGCAGGTGGCGTCTTGACAGCTTCATAACAGAGTGCTTCGGGTGGGTGTTTGGGCTCGGGTAAAGGATTACAAAGGATCTAATGGTTGTAGTTTAGTGGTGAGGAGGTGTGGATGTTATGGTGCAGATTTATGGCTCCTTATATAGCCATATTTAGAGCTGACGAGACACTAGTTACTGATCCTTTTAAGTACTATATAGTTGCTACATTGTAGGTATCAAATCAATTAGTTGTAACTTAACACTAAATCTTCCAGATGTTAACATGTATTTTGAGGATGTTATGAGGGTGCATCCACATCTCCTATGGGATTAATATGTGGTGATGGGTTAGTGTTAAATGGAAAGGCCTAAGATGCTAATTAATAGGGTAATCATGTCCTAGATTGAGCTTGTGTGGTTGTGATTTGGTACTTAGTGGGATTAATTTTTGTGGTTACTTCTAAATCACCCATTTGTTGTGGTACCTTACTTCTAATGTATTTTCTTGGATATTGAACCAGACACAGAATACAGTATATATAAGCCATACTTTAACTACTAGTAATTGCAAAACTAAATGAGTATAATAAAAACACTTTAAAGGAGAATGATGATTGAAGTCAGTTTCAAATGTCTAACATGCCCCCGCAAGATGAATGGTCGGATGAGCGTGAAGCTTAGACGCAAGATGATTGAATCGTGCCGCAGGTAACCCTTTTGTGAGAATGTTAGCGAGTTAATATGAGGTAGAAATAAAGCGAACTTGGAGAGTTCGTGCAAGAATTATGTCACGAATGAAGTGAAGATCAACCTCTATGTGTTTTGTGCGTTGATGAAGAACAAGATTTGCAGCCAGATACGTAGCACCAAGATTGTCACACCATATGGTAGGTGAGTTTGTAGGATGTATTGAAATCTCAAATAGTAAGGACTATAGCCAACGAATTTCTGAAGTCGTGTGGGCAAGAGCACGGTATGTTGTTTCTTGGAACTCCATCTAATCAGATTAGGGCCCAAAAGACACAATAACCTGTGGTAGATCGTCAATCATCGGGGCAACCTGTCTAGTCAGCATCAGCGTAGATATGAAGAGAAAATCAGAAGACCGATGGATGGTCAAACCATGTGATATAGTACCCTTGATATATTGGAGAATACGCTTAAAAGCAATCTAATGACGATTAGTGGGTGTCTGTAGAAATTGAGAACTGCATATGCAAATTCTAGACGAGTGAGAACAAGATATTGCAGAGCACCAATTGTGCTTTGATACAGCCACGGATCAGACAATGGTTCTCCAGATAGACGTGATAGCCGGAGACCGGCACAAATGGGAGTAGGTAAGGATCTACATTGACTAAGACCTGTACGTTGAAAAAGATCAAGAAGATAACTTTGCTGAGAGAGATGAAGTGTATAATTGGTGAAGGTTGCCTGAACCCCTAGAAAGGAATTTAAGTTACCGAGATCCTTCAAAGCAAAGCGTGAGTTAAGATGACTTATTAGATCTATAACAAAGTCACAAGAGCTGCCGGTAATAATAATGTTATCAACGTAAACCAATATATAACAAACCACAGAAGCATGACAGTAAACAAACAAAGATGTGTCAGGTACACATTGTTTAAAACCGAGATGATGAAGAGCATATGAAAGCACTTTAAAGGAGAATGATGATTTAAGTCAGTTTCAAATGTCTAACACAAAGAAAGATTGATAATAAAGATTTACACACTCAGTGGACAAGAACAAACTTAACTGTTTTATTGGATTGATATTGGATAACAATCTTGAAACTGAACGAATGAGACAATACAAACATATTTATACTTTGAACAAATAAAAAACGGTTATGGTTGGTAGTTATTTTGCCGCCAACTTCTATGAAGCAACCGTTTTATGAACCGGTGTGTCCCTCCAAAATAGATCTTGTCCATTCATCCATTTGAGTCACATCTTTTGTAGTTTGATCATTCTTTTACACTGCTGCAACTTGACCCATTTGTCTCCGAACATCAAACTTATGTTTATACTACATAATTACAAACTTATAATCCTAATATTGTCATAGGTCTAAATAAACATACACATATACTTAACATATTTACATAGAATAATATAGTTTAGTTTATCATTTAACAAAACGTACCCACCAACTCATAATCTAAAATTCTATACACTCAAAGGCAAAACTATAATGTAAATCTTTTTTACTCATTTACAATGCAAATTGCATAGTGATCCAAAATTTCAAACTCAATACAACAAGTTTTTTCCTATATATATCAACTTGTAATATGTTTGTTATCATTTGATTTTCAATTTACAGATTGTGAACGTGATGATCAGAAACATTCTTCAAGCAGAAAAAACTTGAAGACATTTGGAGAAAAGTGTGAAGCACATTTATAGATTATGTACATCTAATGCTCAGACATTATCTTGTTTAAATTTGATAAATCACTCGCTGTCAATGTTCCTGAGTTATCGACATCCAAAGTCTTGAATTCTTCCATTACACTCATGATAAGTTGTTCGTTTACCAGTCCCATCTCTTTTAGCTTAAACACCACATATTCTGCAGGACTGCACAACAAAAAATATATTATATACCTTATATAACAGTTTCATAGTTGTTATTGGCATAAGTACTATAACTAAAAATGATAATAGTTTCAACCAACCTGACACTATTATCATGATCAAGATCAGCATTCTCAATATCTTGAACTGTCAGTTTCCTATGAAGCACCCAATTTACAAGCTGTCTTTGTCTACTTTCGGTCCATAATTCAACCAAGTACATAAACAGTTGCGCTAACGAGATCGTACTAGTCAAGATCCAAAAGACAGCAAAGATTCGCCCCCCAGTGGTCGTAAAGCTCTTGTCCCCATAACCGAGAGTGGTTATGGTGGCACAAACACAATAATAAGCATCAATGATACTCAACTTTTCTACTAGAACCAAGACGACTATTCCAATGACTACATGCATGATAATCAGAATAAGAGCGATAACAAACTTGCACTTGAGGTTATCCGATTCTTTAGCTGCCTCACTGAGCAGCTGGACACGATCAAGCGCTTCATGAATTTGCATGGCTTTTGCAAACATTTTTACCTCCTTTTCAACTATATAGTCCGCGGCTTTACTAAGCGCAAAACCGCCTAGAATTATGCCCATAAACAAGAAAGCACATGCCAAAACTTTAGCGAAATTGGTTTCTGGGACAAGATCTCCGTACCCTACGGTTGTCATTGTGACAACACAAAAATACATGGAATCTAGGATTCCATGATCTGTTTTCTTACCGGTGATTTGATCTTGAATAAGAAAAAAACAGACGGTGCCTAAAGCTAGATACGCACACAAAAGTAACGCGACCCATTTCAAACTAAAACGGACACCAGGAGTTGAAGGTGGTGGTGCGTGATGGCGTTTGTGATCTTCTGATCCATGCTTCCCTTTCTTATGTTTATGTTTGTGTGTCTCTTTCTTTATGAGTTCGGTGTCATCCACTTCATCATCATGAGCCATTGGTTATGTATATACATGCAGCATATATATCACGTACACATTATGAAATGATCAATCAAGAAATGAACACACACATATAACACATGCAAGATTGAAATGATCAATCAATCATATATGAACAATGAATTAATTGAAGAAATGAATTAAAAGGAAGAAAATGTTTCAATGTTCAAAAAGTGTCTCATTCTTCGTCTCGGAAAGATTGAATGATCCATGAATGTAGGAATAATGTTTTGGTGATTCCAATCTTTTTTTTTTTTTAAATTGAAAATATATGGCTGCTAATGATCATATGGCAACTTTTATTATGGTTTATTTTTAGATCTATTCATTGGCAACCCATTTTTTGAGTACAAGTGGAATATATTTATGCTTGGGCTAGATTTAAGGCTTAGCCAAGGCCAGAAAACTTTGATTTGGGTTTGATTTAATTTGTAATTTTGTATGATCGTGTATAAAAATTATACACACTTTCAATTCAATAAAATTGTATAAGCTCGGCTTTTAATTCGTATACATTAGTGAAGTAATTGGAATTCTATTAAAAAATATTGAAATTTGAAGAATCTCATGTTAGATTACGCCTTTGGTTTAGAGATTGAAATGAAATTTGAATTCCATCCTATCCTTTGGCATTTTACTTTCTTTAGTCTCTATCCTTCTACTAGCCGACTAGGAGTCAGGAACAGAAGAAGCGAGAGAGATTTGAGATTCCGTAAGTAACTTAGTGCTCCATACGTGTTTTACTCACATCTCGAATAAATTCAAGGACATATTCGAAGAAATTCTGACCGCCGGTCGGAATGGTTTGTGGGTTCCGAACGGCTAGAGTGGCTGAACCTAATAAGATAGCAATTACAACCCAAGAAGTAATCAGTACTTGGCCGTGGACTTGGAAACCCCCGATTTTCCAATAAAAATGTTGGCCTACTTCCACACCGGATAGATCGTATAACCCATTTAGTGTGTTGATGGAACATGATAGAACATTCATATTGCCCTCTGACAAAAATAGAACTTTAAACATAGTCGTTGGCTAAAGGTATTTTTTTTATTTCAAATTTAGCTCTAACTCTCCCACTCTAGTCGTTGCTTTTCTTTCTGTTACTTCGAAAGTAGCTGCTTCAGCTTCAGCCACTCGAATTTTCGATATTCCTTTTTATTTCTCATCAAACGAATGACATCTTCTTCTGGAAATCCTAGCTATTCTTAGCATGATATTGGGGAATCTCATTGCTATTACTCAAACAAGCATGAAACGTATGCTTGCATATTCGTCCATAGGGAAAATCGGGAAGACACCTTTTTTCAATATTCTTTGATTTCAAAGATGCATTATCAATCATGTAAAACATCGAATAAAATAAATAGAGAAAAGCCGACTATCGGAATCGAACCGATGACCATCGCGTTACAAATGCGATGCTCTAACCTCTGAGCTAAGCAGGCTCACATAAAATAAATTCGACATGTATAGGAATTCACTAAACTCTTAGAATCTTTGCTATTAACTATTTGAATTCTTGGCTATTCATAATTACTATGAATATATTGCTATTCATATTATTCATAATTACTATGAATATATTAAAGAATAGAATATAGAATTTCAAATAACTGTTAAATATTATAGAACATAACGATGAATCTAGCGATATAGACTTTTCATTTTTTTATCACGATTCGTTGATTTTATCACGATTCGTTGATCACGATTCAATATTTTTTTTTATTCAATTATGAAAAAAAAAATCGATCGTTCAAGTATTTGAAATTTCAGGGGAAACTCAGTGGAAGAGAGACAGATTTATAGGGTATGTATCCACCTATATTGAATTGCAGATACAGAAACGATAAAATCGTTTTTGATTGGATCGAATATGAGCCTCCTATAGAAGATGAAAGAAGATAGACAAGAAATCAAAAACAAAGAGGAGAAAACACTTTTTTGAGACAGGAATCGACATCTATCTAATGAATTCAACGGTTCCGGTATAAATGAAAAAAGGGAACGAGATCGCAATGAGATTTTCATCTCAAAAAGGGGGATATGGCGAAATTGGTAGACGCTACGGACTTAATTGGATTGAGCCTTGGTATGGAAACTTACTAAGTGATAACTTTCAAATTCAGAGAAACCCTGGAATTAATAAAAATGGGCAATCCTGAGCCAAATCACGTTTTCCATACCTTTCAATGACACATGATCATATCTTACGTGGCAGACATGCTAACGAAGAGATTGGGTCTTATATTAGTGACGAGAATTCTAGTTTAAATTTTTGGTACATCAAGCCGCGATCTGATAGCTATAAATCTAAATAGAAATCTTATCAATATTATATTATATAGATACTAGTGTTAATGCCCGCGCGTTGCCGCGGGTAGCCATAAATTTTTGGCGCATGTTGTGTGTTGGGTTTCGCATAAATGATTTTTGGCTAAATAAAATTGTGTAAGTATGTTGGCGCAACTGGTATGGATAAGTATATGTATGGTCGATTGGTTTGATTAAGCTCATCTAGACCTACATGTGATCCGAAATAGATAATTATAATACAAATATGTAGCACAATCATATAAGCTACAACCATCTAAATGAGTAGCGCGGTCAATAACGTCGTATAATTAAATAATGAAAGTGGATTAAACATATTCCTCTCCAAAGTACATGTTTCACTTACCAGTTTCACTTACCTTTGATCCCTCTGGAACATTTCTTGTTCACTCTTATTGATAAAAGAGTAATATGCCTACAATCATATATAGATCGACACCAATAAAATTCACACTACTATAAGTTGGTAGATAAATTACACCAAATAAAAATTACTTTAGAACAAAGACATTATCACGAGTATGTTTTAATGAAACTCTTGACGTAATTGGACCAGATTAAAGCTATTTCTATTATATCACTCATTCTGTCAAGGAAACTCTTGATGTAATAGATTGTGCTTGAGGACACATATGTAAGAAAGAAAATTGGATAGGTCAAATTATGTTGTTCCAAATGCTACAAAAAATATAATATATTTACAAGTTTAAGTACATAATGCTAAAAATGATATCAAAATCTTTGAGTACCCATGGCTAAAAACTTGCAACTCGACCAACAGTATCCATAAGCCACTGAAAATAAATGAAAATATTAGTGCAGACTTAGGGGCCGTTTGGCAACGTCTGAATGGGTAAGTGCTGACCTAGTAAGAGGTCTGAATGGTTAAGAGGTTCTGAATGGTTAAGTGCTGAATCATTAAGTGGTGTTTGGTTAGAGATCTGCATACTTAATTAAAAAATCCTTATTACACACCCACCCTACCCTACCCTTCACTTTAATCCACACAAACACACACACATTCACAGATCGTCTCCTTCATCCTTCATTCTTTTGTTTCTTTTTTCTTTATTCTTCATTCTTTTCTTTCTTTCTTTCTCTTTAACTCACACAAACACATTAACATATCGTCTCCTTCACCCTACCCTTTTCTTTCTTTTTCTTACACACACTTGGGTGGCGGCGGTCGGAGGTCGAAGGAGGAGACGAGAGGAGGAAGGGTGGGGCGGCTGGTGGTCGGAGCTGAAGCAGAGGGGAGGAGGTAGGGTGGGGATGAAGCGAAGCAGTAGCAGCAACGACACACAAGGAGGATCAGTCAGACTCTTTCCCAAGTCTGACCCGGAAAGAGGCGTGGTCAGACCTCAGCTTCCGGTCAGACGTCACAGCCAAACACTCCGACTCGCCCTGCCTCTGACCGAATAAGATGTTCACGTCTGACTGAGCCCGGTCAGACACAAACAAACAGCCCCTTAGAAATCACAGTAAAAAAGTCATTAATATATAGATGTGGATACATGTGTAGTAGCTAAACAACATGATATAACAGCACATCCACCATATATGCAATGTTACTAAACATATACATGTGTTCCTACAAATTAAAACGTTAACATTGAGCTTATAAACAATAAATTAATAACAGTAACTTAGACAATTCACTAACTCATTTCTTAAGTTGTATCTTACAGACAAGAATAAGTTTTACTTAGTTGATTAAAGAGTAATTTGTTAGATAGACAAAAAGCGGCATTATCATTAAAATATACAAAAACAGTAGGAACAAATGACTTGGCTGTACCGTTGCGGCAAAGTTGATCAAATTTCATTTTTTTTCCTAATCCTTATCACAAGAAACTGCATGTATGTGAAAAATCCACCTTCAGTACCTTCATCTAGTAGCCATTTTCAAGAGTGTAGGTGTTGCTCACATATTTGGACTCATTTCAAGTTACAAAGTTGTTTTAGAGTGACCCTTATTTGATCCATAGAGTAACCGTTTTAATCCATTGCTTAATTTGAGTAGGCCCAAAGGGACACGTTGTATATGTTGAGTAGACCCAAATGAATCTAAATGCGACACTTTTTACCCAAACCAACCCCTCTATTGATAGATGGGTCATGATTCTTAGGCTTAGTGACATGGTAAGGTACACTTCGGATAACTACCAAAAGAGAAGAAAGAACAATGACAAACCCTATTGACGGAACCGTTGTGGCTTCAGTTAATATAACCACTTCCAATACATCCCCAAACTTGGTAGTGTTCCGAGAAAGACTATCCTTAGTAACAGCAAAATATACCTGTTTAAAATTGCAATTTTAGGATAAAATTAAAAAAAAATACAACTCATGACTTATATATAAGTACCCCCATTACGTTGCTAAAAAATTGTTCGTAAATCCACATCTTCAGTAAATTTGCCGGTGCGAGTGCGCCTATAGGACAGAAAAATAATCATTCACCAAAAAATAATTCATTTAGGCCTGAACCATTTTAGTAAAAACAACAAACTGATGGGTTTTTAAAAACGTCATGCTTTGACCCAAAACCCATTCTGCTCAGAAACTGCTCTGACACAAACCCGTTTTGACCCGTCACCCGAACCCAATCGTTTTTTAAGGCTTGATTTATATGAAGAAAACCAAAGAAATAAAAATGATAGCACTGACCAATAGATGGTTATGTTAATTGATATGAGCATTTAGAAATGTCCAATGCAACAACAATGAAATGATATGAACAAATTAACTACCTGCACAACAGTAACAAACTCTCTGAACACGTTAAGAAATGTCCAATATGTCTACAATACAAACTGACCACATAAAGAAAGAATAAATACAAACAAGCAAAATTGAAATAGTTCTTTGAGAACAGCCTTAGTTCTAGACAACTAGGATAAACAAAAATAATATAATTGTTACACCAAACCAAATGAATGATCTTACATTAACATCCTTGCTTGGCAGGAACAAACATGTCTTGAATGAACAAAAAACTTATACCATCAAACAATACATCTTCTTAGAAACTATCAATACCATTTTATATTTTTTAAAACATACCTTGCAGTTGGCCCATATATACTTTATAACAACTGAAACACTTTCAACTGTTGCGTTGTGGGACACCAGCTCTTCGGCGGTTGGAGTAAGGAAATCACAGAAATCCAATATTCTTGCAAATAAAAAAAAGATGTTAAAACAATCAAACCCAACACCTTAATATCAGCTCATGACTTGTCTAAAGCATTTAACATTAGCCTAATCTTTGTAATCCCCAAATATGTACGATGCATCACCTATAAACTGTTTAATGATCATCTAAACGCCAAGTACCAACATAACCAACATAAGCAAGGATACAAAGAAAGCATCCATTAAGACAGGTGAATGGATCACAAAATTAATTAGGGTAAACTGTAAAAACAGAAATGATTACGCTTTATTGCTCGATAACCGGTAAACATATATGAAGTAAGATGAATAATAACATTAACAAAAGGCAACAGAAGCAATAGAAGAACAGAACACGTACATGTATGGATGGAACGGTAATTGATTTGGATGATTCACCATTATAAATAAATCCTAGTTTGGTAACCGATTGGGAGCTATCATTGCATTGGTTTCGTGTTTGAACATATGTGGTTTTCAGTTTAGTGACGATTTGGATTCACTGGCTGTTGGGTGGTATTAGTATTTGTATTTATGTCAAATATGTATTGCATTTATTTCTCATTATTGTGTAACAAATCTCCCAAAAATAAGGAGATACATTGTATTATATATACATGGTAAATCAATGAGAATGACAAGGAAATTATCATTCCTATATGGTATCATTAACCTAATTGATCCTCCCCTTCCGCCCTAACCACCGCCTGCGTACCTCTTCTTCTTCGCCGGTCGGTTTTTCTATCCTCTGCCCTCACACATCAATCTCCTTCTCCTACCCTAATATCCTTCTCCTACCCTACGGTTCTGTCATGGAAGCATCCAACTTGCATCCTGCCCTTACCGTTACAAATATCAAATCCCACATACCCATCTCCCTCGAAAAGGATTCACCCGCTTACTCTACATGGAAAACTCTGTTTCAGGTCCACTGTGAGGCTTACGAGGTCGCCGACCACCTATCTCCTCGTACCCCGCCGGCTGCTCGTCCCTCTGCTTCTGACCCGACAGCCGCTGCGAAAGCAGAGGCTGCCGAAATTGCTGCTGCCAACCTATGGAACCGCATCGATGCTATTGTCAAACAATGGATATAAGCTACTCTCTCTCAGCCCCTGCTTCGAATCATTATTCAGCCGGGTCAAACGGCATACGATGCGTGGACAGCGGTCGAGCATGAATTCAACGACAATCAGAACACCCGCGCGGTATTTCTTGGCCAAGAATTTGCTAATTTATGTCTTGATAATTTTTCATCTATGGCAGATTATTGTGAGCACGCCAAACTCCTGGCTGACCAACTTGCAAGCGTGGGTGCCCCGGTTGAAGATCGCATCCTTGTTCTTAAAGTGTTAACCGGCCTCCCCGAGCAATATGATAGTCTCTCAACGGTGCTTCAAAACCGTGAGCCACTACCTTTGTTTTCGGAGGTTCGGTCTCGCTTGACGTTTGAAGAAAGCAAAAAGAAACGTCAAGTTACTCGGAATACCCATTCGGCCTCCACCGCCCTACACACCACTACCACCAACAACTCACGTCCATCACCTACACCAAACTACCCTACGGCTGAAACAAACAGAGGCCAAAACAGGCCCAATTCCCGTCGCGGACGTGGAAGAGGGCGGCCCAATAACACACAAAACAGGCCCAATAACACTGCCCAATCCAACCCGAGCCATCCCTACATTGTTTTTCCGAGTAACTGGACCGCATCTCAATGGGCCGCTTTGCTAAACAACAATTCTACCACATCCAACAACTCGGCTCACCCACCTTGCCCATACCCGTCTCGCCCCAAATCATAATCCTCACAGGGAATTCTTGGTCCACGCCCTGATCAGGCTCACCTCACAGGGTACTCTCCAACAGACATTGAACAAGCTCTTTACTCTCTGGCTCTCAACCAGCCGGACCATGGGGTAATGGACACTGGCGCCTCCTCCCACTCTGCAAATGAGCAAGGTATATACTCTCCGTCTACTTTTAATACTTGCACTAACAAATTTATTATAGTTGGCAATGGCATGACCATACCTGTAGTGGCCCAAGGCAACCAAGTCCTACCACCCCCATACCCTCCCCTCAAACTTAACAATGTCCTTTTTGCCCCTAATTTAATTAAAAACCTCATATCTGTGCGTCGCCTTACCACAGACAATTTGGTTTCTATTGAATTTGACCCATTTGGCTTTCTTGTGAAGGATCTCAAAACCAGGGCTCCTATCCTACGATGCAATAGCACCGGCGATCTATATCCTCTGACTCAACCTCTCCCCCTCAAGAACACTCAACCTTCTTCTTTTGTTGCTGTCTCTCAAGATCGCTGGCATCAACGCTTGGGAATCCTGGAGACAATCTACTCAAGTCCTTGAAATTGTCTTCATTTATTGATTATGGAAAACTAAATAAGTCACCTTGTCAATCGTGTGTTTTTGGCAAGAGTGTTAAAATGCCGTTTTATGATTCTATGAATTCTACTTGTTTTGCGTTTGACATTGTTCACAGTGATTTATGGACCTCCCCTATACTTAGTACGGGTGGCCACAAATATTATATTTTGTTTTTGGATGATTTTACTAATTTCTTGTGGACTTTTCCCTTATCTAATAAATCTCAAGTCTTTCAAACCTTCACCACTCTCCACAACTATATACACACCCAATTTAATAGTAAAATCAAACAATTTCAATGTGACAATGGAACCGAGTATGCAAATCAACATTTTTACAATTTTTGTAATCATAACGGCATGCAATTTCGTTTTTCATGTCCCTATACGTCTTCACAAAATGGTAAAGCGGAACGCAAAATCCGCACCATTAACAACATGATTCGTACCTTGCTTGCCCAAGCCTCCTTACCTCCCAACATGTGGCATCATGCTCTTGAAACCGCCACATATCTTCTAAATATCTTACCTAGCAAACTTCACAATTTCAAATCCCCCACCACCCTCCTTTATAATTGCATTCCAGAATACGATCATCTTCGTGTGTTTGGATGCCTCTGCTACCCACTCGCCCCATCAACCAAAATACACAAACTCGATTATAGATCGCATCCTTGTGTTTTTCTTGGCTACCCCACCAATCATCGTGGATATAAATGTCTTGATCTCACATCTCACCAACTTATTATTTCAAGACATGTTCACTTTGAAGAATCCATCTTTCCCTACACCATACAATCCCCAACGAAACCACCCTCATACGATTTTCTCAATCCCACAATCAACCCATTGGTTTGGGATCACCTCCTAAACAAACATAACACCCAACCCTCACCTACTACCCCCGTATCCCCTAACCACCCTTCTGCCGAGCCCAATTTACCTTCCCCCCATCAGTCCAGCACTGCTGGTCCAACTCACCCTACCTCTAACCCTTCCCCGCCCTCTACTCAGCCCACTAATTCCACCTCCCAGCATCAGCCCAATGTTCCGGCCCATTCTACACCCACACATCACTCTGCTGTCTCAACCACTCCTCAGCCCACACCCACTGTTCCGGCCCAAACTTCACAACCATCCGCGGCCCAACCACCTCCTCAGCCCACTTCACCCATCTCTCCCAGCCCACCCACTCCTCCTATCCCTCCTACGCATACTCAGTCCACCACTGCACCCGCCCCACCTCCTCCACCATCCACCCGTACCATACACACTCGCTCCATGAGTGGCATTCACAAACCTAAACACCACTTTAACCTTCACACTGCCACTGTCGTTCCCCTACCCAAAAACCCTCAGGTTGCCTTGTCCACTCCCGAATGGCATAATGCCATGGCCGACGAGTTTAGTGCACTTATAAAAAACAAGACCTGGGAGTTAGTACCTAGAACACCTGACATGAATATTATTCGTTGCATGTGGTTATTTAAACATAAATTCAGGTCGGATGGCAGTTTGGAGCGTTACAAAGCTCGTTTAGTATGTGATGGTCGTAAACAACAGACGGGTATAGATTGTGGCGAAACTTTTAGCCCGGTAGTCAAACCATCTACCATCAGGTTGGTTCTTTCATTGGCTCTCTCCAAGTCTTGGCCGATTCATCAGTTGGACGTCACTAATGCGTTCCTACATGGCAACTTGGAGGAAACCGTCTATATGCATCAGCCCATGGGTTTTCGTCACCGTGATTTTTCGGATCATGTCTGTCGCCTTAGAAAATCACTATATGGTCTCAAACAGGCTCCACGAGCCTGGTATCAACGTTTCACAGACTTTGTTCTTTTGCAGGGATTCACTCAAAGCAAATCAGACAATTCTCTCTTCATTTATAGCCACGGACGTGATATTGCTTATCTTCTGATCTATGTGGACGACATTATTCTTACAACGTCTACGGAGGCATTACGCACACGGCTATTGCACGCCTTGTCTGGTGAGTTTGCTATGAAGGACTTGGGGCCTCTTTCCTACTTCTTGGGTATTCAAATCACTCGTATTGGGAATCACATGTTTCTCTCGCAACAAGCATATGTCCAAGACATTATTCATCGTGCTGCCATGGATTCCTGCAAACCTGTTGCCACTCCCGTTGATACCCAATCCAAACTGTCTGCCACAGCTAGTCCGCCTCATGATGATCCTTCTACATATCGCAGCCTAGCTGGTGCCTTGCAGTACCTCACGTTCACCAGACCGGACATTTCATATGCTGTTCAGCAGATTTGTATGCACATGCACGATCCTTGCCAGGACCACTCGAATGCTTTAAAACGCATTATTAGATATTTGCAGGGTACTATTTCTTACGCCCTTCATCTCGGACCAGTACCAAATCTTTCGTTAGTGGCATATACTGATGCAGATTGGGCTGGTTGCCCAGACACACGCCGCTCTACTTCTGGTTATTGCGTGTACTTGGGTGACAATCTTATTTCCTGGTCCTCCAAGCGTCAAGCTACCATCTCCAGGTCCAGTGCTGAAGCTGAATACAGGGGTGTTGCGAACGTTGTAGCCGACATTTGCTGGCTGCGAAATCTCTTGCTTGAACTTCATCACCCATTATCTCGAGCCACATTAGTCTACTGTGATAACGTCAGTGCGATCTACCTATCCGGCAATCCTGTTCAACATCAACGTACGAAGCATATCGAGCTAGATATTCACTTTGTTCGCGAGCAAGTTCAACGTGGACATGTTCGCGTCCTGCATGTGCCATCTCGTCATCAAGTCGCTGACATCTTCACCAAAGGTCTCCCTCGGGTTCTTTTCGATGATTTCCGATCCAGTCTTAGCATCGGTCCTCCTGACGCTTCAACTGCGGGGGTGTATTAGTATTTGTATTTATGTCAAATATGTATTGCATTTATTTCTCATTATTGTGTAACAAATCTCCCAAAAATAAGGAGATACATTGTATTATATATACATGGTAAAATCAATGAGAATGACAAGGAAATTATCATTCCTATAGGTGGATTATGGTGATTATGCTTCCATGGGAATGAAACACAGATACTTAATAGCTTTAGTTAGGGGCAAATGAAGGTGTGGTACCAGGCCTTTAAATCATTGATTAAATGAAGAATTGAATGAATGAAATGAATGAGGGTAAACCTACGATACTAAACTGACGATGAAAATTGAATGGATTGATGAGAACATCTGATGGAAGAAGGCAAAGGATCAGTATTGTGAGGGCATGGAGGGAAAATGAGGGTAGGATTGTAAAATTGTTTTGATATTGTAAAGGATGGTGATGAAGAAATGTCTATATTACCCTTCTAAGTGTCTTAATTGTCACAAGTATCCCCATAATACCCTTAAATTTCATGCTTAAATATGTTGTACATGTTACTTCTTAAGTTGTATGGAAATGAAAATGACTATGTTAGCCATCACTCCTCCTTAATAAGATAATATAGATATAGATATAAATTAATCTTGATCCTGTAATCAAAGAAAGATAGTGAATTCTTATCTTGTGACTTAGAAAAAATGGTTCTCTGTGAAGGAACGAAATGACAATTTATTCCTATTTATTCCTATAGAACAAGACGATTGAATTGGAAATATCGACAAATTCTTGCGGAGTCCAAAGAAATGAAAATAAATAAAAAGGGGTCAACTTGTTCCAATTTCATCTCTATTGAATTTAAATATCAGAATAGCGGATATAGTCATAATTCAATGGGTCAGGTCCACTTATTTGAACGATTTTGAAAAGACTCAGAATAATATATTCTATTAAAGAGAGTCCTTTACCTTTCAATGACACATTCAAGGAAAGACAAATAAGGCATTCCGATTGGGTCATGTAATTTCGTTTTAAAATGAAACTCTTTTCGAATCATTATGGAATCAAATTAGAAAATTATTCCTATTTTGATCATTTTTTTTTCGAATTAGAGCGAACAGTAATCTTATCTGATTTTTTTGATAGTCGTCAATTAAAAGGAGCCATTTTTTCTATTTTTGTTATTGCTATTGCAGCTGCTGAAGCCGCTATTGGACTCGCCATTGTTTCATCAATTTATCGTAACAGAAAATCAACTCGTATAAATCAATCGAATTTATTGAATAAGTAATATTATCATATAAATTCAAATTTTCATAAATTCATTCAAATTAACATGTCTGCCACGTAAGATATGATCATGTTATCACAAAGATAAGAAATCAAAGTATTTTGTATATTTATGTGCACCTATACTTGGGAGAGCCGCTCTATATTTATGTGTGGGCTTAGTTTTAGGCTTGCCAAATCCAAAAAACTCTAGTTTGGGCTTGATTTGTATGGGCTCATATGTGATAATCTTGGCTTGGTTAATAATTAGATTGCACGCATATTCAAGAAAGTTGCAAATTAGACTGCTTTTGCTTCACATCACTTTTTTTGAAGTAACTGAGTCCTATAAATAAATAAAAAATGAAATATGAAGTATCTCAAATCAGATTATGCTTTGGTTTGCAGATTTAGATGAAACTCAAATTCCGATTTGGTTTGTGAATGTTACAAGGAGATTTGAGAATTTATGAAAAAAGTTTTTTACTATTAATATAATCCCCTTTAGTAATTTATAATTTAATTGAAGGAAAGTATCATATTTCTTAAGAACAATCTTTTTATACCAGGTATCATTTTAACTTGTACGATGTAAACTCATACCAGTTTTTAGGAGGCAAACACCAGGGCCGGCTCAGGACAAGGGCTGGGTGGGCGATCGCTGAGGGCCTAGAGCCTCCGAAGGGCCCGGATTTTTTGAACTTTATGTATATTTCTTTGCATTTTTTGGTAGTTTGACTCTTAAACCATCTTTAGCAACATGGGTGGCACCACATAGTAGAGTAAAAAAAAAAGTAAGAGAGAAAATTAATGAAATTCCGATGAAGGCTTCATCGGATTGTTAACCGGAGTTGCAGGTATGGTACACAAAAGAGAAAGAGAAAGAAAGAAGATGTACAGTAAGTCTGACTTTTGAAACCTACTATTTTGTTTAGTTTTTTTATTATTATTTATTGTTTGTTTTACTTTCTTCGAAACCCGTATCCACACGTTACATTTCCATTGAGTTGCCTATTTTCACAAAAGAATGATTTCTAAATTTTCTTTTGTTTATTATTAGTTATTTAACTTTTAAAAATCTGATTGTTTTTTTCTTTATCAAGACAAATTTATTCTAAATATTATCCTCTACATTAGTTTTACAAGTTTTATTTGTTTATCACTTCGCTTCTAAAGTTTGTTACTTTATTCAAACTTTTTAATATTTTTTTAACAAAACTATAAATAACTTTTTATTTAGCGATAAACACGCAGCATCCCTAAAATTTACGTTGTGAAACTTGAAACCCGTATAACTTTGACGGGAATAAACAAGTGATGATTAGAACTGAATGTTTGATGCTTTATGCAAGTGCAAGATGAAACTTCATGTTCGATTGTTTGATTTTTATTCTTGGATGTTAAAAAACTTTGATGGTTAAATGATTTATTGTTATAACAATTATCATCGTATTATAGACTTTTTATATATGAGCTAGTGACTTTATATTATAAGCTCCTTTTTTCTACTCGCTCCAGACCCAAAATTTTACAGGGATTTTCAGAGACGGCCCTGGCAAACACCATATCTTAGGCCGACCCGATAGGCTTTTCAGGCTAGGCATAGGCTTAGGGCCCTCTCGTTTTTAATTTTTTATGTATATATTGTATCTGTATTATGCCCAAATGAACAAGCTTTAAAATAAGTAAGAAGTTAATGCCTAAACATAACCAGTTTTGATTGCAAACGCCAACTAAAGAAAGCTTTAGAAAAAGAGGCCCAACTCCAAGTCTCCAAGTAAAATGCATATCCAGCCTAAATTAGGGCCGCAATCTTCGATGTCTACCTTCATTCATCTCCTAAACTATAACATTTTAAAGGTCTCCGCATCGGCCCAAGGGATATTCAAATGAAGCAATTGTTTTGGGCCTCTTTTTATAACAAAAGTTATACTGTAAATTTAACATAAATATTATTAAATAAGTTCACGAGAAAGGCAAACATTGTTGTTGTAGCGTAGTGGTAAGAAATCCATTCCGTCTCAATGGGAACTATGGTTCGAATCCAAGAAACCGTGATCTTTAACAACTATTTAGTTTTAATTGACTAAGCCCCTTTAGGCCCAAACAAAATTTAATTTTTAAGCGTAGAATCAGAGGGTTTCGTAATTTATGAAGTCTTAGGATGGTTTAGGAGGGTTTCATTTAAATTTTTTTTTTTTTCATATTATCATTCAAACATAGTAATTTTGTACCATTCATCATCACTTCCGTGTATTGAGACTCTAGACCAGTGAGGTTTAAAGGCTTAAAGCTAATTGTTCATTTATGCTCATGGTTTTTTAATTGTATTCATCAAATATATGTTTTGGGTTTCAATATTATTTTAAAGTTGGTTGGTTATTTTTATTTTCTCATATTTCTATCTCCAATCAAAATCATAAGTATGTATTTGGTCGTTTAAAAATATTAAACTTTTTTACAAAGGGCCTAAATTTGTATTTCGCTTTAGGCCTTCAAATAGGTTGAGCCAACCCTGAAAGGTCCCCAATTTTGTAGTTCGACTGTTGCCTTAAATAACGTTACGTCAGCCCTACCATACCAATAGACCACTAGGTCGTGGGTGGAAGTTATTATATTTTTAATTTTAAAAAGATTGTATTTTTTTTTTTGAACGGCCAACAAATCAATTCCGAGCACTCTCGGACACCCTTTTGGCGAATCAAGTACTCGAGAGTACCCGGGCCACCAATTGTCACAAATTCTCGGGAAAACCCGAGCACTCACCCGCCTGAAGGCACGACGGTGAAATAGTCGGTAAAACCGGTCGGGATCAGGACTCGAACCCAAGCCAATGGCCGGGTCATCCCTCATTTCCCATCCACAAATGTCCTCCAAATGTAGCTAGTGGGAATTGAACCCAAGTCTTCCATAGAAAACTTTAGGCCCTCAACCAACTGGGCTACAAGTGTTAAACTTAAAAAAATTATATTAACATAGCAAACTATATTGTTCATTTACATGTACTTTCACTTATAGGGTTTCCAATTGTACTTTGCAAATTTTGGTGCAAAAGACGTGTCTTCAATTTCATGAGGTTCTACTCTAGACAAAGAGATTAATATTGGATGGAAATTCATCATTTCATGCACATGATTATATCCATTGTTAAAAGGAGACATTAACATTATGTTATGTTTTTCAACCTTTTCTAACAAACATAAAGTACCTTTTCCATTATTTTTATTAATACTATTAAAAAGAATAAGTATAGTGTGTCTTTATTCTTTTTGTCAATCTAATCTTTGTTTATAGTGTTTACTTTAATATCTTGCATAAGTCTAAATGTTGATGAGTAGATGGATCAAATGTAGAATGAGTGATGCTGAGTTGATAGTTGATCAAGTGTTCGAGTAGATAATCAAGCTAAAGTGTTCGAGTTTAGATTATCAAGTCAAGATGATTATTATCAAGTCAAGTTGATTGGGCCTTGCATATTTGCTGATTAAGTCAAGTAGTTCAGTAGCCCAGGAGTCCATCAAAGGTGTTTAGCCCAGGCCCAAGTATCTAAAAGCCCATGGCCTGGTCCAGTGTTTAAAGTGTGTTTCTTGTGAACGGCTATGATTGAGTCGTTCATAATGGATGGCTCAGATGTGTTTCACACGGATCCCGAGGTATCAACTGATGGTTCGAGTATAAAAGCTTTTTCTTCTTCAGTCGTTCACAACGAGTGGTCCTCATTCAGTCACACATTATTTTCTAGTGTTCTCTCTCTCTGTACTTCTTTGATATTAGACGATTAGGGTTTCCAGATTACATCTTGTATTCTGTTGAGTTGATTCTAGTCCTTTGTCTAGTTTTGTTTAGTTTTGTGAGAGCTGTGAGAATATTGTTTTTGATTCTTGTAAGTTGTTTAGATCTCAAAGTTTGTTTATCGTCTTTTTCTGATTCAATAATATTTTGTTCTTTGATCATGATACCATGTTTGTGACATGGTATCAGAGCTAAAGGTTTGATCGGTTAGTTCTGAGAATATTAGATTGGGCTTCTTCTTGATCTGGTTGTAGGTTGACTTAGATCTGTGGGATCTTGGTGTTGGATCCTTATTCAAGAGTTGTTTGAATAGGATCTAGGGTTTGACTTCCGTTGAAACAAGGTGCTCTAGTCCGATCTTGGTTTAGTCAGCTGCTGTACAATCGTAGTGGAAAAAAAGAAGAATCCTAATCTCTAGGGTTCTCATTTGGTACTGAATAATAAGAAGGCGATGTGCTAGGGGTCGTAAAAACCCTAGCAAAGTTTGTTGTTACTGATTAAACCCCCAATCAAAGGGTAATCAGTTGTTGGCGAAACCCTAACTTGGGTGCTTTGGTGAGATCTTTCTGATTTAAAGTTTTTTTTATTATTGTGTGTCTAGGAGCACTGTCCGGGTTAGGGGGACCGGAGTTGGCTCATATTGTGTGTGAGTGTGTCATATAGGTCTAGGAGGCTCCCAAGTTAAGGCTTGCACAGGCACCCTGAGAGTGTCCTGTGATCTGGTCCCTGGCTTGGCTTCGCCTGTGTTTGAGTATTATGTGTTTTGTCTTGTTTGTTTGTCTTTCCTTTTGCTTGATCTTTTGTGCTTAGGGTTCTTTTTTGTGTATTGCTGATTCTGTTACAATCTGTGTGAGATTTGTGAGTTATTGTTTGTTTTGTCATGGACGACAACATTGAGCCTCAAACTGCTCTTGGTAGTGGTCAAAGACCCTTGCAGGATTCTGCCTCTAGTCCTAATACTGGAGGTGGATCTGGTGGGGGTCTTCAATCAGGTTCCATTGTCAACCATGAAACTCTTGTGAGTAAGTTGGATGCAAGTGATCCTTTGTATTTACATGCATCTGACTCTAGTAATCTTACTATTGTTTTTGTAAAACTAAAAGGATCTGAAAATTACACTGTGTGGGCTAATGCCATGACTCTTGCACTTCAAGTTAAAAATAAATGGGGATTTATAGATAAAACATGTGTTAGATCTCAAACTGATGTAGTTCTTGCTAGACAATGGGATAGGTGTAATTCTATTGTTATGACATGGATATTAAACTCTATTAGTGAAGAATTGTACATGGGACATGTTTTTTCAAAACTTGCTAGTGATGTGTGGATAGAACTTCAAGAAACTTATGATAAAGTTGATAGTTCTGTGGTGTTTGATCTGTATCAAAGGATTAATTCTTTTACACAATCTGGTATGCCTGTTTCCGATTATTACCATAGGTTAAACATAATGTGGAAACAGTTAGATCAAATAATTCAGTTACCTACTTGTGTGTGTAATGCTGCTAAAGAGTTTAACACATTTAATCATATTAAGTTTATGCAGTTCTTAATGGGTCTTGATAATGTGTACATTAATGTTAGGACTACACTTCTGTTGAGAGAACAGTTACCAACTATAAAGGAGGCCTTTGCTATTGTTTCCAGGGAAGAATCCCACAGAAACTCTAGCATAGGTCCCAAGAAAACTCAACCTATAGGGCTTATGGCCAAAACTACACAGGTTGTTGATTCTAATAAGAAAAATAAAAGTGCTAATCAAAACTTAAAATGCACACATTGTAACAAGACTGGTCACACTATTGATAAATGTTTCGAAATTATAGGTTATCCCTCTTGGATAAGACCAAGAGGGAGTCAACCTAAAAAGGTTCTCTCCAACAGTAGTAGTAGTACTAACAGCAATGAAAAAACTGATGTTCCTGTTACTTCTTTGACTAATGATCAATTGTCTAAATTGCTTAGTCTAATAGGTGAAAAAACTAATGAGGTTCCCCAAAGCTGTAATGTAACAGGTAACTTAATTGATCCTTTCTGTGCTAATGTGTGTGTTAAACCTGTATTTTGTTTTAACACTAGTGGAACTAAGTTTAAAATAGGCTGGATTATTGACTCAGGTGCAAACCAACACATGGTCACTAGTGAACATGATCTAACTGATTTTGTTGATGTGACAGATTTAAAAATATTTGTTAAACATCCTAATGGAACCAAAGCTTTGGTAACTAAAATAGGAAAGTTAAATCTTGGAAATGGTGTTGTTTTGCATGATGTATTTGTTGTACCTGAGTATTGTATTAATCTGATTTCTGTGCATAAATTAGCAAAGGATATAAGTTGTTTGTTGGATTTGATGAAAATACTTGTTATATTCAGGATTTATACACCAGGAAAACCCTGGTGACTAGTAATCAGCTTGAAGGGCTGTATTTTTGTGGTGGATCCTATGTGAATAATCAAGTATGTGTATTAAGTAGTAAGGTTTCTGAACTTTGGCATGATAGGTTAGGGCATCCATCTGATATAGTTGTTAAGAAATTGGAACCAATCCTAGGAATCAAATTTGTTGCTAATGAAGGACCTTGTGATGTGTGTCACAAGTCCAAGCAACATAGGGAACCATTCCCTTTAAGTGAACATAAAACTACCACTTTAGGTGAGTTGGTTCACTTGGATGTGTGGGGTCCCTATAGGGTTTCAAGTAGAGATGGGTTCAAGTATTTCTTAACCATAGTGGATGATTACTCTAGATCTGTTTGGGTAGGTCCCATGAAGTTGAAATCTGAAGTCTTTGAAAATATTAAAGAATTTGTTAATGTTCTAAAAACACAGTTTACAAAAAATGTCAAAGTTTTTAGAAGTGATAATGGCCTAGAATTTGTTAATAATCAAATGATTGTTTTCTGTAAATCTCTTGGTATAATACATCAAACTTCTTGTGCATACACACCCCAACAGAATGGAGTGGTTGAAAGAAAACATAGGCATCTTCTAAATGTAGCTAGAGCCTTGATGTTTCAAAGTAACCTTCCTGTTCGTTTTTGGGTTGAGTGTATTCTAACTGCTGCCTACTTGATTAATAGGACTCCCTCCTCTGTGCTGAATGGTAGAACTCCTTATGAACTTGTCTATGGATTTGAGCCCTTCCTTAGTCACCTTAAAATGTTTGGATGTTTATGTTTTGTCACAATTTTTAATGATTTAGATAAACTAAATCCTAGGGCTGAAAAATGTGTTTTTCTTGGTTATTCAACTGAGAAAAAGGGTTATAGGGTCTATGGGTTAGAAACTAAAACTATTTTTTACTCTAGGGATGTAAAATTTTATGAAAATATTTTTCCATTTAAAGAACTGTCTGTGTTTGATAACAATAATGAGAACACAGATAAATCTGTTAATTCACAAATTTTTTTTGACTTATTTGAACATGAAACATCCACACATTCAGACCTGCCCAATGATGATGGAAGGGAGATAGGTAAGCCTAAGTCAGATGCACATGAAACTCAGCAATCTGATGAAGTTCCAGTGATTGATAGTGAATTCCCTGGTTCACTACAGTCTAACACAGGGACTGAAACAGATAGGGCAGAGCATGTGGTGTATGACGTTGATGATACTTCAAAATCTGAGGGTAATCAAGGTCAAGATACTCCACAAACATCTGTTAGAAGGTCCACTAGGAGTTCTACCTTTCCTAGGAGATTAGATGACTTTATTATAGAAGGAAAAGTCAAATATGGAGTAGAAAAAGTAGTTAGCTACTCAAATTTGACTTATGAGGGCAAGGCTTTTGCTACTTTGTTAAACAAAAGCCTTGAACCTAGAAACTATAAAGAAGCATCTAAAGATCCTAATTGGATTAGTGCAATGAATGAGGAGATTGAGGCTTTAAATAGAAACAATACTTGGGAGTTAGTTGAGCTTCCTAAAGGTAGGAGTGTTGTAGGTTGTAGGTTGTAGGTGGATTTATAAAATTAAGTACAAATCCACTGGAGAAGTTGAGAGGTTTAAGGCTAGATTAGTGGCTAAAGGATATAGCCAAAAGGAGGGGATAGATTTTGATGAGACATTCTCCCCTGTTGTAAAATTTGTCACTGTGAAATGCATTATGTCTTTGGCTGTCCAAAATAGTTGGAAAATGTTCCAATTGGATGTCAATAATGCATTCTTGTATGGTGAATTAAATGAGGAAGTGTATATGTCACTTCCAGAAGGGTATTTTTCTGAAAAAGAAAATAGAGTTTGTAGGTTGAAAAAGTCTTTGTATGGTTTAAAACAAGCTCCTAGAATGTGGAATGAAAAATTGGTAGGTGTGTTATCTGAATTAGGTTTTAAACAAAGCAAATGTGACTATTCATTATTTGTTAAACTCTTTGATTCTGTGATTGTTATTCTACTGGTGTATGTAGATGATATAGTGTTAACAGGAAATTCTTTTGATGACATTTTAAAAGTCAAAGAATGTCTAAAACAAAGGTTTCTAATAAAAGACCTTGGTGAATTAAAATATTTCTTGGGAATAGAGGTAGTACCTTGTGAACAAGGTATTTGCATGTCCCAAAGGAAATATTGTTTGGACATATTGACTGAGTATGGCATGCTTGCATGCAAACCAGTGAATAGTCCAATGGAACCTAATCATGTTGTGACTGCTATGTGTAATGATCATGATGAAGAATTGGAAAATATCACTGGGTATCAACAATTAATTGGTAAATTAATTTACTTGTCACATACTAGACCTGACATTTCTTACTCTGTTCATTTCTTGAGTCAGTATATGCATAAGCCTTTAAGTGGTCACTTAAAGATTGCTATGAGACTTTTAAGGTATTTGAAAAAGGATCCTGGAAAGGGTTTGTTATTTTCACAAGGGTCTAAGTTTGAGCTGAAGGCATATTCAGACTCAGACTGGGCTAAGTGTATCCAAACCAGGAAATCTGTAACAGGTTTCTGTGTATATCTAGGAAACTGTTTGATTTCCTGGAAAAGTAAGAAGCAACCTACAGTGTCTAGGTCATCTGCTGAGGCAGAATATAGGGCTTTGTGTGCAACTGCATCTGAAGTGGTATGGGTCATTAACTTGTTGTCTGAGTTTAATATTAAGCTGGAGTTGCCAGTACCTTTGTATTGTGATAGCAAATCTGCAATTGCAATTGCAGCAAATCCAGTTTTCTTTGACAAGACAAAACATTTTGGCATTGACTTATTCTTTTTAAGAGACTTAATTTCAAAAGGAGTAGTTAAAATTTTTGATATTAGGTCTGAAAATCAGGTTGCTGACATTATGACCAAAGGTCTTGGTCCTGGACAACATTTTGAGTTAAGTAAAAAACTCAATATGTTTGATCCATTTGCAGTTTGACATTTTTTTGACCCATTTGGATTGATTAGATGGAGGAGGGGGGGGGGGTGTTAAAAAGAATAAGTATAGTGTGTCTTTATTCTTTTTGTCAATCTAATCTTTGTTTATAATGTTTACTTTAATATCTTGCATAAGTCTATGCAGGTTATGTTGCTGAGTAGATGGATCAAATGTAGAATGAGTGATGCTGAGTTGATAGTTGATCAAGTGTTCGAGTAGATAATCAAGCTAAAGTGTTCGAGTTTAGATTATCAAGTCAAGATGATTATTATCAAGTCAAGTTGATTGGGCCTTGTATATTTGCTGATTAAGTCAAGTAGTTCAGTAGCCCAGGAGTCCATCAAAGGTGTTTAGCCCCAAGTATCTAAAAGCCCATGGCCTGGTCCAGTGTTTAAAGTGTGTTTCTTGTGAACGGCTATGATTGAGTCGTTCATAATGGATGGCTCAGATGTGTTTCACACGGATCCCGAGGTATCAACTGATGGTTCGAGTATAAAAGCTTTTTCTTCTTCAGTCGTTCACAACGAGTGGTCCTCATTCAGTCACACATTATTTTCTAGTGTTCTCTCTCTCTGTACTTCTTTGATATTAGACGATTAGGGTTTCCAGATTACATCTTGTATTCTGTTGAGTTGATTCTAGTCCTTTGTCTAGTTTTGTGAGAGCTGTGAGAGTATTGTTTTTGATTCTTGTAAGTTGTTTAGATCTCAAAGTTTGTTTATCGTCTTTTTCTGATTCAATAATATTTTGTTCTTTGATCATGATACCATGTTTGTGACAAATACTACAGTACTAGTAGTGTACATATGCACCTTTGTAAGTGGGCATCAAAACCTGTTTAGGATAAAACACACAAACAGCAAGAAAGATTGTTGCCAATGCTGATCATATGTAATAGCGTAATAAATATTATGTATATCTTTTATATATTGAATTGTATTATGATCCTTTCCATAATTATAGGATCCCTGTGTATTATAAATTATTGTAAACTAGTTTTTATCCTGGGAGCGTCATGGGTTGAAATATCTAATAAAATATATTATTATTATTATTATTATTATTATTATTATTATTATTATTATTTTAAACAATCCTCTGCCATAAGTTATCATATTCAAATATAAAAAAAATGAATTTATGCGCCGGGGTATAAATCTAGTGCCATTACAAATGAATTCAGAAGTTTGTAATCGATCATTCTAAAAAGAATTAACATGAAATAAGAAAAAGAAGTTAATTATTGAAATATCGAACGCATTAGTCTAAGGGTTATGTGATGCGTTAAAAAATTCATGGGTATATGATCGGGTATGTAGTTCGGGTATTTGGGTATGTTGTTTCGGGTAATCGGGTCAGGTATCACCTAATCCCAGACCCGACCCAAACCCACAATTTTTTTTAAACTAATCCCAAACCCGACACAATACCTGTCGGGTTACAAAAAATAGTCATTTTTTTCTCCGATTTTTATATAGCACTATGGTATTCGTTGAAAAGATAATAAAACGCTCGTTAATTTGGTGTAATTTTTTTCTTTAAAAAATCTCGTATATAAAAGATATTAACGTTTAAAAGTTATGGAAGGAAACACGAGAGATAAAATAATAAAGGTTTAATATTTAGATTTAGTAGATTAGGTATTTAATAGATTAGGTTAAAGATTATAAAAGATTAGGTTAAATCATATTTATTTCTTTTTTTTAATTGGTTTAGAGTTGCCACATCACATCCTATGTGGCATCTCTCAAAGGAGAGATTGCATAAGTGTATGACATGTAGGATTAATCCCTTTGCAATATATATATATATATATATATATATATATATATATATATATATATATATATATATATATATATAGGCTAAGTATCCATAGTAAACCCTAAAAATTTGAGAAAACTCTAGTAAACCCTTAAAAAAAACCTACTTCCCGAGCTTTTTTTTTTGAAAAAATTAGAGCATGCAATATACATGTTTTTAAGTGTTTTAAGCCAAAAAAAATCAAAAAAGCGCCGAGCGGTTTTTTAAAAAAAAAATAAAATAAGTTATGCACCATAACATATGTTTGCTTATTTTTGCACTGGTAACATATGTTATGATGCAAAACTTATTTTTTTTTAAAAAAAACCCTTCGGCGCTTTTTTGATTTTTTTGACTCAAAACACTTAAAAACATGTATATTACATGCCCTAATTTTTTTTTTTTAAAAAAAAAAAGCACGGGAAGTAGGATTTTTTAAGGGTTTACTAGAGTTTTCTCAAATTTTTAGGGTTTACTACAGAACCATCCCCTATATATATATATATATATATATATATATATATATATATATATATATATATATATATATATATAGAGAGAGAGAGAGAGAGAGAGATGAATAGAGGAGGGCAAGGATTCAAACTCTATCATGGTATCAAGAGATACTACCCTTCAACCCTAATCGATCCTTCCACATCTTCTGCTGCCGTCGGCACCTTCTTCACAAGCCGACAACCTCTGACAAACCTTCTGCCCATTCTCTTTTCATTCTCGCACCCCATCTTTTCCAATATGTCCTCCCCTTCTAATTCTTCCACAATAATACCCACCATCAATGTTGAATCCAAACTGCACCCTGCCGCCACCATCTCTAATATCAAGAACTTTGTCCCAATTGTTCTTGAAATCGAGTCTTCCCAATACTCTTCTTGGGCTACACTTTTTAAACTTCAATGCAAGGATTTTATGGTTGATGACCATCTCAAGCCAAGAATCCTCCCATTGGACCCGAATGAAGCCGAATCCTCCCACGCCAATGACACTTGGGAGCGACTCGATGCCATTGTCTTACAATGGATTTACACCGCAATTTCTAACGATCTGTTACACACCATTATCAACAATATCTCCAATGCACATGAAGCCTGGGTCGCTATTGAAAATCTTTTTCATGACAACAAGAGTGCTTGGGCCATTCATCTCATGGGTAAGTTTTCCAACACTCGTTTGGACAGTTTTTCTAACATGTCTGCTTATTGTCAGGCTTTGAAAGTGTTGGCCGATCAACTTGCAAATGTTGACGCGCCGGTGGACAATGACCGTTTGGTACTACAACTGCTCGCGGGCCTGAACGACAAATATGAAAGCATCTCAACCATCAGCAAAAATACCCACCCACTCCCAACCTTTTATAATGCCCGTTCGAAACTAATTCATGCCGAATCCGATAAAGCCGAACGCGCCTTAGCCTCCTCTAAAACCACCGCAAATGCCCTCACAACCACCGCTCCTAACCGCTCCCAAACCACCGACCAATACCACCCACCTAAACGCCAATACGGTAGTAGACGCGTCGCTCTAATCATCGTGGACTTGGTCGTGGCGGCTTCGGACGTGGACAACCCTCACATTCTTACTTCTGGCCTACCAGATACCAATCGCCCTTTCCTTGGTCACAACAGAACAATCTGCTACAAGCCCAATTCCCATTCCCACAGGCCCAATACCCTTCTGTCCAATTCTCGCCACAACCCAACTTCAGCTGGCCCAATCCCCCTGCCCTTATCCCACGTCTGCCAGGCCCAACAGCAATAACCAAACGGCCCAGAACCAAACCGGCCTCTTAGGCCCGCGTCCACAACAGAGTAATTATGCTGCATATAGCCCGACGGACATTGAGCAAGCACTTTATACCATGTCTCTTCAACAGCCGGACCCGACTCAGTATATGGACACTGGTGCATCCTCCACTATGTCACATGATCAATGTGATTTCCATTCTTTTTCTAATACGTGCATTCCCAAAAACCTTCCTAAACCCTTTCCACCATTTGTCCTTAAAAACGTACTTTACTCACCTAAATTAGTTAAAAACCTTATTTCTGTTCGTCGTTTTACTAGGGATAATTCTGTGTCTTTGAATTTGACCCGTTTGGTTTTCTTGTGAAGGACCTCAAGGCGCGGACCCCGCTCCTGCGATGCAACAGCAGCGTGATCTCTACCCTCTGGTGCTTGGGTCCTCCTCCTCCACACCCACAGCCTTTGCTGCCATCTCTGCGGATCTCTGGCACCAACGTCTTGGCCACCCAGGACGCCAGTCTTTATATTCCATTAAAAATAATAACTCTGTTTCTTTTAATAAGTTTAATAACAATATTTGTGACTTGTGTGTTTTTTGGTAAAAGTATTCGGTTACCTTTCTTTCCATCTAATACTTGTGTGTGTCAACCATTTGATATTATTCATAGTGATGTTTGGACGTCTCCTGTAATAAATTCATTGGGCCATAAATATTATGTCTTATTTTTAGATGATTATTCAATTTTTTATGGACATACCCCCTTACTCATAAATCAAATGTATTTCATGCCTTCACTCAATTTGCCTCCACCATTAAAACCCAATTTGAACGTACAATTAAAACTTTTCAATGTGACAATGATCGGGAATATGTTAATAACTCCTTTCAAAAATTTTTCACGACCAATGGCATCCTTTACCGTTTATCGTGTCCATACACCTCCTCTCAAAACGGAAAAGCCGAACGTAAAATCCGAACCATTAATAATGTCATCCGAACCATTATGGCCCACGCGTCAACCCACCCATTTTTGGCACTTTGCACTTGAAACCGCAACCTACCTACTCAACATTCTTCCCACCAAACCGACCAAAAACAAAACACCCACTGAAATACTATACAACTCCACTCTCAGTTACGACCACCTTCGTGTCGTCGGTTGTCTTTGCTACCCTCTCACTCCCTCCACAACTATCCACAAACTGGACAACCGAGCTCAACCTTGCGTCTTTCTCGGTTATCCCCCTTCCCACAGGGGGTACCGCTGCCTTGACTTGTGTAACATCGCACGTTTTCCCCAAATTTTTAATTAATAAAAAAAACCACCACTTTACCTAATATATTTTTCTTTTGACAATATTTAAGCGAATTCAAAACTATATATGTTTTCAAAACACTTTATACTAATAATTATTTGATAAAAGCATTGGATCTCGTTGTCGTAATGGGATTTAAATTTTTTTTGTAAACATTATTAACTAGCATAACTATAACATGTATTTAATAATATAGGCTATATGTTTCAAAGGCTAAAAAAATTGTCTTGGGCCGGGGTCAAACCCGCATCCAAGAGAACTTAAGAATTTATGATACTCAACACAACCACTACACCACTTTGGATGTTTGTGTGTTTTTATCAAACAAAATAATATTAAGCTTTTCTGATTATTAGAGTCAAACTTTTGAAATTCAACCCAATAAGTCAACATCTGCAAATCAATCAATTAATACATATTCGCCTATAATTCTGGAAACTTTCCATACAGATATGACCAACATGAGGATCCTTACCATCTGTTCAACTATTACGCATTATTAGGCCCTGATTGATAGGTAATTGATTTGTTTTAATACGTTTAAAAACCCGACTCTAATCACTCTTAAATCACCAACCTTTGTTATAATTTATGTAAGAATCCAACCCAGACATGATATACAATCCCTTCTGCTCGTAAAAACACAACCAATTCACACTAATCCAGCCTCTGTGAACGAATTATAACAAGGAGCCGCCGAATGCCCTAACAATCCAATTTGTTTCATCCGTGCATGTTTTCTAGGTAATTTTTATATGTTTCGTGTCGTTTTAGGTAGTAGAACAAAAGCCCTAAACTTTTATTCACGATTGAACTTGTTTGATTGTGAAATTGGACGACCTTAATTTCTAGGGTTCATAAGCGAATTGGGGATAAATGGAAGGTTGGTTTATAAGCTTTTATTTTGATCTAAATAAAAAAAAAACACCAACAGGTCAGTTGGTTGGTGCGGGTCTATTATGCAGCACCAGTCGCAGGTTCGAATCCAGGCACAAGCAACCTTTTTTTTGGAACTTTTATCTTTATATATATTTTACTTATCTTTTAAAATAGTTTTTAAAATACTAAAAGTGTCTTAAAAATTCTACAAAAATTATTTTAGGTAAATCCCATGACAAAGTTTACCATACATTTTTTAGTTATTCAAAAATCATTTATTTTATATATATTATAAATATTACAATTTTATTCAATTAAAATTTTAAAATTCTATAAAAATATCTAAACGACTTTATAAAATTTCACAAAAATTATTTTAAACTTGTAGATCAGTATTCATTTCGAAGATAAATTTTATTCCAGAAAAACCGTTTATTTAATATTTTTAATTAATTTTTGTTATTTTTAAACATAAATAAATCATAACAAATTCATTTTTCAATATTTTTATACCAAAATTTTACATAAATTATTTCTATCCATTTAGAACAAAAATATAAATTTTAATTTGGAATTTCTTTAATTTTAATAATTTTAGATATTAAAATTATATCTTTGACAAATAGAAATAAATATACTAAATATTCAATTTTTGAGGAAATAATTTTATAAAAATTATTTTTATACTTAAAACCTTATAACATGTCCATCCTTAATCAAAAACCTACAATAGTCTTTTATTTAATTATTTACCAAATTTCTTTATTTATTTACAATTAATAAAACAATTACTTATCCCCAAATTAGGAACCCTAGAACTACTTGTATCCTTGATAACTTAGACTCTAAGTTCATTCCCTTACAAATTATCTAATTCTTTAGGTTAATCCTTTGGGATAATCCTAATTCATATCACGTTGTTCGGTAGAGTTTCAAGTTATTCCGCGAACTGTGAGTATTTCCTACCCCCTTTTTGTCTTTATTCACTTTTGGGGTGTTACATGTACACTTATACAAATTACAAATACAAGTTCACATTTTTACAATACAATTCTAGTACTATGTGCATTTGCTTACAAACGTGCTTTATGCTTAGACATTACATGTAGAATACATTTGTACTTAGTGAAATCATTAACATTGTACAAGCCGACCTTAACATTGGATAGCGCTATTGGATTGACAACCCGCCTAGGTTGATTCTCCCCCTTTTTCATAGGAGAATCCATGGTCATTGTTAAGTTATTATCCAATTATTTGGATAAGTATACCGCCGTTCATTTAGTACATTATACAGTCACAGGATTGATTTCGCTCATTTGTATGATACATAGTTTACATAATTGCACTGTAGCTTTGCACTTGAATTGTATACCATTTTCCAACTTACTATATGTATTAAAACTAGGAATGCTCACCAACATTTCTTATGTTGACAAAACCTATTTTGTATATGTTTCAGGTACAGTTTGATCTTAGTTCCATAGCATTGGATTTTAGTGCTTGCTTTTAATAAGTTATTTCAAATTTCATGTTTCGTTCAGACTTTTGTTTTTTTTTTTTCCATTTCATCTATGTAAGACAATTTAAATTATTCAATAATATATTTACATTTTAGTACGATGTGCTTTTGAACAATCGTCACTATGTGACACCTCGATGATTCCGCCATCGGTTGGGGTGTTACAGATTGGTATCAGAGCCATGGTTATAGGGAATTAGGTTATTAGAATGCCTTTTAGCCTAGTCTATAACCAAGATTACATTCATGAGTCCTCTTGTGTTTATTTCTTTTTATCCTATTATTTTCTTTCAAGATATTTTCGCTATGATTCTTTCTCATTATTCTTTCGGTGTGTTGTTTAAAGAAGAAGATACTCGTATTTCACAAACGAAACGATATCACCAAGTTAGGAGTGACATCCATACCTTGGTGATTAGTTTCACCCCTCTATATGAATATATCTTTGAGATAGGAGTGACATCCACACCTCAAAGAGTATTTCTTTCAAAAAGGAACTTAACCACTAAGCTAGGAGTGATATCCTTAACTTAGTGATTGGTTTCATTCCACAATTGTTTTCAATTTTGAAATACATCTTTGAGTTAGGAGTGAAATCCAAATCTCAAGGATCTATTTTTGCATCTCGTTTTTAAACTCGCTAAAGTTTTGGAATTCACTAGTAATGGGGCACGTGCAATCTAGAAGGGTGAGCGCCTGTATCCTGAGTTTTCTGTCAAGGCCTGGTATTTTGTATAAATCCCAATTAGACGAGGGACCCATATACCTACGTGGGAACTCTTGGGATGATCATTTACTTATAGGCTAAAGTACGCCTCCACAAGTCACTAGGAAATTCTAAATACTTGAGTTGGTCAAAGTTTCCTATGGAAACAATTCCAATGTTTTATATCATTGATATTTATGTTTGTTTATCATTTGAAGATTCCATTTAATCACTTGATGTTTCATTTGCCATTATTCATTGATCATTCGCTTTTGAATCATTCGCTTTTGAAGATTCCATTTAATTACTAAAACTTTTGTTCGATATATTATCGCATTAAAGCTTACACTATTTCACTTATGCTCATGATTTTTACACTATAAGGTATTACTCGTTTTGCGTTAAAACATTTTTACCCACGACTTAAGTTTTAAACTCTGTGTTTAACTTTGATCACATCCTGATTTTAGGAATGTTGCGTCATCACACAGTTAAAAATGAACATGGTTTTTCCAAACTTATTATTTCAACCTGTTTTATACCTTCATGTTTGCAAACTTACTTGATCGAAGTCACAGTATATCCTCATATACCTAATACCAATATTGCTGCACCCAGTCTCCTAAGCCATAGCCAACTACCATTAGTTAGAACTTCTTAGTCAAGCTAAACTCATATATATATATATATATGCCTACCTACACGATACGCACTAGTACACTACTCTCTAAAACGATTAATTTGACAACTTATTCTATAAGTCTTTTCACAAAGCCTATTCGTCAAATTAGAACACACTTTTCATACACCTTGTGCCTTGAAACAAATAGCCCGCTATGAGCCCAAAGAGATGCCTTAACGATCCTGCAAACAAATGATCTTTCAATGTATAAACTTCGTAAAAGTTTGAAAATTTAAAAGGTTTCAAGTTTACCCAGTCTTAACGGGTAACACTTCGATTTTCTCAACATTTCATAACAATTAAAAATTTCTGACTTTTCAACCCACAAGTTAAAGAAATGCTTAAAAACAGAAAATTTTATTTTCTAAAATTCGTCAAGGCATCTGAGATCATTCACAACCTTCACATCATTTTAAATCTTGGTCTTTCGAAACACATTAGATTTACACACACTTCATGAAATGGTTTCATCTTGCATTTTATAAACTCGCATTGCATATTTTACAAATCAAATGTAAGTTTGCATGTTTTCATATAACGTATCCAATATATATTTTCGGGAGGAATTTGCAACTAATAATATACCTTATAACACTTTTCAAACTCGACTTCTCGTAAACACATGAAAATGTGTACCTACGAAATCTTTTCAAGTGAACCTATTTTGAACTTAAAACATTCTTCGGTTTCCAAAAAATTATCCTCATACCAGTAGACTATACGTCTGTTCTGCGCACTTTCATTTACAGTAAATTTCATTATTTTTTTACACCATTCTATTTATAGTTACGTTCGTACATTATCTTATTATTTTGTATTATTCTTTTGTTGGTAGTTATTTTCACGCGTTATTCGCAACTATTCTCGCACTAGTTATTAGTAATTATTCTTACAACACTAGTTTTGAGCATTAATTTAACTCGTTTACTTTCATTTTGTGCAAATTGTGCGATTTAATCGATTTACGTTATGCTATTCTTTCAATCAAAATTTTATGCTATACTTATATACTTACATGAACGCATATTTGGTATGCATATATTTTTTTTTGTTGTGAGCAAAACCCTGTTATATTTTACATTATTTTGTTCATCATCATGACCAACGAACATACTAATTGATAGCTCGTATGAGATCTAAGCCAGTTCCCATGTACGACTCGGTTCAGAGTATTCCTCTAACCCAAGGGGAACGGTGTAATCCTCAGAGTTCATCAATATGGTTGTTTAGAGCCCAACGATGTGAACAAAATTTTACCGGTTAAGGGTGAACCCGAAAGGTGAAGAACCCCTAATCATGTCTTATACTTACACATTAATCTCATTACGGTTAAAGGGTGAACCTAAAAGGGGAATAACCTTTAACCGCATCTTATACTTGAGCAGTATCTACTACTTAGCACATTTTGGTTGCATGCATTGTTTCTTGTATTACTTATGTTGGTGTTATGGAAAAGCATAGCACCCTAGTGTAAGGTAAATCGATGATTACGGTCCGGAACGCAATCATGGGTTTACAGGTACATGAGGGTGGTGTGTAATTCTATTTAGGCTGTTGGTAGACAATCAGTACGAGTCCAAAGTATCGGGAGTGTGGTGGGTTAGCTGCGGTACACCCTATATATAAGCATAAACGATACTACGGGAGCGGATTAGGAGTCTGACCAAGAACCTACCCATTACTACCTCTTCAATAGGTCGTTGACTAATAGCTAGCATTTTTTAGTTTTGTTGGAACCTTCCTTGTTGACCACCTCTACAGAAAACCTTAAACTTTGTATACTCTTACACTCTCTGTTAGTCGAAATCCTGTTGCATGTCCTTAATAATGTTCGGTCAGAAACCATTCAAAAGTAGGGGAGACTGCTTCATTAGTACCTCTGCCCTTCACCAGTTACATATTCCCAAAACCCTTCTCATTTACACTCCCAAGTTCCTAACCTCGGGTCAAACGTCAAAGATATTCGCTTTAAACACCTACTTCAAAATTTGTCAAATCAACTCATGCATTTCTTTTAGGATTCCTAAAACTTAAAGTTTAGTGTTTTGATATGTTCTTATTCTCCTTGCTATTTCAGACAAACCTAATCCAATCCTTAAAACTCATACATATCAAGCCTCTTATACAAATGATTCGAAACAGATTATTCTATCACCTATAAATTCATGTCGAGCCTTAACCCAAATTTTTCCAAACCACAGTTGCCCTAAGTTTTACCCAATCGCCCTCAACCCTGTGTTTTTAGTAACTTCGGGACGAAGTTTTCAAAAGTAGGGGAGACTGTAACATCGCACGTTTTCCCCAAATTTTTAATTAATAAAAAAAACCACCACTTTAACTAATATATTTTTCTTTTGACAATATTTAAGCGAATTCAAAACTATATATGTTTTCAAAACACTTTATACTAATAATTATTTGATAAAAGCATTGGATCTCGTTATCGTAATGGGTTTTAAATTTTTTTCGTAAACATTACTATAACATGTATTTAATAATATAGGCTATATGTTTCAAAGGCTAAAAAAAATTGTCTTGGGCCGGGGTCGAACCCGCGTCCAAGAGAACTTAAGAATTTATGATACTCAACACAACCATTACACCACTTTGGATGTTTATGTGTTTTTATCAAACAAAATAATATTAAGCTTTTCTGATTATTAGAGTCAAACTTTTGAAATTCAACCCAATAAGTCAACATCTGCAAATTAATCAATTAATACATATTCGTCTATAATTCTGGAAAGTTTCCATATAGATATGACCAACATGAGGATCCTTACCATCTGTTCAACTATTACGCATTATTAGGCCCTGATTGATAGGTAATTGATTTGTTTTAATACGTTTAAAAACCCGACTCTAATCACTCTTAAATCACCAACCTTTGTTATAATTTATGTAAGAATCCAACCCAGACATGATATACAATCCCTTTTGCTCGTAAAAACACAACCAATTCATACTAATCCAGCCTCTATGAACGGATTATAACAAGGAGCCGCCGAACGCCCTAACAATCCAATTCGTTTCATTCGTGCATGTTTTCTAGGTAATTTTTATATGTTTCGTGTCGTTTTAGGTAGTAGAACAAAAGCCCTAAACTTTTATTCACGATTGAACTCGTTTGATTGTGAAATTGGACGACCTTAATTTCTAGGGTTCATAAGCAAATTGGGGATAAATGGAAGGTTGGTTTATAAGCTTTTATTTTGATCTAAATAACAAAAAAACACCAACAGGTCAGTTGGTTGGTGCGGGTCTATTATGCAGCACCAGTCGCAGGTTCGAATCCAGGCACAAGCAACCTTTTTTTTTGGAACTTTTATCTTTATATATATTTTACTTATCTTTTAAAATAGTTTTTAAAATACTAAAAGTGTCTTAAAAATTCTACAAAAATTATTTTAGGTAAATCCCATGACAAAGTTTACCATACAATTTTTAGTTATTCAAAAATCATATATTTTATATATATTATAAATATTACAATTTTATTCAATTAAAATTTTAAAATTCTATAAAAATATCTAAACGACTTTATAAAATTTACCAAAATTATTTTAAACTTGTAGATCAGTATTCATTTCAAAAATAAATTTTATTCCAGAAAAACCGTTTATTTAATATTTTTAATTAATTTTTGTTATTTTTAAACATAAATAAATCATAACAAATTCATTTTTCAATATATTTATACCAAAATTTTACATAAATTATTTCTATTCATTTAGAACAGAATTATAAATTTTAATTTGGAATTTCTTTAATTTTAATATTTTTAGATATTAAAATTATATCTTTGACAAATAGAAATAAATATACTAAATATTCAATTTTTGAGGAAATAATTTTATAAAAATTATTTTTATACTTAAAACCTTATAACATGTCCATCCTTAATCAAAAACCTACAATAGTCTTTTATTTAATTATTTACCAAATTTCTTTATTTATTAACAATTAATAAAACAATTACTTATCCCCAAATTAGGAACCCTAGAACTACTTGTATCCTTGATAACTTAGACTCTAAGTTCATTCCCTTACAAATTATCTAATTCTTTAGGTTAATCCTTTGGGATAATCCTAATTCATATCGCGTTGTTCGGTAGAGTTTCAAGTTATTCCGCGAACTGTGAGTATTTCCTACCCCCTTTTTGTCTTTATTCACTTTTGGGGTGTTACATGTACACTTATACAAATTACAAATACAAGTTCACATTTTTACAATACAATTCTAGTACTATGTGCATTTGCTTACAAACGTGCTTTATGCTTAGACATTACATGTAGAATACATTTGTACTTAGTGAAATCATTAACATTGTACAAACCGACCTTAACATTGGATAGCGCTATTGGATTGACAACCCGCCTAGGTTGATTCTCCCCCTTTTTCATAGGAGAATCCATGGTCATTGTTAAGTTATTATCCAGTTATTTGGATAAGTACACCACCGTTCATTTAGTACATTATACAGTCACAGGATTGATTTCGCTCATTTGTATGATACATAGTTTACATAATTGCACTGTAGCTTTGCACTTGAATTGTATACCATTTTTCTAACTTACTATATGTGTTAAAACTAGGAATGCTCACCAACATTTCTTATGTTGACAAAACCTATTTTGTACATGTTTCAGGTGCAGTTTGATCTTAGTTCCATAGCATTGGATTTTAGTGCTTGCTTTTAATAAGTTATTTCAAATTTCATGTTTCGTTCAGACTTTTGTATTTTTTTTCCATTTCATCTATGTAAGACAATTTAAATTATTCAATAATATATTTACATTTTAGTACGATGTGCTTTTGAACAATCGTCACTATGTGACACCTCGATGATTCCGCCATCGGTTGGGGTGTTACAACTTGAAAACCAAACAGGTCTATATTTGCAGACACGTAACCTTCCCCTTCAAACAATCCATCGCCCCACCTCCCGCCTACACCTTCCTAGACTCTCACTTCCCACACCACCTGTTACCCCACATCATCGGCCACAATATTCCCACAGCCCAAGCCTCACCTTCCTTCACCGGCCCACAAACGCTTGGCCCACAAACAAACCCGCCCAGTCCAATACACTCTAACCTCACAAACTCCAAACCAGACCCCACCTCTAGCCCAACACCCGCTGACCATCCCACTCGTAACCAGACTCCGCCCTCGGCCCATCCACACACCACCACGTCCCCAACCCAGTCCTCACCGAGTCCATCACCACCTCCGCCACCACCTCGGACCATGCATACCCGCTCGATGAGCGGCATCTTTAAACCAAAACAACCATTTAACCTCCACACCATCACCACTACTATCATTGTACCCGTCCCCAAAAACTCGACCGATGCCTTGTCTATACCGGAATGGTACTCTGCCATGTCTACTGAGTACAATGCACTTGTTAGAAACGGAACTTGGGAGTTAGTACCTCGACATCCTGACATGCATTTTATTCGTAGTATGTGGTTATTTAAACACAAATACAGGTCGGATGGGTCATTGAAACGATATAAGGCTAGACTGGTTTGTGATGGTCGTCTACAACAGGTAGGCATTGACTGTGGGGAAACTTTCAGGGGGGTCGTTAAGCCGGCCACCATATGTACGGTACTATCCATAGCCATCTCTAAACATTGGTCCATTCATTAGCTTGATGTTACCAATGCATTTCTACACGGGAACTTGAATGAGACAGTGTACATGTACCAACCAATGGGATTTCTTGATAAACAGTTTCCTGATCATGTTTGCTTGCTCAAGAAATCTCTTTACGGGATCAAACAGGCCCCCCGTGCATGGTACCAACTGTTCACAGATTTTGTTTTATCCATGGGGTTCAGTCACAGCAAGAGCGATGCCTCTTTATTCACATTTCATCAGGGTCTTCATACAGCATATCTTCTTCTTTATGTTGATGACAACCTTCTGGTTACTTCCTCTAACAAGCTTCGACACTCTCTCATGGCAAAGCTAGCTAATGAATTTTCCATGAAAGATCTTGGTCCTCTCAGCTACTTTCTTGGCATCTCTGTGTGTTGATGCATTTTGCGACTAAGGATTGGATATACTATTATTAACATGTGTTAGTGGGTAGCCGAAGGTGTATGGATATGGGCGAATGAAGATAATCTGGGCGAAGGTGAATCAGAAACGGGCGAAGGAAGAACTGGAATGGACGAATGAAGAATGGACTTGGAATGAAGACACATTCGACCACTCTTAGTGGGCGAATGTGGAAATTGCACACATTCGACCAGAAGAAAGGGGCGAATGTGCAGAGGCTATATATAGTTTTTGAGTTTTTGATTATGTAAGAGAGTTGTCATTTGTGTCCAGGTTCAGTGCAGGTTTAGGAGTGTTTTTGAGAAAGTGTCTTTGTGTTTCTAGATTAACATAAACAGTGTAAATGCTTATTGATTGAAAGTTAATCTATGAAAATGATATTGAAAATGATCTTGATTGTGTCGTGATTAGCATCTTATCAATTTGTTCAGATCTAGGGTTTCCGCACCTAGATTTGTGACTTGTATGATCATAAAATCCTGTTTTAGATAAAATCCAACGCTCACAAAGTGGTATCAGAGCATAGAGGATCATACAACAACAAGTTTGATAAGATCAGAGTTGATTTGGACATGTTTTAGACAAATTATCATCTGTTTTTACAAAAACTCTTATAAAACATAGTTTTTGATCGATTTAAAGGTGATTTTGTGGACAAATTCAAGTTTTCCAAGACTTAAAGTTGTTCCAAATCAAATCCGAAACATAACCTGATTGAGATCATTGAAATCCATGAACTTTTGAAAATCTGAGCTCAAAATAACCGTTTTTCAAACAATAATCGTTTTTCAAAAGTGAGATCTGCTGATATGGGGCGAACCTGGAACCTGGACTGAGTGTTGTGGGCGAACGTGCATAAAAGTGGGCGAACCTGAAGAAAAAGTGGTCGAACCTGAAAACTTGTTTGAAATTTTTCACATTCGGGTATTATATTCTACATTCGACCGTTTTGTGTAGGGCGAAAGTGGAATAGTGTTTAGTCTTTGTTTACATTCTGGTCATTTCCACATTCGGGTATCACTGTTTGGACGAAAGTGAGGAAGAAGGGACGAAAGTGTGTCAGTTTGGACGAACTTAGAAAATTTTGGACGAAAGTAGTACTTTTCGGGCGAACGTAGTATTTTTGCTGAAAAATTTTTCTAAGTGTTGTGATTTTCAGATTTTGATCATGTGGCGTTTTCAAACTACTTCGGGATCAGCTCCAACACAACCACAACAGCAGACAATGGACCCATGGACTGTGGCAGCTCAAAAGACGAACACGCAATCCTCACAACCACATAACTACATGACGACAACGAGCACGATGCCTCAGAATGTAGCACATCCGGCATTACAATCAGATTACTGGGGAGTAGCTGCAGCGGCGGTAAATACTCAAACCACTAACGCTATCTCTACCTTGATTAAGGATTTGTCTACAGGTAGTGGAACTCGGCCACCTAAGCTCATGGATATGCAAGAGTACAACCAGTGGCACACCATGTTCAAGATCCATCTGGAAGGCATGGGAGTTGAAGGAGCTGAGGCATGGAGCATGATCGTCAAAGGATATACAGCACCGATTCTGGAGAATACCGGTGAGTTGATTCCTCTGGAGAGCTTGACTGAGGATGAAAAGAAGAAGTACGTGGTGGAGAAGAAGGCGTTCTCTCAACTGACACAGGCGATCACAAGTGACCTGTTGCATCAGTTTGGGACATGTACAACGTCAAAGCAGCTTTGGGATAAGCTGAAGAGGAAGCATGATGGAAATGAAAAGACCAGGAGTTTGAGAATGGAGGAATTAGTTAAAGAGTTTGATAATTTTTCTTTCATTAATAATGAAACTTTGAAAGAACTAACTCCAAGATATATGCATTTATTGTCTGAATTGTCTAGCTATGGTGTACAGATTCCCATGACTAAGCAGGTGGATAAGTTTGCAGATGCTTTGCCACCACAATGGGATCAGCATGTGGAGGTACTTAGAGAAAAGGATGCTTATCAATTCTGTACCATTTCAGAGTTTATTGAGAAGTTGGAGAACAAAGAGCTGGAGGATAGGAGGAAAGCTAGGAGGTCGCAGATTCCTCAGAATCCAAGTCTATATTTTGGAGGTACTTCAGTTTCAGCTGGAAATTCGAGCTCTGGAAGTGTTGCACCACATGTTGCATGTATTTCCAACGTCATGGATTCATCAAAACCAACCACCAACTATACACCACCACAATACAATTCCTACTCACAACCATCATACACACCACCACAATATACTTCCTACATTTCACCAGTCTCTCCAATGCAACAAGCTAGTTTTTACACTGCTAACCAATCACAACAACCATCAAACCAAATTACTCAACATAAACAACCGGTGGTTTTGGACACATCCAACTTAGGAAACGTGACTGTGGAGGTTGCTCAGCAACACATTGCATTAGTCTCTGCTATGGTTTCATCCTACAATGGATTGGTTGCTAGTCAGATTGGGAACAACAACTTGACCAACGAAGACTACGCACAGATCGATAAAGAAGAGATGGAACTCATTGACATTCAATGGGCTTTTGCGAGTATAATGAGGAGAGCAACAGAGTTCATAGAGAAAACTGGAAGGACTGACTTGGCAACTTCTCCCAACACAACTTATGGTTTTAACAAGGAGAAGGTTACATGTTTTAATTGTGGAGAGAAAGGACACTTCAAACGGGAATGTACCCAGCCACCTAAACAAGGTAACCGAAACCCTTTCAATGCAAATTACCAGAACCGTCAACAAAACCAAGTTTCTTACCAAAATAACAACAACTACCAAAACCGAAACTTTAACAACCAAAACAGACAACCAAACACACAAAACCAGATTCAAAACCAATCTCCTAATCACCCAAACCGAACAGTTGTACCTATCACTACACCTACTGAGACTCAACAGAATGCAAATCAGAACCAAGCTTTGGTAACTCAGCAGGATGAGAGGTTTGACTGGTCGGGTATGCAAATAGGAGTTGAAGAAGTAACTACTGGTGGGAATGTGGCATGTGTTGCCTATCAGGTTGATTTGGAAGAGTCGGTGGTAGTTGATGAGAAGAAAGAAACTGAGGAGAGTGAGAGTGATGATTCTGAAACAGAGATGGAAGTGGAGAGTGAACCTGTTGAGGTTAAGGCTGAGAAGAAGAGTTCTGGGATGGTGATTGATTCAGTTTCTGACGTTCCCGAGGAGTGTAAATCAGTCTATTCAGACTCTGAGAGCGAATCAGACACAGAGGGAAGTGTTGATTCTTTGGATGATGATATTGACCAGTTGCTGGCAGAAGCTGATTTCTTGATGACGAGGAAGTCGTGCATAGCTGATGATGCTTTCACCAAGATCGACTACTCAAAGTTTTTCACTGGAAAGGAAGCTCATTTTGCTTTGATGGCCATGACCGAACCGCCAAAACCTGTAAGTTCTGAATCTAGCACTGATGTCATGAGTGATAAATACTGTGGGACTTGTGATAGGTTGACAGAGGAGAATAAACAACTCCGAATTTCACGTGATAGTGCTATTCAAAACTGTCAATCTACTCGCAAAGAGTTAAATGCTTTTAACAAAGTATTAGATGGCTATAAAAAGGACATTTCTGACTTGAAAAACACTTTGTCATTGAAACAATTAGCCATAAATAACTACATCAATGAAATTGAAAACACCAAGTTAGAAATGGCTGCCATTAAATGCTTTGCTGAAAAGGTTAACAAGAAGTTAGAAAGCTATAAAAATGTTGCTTATGTTGTGGATCATATCATTGATGATAACACCACCAACTACAAGTCTGTACCATCTCCGGTTCTTTTTGAGAACCATAACTATCATCAAGTTATACCGGAGAGTTCGGTGAAATCAGACTCATCATCAGATATGGAATCTAATACCTCGAGTATTGGTGAACCATATCCTGAAGATGTGAGACCGATTTTGGGCTTGAACAATGAGGGTGTTTATGCTGAGAGTGATAGTTCAGACTCAGATAATGATGATACTGGTAGTGATAAATCTGATAATGAATGTGAGATTCCAAAAGAAAATCACATCATTACTACCGAACCAGTATCACCATCTGATCATGTACATCCGATGGCTAAGGCTATTCATGATAAAAAGTCTGAAAAGGTTGATGTTAAGAAAAAGAATGTTGTTAAGAATGTGATTGAAAAGAATGAGCTGAATGAACCAAGTGACAAACCTGTAAAGGTGTTTTATCGGATGGAAGGATCCGATAAAATCATTGCTGATGAGGAATTTCCGATTAAAAATGTTAACTATTCTAAACTTGATAAAATCTGGCAAGAAAGCACAATTTGGTTTCCAAAACATGAAAGAACCAATGAAATTCCACCAGAAATCTTAAAGAAACTGTTTTCAGAAACTCCTCAAGAGCCAAAAATACATGTCACTGAGTTCATTCGACCTGATGATAAAGCAAATGGTTTTCATGAACCTTCTTACTCGAAAGGACCACTTCCTGAGAGTTTAAGAAATCAACAATATAATGATCAATTTCCTGTAAGATCATTTGCTTCACCAAATGCTCATTATGTGTTTGAAGAATATAGAAAGTGCTTTAAATGTGGAGAACGCGGGCATTTACTTGCTCAGTGTCCATATGTAAGGCACAAGAGACATGAAGTTGAGGTTAAGAATTCCTTGAAAAAGCCGATTGATCATTATATTCCACCGCATAGACGGACTGTTCCTCAACAACAACATTTTCAAAATCAAAACAATTTTCAAATGAGGAACAACCGTCCATTTCATTATGATCGGAGGAATCGGATTGCAATGGAACAATCTTGGAGAAAACCAGTGGTGAACACAACAGCTGATAGACAAAAGGTTCCACAAAAACCAATTGTCAAGTCAAATGTTGGACCTAAGTCTGTTAATTCAGATAAGGTTGCTAAGAAAGTTACTTTCAGTAACAATGTTCAGAAACCTGTTGAGAAACCAAAATCTCAAATCCGTATTCTCAAAAGGTCTGAACAATCTTGGACACCTAATGGTTCTCCAGGAGCCTCTACGTCAAAGGTGAGTGAGAAAAGTGAAAATGTTTTGAAAAATCAGAAAACGGTTGATTCAAAACAAAAAGTTGTTGAGAAAGTCATTGAGAATGATTCTTTGAAAGCCAAAGTTCAAAGGCCCAAGACTCAGGCTTGGGTCCCCCGAAAGAACTAATTGTCTACTTTTTGTGTGCAGGGAGCTTCAGTTGGCCCTATTAGCAGTCTCTGGATTGTTGATAGTGGAGCTTCAGGCCACATGACGGGGGATTTGGCGTTGTTGTTCGATGTGAAGAATATCAATGGAGGATATGTTGCGTTCGCGGGAAATAAAGGAGGTTATATAACGATGGAAGGAAGCGTGAGTAACGGGATTGTGACTTTCGAGCGGATTTCTTATGTCAAACAGATAGACTATAATCTGTTGAGCGTCAGTCAAATATGCGATAAACAATTTTCTGTGCATTTTGATGACAAATCCTGCTACATCCTCAAACCGGGCTTCAAGATTCCAAAGGAGTGGGTTATGTTGATGGCACCTCGAGTCAACAATCTTTACATTCTTGATATGTCTAAGGCAATGACACCACAGGGACAGATAACATGCTTTTTATCCAAGGCGACCGAAAAAGAATCGATTATGTGGCATCGCAGGATGGGGCACATTCATCTGAGGAAAATGAATCAGTTAGTGAGAAATGGACTTGTCGATGGAGTAAACGTGAAACATTTCCATCTGAACGACAAGTGTGTGAGCTGCATGAAAGGAAAACAACACAGACAATCCCATAAAGTGAAGAAGGTTAACTCTGTTGAGATGCCGCTTGAGCGATTGCACATGGACCTTTTTGGACCGGTCAAGCGCAAAAGTCATCTTGGAGAGCTTTATTGTTTAGTCGTCACTGATGACTATTCACGATTCTCATGGGTGATGTGTTTGAAGAACAAAAGCGACACCTTTACCAACTTACAAGTTCTGTTCACTCGGCTGGAGAATATTTACAACTTGAAGATCAAAAGGATCAGGAGTGACAACGGGACGGAGTTTAAAAATGCAAAGATGGATGAACTTTGTGAAAGCAAAGGAATTCATCATGAATATTCAGCTCCGTATACCCCGCAACAGAACGGTGTTGCTGAAAGAAAGAATAGGACTCTGATTGAGGCTGCAAGAACAATGCTCGCTGACTCAAATCTTCCAGTAATGTTCTGGAACGAGGCGATTTATGCAGCAAACTATACATTAAATCGGGTTTTGACAGTGAAGAAGTTTGGAAAAACATCTTATGAGCTGTTACACCGACGAAAGCCCAATTTAGAGTATCTAGAACCATTTGGGGCGCCATGTACGATGTTGAATCCAAGCGAAAAGTTTAGTCCTAAAGCTGAAGAGGGATATTTTGTTGGATATGCAACCCCGCTCAAACGGGTATTCAACAAACGAACTCGTCAAGTGGAGGATTGGGCAAACGTGGAAGTTCAACGTTACACTCAAAATTTGCAAGGCACGGGCCCTGATTGGATGTTTGATTACAAAGATTTCTTTGAGTCATTCAACCTAGATAGCCTGGTTGAAGAAGCTGTGATCAGATTACTTTACGAGTGTGAAAACGCGGCAACTTCACCGCTGATGCGTCCAATCACCGTAAACCCCCCACCAGTTTCTAGTGATACCAGTGCTCCTACACAAGAAGAAGAGTTATTTCAAGAAGCTTCAACTTCATTAGACACTTCAGAATCTGAAGATGAACAATTTGAAGAAGCTGTTCTTGAAAATGCAGAAGACTTAGAAGAGCAAACTGTGAACCCAACTTCAAATCCAGACGTTGCTTCATCATCTAACACGGGTCATGATCAGGATGCTGTAGAGAACTTGACTGCTCAGACGGGAGTGATTGTACCTGTTAATCCGGAATCTCGGATTCATCGTATTCACCCGCTGGAGCAAGTAATCGGTGATCCTGGTAGTGGAGTGATGACCAGAGGGCAGCTTAAAAGCGTGAATACGCCAGAGAGTTTTGGTGCTTTAGCATTGTATGCCAAAATTCAGAAATCTGGTGACCAAAATGATTGGTCGTTTGCATGTTATGTGTCCCAGGTAGAGCCAAGGACATACAAAGACGCTTTGCAAGAAGATGCCTGGGTTGAGGCAATGCAGGAAGAGTTATTACAATTCCAGAAATTGGGAGTCTGGACCCTCACAGATTTGCCGCCGGGACGAAAGAAAATTGGCACTAAGTGGGTGTTTAAGTGCAAGAAGGATGACCGTGGAGTTATAGTAAGGAACAAAGCCAGATTGGTTGTGCAGGGTTTCCATCAGATTGAAGGAATTGATTACAACGAAATCTATGCACCAGTAGCACGAATGGAAGCTATTCGGATGTTCCTTGCGTTTGCTTCGTATAAGAAATTCAAAGTCTATCAAATGGACGTCAAGAGCGCATTTCTGTATGGTAAAGTCAAGGAGGAGGTTTATGTCGGGCAACCACCGGGCTTTGAGGACCCAATCCACCGGGACAAGGTCTACGTGCTGAACAAAGCTTTATACGGTTTGCACCAGGCTCCAAGACAGTGGTACGAGGAGCTAAGCACATACCTCATCTCCAAAGGATTCAAGCGCGGCCTCGTCGATTGTACCCTCTTTACGAAGAAGACGGGAGATGACTTGCTTCTAGTACAGATTTACGTTGATGATATTATATTTGGTTCAACTAACGAACTCTTGTGCAGGGAATTTGAAACTGTTATGCAGGAGAAGTTCGAAATGAGCGCTATGGGAGAAATGCAGTTTTTCCTCGGCTTACAGGTGGATCAAAGACCCGACGGGATCTTCATTCACCAGACGAAATATGTTGCCGACATCTTGAGCCGATTCCAGATGGAGGACTCTAAGCCGATGGATACCCCGATACAACCCAATCACGGGATTGGAGTCGACGCTAAGGGGGAGCTGACAGACCCATTTACATACAGAGCAATCATCGGATCTCTGATGTATTTGACAGCGTCTCGACCAGATATTATGTATGCAACGTGTCTCTGTGCGCGTTATCAATCGAAGCCGAAACAAAGTCATCTGACGGCGGTCAAGCGTATCCTTCGATATCTGAAGGGTTGTCCATCAAAAGGACTTTGGTACCCTAATGATGATGATTTTGATTTTATTGCTTTTAGTGATGCAGATTGGGGCGGCTATGACAAAGACAGCAAATCAACAACAGCCGGTTGCCAGTTTTTAGGGAGCAGGTTAATTACCTGGCAATGCAAGAAACAGACTTCCGTCGCACTGTCTACATGTGAAGCCGAGTACATTTCAGCCTCGAGTTGCTGTTCGCAAGTGCTCTGGATCCAACAACAGATGGTCGATTACGGTTTGCAGTTTCTTAAAACCCCTATACACTGTGACAACGAAGCCGCAATTGCATTAACTAAAAATACTGAAAATCATTCTAAAGCTAAACATATCCGGATTAAATATCATTTTATCCGTGACTGTTATGCTAAGGAATTGATTGACATGGTCAAAATCCATACTGACTATCAACGTGCAGATTTGTTTACAAAAGCTTTTGACAGATCCCGCTTTGAATATCTTTTGAAAGTAAACAATATAAAGGAAAAACAGGACTAATCGGCTCCTCGGTTTATCATTTTTTTTTTCGTTTTTAGTTTTAGTTTTAAATTTTTCCTAATTGGGAATTTCTCTTTGCTAATTGGGAATTTCTCTTTACTATCATAATCCTCAAAGAAGTTGATGCTTTCGAGGGGGTTGTTTAATCCTCAAAGAAGTTGATGCTTTCAAGTGGATTGTTTCTTTCAAATTTTGTTTTGTTTTGTTTTTCAGAAAAATTAAAAACCCAAAAATATGTTCTTTATTTTAGGGGGAGTCATTTTATCAGAAAAACCAAAAACATTGAAAAATTTTCAAAATACCTAAAAATTAGAAAAACCCAAAATGATTTCCTGGATAAAAAGAGGAAATGATAGTACATCAGTGGGGATCTGACACAGGCTAAAGAATTGTATAGTTTTTAATGAGACGTATGTTGATTACGTGTGATATGCTGATAGGTTTCGTAGACTTTATATTGCGTGCATTAGTGATACAAACATAACAAACTACGCGTTTGTGGATGAACACCTCATGGGCATATGGTCTTAGTACCGTAATTTCGTTTGATAGGGTGTTTGTACAAAACTCGGAGGTTTAGGGTCGTTATGTTATTAGTTGTCTGGGGATAGCCTATCTGATCTTCTGCTGTAAGTCATTACGGACCTAGATCAGACAGGATGTCTTTATAAAAGAGCTTTATGCCAAAACCTAAAGTTACCGAATTGAGGAACTTTCCATGTTATATGATGATCAAAGATTATCTATAATATCGTATTGATCGTTGATGCAAATCATGATTAATATCAGTCCTCAACCTGGTATGGTGCATATGTTACTTTGCTGCATTAATTTGCTGACCTGTATACCTCTATGCATTATATCTTGTACAATTACAGACGACGAAAGCATAATCACGCTTTACAATGAGTCTTTGTGCAGATTACTTCTTGATACGGGAGTATGTCGTGTGTGTGGGAACCACAATGTGTTAGTCTAATACATCTAATTCGTATCATTTTAAAGCATTGCGTAATTGTCTGCATGTGAGCTTATGTGGACAACAATATCAGCAATTGCCGTGTCACATATTGTTTCTAATGATAATATTGAACCAGATCAACGCTGTGTTCAGATTTCTCAGAAAACTGATATGATCCTCTTACCGGAAATCACAAAATGTTTACTGCTTTCATTTAATTTGATGCATTTTACTTTGTCGCATTTTACTTTTATTGTCAAAAAGTTCCAAAATCCAAAAAGATTTTAGGTGTGTTTTAATATAAATTTCAGAAAATCCAAAAGATTTGCATTTCTGCTTTATTTTTGATATCCGGGGATGCTTGATGGTCGATTTCTGAGATTTGATAACACCATCTGGTCTTTGTAACATTCAAAATGTGAAAATTGAGTTTTGGAAGCTTAACGGATTGAAAAATGTTGAACGGGATTCGAATTCGTGATTTGGCGAAATTTTCAGTTTTTCCATTTCACATTCGCCCCTTAATTGGGTCGAATGTGGAAAAACTATCTCTTTCGGCCGTTTTTGTTTTGGGCGAAGGTGGTTATTTTCACTTCCGGGTGACATTTCCACTTCCGGGTATCACATTCCACCTTCGGGTCTTTAATTAGGGGCGAAGGTGGACAATATTCACACTCGTGCCTTTAACTTGGGGCGAATGTGGTTTTTACCCACATTCGTCCATTTCATTCGGGCGAACGTGACCCTTTATAAATAGACCAGTCACCTTCGAGTCTTTCATTCTGAAATTTTTTCAAAAATTCTCTCACAACAAGACCTTGTTGCTGTGTTTTTCTGTGATTGTGCATATTATTCCCTTGTTCATTCTGATCATTTTAACAATACTGTTGCAGGTAATGGACAACAAAACAGTTCTGAATTGATTGTTTAAGAACACGACCTAGGGTTTTCAATCTGGGGATTTTTGATGTTGTTTGATATTTGATTTTGATTGCCGTTTAATTTTCATAGGTTTTAGGGGGAGATGGTGAAAGGAATTAGGATAATAACGTGTTTAGATGACAGATTTGATCGATTGAACACGATGAACCCTAATTCCAATTGAAAACCTATGAAAACTGATGTATTGATAAAATTGATTATAAACAAGTGTTATTCGGCATTGTTAGTACACATTAGAATCAAAATTACAAGTTAAATACAACAATGGCAAATTTTTGAATTTTGGGGGAAATGAGGTTTCACTTTCGGTTGAAAAACCGGGCGAAGGTGAAAATCTTTGGGCGAACGTACTTTCAAACCGGACGAATGTGTCTTTAAACAGAAACTTTTTCATATTCGTCCATTTATGTTCATATTCGACCAATTATTTCCACATTCGGCCAATCCAAAAAGGGCGAATGTGCAGATCAGTTTTGACCAAAATTTTATATTTTTTGTCGTTTTTGTGTTTTGACGCGTTTTATTGATTTTTATGTGCAGATGGCTGAACAACCAGAGAATATTGACACTCCAGCAGTGAATGTTGAGACTCCAGCAGAGATAACTGTTCAAGATCCAGTCCCCGTAGCTGAAACATCTACACCGAGCAGTTGGTCTTTCGAAAGATCGCACAACTGTTGCGCGTATTTAGGAGACGTGGAGAAGAACACGGAGTTTACTGGCATTATTGAGTTTCTGAAGAGGAGCAGGATTGTACATGCTCTAGCCACACCAACCATCATTTACAAGGACATTATTGAAGACTTTTACCAGAACGCTAAGTATGACTACTGGGATAATCAAACTATCATCAAGAGCAAGATTCAGGAGATAGATATGTTCTTGACTGAAGCCGACATCCGGGAAGCTTTACAGATTAAGTTCGAAGATAGAGAAGATCCCAGGGAATTGTCGTGGACAGAACAGAAGGCGTGCTTCTTAAGGATGAAATACAAAGGTCCTATCACTGACGGATCGATGTATAAAGGGAAACTGGGAGTGCAGTACAAGTACTTTGCACATGTTCTGATCCATGTCTTTGGATGTGTTAGTGGTGGTTATGACGTGATGAGAAAAAGTTTGAGCTCATTAATGGTTGCGTTGACACTCAACAAACCATTTAATGTGTCTGGGATGATTCTTGACCACATGTTGGAGATGCTGAAGGGGATAAAGTTTAAGAAGTTTATGTTGTATCCAAGGTTTCTAATGATGATCTTTGATTACAAGTATCCAATGCTGAAGAAGGATCCGACAATGATTCTAGGGCAAGATCACATGAATATTAGAACCTTGATGAGGATGAAAGGTTATAAGGGTGTAGCTGATAATGAGAAACCACCTAACAGGAGATTGTTTGGCGCTTTGGCTCGTCCGGATTACATTGATCCAGGCAAGAACAAAGCTAGACATGATGATAGTGACTCAGACAACGACGATCCCTTAGTGTATGCTGATTCAAGCACTAAGCGGAAGCGTCAAGTGGTCAATCCTGGAGCCAAAGGGAAGGGCAAAGGAAAGGCTATTGATCAGGGGAGCACAAAGCAACAGGCTGCTAGAAAGAAATCGACTGCAAAGAAAGGTTCGGGTTTGGTGGATGAAGAGTCTGTGGATTCGGAAGAAACTGAGGTTGATGAACAGTGGGATTCTGATGACGAGAACGTAAGGACCACCAAACGTAAGGCCACTATGGTTGGTGAGTCTGAATTATTGAATCAGTCGATTGAAGAGTCTGAGAGAAGAAGGAAATCAGTTGAAGATGAAGGTTTGGGAGTTGATTTAGCTGAGCTGAGTGTTGGAGACACGGTAGTTGTGAATTTGCCTAAGAAGACAAAGAAACAAAAGACGATGGCAAAGAAGTCTAGTGTGAAAGAACTGAGAGAGAAGGAGTTAGCTCAGTTGTTGAAGGGTAAGAGATTGCCTGATGCTGGAACACCTTCCAAGTTATCTTCACCAGTTGCTAAGAAGCAGAAGAAAGGAAAGGAGGCAGAGACTTTACCAATCGATCAGTTTAATATCGATATGGATAAAGTGCTCGATATGTTTAGGAAGCCTCAAAAGGAGAAAGCTGTTGAAGTTGAGCCCTCCAGATCAAAGTCAAAGAAAGTGACTGTTGATGACGATGTTATGAAACAGGTTAATAAGAAGATGGAGGACATGATGAAAATGCTGATTGCTCAACAAGCTGAAATCACTAAGTTCAAGCAGAATGAGGAGAAGATGCTCCAAATAGTAGTTGCTTCGAAATCGAATCAGGATGAGATAAATGAAAAGATTCAGATGTTAGAAGCTAAGAATGAGAAGCTTGAGAGGAGATGTGATAGAAACAAGAACAAGATCAAACTAATCAAAGCTGATAACAAAGAGTTAAAGAAAGAAAATAAACGTCTTTGTGGTTTGATTGAAGAGTTGTATAGCAGAGCACCCCAGTTGAAAGAGGGTGAAGAAGATGAAGAAGAAGATGAACAGAAGGTTGATTATGAGTATTCTGAATCTGAGAAAGAGGATGATGATGAAGAGGATGATGATGGATCGGATAAAAGTGATGATAACAACAATGATGATGATGATGACAATGATGATGATGATGATGGTGCTGAGGGTACTGGGAAGAAGAAAGGTGATGAGTTTAGTAGTGGAAGTGATCATGAAGGAGGTGATGATACTTCTAAGTTTAGTTATGAGAAGAGAACACCGCAGAAGAAGAAAGATACTGGAGAATCGAGTTCCAAGAAGAAAGGAGGAAATGTAGATTCGGATGAAAGTGTCTTTTGGAACGAAAAGGTGAGATCTCTTTCTGATGATGCTAAACAGATATACAAGAACATGTTGGAGAAGAGGGAGTGGACCATTGAGTTCACTGGATGCTTCGCTGAGATATTCCAGACTGATGATCTGAGATATGAGCTGGAATATGAAGATCCAGATCTTGAAGAAGGGGAACTACCTGCATCTGTGGCGAAAGAAATTTTAGATGGTCTCGCACAGAGGGTAGGAAAGACGTTTGAGGAGTTCATGATGGATGAATCGATTCCTGATATTCCTGAAAAGGATATGGGAAGTCATTCAGATGATGTACAGACTCCAGAAAACAATGAGGTTGAGATTGAAGATATTACTCATGAAGAATTTCCCCAGTATTTCAGAAAAGAAGAATGAGAATGAAGTATTTCCTGACTTCACAGAGATACCAAACAAGTCAGCGAAACAAAAAGCGAAGAGAAGAAGCGAAGAGTTTGTTGAAAAGGTGTTTGGAGATGAAAAGAAAGATTCTTCTAACCAGTCTGATGAGTTGAAGAATTATATGAAGAAGTTGAAGGAGATGGATGAGAACCGACCTAAACCTGAAGCTCAAGGTAACTTTTATCGATTTCATAATGCCAAGTTCAAAGGCAGAGCTCTCGGGTGGACTTATCTTGGCAGACTGAAGTGTATTGCAGCGAAATGGGAAACCGGAATTCTGTATTTTAACAGATTCTGTGATTTGCTTACTCTACCGTATTGGGCGGTGAGAGACTTATGCAGATTCCCAATGTCAGGTGCCGAGGTAAATGGATCGCATGTTGGTTGGTGCGCAGACAAATTGGTTTGGGAAAGTCGTACACGATGGAAGAGATTTCAGCCTCAATATCCCAGAAGAAAAGTACATAGGGATATTGATCCTCAAACTAACATGAAGCGTGTGACTTTAATCTATAAAGCACCAAATGTGATGAGAAAGATACCATTGATGCCAATGCCACAGCATTTCAGTGCTGATTTCATATTCTGGTATTACGATTGGAGGAAGGCAGAAGCAGTGATTGTGTTGAGGGATGGAAAGGACAAATACAAGCATGTTCATGTATTTGATCCTATGTGGTTGATAAACTGCACTTTTGAAGACATCATCATGTTGTTCTTTAATCCGATCTACTATGAACCGAACGACTTTGCTCAAGCGAGGAAGTACACTCAAGTTGTGGGAGTTTGTTTTGCATATGACATAAATGCAGGAAGCAACTTGGAGGGTAAACTTGGCAAGACTGTGAAGATCGCCAATGTATCAAAGCCTGTGAAGAAAACATTCGAGCCGCCAATGACTGATGAGCAGAAGAAGCAGCTCAGAATCAAGCTGATGAACAGGACGATGGATTATCAGAGAAGACTATCCAATCAATAGTCGAGGGGGAGTTTGTTGATGCATTTTGCGACTAAGGATTGGATATACTATTATTAACATGTGTTAGTGGGTAGCCGAAGGTGTATGGATATGGGCGAATGAAGATAATCTGGGCGAAGGTGAATCAGAAACGGGCGAAGGAAGAACTGGAATGGACGAATGAAGAATGGACTTGGAATGAAGACACATTCGACCACTCTTAGTGGGCGAATGTGGAAATTGCACACATTCGACCAGAAGAAAGGGGCGAATGTGCAGAGGCTATATATAGTTTTTGAGTTTTTGATTATGTAAGAGAGTTGTCATTTGTGTCCAGGTTCAGTGCAGGTTTAGGAGTGTTTTTGAGAAAGTGTCTTTGTGTTTCTAGATTAACATAAACAGTGTAAATGCTTATTGATTGAAAGTTAATCTATGAAAATGATATTGAAAATGATCTTGATTGTGTCGTGATTAGCATCTTATCAATTTGTTCAGATCTAGGGTTTCCGCACCTAGATTTGTGACTTGTATGATCATAAAATCCTGTTTTAGATAAAATCCAACGCTCACACTGTGTCTCGCAGCTCAGACACCATGTTTCTTTCACAGCAGTCCTATGCGACTGACATCATTGCACATGCCGGTATGCAGTCGTGCAATCCTGTGTCCACCCCAGTCGACACAAACAGCAAGCTTAGTGCCACTACCAGCGAGTTGTTTCATGACCCCACTCTATACAGGAGCCTTTCTTGGGCTCTCCAGTACCTTACATTCACACGACCTGATATTTCATACGTAGTACAACAGGTTTGATTGCATATGCATTCTCCCCGTGTTTACCACTGGAATGCTCTTAAGCACATCATTCGTTACATAAAGGGGACTTTGGTGTTTGGGTTAACTCTTCATGGCGGCACCTCCACTTCTCTAATTTCTTATACTGACGCCGACTGGGCTGGCTGCCCCGACACACGGCGTTCCACTAGTGGCTACTGCATCTACTTTGGTGACAACCTCATTTCTTGGTCGTCCAAACGGCAAAGCACAGTGTCCAGATCTAGCTCCGAAGCAGAATACCGTGGGGTTGCTAACGTTGTAGCCGAAATTTGCTGGATCAGAAATCTGCTTCTCGAGCTGAACCACCCTTTATCTCGTGCGACTCTTGTGTATTGCGATAATGTGAGTGCCATTTATTTATCGGGGAATCCTGTACAACATCAGAGGACCAAGCATATAGAGTTAGACATTCACTTTGTTCGAGAGCAGGTTCAACGGGGTCATGTACGGGTGCTTCATGTTCATTCTCGCTATCAGGTTGCAGATATCTTCACGAAAGGCCTACCTCGTATTTTATTTGAAGATTTCGGAGACAGTCTCAGCATCTGGTCACCTCCCGCTTCGACTGCGGGGGTGTAATAGCGTAATAAATATTGTTTTGGTCAAAAATTATCTAGTAAAAATAACTTTGTATTCCAAATTAGTTAAAGTGAGGTAGAGTGCTAAATGTGTAAAAATATTTTAAGGAATCAATAATATTCTGAAGATGGTGTATCAGGATGCTAAAGAAGCAAAAATGTGACAACTATGATCGGGATGGCTTAGGTTAGTTTCAGGATGAACAATTATATCCTCGGGATGGACAGTTATATCCTCGGGATGAAATTGCTTGTAATGAACAAATAAAGTAATGAACACGAAGAACAACACACGATCTACGAGGAAAGCCCTTGATCAGTTGTAGATCGCCGGCATAAAACCTCGGGAGGAGTCTAGGCCCGTGCCTTGTTTGTTAATATTAATATGGTAAAAAGATACAACTTTGGATGAGTAGTTGGACGAGTGTACTATGATTACAATGATTATGCAAGTGTTTTTGATCAGCCAAGTGTATGTGTGTAGCTTTAGTGTGAGCAATGTGTCCTATACTCGTCCAATACCCCCATTTATATAGTACATGAAATAAACAAACAATCCTACCAAATCCGCTAAGTAGTTAAGGTCTTTGAAGTCTTGTGGACAGTTTCAGGTGACCGTTGTGGGTGTTTCAGCTGAAATGGACGTTGGATAACAGTTTCCACCTTTCTCGCTTTGCATTCATCACTTTGGCGGTTACACTTTGTCTCATTCTTCAAGTTTATACGTGTACAGCTCATGCATCCTTGATATCTCTGATTTAGTAAGACTTTGTAGCCGTTAAAGGGGAGTTACAAGTCTTACTCATGCATTAATTACACCTGCAATAACATAAGTACAAGATAATTTGTTAGTTCATTCTCAGGATGTGCACATGCCGATACACTGTTACATCCTGAAGTCAGATAAGTCCTTCAACATCATGGGGATGGTACATTAGGGATGTAGACTAAAATCATCCTGAGGATTTTCATCACCAACAATTGTCCCCCAAAATATGTTACCGTTAATATCCTTTATGGTAAAAATATTTTTTAAACTAAATATCTTCTTTGATGACTGATGGGATGTCTTGTCAAGATGACAACGGCTACTTTCTCGGCGATAATTATGTGATGACCGTTACAAGCATCATCTTCTACCCTCTATATCTAGAGCTTATCCCTTCCTTTATAATCATATCTGATTTTTTAAGAAGGTAATTTCTCTCTTCTTTCTTCTACTTTTCTCTTCGCACCTGTAAAATATTAACAATATTCTGAAGATGACAAAAAGATCCACTAGAATTTCTGGGAGTGTGGGAACTTCTAGTGATTTCATTCCCCAAAACCTCTTGAGTCATCCTGAACAAGAGCTCTGTTCTTTTGATGACAAAGAGATTTGAGCTCTAAAAGTCTCGAAAATCGTCCCAAGTTCTGTAGAGTTTCGTCCTTACGATCCTCATGCAAGATCAGATTTTGCATCTTCTATCTGGGTCTGCTTCCTGTACTTACCATTTCTTCTAGGGTTGAGGTATCCTTTTCCCAAGTTTATCAAAGACTTCTTTGATATGACTGGGATGGCTTATTCTCAAGCCATGCCTGAACTTTGGAAGATTCTGATGGTTTGCAGCAAGCTTGTTGAGGATCATGGTGTCCATCTGGAAGTGGGAGACCAGGCTCATATTTATAAATTGAGGACACACGGTTCCTACCGTTATATTCTTCAAGTTATAGAAAATGATCCACCCTTTCTCTTTAATGTGATAAAATCTGGGAAAAACTAGAAAACCAAGTTTTTCTTGTTAAGAGGAGTTCTATTCCCCAAGGGGATGAGATCCCCCTTTATTGGTTAAAGAGTGGTAAAATTATTTTCAGTGTTTTTATGAAAAATTTCTTAGTTACATCCCGAAGATGCTAATATCCTGAAATTTTTTTGTTTAACAGGTGCTTTATTTGCAAAGTTTGCTACCCCTGTGAATGACGTTGCTCTCCGGTGTGAAGTTATTTACAAGTTACCTGAATCAGAAAGGACCTTTGGAGTGTAAGATAGTCATACCACCAGCCAAGCTTCTAAGATGTCTGGTAAGCCTGTTATATTACATCCTGAGGATGTTTATTATATTTACTAACTCTGTTTTTATCTTAGCCTCAGCCAAGAAACCTGCTTCCTTTGATTTGGATGATATTGACAGCATGGATGTCAAGGAAATCAAAGTTACCTCTCCCTCTCCTTCAAGCTCTAAGATGGCTACTCCTTCTACAAATCCTCCCAAGCCTAGGGCTGCTGCTGCTTCAAAGTAAAGGAAGGGGAGTGCCGCCGTTGCCATTGCTCAGGAGGTCATTCCCTTTGAGGGTTTGAGTTGTCACGAAATTCTGAGCAAGATCTCCCAATTCACTCTCTAGGTATGGTCTTATCCTGAGAATAACGTTGTTATGTCAGTAAGAAAAAGTTTTGGAATGCTTACCTTTTCTTCTCCTTGTTAGGGCCATGAGTATTTGTCAAAGTCTCTGGATATTGTTATTCAAGAACTTCATGAGGCACAAGCTAAGCTTGAAGACGTCCAGAAGATTTCTCATGATAAGGGCAAATATCTTGAGAGCAAGCTGGCAGAGACTGAAGCAGAGCTGAAGAGAGTGAAGGCTGAGCATGCTAAGGCCATATTGGATCAGGAGAAAGAGGCACAGGATCACAGGAATGGGCTCATCAAGTCTGCTAGTATTTCTGTCTTTCAGGCCAGGGTGAAGATGGCTCTTCAGGCCAATGATCCAGGTTTTGATCAGAATACCTAGGATGTTGAAGTCTGGAAAGAGAAAATCAAGAGACTGGGTGGAAAAGAAGTAGTTTATGAGCCTGTTCCTGTTGCTCATCCCGGGGATGTGTCCGAAGATCCTGAGGATGCAGAGGCAAAGGCAGTTGAAGCCAAGATTGCCGAGATGGTGAAGGACCTTCCAGTGGGCGATGAAGGATGTGTTGACTAGGTTGGAGCCCACTTTTTATTTAATCTTTTGTGGTAGTAGTTGGTTGAACAATTTCAAACAATTTATTTTGGTATGTAATAACTCAAGATATTGTAAGGTTTGGGGTGGAGGGATCTTGGTTTCAAGACGAAGCCCCAAATCTTTTATTTGACCCGGACCATAGATGTTGACCCTTGGTGGATGGGTCCTGGTTTTGGATGAAGCCAGGGGTTGACATCAAATTTTGCTTATGATGCATTAATAATATATGACAAAAATCTTTTAACGCTATCAGCTCTGTGTTCTTTATTTCCTTTGACATTCTGCAAACAATAGCAAACACTTAGTGGTATAAAATTAGAATGAAAAATAATACCTGATCTTGCCACATTCTTCATAAGTCCTTCTCATCGTCAGGATAGTCTTCATTATCCTGAGGATGTCCCCAATTTCTTTTTCATCCTTGGGGTGGTCTTACATCTTGAGGATGTCCCCAGTGTAATATCCTCAGTATAGACTTCAAGTCTATAATCCTTAGGAAGAATTGAATCTTAATAATATCCTGTAAAGCAAAACTTTGTTATTATACTGGCGATAAGGCCTTTGGTTTAACTGGGATCAAAACCCTTTTGAAATAATTATGGTGACAAGACCAATATGTAATATCTTGGGAATAACTGGCGACAAGGACCTTAGGAATAACTGGCGACAAGGCCCTGGTGACTAGACCAAATACAAGAAAGAGACATTGAAAAATGTCTAAACCTTAAGAGCTTCATCGTATATCTCAAAGATAATGAAATTGTCAGCCTTTTTTACATGGACTGTTCCCACCATCCCAAGAATATACATGGGCATCGTGCGCTCCAGGCGAGGGTTGTTGACCCAATGTGAAAGGTGAAAACCTTTAAACCTTAGGAAGGTGTCAGACACCTTAACGGAGGAGAGGGTGGCCAACCCCTAGTCTTCTAAGCATTCCATCTTCAGGATGGTATTGCAAAATTCTCAGGATGGACTATTTCTAGACCATGTTTAGTAAAAATATAATTGATCAAAATAGATAAGGGATAAGTACTTACATATGGAGATGATTCATCTCTATCAGCCTTCACCTTCATCCCACCTGAGATTCGGACCATGGTTTCTCTTCCAGAGAGATCAGTCACATGCATCCCTAAACATGGTAGTATTTTAAGTTAATTGCATTCCAATCCCTTGGTAGAATCTCTCCTTCCATTGTTGATAACCAATATGCTCCTTTACCAGCTTCAGAATCGATCAAGTATGGGCCTTCCCACTTGGGAGCTAGCTTACCATCACTTGGTTTTGTTGTGTTTTGGAAGGATTTTCTTAATACCAAGTCTCCTTCTTGAAATCTTCTTATCCTGATATTCTTGTTGTAAGCTTTAACAATCCTTTGTTGATATGCTGTCATTCTTATTTTAGCAGCATCCCTGAGTTCATCCACAGTTTCCAAATCCTGAAATAATGCTTCTAAATTGGTAGTTGCATCCTGAAGATGTCTCCTTGCTGTAGGCATGACCATCTCTGTTGGCAACATTGCTTCTGTTCCAAAAACCAAGGAGAAAGGTGTTTGACCAGTAGCATTCTTGGAGGTAGTCCTATCTGCCCAGAGTACAAATGGAAGTTCTTCTGCCCATTTCTCTTTCTTTTCCCCAAGCTTCTTCTTCAGGTTGTTGACGATAATTTTGTTTGAAGATTCTGCTTATCCATTAGCTTGAGGATGGACTGGTGTCGAAGTCACCATCTTGATTCCCCAACTTTCACAAAAGTCAGTTGTTCTTTTGCTTATGAATTGAGAACCATTGTCACAAATAATCTCAGATGGCACTCCAAATCTTGTTAAGATATTCCTTTTAATGAATGAGACCACTTCTTTATCTCTGACTTGCACGAATGCTTCAGCTTCAATCCATTTTGAGAAGTAGCCTGTCATTACCAGCATGAATACCTTTCCTCCAGGAGCTTTAGGTAGCTTTCCTACTATGTCCATCCCCCATTTCATGAAGGGCCATGGTGAAATAATAGGATATAATGGTTTAGCAGGCTGGTAAAGGATGTTGCTATGTCTTTGACATGGATCACATTTATGAGAATATTGCATGGCATCCTTCTTCATTGTAGGCCAATAGTATCCTGTTCTTAAGACCTTTGAGTAAAGAGATCTTCCTCGTGTGTGATTTCCACAATCTCCTTCGTGGATGTCCTTAAGCACTTCATTTGCTTCATCCTTGTTGAGGCATCTCAAATATGGACCTGCAAGAGATTTTCTATACAAAATGTTGTCTATAATTGTAAATTTAGATACCTTCATCCTGAAAGCCTTTGGGTTTTCTTCATCAGGAATGACATCCTCTTGTAAATATTTTATTATAGGAGTCATCCACGATGAACCGTCTTGTGCCTGAGTGGCTAAAACAGTGATATCCTTGGGATGGACTGTTTTATCCTCAGGATGTGCCAGGTTATCCTTAGGATCTATCTGACCACCCTCAGGATGCCACTCTTCAATTGCTGGTTTCAGAATGTGGACGATGGAAATTTTGGATCCTTCTGGTAAATTAAGGGAGGATCCCAGGTTTGCTAAGGCATCAGCTTCAGCATTTTCTTCCCTAGGTACCTGTGTTAGTGAAAATTCTACAAAAGAAGTTGATAAATTTTTAACTTTTTCAAGATAAAGAACTAACTTTTGACCTTTTACTGCATAAGACCCATTAAAATGATTAGTAATCAACAAAGAATCAACAAATACTTCTATATTAGTAATATGCATGTCTTTAGCAAGTTGCAAACCAGCAATGAGGGCTTCATACTCTGCCTCATTATTAGTTGTCTGAAATGCACATCTAATAGCATGGGGTATTTTGTCCCCTTGTGGCGATTTTAGTAGTATTCCTAAGCCTGTACCTTTTGCATTTGAAGCACCATCAGTATACAAAATCCATTTTCCTAAGTTTTCGTTTAATTGTTGTACTTCAGATTCTACTTTACTCAGGATGTCACTACTGAAATCAGCCACAAAATCTGCTAGATCCTGAGATTTGATTGCATTTCTAGGCTCGTATACTAAGTCAAAGGCACTTAATTTTACTAACCACTTAGCCATTCTACCTGACATTTCTGGTTTTCTAAGTACATTTTTAATGGGATAGTTAGTTTGTACGTGGATCCTGTGTGTTTCAAAGTAATGCCTTAACTTAGTAGATGCCATTATCAAAGTTAAAACAAGTTTTTCGAGATGAGAATACCTGGTCTCAGCATCTAGTAGAGTTTTACTTACATAGTAGACAGGATGTTGTTCCCCCTCGAAGTCTCTTACCAATACCGCACTTATAGCATTTCCAGAAACTGCAAGATATAACTTCAGTGGTTCTCCATCCTCAGGCTTCATCAGGAGTGGAGCTGCTGCTAGATACTCTTTCAGCTTCTTCAATGCTTCCTCATGTCTCTGTTGCCAGTCGAATTTACTATTTTTTCTCAGGATATCATAGAATTCTTTGCACTTATCCGATGATTTCGAAATGAATCTGTTTAAGGCTGCTATCCTGCCTATCAGCCTTTGTACATCCTTGATATTTTTTGGGGATTTGAGATCAAGGATCGCCTTTATTTATTCAGAGCTGGCCTCTATCCCTCTTTTGGTAACTAGATATCCTAGAAACTTTCCAGCACCGACTCCAAAATGACATTTAGATGGGTTCAACTTCATATTATAGGTGTCCAGGATGTCAAATGCCTCCTTAAGATTTTGAAGATGATTCTCTGCCTTCTTGGACTTGACCACCATGTCATCAATGTACACCTCCATTGTGTCCCCAATCTTTTCTTTAAACATCATATTCACTAGCCTTTGGTAGGTTGCACCTACATTTTTTAATCCAAATGGCATAGCTATATAACAATATATACCTGATAGGGTCATGAATTTTGTGTCCTCTTGATCCTCTGGTTCCATTTAAATTTGTTGGAATCCTAAGGATGCATCCATGAATGTCAGCATTTTGTGTCCTGCTGTAGCATCCACCATTGAATCTATGTGTGGTAATGGGAATGGGTCTTTAGGACAGGCTTTATTGAGGTCTGTGTAGTCTACACACACTCTCCACTTCTCATTCTTCTTTTGAACCACCACCACGTTGGCAAGCCATCTTGAAAATTTTACTTCCCTTATCATCTTGGATTTAAGGAGTCTATCCACTTCTTCTTGTATGATGACATTTCGTTCCGGAGCAAACTTCCTTCTTTTTTGCTGAATGGGCTTGAAATTCTTATCAATCTTGAGTTTATGAGTAATGACATCCTTAGAAATGCCAGTCATATCTTCATGCTTCCATGCAAAAGTAGACATCCTGCATTTAAGAAACGAGATTAATAATTGTTCAATGTCATGAGGGATATTCTTACCAATTAGCACAGTGATATCCCTGTTATTGTTATCAAGGCATACAGCCTTTACATCCTGCTCAGGATGTGCCTTGACATCTTGAGGATGGCACTGTGCATCCTTCTGTAGTTGCTATGCTTGACGTGATGAAGCCTTCATTGATGTTGTATAACAGTCCTTGGCTTCTTGTTGGTCACTGTTTACTTTGACGACTCCCCAAGGTGTGGGTAACTTTATACATTGGTGATATGTTGAAGGGACTGCCTTCATGTCATGTATCCAGGGTCTCCCTAGGATGACATTGTACCAGGACAGGGAATCTATCACACAGAATCTCTGGATAGAGTTCACCCCTTCCACATGCACTGGTAGCTTTATATTTCCCACTGTGCTCTTAGTTTCTCCACTGAATCCCACTAAGACTGATGATCTGGAAACTATTTCAGATTCCGGGATATTCATTCTTTTAAGAGCTTCAAGCTGGATGATGTTCATTGAACTTCCTCTACGAGAATCCTGCAAACAAAGTGGTTAGCAATATACAAAGTATTAACCAAACCGTCATGATGAGGATCAAGAATGTTTTCTCGGTCCTCCTCCTCGAAGCTGATCACTTTAGAGGTCGTCAGGATGGTCTTCTTCGTTGGTCTTTCTCCTTTTTCAGACTTTGTTTCCCTCGCATGTCTTTTGGCAGCTGAGTATGAGGTTCCACAAATGTCTGACCCTCCTGAAATGAAGTTAATAATACCAGCATCCTTAGGTGGGAATGCTGCTCTTTCTGGGATGTTGCTGCCATCCTGAGCTCTTGATTTCTTTTTGCCCAGGAGTTCTTTAAGGTGACCTTTGCTCAAGAGATAGGCTATCTCCTTTCTCAAGGCGATACAATCTTCAGTGATATGGCCGAAATCTTCGTGATAGGCACACCATTTGGACTTATCCTTCCATCCTTCCTTATTCTCTTTCCTTAGCCATCTTGCTTTGTCCCCTAGATCTTTCATGGCATACATCAATCCTGTTACATCCACAGAAAAATAGTAATCTGATAATTTAGGGCAGTCATCCTCATCGTCGTCCTCTACCACATTGACCTTCTTATTATCAGGCCTAGCATATGGTTTATGCTTAAATGGTTCATATGTGGGGGTGGACTTTCGATTGGGATGGTTATATTTTGAGGATGATTCTATCCTCTTTTGAATTTTCTTATCATCTTCAAGTCGGATAAATCTTAAAGCTCTGTTCCTGACTTCATCCAAGTTCATGCATGGATTCATCACCAATTCTTGATAGAATGGTGAATCTCTTTGCAGCCCCATCTTGTATGCTTGTACTGCCGTTGTGACATCCAGGTTCGGGATGTCAAGTGCTTCCTTTCCAAACCTAGTAATGTATTCCCTTAGTGATTCTCCCTGTGGTTGAGTCACCCTATATAGATCACTTGCAAACGTTTGAACGTTCGACTACAAAAAAACCGATTATTGAACATGTTAATTAAATGTGCAAAAGAAGTAATAGAATAGGGTGGAACACTTAGGAGCCATTTCAGGGCTGGACCGGTGAGAGTTGAACCAAATCCCTTGCATAAACATGCTTATTTCACATTGGCAGGGATTGGATTTATTTCCATCCTTTCCCTATATTGAGCCACATGCTCTTCAGGATCTGTAGATCCATTATACAGCTTCATACTTGGAGTTTGAAACCGTTTTGGAATCTCTGCATCGCATATGGGAGATGCAAATCTTGACACTCTATGGCATGCCGAGGATACTTCAGTGATGGGTTGTATTATCCCTAGCACACTCGATACCATATCCTTGATCTTCTGAAGCTCCCTTTCTAGCTGAAGACTTATTCCTGTATCTTGCAAAGAAGCAACCTCATTAGCAGTAAAAGTACTAGAACTTAAATTGTTACCGTTAGTGTTATATCCTTGGGATGGCACAGGTGCATATTCTGTATCCCTGGTAGTCGCCATCCTGGGAGTAGTAGTTGTTTCTGGAGCAGAGAACCCAGTACTCATGGGGATAAAATCTCCTTGATGTACCCCTCCAGAGAAGTTATAATTAAAATTTAACGCCCTGGGCTGCAATGGCGTCCCCATGTCTTCACTTGGCCTTCTTGAGGATGATTTAAGAGCTTGTATTTCTCTTATCAACATCCGGTTTGTGTCTTGTTGTTGATGTATCGAATCTTTCATTAGTACAAACATAGAAAGTAATTCATCATTCGACACAAAAACAGGAGGAGTAGATCCAAATGGTCTAGGTGGGATTTGGGAAGCGGAACTCCTTGAAAGTGCAGGTGGAGGTGGTAAGGCAGTATTTCTAACAGAGGTTGTAGATGGCATGGATGTTGAAACAGATTTTTGTGAAGAGGCTATAGTAGTCAAATTTTGTAAAAAAGAATTAAATAAGAGAAAGTTTTAACAAAGTTTTTTTTTTAAAATAGCACCACTTGCCCCACGGTGGGCGCCAAATTGTTTTGGTAAAAAATTATCTAGTAAAAATAACTTTGTATTCCAAATTAGTTAAAGTGAGGTGGGGTACTAAATGTGTAAAAATATTTTAAGGAATCAATAATATTCTGAAGATGGTGTATCAGGATGCTAAAGAAGCAAAAATGTGACAACTATGATCGGGATGGCTTAGGTTAGTTTCAGGATGAACAATTATATCCTCGGGATGAAATTGCTTGTAATGAACAAATAAAGTAATGAACACGAAGAACAACACACGATCTACGAGGAAAGCCCTTGATCAGTTGTAGATCGCCGGCATAAAACCTCGGGAGGAGTCTAGGCCCATGCCTTGTTTGTTAATATTAATCTGGTAAAAAGATACAACTTTGGATGAGTAGTTGGATGAGTGAACTATGATTACAATGATTGTGCAAGTGATTTGATCAGCCAAGTGTATGTGTGTAGCTATAGTGTGAGCAATGTGTCATATACTTGTCCAATACCCCCATTTATATAGTACATGAAATAAACAAACAATCCCACCAAATCCGCTAAGTAGTTAAGGTCTTTGAAGTCTTGTGGACAGTTTCAGGTGACCGTTGTGTGTGTTTCTGCTGAAATGGACGTTGGATAACAGTTTCCACCTTTCTCGCCTTGCATTCGTCACTTTGGCGGTTACGCTTTGACTCATTCTTTAAATTTATACGCGTACAGCTCATGCATCCTTGATATCTCTGATTTAGTAAGACTTTGTAGCCGTTAAAGGGGAGTTACAAGTCTTACTCATGCATTAATTACACCTGCAATAACATAAGTACAAAATAATTTGTTAGTTTATTCTCAGGATGTTCACATGCCGAAACACTGTTACATCCTGAAGTCAGATAAGTCCTTCAACATTCTGGGGATGGTACTTAGGGATGTAGAGTAAAATCATCCTGAGGATTTTCACCACCAACAAATATTATGTATATCTTTTATATATTTGAATTGTATCATGATCCTTTCCATAATTATAGAATCCCTATGTATTATAAATTATTGTAAATGAATAGAGAAAGGCAAGGATTCAAACTCTATCAATATGTGCCAAAACAAAAGGCACCTTAGTGGTGTGATACTTTGTCACGGTCTAAGTCAATTTCAACATGTTAAAATTGACATTTACTTAAAAAAAAAATAACTGTAAAAGTAAAGATTTTTATCTGACATTTTTAAGTCATGCCACTATCTCTTAAGGATGGCAATCAAACCCGAATCCGATGGGTAAACCTGAAACCCGACACATTTGGGACGGGTTTGGGGTCAGGTAATCGAGTATGGGATTAGTTTTTAATTTTTTCGCGGGTTTGGTACCGGTTTGGGATTTGATGATATACCCGTTTACTCAATCCGATTACCCGATAAAGTATACCCATTTACCCAATTAGATATCCAATATAATTTCTAATATATTTTTTTAAATATGTATGCATAATATATCTAATTGTCCATCTACATTGTCATCTTGCGCTAAAATTACCAAAAATTAGTGTATACTATTTGTTATCTATGTTTTTGATTGTTTTTATATGATTTAAGTATTTTATATTTATACATTGTAATCATTTACATGTATATTTAATAATGCTAAATGTAAATGAGTAAGTTTTAACAATTAATGGGTTTACCCGAAACCCGCGGGTATACCCGATACCCGATGGGTATTTACCCGACATAAACCCGACGGGTTTTGGGCCGGGTTTGGGACAAGCACACCTAATCAGATATGGGGTTGGGATTTTCTAAACCCGTTCCAAACCCGACCCATTGCCATCCCTACTATCTCTAGATATATTTTCACTAAACCGAATTAAAATGGATAAACTATTTAGAGATTATAAAAACGTATTTTTACTAAACTAACTTAAAATATTTGTATTAGAAAACTAAATAATATATTAAAAAGGATAAATTGGTAGTAGTCACTACAAGAAATCTTCTCTAACACGTCGACGCTATCCTAACGACACCATGTCGTCGTTATAGGGACCCTATCCCGACGACATATTGTCAATATAATACTCGTGCATATTTTTTTTTTTGGGTTTTTGATCGGCCTTTCCGGACCACATGTTGTCAGGATAACGGCGGGAAGGAGGCAAATTCAAGCGTCATTACAAATTGTTTTTCCCGATGACTTATCGTCGGGATAGATTGTTTATTTTTTAATTTTTTTTATAACCAATATTTTAGAGTTTCGAAAAAAGTGTTTAAAAAACATTATAAATCTATCCTAAATCATCAGGATAGGGTTTACAAACACTAAAAACAAACAACATGATCCTTTCATCATTCATTCAATAGTGCTCATCCCCATTCTCTACAGAACCAACGATTCGCCGCCCTTGCACCGCCGTTCCACCACAGTCCCCTCTGCTAACCCCTCTCTCTCTCTCTCTCTCTCTCTCTCTCTCTCTCTCACTCTCTCTCTCTCTCTCTCTCAAACCATAAGGTCGGCCGGTCTCTTCTTTCACTTCCTCTTGCCGACTACAATCTCTCTGCTACAACCACCGCCTCCCTTTCCTTTCCCAGCCATCTCCACCTCCATCTGCAATAGGTATCCCTTCGGCTCAGTAAATCTCATGTTAAGTTCAGTGGGCTCAAAGGCACCGCTGTAGAGGTATTTTTACACGTCTTTGGTGAAATGATTGGTTGGATCCCCGGAATTCCCCAATGTGTCGTAGAGGTGATCAAATCGGGTTTTTTTGCCGAACCGGTTTCGGTTCCAAACCGGTTCACTACAGTACCGGTTCCTGGCCGAACCGGTTTCGGTTTCAAACCGGTTCGGTTTTGGACCGGTTTTATCGATTCGTAAGATCGGTTTCGGAGAACGGTTTCGGTTCGGTTTCAGTTTCGGTTTGTTTCAGTTTCGGTTCTTAATCAGTTTTTTCGCGCACTTTTTAAAATCGTATAAATTACATAAAATTTAACTTTTAATAACTTTTAGGGTTTTTTAAAGAAGGAAATTGAATATTAATACAAAAAAACAAAGTTTTATTTGTGTTCATGGCCAAAAAAAATGTATTTTTCTTAAACCGGTTTCGGTTCGGTTTCGGTTTTTTATCGGTTTTGGCCGGTTTGTGTACAGGTTTCGGTTCGGTTTCGGTTTCTTTTGACCGGTTTTTCCGTCGGTTTTAGGCCGGTTTTCGGTTCGGTTCGGTTCGAGATTTTTTTAGTACCGGTTTCACGTGAAACCGGTTTTAACCGGTTTCGGTTCAGGTCGGTTTTACCGGTTTCGGTTCCCGAATCGGTTATTTTGCTCACCTCTAATGTGTCGTGCATATTCAACTAAATAAGCATGTTCAATATGTGTCCGCTAAGTTCAAGAATATGGAAAAATGTTGGTCGTCGTTGCAAGATGAAGACGAAGATAAAAGCAATTATTAGATTGTTACGATAACTTTAACTAATGGTTTGTATTATAACAAACTAGATATTTGCCCGCGTTGACACGCAGTTCAACAACGTACGATTATTTGGAGTAGTATAACGTATAAGAAAAATAAAGTAAAACATTTTATTACAATTTAAAAGCAACGAATACACATTTATTCAAATATCGCTGAAAATTTCCTTATAAACCACATTTTTTGTTTTAGTCATCAGTTTCCCACCAGCATCAAGTATAAGTAACTTCACGCCTGCCCTGCTTTTAACTCTTGACAATGCGACATAAAGCTGGCCATATGAGAATACAGGGTTTCTTAAATACAATCCAACCTGAATAAGGCGACTTAAATGGTATGTGTTAAAAATAGACTTATGGCATATTCAACAATAAGAAAGTAATAAAAATGAAAATAAGAAACTAACTACCACCTAAATTTCACAATTTAATTTGACACGTCTGAGAAGATGAGCATTACCCATATCGACCCGCTAAAAAAGCTTCGAGCATATTTTATTCTATTTGACACCTTTGAAAAGGCAAACATTACCCAAATCGACCCGTTAAGAAAAGGGAAGATTGCCCCAATTCACCTATGGCCTATGTATTAGATAAAGGAACATCAATCTAATCAAAACACCATAAACACACTGTTGGCGACTTTTACCCTATTTGACCCATTGGAAAAGTTGAACATTACCCAAATCGACCGATTTATAAGTAAACAAACATGAACCTACACCACTAAAACAACATTTTATAACCCTCTTTTAACTAATCAACTAATTCACATAACCCATATGCTTGCATTTGATAAAAAAGCTACCGTTCAAGGTCTCTGAGTAAGCAACTTAGAACTTCCTTAACTTTGCATCAACATCGATATGCTTACTCATTTCAGAGTGTTGCCTACAAATATTTAAGTACTAAAATCAAGTAAACTAACAATACAAAAAACAGTGTGTTTGGATGTGCGTTTTAAAAGCGATTATATGAGCTTTAAGCGATCAAAATCATAGAATTAGCTGTGATACCTCAAAAATCCACATATAAGTCAAAAGTCAAATACCAAATGGACATTCAGTTTTCAAATAAATAATCAATGAACTTCAGCGAGAGGTAATTACGTATATAACATTACTTACATGTAGAAAAACACCGATAGGATGACGCCCGCAAATAGTATTATCAGAGACAAACCTGTCCTCAAAAGTCTTTAAATTTCTCGCGCTCCATATTTGCGAAATCGTTGCTAACCCCACATTGTGTAAATCTTCTTCCACCTTTTGCTTCCCGGACTACTCCACAGCCGGGTGTTTAATAACTTTCCTAAACAATATAATCCATAATTTTTAATTTTTTTAAAATAAAAACATTTAATAACTATTCTATTTTTAAAATTCAAAAAAAAGTCATTAATGTTTTTATAAATGTTTTTTATTTTTTAAAAATCGAAATCATTCATTAATGTTTGGGTCAACGTGTTTAATAACTTTCCTAAACACTGTAATCTAGATTTTTAATTTTCTTAAAATAAAAAAAATTTAATAACTATTCTATTTTTAAAATTCAAAAAAGAGTCATTAATGTTTTTATAAAATTTTTTATTTTACATCAACGAAAATTATTCATTAATGTTTCGGTCAAAGTGTTTAATAACTTTCCTAAACACTATAATCCAGATTTTTAATTTTTTTTAAATAAAAAACATTTAATGACTATTCTATTTTTAAAATTCAAAAAAGAGTCATGTTTTTATAAAAGAATTTATTTTTTAAAAATCGAAAATCATTCATTAATGTTAAGGTCAACGTGTTTAATAACTTTCCTAAACAATATAATCCACATTTTTTGTTTTTTTAAAATAAAAAACATTTAATAACTATTTTATTTTTAAAATTCAAAAAAGAGTTATTAATGTTTTTATAAAAAAATTTATTTTTTAAAAATTGAAATCATTCATTAATGTTTGGGTCAACGTGTTTAATAACTTTCCTAAACACTGTAATCCATATTTTTAATTTTCTTAAAATAAAAAACATTTAATGACTATTCTATTTTTAAAATTCAAAAAAGAGTCATTAATGTTTTTATAAAATTTTTTATTTTTTAATAATCGAAAATTATTCATTAATGTTTCGGTCAAAGTGTTTAATAACTTTCCTAAACACTATAATCCAGATTTTTAATTTTTTTTAAAATAAAAAACATTTAATGACTATTCTATTTTTAAAATTCAAAAAATAGTCATGTTTTTATAAAATAATTTATTTTTTAAAAATCGAAAATCATTCATTAATGTTTCGGTCAACGTGTTTAATAACTTTCCTAAACACTATAATCCAAATTTTTACTTTTTTTAAAATAAAAAACATTTAATGACTATTCTATTTTTAAAAGTCAAAAAAGAGTCATTAATGTTTTTATAAAAATAAATATTTATTAAAATCGAAAATCATTCATTAATGTTTCGGTCAAAGTGTTTAATAACTTTCCTAAACACTATAATCCAGATTTTTAAGTTTTTTAAAATAAAAAACATTTAATGACTATTCTATTTTTAAAATTCAAAAAATAGTCATTAATGTTTTTATAAAAAAAAATAATTTTTTAAAAATCGAAAATCATTCATTAATGTTTCGGTCAAAGTGTTTAATAACTTGCCCCAATTCACCTATGGCGTTGACCCCAATTCACCTATAACGAACTTTAATTTGGAATTTGAAAATTGAAATTTGAAATTCAAAATTCGATATTTAACTAATTACCAATATAAGCTAAACTAATATTAGAATAATATAACACAATTAATAGGATCAATTAATGTATTAATTGGAGAGTTGACACTACTTATGTAGAAACTTTGAATCTTATTAAATGTGTAATTAAAAGGATAATTAGTATGTGTAATTTTTACCATTATTAACCAAAACTCAAAATTTGAAATTTTGTATAATTCGAATTTAAATATTTTTAATTTTAATTTGAATTTTGAAATTCAAAATTCAAAATGTAATTTATTACCAATATAAATTACACTAAATTTAGGAAGTGAGTGATTTGAATGTAATAAGGAAATTTAATGAGTTCCTAATTTACGTCAGTTTCCTTTCTCATTCTCATTTTTTTGCTTTTTTTTTAAAAAAAAAAAGAAGTAAAAAGACTAAAACGTGAAAACGTGACATATCTTCAATTTATCAATATCTCTATCATACAAAGCATGAACATAAAAAACAGCCTTGGAATATGACACATTTAACAAATTGCCACTAACGCCGTTTTAACAACACCTTTTAAAAACGACCCAAATTGAAGACTTCGTTTTCCAAACCATTTTTTTCTTTATAAATTTACGCATAAATCCAAAAACAATACATTATTATTATCTATAACTGAACCTAATAATCGTTTTAGAGGTAAATTGAATGTAATTCATAACATGAGCATGGGAAATATTGATGAACAACTAAATAAAGAAGATTAGAAACTCTTACCGTGAGGTGAACCGTCTCTGGGATTGAAGCTAATAATTGCCCGTCCTGTATATCGAGATGAAAAAACTCGTGTATTAAAAGCCGCCTAATCAAACACTGAATGATCTTTAATCAAAACCCGAGCAGTCTAAACAACCAAAAAATATGTTGATAAAAAAACAAATTTGTTGATAAAAAAACAAAAACAAATCAGAAAAAAAAATTAAAATTATCAACTAAAGTTTGCGAATGAAAGGGGATGCCTAAATACTTGTCGAAGATTGACTAATATTACGAAAGAAGAAAGTTATTAATGTGATATAAAAATAATTTTGATTAAAATGAGATAATTTTTGTATTGTTACCTCGTATGATATGTTATCAATATCGAGCCACCATACACATTCGAGCTTCTCCAATTCACATAGAGCTTCTCCAATATCTTGAGGCAACTCCTGAAACATACGCATTCGAACAAATAATATATGTGTTAGTGCGTGTATATCATATATGCATGAATTATGTATGTAATTATGTACGTGCGACATTAAACATACCTGGCAATCTCTGCTGATTTTAACCGGTTTGTAGTCATTCAATGGGTTTTTCAAGTGAAAAGTTTTCTGAAAAGGCAAGTCAGATGTTTTCCATTAAAAATTAATGGACACTGAGATGAGGCTATAACGTGTTATAGTGTAGACAAATAATTTGGATTAATCTATAAATTAATCTTTAAAACAAATACCTAATTCGGTATTACATGGACGTGCGACCCCACGGTTTGCTTCCACCATACCCATTGCTCCAAACATTGTCTCTTCTCCAACCAACCGAGGACATCATTTGGGCATACCCTTGGAAGTAGGTACTCATATTGACACTAAATATTAATATCACCTTACCAGAATTCTGCAAAGACATGGCGTGCACTTTAGACGGTTCTGGAAAACACTGACACAGAGAACAATGAACTTACATGATAAGCTTCTTCCAATATCGGTTCGTTCATCACTTTCTCTCTCTAGATCTCTGCGTGTCTCTCTCTCTCTGTATTATGTTCTCTATGAATTTTGAGTTTAAATTGTTTTAGGGAAGTTAATTAATTCAATGAGAAGCTTTGACCAAATCATAATGAATTACCTAATTTAATATAATTACCTAATTTAATATAATTAATGAATTTTGATTTTTAGAAAAAACGAAAATTTTATAAATTCTCACAATGGGACACTTGGCACAAATTGATTGGCTATGTAATTGGAGGCACAATGTGGGATTGACAAGTGTCCTCATGGACTTTATTTTATTAGATGTATAGATAGATGTATGTAATTTGTGACGGTGTTAGTTGCATTTTTAGGCATTTTTTATCATCTTTTTAGTAGCTAGTTTTATCGTTTTTATGCATTTAGGTTGTATATATTACATCATCTTTATATTTTGGTGGGCGGAATCTACTTTGGTTTGTTTTTGGCTGATTTTGTAGGTGTGGAGAATTGAAAGAGTCAATGACAAGCATTGACGAGGCAAGTTTGCAATTTACTTGCACTTCACTACGTCTTTAAAAATAAGTTTTGGCTGCAAGTAGCGTTGAAAAAAGTAAATGGGCTTGATTGTAAAATAATAGTAATTGAAAGAAATCTTTAAATGAAAAAAAAAAGGAAACTAACAAATCTTGGAGAGAAAAGTGGCGTGAGGAGGGGGAATTAAAAGAGAGTTTGACAATTTTTTGGAAATAATTATTAATCTTGGACGGCGGCGACATCGAACAAGAAGAATCGAAGAGTATGTTGGGCATTTGATTGTTGGATGCATTGAAGACAATTAGTATTTCATTTTATTTATTTTTTTTTTAAATTAAACTTCATTCAAACAAACAAAAACACACCAGGTGGTCCTCAAAGCAAGGACCTCCGGGCGACACAAACGAGTTATATCAAGTCTAATGGGTATCTACACCACTTATTCCAATTTAAACTATTCAATCTATATCTATTTTTAATCCAAAAAAACGTAACCAATTTAATATTAGCGACCAACTCAGCAGCTCTTCGAGTCTTGTTACTGAAGATTCGCGCATTTCTTTCATCCAAATAGACCACATCCATGAGTATACAATGCCGTCAATGATACTAGCCTCTCGTTTATTCTTAGCCTTTCTCGCAGCGAGCCGAACTAAGTCTTCCACATCAAAAATCAAAGACGGACTGAGATTACACCAAGACTCTAACCTGTTCCAGACTTCTGCATAATATATACACCCTGTGAAGATATGCACCTCCGTCTCTTGGTCTTGCTCGCAAAGAGGACAAATAGCATCTTCTACCTTATCACCTTCCCATTTCATTTTATTTCCGTAAGCTTTAATTTTTATGTTTCGTTTGGTATTTATTTTGGTTGTTTTGGCCGCCATGTTCGACTAGAACCTTTTAGTTTCAACACTAGGGCTTGTTTAATTTGATTCATAAACTTATGTGAAACAGTTATGAGATCCATTTCTTTTAGTGGTTTGTTTGTGTGATTCTTGTTCTTAATACGTATTCAATCCGGAAAAATATTAGATGGTTAATAAACCTGATCAACTTATTAATTTTTCCAATAAAGTCTATCAATAATTAAAACCCCAATCAAGTTTTAGTTTTTGATAAAAGGAACAAATAATATTTTGTGTTTGTCTATGAACCCAAAATTATTATAGATTCACATGATCTAGCTAAACATTCCAAACGACGTGAGTGTTTAATTATAATTGATATTTTTATCACGCAACCCGCACACTAAGATCCGAACGGCGTGAGCTTGGAGTAGCGGGTGACGGGTGGTTCAAGGAACAACCCTTTATATTGTTAAAACGCCTCTATTAATCACATTTAATCATGATATTGCTTGAAGTTGGGTGACTACGAGTATTATGGATGCAGGTATGATAAAGAAGCCAAAATGACGGAAAACGGGCTTTGGAAACGGACCGGAAGGCATGGGAACAAGAAGGAGCAAAACAAAGAAAAAAATGGATTTTGGCCCAAGCCCACCGTAGGCCTACGGCCTGGGCGTTCCCTTACGGTGGCAGCAGACACCAATTTTCAACCGTAGGGCAGTGCTCAACAGCCGTATGCTTTCCAACCTTGGCCGTACCCCTACGGCCATGCCGTAGGGTTACGGTGGCCCTGATGAGTTTTTGTAACTTATGCATTTAAAGAGCACTTTGATGGAGACTTATGATTATCTTTTCATTCTAAACGTTTCTACTGGTTGGTGGGCGATTTTTGGCTTCAAGATACCTTGGGAGAACATTGCTAAACATTAGTTTTGATGTCTTTGATTCACATGAACAATATTATGTTTGTTTTGATGATTCACCAAGGCATGCAAGGCTAAACAATTGGTGATCATTCATGGTGAAGGTTTCTCTACAACTTTTGTGTGTGTTTTTCTTATATTTCTAGGATGATAATTTAGTACTCTTGCTTAATTATTATGATGTTTGAACAATTGATTGTAGTGTGTTGATTATTTTACCAATCTTTAGTCTTTGTCGTTCGTTCTTGGTGTTGTTAACAACTGAGATATCACGGGAAGGATTGGGGTTGGTTATTGATTAATTGGTCATCGGGAAACAACCTCGCGTTAATATAACCCGAGTACTTTGTTCCCTTTTACCACAACAATTGTTTTCACATGAGTTATGTCTATGTAACTCTTCCTAGTTGAAATTCACACATGTGTTTAGAGAAACCGGATCCTTGAATGGTCATTATCTCATAATTTGAAGAAACACTACTAAGTTTGAATTGATAATTAGTCGTTATTTTAGTTTAAACCAAAACAATCAAAAATCATAATCATTTACTTTTTTATTTAAGTAGTTTAATTGTAGTTAATCAACAAGGCTAGAATTTACACATTTTCCACAAACTCCCTGTGTTCGATACCTTCTTACTACTATACATTAGTTGTAATTGGGAAATTTAACGTGTACCACGACAAACACGTCAAATTTTGGCGCCGTTGCCGGGGAGTTGTGCGCAACATGTGTTAATTTTTAGTTGTCTTTTATTTTATTTTTTTTTTAAATCTTAAAAAAAAAATTTGGTATATAAAAGTGTTATTTAATTTTATTAGACTTCACTTTGGGTGTTCTAGTTGTGCAGGTTTTTCCTTTACAGATGTAGAACACTATGGATTGGGTTGATGAAGACAATGAACCATGCTATAGTTGTGGAAGTTTCGCTCACTGGACCGAAGATTGTAAAGATTGTCCAAAACCCTTACCGCCAGTAGATCCTCATTGTTTTTGTTGCGGACAAATACATAGGGATGAAGACTGCACAACATTTTGGAGTGATCCAGAATATTGGAATGAAATGTGTAAGTCGGGGTACCGTGCAACTCCATGTCGAGAAGACTATCATAGTTACTCTAACTATGAACTCGAAGAGGCACCTTTCTCAGGTAACCAGGAGGATTATTTTTATTACTCTGAAAACTTACAATCATGTTTTTCTCCAGGTTACTATCAAGATCAATATCAAATTCCTCCCGATGAAGACAAATGTGTAGAGATGACATATCAAAGCGAGGAGGAAAATAACCTTGCTCGAGCAGAAATGATATTATCCAAGCTCGAGGAATTTTTATCAACACCCAACCTCTCAATTCAACAACGAATTGAGTACTTAAGTTTGAAATGTGAGGTGTTATCGTCAAGGATAGATATAGCAGAGTCTGTGTCTTCCTTACTTGATGATTTCAGAAACTATTCTCGAGTTAAGGATGAGGTTGTGGAGACTAATACCACACCAAATCCTTCACTTGTTGAAGAGTTACAAGTAGAAAAGGTTGTTGTTATTATTGATGCAGGTGTCACCAGTCTTTCTCAAGATTCTCACAACTCTCATCCCGCACTGATTACCTTCATAAACAAGGTTCGGGATGAAGATCCAAAGACAAATATTAGGAATGTGAGATTACAAGACATCGGGAAAAGGCGAGTGAGATGGTTCTTCCACAATGACAAAAAGCGCCCAATTCACATGTCAATCTTTAGACATCTGTTTATTTGGCATGTAAACTACCGAGCATACTTCGGAAATTCGGTAGGAAAATGTTCTTTGAGACCACCATGAATGAACATTAGGTATGAGTCTTGTACATTTTGTATATTTATATATTTTGTTTTATTTTGTTTTATTTTTAGATTGTATTTTAAGTCTCTTTTGATTTCTGGGATTGCTTGGAGTTTACCTTGCAATCAGATAATTTCGCCTGTACTCAATCCCCATTCAGGCAGGGTAAATATGTACACCATCGGTGTATAAGGCATCCCAGAATTTTATATTTTTATTTTTCTTTTTCTTTTGAGTCTTAGTTTCAGGTTTGTTTATCGGCCGCGAAAGAAATGCTATACGGCTCGATTGGGAGGAACTGTAGGGACTCATACACGTGTTTGATATATGGTAAAAAAAAAAAACAAACAAACAACAGCAGGCCCTAGATCAAGGTGGAAGCAGTAGCGAGGCATTTGGATTCGGGGAGTGGAATGATTTGATGACCTCGGTGTTTGGGCCGCCTCAGCCTCGCTACTATTGACCAGTTTGTGTTCTTTTGTACATAGCTTTATTTTCTGTTTGTCTTTTTCTTATGTTTTTGGGATTGGGTGGTTGGGTGGTGTTATGATTGATGTTGATTATGGTTCGGGTTGTGGTAGTAGGAGGTTGTTGTTTAAAAATTAAAAAGTGAAAAATCTAAAAAAAATTACAAAATAAAAAATACAAAAAGAAATTTGTGGTTTGAGTGTACGAGCGTTTCTTTCCAAAGCCATGCATTGGGACAATGCATCCTAAGTGTGGGGATGGGAGGAAATTTTTGGAGATTTTAAAAAATTTTTTTGAGGTCAAGTGCAATGTTGTAAAAATCGGAACACCTTGATTTAACCCCATTAGACACATCGGCAACCTTTAATACCCGTTTCTTTTTCTTGGTGAGAGTTGAAGCCACACATGTAAATAAATAAATTCTTCTTTTGTGAGAGTGGCAACGGGTGGGGGTGCACTAGAACTTGTGCCTGAATACAGCTTGAATCCTTGATTGAACATGAGTGTAAAAATGATAAGGGCATTAGGTAGCCTCATCATGTGAGTGCGAGTGTGGGTTTTGGGGGGTTGGACCTCATACATTACAAATATGAGCAAGGTAGCGAGAGGGGCGGGGGTTTGGACATTTAGTTGCCCATCTTTGAGCTTAAAAGCCTATCGATTGTTAACCCTTTAGCTAGTTCCTTAAATCAATACCCAACTTGACCCGGTCTTGTGTGCTTAAATAGAGTGTTAGTGTGTTATTTTAGTATTACAAGTTGAAGTGTTAGTTGAGTGTGTTCGTATGTGTATGTATTAGTGTTTCTTGATGTATTGAAAAAAAAAAAAAAAAAGGGGGAAGAAGAAATTGAGAAAAATGATGAAAAGAAGAAAAAAAAATAAAAAAATAAAAAAAAAAAAGAAAAAAAAGAGAAAAAGAAAAAGAAGAGCAAGTTAAGTTAAGTTATGTTTGTGTTTGTATACAGTAGTGTTTCTTTGTTCGCGTGAGTTTGTGTTGAAATAAAAGACCGGGTAAAGTTTGCGCTACTTATATATATATCCTATTCCCTACCTTCACACCTAGCCAAGTTACAACCGTCAAGTCCCTTTGATTTATATTCATGTTCATGTTAGGAGGATTATTGATTTAGGTACAACCTTATGGTTGTACAACTACCCGTTTGCCTTTTGTGTGTCTAGCGTATCTTTGCTAGAGCTTATTTGATACCGAGAGGAGAGATATTGTGAGGGGTGTGTTGATTGGGGTGTCGAGGATAGGTTAGTACGAGGATTGCACATCTAACTTGACTTTAAAATGGTCGTTTTTGATGAGAAATAGAGTTTTGGTAGATTGCTTGGGACAAGCAATGGTTAAGTGTGGGGATGTGACGGGTGGTTCAAGGAACAACCCTTTATATTGTTAAAACGCCTCTATTAATCACATTTAATCATGATATTGCTTGAAGTTGGGTGACTACGAGTATTATGGATGCAGGTATGATAAAGGAGCCAAAATGACGGAAAACGGGCTTTGGAAACGGACCGGAAGGCATTGGAACAAGAAGGAGCAAAACAAAGAAAAAAATGGATTTTGGCCCAAGCCCACCGTAGGCCTACGGCCTGGGCGTTCCCTTACGGTGGCAGCAGACACCAATTTTCAACCGTAGGGCAGTGCTCAACAGCCGTATGCTTTCCAACCTTGGCCGTACCCCTACGGCCATGCCGTAGGGTTACGGTGGCCCTGATGAGTTTTTGTAACTTATGCATTTAAAGAGCACTTTGATGGAGACTTATGATTATCTTTTCATTCTAAACGTTTCTACTGGTTGGTGGGCGATTTTTGGCTTCAAGATACCTTGGGAGAACATTGCTAAACATTAGTTTTGATGTCTTTGATTCACATGAACAATATTATGTTTGTTTTGATGATTCACCAAGGCATGCAAGGCTAAACAATTGGTGATCATTCATGGTGAAGGTTTCTCTACAACTTTTGTGTGTGTTTTTCTTATATTTCTAGGATGATAATTTAGTACTCTTGCTTAATTATTATGATGTTTGAACAATTGATTGTAGTGTGTTGATTATTTTACCAATCTTTAGTCTTTGTCGTTCGTTCTTGGTGTTGTTAACAACTGAGATATCACGGGAAGGATTGGGGTTGGTTATTGATTAATTGGTCATCGGGAAACAACCTCGCGTTAATATAACCCGAGTACTTTGTTCCCTTTTACCACAACAATTGTTTTCACATGAGTTATGTCTATGTAACTCTTCCTAGTTGAAATTCACACATGTGTTTAGAGAAACCGGATCCTTGAATGGTCATTATCTCATAATTTGAAGAAACACTACTAAGTTTGAATTGATAATTAGTCGTTATTTTAGTTTAAACCAAAACAATCAAAAATCATAATCATTTACTTTTTTATTTAAGTAGTTTAATTGTAGTTAATCAACAAGGCTAGAATTTACACATTTTCCACAAACTCCCTGTGTTCGATACCTTCTTACTACTATACATTAGTTGTAATTGGGAAATTTAACGTGTACCACGACAAACACGTCAGCGGGTTGGCTCTAATCAACGAACTGCGCTTGGTTAGACTTTAGATGGAGTGGATGTCCAAACGGCGTGACGTCTAGTATTGATACAAGCCATTAATTAAAAGGATCATTGCACCGTGACCGTTAATGATCGTAAGCCGAATCGAATCAAGAAATTGCCCTGGTGTTGAAATTAGTTTTTAATATCCGAATTCCCCAACATTTTAATCGTCTTAGTTTTTAATTTAGTTTTCGTCATTTTTTATCAAATCAAAACCCCCCTTTAAACAATCGTATCTGCACGTGAAACGTTTTTTGGTATAATTGTTTAATCTGTATCCCTGAGGACACGAACCTTATATTCACTCATACTAGTAGGTTTATTATATATTTATTTGTTGGAATCGACACCCAACAAATTGGCGCCATTGCCAGGGATACGGCAAATTTAACCGTTTGTGCCAAGATATTTTTTTTAGTACAGGTATATCATTCCGTCATGGCAGCAGAACAAACTCTTAGGGAGTGGGCGACTCGTGATGTCCCACAACAACCACTCTGCATCAACTACCCTACAATGGAAAACTTTGAACTGAAATCTGGATTGATCCATCTGTTATCCGTTTTCCGAGGCTTAGAGAATGAGGACCCACACAAGTTCCTCAAAGAGTTTCATGTTGTGTGTTCAGGTATGAAACCACACAATATTACTGAAGACCAAATCAAGCTAAGGGCATTCCCCTTTTCTCTTCAAGACTCAGCTAAAGAACGGTTATATTACCTACCACCGGGGTCGGTAACCACTTGGAATGAACTTGCAAGACTGTTTCTTGACAAATACTTCCCGGAAGTCAAAGCCTCAATACTCCGTAAAGAAATCATCGGGATCAAGCAAATCAAAAGAGAAGCATTGTACACTTATTGGGACAGATTCAAGAAGCTTTGTGCTCGATGCCCACAACATGGCATATCCGAGCATCAACTCCTTCAATACTTATGTGAAGGATTAGCACCAATGGAGAGGCGTTTGATAAATGCCTCTAGTGGAGGAACTCTACTTGATAAAACTCCAACGCAAATTAGAGCTTTAATCACATCAATTGCTGAAGACTCAAAGCATTCAGCACAAGAGGAAGAATGGTATGCTGATCCACCAAGGGGAGTCAAAGAAGTGAATACTCCTTATCTTGAAACCCAAATAGCTGAATTGACAAAAGTTGTGATGCTACTTACAAAAGATAAAGGTGTTGAACCAAAATCAAGAGCTTGTGGAATATGCTTACAACATGGACACCCCACTGATATGTGTCCAACATTGCAAGAAGATGTAGAACAAACACAAGCTATTGGAGGCTACCATAGACAAAATTCATGGCAATATGAAAATCAAGGCAATCAGAATTGGGAACCCCCAACATGAGTTACCAGCAGAGACTTCCACAAAATCAACATCACCAAAATTTTTAGTCTCAACAACAACCACCTGCACAACAAGCGGGAAGCTTAGGGACATCTTTAGAAGACATTGTGAAAAGCCTAGCCACTATTACTCAGTTATTCCAACAGGAGACTAGATCTAGCATCAAGAATTTGGAGCAACAAATGGCACAACTCGCTAGCTCGGTCAATAAGATAGAATCTCAAGGTAAGTTACCCCCACAAACCGAAGCAAATCCTAAACACAATGCTTGTGCCATCACCTTGAGAAGTGGAAAGAGTTATGATGCTCCAGAATTGCAAGAGGAAGAAGAAGAAGTTGTTGTTGAGAAAAAGGGCAATGATAAGCATGAGATGCCCAAATCTGATGAAGTGAAGGAAAAGTTCACTACTCCTCCTCCATTCCCTTCTAGAGTGCGAAGTACACAAAAGCAAAGGGAAGAGCAAGAGATCATGGAGACCTTTCGGAAGGTAGAGGTAAACATTCCCTTACTTGATGTTATTAAACAGGTTCCACGATATGCAAAATTCTTAAAAGAGCTTTGCACATCGAAGAAAAGGCTAAAAGGTAATGAAACTGTCAATGTTGGTGAAAATATTTCAGCGGTTTTACAAAAAAAGATTACCACAAAAGTGCAAGGACACGGGTGTTTTCACGGTTCCTTGTAAATTGGGGAATCTAATTATACCACGGGCCATGCTCGACCTAGGAGCCTCTATTAACGTCCTACCAAATTCCATTTACAAAACACTAAATGTAGGACCATTAAAAAGGACCGGGGTAGTAATTCAGTTGGCCGATCGATCCTTAGTATACCCAAAAGGTGTATTAGAGGATGTTTTGGTTCAAGTGAATGCATTGGTATTTCCAGCTGATTTTTATGTGTTAGATAAGGAGGATGATGACACACCAAGTTCAAGTTCCATTTTGTTAGGGAGACCATTTTTGAAAACCACAAGGACTAAAATCGATGTTTATAGTGTCACCCTTTCGATGGAATTTGATGGGGAGGTAATCAATTTTAATATAGATGATGCTATGCGTTACCCGAGTGATGTCTTATCTTTGAATTATATTGATATCATTGAACCACTAACCGCTAAATGTTTTGAGTTGTCTAAACATGAGGTTCAAGATTTAGTGTCACATAGAAGTATCGCTAAGGTTGCAACAGAGAGATATATTAACAAGTTCAAGCTTGGGGACGAGTTGATGGAAGTCGATACATGGAAGAAAGAAAGACAAAGAGCACCAAAAGTAAAAGTATCAAGCATCATCCAAAAGTTTTTTCCGTTTATTGAGCAAGCACCAGATTAATGAGACAGGGTCCAAGTCTAGCCTAAAGACGTGAAAGAACGGCGCTGCATGGGAGGCAACCCGTGGCTCCGTATTTAGTTATTATTATTTTTTTATGTTGAAAAAAAAAGAAGCTGACCCGGGCGTGTCACGAGTTTACCCGGCCGGGTTGAAATTTTTAAACATATGCTGAAAATTAACCCGGGCGTGTTACGAGTTTACCCGACCGGGTTGAAATTTTTAAAAATATGCCAAAAATTGACCCGGGCGGGTGTCCAAAAATGACTTGCGCGGGTCTGAGTTCTGATGTAAATCGAAAGAATTTTTTTAACACAATCGACCCGGGCGGGTCAACCACTTACCTGGCCGGGTAAGACCCCTTCCCACACCATCACCTTCATCCCTCACTACTCACCCTTCTCTGTCAGTCGATCACACTCTCTACCGCCTCAGTAGATTCCTTCTACTCTCGCCTTCGAGCATTGAGGATAATGCTATATTTAAGCTTGGGGAGATTTGAGGTAATTTCATATTTTTGTTCTTTCATACATTTAGGTTGTATATATTTCATGAATTAGTAGCCGTTTTGAATTAAGAAAAAAAATGAAAAAATTCCCAAGGTTATCTGATTGCACACGAAAGACAGCTCTCATTCATTGTAAAACGTAAGCTGAAGGCGGGTCGGTGTGAGCTTACACGCTCTACGACACAAATTCTTTAAGTTACGGGATAAAGTAGGCCCAAGATAGTCATTTTTTTTAGAAAATAATGAAATGTTTGTGGTACTTAGGATGGTGTAGCTGACTGGATAGTTGATAGCTATGCATGGCTTGTATCGGTAGCCCAATTCCATACGTTCAGTGAGTTTTGAGCCTTAAAAGTTCCATATATATATATATATATATATATATATATATAATAAATGAAAACACTAGGGTTGAATCCTAGATTTTGAGAGGGTCTTCAAGGATCCAAATCCTAAATGGGGCTCCATGAAAAAGTATTATATAAACCTCTTTTTTTTTTTGTTTTGACAACATCCATTTGTATGTTACAACATCTTCCTCCTTCCTATCCTAATAATTCCTTTCTCATTCCTCATTCCTCTCTCATTGTTCTTTTTGCAAGGTATGTTGTTCATCAATCTTACATGAATCTCGAAATGTTTTTGATAATTTTTCTGCATTTTGATTAGATTGATACATAATGTTTGCAATCATCTTACATAAAAGATAAACACAATCGGTTTCTATCATTATTTTTCTACAAAGATAAATCACAATCGTATAGCTATCAACCTTCTACAAAAGATGTAATTATCAACACGTTTTCTTATTAAAATAACTATCTAATCTGTTTTCGATTATGTTTCTGACACTGTATGAAATCCATACATAGCGGTTTACTAACATATTAAACCAAACAGAAATACAATCGTTTTATTTCGGATTTATTTGTAATGATCAGAATCTTTTTTTTATTAACACCATTTGATAATCTGTTTAGGATCAAGTCTCTGCTTTGGATGAAATCGACACACAAGTAATTCTGATCAGGTTTAATCATTGATGATATGATTGTGGTTTTAATAACAGATTGCATTTGAAATCAGTTTCGAGTATGTGTGAATATAAAAAAAGATTATAAAAAAACAAAATACAGGATTTCATAAAAAAAGATAATTGAAATCAGTTTCGAGTATTAGTGACTTTATGGATACTTTAACAAAAGTTTGTTTTGCAGACGAAGAACAGGATTTCATTAGGACAAATAACTTCATTATGGCTTATCACAAGGGTGACAAATTCTTCAAGGTTATTCATGACCCTTCCGCACGAGTTTTGGTATGACGTTTCTAATTTTTTTTTAAGTAAAAAAAGCTTATTCGTTATTATAATGTTGTTTTTTACGTGTTTGTCCAGACATTGCCAAAATCCCTGAACAGGTTTTTGTTATCTAAAAACTTACGAAACAACATTAAAGTTTCGACATACCATGGTCAATCTTGGTTTGTTTTGTTAGAATTTATAGATGATTAATTCTACTTAACAAATGGATGGTCAAAAGTTGTACATGATTTATGCTTCTCTATGTTTTACGTCATATTCGACTTTATTGCTCCGAATACTTTCATGATGGAGCATTACAATCATTCTCCATCCATGCAATTGGATGTGTCATTCTGCAAAATGATTGAACATAAATTGACGACACCTATGGTAAGTGCCATTAAGTTCGATACTTTATATTACATGTTTTTAGTATCTTAATTTGTCCATATTATTTGATCACAAATTTTGCTTTCAGGTTATACCTTACTCCTTTATTAATAAGCATTATCCCGATGGTGTCCCTAATGTTCCAATCACTATGTATGTAGATGATTTACATCAATGGAACGTTGCAATAGAAAGGATTGGTCGTGATTATTGTTTTTGTAATGGTTGGCTGAATTTCATAAGTGATCTTCGTCTGCAGGTTGGTGAACTACTTTGTTTAGAAAAAAAAGAAATTGGCGTGTTTAATGTTACAACTTTCAACAAGAATGGTCGCCAAATGAAATTATTCAAAGTTTTGACTAGGTATAATGCTTGACATGCGGCATTTATGGTTTCAATGCTTGACTTTGACTAAATTCAATCAATACATAATGTTATAACAATAATAACAATGCTAATTCGGATGCTAATTACCCTCCACTCTTTCATCCATTTCTTATTATTGAATTGATTGAATACCTATATAATGCTTGACATAACATATAAAGAACATTTAGTTAAATAACATTGAATAGATAAAAAATCACAACTAACTATAATGCTTGACATGAGGCAGTTATGGTTTGAATGCTTGACTTTGACTAAATTCAATCAATACATAATGTTATAACAATAATAACAATGCTAATTCGGATGCTAATTACCCTCCACTCTTTCATCCATTTGTTATTATTGAATTGATTGAATACCTATATGAATATATGAATACCTATATAATGTTTGACATACGCCAGTTAATCAAGGAATGCTTGACGTTGACTAAATTCAATCAATACATAATGTTATAACAATAATAACAATGCTAATTTGAATGCTAATTAACCTCCACTATTTCATCCATTTCTTATTATTGAATTGATTGAATACCTATATAATGCTTGACATGACATATAAAGAACATTTAGTTAAATAACATTGAATAGATCAAAAAAAAATCATAACTAACTATAATGCTTGACATGCGGCAGTTATGGTTTGAATGCTTGACTTTGACTAAATTCAATCAATACATAATGTTATAACAATAATAACAATGCTAATTCGGATGCTAATTACCCTCCACTCTTTCATCCATTTGTTATTATTGAATTGATTGAATACCTATATCAATATATGAATACCTATATAATGCTTGACATACGCCAGTTAATCAAGGAATGCTTGACATTGACTAAATTCAATCAATACATAATGTTATAACAATAATAACAATGCTAATTCGAATGCTAATTAACCTCCACTATTTCATCCATTTCTTATTATTGAATTGATTGAATACCTATATAATGCTTGACATAACATATAAAGAACATTTAGTTAAATAACATTGAATAGATCAAAAAAAATCACAACTAACTATAATGCTTGACATGCGGCAGTTATGGTTTGAATGCTTGACTTTGACTAAATTCAATCAATACATAATGTTATAACAATAATAACAATGCTAATTCGGATGCTAATTACCCTCCACTTTTTCATCCATTTGTTATTATTGAATTGATTGAATACCTATATGATTATATGAATACCTATATAATGCTTGACATACGCCAGTTAATCAAGGAATGCTTGACGTTGACTAAATTCAATCAATACATAATGTTATAACAATAATAACAATGCTAATTCGAATGCTAATTAACCTCCACTATTTCATCCATTTCTTATTATTGAATTGATTGAATACCTATATAATGCTTGACATAACATATAAAGAACATTTAGTTAAATAACATTGAATAGATCAAAAAAAATCACAACTAACTATAATGCTTGACATGCGGCAGTTATAGTTTGAATGCTTGACTTTGACTAAATTCAATCAATACATAATGTTATAACAATAATAACAATGCTAATTCGGATGCTAATTACCCTCCACTCTTTCATCCATTTGTTATTATTGAATTGATTGAATACCTATATCAATATATGAATACCTATATAATGCTTGACATACGCCAGTTAATCAAGGAATGCTTGACGTTGACTAAATTCAATCAATACATAATGTTATAACAATAATAACAATGCTAATTCGAATGCTAATTAACCTCCAATATTTCATCCATTTCTTATTATTGAATTGATTGAATGACTATATAAACAAGTCAAACCAATTCACATACGATTGTAATAAGACACGTTGAATGCACTTTGAGTAATCGCAAAGATATATTATTAGGTTATTTTCTGTTTCTCATCTTTAAATACATAAACATTATTTAGTCAAATTTTGATTTGTTGTGTTATTGAAGTCATCTATTGGTTTTTACATTATTTTTTCCAGTTAACAAGATCAATGGCTGCTGTAGATGCAAATGAGTTTACAATGGTTAACCAAATTCATGTAAACCGAAACGGTGTGGCGTTAAAGCTAAAGATTATTCGGGTTTGGCGTCTACCCGATCGTCGCAATCCTAATGATGTGTACTCAATTGAAATGATCCTATGTGATGAAAATGTAAATCTCAACAACACGTTTTTATTTATATCCTATTATTTTTAAATTTCATAACTTTTTTTTAGTTGTGATGTTTTTAATTTTAATGTATATGAATTTTCTTATTTGCGTACGTTAAAATACATCAATTACGTAGATACATATTTATAGTGTTTTCTTATTTTTTTTATAATTAACAGGATGACAGGATTCAAGCGAATGTATTTAAGCGGTTGTTTTTTAGATTTGAGAGGTTTCTGACTGAAAATTCTTCTCTTATTATAAGAAATCCAGGAGTTGGGGTCAATTTCTCTAAATACAAGTATGCTCCAAACCCAAACAAACTCTGCTTGAATATGAATACTCAAGTTTCCGAATATGATGGTTTCCAAGGTCCAGATTTTGGTTTCTCTTTTATGCCCTTTCAAAGAATTCTGGATAGGGAGGTTGATGAATATGTTACAATAGGTATATTTCGTTCTAATAGTCTTTTTTTTTCATCACAACCAAACCATAATAATAGTTTTATAAGTTATGTTTCATTAATGTTTATTTTATACTTGATCTTAGATGTTATAGGACATGTTAACAAGTTCTTCAACAATGATGATAAAGATAAAAAGGTTGTCGTTGATAAAAAGAGGTTAACAATGGAAATTCAAGATATCGAGTATGTATTCTTTATTTATTTATTTTTTTGTTTGCATTTTATATACAAAAAAATTACGTAGCTTTATAAATCGTGTATTTATTTTTTACTAAAATAATTTGTACTTTTTTGAAGGGGCTTGCGCATCTATTTAACGTTGTGGGATAGTTATGCCATGGAGATGTATAAATATGTTGCAACTCATCAAACAGAGAAAGAATTTATAATAATAATTCAGTTTGGCCGTTTGAAGTTTTATAATGGTTGTATAATGTTAATAAATATATATAGTTATATTTATATTTATAGCTACATTATATTTTGCATTATAAATTAAGTTCTAACTTCTAAATTTTCTTATTATTAAATATTTCAAACTCGGAATTATAAATTGAATCATTAAAACACAAGCCCACTAACTTCTCTGTATGCTATGTATCTATTTCTAAAACATGTTGCTAACTTGCAGCTCAAAAAGCAACATATGTGCCATGAAAAGTATTTCCAAATCTCAAAATTTAAATCTACAAATTAGAAAAACAGAGATTATACTCAAGACAACATAGATTTCAATTAGACATTTAGGTATTTAGAATAATGCAGAATTAGTTATTTTCAATACTTATAAAACAGCAACCAAAGTCTGTATTTGTGCAAAATGATTCGGATTTGTCGCTAACAAAGTTATAAAATCCAACACGATTTCAAACATAAACACAGCATCGAAGTTTCTGTTATTTAATGGAAATAATAACAATCGAACGGATTAATAATTACCTAACAGAGTCGTTGTCGTCCGATCCTTCATGCTCGTGTCATTATTTCTGTTCCTCTCTCAGTCTCTGTCATGTTTACAATTTGGTGCGGCTGGTTTTCTCAATATAACTAACCCTAGATCTGAAAAGAAAATAAGAAGCAACTTTGTTATCTGTTTTTCAGGTGGATCCATAATTAGAATCGGTGTATGTTAATACAAACCATAAGTCCATCAACATTCAGCCCAATTCCATATGCAATAACTGAAAAAATGCAGGCCCTATAAAACTTACGGCCCAAAACTCTAACACATATTATAAACATACAAAATCCTAACAAACCAATAGTTTCTTAATGTTTAAATAAAAGTTGTTAAAAGGCCATTTGCACACAAAGTATATCTTCTGTTAGTAACATTTTTTTTAGTTTAACATCCATCATTTAAACGGATGACTGTAAGAGCCCGTCGGTTGATTATATTAAAATTTTTAAAAAAAAAAACCCAAATCACAAATTGAAAGCAAATTTCTTTTATAAACCAGGGGCAGTAGAAAGTTTCCTTATTTTTCAATAATTTTTAGTATATTTTTCTTTAATTTTTCAGGTATATACTTATTGTATTCAAGAAAAACATATATTTTACAATGTCCGATCCCCCCAAAGTATGATTTTTGTTTACCGAAATCTAAAGTTGGTGACCTGAGGCGTAAATCTAACGGTAATGATTAATCTTTGTTTTTTTCTTTTACATTTGGTTACATTGTTAGCTTTTTTTTTATTTTTTTACACTAACAAATATTATAAACATGTTTGGAGATATCAATACCGCAACACCGTTATCCGACATATCAAATGGTACGTAATTTATTATGTTTCATCTTATACCTTTAATTCTTAATTTTTGATTAAGAAATAATAGTTTTTATTGTAATTTATTGTTTAGTGAGTCTTAATATCTCTGAAAGACGTAAACGGATGAATGCATATTTGGATAGTATAAGTTCAAATGTCGGTTGTTCACTTTCTAATGTTGAAAACATAGAAACCTCTACAAACTCTTTCACACCGCCATTAGTAACAATACAAGGTAAATGTTTTTTCTACATTTCAAATATGTGTTATGCTTACTACTTTCCATTGTCGTTTTTTATTTGTTAACTTATTTGTCTTTATTTTATAGATAACACGCAGAGAACGCCTTTGTCAGGCATCTCTAATGAACGTTGTGAATCTACAAAGAGAAAAAAATCTAATTTTGCTTCGACACAAACAAATAATCCTTTAGGAATCGAAGGTAAAATTTATTTTATACATTGCCCAAATATCTTATTTCTTACTGATTTCCATTGTTTTTTTACTTATTTCTTTTTATTTTATAGTTAACACGCAGAGAACACCTTCGTCAGACATCTCTAATGGTATTATTTATTTTATTTTTATGTCATCATTTGTTAGCGTATCTATTTATGTTAGTATATTATAGAATTAAGTTGTCCCGTTTTGTGTTTGTCTTCTTTTTCAAAGCATTCCATTTATTTATTTAATTTTTACGTAGTTTGTCACGAATCGCAAAATAGCAATCTATCTGAGTTTTATAAACAAAGGCGTACAGAAAGAAAGCGTATCTTGGATTCTAAGCGGACTAACAAAGGAAAACTAAATATAACACCTAACACTCAAACACACCCAGTTGACATTGTTGGTATGTTTAGTTTAGTCATGTTTACAAAGTATATTATAATAAATCAACATTTATTAAACTTATATTATTTTAATTTGTTAGGATCTTCAGGTGTAAGTTGGCCGCTTTCTAACGTATGCAACACGCGGTCAACATCGAATTTAAAACGAAAACGCCCCAGTATTACTCCCATACCGATGGCTGACTTGGAAGAATGCTTAGAAAACCCGCATGGAGTAACGACAAACAATGTAATACAAGGCATATCTCCAGATAGTCTTTTTTCGCTAATAACTACTAATAAAAAATATTTTTAATATTAATTCAACATTAGTTTAGAAATATGGTACATTTAATAAATTTGAATATCTTTTTTTAGCTTACTTGGACCATGGTGATCAGAATGTTACTTGTGAAGATTGTAATGCTAGACTGTGGAGATGTGAATCTACTAGAGGGCTTAATAGAAGTAATACTAAAAAAAAATTCTCTCTGTGTTGTGGTTATGGAAAAGGTATGCTTCCTCCTTTTAAGGAGGCCCCACACAGTTATAAAGAGTATTTTAATAGAGTTGATTCTAAAAGCAAATTCTTTTTAAAGAACATAAGACGATTCAACTCTATGTTTGCATTTACATCCATGGGTGGAAAAATTGATAGGTCTATAAATCATGGTAATGCTCCATTCATCTATCGTATAAGTGGTGAGAACTACCATGCTTTGGGAAATCTTTTACCATCACGTGGACAAAATCCAGTATTCTCTCAGCTATACATATATGATACTGAAAATGAAGTTTCAAATAGAATTAATGTCGTTGGGTATGTTATTTTTTATTGTCTTTTGTAGAAAACTTTAAGGATTTTTAAGTACTTTCAATTCTAATATATTCATTTTATTTATAGTGATGCAGATGAGGAATACTCATCAGAAAAGGCGCTTGAATTTCAAATTGTAAAGGAATTGAAAAAAATGTTGGATGCCAAAAACTCCTTGGTGAAATCTTATAGAATGGCGAGAGATTGTTTTCAGAAGAATCCTGATGCACAAGTCAAGCTTCGATTAAACGGAATGAGGAAAGAAGATGGTAGAACCTACAATCTACCCACGGTTTCTGAAGTTGTTGGATTGATAATTGGTGACCTTAATGAAGAAACAGATAAACGTGATATTATTGTGCAGACCATTGATGGAAAGCTAAAAAGAGTTAGTGAGTTACATCCTTCGTATCTTGCTTTTCAGTATCCATTGTTGCTTCCTTATGGTGACGATGGATATAGAATTGACATCCTTCACAAAGATGTTCCCTTACCAAATGAAAGCTCGTCTTCAAGTTCAAAAAAACAAAAAAGATGACCGTCAAAAAAATGTTTCCTTACCAGATGGGGGCTCATCTTCAAACACAAAAAACAAAAAACGTGAAAGTGTAACAATGAGGGAGTTTTTTGCTTATAGACTTCAAGATAGGAGTAATGAATACTCGCTAATTCTTAATGCACGAAGGCTTTTGCAGCAATTTATAGTTGATTCGTATACAATGATTGAGATGGAAAGACTAAATTACATTAGGGGTAAGCAAACCGTTCTTAGGAGTGAGAAGCATAATGTCCTAAGCAAACAAAGAGAAGAAGGACAAACAGAAACATCAACCATGGGTCAACGAGTTATTATTCCATCTTCCTTCACAGGTGGCGCTAGATATATGATGCAAAATTATCTAGACGCAATGGCAATATGTAAGTGGTACGGATACCCTGACTATTTATTACAATCACTCGTAATCCTAAATGGCCAGAGATGAGAAGATATCTTCAAGATACCACTCTTAGACCCGAAGATAGGCCAGACATTTTATGCAGGTTGTTTAAGATTAAACTTGATTCCATCATTAAAGACCTGAAAGATAAACACTTATTTGGGACTGTTGAAGCTGGTGCGAACACATGAAGTTAATTTTTATTACAACAATATTTATTTTTTTATAACATTTCTAACTTATTTTCTTTTGGTTGGTCTCAATACTTTGCAGCTGTATATACCGTTGAGTTTCAAAAACGTGGATTACCACATGCACACATTTGTTTGTTTATGGCTGCTGGTTATAAGCTTCCTACAGTTGACCATATTGACAAGTTCATTTCAGCAGAGATACCGAATAAAGATGAAGAGCCAGAATTGTATGAACTTGTATGTGAATTTATGATTCACGATCCTTGTGGTCCTTTGAACATGAGTTGTCCGTGTATGGTCAATGACAAATGTTCAAAAACCTTCCCAAAAAATTTCCAGAATGAGACTTCTATTGATACTGAAGGTTATGCAGTGTATAGACGCAGAGATAATGGTTCGTTTGTAGAAAAGTCTGGTGAGCAATTAGATAACAGATATGTTGTTCCATATAACAAGACACTTCTTAAAAGATACCAGGCTCATATCAACGTTGAATGGTGTAACCAAGCTGGATCCATTAAGTATTTATTTAAATACATTAACAAGTGTCCAGATAGAGTTACTCTTAATTTTGTGGAAAGCAAGAAAGTACCCATTGAAGACAAAGTTGTTGATGAAGTCAAAGGATTTTATGATTGTCGTTATATTTCTGCGTGTGAGGCTTCATGGAGAATATTCTCATATGATATTCATTACAGGCCACCTCCTGTAATGAGACTACCTTTTCATTTACCTGGTGAACAAAGAATTGTTTTCGATCCTACGCAGGACATTGACGGCGTTCTCAATAAACCCTCTTGTGCTTCCTCTATGTTTTTGGGTTGGATGGAACGCAACAAAATTGATGCCAATGCAAGGCAACTAACTTACATCAAATTCCCTTCACAATATGTTTGGAAAGCACAAGAACGAAAATGAGAGGTTAGGCAAAGAATAAAGTCAATTGGTCGAATTCATTCAGTTCCCGCTTCTGTTGGCGAAGCTTATTTTTTGAGAATGCTTTTGAATAAGGTTAAAGGACCAACATCATTTCAAGATATTCTTAAAGTTGATGGGAAAGTACAATCATCTTTTAGGGATGCATGCTACGCAATGGGACTCCTGGATGATGATACAGAATATGTTGAAGCAATAAAGGAAGCGGCTTTTGCAGGTTCTGGCCCTTATCTAAGAAACTTATTTGCAACTCTTTTAGCGTCCAACAGTTTGTCAAGACCTGACATTGTGTGGGAGGAAACATGGAATTATTTGTCTGATGACATTTTACGCAAGAGAAGAATAGATTCAAATTGTCCAGGGTTTTAACTTTTTTTAATATATTATTACTTTAAAATAGATTTTCTAGAATTTTTTGGACATATACTAAATTGGAATGATTCATAATTTTTAGGAATGTAAATTATACTATTTTTAATGGTTCCACATATTCAATTATTCATTTTATATGTTAATTTTATTCTATATATTCCATTCTAACACATTTTTTTCCCAGATTTGATCCTTTCAGACGACGAACTTAAGAATTTAGCTTTGCTTGATATTGAGAAGTTCTTATTGCGTAATAGTTGCAGTCTACGACATTTCGTAGGTATGTCATATCCTGAGAATGAGTTTCTATCATTATTAGACAATCGTCTTATTTGTGAGGAGTTGGGCTATGACTCAAACAGTTTGGTTGAAGAATTTGATTCTCAGATCTCTTCTTTAACAGATGAACAAAAAAATATTTATAATTGTGTAATTAAATTTGTTGAGGAAAAAAAAGGAGGGGTTTTTTTTTGTTTATGGTTATGGTGGTACGGGTAAAACATTCCTATGGAAGACTCTATCTTCATCCATAAGATATAAAAGAAAGATTGTTTTGAATGTTGCTTCGAGTGGTATCGCTTCTTTGCTATTGGCCGGTGGTAGGACAACACATTCCAGGTTTCGTATTCCTATAAACCTAACTGAAGATTCTATGTGCTACATACCACCTAATAGTGATGTTGCACAGCTGGTTAAACAAACTGACTTGATTATATGGGATGAAGCACCCATGACTCATAAACATGCTTTTGAAGCACTAGATCGAAGTTTAAAAGTTGTATTTGGTGTACATGCTGATGAGTCGTCTGATTTGTTATTTGGTGGAAAGGTTGTTGTGTTTGGGGGTGACTTTAGGCAAATTCTACCAGTTGTACCAAATGGAACTAGGCATGACATTGTTAATGCCTCTTTAAGTTCATCATACATTTGGCACAAATGCACTGTTTTAGAGTTAACAAAAAATATGAGGTTGCTTTCTGGAAGCTGCAGTTCTGATATTGAGGAAACTAAAAAGTTTGCATCTTGGCTTCTGGACATAGGAGAAGGAAAGGTTGATACAATAAGCGATGATCAGGATGTTATTTTTGATACCTGATGACTTACTTATTTCTCAATCTTTGGATCCTGTTTCTGATTTGATAGCCTTTGTTTATCCTTCACTTTTGGATAACATCCACATTCCGACTTACCTGGAAGCAGCCTCTCTACCCGCAAGGATAGGGGTAAGGTGTGCCTACATCCCACACTCCCCAGACCCTACTCTTAGCTGTGCTATTTTGTGGGACTTACTGGGTAAGGTTGTTGTTGTATTCCGACTTATTTTCAAGATCGAGCTATATTGGCACCGAAGAATGAAGTTGTTCATGAAATTAATGATATATTACTTTCAATGTTTCCCGGTGACGAAGTTGAGTATCTAAGTTCGGATAGTGTTTGCCAGTATGAAGATGTTAACAAACAGGTTGATGAAAGATTAGTTTCTCCTGATGTCCTGAATGGTCTTAAGTTTTCTGGAATACCAAACCATCGTTTGGTTTTGAAAGTTGGCGTTCCCGTAATGTTACTCAGAAACATTGATCAGAAAAGCGGTTTGTGCAATGGGACAAGGTTACAAGTTGTTAAAATGAGAAAACATGTCATTGAAGCGAAAATCATATCAGGAAGTAACATTGGAATGCGAACTTTTATTCCAAGAATTACTTTATCCCCCTCAGATAAGAAAATTCCTTTTAAATTTAACAGAAGGCAATTTCCATTTGCTGTTTCTTTCGCAATGACAATAAACAAAAGTCAAGGACAATCCTTATCCAGAGTTGGGTTGTATTTGAAGGATCCAGTTTTTTCACACGGGCAGTTGTATGTTGCGCTTTCAAGAGTCAGAAGTCGAGATGGACTGAAGATAGTTATAGTAGATGAAAATGGTGAATTGACGAACAAAACATCAAACGTTGTGTACAAAGAAGTCTTTCAGGATTTATGAATAATGTGAGTAATTTTGATGCAATTTTTTACTTATTTTTATTGACGTTATGTATATACAACTTCAATAATAAAGTATTATTTTAAACTTTTTTTGTGTGCTTTTAACAGTGCGTTGCCATTTGTCAATAAAACAAGTTATGTACTAATTACAATTACATTAAAAATAAAAATATGATAAAAAGTCATTTACAAAAACACAATGTATTCATACCTTTTGTTATTTTTTGTTAAAGTTTATACTTTGGTTGAGTACTGATCATAATAGGTAATCGGTTTTCATTACTAACGTTACTTATAGCTTACAAAAAATATCCACTTTGACATGAAAACCATAGTTATATATTAGTTTTAATTTTAATACCCATTTCATATCAACGCATGACGTTTATATAAGAAAAAAAATATCAGGCTAACCATTATTCTTAATACTTTACGTTGTAGCCACTAAACTTGAATAATACAACTCTTAGTTTAATATATTTTTTTTATTTACTATGGTTTGCACCGTGGGTCCCCACGGGTCTCAAACCTAGTATATATATATATATATATATATATATATATATATATATTCATTGTTTCGTTTGATGTGTGTATACCAACATGATCCATCGTTTTAGAACTTGTGCATTATATACATTTTGAGACCTTGGGTTGGGATTTGACATAGAAGTGAGAGAGGCATTAGGATCACCCACATGTTCAGCCTTTTCATCATCCTTATTTTCGTTTATTTTGTTATTAACCCAAATGAAACATTCCTAATAGTTGCCCCTTTGAGTCTTGGCCTTATCTTTTGGTTTAACCCATGATTCTGTTTACTACATCCGGTTTAAGTTGTGTTTACATCGTGACTTTGTTGATGTGTATAAATAAGACAGAAGAGTATCTTATTAAAAAAACTGGAAAAAATGAAAAAAAAAAGAAAATTTTTTTGAATGAATTGTTGAGTCGAAAAGACTAAGTTTTGTTATGTGTTTAGAAGTTCGTTATTAGACCGGATTGTCATTTTTCCTGTTTTCGCCATTTTCCCCACATATTTTCCTCCCTTTAACCCTTTGCCAACCTGAAAAGTCCTCTTGGTCTATGTTAAGTTTTAACAATTAGGTGTAGATTTGATTAATGTACAAGTTTATGTTAACGATGTTTTTATTGTCTGGTTTTGAGAGAATCACTCCAAATTGCATATATAATCGAGTGTTGAGTGATTATTGTGAGGGGTACATGCTAGGTATGGTTAGATTCTTAAAGGCAGGTGAAACTTGAATAGGTATACCCATGGTTTTTTAAAAATGGCACCATCTAGACTTGTTGGGTCGTAAATCTATTGATCGTTGTAAGTCTTGTGAATTAAAGTGTTCCTACGGTTTGTGGCTTATACTCGGCTCCGTTTGATGTTTGTCGTCTATGTCTTGGGAATGTGTTGGACGTGTTTAGCATGAAGTTTTGCCAATGGACAAAAAGAAAAAAATCATTTCAAGCATGCATATGTGTTTTGTTTGTTTTCGTTTTCGCTCCTCAATGAAATTTTATTCTTGACTTCCTTAAGGACAAGGAAAGGTTTTGATAAATTAATCTTGTAATGCAAGGTTTGGTAACTAGAAGGACTTAGTTGTCAATCTTGTAAACGAGGTTTTAGAGATAGATTTCCTAGTTTAAGTCAAAGAAGTTTCTAGATTATCATAGTTCCTTGGTGGACAAGGAATAGAGACTTATAAATAGATGGAAGTTTTGTAAGTCACATAATTCAATCACAATTCAATCACAATCAAATAATAAGAAACAAGTTTTGGCTTAATTCGTGTGGGTCTTTGGTACCGATTTCTAACAATTGGTATCAAAGCCAAAGGTTCAATAACCATCGATCGTGTTTATTTCCGGCGAGTTAAAGGATTGACGAGAAGGAACAAACCTGTTTCAGTCTTCAAAGGATCGACGGAGGAGACTACCAGCTCAGTACGGCAGACATTGTTAGGCCAGCAGCAACAGAAAAGGTATCGACCGGTAGTTGCAGCGAGTGTCCGGTCTTGGTCGGAGTTACTGGCGGAGGTTGTGGTACTGTGTTTTGAAGAAGAAGACTAAAAGGTTTTGTCTTCTAGTGCTAGTACTACAAAGGAACTTTAACGATCTGTGTTGTTTTCTATTTTGGTGCAAAATATTTATTTGTTTTTTTTCTAAAAAGGCTATACGATTTGAAAGAAAAAACAAATAAAAAAGGTCAACTTGGTTTCTTGTTGATTGCACAGAAGGTTAAAAAAAACAATAGAATCACAGTAGGTGTGATTTATTTTTTTGAGGAAGGATGGGTGATGTGGTGAAACAACCAGGTACAACAAACGATAACAACCTGACATCTCTTCAAGTACCGCTATTGACACCCACGAACTACACGGTGTGGGCAATGAAGATGAAGGCTATCTTGAGTGTCAATAGCGTTTGCGAGATGATCGAACCCGGGACCACAATCGATGCTAGAAAGGATAACATAGCAACCGCGTTGATTTTTCAAGCTATACCCGAAGAATTAGTTCTCCAAATCGGGAACCTAAATTCGGCTAAGGAGATGTGGGACGCAGTGAAAGTTCGACACCAAGGAGCCGAAAAGGTGAAGGAAGCAAGACTTCAAACGCTAATGTCCGAGTTTGAAAACTTACGTATGAAGGAAAACGATACGGTAGATGATTTTTCAAGCAAGATTGCAAGTATTGCATCTAAGTCGGCCTCGCTTGGAGAGAAGATTGAAGAATCCAAGCTTGTGAAAAAATTCTTGAACGGTTTACCCAAGAAGTTCATTCACATGGTGACATCCCTTGAACAAGTCATTGACCTAAAGACCGTGGCATACGATGATATAGTAGGACGTTTGAAAGCCTATGAAGAAAGGATAGGTCCCGAAGAAAACTCTACAGGTTCTAGTTCAAAAAACGACCAACTCCTTTTGACTTATGAGGAGTGGGAAGCCAAGAAAAAGGAAGTGTATGATCGAGGCAAGGAAGGACCGAGTCTAGTCAAAGAGGTCGCGGTCGCGGTCGAGGAAAATTCGGGCGTCAAGATAGAGACAAGGAACCGGATCAAAAACCAAAGAAGGACCGTTCAAAGATAAGATGTTTTCGATGTGATGAACTAGGGGATTTTTCATCAGATTGTCCTACACGTAGGAAGGATGAGGATGATGAAAACAATCTTATTCAAGATGTTGAACCGGTTCTTTACTTGCAAATGCATGTTGAAGGCGCTAATGATGTGTTTCTAAACGAGGAAAGGATTACTCCAAGGATGTATGTTTCGAGTCTAGGTGAACGCAATACATGGTTTCTAGATAATGGGGCGAGTAACCACATGACAGGAAGAAAGGAGTGGTTCACGTATCTCGATCACAACATCAGGGGGAAAGTGAAGTTTGTAGACGGGCCGTACGTGGAGATTAAAGGACGGGGTGTGGTCGTCTTAGAAGGAAAATATGGGGAACAAAGGATTTTGCACAATGTTTATTATATTCCTTCACTTGAAAATAATATTATAAGCATTGGTCAGTTGGACGAGATAGGGTACAAAATCGTAATCCAAGAAGGTATACTTTCGATGTTTGAGCAAGACGGAACTTTGCTAATGAAGGTACCACGTTCAACTAATCGCACTTACATGATTAATCTAAAAGTTGTATCTCCAGTTTGCCTACAAACTAAAGATAATAAGGCTGAAAATAGCTACCAAACAGTCCCTGCTGTGACAAAAGTTAGTGACAAAACAGATCAGTCAGCAACAGAAATTAGCGACGAATCTGAGCAGTCAACAACACAGCAGATATTTAGCGACCATTCTGATCAGTTAGCGACAACACAGCCAACTTTTGGCCACCAGTTTGTGACAGAACAGTTATTCAGCACTTCAAAAGGTTCAGAAAGTGCAAATCAGGTCCAGATTAGTCCAAGACAGGTTCCACTTGCAAGATGGTTTGATTTTGCAATTAAACGGATGCTCGGTTTATCAAATCAAGAGACAAGTGTGAAAGTCAAGAACTTATTGCGAGAACAAATTCAAGTGGAGCACATAAGTGGGAATTTACAAAGGGTCTATATTCTTACTAAAGCGTTTCCACGTTTGAAGTTCAATGAGATGAAAGGACTCATTGGTGTTACAAGATTAGAGGGGTGAATGATAAATTAATCTTGTAATGCAAGGTTTGGTAACTAGAAGGACTTAGTTGTCAATCTTGTAAACTAGGTTTTAGAGATAGATTTCCTAGTTTAAGCCAAAGAAGTTTCTAGATTATCATAGTTCCTTGATGGACAAGGAATAGAGACTTATAAATATATGGAAGTTTTGTAAGTCACATAATTCAATCACAATTCAATCACAATCAAATAATAAGAAACAAGTTTTGGCTTAATTCGTGTGGGTCTTTGGTACCGATTTCTAACAATTGGTATCAAAGCCAAAGGTTCAATAACCATCGATCGTGTTTATTTCCGGCGAGTTAAAGGATTGACGAGAAGGAACAAACCTGTTTCAGTCGTCAAAGGATCGACGGAGGAGACTACCAGCTCAGTACGGCAGACATTGTTAGGCCAGCAGCAACAGAAAAGGTATCGACCGGTAGTTGCAGCGAGTGTCCGGTCTTGGTCGGAGTTACTGGCGGAGGTTGTGGTACTGTGTTTTGAAGAAGAAGACTAAAAGGTTTTGTCTTCTAGTGCTAGTACTACAAAGGAACTTTAACGATCTGTGTTGTTTTTTATTTTGGTGCAAAATATTTATTTGTTTTTTTTTCTAAAAAGGCTATACGATTTGAAAGAAAAAACAAATAAAAAAAGTCAACTTGGTTTCTTGTTGATTGCACAGAAGGTTAAAAAAAACAATAGAATCACAGTAGGTGTGATTTATTTTTTTGAGGAAGGATGGGTGATGTGGTGAAACAACCAGGTACAACAAACGATAACAACCTGACATCTCTTCAAGTACCGCTATTGACACCCACGAACTACACGGTGTGGGCAATGAAGATGAAGGCTATCTTGAGTGTCAATAGCGTTTGCGAGATGATCGAACCCGGGACCACAATCGATGCTAGAAAGGATAACATAGCAACCGCGTTGATTTTTCAAGCTATACCCGAAGAATTAGTTCTCCAAATCGGGAACCTAAATTCGGCTAAGGAGATGTGGGACGCAGTGAAAGTTCGACACCAAGGAGCCGAAAAGGTGAAGGAAGCAAGACTTCAAACGCTAATGTCCGAGTTTGAAAACTTACGTATGAAGGAAAACGATACGGTAGATGATTTTTCAAGCAAGATTGCAAGTATTGCATCTAAGTCGGCCTCGCTTGGAGAGAAGATTGAAGAATCCAAGCTTGTGAAAAAATTCTTGAACGGTTTACCCAAGAAGTTCATTCACATGGTGACATCCCTTGAACAAGTCATTGACCTAAAGACCGTGGCATACGATGATATAGTAGGACGTTTGAAAGCCTATGAAGAAAGGATAGGTCCCGAAGAAAACTCTACAGGTTCTAGTTCAAAAAACGACCAACTCCTTTTGACTTATGAGGAGTGGGAAGCCAAGAAAAAGGAAGTGTATGATCGAGGCAAGGAAGGACCGAGTCTAGTCAAAGAGGTCGCGGTCGAGGAAAATTCGGGCGTCAAGATAGAGACAAGGAACCGGATCAAAAACCAAAGAAGGACCGTTCAAAGATAAGATGTTTTCGATGTGATGAACTAGGGGATTTTTCATCAGATTGTCCTACACGTAGGAAGGATGAGGATGATGAAAACAATCTTATTCAAGATGTTGAACCGGTTCTTTACTTGCAAATGCATGTTGAAGGCGCTAATGATGTGTTTCTAAACGAGGAAAGGATTACTCCAAGGATGTATGTTTCGAGTCTAGGTGAACGCAATACATGGTTTCTAGATAATGGGGCGAGTAACCACATGACAGGAAGAAAGGAGTGGTTCACGTATCTCGATCACAACATCAGGGGGAAAGTGAAGTTTGTAGACGGGCCGTACGTGGAGATTAAAGGACGAGGTGTGGTCGTCTTAGAAGGAAAATATGGGGAACAAAGGATTTTGCACAATGTTTATTATATTCCTTCACTTGAAAATAATATTATAAGCATTGGTCAGTTGGACGAGATAGGGTACAAAATCGCAATCCAAGAAGGTATACTTTCGATGTTTGAGCAAGACGGAACTTTGCTAATGAAGGTACCACGTTCAACTAATCGCACTTACATGATTAATCTAAAAGTTGTATCTCCAGTTTGCCTACAAACTAAAGATAATAAGGCTGAAAATAGCTACCAAACAGTCCCTGCTGTGACAAAAGTTAGTGACAAAACAGATCAGTCAGCAACAGAAATTAGCGACGAATCTGAGCAGTCAACAACACAGCAGATATTTAGCGACCATTCTGATCAATTAGCGACAACACAGCCAACTTTTGGCGACCAGTTTGTGACAGAACAGTTATTCAGCACTTCAAAAGGTTCAGAAAGTGCAAATCAGGTCCAGATTAGTCCAAGACAGGTTCCACTTGCAAGATGGTTTGATTTTGCAATTAAACGGATGCTCGGTTTATCAAATCAAGAGACAAGTGTGAAAGTCAAGAACTTATTGCGAGAACAAATTCAAGTGGAGCACATAAGTGGGAATTTACAAAGGGTCGATATTCTTACTAAAGCGTTTCCACGTTTGAAGTTCAATGAGATGAAAGGACTCATTGGTGTTACAAGATTAGAGGGGTGAATGATAAATTAATCTTGTAATGCAAGGTTTGGTAACTAGAAGGACTTAGTTGTCAATCATGTAAACTAGGTTTTAGAGATAGATTTCCTAGTTTAAGTCAAAGAAGTTTCTAGATTATCATAGTTCCTTGATGGACAAGGAATAGAGACTTATAAATAGATGGAAGTTTTGTAAGTAACATAATTCAATCACAATCAAATAATAAGAAACAAGTTTTGGCTTAATTCGTGTGGGTCTTTGGTACCGATTTCTAACAGGTTTAAGCTTGGGGAGATTTGTTAGTTACATTTTTAGGAATATTTTATCATATTTTTAGTAGCTAGTTTTAGCGTTTTTATGCAGTTAGGTTGTATATATTGCATCATCTTCGTGAAATGCATATTTTGGTGGGTTGAATCTACTTTGGTTTGTTTTTGGCTAATCTTGTAGGTGTGGAGAATTGAAAGAGTCAATGACAAGCATTGACGAGGCAAGTTCTCAATTTACTTGGACTACACTATGTCTTTAAAAATAAGTTTTGGCTGCAAGTAGCGTTGAAAGAAGTAAATGAGCTGAATTGTAAAATAATAGGAATTAAAAAAAGGAAGCTAACAAATCTTGGAGAGAAAAGTGGCGTGAGGAGGGGGAATAAAAAGAGAGTTTGACAATTTTTTGGAAATAATTATTAATCTTGGACGACTACTGCTTGGCGACATCGAACAAGAAAAATCGAAGAGGACCTTGGGCATTTGATTGTTGGATGCATTGAAGACAATTAGTATTTCATTTTATTTTATTTTTGTAAGCTTTAATTTTTATGTTTCGTTTGGTATTTATTTTGGTTGTTTTGGTCGTCATGTTCAGCTTAAACCTTTTAGTTTCAACACTAGGGTTTGTTTAATTTGATTCATAAACTTATGTGAAACGGTTATGAGATCCATTTATTTTAGTGGTTTGTTTGTGTGATTCTTGTTCTTAATACGGATTCAATCCGAAAAAATATTAGATGGTTAATAAACCTGATCAACTTATTAATTTTTCTAATAAAGTTCATCAATATTTAAAACCCTAATCAAGTTAAATTATTATAGATTCACATGATCTAGTTAAAAATTCCGAACGGCGTGAGTGTTTAATTATAATTGATACTTCTATCACGCAACCTGCACACTAAGATCCGAACGACGTGAGCTTGGAGTAGCGGGTTGGCTATAATCAACGAACTGCGATTGGTTAGACTTTAGATAGAGTGGATGTCCAAACGGCGTGACGTCTGGTATTGATACAAACCATTAATTAAAAGGATCACCGCACCGTGAACGTTAATGATCGTAAGCCGAATCGAATCAAGAAATTGCCCTGGTGTTGAAATTAGTTTTTAATATCTGAATTCCCCAACATTTTAATCGTCTTAGTTTTTAATTTAGTTTTCGTCATTTTTTATCAATTCAAAACCCCCTTTAAACAATCGTATATGCACTTGAAACGTTTTTGGTATAATTAGTTAATATGTATCCCTGATGATACGAACCTTACTTTCACTCATACTAGTAGGTTTATTATATATTTATTTGCTGGATTCGACACCCAATAGACGGTGGTTGTGTTTGTATATTAATGGTTCATTTTTTATTTATATTTATATGTTTGCGATTGATGAGAAAATTTGGAATAAGAAAAAATCTATCACATAACATTGATGACCTTTAGCGACGGCATGTCATCGCTAAAGTTTTACAAATTAATTATATAACAACTGAAGGGATGGGGTACCTAATCCTGGCGCGGATTGCAACCCAATCCTATAAAATACATTAACTACAAGGAGTTTGCAGGAGCCCAATCCGCGGATATCACTTCAGTTGAAGAACATCATCATCACAAAGGAATCTTCGCGCGTAAACCCACGTGCGGAATATTCTACTAACCAGCCTTTGGTACGAGGATGCACGGAAGACCAAGAATGAAGACGATCTGGTCAGACGCTGAGCAAACTCTGCGCCAACTAGAAACCAACACGTGTCAGGGGTGATCCAACAACCCCTGACAACATACAGTGATATGACTGCTTCCATGCTTCCCCCATGCTGCTGTGAATAGTACACATCAGAGCACTGTACAGGCATGTAAACTTGCTGCCAGACGTCACGTCAGACAACACTAGCTGGTCAACCATGCTGTGTCAGACAGAAGCGCTGCCTGTGCCCAATCATGTTGCGCCACGTGGACTTCCAGTAGGGCAGATCATGTTTTCTCTCTCGTCAGCATTAATTACCACAAGCTACCCACTCATTTTATGGGCCAAAGGCATCTTGGACCCGGGACTTGGGCCCAAGATCATCACCTCAGCCATGGGCCGCAACAGCTGGCCCATGCTTTCCCTATAAATAGGAGATCATTTCTCCTGTACAAGGGTCGAACAATTCATGCAAAAATAGCACAAAGAGAGAGTTAATCTTAGAATACTTGTAACAATCACATTTGTATTTTCTCAAGTAATAAAAGATATCTCCTTTAACGGTGGACGTAGGTCGATCTAGACCGAACCACTTACATCTTTTTGTTCTTACATTAAACACACACTACAGTCTTCTCATGTCTCCTAGGGTTCAGATTTGGTCATTAGTGTGAGCGAATGATTATAATCTAAGCGAACACGAGTATCAAACCAAACTTATCTACCTTTTCGGGTAAGTTATACTCATTGTTTCTTCAACAACCCTTTAGCGATGACTGGTCGTCGAGAAAAGTAATTTTTAATATTTATTTTTAATTTTTTTTAATTTAATTTTTATTTTAAATGAACTCTATCACGGCAATCCTTTCCTGATGGACCTTTTTAGCTATAGCGTTGAAGCTGTGGACATGAGACTTTTCGTGATGACTTTTCATCGGGATAGGTTGTCTCGACGACATGTCCTCTAGAAAAGTCGACGTATTAGAGAAGAATTCATGTAGTTATACATGGGCAGAATCAAAGGGGTCCGGTAAGCCCCATATCAACAAAACTTAGTAATTTTTTTTTCAAATATAGAATATGATTTTCTTTTTAACAAAACCATAAGTTGGACATTCTTATTATAATCAATAAAGTAAAGAACTTTATGGCAACCCCTAGTAAAAGGTTTTGGTTAAACCACTTACTAATACGCAAAGTTTTAATTAACATTCAACACGACTATAAATGACTTGAGCATAGTTAAAAATTCTGCTTGATCCAAGCCTAAACAAGCAGTAGCCTAATTTGAATCTCATTTAATATTCAAGAGTTTGCACCCAAAATTTATTTGGCGAGTTCTATCAAATATGTAAAAGAGCGCAAATGAACTTTTTATGTAGCTATATTTATGGGTGGTTATCATACAAATTATTAAAAGTGTGCGAAGGAATCTCTACAATTCATTTTGAAGATTTTGATTTTTGACTAAAAAGCACGTGATCTCAATTTTGATTATATAATTGACTAGATTTATATCCCGGGAACGTCCCGGGGTTGAGAAATCTAATATAACATATCAATTTTACATACGAAATAGACTGATGCGCTTTACAGTTACATGCAGGAAAGCTTCGAGTAGCACATAACCTAAAACAATTAACAATGTATCTCCATTGTTAACGTCTAACCTTAAACAATGTATAACTATAATATTAATACGTAATCTAAAACAATGTACAACTCTAATGCTAACATTTGTTGTAAATAGAATTCATATTTACTGGTTTGAACACAATTAATGACTAGCTTATACATGATGAATGAATAACTTAAACACTTTGTGTTTTTTTCTCCGTTTTTTATATAGCACTATGGTACTCATTGGAAATATAATAAAACGCTCGTTAATTTGGTGTAATTTTTTTCTTTAAAAAATCTCGTATATAAAAGATGTTAACGTTTATAGATTATGAGAGGAAACATGAGAGAGAGAAATTCAATTTTGTTTTAAATTTTTTTCCCTAAAATCACTCAATGCGACATGGCATCCTACATGGCACTCTCAAGGGGGGAATGGCTATATGAATGTCATGTAGGATTTAGCCATTTGAAATAGATATAGATATAGATATAGATGATACAAATAAACAAAAGGGTGTTTTCGTCAAGTGCCTCTAAAACCCACTTCCCCATGATTTTTAAACGGCTATAACTTTTGCATACAATAATATTTTTTTTTTTTTTGAAATACACCGTATTAACGAGCGTTTCATTCTCTTTCATTTGAGTAGCCTAGTGCTATAGTTTTCTTAATTTTCAAAAACAGGTACGTAATTTCATATTCAAGTATCTGGTACGTGATTTTAGGTGTAAACTAAACTGTAGGAATCTGGTACGTGATTTTAGCTGTATGGTATCTGATACATGATTTTATGTGTATGGCTAAATGTGAGCATCTGATACGTAATTCTATCTCTATGTGTATGACTAATGTGATTATTTTGTACATGATTTTAAAATATGGAATATGATACGCCATTCTATGTATATGTTTTATATGGTACGTGATTTTAAGTATTATGTAATCTTGTACATGATTTTGGGTATGGTATGTAAGCTTAGTTATAAGACTAAGCTTGGCATATGATTCTTGATTCTAGTTGTATGACCAATCACGTACCAGATACTTTAATGTGAAGAGACGTACCATATTATGTAATGACATACTGGTACATAATCTCATAACATTATACAATTATTATATAATTGGTTACTAGTTTATACCCCGGGAGCATCCCGGGTTGAGAAATCTAAGCAAAGTGAATAAAATTAGAAGTATCTAAACTATAAAAATGGTATCTGCCAATATATGATTAATGAATATTATTATTATTATTATTATTATTATTATTATTATTATTATTATTATTATTATTATTATTATTATTATTATTATTATTATTTTAAACAAATCTCTGCCATAAGTTATCATATTCTAATATAAAAAAGGGTAATTGGGTCGGGTATCACCTAATCCCAGGCCCGACCCAAACCCACAATTTTTTTTAAACTAATTCCAAACCTGACACAATACATGTCGGGTTACAAAAAATAGTCGTTTTTTTCTCCGTTTTTTATATAGCACTATAATACTCTTTGGAAAGATAATAAAACGCTCGTTAATTTGGTGTAATTTTTTTCTTTAAAAAATCTCGTATATAAAAGATATTAACATTTAAAAGTTATGAGAGGAAACATGAGGGGGAAAATAATAAAGTTTTAATATCTATATTTAGTAGATTAGATATTTAATAGATTATGTTAAATCATATTTAAACCATATTTATTCCTTTTTTTAGTTGGTCTAGAGTTGCCACATCACATCCTATGTGGCATCTCTCAAAAGAGAGATTGCATAATATTATGACATGTCATTAAAATTGCTTTGGTTTATTATATACTAGGTTATTGCCCGCGTGTACATGCGGTTCAACAATTAATAATTATTTGAAGCGTAAAAACTATAAAGAAAATATAGTAGAAATACACATACAATTTAAATATCATTAAATATTTCCTTATACACAACCTTTTTTGTTTTATTTATGACCATCCAATCAGGATCAAGTAACTCAAACCCTGCCCTGCTCTTAACTCTTGACAATATCACATAAAGATGGCCATATGTGAATCCTGGATTCGTTTCTGTGTTTGCATCTTAGTTCAAAAATTTATAATACATGTCATCCATAATTGGAAAATATATAAATATTTTAGGATATCTCTAAATTAAAGGTAATAAGTAGGTTTAATTGTTATAATTAATAACTTAAATTCATAAGTTTGAAAATTTTTAAAATATTCCATTCATTCAAAATTTCAAATTGAATGCATTAATTAAGTTTAATTGCTAACATTATTATCTTAAATTCAAAATTTAGAAATTTTACAATATTAACCAAAATTTAAAAATTAGTTATAAATATTAAAGTTTGAAATTATATACTTAAATAGAACATTTAATATTCAAATATTTTCAAAGTTTAACTAAAAACTATTTTTGAAATTATAGTATTCAAAATTTGAATTTAAACTTGAAACTAATTTGAGAAATTTATAACCAATATTACTATTTGTTAAAATTAAATATATTACAAAATCTGTAATTTAAAGGTAATAAATATGTGTAATTGTTACAATTATTAACTTAAATTAACAAATTTGGATTTTTTTAAATATTTAAATCATTCACAATTATGAAACTAATGTAGTAGTTAATTCTAAATGTTACCATAATTGTTCTAAATTCAAATTTTTCAATTTTTATAATATTAACCAAAATTTAAAAATTAAAATTATGAATATTAAAATTTGAAGTTAAATACTTAAACAGAATATTTAGTATTTGAATATTTTTAGAGTTTAACAGAAATGTTATTACACAATTGATAAATGTTTGCTTTGACCGAAAATTCAAATTAAAATAATCATAATGAATTACCAAATTTAATTTAATCAATGGATTACCTAATTTAATTCGAATTAATGTTTTTCTATTTAAAAAAACTAAAAATTTTATAAATTACATGAAAAGTGTTTAATATTTGACTGATGTTGACCATTGCCTTTAATGGCTAGATTTTTTATTTAAAAAAAATTAATAAAGACATTATATTAATAGACTAAGAGGTTGTTGGTTTTGGAATAAGAATATTTGATATAATAATTTCTATAAATAATACTTTAGAGTACATGTTCAAAAAAAGTGTTGACAATGTATATTTTATTTTTATAATTGATTTTTTTATTGGCTATAATTAATTTAATTATTTTCTTTGTCCAAAAAGTCAATATTGTCATTAATTATATTATATACGAAAAAAGTAAGTGGCATGTTATTACACAATTGATAAATGTTTGTTTTGACCGAAAATTCAAATTAAAATAATCATAATGAATTACCTAATTTAATTTAATCAATTAATTACCTAATTTAATTTAATTAATGACTTTTAAAAAATCTAAAAATTTTATAAATTACATGGAAAGTGCTTAATATTTGACCGATGTTGACCATTGACTTTAATGGCTAGATTTTCGATTTAAAAAAAATTAATAAAGTCATTGTATTAATAAACGAAATTATACCTTGAAGACGAAGATGATAATCGGATTCACAGATAACTAAATACATTGTATTCGAAGATGATAATCCAATTAAAAACAATAACCAAAAGCAAAAAAAAGGTATTAGTTACCAAATGATACTTGTGATTAAAATTAGAGTAAAACTTTAACAAATAAATATTCTATATTTTTAGGTAAGTAATGAAATCTTATGAAACCAGTTTAATTTATATTATTATAATAAATTACAAATCAATTTCAGATTTAACTAAGCGAACTTTTAGAAATAGAAAAATTTATAATTAAAAGGTATGTATTAAGTTTAATATTTGACCGATGTTGACCTTTGCCTTTAATGGCTAGATTTTTATATTTAAAAAAAATTAATAAAGACATTGTATTAATAGACGAAGAGGTTGTTGGTTTTGGAATAAGGATATTTGATATAATAATTTCTATAAATAATACTTTAGAGTACGTGTTCAAAAAAAGTGTTGACAGTGTATATTTTATTTTTATAATTGATTTTTTTATTGGCTATAATTAATTTAATTATTTTTTCTTTGACCAAAAAGTCAATATTGTCATTAATTATATACGAAAAAATTAAGTGGCATGTTATTACACAATTGATAAATGTTTGTTTTGACCGAAAATTCAAATTAAAATAATCATAATGAATTACCTAATTTAATTTAATCAATGAATTACCTAATTTAATTTAATTAATGACTTTTAAAAAAACTAAAAATTTTATAAATTACATGGAAAGTGCTTAATATTTGACCAATGTTGACCATTGCTGTGACATCCGTCACCCTCGTCGTTCAGTTAAGTGACAAAAATAACCCTTTAAATATTTCCATTATAGTCCTTATAAGATTCGTCGTTTTCAAATTTACTTTTCGAGCAAACTAAAATTTTATCAATCGGGTATAAGTTTCAATCAAATGCACGTGTTGAAAGCGTTAGTCGGATTGATTTTATAAAAAAAATGTGTTTAAATCTAACTTAGTTAATTAAACTTGGTTACGTTTTATTAAGGAACACTAACCAAGTTAATTATAAAACAAACTTAGTTAATATTCAGGGACCAGTTCTGCCAAAAATAAAGTTTCAAATTAACCTTCCCTCCTCCTCTGATGTGTTTGTTTTCCGGTAGACAACTTCCGGCCGGCGAGACTGCTCCGGCGAGGTCTGTTTTGGCCATTTTAGTCGTTCTAATTAATTTCCATACGTTTCTCCATCATTTTAGAACAGTTTAACGAGGTTTAATCGCTTTTAACATGTTTAAATTTGGGTTTTAATTCAGTCTTGAAGGTGTAACCGTCGGAATATTATAATTGAATCAATTACTCGTTTTAGACAAACAACTATATAAACCAATCGCTCCATATCGTTTCTGCACACCTGCACGATCTAAACGAACCACAATAAGTACTTAAAACGTCCGGATGTCTTCGAATCCACGGTTTAAGGTTCGACTACTTCTTCATCTTTTTCAATCGCAAATGGCAATTTAAGATGTTTTTTTTGTTGCCGATTTTCTTTATTTCTGTTTAATATTTTCGGAAATTATATAATAAGTTTGGATCTTTAAATATTCATAATAAATCCATATTTTGTCCAAAAATTATAAAAATTTAGGGAAAACATCTTGAGACCTTAAAGAAAATTATCCTATTTTTATTTTCTGAAAAATACATTATTTTCCAATTTTTCTTAATTTAAATTCTTTTAATCATAATTAAATGATTAAAAATTCATTTTAAGTGATTTTAACCTCATATTTTCTGGAGATTTATTTTTATGTATAATAAACTGAAATAAAATAAAATTTCTCAGAAAATAATTATTTTTGTTATTTTTATTATTTTTAATCATTAAAACACTATTTAAGCTTATTAAATATGTATTAAATGCAAATAAATTGAAAGAATTTATGGAAATATTATTTTCAGTATTTCACATCATAAAATAGATATTTTTCATAAAAATATCATTTTTGGATCATATCTCGTATTATTTATTCTATTTATATTTAAAATATATATAATAAAATTGTTTAATTAAATATAAATCATAAAATATTTATCGTGGATATTTCTTTTAAAATAGAAAATGTTTTTAAGTGTGGGATACATAAGTGTTTTAGTCGCTTATTTAATTAATCGTGATATATTTACTTCAAAACTATTGTTCAAATTATTATTAAAAACTCCATCTTCTCTACACAAGTCTAATAAACCCTAATGCCTTAGATTTTGGTTGCCTTAGACTTTTAAGTTATTTCCTCATTAGTATTCTATCATGTATAGGTTGAGTTCTTCGGAATTCTAAATCCTTTACGACGAACTTTCGTGGAGTTTATATTTAGCGAAACTGTGAGTATATCTTTCCCCCTTTTCATTTTACTTTTGGGGCTACTCATGTACTTATATCAAGTTTCTATTTCCTTTTACTAAAATAGCAATTCTCATGTGTGTTTGCTTGTGTTAATTTGTGTGTCTATGACTTGTCAAAATCATTAACCTTTGAGGGCCTGGCATTATGAATAGTACTATGGTATATACCCCTTGTGACTCTGTTGAGAGACCTTGGTCATTGTCTTGTGATTCATATTACTAAAAAATGTTTTGATTCTTGATTCTTGATACTTATTTCTTAGGGTTGATTTTGAACGGACATTACTTAAATTACATAATTGCAAATGGTATACAACACAAGAATTGTGAAACGTTTTGTACTATATATATCAAACAGATGTACTCACCAATACATTTATATGTGTTGACAAATTATTTTGTACATGTTTCAGGTGATGTTTTGTGACACCCGGCAAATTCCGGTTAACAACGCTGTCTAGATTAAAGTCTACCTTAGCGAGTCACGCGTATATTATACTTAACTGGGTTAGTTGAGTCGTGTTACGGTTCGGGAACTGTTAGTTTAGTATAGAGGATCATTATATGTCAGTCTAGAGGCTCATTAGATGTCAGTCCTTAACCAAGTGTACAAGGGGTGACGATTCGTAGAATCGTCAGAGCATAGGGAACATACAAGTCTCGAGTCCCGAGAATTGGTGAACGAGTGTGAATGTGTTTGTTTGCAAGTATTATGTGTTTACAATCATTATGTGACTTGTCGGTATGTGAAAGTGTGTTAACATATGTTAAAACGGGGTTTAACGCGCAAAATACGCAGAACCAACCCCTATAGGCGATTAGGGAGGGCTAATCGCCTATAGGGAGGCGACTGGGACATGTTTTGGGGCAAGTAGCAGGCTAATCGCCTATAGGGAAGGCGATTAGCAACCCTAATTGCCTATAGGAGCTGCATAATCGCCTGCAACGTACCTGACGACTAAAAACGACTATAAATACCATACTTGACCTCCTAAACTTCATTATAACAACCCTAGTCATCCCACAACTCGTCCCAACACACACACAACCTCTGGAACACGATTCTGGATCAAAATACAAGATTTCAAGCCTATTACATCAATCTATCATAAACCTAAGGTGTGGTTTTCATTCATGCAACCTTTAATAATGTTTTTATTGAATCCCTAATGGTCCAGACCTGTTTATAAACGTATGTGTCTTCTGTAATTCGTTAATAATCATTGTTAATTGGATTCTAGCTATTATGCATGTTGTATGTGTGTTTATAATTAAAAGATAGGGTTTTTGTGATTCAAGAAGGATTGTTAGCATGATATTAAGGTAGTTACAGATTGATGATGATAGCATCTGAGTAATTGTTCATTATGGTTACGGTTATGCATGTTAATGTGATGTTTCATGCTATGTGTATTGTTTTTGGGATACATGGTTGCATGCAGGGCTGATAGAACGAGGTTAAACGAAGGATTTTGATTGAAATATGTTTGATATGGTTGTTTGATTGATATTTGATGTTTACACACGTTCTGGATTTGATTTGGAGTGTTAAACGCGCGAAAAACCGGAACAGCTGGGCTAAAGGCGATTAGCAATCCTAATCGCCTATGCTATAGGCGATTAGGAGGCTATTCACCTGATAGGACACCCTACTCGCCTATAGTATAGGCGAATAGGGGTCTAAATGCCTTTACTTCATGCGATTACGATCCTAATTGCTAGTTAAGCCCTGAATTGCATGCCTTACGACCTAATCGCCTATAAACTCATGATTTGCATACCGCATGACCCTAATCGCCTATAGTATAGGCGATTAGCCTTCCTAAATGCCTGTTGACCCACATAATCACTAGTTGACTTTTCCTAATCGCCGGTACTGCTGCTGTAAGTGTAATTTAGCATTTCGGGACCCGATTGGACACCTAGGAACATGCTAGGAACCCCGTAACATACCTAATAACTTGGTGACATGTACTCGGACTTATTTATGAGATACTTGAACTACGTGCTACAACTTGTTGGATTTTAACGTATGTTAAGTGTGATTGCATGATTGTATGTTTGAGAGTGCAAGTATAACGCGGGGAGTTTCGGGTCACCAATGGGATGTCGAGTCTTGTACATTGGGTTAATTTAACAGTCACAGTGTTTTCAAACGAACTTGGTTATGGTCTGGACATCTAGGGACTAACTAACCTACGGGTTATTAGTCTAATTACTTGTAACTGTCATATGTTAGGTCGCCGTCTTACGGGGCTAACACAGCTTGCTGATTTTATTCGTATTACGAAGTAACGCAACCTAAGTTGAGTTCACGGCCCCATTTCTAACTGGTTTCACTTTTCGGGGGAGAAAACATGTGTTAAACTTATGTTTTGTTAACAACTGTCATACTATTGGTTTCTATGGTTTACTATACGATCTTTGGAAGTCCCGGGGGAAAACCATGAATGTGCAGGTTAGCACAACGGGGAAATGTGAATAGATCTATTGGGAGTAACCAACCCCGCTCGTCGGCTTGGAGGGCCGGGCGAGTGCATGTTGTCTCAAACAGGAACAGGTTTACTATTCGGGCACAACATCTGGGTTGCGAGTTAGTAATGGTTTTCCAATCGTTGTAGTAACAAAACATACGCCTAGCTAGCGTACTTTGGTTTACAAATTTATATAGTATGCACAGGTTGAACTTGGTACTTTAATTACAAACCTGTGAACTCACCAGCATTTTTGTGCTGACGTAACTCTTACATGTTTTCTCAGGTCGCTAAGGTAGCACTACGGAACTAGGGCGCACGCGTCTGCACGGCGTCTAGTTAGGGTTGCATGGTTTTCGAACATTGAATATTTTGGTTTACTTTTGGATTATGTTTTGAGAATAAGCTTCCGCAGTATTTGGGGATTTTAAACTATGTTTATGAAATTGCATATGTTCATTTAGATTTGTTTATTGTGATCGTTGACTTGGATCCTGGTTTGTCATGCGCCTCGCGGTAAAACTCCGCAAGTGGATTTTGAGGGTGTGACAGATTGGTATCAGAGCCAATGGTTATAGTGAACTAGGACTGCATGTAGAGTCTAGTCTATATGTCACACCCTCAAAATCCACTTGCGGAGTTTTACCGCGAGGCGCATGACAAACCAGGATCCAAACCAACGATCACAATAAACAAATCTAAATGTAATTAATGCAGTACCAAAACATAGTTTTAAAATCCCGTTTACAGCGGAAGCTTATTCAAAATAAAGTTCAACATAAATAACCAAAGTTCAATGTTTATGAAATCATGCAACTCTATCTAGACGCCGTGCAGACGCGTGCGCCCTAGTTCCATGTGCTACCTTAGCGACCTGAGAAAACATGTAAAAGTTTACGTCAGCACAAAAATGCTGGTGAGTTTACAGGTTTGCAGTTCGAGTACCAAGTCCACCTGTCCATACTATAACAAATAGAAAACCAGTATACGCTAGCTAGGCGTACGTTTTGTTACTACCACGATTGGAAAACCATTACTAACTCGAATACCAGTTTTGTGCCCGAATAGTTCCAAATGTTCCTGTTGTTCCTGTTTGAGACAATATGCACTCGCCCGGCCCTCCAAGCCGACGAGCGGGGTTGGTCACTCCCAATAGCGCTATTCACATTTCCCCGTTGTGCAAACCCGCACATTCATGGTTCCCCCCGGGACTTCCAAAGATCGTGTAGTATACGTTAGAACCCATAGTATGACAGAATTTACCAAACAATCGTTTTAACACATGTTTTCTCCCCCGAAAGTATAAAACCAGTTTAAAAGAGGGGCCGTAAACTCACCTTAAGTTGCTTTACTCCTAATCCCGAGTAAACTCAGCTGCTATGTTAGTCCCGTACAGTGGCGACCTAACATACGACAGTTACAAGTACTTAGACTAATAACCCGCAGGTTAATTAGTCCCTAGATGTCCAGACCATAACCAAGTTCGTTTAAAAATACCGTGACTGTTTAACTGACCCAAAGTACAAGACTCGGCATCCCATTGGTGACCCGAGACTCCCCGTGTTATGTTTACGCTCCAAAACATACAATAACGCAAGTACACTTAACATACGTTAACACACAACAAGTTATAGCACATAGTTCACGTATCACCGAAATACCTCCAAATATATGTTACCAAGTTATTAGACATGTTACGGGGTTCCTAGCATGTTACTACATGTTAAATCGGGTCTCGGAATGCTAATATACACTTACAGCAGCAGTACACGCGATTAGGGAGGCTAATCGCATGTCATGTCACGTGACTGGGGCTAATCACATGAACTTACTAGCAATTGGGGCTAATCACATGAACTTACTAGCAATTGGGGCTAATCACATGAACTTACTAGCAATTGGGGCTAATCACATGAACTTACTAGCAATTGGGGCTAATCACATGAACTTACTAGCAATTGGGGCTAATCACATGAACTTACTAGCAATTGGGGCTAATCACATGAAGTTATAGGCGATTGGGGCTAATCACATGATATTATTGGCGATTAGCACCCCAATCGCATGAGTTACAGGCGATTAGCATTGCTACTCGCCTGTAACCATGCTGTTCCGGTTTTTCGCGCGTTTAACGCTCCAAATCAGATCCAGAGCGTGTGTAACTACCCAATATCATCCCAAACACTATCCTAAACATGTTTAACCCAAAACCCTTCGTTCATCCTCGTAAAATCAGTCCTGCATGCAACCAAAGCAATCCAAACACATACACATAGCATGCAACATTCAATTAACGCATGTAATCATAACCCTATTATCCAATTACTGAGATTTCTATCATCATACTAACAATATTTATTCTGACCTAGCATGATAACACATCAAATCATCATCAAGAATCATAAAAATCCTATCTTTCTAATCATACACACCCATAACGCATGTATATTAGTTATAATCCGATTAACAACCATTATTGACGATTTTCAGAAAGCTTTTTCGTTTATGAACAGGTCTGGACCATTAGGGATTTATTAAAAACGTTTACAAAGTGTTATGGATGAGAATCAAACCTTGGAATTGTAAAAGGATGATGGTTAGACCTTGAAACCTTGTGTTTTTGATCAAAATCGCCTTCCAGAGGTTGTTTAAGTGTTTGGGGCGGTTATGGGACGACTAGGGTTTGTCTAATTGAGTTTAGGAGGTTAAGTATGGTATTTATAGGCGTTTCTAGTCGTCCAGCCCGTTCCATGCGATTGTGCAGGTTTATACGCGATTAGGAATCCTAATCGCGTGAACAGTAACGCGTTTGGGCCTAATCGCATGAACAGTCATGCGATTAGTCCCAGTCGCACCATATGAATCCCAGTCACACCACATGATTCCCAGTCACACCACATGATTCCCAGTCACACCACATGATTCCCAGTCACACCACATGAACCCCGTTTTAACATATGTTAACACATATTAATGTACCGACAAGTCACATAATGATTGTAAACACATAACACAAGTAAATACACATATTCACACTCGTTCACCAATTCCCGGGACTCGAGACTCGTACGTTCCGTATGCCCTGACGATCCTACAAATCGTCACCGTTTGTACACTTGGTTAAGGACTGACATCTACCGAACCTCTAGACCAACATCCAATGATCTTCTAGACTAACCAATAGTTCCCGAACCATAACCCGACTTAACTAACCCAGTTAAGTACAATATACACGTGACTCGCTAAGGTAGACTTTCATCTAGACAACGTTGTTAACCCGAATTTGCCAGGTGTCACATCATCCCCACGTTAAAAGAATTTTCGTCCCGAAAATTTGTACAAGTACAGAAAGGACAAAAGAAGTAACGAAGGAAACAAACAAAAGATAGAAACCAAAATAGAGATTTACCCGAGTTGTCACATCATCCCCACGTTAAAAGGAATCTCGACCCGAGATTCATTCAGCTGCCGAAGAGACATGTCTTGACTCGAACGCTTCCTTAGGAAAGAGATGAGGATACTTAGACTTCATCTGATCCTCCCGTTCCCACGTATATTCCGGTCCCCGATTCGAGTTCCACCGAACCTTAACGATACGAATCTTGCTGTGACGTAGGCTACGAATCTTGTAATCAAGGATCTCCACAGGTTCTTCCACAATCCGAAGACGATCATCAACCTTGATCTCTTCTAGTGGAACGATGAGAGACTCGTCAGCCAGACACTTCTTCAAGTTTGACACGTGAAAGACGTTATGTACGTTACCGAGCTCCGTCGGTAGATCAAGTCGATATGCCACCGGCCCAATCCGTTCCAGGATCGTAAATGGGCCGACATATCGTGGATTGAGTTTGCCACGCTTCCCAAAGCGTATGACGCCCTTCCACGGTGAGACTTTTAGAAGTACCTTGTCATTGACTTGGAACTCCAGTGGTTTGCGACGCTGATCAGCATAACTCTTTTGCCGGTCCCGTGCCGCCGCCAACCGATTTCGAATCTGTACGATCTTTTCCGAAGTTTCGTACACTAGTTCGGGCCCAGTGAGTTGACTCTCACCCACCTCAGCCCAACAAAGAGGAGAGCGGCATTTCCGTCCGTACAGTACCTCGAACGGAGCAGCCTTGATGCTCGTGTGATAACTGTTGTTGTACGAGAATTCTACCAACGGCAGATGAGCTTCCCAACCCTTGCCAAAATCGATCACACATGCCCGCAGCATGTCTTCTAAAGTTTGAATCGTACGCTCACTCTGACCGTCAGTCTGTGGATGGTAAGCCGTACTCATGTCTAGTTGGGTACCCAAAGCCTTGTGCAAAGACTTCCAGAAGTGAGAAGTAAAGCGAGAATCGCGATCCGAAATAATAGAAACTGGTACCCCGTGCTTAGAAACAACTTCTTTCAAGTAAAGGCGAGCCAAACGATCCATAGTGTCGGTCTCCTTAATAGCAAGAAAATGGGCTGATTTCGTTAACCGATCGACAATCACCCATATCTTGTCGTTCCCGCTTGGTGACTTAGGAAGTTGTGTGACAAAATCCATAGTAATCCGTTCCCATTTCCATTCCGGAATTTCAGGTTGTTGCAGGAGACCCGACGGTTTCTGGTATTCCACCTTGACCTTAGCACAGGTCAAGCATTTGCTCACGTATGAGGCTATGTCCGATCTCATGTTTGGCCACCAGTAAAGCACCTTCAGATCTTGGTACATTTTATCCGAACCAGGATGAATAGAATACCGGGACTTATGAGCCTCATCAAGGACAAGCTCCCGTAGTCCCCCGAATAAAGGAACCCATATGCGTTCTGCGAAGTAGTGCAGGCCATCAGGCCTTCGCTCTAGGTGCTTGTCGGCACCGTGCATAGTTTCAGCTTTAAGGTTTTCCTCCTTCAAAGCTTCCAATTGGGCAGAACGGATTTGGTCAGGTAGCGACGAATGGATAGTGAGCTGCAACGCCCGAACGCGACGAGGTTTAGAAGATTCCTTCCTGCTCAAGGCGTCTGCTACAACATTCGCCTTGCCAGGATGGTACTTAATAGCACAATCATAATCGTTCAAAAGTTCAATCCAGCGACGCTGCCGTATGTTCAAGTGTTGTTGGTCGAAAATGTGTTGGAGACTCTTGTGATCGGTGTAGATGGTGCATTTGGTACCGTACAAGTAATGTCTCCAAATTTTCAACGCGAATACCACGGCACCCAACTCCAAGTCATGAGTTGTGTAGTTCTTCTCGTGCACTTTGAGTTGACGAGAAGCATACGCAATCACTTTCTCGCGTTGCATCAACACGCAACCGAGTCCATGAATGGAAGCATCACAGTAAACGACAAAATCATCAGGACCCTCAGGTAAAGACAGAATAGGAGCAGAACACAGTTTAGACTTCAGTTCTTCAAACGCGGACTCTTGTGATTCACCCCAGTCGAACTTCTTATCCTTCTGAGTGAGAGTGGTGAGGGGTTGAGCAATCTTCGAGAACCCCTGAATGAAACGACGATAATAGCCCGCAAGGCCTAGGAATTGCCGCACCTCAGTTGGCGTCTTTGGTGCTCCCCAGTCCTTGATCGCTTCGATTTTAGCAGGATCGACATGAATCCCTAGTTCATTAACCACATGTCCTAGGAATTGGACTTCGCGTAACCAAAAGTCACACTTTGAGAACTTGGCGTAAAGTTGTTCCCGTCGCAAGAGTTCCAAAACTAACCGCAGATGTTCCCCGTGTTCGGTCTCGTTCTTGGAGTAGATCAGAATGTCATCAATAAATACAATGACGAACTTATCCAGATATGGTTTACAGACGCGGTTCATTAAGTCCATGAAAACCGCCGGTGCGTTCGTGAGACCGAAAGGCATGACCAAGAATTCAAAATGGCCATAACGTGTTCGAAAAGCAGTCTTTGCAACGTCAGCCTCCCTGACGCGCAGCTGGTGATAACCGGACCTCAAATCGATCTTGGAATAATAACTAGAACCCTGAAGCTGGTCGAATAGATCGTCGATACGTGGAAGAGGATAACGGTTCTTGACGGTCAACTTGTTCAGCTCTCTGTAGTCTACACACAATCGGAAACTCCCATCCTTCTTCTTGACAAATAAAATCGGGGCTCCCCAAGGGGAAGAACTTGGCCGGATGAAACCCTTGTCCAAGAGTTCCTGCAACTGGCTAGACAATTCCTGCATCTCGGGAGGTGCAAGACGGTAGGGGGCCCGAGCAATAGGAGCAGCCCCTGGTACGAGATCAATACCGAACTCGACTTGACGATGAGGAGGAAGACCAGATAAATCATCGGGAAAAACATCAAGAAATTCGCGTACCACCGGAATGTCGTCAATCTTCTTCTCATCACTGGAGGAAACAGATAAAAGCGCCAATACGGCTGGATAACCCTTTCGAAGACACTTAAGGGCTTTCATGCTAGAGATGATGTTTAGCGAAACACCACCCTTGATACCGTACACAGAAAGAAATTCTCCATCAGGGAGAGGAATCCGAATAACCTTATCGTAACAGACGATCTCCGCGCGATACAAAGATAACCAATCCATTCCTACTACCACGTCAAAACTACCCAATGGTACCGGCATAAGGTCGATGGGGAACGATAAACCCGACAACTCTAACTGACACTCCCGAAGAACACTAGTAGCTTCAATCGTTTTCCCGTCAGCCAACTCAATAATATACTTGGTCTCTAATGGTACAGGTACTACATCTAGCAGTCGACTAACGTCCATGGATACAAAACTCTTGTCGGCACCAGAATCAAATAACACGCTAACAGAATGATTATTGAGAAGAAACGTACCGGTGACTGTATCAGGGTCCTGCCTAGCCTCAGCAGCTCCAATGACGAAGGCACGTGCATTTCTGCCGCCGCCCCCGTTGTTACCATTCCCGTTGTTTCCACCCTGTTTCAGCTTTGGGCAATCCTTCTTGTAATGCCCAGTGTCACCGCAGTTGTAGCACCCTTGTTTCCCTGTAGTACCCTGAGTAGTCGGAGCAGAACTGTTGGTCGGAGCCTGAGTCGATGGAAGTGTAACCCGACAATCTTTAGCATAGTGGCCTGTTCGCTGGCAGCGGTGACAACGGTTACTGTCGCAGTTCCCTTGGTGATGGCGTCCACACTTGTTGCATTTGGGCAGTTTTCCTGCATAACCACCCTGCTTATTACCCGAAGACGATGAACCCCCATTATCAAACTTTTTACCCTGCTGTGCAGACCCAGACCCTTTCCCGTCGTTTTCCCACTTGCGCTTATTGTTCTCTGGAGTCTTAGCAGTCGAACCTTTCGCCGGCAAAATCCCTTCATTCACCTTTAAATTAGTCATCCTATGTGCGGATCGAACTACCTCCGCATAAGTAGGATGATTCCCAGCAGCCACTAACCCTGCAATTTCCGGCACTAACCCTGAGACATAATGTTCAATCTTACGATACTCCGGCACGTGCAGATCGGGACATAGCACTGCCAACTCATTCCTCCTCACAGTATACTTCTCGATCTCCGATCCCGTCATCTTGAGGTTCCATACCTCATGTTCCAGCTTCTGTACCTCTTCCCTCGGGCAATACTCCCGTTTCAGCAACTGCACAAAGTTTTCCCATGGCATAGCATATGCCTCCCCAATACCCATATTCTGGGTGATACCATTCCACCAAGTCAATGCCACGTCCTGAAATAACGCAGCCGAATACTTCACCCGATCTTCTGGGAGACAGTTACACATTAGGAATACCGACTCCACTTTCTCCAACCACCTAAGCAAACTGACCGCACCCTCGGTGCCAGAGAATTCCTGGGGTTTGCAGTCCCGGAACATCTTATAGGTGCACATGGGTGGGGGTGGGTCAACAGGACCACCTGAAATGAAACGTATGAGAAACCACGAATAACGTACACAAGGTTCACCAATGAGGCAAAGAAAACAGATAAAACAACTTACCACCACCGTTGTGCCCTAACTGAAAGGCAGCCTGGAGCAAGTTGTTCAGATCAGCCTGTGACAGGTTAATACCTCCACCACGACCACCAGCACCACCACGACCACCACCGCGTCCACCATTGCGACCACCTCCTCGTCCTCCACGCACTCCAGACATGATTCTGGCAGAAAGAACGAGAAAATTTAGTTTCGCAGTTAAAGATAACCACTAATGTTCACAAGATCAAAGCCAGATCCAATCCAGGACTATCCCCTCAAACTCAGAGCTCACTAGTGCTTCCATGCATTTCGTTTTATGATTTTGTGTGCACCCAAAATGATAAAACGCTCTACATGGTCCTCCAAGTGTTCTCCTAGTTCAAAGTTCAAATCACCGAACATAGACTCTTAGCTACACATCGTAATACTACGGTAGTTCATGACAAGTGTTTCTATTGGAGTGCGAAAGGGAGATGTCCGAGTCTTGGACAAATCTCAAGAGCACACGAGTTACCCCAATAGACTACACTGCCTAGGAAACAAGTAACCCAACCTAAAATAGAACGGATGATGTAACGCAGAAAGACCAACGATTTAGAGACACCCCGACAAGACCATACGTAGACCACTATAACGTTTAGTACCATGTGATCGTCTAGTGTGTGCGACTCGGCTATAGACTAGACTCTACATGCAGTCCTAGTTCACTATAACCATTGGCTCTGATACCAATCTGTCACACCCTCAAAATCCACTTGCGGAGTTTTACCGCGAGGCGCATGACAAACCAGGATCCAAACCAACGATCACAATAAACAAATCTAAATGTAATTAATGCAGTACCAAAACATAGTTTTAAAATCCCGTTTACAGCGGAAGCTTATTCAAAATAAAGTTCAACATAAATAACCAAAGTTCAATGTTTATGAAATCATGCAACTCTATCTAGACGCCGTGCAGACGCGTGCGCCCTAGTTCCATGTGCTACCTTAGCGACCTGAGAAAACATGTAAAAGTTTACGTCAGCACAAAAATGCTGGTGAGTTTACAGGTTTGCAGTTCGAGTACCAAGTCCACCTGTCCATACTATAACAAATAGAAAACCAGTATACGCTAGCTAGGCGTACGTTTTGTTACTACCACGATTGGAAAACCATTACTAACTCGAATACCAGTTTTGTGCCCGAATAGTTCCAAATGTTCCTGTTGTTCCTGTTTGAGACAATATGCACTCGCCCGGCCCTCCAAGCCGACGAGCGGGGTTGGTCACTCCCAATAGCGCTATTCACATTTCCCCGTTGTGCAAACCCGCACATTCATGGTTCCCCCCGGGACTTCCAAAGATCGTGTAGTATACGTTAGAACCCATAGTATGACAGAATTTACCAAACAATCGTTTTAACACATGTTTTCTCCCCCGAAAGTATAAAATCAGTTTAAAAGAGGGGCCGTAAACTCACCTTAAGTTGCTTTACTCCTAATCCCGAGTAAACTCAGCTGCTATGTTAGTCCCGTACAGTGGCGACCTAACATACGACAGTTACAAGTACTTAGACTAATAACCCGCAGGTTAATTAGTCCCTAGATGTCCAGACCATAACCAAGTTCGTTTAAAAATACCGTGACTGTTTAACTGACCCAAAGTACAAGACTCGGCATCCCATTGGTGACCCGAGACTCCCCGTGTTATGTTTACGCTCCAAAACATACAATAACGCAAGTACACTTAACATACGTTAACACACAACAAGTTATAGCACATAGTTCACGTATCACCGAAATACCTCCAAATATATGTTACCAAGTTATTAGACATGTTACGGGGTTCCTAGCATGTTACTACATGTTAAATCGGGTCTCGGAATGCTAATATACACTTACAGCAGCAGTACACGCGATTAGGGAGGCTAATCGCATGTCATGTCACGTGACTGGGGCTAATCACATGAACTTACTAGCAATTGGGGCTAATCACATGAACTTACTAGCAATTGGGGCTAATCACATGAACTTACTAGCAATTGGGGCTAATCACATGAACTTACTAGCAATTGGGGCTAATCACATGAACTTACTAGCAATTGGGGCTAATCACATGAACTTACTAGCAATTGGGGCTAATCACATGAACTTACTAGCAATTGGGGCTAATCACATGAAGTTATAGGCGATTGGGGCTAATCACATGATATTATTGGCGATTAGCACCCCAATCGCATGAGTTACAGGCGATTAGCATTGCTACTCGCCTGTAACCATGCTGTTCCGGTTTTTCGCGCGTTTAACGCTCCAAATCAGATCCAGAGCGTGTGTAACTACCCAATATCATCCCAAACACTATCCTAAACATGTTTAACCCAAAACCCTTCGTTCATCCTCGTAAAATCAGTCCTGCATGCAACCAAAGCAATCCAAACACATACACATAGCATGCAACATTCAATTAACGCATGTAATCATAACCCTATTATCCAATTACTGAGATTTCTATCATCATACTAACAATATTTATTCTGACCTAGCATGATAACACATCAAATCATCATCAAGAATCATAAAAATCCTATCTTTCTAATCATACACACCCATAACGCATGTATATTAGTTATAATCCGATTAACAACCATTATTGACGATTTTCAGAAAGCTTTTTCGTTTATGAACAGGTCTGGACCATTAGGGATTTATTAAAAACGTTTACAAAGTGTTATGGATGAGAATCAAACCTTGGAATTGTAAAAGGATGATGGTTAGACCTTGAAACCTTGTGTTTTTGATCAAAATCGCCTTCCAGAGGTTGTTTAAGTGTTTGGGGCGGTTATGGGACGACTAGGGTTTGTCTAATTGAGTTTAGGAGGTTAAGTATGGTATTTATAGGCGTTTCTAGTCGTCCAGCCCGTTCCATGCGATTGTGCAGGTTTATACGCGATTAGGAATCCTAATCGCGTGAACAGTAACGCGTTTGGGCCTAATCGCATGAACAGTCATGCGATTAGTCCCAGTCGCACCATATGAATCCCAGTCACACCACATGATTCCCAGTCACACCACATGATTCCCAGTCACACCACATGATTCCCAGTCACACCACATGAACCCCGTTTTAACATATGTTAACACATATTAATGTACCGACAAGTCACATAATGATTGTAAACACATAACACAAGTAAATACACATATTCACACTCGTTCACCAATTCCCGGGACTCGAGACTCGTACGTTCCGTATGCCCTGACGATCCTACAAATCGTCACCGTTTGTACACTTGGTTAAGGACTGACATCTACCGAACCTCTAGACCAACATCCAATGATCTTCTAGACTAACCAATAGTTCCCGAACCATAACCCGACTTAACTAACCCAGTTAAGTACAATATACACGTGACTCGCTAAGGTAGACTTTCATCTAGACAACGTTGTTAACCCGAATTTGCCAGGTGTCACACTATAGCCGAGTCGCACACACTAGACGATCACATAGTACTAAACATTATGGTGGGTTACGTATGGGCTTGTCGGGGTGTCTCTAAATCATCTGACCTTCCTATGTTACATCATCCGTTCTATCTTAGGTCGGGTTACTTGCTTTCTAGGCAGTGTGGTATATTGGGGTAAATCGCGTACTCTTGAGATTTGTCCAAGGCTCGGACATCTCCCTTTCATACTCCAAAAGAAACACTTGCCATAAACTACCGTAGCATTACGGTATATAGCTAAGAGTCTATGTTCGGTGATTTGAACTTTGAACTAGGAGAACACTTGGAGGACCATGTAGAGCGGTTTATCATTTTGGGTGCACACAAAATCATAAACCGAAATGCATGAAAGCCCTAGTGAGCTCTGGGTTTGAATGGATAGTCCTGGGTTGGATCTAGCTTTGATCTTGTGAACGCTAGTGGTTACCATTAGCTGTGAAACTAAATATTTCTCGTCCTTTCTGTCAGAATCATGTCTGGAGTACGAGGAGGACGTGGAGGTGGCCGCGCTGGTGGGCGTGGTGGTGGTCGTGGTGGTGGTGGTCGTGGAGGTGTAAACCTAACACAAGAAGATCTGAACAACTTACTGCAAGCTGCTTTTCAGTTAGGGCACAATGGTGGTGGTAAGTTGACTTATCCACTTTTGCCTCATTGGTGAACCTTGTTTACATCCTTCGTGGTTTCTCATGTGTTTCATTTCAGGTGGTCCTGTTAACCCACCCCCACCTATGTGTACCTACAAGATGTTTCGGGACTGTAAGCCCCAGGAATTCTCTGGCACTGAGGGTGCGGTGAGCTTGCTCAGGTGGCTGGAAAAGGTGGAGTCAGTGTTTCTGATGTGCAACTGTCTCCCAGAGGATCGAGTCAAGTATGCTGCTGCGTTATTCCAGGATGTTGCTTTGACCTGGTGGAACAATATCACCCAGAATATGGGTATAGGGGAGGCTTATGCTATGCCTTGGGAAAATTTTGTTCAACTACTGAAGCGAGAGTACTGCCCAAGAGAAGAAATTCAGAAGCTAGAGCATGAGGTGTGGAACCTCAAGATGACCGGGTCAGAGATTGAAAAGTATACGGTAAGGCGCAATGAGTTGGCAGTGCTGTGTCCTGATCTGCATGTGCCAGAATACAGAAGGATTGAACACTATATCTCGGGGCTAGTACCAGAGATCGCATGGTTGGTGGCTGCGGGGAATCTTCCTACATACTCAGAGGTGGTTCGATCGGCTCACAGGATGACAAACTTGAAGGTGAATGAGGGTATCTTGCCTGCTAAGGGTTCGACTGTCAAGGCCCCGGAGAATAACAAGCGTAAATGGGATAATGAGGGGAAAGGATTTGTGCCAGCATCATCACAACAGGGTAAGAGGTTCGATAGCGGGGGTTCTTCTTCTTCTGGTACCAAACCGGGTGGTTATGCGGGGAAATTACCTAAGTGCAACAAATGTGGGCGTCATCATCAGGGGGACTGCGACCGTAATCGTTGCCATCGCTGTCAGCGACTTGGGCATTTTGCTAAAGATTGTCGGGCGACACTTCCATCGACCCAGGCCCCAATTACTACCTCGGCTCCTACCGCTCAAGGAACTACGGGGAAACAGGGTTGTTACAACTGTGGGGAGACTGGGCATTACAAGAAGGAGTGCCCGAAACTGAAGCAGGGCGGGGACGTGAGGGATAGAAACGGTAACGGGAACAACGGGGGCGGTGGCAGGAATGCACGTGCCTTCGTCATTGGAGCCGCTGAGGCTAGACAGGATCCTGACACAGTTACCGGTACGTTCCTTCTCAATAATCGCTCTGTTAGTGTTTTATTTGATTCCGGTGCCGATAAAAGTTTTATATCTATGGAAGTTAGTCGACTGCTAGATGTAGTACCCGTACCATTAGAGGCTAAGTATGTAATTGAGTTGGCTGACGGTAAAAAGATTGAAGCTACTTGTATCCTTCGGGAGTGTCATCTAGAGTTGTCGGGTTTGTCGTTCCCCATCGACCTTATGCCGGTACCTTTGGGTAGTTTTGACGTCGTTGTAGGCATGGATTGGTTGTCTTTGTATCGCGCTGAGATCGTTTGTTACGACAAGATTATTCGGATTCCCCTCCCTGATGGAGAATTCCTTTCTGTGTACGGTATCAAGGGCGGTGCTCCGCTAAATCTCATCGCCAGCATGAAAGCCCTTAAGTATCTTCGAAAGGGTTATTCGGCCGTTTTGGCACTTTTATCTGTTTCCTCTACCGATGAGAAGAAGATCGACGATATTCCTGTTGTACGCGAGTTTCCTGATGTATTTCCCGATGACTTATCTGGTCTTCCTCCCCATCGTCAGGTTGAGTTCGGTATTGATCTTGTACCGGGGGCTGCTCCTATTGCTCGGGCCCCCTACCGTCTTGCACCTCCCGAGATGCAGGAATTGTCCAGTCAGTTACAAGAACTCTTGGACAAGGGTTTTATCAGACCAAGTTCTTCCCCTTGGGGAGCCCCAATTCTGTTCGTTAAGAAGAAGGATGGAAGTTTTCGATTGTGTGTGGATTACAGAGAACTGAACAAAGTGACCATCAAGAACCGTTATCCCCTTCCACGTATTGATGATCTATTCGACCAACTCCAGGGTTCTAGCTACTACTCTAAGATTGATTTGAGGTCCGGTTATCACCAGTTGCGCGTAAGGGAAGCTGACGTTGCAAAGACTGCCTTTCGTACACGTTATGGCCATTTTGAGTTCTTGGTCTTGCCTTTCGGTCTCACAAACGCACCGGCGGTTTTCATGGATTTGATGAACCGCGTTTGCAAACCATATCTTGACAAGTTCGTTATTGTGTTTATTGATGACATCCTGATTTACTCCAAGAACAAGACCGAACACGAGGAACACCTGCGTTTGGTTTTGGAACTTTTGCGACGGGAACAACTTTACGCTAAGTTCTCAAAGTATGACTTTTGGTTACGTGAAGTTCAGTTCCTGGGACATGTGGTTAATGAACTAGGAATTCATGTCGATCCAGCTAAGATCGAAGCGATCAAGGACTGGGAAGCACCAAAGACGCCAACTGAGGTGCGGCAATTCCTAGGCCTTGCGGGCTATTATCGTCGTTTCATTAAGGGGTTCTCGAAGATCGCTCAACCCCTCACCACTCTTACTCAGAAGGATAGAAAATTCGCCTGGGGTGAACCACAAGAGTCAACATTTCAAAAACTGAAGTCTAAACTTTGTTCTGCTCCTATTTTGTCCTTGCCTGAAGGCCCTGATGATTTCGTTGTTTACTGTGATGCTTCTATTCATCGTCTCGGTTGCGTGTTGATGCAACGCGAGAAAGTGATTGCGTATGCTTCTCGTCAACTCAAGGTGCACGAGAGGAACTACACCACCCATGACTTGGAGTTGGGTGCAGTGGTTTTCGCGCTGAAAATTTGGAGACATTACTTGTACGGTACCAAATGTACCATCTACACCGATCACAAGAGTCTTCAACATATTTTCGATCAACAACATTTGAACATACGACAGCGTCGTTGGGTTGAACTCTTGAACGACTATGATTGCGCCATTAAGTACCATCCTGGCAAGGTGAATGTAGTAGCAGACGCCTTGAGCAGGAAGTAATCAATTAATCCTCGTCGCGTTCGGGCGTTGCAGCTCACCATTCATTCCTCTTTACCTGACCAACTCCGTTCTGCTCAGTTAGAAGCTTTGAAGGAGGAAAACCTTAAAGCTGAGACTATGCACGGTGCCGACAAGCACCTCGAGCGAAGGCCTGATGGCCTGCACCACTTCGCAGAACGCATATGGGTTCCTTTACTCGGAGGACTTCGGGAGCTTGTCTTAGATGAGGCTCACAAGTCCCGGTATTCTATTCATCCTGGTTCGGATAAGATGTACCAAGATTTGAAGGTGCTTTACTGGTGGCCAAACATGAGGTCGGATATAGCCTCATACGTGAGCAAATGCTTGACCTGTGCTAAGGTCAAGGTGGAATACCAGAAACCGTCGGGTCTCTTGCAACAACCTGAAATTCCGGAGTGGAAATGGGAACGGATTACAATGGATTTTGTCACGCAACTACCTAAGTCACCGAGCGGGAATGATATGATATGGGTGATTGTTGATCGGTTGACGAAATCAGCCCATTTTCTCGCTATTAAGGAGACCGACACCATGGATCGTTTGGCTCGTCTTTATCTGAAGGAAGTTGTTTCTAAGCACGGGGTGCCGGTTTCTATTATTTCGGATCGTGACTCCCACTTTACTTCTCACTTCTGGAAGTCTTTGCACAAGGCTTTGGGTACCCAGCTGGACATGAGTACAGCTTATCACCCACAGACTGACGGTCAGAGTGAACGCACGATTCAAACCTTAGAAGACATGTTGCGAGCATGTGCGATCGATTTTTGGCAAAGGTTGGGAAGCTCACCTACCGTTAGTAGAATTCTCTTACAACAACAGTTACCACACGAGCATCAAGGCAGCTCCGTTCGAGGCACTGTACGGGCGGAAATGCCGGTCTCCTCTTTGTTGGGCTGAGGTGGGTGAGAGTCAACTCACTGGGCCTGAGCTAGTGTACGAAACTTCGGAAAAGATCGTACATATTCGTAACCGGTTGGCAGCGGCACGGGATCGGCAAAAGAGTTATGCTGATCAGCGTCGCAAGCCATTGGAATTCCAAGTTGATGACAAAGTGCTTCTGAAAGTTTCACCGTGGAAGGGCGTCATACGCTTTGGGAAGCGTGGCAAACTCAACCCTCGGTATGTCGGCCCATTTACAATCCTGGAACGAATTGGACCGGTGGCATATCGTCTTGATTTACCGACGGAGCTCGGCAACGTACATAACGTCTTCCATGTGTCCAACTTAAAGAAGTGTCTGGCTGACGAGTCTCTTATTGTTCCACTGGAAGAGATCAAGGTTGATGATCGTCTTCGGATTGTGGAGGAACCTGTTAAGATTCTTGATTACAAGATTCGTAGCCTACGTCATAGCAAGATTCGCATTGTTAAGGTTCGCTGGAACTCGAACCGGGGACCAGAGTACACTTGGGAACAGGAGGATCAGATGAAGTCTAAGTATCCTCATCTCTTTCCTAAGGAATCGTTCGAATCGAGATATGTTACCACTGCAGCTGAATGAATCTCGGGGCGAGATTCCTTTTTAACGTGGGGATGATGTGACAACTCGGGTAAATCTCATTCTTGGTTTCTATCTTTTGTCTGTTTCTTTTGTTATTCCTTTTGGTACTTGTGCAATTTTCGGGACGAAAATTCTTTTAACGTGGGGATGATGTGACACCCGGCAAATTCCGGTTAACAACGCTGTCTAGATTAAAGTCTACCTTAGCGAGTCACGCGTATATTATACTTAACTGGGTTAGTTTAGTCGTGTTACGGTTCGGGAACTGTTAGTTTAGTATAGAGGATCATTAGATGTCAGTCTAGAGGCTCATTAGATGTCAGTCCTTAACCAAGTGTACAAGGGGTGACGATTCGTAGAATCGTCAGAGCATAGGGAACATACAAGTCTCGAGTCCCGGGAATTGGTGAACGAGTGTGAATGTGTTTGTTTGCAAGTATTATGTGTTTACAATCATTATGTGACTTGTCGGTATGTGAAAGTATGTTAACATATGTTAAAACGGGGTTTAACGCGCAAAATACGCAGAACCAACCCCTATAGGCGATTAGGGAGGGCTAATCGCCTATAGGGAGGCGACTGGGACATGTTTTGGGGCGAGTAGCAGGCTAATCGCCTATAGGGAAGGCGATTAGCAACCCTAATCGCCTATAGGAGCTGCATAATCGCCTGCAACGTACCTGACGACTAAAAACGACTATAAATACCATACTTCACCTCCTAAACTTCATTATAACAACCCTAGTCGTCCCACAACTCGTCCCAACACACACACAACCTCTGGAACACGATTCTGGATCAAAATACAAGATTTCAAGCCTATTACATCAATCTATCATAAACCTAAGGTGTGGTTTTCATTCATGCAACCTTTAATAATGTTTTTATTGAATCCCTAATGGTCCAGACCTGTTTATAAACGTATGTGTCTTCTGTAATTCGTTAATAATCATTGTTAATTGGATTCTAGCTATTATGCATGTTGTATGTGTGTTTATAATTAAAAGATAGGGTTTTTATGATTCAAGAAGGATTGTTAGCATGATATTAAGGTAGTTACAGATTGATGATGATAGCATCTGAGTAATTGTTCATTATGGTTACGGTTATGCATGTTAATGTGATGTTTCATGCTATGTGTATTGTTTTTGGGATACATGGTTGCATGCAGGGCTGATAGAACGAGGTTAAACGAAGGATTTTGATTGAAATATGTTTGATATGGTTGTTTGATTGATATTTGATGTTTACACACGTTCTGGATTTGATTTGGAGTGTTAAACGCGCGAAAAACCGGAACAGCTGGGCTAAAGGCGATTAGCAATCCTAATCGCCTATGCTATAGGCGATTAGGAGGCTATTCGCCTGATAGGACACCCTACTCGCCTATAGTATAGGCGAATAGGGGTCTAAATGCCTTTACTTCATGCGATTACGATCCTAATTGCTAGTTAAGCCCTGAATTGCATGCCTTACGACCTAATCGCCTATAAACTCATGATTTGCATACCGCATGACCCTAATCGCCTATAGTATAGGCGATTAGCCTTCCTAAATGCCTGTTGACCCACATAATCATTAGTTGACTTTTCCTAATCGCCGGTACTGCTGCTGTAAGTGTAATTTAGCATTTCGGGACCCGATTGGACACCTAGGAACATGCTAGGAACCCCGTAACATACCTAATAACTTGGTAACATGTATCGGACTTATTTATGAGATACTTGAACTACGTGCTACAACTTGTTGGATTTTAACGTATGTTAAGTGTGATTGCATGATTGTATGTTTGAGAGTGCAAGTATAACGCGGGGAGTTTCGGGTCACCAATGGGATGTCGAGTCTTGTACATTGGGTTAATTTAACAGTCACAGTGTTTTCAAACGAACTTGGTTATGGTCTGGACATCTAGGGACTAACTAACCTACGGGTTATTAGTCTAATTACTTGTAACTGTCATATGTTAGGTCGCCGTCTTACGGGGCTAACACAGCTTGCTGATTTTATTTGTATTACGAAGTAACGCAACCTAAGTTGAGTTCACGGCCCCATTTCTAACTGGTTTCACTTTTCGGGGGAGAAAACATGTGTTAAACTTATGTTTTGTTAACAACTGTCATACTATTGGTTTCTATGGTTTACTATACGATCTTTGGAAGTCCCGGGGGAAAACCATGAATGTGCAGGTTAGCACAACGGGGAAATGTGAATAGATCTATTGGGAGTAACCAACCCCGCTCGTCGGCTTGGAGGGCCGGGCGAGTGCATGTTGTCTCAAACAGGAACAGGTTTACTATTCGGGCACAACATCTGGGTTGCGAGTTAGTAATGGTTTTCCAATCGTTGTAGTAACAAAACATACGCCTAGCTAGCGTACTTTGGTTTACAAATTTATATAGTATGCACAGGTTGAACTTGGTACTTTAATTACAAACCTGTGAACTCACCAGCATTTTTGTGCTGACGTAACTCTTACATGTTTTCTCAGGTCGCTAAGGTAGCACTACGGAACTAGGGCGCACGCGTCTGCACGGCGTCTAGTTAGGGTTGCATGGTTTTCGAACATTGAATATTTTGGTTTACTTTTGGATTATGTTTTGAGAATAAGCTTCCGCAGTATTTGGGGATTTTAAACTATGTTTATGAAATTGCATATGTTCATTTAGATTTGTTTATTATGATCGTTGACTTGGATCCTGGTTTGACCGAAGTTGACCATTGTCTTTAATGGCTAGATTTTCGATTTAAAAAAATTAATAAAGTCATTGTATTAATAAACAAAATTATACCTTGAAGACTAAGATGATAATCGGATTCACAGATAACTAAATACATCGTATTCGAAGATGATAATCCAATTAAAAACAATAACCAAAAGCAAAAAAAAGTATTAGTTACCAAATAATACTTATGATTAAAATTAGAGTAAAACTTTAACAAATAAATATTCTATATTTTTAGGTAAGTAATGAAAGCATATGAAACCAGTTTAATTTATATTATTATAATAAATTACAAATCAATTTCAGATTTAACTAAGCGAACTTTTAGAAATAGAAAAATTAATAATTAAAAGGTATGTATTAAGTTTTTAAATTACTAAAATTAGTGTGACAATTTGAATTTGAATTTAAAATTCAATTAAACATTTAAATTTGAAAATTCAAAATTACATATACAATCTTGGAAAACATTTATGGATTTGATAAGGAAACTTCTTAATATTGATTAAGTTTTCGTAAAAAAAAAATATATAAAGTCAAAACAAAATTTTGAACTTTCAAACAAATAAATCAATTATAAATTCAGATTTTGTATAAAAAAATTGGTCAAACCAAGTCAATCAGAATTAATGCCACAATCTTGGAAACCAATTAAAATATTCCTACAAACATGCAATCCATTGTTTACCAACAAAAGTAAGATCAAACATAAAATTCAAACGGATATTAGAGAGACTACTTGACATTTGGCCTGCCAAACCAAAAGCAATGAACACATATGTTATCATGCATATGTATCAATCATCGTAGTTTAAAGACATAAGGTAACAAATTGATTACCTAACATACTCATGACCCCAGGAACCAATATCACTTTCAGAATCCAGCAACCGATACTTCAAACTCTCTTGAATGTGTAAAACGTGGACAACGTTAGTAACAAAACACAATAGAAATAGAAGAAATCAAAACTTAATTGAAAAAATCCCAAATAACAAAATCAGACAGAAAATGAGAAAATGGAGGAGACCTTCAGAAAAAAAAACACGAAAACAAAAACAGAGGAAAGCGAGAGATGAAGAACGATTAACTTTACAGAAGAATGGAAGAGAACACACCTTCAAGGAGAGGAGACAAAGGAGACGGTTTTTGATTGTATCATTAATTTAATAGCAAGCTTATTCTCAACTGTAGCAATTCTTCTAAACTTGAATGTGAATCCATGTCAATTTATATGCAAAAACATTTGTTTTGAATCTTTGACTCCAGAGTGTAGCTCTAATATTATTAGTCAAATTTCAGAAGATCTTATTTTTATAAACTTATTGTCCCTGACCTATTAATCCCACATCCAAAAACATGAATACTATTAATAATATATAATATCATCATCAATTCCGACCAAAACCCTGCAAACAAACAAATATTTAAAAAAGAATTCAGTAGGCAAATATATGGGTATCAAAATAAACCCATAAGCCAATCCAATAAAAAAAACTAAACTAAAAACGTAAAAATTAAAACGTGGGTACCGATCAAAAAGCGAAAAGAGAGAGACCAATGAATCAATTTCCAATAAAGAATATACAATCGCATCAAATGAGGGGATAAAAAGACTAACCAGGTATTGGAATTTTGATCGAGATGAAAAATGTTTGATTGGCTTAAGATTTGAAAGACATGATAATCTGGTGGTTTTATGATTGAGCAAAGGTTTTAGAAAAGTTATTAATAATATTAGTAAATGAGTTTGACCAAAAGTAATTGAATGATTTTTGATTTAAAAAAAACAAAAATCTTATAAATTCTCACATTGTGACACATGGCACAATATGATAGGCTAGAGAATTGAAGGATCAACATGGGAGTGCCATGTGTCCACATTGAGTTTCATATATTAGTTGTATAGATATAGATATAGATTATGTACATGAAGTTACGTATCATATTAGGTGTATAGACAACTGTGGGCATATGAGATTTTATCTCTATGTGCATGACTAATGTGGTTATTATGTACGTGAATTTAAAATACAAAATACGATATACCTTTCTATGTTTATATTATATATGGTACTTGGTTATAAGTATTATGTAATCTTGTACATTATTTTTAGGTATGGTTTGTAATTTTAGTTATAAGATTAATCTTGGCATATGGTACACAATTGGTTATACAACTATAATCACGTACCATATGCCAAGATTAGTCTTATGACTAAAATTACGTACTATACCCATAATCACGTATCAGATGCCCACATTTGATCATACGCTTAAAATCATGTATCAGATACGCTATAGCTAAAATCACGTACCAGTTTCACATAGTTGGGCCTACACCTAAAATCACGCACCAAATACTTAAATATGAAATTACGTACCTGCTTTTGAAAATTAAGAAAACTATAACACTAGGCTACTCAAATTAAAGAGAACAAAACGCTCGATAATACGGTGTAATTTTTTCAAAAATATATTATCGTATGAAAAAGTTATAGCCGTTTAAAAATCATGGGGAAGTGGGTTTATGAGTCAAGAAGTAAAAAAAGACAAAAATGCCATCCCATGTGAAAATTAACCATGTCAAAATAGATGGAGATTCATTCGCACACTTAATAGTTTTCATTACTTTGTATTTGAACATTCCCCACTATATTTAATCATGTAATAAAATAATTAATAACTAGTAGAAATTCTCACGTGATTTAGCGGGAAACATGTATGTGTTACAAAATTAAAAAAAAAAATTATATTTGCAATGATATTAAGTTCAATTACCTAAAAAAATTCTCATTTAAGAATAAAGTCATGACATGCATAAAAGGATATCGACAAGTATTTTAAATCGATTAAAACAATAAAAATCAACAAAAGCATCGGTATAATTTATGATACAGAAATACATTATTTTGAATATTTTATTGTTATATAAAGGGCAAAATACAGAAGGATAGCACGTAGACGAGCAACAGGCTACGCAAAGGTAAAAATACAAACTAAACATCATACTGATTAAGACTGTAGAATACTAATTCAGAACCGGTAGGGCAAAAATAATATATAAAAACTAGTTATATTAGTATTTAAAAGTTTTAAAAATAAATTATTGGGTGTATGAATTTGCTGTTCTTAAAAAATTAATATATAAAAACTAGTTATGTAAGTATATAGACGTAAAGTAGTTAAATAAATATATATACCTAATGGAGTCGTATCATGTTTTGACAAGGGTTTACGGGAAGCCATTGAAGACATAGTGGTATGTGGGGGGCCGTTCTTTGGTGACCTACAATGGCGGATGGCGTCTTTGCCGATGCGTGTGGGAGGATTAGGGCTCCTCTCTGCGAAGGATGTCGGCATGTATGCGTTTGTGGCGTCACGAGCTCAGTCCTGGAACCTTCAAGACCACATCCTACGAAATAGCGGGGTTTTCGGCGCAGACTTGGACTACGTGCAGGCCCTCGAAAAGCTAAATGACTATCTCCCAGCTTTTGATATTGGCGGTTTTTCTAACAAGGACACCGCCCCCCCAAAGCCTCAGAAAACTTTGGCGAATGCCCTTTATGGCAAAATCGCTCAGAACCTGGGTGAAGTTTTTGGTCTGTCCCCCCGTCAGAGGGCAGTTACTGAATGCCTGCAAACCCCCCACGCCCAAGATTTCCTAACTGTTATCCCGATCGAAGGTTTAGGCCAAAGCATGTCCGCTATTGAATACAGGGCCATTCTTAAATATCGTCTGATGATCCCAATGTACCAGGAGGATGACATCTGTCCGATGTGCCGTAAGGCCTGCCTGGATGAATATGGGGAACACGCGGTTCATTGTAAGGAGTTGCCCGGTTTTAAATATCGGCATGATTGGGTTCGAGACATTCTGTGGGACATTTTAAGACGGGCTGGGATCTCAGCCAAGAAGGAGGCCCCTGTAAACTTCCTCTCGGATCCAGCAGAAGGGAGATCCACCCTACGACCAGCAGATCTCCTTGTCTTTGGGTGGGCCGGGGGGAAGCATGCTTGTGTCGACCTGACGGGTGTATCTCCCCTAGTTGGGTTGAGGGATAGTGGCTTTGTTGCAGGGCAAGCGGTCCGGAAAGCAGAGGCAAAGAAGGTAGAAAAACATGCTAAAGCCTGCGAGGAGAACCAACACGTTTTTGTACCTTTGGCTTTTGATACCTTTGGCTCATTGGCACCGGAGGCTACCCGTTTCCTGACCAGGGTCCAGCGGGTTATTCACAGTAGTGTCTCGGCTCCGGGTGGACATGGTTATGTTTTTAGTAGATTAGGATTTGCTATCCAGAAAGGGGTGGCGGCGCAGCTTGTTGCCCGCCTGCCCGCTATCTTAATGTAATTTTCTTTGTCCTGGAATGAAAATACAATATTAATTTAAAAAAAAAAATGGAGTCGTGATACGACTCTAGGGTATCTAACATTATTCACAAGGAAAGCTTAAGTTTCAATTAGAAAACACTCGACATCACTCAAGCTCGAACTTGGTATATGGTTGTGTTAGTCTCATTTCTATGTGGTGGTGGCATGCACTAAATGTCAGAACACTCTTGAATGTTCGTGTTACTTCAACTTGTACATTATGCAGAGAAATGTGTAGAAACTTGGGAGACCATCGTTGCCTTTAGGTTGATGATTTGAAATGAAAGACATGAATCATTGCAATCCAGTTTATGTTGAGGATATATGTAAACATTGACAACATTATTGCAAACAAAACAAAACAAACCTTAATAAAGACTTCACTGCAATTTCCAGCAGATAAGATAACAACACAAACTTTACGGTAGGAACAGTCAGTCGTATAATTTACATCCATAATTTTCTTCTTTTATCCCATAAAGGATACTGTAACAACGAATAAAGATGCATGTTCTGTCAGGTCTATTGTTTAAAAGAATCACGCCACATTCCTACATACAATATGTTTGTACGTGCTATATGTTTTTCTTGGCAAATGTGCATCAAGCTAGATTGTACTACTATTAATGCATGATGTACAAAAGTGGCAACCATGTCAACAAATAATTATCTCTATATTTTATATCAAACTTTGGATATTTCGGTCAACAAACATTGTTTGTAATTAGGAAACTAATTGTATCATTTGTCAAATTCAAACCGATTTTTTTATTTCTTGTTACCATTAATAAAGAACACCGACACCAAATACATTTAGATGTCTAATTGGTCTTTCTTTTTAGTTAACGTGTCTCGCTTTTAGTAGACTATAAATTGTGGTTCACTGCCCTTTTGGTACATCAATAGGCCAAGTTCATGCACCCAACACTATCCAATTTAGCATATTCAATCCACCAACATGCATTTATCACTTGTACATGTTACTTATTTGAAACAATGCATGGTTCGAACACATTATTCAAGCTAGTTAGAAGCATTAATAAGTTGCGCATAATGTGACATATGCATGACTTGTCTAAATGAATTTTGGTACTTGTCAAAACGATGATGTATACATATATTTTGGTATCAATTGGCTTTATGTGAACAGTTGTGAAGCTTGAGCATTCAGACCGGGTGGTCGGAAGTATATAACTATTTTTTTAAAGGGGGATTGAAACCGTATATACCAAAAAAATTATATACGAATTTATTATATAATCGGAACTTCTAAGCAAAAATTCAGAGGGGTCGGGCGAACCCCTGTTAAAATGTGGTAATATTCAAACTTAATATTCTGATTTTGTAACAAGTTAATATAACATTTTGCATAAGTGTTTTTTGCAGATATGATTTGGACTCTTTGAGTGTAGCAGTCTGGTTGATGTAGAAGCCCAAAGTCTTGTAGCAGCCCAAGCCTTGTTGCCGTGTGAGATGTAGCAGCCCAAGTCACGAGTCCGGCCCATTATACTTCAAGCCCAGATATTCAGGAGATTGTGTACGAGTGTACTTCCAAACCTACGTGGCAATCCGTGTGAATATAATCAGACGATCACACTTTATCTAAAGTGTGTTTCTACAATCTGATCGTGTGGTTCATATAGGTTCGGATGTGCTTCTATCCGAACCTATCTCATCAGCTATATAAACACTTTATCTCTCCTGTGTACTTTTTTAGCTTCTTTTGTACGAGTCATTATTTTCTCTCGTTGTTCTTCATTCACTAGTCTAGGGTTTGTGAGGATTCATACCAGATTCATCTCGAATCTGGTACGTTCTTGTATCCAGTTACAATCTAGGTCAAGAGTGTTTGATGTCTGAGAGATTTTCAGTATTTGTATTAGTTTCTCTTTCTGTTCTAGAGTTTAATCTTTTGGTTTGAGTTTTGATTCAATAAAAGTATTTTTGTTATCTGATATCATGTATTTTGACATGGTATCAGAGCTCTAGGTTAGATCTGGTTCTGATACTGGTTATTGATATTCTCTGGGTATTGTCTTCCGCTGTCTTTTGATAGTTGAAAGAAGCTGATTGATCTTTGAGATCTGTTTAGATCTGGGCTTTGAAAGAGGTTGTTGCTGATTGCTGGATTGGAGTATTTTTTTATATAGCTTCAATTGCACTCACGATTGTGTAACCCTAAGTGAAGGTTGCATAGTTGTGGGTTTGGCGAACCCTAACTTGGGCCTGTTTGGTGAGATCGTTCCACTCTTTTATATTTTCTGTTTAGAGTTTATTAAGGAGTCGATTGTTCAGGCTGAGTTCCTGATCTAGCTCTAGGGTTCTTGGTTGTTTAGGTCTTAGGAAGGCTCCCTCGTGAGGACCTGGGTCGGTACCCTTGAGGAACCGGCTATCTGGATCACCAGCGAGGCTTCGCCGTGTGTGTTTTGTTTTTTGTGTTGATTGAATTGTTTTCTGGTTGTCTGTGTGTAATAGTATTACAGTGATTAATTGTCTGATCTTGTTTGTGATTACTTGCTGTCTGATATTAGTTGTTAAATAAGTTGCTGTGACTTGTGTGATATATCATGAATGATCAAGAACAACCAATTGTTGAACCAGACGGTCATGATCAATTGGTTGGTGGTGGTGGGGTTGACCCTACCACTGAGACGTTGATCAGTAAATTGGATATTAGTAATCCTCTATACTTACATGCATCTGACTCAACTAATCTCACTATTACTAATATAAAACTTAGAGGCTCAGAAAATTATTCTGTTTGGGCTAATAGCCTAACACTTGCACTTCAGGTTAAAAACAAATGGAGTTTTATTGATAAAACATGCATTAGGTCTGAAACTGACCCTGTTCTTGCTAGACAGTGGGATAGGTGTAATTCAATTGTTCTTACATGGATTTTAAACTCTATCAGTGAAGATTTGTATATGGGACATGTTTTTTCTAGAAATGCTTGTGATGTTTGGTTAGAATTAAAAGAGACATATGATAAAGTTGATGGTTCAATTGTGTTTGATTTGTATCAAAAAATTAATTCCTTCACTCAAAATGGTATGACTGTTTCTGAATATTATCACAAATTAAATATTATGTGGAAACAGTTAGATCAGATCTTACAGTTACCTGCTTGTACATGTAATGCTGCTAGGGAATTCAATAATTTTAGTAGCATGATTAAACTAATGCAATTTCTGATGGGTTTGGATAATGTGTACCAAAGTGTAAGAACTAACTTGTTAATAAAAGAAACTTTACCTACAGTTAAAGAGGCTTTTTCTATAGTGTCTAGAGAGGAGTCACATAGAAACTCCAGTCTAGGATCTAAAAAAGGTCAACCAATGGGTTTTGTGTCTAAATCAAGTCAGTCTGTGGATATGTCTAAAAGGATAACTAAAAATTATAATCCTACACTTAAATGTACACATTGCAATAAGGTTGGTCACTCTATTGACAAGTGTTTTGAGTTAATAGGGTACCCACCTTGGGCTAAACCCAGGGGGTTACAAGGGAAGAGGGTTACCTCTAACAATGTTTGTGCTGAAAACACTGACATACCTGTTTCTACATTGACTAGTGATCAATTGTCTAAGCTATTAAGCTTGATCTCAGATAAGACTGTTGATCCTCCTCAGAGTCATAATGTCTCAGGTAGTCTGTTTTCTCCCTTCTGTGCTAATGTTAGTGCAAAACCTGTTTTCTGTTTTAATGTGGGAGGTAATAGAATAAGAGTGGGTTGGATAATAGATTCAGGAGCAAATCAGCACATGGTTACTAGTGAACATGACCTAACTGATTACATAGATGTGTCTGATCTAAACATACAAGTTAAACATCCTAATGGAACTAATGCTTTGGTGACTAAAATTGGTACTTTAAAACTAAATGACAAGGTTACCTTGCATGATGTGTTTGTTGTTCCTGACTATTGTGTGAACTTGATTTCTGTTCATAAGTTAGTTAAAGATAATCATTTGTTTGTTGGTTTTGATGAGAATAATTGTTATATCCAGGACTTGTCAACAAAGAAAGTCCTGGTGACTGGTAACCAACTTGAAGGTCTTTACTTTTGTGGTGGATCTTTTGTTAAAAACAAGGTAGGTCTTACAAATAGGGATTATGAACTGTGGCATGGTAGGCTTGGACATCCGTCTGATATAGTTATCAGAAAGTTAGAAGATGTTCTAGGTGTTAAGGTGTCTCAACATGACAACTTACCTTGTGATGTGTGTCACAAGGCTAAGCAACATAGGGAACCTTTCCCTCTCAGTGACCATAAGACCTCTGACTTAGGTGAACTAATTCACCTAGATGTATGGGGGCCTTATAGGGTTGCTAGTAAGGAGGGGTTCAAATATTTCCTAACTATTGTTGATGACTATTCCAGAGCTGTGTGGGTGTGTCTAATGAAAAGTAAAAGTGAAGTATTTGAACACATTCAGGATTTTATTAGTATACTTAAAAATCAGTTTACAAAAAATGTGAAATGTGTAAGAAGTGATAATGGGTCTGAATTTGTCAATAACCAAATGACTAATTATTTTAAGTCATTAGGTGTTGTACATCAGACATCTTGTGCATACACACCACAGCAAAATGGAATAGTAGAGAGAAAGCACAGACACCTGCTTAATGTCACTAGATCATTGTTGTTTCAGAGTAATTTACCTGTTAGATTTTGGAGTGAATGTGTTTTGACTGCTTCCTATTTGATTAATAGGACACCATCATCTGTGCTTAATGGAAGAACACCTTATGAACTCATCTATGGTTTTAAACCCTTCCTAGGTCACCTTAAGTTGTTTGGGTGTTTATGTTTTGCAACTATACTTAATGAGTCTGATAAACTAAATGAAAGGGCAGAAAAATGTGTTTTTATAGGTTACTCAAATGAGAAAAAGGGTTATAAAGTTTATAGCTTAGAGTCTAAGAGTATCTCTTATTCAAGAGATGTCAAGTTTTATGAAACCATTTTTCCTTTTAAAGATAAAGAAGTTTATAAGAAATTTTGTGAAGTAAATTTTCAAAACTTAGACTCATTGAATTTTTTTGATGAAACTGAAACACTCAATCAACCTAAACTGTCCAATGATGAGGGAAGGGTAATAGGTAAGGAAGAGGTAGAGACACATGGGTCTCAGCAGTCTCCTTCTGAGCACATAAACCTGGATGAATCCCCTGGTTCTCAGGATAATGTTGCAGTCAGAAGTGATGACAGGGCTGAGCATGTGACACCTAGTGTTGAGAATGATGATTCTGAGGGCAGTGACCAAAATACACAAACCATTAGAAGGAGTACTAGGAGCTCTGTTCTTCCTAGGAGATTAGATGATTTTATTGTAGAGGGAAAAGTTAAGTTTGGGGTAGAAAAGGTTGTAAACTACTCAAACTTAACTTGTGAACATAGAGTATATGCTAGTATGTTAAACAAAAGTTTGGAACCTAGAAACTTCAATGAAGCTTCTAAGGATCCAAATTGGGTCATTGCCATGAATGATGAAATTGAGGCCCTTAACAGAAATAACACATGGACTTTAGTTGACTTACCCAAAGGAAGAAGTCTTGTAGGTTGTAAGTGGATCTACAAGATTAAGTACAAGTCTAGTGGAGAAATAGATAGATTCAAAGCTAGACTTGTTGCTAAAGGGTATAGTCAAAAACAGGGGATAGATTTTGATGAAACCTTCTCCCCTGTTGTAAAGTTTACAACTGTTAAGTGTGTTATGTCTGTGGCTGTTCAAAACAGTTGGAAGTTATTCCAACTGGATGTGAACAATGCTTTTTTATATGGTGACCTACATGAAGATGTTTACATGTCTTTACCAGAAGGATACTTTTCTGGAAAAGAGTCAAAAGTATGTAAACTTAATAAGTCACTCTATGGGCTTAAACAAGCTCCTAAAATGTGGAATGAAAAGCTTGTAAGTGTGTTATGTAGTTCTGGTTTTGTACAGAGTAAATGTGATCATTCTCTATTTGTTAAAGTCTCAAATGATGTTATTGTCTTACTACTTGTGTATGTGGATGACATTGTTTTAACTGGCAACAGTCTTAGTGAATTAGATAGTGTTAAGAAATGTCTGAAGGATAATTTTCTTATTAAGGATCTAGGAGAACTTAAATATTTTCTAGGGATAGAAGTATTATCACAAGATGATAGTATTTGCTTATCTCAAAGAAAATATTGTTTAGACCTGTTGACTGAGTATGGCATGCTAGCTTGCAAACCAGTCAACAACCCTTTGGAGCCCAATCATACTTTGACTGCAATCTGTTCTGAACATCCTGAGTTGTTAACCAATATCACAGGTTATCAACAACTAGTAGGGAAATTGATATATCTGGCTCACACAAGGCCTGATATATCTTATGCTGTACACTATTTAAGTCAGTACATGCATAAACCTACTGAAGGACATTTAAGAATAGCAATGAGATTGCTGAGGTACCTAAAAAGGGCTCCAGGAAAAGGGATATGGTTTAGAAAGAGTTCTTCTTTTGATCTGGTTGCTTATTCTGATTCTGACTGGGCTAAATGTGTTGATACCAGAAAGTCAGTTACTGGTTTTTGTGTTTTCCTTGGAAAGTCTCTCATTTCCTGGAAAAGCAAAAGGCAGTCCACAGTTGCTCGATCATCAGCTGAGGCTGAATATAGAGCAATGTGTACCACTGCTTGTGAGATACTTTGGCTTGTCAATCTGTTGGCTGAACTGCAGGTTAATGTTGTGTTGCCTGTTACTTTGTTTTGTGACAATAGTGCTGCTATATCAATAGCAGCCAATCCAGTGTTCTTTGACAAGACTAAACACTTTGAGATTGATTTATATTTTTTGAGAGACTTGGTGTCTAAAGGAAGCATTAAGACTGTTAAAGTTAGTTCTGAGAATCAGTTGGCTGATATTATGACCAAGGGCTTAGGTGTTGGTCAACATGATCAAATTTGTGAGTTTCTTGGGATGTTTGACCCATTTGCTCTTTAAAGGTTTTGGTTGTTTTTTGACCCATTCAGAATATTTAGTTTGAGGAGGGGTGTTAAAATGTGGTAATATTCAAACTTAATATTCTGATTTTGTAACAAGTTAATATAACATTTTGCATAAGTGTTTTTTGCAGATATGATTTGGACTCTTTGAGTGTAGCAGTCTGGTTGATGTAGAAGCCCAAAGTCTTGTAGCAGCCCAAGCCTTGTTGCCGTGTGAGATGTAGCAGCCCAAGTCACGAGTCCGGCCCATTATACTTCAAGCCCAGATATTCAGGAGATTGTGTACGAGTGTACTTCCAAACCTACGTGGCAATCCGTGTGAATATAATCAGACGATCACACTTTATCTAAAGTGTGTTTCTACAATCTGATCGTGTGGTTCATATAGGTTCGGATGTGCTTCTATCCGAACCTATCTCATCAGCTATATAAACACTTTATCTCTCCTGTGTACTTTTTTAGCTTCTTTTGTACGAGTCATTATTTTCTCTCGTTGTTCTTCATTCACTAGTCTAGGGTTTGTGAGGATTCATACCAGATTCATCTCGAATCTGGTACGTTCTTGTATCCAGTTACAATCTAGGTCAAGAGTGTTTGATGTCTGAGAGATTTTCAGTATTTGTATTAGTTTCTCTTTCTGTTCTAGAGTTTAATCTTTTGGTTTGAGTTTTGATTCAATAAAAGTATTTTTGTTATCTGATTCCCCCTATAACCTCCGCGCGCCACTATATGTGAAGACATAAAAGTGACTTGATTTCTTTAGGTCAAGAATAAGGCAAAGCTTTCGGCTTTTGAAAGATCAAACTAGCGTAATTATAATTTTGATAATGTATCTCTAATCGGATAATTTTGTATGTGGTGTTCTAGCTTCTTGCCGGTTCCCATCATAAATTATTTCTAATATACTCGTTGCCGTTCAAAAAAAAAAAAAAAAATTAAAAAATCTAACATGATGATTTATGTAGTTGTACACGGTACATGTTGAGCTTGTCAAAATAGCTACAACTAGCCAATTGAAATAGGAGACAAATTCTTATGTAAAGTCAATTGTAGATATAAGGTTTATTTAATAAATATATATAGAGGGTGACATTTCAAACTTTCATGTGGTCAATTTAGAGTCGTGAAGGACTAGGATTAGGTTCACGAGAAGGCATTTTCTATACGCCTAAAAGTTAGGCTTTAACTAAGTATATCTATATTATTATAAAACTTATTTGATTTAAAGTTTACCTAAAACATGAAGAAGCTAAATTATAACATTTTGCGATAGTTTTAGCATACTCAAATCTGATATTCTCAATAACATCATCTTTAATTTGATGGGGTTGAGTTCAATTTCTCTCTTTTAGAAATTAGAAATGTAACCAAATTCTTTTTTTTTTTTTTTTTTGAAAGGGCCCACAAACATTTATATCCGACTATCTAGGGAGTTCCCACACTATGGACAAACTCCCACGACCAACCCAATGGAGGGCCATACGTACCTCGAGCGGCTGGCGTAGTCAGGCCCGCCCATGCAGTTCCCGAAACCAGGGAAAACTCAACCCCTCACCTGCCTGTAAGCATGACGGTAAAGGATTGGTAAAACCCGGGCGAGACCAAGACTTGAACTCGTGACCATAGGCCAGGAGTCACCCATCATTTCTCATTATGTCTCTCGTGGGAATCGAACCCGGGACTCCCGAAGAAAGATCCCCAATCCATTCACCAACTGAACTACCCGTTAAGAACAAAAATTAACCAAATTCATGTCGCTTATGAGCTCATATGATCGGCAAGTATCATGCCTTATTTAGTTGCCTGTATTAAATTATTATATATTTGATATCATTTACTTGTGTATTGTAAAATAACATGTCATTAGAATATATCTAGGGTAATAAGTTACTTAAATATAATGATATTTTGTTTTTTCTTGAGACATGATAGATACCATTTGACATAAGAGATTTCAAACATCTATAATTTCTACAAAATAAACAATTCACGTTTTTACGATAAAACATACTAAACAGTAATTGACCATGAAGGGCAGAAATCAGAAATGAGTATTTTTAATTATACTACGCATTATCACTATTAGTGGTGCACAAAATACGCGAATCCAAAAAAAATACCCGAACCCGGGTATTTTAAAATTCAGGTATTTCATACCTGAATCCGTACCCAACCCTACTCGTAGGGTATGGTCAGGGTATACCTAGCTCACCTAAAACCCAAACTCAGGTTTTTTCAACCCGGTTTAAACCCGAAACGGTTATTATAATACCCGTACCCGGTTCATACCCGGTTCTTTAGAATACCTAGTTATCTAGAATACCTTGTTCATTTGTGAAGTTTAACAATTATTTAAAATAGTTAATTTTATAAGTCATCTAAATTTTAAACGCAGTTGTCATCTTGAATAACACTAGTATTAGCTTAATTAACTTATTTTATATCATTAATGAGAAATTATACGCAGATATATGAGAATTATTTATGTATATTGTATGCATGTTTGTGTTTTACTGAGTACTAGTTCTAGAATTTTAGATATTACATAAACAAATATGTAAGCAGTACTATTTAATATAATTTGTAATGTTTTCTAGGAATCTAATATTAAAGTATGTATTTTTATGTTTTTTACTAATATTTAAGAAGTGTGTATGCAAAAATAGCTTAGGAACAAAAAAAAATAAGAAATGAATTAAACACAAAAAACTACAAAAAAGAAAAGAAAAAAAATCACACAGATAGGGTTTTTGTACTCGAAAACAGGACATTTAATACCCGAAACCAGGTATACCCAAAAACCTGGGATTGAAAACCCGAACCCGACCTGAACTCAGGTATATAGGGTATGGTTTTTCAAGAAAATACCTTACTCGATCATACCCAAACCTGACTGTTATTATAATTAATACTTTGTATTTCTTACCCTTTAGCTTTTTTATAACTCTTTTAACTTTATCTATACTATCTTATATATAATTACTAGCGGGAAGGCCCGCACGTTACAGCGGGTATGTCAATTGATATCAATTTCAGTTATTATAATGTATATTATAAACCACAACCTATCCCGGGTTTCTAACATTTTATCCATTTAAAAAAAATAGCCATATAATCTATAAGGTCATAAACATATAAAGAAAGTCTAGAATTTCTATATGAAGAGCCAGGTTTATTAAATTATACGAAATTTCATAAAATTACATAAAGGAAAATTGGATTGTAATAATCCCACATTTGTGTTGTTGGCCAATAATAATCTCACCTAAATATATTCTTCCCACCAGTCCCACCTTTTAATTTATTTTTTCTCATTGCACCCGTCGTTAACTCATACTAACGCCGTTAGATGAAACTCACAATTCTAGGCGATTGTTCCCCGGATCTGAAAAAGAGAATCAAGACGATGATATTAGCGGAAGCGAAATTTAGTTTACAGACCCGATTCAAAATAAAGTAGTTTTCCAAAACATTTAAAAAAATTCAAATCAGACAGAATGAAAGATAATGGATGTTGTGGACTCCGGTGCATCCTATACCAATGTTGCTACTTTAGCGACCTGAGAAAACATGCTGAAATGCGTCAACATAACAATGATGGTGACTTCACAAGTTTTTCAAAAACAAGAATCATATACATGAAAGATCAAATCCCTTTTACTATTTTATCAAACGTTAGCTAGACGTTAAGTATGTTAGTACTGCGATTGAAACAATTGTTGACTGTGTTGTTACACCCTAATATGTGTACCCCCTGGATTATGGTCATGCCCGGTAACCCCTGTGTAGTTTGAGACAATATGCACCTATCCAACCTCCGGTTGACCCGGGTGGGGTTTGTCAGGCTAAATAGATCTATCCACATGTCCCCGCTATATACCCATATTAGTGGTTTCCTTGGGATTTAGATGAGTCGCATAGTAAACAAATGATAACAATAGTAATAAATGATCTTTAAGTAAACAAGTGTGTAGCATGTTTCTCCCCCATGAGAAAGTATGTAAAAGTGGGTCCATGAAACTCACCTTAGAGTGTGTCTTCTAGTATAAAAGTAAACCGTTAGTGTAATGATATTCTCAACTACCAGCAGCCTATCATAAGACGTGTATAAGTATGTGATCGATAACCCGTTGGTTAATTAGCCCTTGGTTGTCCAGACCGTGATTGTGCATGTTTGAAAACATGCTTAGTGTTTGACACGACTACATAAGACCCGACATCCCATTTGTGACTCATACGTACGTTTATTAATCATGAAAATGTTTCCAGATAATCGATCTTGCAATATATGTGAAATGATATGATTATGCCCTAGGTGAAGATAGACAATTAACGAAGATGCCCAACAATGAATATAGCTACTAAACGAACTTAGGCTTTCCACGAAGATAGTTGTTGGGCGAAGATGGATGCTAAGTGAAGAATTTTCAAACATTGCAGGTCCGATTTAAAGCATGCACCCCATTTCTAATGTGTTATTATTATAATATATCACTTTGACCTGCAAATCGATTGATTTCATGCATAGAACAAATATTTTCTCAAAGTGGCATATTATGAGGATGTCACATCAATTTGCATGCAGTAAATGTTTCCATAAATGGCAAATTTCTCAATTAGACATGTTCCCACGTTTCTTATGTCACCAAATCTTTTGTGTAATCATCCTAGCATGTTTCTATTATATTATTATCATTCAACTTGCATAAATAACCCTAGATCTAACAATAAACTCCTAAACGGGTCAAAACTCATACACAAAGCAAATACCACTTAGACATGTTTCTAACCCATCACAAATCATCCAAACAACATCATATTCTCATTCAACCAAAGAATAACACAAAAACCCCAATTTGTAGGTCACCAATACCATCCCATTATCATCCAAGTTCATTACTTTGAGAAAACTCACGTTTAATGTTTAGATCTACTTAGTAAATTGTTAGAAAGGGTTTTTGAATGAGGGAAACATACCCAAATCATATCTGGACATTTAGGTTTTATAAACAACATCATTAAAATTGATTAAAAAGGTTTTAGATGGGATACACACCTTTGGATCTTCAATTGTAATGATTTTGGAGGTTGTTTATCCTAAAAAATGGAGTGTTCAGGTGATAAAATGTGTTTTCAGATGTTAATATTCATATAGGGGTGTTGGGAGGCGGATTAGGGTTTCAAAAGTGGTGAAAATGAGTTTAAGGGTAGTATTTATAGTTAAACCCATCAGACTAGCGAACTTAGTCTGCTGGGATCTGACTAGCGAATGTAGTCTGCTAAGCGAACTTAGCTAAGTTCGATAATAACACTAAGTTCGCTAATTCACCGACACTAAGTTCACTAATAAGTTCACTGATGCTAAGTTCACTAATTTGCTGACACTGAGTTCACTAATAAGTGAAGTTACCTAAGTTCACTAATAGGTTCACTTATACTAAGTTCACTAATTTGCTGACACTAAGTTCACTAATAAGTTCATTTATACATATGTTCTTTCAATACATGTTTAAATCTCTAGCTCAGTTTATCTAGTGTCGGTCACAACCTGATAACACCTATTAATATGTAAAACACCTATTATCATATCAATTCACATAAACACATATTTGTAAGTTACAAATAATCATAAGGCATTCGATTTATAACTAGTTAACTTTATTGCGTTATTTCACCAACGTGCGGGATACGAGACTCGTGTGTGCTACCCGATGACTCCCCGAATCATCGAACCTATAACGATAGTGTGTGTAAACCGACTTAACTAACCCAATTAAGTATATTTTATGAATGTCTTGCTAAGGTAGACATGTTTGTAAAAAGTATTAACCAAGATTTGTCGGGTGTCACAAAAATTTGCATAACCTCGCTTATGTTGACCAATGGGGTGGTGGTCCATTGGCAAAGGCAAAACCTTTAAAACACTTAGGTTGTGGAATGTTTTGGGTTCAAGTCCCACAGACTACAAGATTTAAAAGAAATTAACCTTTCAAAAAAAGAAAAAAAAACCTCGCTTATGTTGGAAAGAAAATTTTCCAGTTGCCACAAATATCTAACTTTCCTATTTTTTTTATTCATGACATAAGCATTTCTTAACAGCATTAGCTTTTTGTATTGAATACTTTAATTTCTAGCATTTTTTTTACCTAGTTTTCTTTATTTAACATTGATGGTTGCGTGTTAGCTATTTGTATAATACCATTGTCAATGATTTTATTACCAAATTACTAACTACAAATCACTGAGTTATTTAAGGTGCATACCTTTAAACTTTCCTTCTCAGTAGACAAAGTTTCCATCTTTTATGACTTCAGCAATTTGCTTTATTATTCGGATTTGTATCAAACGTAAAGCACCCTATAACTTTGCACTTTCCTCTCTTTTTCTCTCTTCTATCACATGACACTTAATGATATTAGGGTTCTTCATGAACCATGCTGAGTCGAGTGTAACACATGTGTTGTTTTTTATATAAGTGCGAAAGCTTCGGATTCATATACTGAATATTGTTAAACGGGTAAGTATCAAATGAAATAATTATTACAAATATGAGATATATAGACGAGCATCTACACCTAAGGAAAAGTGTAATAACGTACAGTTGTAAAATAATTATATTTTGCCATGCTCTGCTTTAACTAAACTTGGGTTAAAACGTATAGAAAAATAAGTTCATTCCAACAGTATAGTCATGAATTAATAACACATTATATTATAAGAGTATAAGGGAAAAACAAGAATCAAGCTAAAGAAATTATAATAATGTACCATTTGATTATATAATTTGTAAACGTTTATATTTTTAATAAATATACAAACATGTCATGAATGTATATACGTATGAATTGGATATGTAAGTTAATAAATAGAACGATATACAAATAAATATGTTCATATTCAGTAACTAATTAGGTTACAACCTTACATGGGACACTAATTGGAATTTTATACGTAGTAGTAGACGATTTAAATAATATATATATATATATATATATATATATATATATATATATATATAGGAGAGGGTTATCTTGAGAACAAGGAAATTTGTGAGAACACTAAGAACCATTTTCATCCTTTGATTATGATCAATTAAGGGCTAGGATTTAATAGGGGATTAAATGAACAAGGAACCATCAAATTAGATGTAAAAGGGTAAAATTGGAAAATTGACAAATAAAAAAACCCAGCTCCATACACCATTCTATATATCGATCTTCTTCCTCAAGAAACACTCTAATCTCCATTGATCTACGATCAAGAACAACTTCCAGACACAATACTTCCAATCCCCAGTTAGCATAATCTCGATCAATCATTAATTGGTTTAATCATATCCTGTGATTGGTAGTTCATCGATTCAATTCAGGTACCAACTTCATTTTTTAGGTTAACTTTGATTTGATTTTTATCTATCATGATAAGATTATCTCTCCCTGTATAGTTAATTTGGATAGTTGTGTTCATTATATCATATTTTCATCTTGCTGGAATTTGAGATCTATGTGAGGATGTAGGAAGGATAGGTGGGTTTGAGTAGTTGCACATATGGTGTTCGATGAAATGTCAAAGTGTGTGTTGTGATGATTTTGTTGGGTTACTTTTGTTTAACTAGTTGAATATGAGGTGATTGATTAAAGGTATAGTGCTTGATGAAAATTTTAAGGTCTAAGTGTTTATTGAGTTGATTTGTTGAAAGTTGGAGACAAATAAGTGACAATTAACAATTTACACATGTGTAATAAAACTGAACATATGTAAGATGGAGACACATAAGTGACAGTAAACAGTTTACACATGTGTAATGCAGATGCGAATAGGTAAAACGGAAACAAATAAGTGAACTATATAACTTACACATGTGTAATACAACTGAATATATGTTAGTTAGAAAATGTAAGTGACAATGAGCAATTTACACATGTTTAATTCAAGTGCGAATGTGTAAAACAGAAACAAATAAGTGACAACGAATATATATTGTTTATTTTGTGTTGATTTAATTATTTCATTCGATTGATTTTTGGTTAGTCTTGAAGAGTGTACACATGTGTAAGTAGAGGTGCTGAAAGTGGTAAGTCTTGAAACAAATATGACACATGAAATATCTAAAAAGTTTTTTGGTTACTAATATATAAATAATGAAAACTTACAAATGCTCTTTATTGAAACAGAAACACATGTTTATAGTCTACCTGAAATCGGTTGGAAATGCAAAATGGGAAGATTCAGAAGCGGTGAAACCAATATAGTTAAGCTTATCTTGGGCAACAAAGAAAAATAGTCTTGATTGTGGTGTGTTCTTGATGATACGCATGGAAGCGTAAAAGGAAAGTTGTCTGAAGAATTGAGAATATGGTTTTAAAAACGAGAAAAGCAAGAAACAGAAATTGACAATTGAACTTGCTACGAAAGAAATATGCCATGAAGATTGTGCTTTCCAAAGCAAATATTCATCGAGAACATGTGGTCCAGAAAGCATTGCAGTCAAAGAAATAACAAAAATGAATTGCTAGGGTAGTTGATATTTCAATTAATGATTAGTTTTTATGTTACCTTGCGAATCGCTAACATGGATTATAACTTTTGATATATGATATATGGCTGTTTAGGTTGGTAATGTGTTGGTTGCAATGTTTGGAATGTTTGGGTTTGTTTAAAACGCAGTTAAGTTTGGTTGCAATGTCTGCAATTTACACATGTGCAAAACAGGCACGCACATATGTGTAATAATATACAATTGAATAAAACTAGACACTTACACATGAGTAAACCAGCTAGAAAAGTGTAATTCAGAAAAAAAGGACAGAGGGCAATTTACACATCTATAAATCAGTTTCAAAGTTTAATACAGAAATAAATGTGTGACAGTCAGCAATTTACAAATGTGTAAAACAGACACAACACATGTGTAAAACAACCGAACACATGAAAACTAGGACTAAAAGAGAATGAACAATTTATACATGTGTAAAATAGCTTCAAAGTGTAATCTAGAATCAAATATGTGACAACAAGCAATTTACACATGTGTAAAACAGGCACTTACCTATGTGTAAAAATACAATTGAACAAAACTATACACTTACACATGTGTAAATAAGTTGGAAAAGTATAATTCAGAAACAAATAAGGGACAGCAGGCAATTTACACATGTGTAAATCACCTTCAATGTTTAATCAAGATCCAAATATGTGACAGCAAGCAGTTTACACATATGTAAAACATGCACTTACACATGTGTAAAACATACAATTGAACAAAAATAGACACTTTCACATGTGTAAATAAGCTAGACAAGTATAATTTAGAAACAAATAAGGGACAAAAGGGAATGTACACATATGTAAAAGAGACACTTACACATGTGTAAAACAAACAATTTAACAAAACAATCACTTAAATATGTGTGATACAACTTAACATAGGTAAACTATAAATAGAAGACATTGAACAGTTTGTACATCTATAAATCAACTGCAAATGTGTAGTCTAGAAACAAATGGTAGGAGCTCTCAAATCACTTTTATCATAAACTCAATGAATACAATACCAGTAATCCTTTATATATATACAAGAAGAGGATACAACCAACTAACTACTAACTACTCTCTAACCATAACCAACTCTATAACCGCTCGACTTTTTTTTTCTTCAGTTGTTAGTTATGAATACAATGGGAACACCGATGATATCTCAAACTTGCTGCAGGTTTTTTACCCTCTTAGTCGCCTTGCCGCATCATAGTAAGCATATGTCGCATCCTTTGCGGTATCAAACATTCCTAGTAGGCCTGCACCACCCTATCATAAATAAAATTTATAACCAAGTGAGTTAGATAATGGATGGAGAATATGAAATAATACGTCGAATAGTCAAAATGTTTTGCTTGTGGACATTAGCACTTCAATATGCCTAAGAATATTCAAACTTTAGTGTTGGATTGTTACTTAACTTTATTATTAGACTAAGCACATAAACAAAAATATTTTAACTACCAAAAAACATTATCAAATGGTACAAGAAAGCAATGTAACTAGTAATTGAAAAAGCCAATTGATACCCATAAATCATAACATCCAAAACTCCACGTATCCTTAACCGGTGCTTCGTCAAAACCAATCTTGCACCTCAACATCCCCAATTTTCGGATACTTAGAAAACAAAATCGTTCACGACACAACACAATACCTAAGCATTTTATCGAACACATAGCGTGCATTACCCATTTTCCAAACAAATAATACATCATCTTCAAACTATTATCTACAAACCTATCAAACGCAAAACCAAATTTTAGAAATACATCATCGTCATCATTTGTTTTAGGTTAATCTCTATCATATATTTTAGGTTGAACTAGGAAATAATTGTAAGAATCTTCATATGAACACATCACCCGTATCATATGTTCTAAACATACATCAAAAGAAGAATCAACAAGCAGATCGAAGCCACGATTAAAAAAAATACAAACATATGATACAGATTAAGGAATTGACAAAAATCGAGTGAATGTACCTGTAATTGGAATAGGAGAATATCACATAAGGAATCCTTTGTGTTGATTTAGAATCATACCCCTATAAAAAATCGAATGAAGATACCCCTAATTCATGATCTTCAATCGTGAATAAAACCCTAGTTCTTCATATTCTGGATGAGATCCAGGATGCTCATTTATGGCTGGTAAAACTTACCCTTTTATTAAATCATGAAGGAAGATAAATGAATGGTTGAGATTTGTTCTCATTGTTCTCATAAAAGATGGGTGTTCTCATTTAAACCCTCCCCTATATATATATATATACACACACATATATATATAGGGGATGGTTCTTTAGAAAACCCTAAATATTGAGGAAACTCTAGAAAACCCTTAAAAAACCTACTTCCCGAGCTTTTTTTTTTAATTAGGGCATATAATATACATGTTTTTAAGTGTTTTGAGCCAAAAAAATCAAAAAAGCGCCGAAGGGTTTTTCTTTAAAAAAAATTAAGTTGTGCATCATAACATATGTTACCAGTGCAAAAATAAGCTTAACATATGTTATGATGCACAACTTATTTTATTTTATTTTTTTAAAAAAAGCTCGGCGCTTTTTTGATTTTTTTTGGCTTAAAACGCTTAAAAACATGTATATTACATGCCCTAATTTTTTCAAAAAAAAAAAGCTCGGGAAGTAGGTTTTTTTAAGGGTTTTCTAGAGTTTCCTCAAATTTTTAGGGTTTTCTATGGATACTTCCCTTATATATATATATATATATATATATATATATATATATATATATATGGGTGTGGATAATGTGGAAACCCATTGTTAGATGGTAAACCTTGGAAACCCTATCCTAGTCATCCATTGTATTTGATCAAGGGTTAGGATTAAATGTGGAGACTTTTTGTGTAAGAAAATAATATTATAATGGGGCAAGTACAAATAAGGGTAGTTTGGTAAAGTTACTTTAGGGTCATGTCACAACATCTCTCCTACTTTTTCAAAGTCATGTCACACCCCCTCTCCTACCTTTTTAAAGTCAACATCACCATCTCTCTCCTCTCTCCTACTTTTTGTTTAAGAAAATATTATTATAATGGGTCATGTCACACCATCTCTCTCCTCTCTCCTACTTTTTGTTTAAAAAATATTATTATAATGGGTCATGTCACACCCTCTCTCTTACTTTTTGTTTAAGAAAATAGTAATATAATGGGGCAAGTACAAATAATGTGTTAATGTTGCATACGAGGGTAACATGTGTTAGTTGGTCATAAAGGGCTAACATGTGTTATCTAATATGATAAAGTTAAACCTGTTGCCCCCATATACCCGTGAGAAGATCTAACATTTGTTAGTATGATTGGTGTGGTAACATATGTTAAACCTGTATCATTTGTCAACCTTTTTGTCTTTCTTACCACTCCTGTTTTCAATTCATAAGTTTACAAAAGAAATAAGTAAACATAGCATACAAACTATTAACACACATTATTAAGACTTGTCATAATAGGTTAACACATGTTATTTGGTAATACGTGTTATTACAAAGTATCATTACAAACTATTGAACAAGAGATAAACCTACCCAAGACATTCATATGAACTGCATGTAAAGGGTAACATGTGTTAATGTTGCATGAGAGGTTAACATGTGTTATTTGGTAACATTTATTAAACTTGTATTTTATGTCAGCCCTTTTTTTTTGTCTTGGTTACCACTATAGTTTTTACTTCATAAGTTTACTGAGAAATAAAATATACAAACTATTAATACACGTTATTACAAAGTATCATTACAAACTATTGAACCACACAAAAACCTACCCATGACATTCAAATGAACTGCATGGAAGGTTAACATGTGTGAATGTTGCATAAGAGGTTAACATGTGTTATTTGGTAACATATGTTAAACTTATGTTTATTTTGTCAGCCTTTTTTTTTTTTTTTTGTCTTGCCTCCCCTTATAGTTTTCACTTCATAAGTTTACTGAGAACTAAAAGCACACAAACTATTAACACACGTTATTACAAAGTATCATTACAAACTATTGACCACTTTAACAAAATAAATCTTGTAACTCTATACATTGAGTACAAAAAAAAAACGTTATTAAAAAGTTTCTCTACATATTTTTCTCGGCTTCCTTCGAATTCGTATGTTAATATATGTTAACCAGTGGGGGGGGTCTTCATTATCAACTGCAAAACAATAGATGAGATATTAACCGGTGTGACCAACTCATCATCTAACATACTAAACAGGAGTAACACATGTTAGTCGGGGCCCAAATGTGAACATGTGTTAACATGTGTTAGTGAGGTAACATTTGTTAAAGTTGTATTACAAAGTATACTGAGAAATAAAGCATACAAACAATTAACACACGTTATTACAAAGTATGATTACAAACTATTGACCACTTTAACAAAATAAATCTAGTAATTCTATGCATTGACTACCAAAAAGAAAACGTTATTCAAAAACTTTTCTACATATTTTTCTCGGCATCTTTGGACTTCGTATCTTAACATATGTTAACCGTGGGGAGTCTTCGTTATCAACTGCAAAACAATAGATGAGATGTTAAATGGTGTGACCAACTCATCATCTAACATACTAACAGAAGTAACACATGTTAACCTACTCAAACATTTCATCAAACACATGGAGTGCATATATCCAAAACACAAAAGTCATTATAATTACCTTCCATACATTCACCATTAACTTTAAATAGACATCCATATATCCATAACACAAAAGACCTAATAACTAACTACCTTCCATCATTCACCATTAACTTCTAACATACTAACAGAATAACACATGTTAACCCAGTCAGGCATTTCTTCAAACACATGGAGTTCATATATCCAAAACACAAAGGACATTATAATTACCTTCTGTACATTCACCATTAACTTTAAATGGACATCCATATATCCAAAACACAAAAGACATTATAACTAACTTCTCATACATTCACCATTAACTTCTAACATACTAACAGAAGTAACACATGTTAACCCAGTCAGGCATTTCATCAAACACATGGAGTGCATATATATCCAAAACACAAAAAACTTTATAATTACCTTCCATACATTCACCATTAACTTTAAATGGACATTCAAAACAAAATTGGTCTTTGGTCCTAAAACCTCATAACCCAAAATATTAATAATATTATTTTCTAATACCCATTTCATCTTTTACTTTCATCACAACAAAAAAGATAATATCCATCACCCTTATAATCAAATTCAGTACTAATATTACCATGTAAAAAAAACCTTAAATATACCAGCATGATAATTATTATTTCTAACAAAATATGAACTTTTTATAAAAAAAAAAAAATCATATTTTTTTTTCCAATCTCTATAAAGAAAAGTTGAACTTTTTATAAACAAAATTCCATTCATAACCATCAAACCCTTTTAATCCATCTTTTTGTTTTCTTATCTACAGAGAGAAAGTTCCAGAGAGAGAAATTATAGAGGAGGTTTCACCCACTGGTTGTAAACTCCACAAATTCAGATCCATACCTGTTTACGAAGAAAACTCTATGTATTTTTTCATAATTCTTTTTTGTAACCTTCGCTTGATTTTTGAAGGTAGGATAAGTGTTTTCTCAAGGTAGGATAAGTGTTTTCTCAAGATTTTTGAAGGTAGGATAAGTGTCTTCTCTGCAACCTATAAGATCTAGACGGTGGTGGTTGTTTCAGCGGTGGCTGGACGTGGTGGCTACTAGTGGGGAAGATGATGATGGAGTTTCTATGGTGGTATAAGTATGAAAGATGATGAGAAGAGAGAGAATGAGATATTATATAAGGGAGGGGATGATTGAAAAATTGAAAAAAAGGGGGGGAAATGTTAAATGACAATTGTATCCTTTTCATTAAAATATTAATGGGGTGGTGTGGCTTAATATGGTCCATGTATTGGGTTTCTATGGTTTTCACTATAAGGATGGTTTTCTCTAGATACTTATACTATATATATATATATATATATATATATATATATATATATATATATATATATATATATATATAGGATTGAGATCAATTAGGAACCACCACCATAGTTAGGAACCATAGGAACCAATCTTAACCTTCCATCTTTGATTTTAATAAAGGGTAATAGTGAAAATGTACATTTAAATAATTATTTTTTTTTATAATTATAATTGTTAATCATGACAATTACATGGTTTCCTTAAATTTCTCATCCACATTATCTCTAATTCAATTCATATTATTAACACACATGATCGAAGCCATCATTTATCCTTTTCAAGATTGTTATTTTTTTTTCTTTTGAGTAATATACTTACAAAAAGGTTGAATTAGTTGCATACATTTTAAATTGAACTTCTTTTTGTTTGACAACGATGAAATTGTGACAGGAGAAGTATAAGAAGTTGATAATATCATGTATTTGGTCATTTGTTGCTGTGTATTTTGTTTGTTTGGTTTTAAATTTAATCAAGTTTAGCAAAATCATTTTTTACCTTTGAATTGAATCTGCAATATTTTTGTTTTGACTTATATGTAGTTTTTTTTTTGTTTTAAGAGTTAATAAAATTAAAACTCGATGGTCACCTACTATTTGCATATATAAATGGATTTGTCAAAAAATTATTTATAACTATGTATTTGATCACTGAAGATGATAAATATTGAGAGTTGTTAATCATTGAAGGGTATGCATACATACACATGTGTACCTTCAGTTTGGTTTTACATTAGAGACGTTTTTAATTTACACCAATGTATATGTGTGTACAAGTTATAGTCATGTAAGCTGGAAAACAACAGATATATACCAATGTATATTTTGTGTTGATGATGATGATGAATGAAAGAAAAAAAAGAAACTGATATACACCAATGTATATCTATGTCGATGATGATGATGATAAATGAAAAAAACAAAAAAAGAAACTGATATATACCATTGTATATATGTGTCGATTGTATATATGTGTCGATGATGATGATAAATGAAAAAAAAAAGAATATAATATACACCAATGTATATCTGTGTTTGTGATGACGATGAATAAAAAAACAAAAAGGAAACTGATATACACCAATGTATATACACCAATGTACATCTGTGTTGGCATGGATCGTTTCGTGATAGTGTTTATAGACGACATTTTGATTTACTCCCGAAGTGAATCGGATCACGCGGATAACTTACGGGAAGTCCTCGAGACGCTTAGAAAGGAAAAGCTTTATGCTAAATTTTCTGAGTGTTCCTTTTGGTTGAGGGAAGTCCAGTTTTTGGGACACGTAGTGAATGAGAAGGGCATTTCTGTAGACCCTTCGAAAGTGAAGGCGGTGGTGGAATGGGTTTCTCCCAAGAACCCGAGTGAAATTCGAAGTTTTCTGGGCCTAGCCGGTTATTATAGAAGATTCATCCAAGATTTTTCAAAGGTGGCACTACCTTTGACCCGGATGACAAAGAAGAATGAAAAATTCGTTTGGGGCGAAGACCAAGAAAGAGCCTTTCGAGTGCTAAAAGAGAAGTTGACTAGTTCGCCTGTTCTAACCTTGCCTGAAGGGTCGGATGATTTTGTAGTCTATACGGATGCCTCACATCAAGGGTTGGGGTGTGTTTTGATGCAACGGGGGAAAGTCATCGCCTACGCATCAAGACAACTCAAACCCCATGAATGTAATTACCCAACCCACGATTTGGAGTTGGGGGCCGTAGTATTTGCGTTGAAAATCTGGAGGCATTACCAGTATGGGACAAAATGTACCATATATTCTGATCACAAAAGCCTCAAGTATTTCTTCGAACAGAAAGATCTTAACATAAGACAACGGAGGTGGCTAGAGTTGATCAAGGATTATGATTGTGACATCGTGTACCACCCGGGCAAGGCTAATGTGGTGGCCGATGCTCTAAGTCAGAAGGAATACCCACCCCCGATTCAAGTTAAGGCCTTGGGTGTTGTAATTACACCTACCCTTTTGGGTGAGATACGGAAGGCCCAAGTCGAGGCTTTGCAAGCCAATGACCCAAAGAAGATAAGAATGAAAGGGATGATAGACAAGTTGGAAGAAAATGCGGATGGGATGAAGACCCGATATGGGCGGGTATGGGTTCGTTGGACATGTGAAGTCAAGGCCTCACTACTTGAGAAAGCCCACAAGTCCCGGTTCTCAATCCACCCGGGGGCGACCAAGATGTATCGGGATTTAAAGAAAGACTATTGGTGGCCGGGAATGAAGCGCGACATCGCTAAGTATGTGGAGAAATGTTTGACCTGTTCTCAAGTCAAAGCCGAACACCAAAAGCCTTATGGGAAGTTGCAGTCACTTGAGGTCCCGGTGTGGAAGTGGGAGGAGATCACTATGGATCTCGTGACAAAATTACCAAAGACAAGGAAGGGTTATGATGCAATTTGGGTAGTGGTGGACCGGCTTACTAAAAGCGCACACCTTTTGGCTATTTGGGAGGCCTATACCTCCGAACGGATGGCAGAAATTTATGTGAATGAGATTGTATCCCGGCATGGTGTACCCGTGTCTATTGTGTCAGATCGGGACACTCGATTCACATCCCGGTATTGGAGGAGGTTTCAAGAAGACATGGGTACAAAGTTGTTGGTTAGTACCGCCTACCACCCTCAAACTGACGGATAAACCGAAAGAACCATTCAAACCCTCATAGATATATTGAGGGCATGTGTCTTAGATTTTGGGGGAAGTTGGGATGAACACTTACAATTTGTGGAATTCTCTTATAATAACAGTTATCACAGTAGCATCCAAATGGCACCATTTGAGATGTTATACGGGAGAAAATGTAGAACCCCGGTGTGTTGGGGAGAAGTGGGTCAGCGGGAGTTAGCTCCAAGTGATTCTTTGCATGAATAGATTGTACATAGTCTTAGATTTTTAGAATGGGCAAAATAATCTGATTTGGATGTCGTTTGATATGTTTTTGGAATTTTAATTTAAAATAGGTCAGGTCAGAATTTCGGGTATCAAACTAAGTCAACTTTGAAACATCATAAATCAAGTTTTATAAAGAGTTGGGTTGTGAAATTTTTACAGAAGGTTAATATTGGAGTAATATGAGTTTTCCAAGTGGATTCATCCCGTTTGGATGAATACACAATTTTTGGGAATTTATCTACCAAACTGACCTGTTAGGAAGGTTTTCTGAACATAGATGTATTAGACGAATTTTAATTATTTTTATGTTTGGATTTAAGACAAAAAAAAATAGGTATTGTTAAATGAATCCCAAAGAAAATTCAGTAAAAATTTGGGAGGTTAACTCACTGATTTGATATTTTAAATAAATTCGTTTTGATGGCGCACAATCTGTCCTGAAAACACAGATTGTGTATTATGTGCTTATGTGATTAATTGAGGTCTTAGGTGGTATGGAATTGACATGTAACTGAAGTACACTTGTCTGAGACACATACGGAATGTAGAAACCAATTGTAACCAACGTATTCACCAACGGGTCCGTAGGATTTACTTATGCATGTAGAATCACTAGGTGTCACTTACACGCTTTTGAACATTTAAAACGCCTTGGACAAACGAGTTATATGGTGTAATGATATTACGCCTATACTCACTTAATGACACTGTTATTAGGGTGTCGGTAGCATATATCACTTGCTGATCGGATTCTTTGCTTGCACGTTAAGGTGAGTTTACGGCCCCTCTTTTTACTGGTTTCACTTTTTGGGGGAGAAAACATGTGTTAAAACTTATGTTTGGTAACTACTGTCATACTATGGGTTTCTATGGTTTACTATACGATCTTTGGAAGTCCCGGGGGGAACCATGAATGTGCGGGTTAGCACAACGGGGAAATGTGAATAGCGCTATTGGGAGTGACCAACCCCGCTCGTCGGCTTGGAGGGCCGGGCGAGTGCATATTGTCTCAAACAGGAGCAACAGGTTTACTATTCGGGCACGACATCTGGTTTGCGAGTTAGTAATGGTTTTCCAATCGTAGTAGTAACAAAACATACGCCTAGCTAGCGTACTTTGGTTTTCGATTTGTTATAGTATGGACAGGTTGAACTTGGTACTGTGATTACAAAACCTGTAAACTCACCAGCATTTTTGTGCTGACGTAAACTTTTACATGTTTTCTCAGGTCGCTAAGGTAGCACAATGGAACTAGGGCGCACGCGTCTGCACGGCGTCTAGTTAGGATTGCATGGTTTTCAAACATTGAACATTTGTTTTACTTTTGGATTATGTTTTGAGAATAAGCTTCCGCTGTAACTGGAGATTTAAACTATGTTTTTGAAATTGCATATGTTAATTTAGATTTGTTTATTGTGATCGTTGGTTTGGATCCTGGTTTGTCATGCGCCTCGCGGTAAAACTCCGCAAGTGGATTTTGAGGGTGTGACAGATTGGTATCAGAGCCAATGGTTATAGTGAACTAGGACTGCATGTAGAGTCTAGACTATAGCCGAGTCGCACACACTAGACGATTACTTGGTACTAAACATTTTGGTGGATTACGTATGGGCTTGTCGGGGTGTCTCTAAATCATCTGACCTTCCTATGTTACATCATCCGTTCTATCCTAAGTCGGGTTACTTGCTTTTTAGGCAGTGTAGTATATTGGGGTAAATCGTATACTCTTGAGATTTGTCCAAGGCTCGGACATCTCCCTTTCATACTCCAATAGAAACACTTGCCACAAACTACCGTAGCATTACGGTGTATAGCTAAGAGTCTATGTTCGGTGATTTGAACTTTGAACTAGGAGAACACTTGGAGGACCATGTAGAGCGGTTTATCATTTTGGGTGCACACAAAATCATAAACCGAAATGCATGAAAGCCCTAGTGAGCTCTGGGTTTGAATGGATAGTCCTGGGTTGGATCTAGCTTTGATCTTGCGAACGCTAGTGGTTACCATTAGCTGTGAAACTAAATTTTCTCGTCCTTTTTGTCGGAATCATGTCTGGAGTGCGAGGAGGACGTGGAGGTGGCCGCGCTGGTGGGCGTGGTGGTGGCGGTCGTGGTGGTGGTGGTCGTGGAGGTGTGGAACCTCAAGATGACCGGGTCAGAGATTGAAAAGTATACGGTGAGGCGTAATGAGTTGGCAGTGCTGTGTCCTGATCTGCATGTGCCTAAATACAGGAGGATTGAACACTATATCTCGGGGCTAGTACCAGAGATCGCAGGGTTAGTGGCTGCGGGAAATCTTCCTACATACTCAGAGGTGGTTCGATCGGCTCATAGGATGACAAACTTGAAGGTGAATGAGGGTATCTTACCTGCTAAGGGTTCGACTGTCAAGGCCCCGGAAAATAACAAGCGTAAGTGGGATAATGAGGGGAAAGGATCTGTGCCAGCATCAGCACAACAGGGTAAGAGTTTCGATAGCGGGGGTTCTTCTTCTTCTGGTACCAAACAGGGTGGTTATGCGGGGAAATTACCTAAATGCAACAAACGTGGGCGTCATCATCAGGGGGACTACGACCGTAATCGTTGCCATCGCTGTCAGCGACTTGGGCATTTTGCTAAAGACTGTCGGGCGATACTTCCATCGACCCAGGCCCCAATTACTAACTCGGCTCCTACTGCTCAAGGAACTACGGGAAAACAGGTTTGTTACAACTGTGGGGAGACTGGGCATTACAAGAAGGAGTGCCCGAAGCTGAAGCAGGGCGGGGATGTGAGGGATAGAAACGGTAACGGGAACAACGGGGGCGGTGGCAAGAATGCACGTGCCTTCGTCATTGGAGCCGCAGAGGCTAGGCAGGATCCTGACACAGTTACCGGTGCGTTCCTTCTCAATAATCGCTCTGTTAGTGTTTTATTTGATTCCGGTGCCGATAAAAGTTTTATATCTATGGAAGTTAGTCGACTGCTAGATGTAGTACCCGTACCATTAGAGGCTAAGTATGTAATTGAGTTGGCTGACGGTAAAAAGATTGAAGCTACTTGTATCCTTCGGGAGTGTCAACTAGAGTTGTCGGGTTTGTCGTTCCCCATCGACCTTATGCCGGTACCTTTGGGTAGTTTTGACGTTGTTGTAGGCATGGATTGGTTGTCTTTGTATCGCGCTGAGATTATTTGTTACGACAAGATTATTAGGATTCCCCTCCCTGATGGGGAATTCCTTTCTGTGTACGGTATCAAGGGCGGTGCTCCGCTAAATCTCATTTCCAGCATGAAAGCCCTTAAGTATCTTCGAAAGGGTTATTCGGCCGTTTTGGCACTTTTATCTGTTTCCTCTACCGATGAGAAGAAGATCTACGATATTCCTGTTGTACGCGAGTTTCCTGATGTATTTCCCGATGATCTACCTGGTCTTCCTCCCCATCGTCAGGTTGAGTTCAGTATTGATCTTGTACCAGGAGTTGCTCCTATTGCTCGGGCCCCCTACCGTCTTGCACCTCCCGAGATGCAGGAATTGTCCAGTCAGTTACAGGAACTCTTGGACAAGGGTTTCATTAGACCAAGTTCTTCCCCTTGGGGAGCCCCGATTCTGTTCGTTAAGAAGAAGGATGGAAGTTTTCGATTGTGTGTGGATTACAGAGAATTGAACAAAGTGACCATCAAGAACCGTTATCCTCTTCCACGTATTGATGATCTATTCGACCAACTCCAGGGTTCTAGCTGCTACTCTAAGATTGATTTGAGGTCCGGTTATCACCAGTTGCGTGTAAGGGAAGCTGACGTTGCAAAGACTGCCTTCCGTACGCGTTATGGCCATATTGAGTTCTTGGTCATGCCTTTCGGTCTCACAAACGCACCGGCGGTTTTCATGGATTTGATGAACCGCGTTTGCAAACCGTATCTTGACATGTTCGTCACCGTGTTTATTGATGACATCCTGATTTACTCCAAAAACAAAACCGAACACGAGGAACACCTGCGTTTGGTTTTGGAACTCTTGCGACGGGAACAACTTTACGCAAAGTTCTCAAAGTGTGACTTTTGGTTACGCGAAGTTCAGTTCCTAGGACATGTGGTTAATGAACTAGGAATTCATGTCGATCCAGCTAAGATTGAAGCGATCAAGGACTGGGGAGCACCAAAGACGCCAACTGAGGTGCGGCAATTTCTAGGCCTTGCGGGCTATTATCGTCGTTTCATTAAGGGGTTCTCGAAGATCGCTCAACCCCTGACCACTCTTACTCAGAAGGATAGAAAATTCGACTGGGGTGAACCACAAGAATCGGCATTTCAAAAACTGAAGTCTAAACTTTGTTCTGCTCCTATTTTGTCCTTACCTGAAGGCCCTGATGATTTCGTTGTTTACTGTGATGCTTTTATTCATGGTCTCGGTTGCGTGTTGATGCAACGCGAGAAAGTGATTGCGTATGCTTCTCGTCAACTCAAGGTGCACGAGAAGAACTACACCACCCATGACTTAGAGTTGGGTGCAGTGATTTTCGCGTTGAAAATTTGGAGACATTACTTGTACGGTACCAAATGCACCATCTACACCGATCACAAGAGTCTTCAACATATTTTCGACCAACAACATTTGAACATACGACAACGTCGTTGGATTGAACTTCTGAATGACTATGATTGCGCCATTAAGTACCATCCTGCAAGGCGAATGTTGTAGCAGATGCCTTGAGCAGGAAGGAATCAGTTAATCCTCGTCGCGTGCGGGCACTGCAGCTCACCATACATTCCTCTCTACCTGACCAACTCCGTTCTGCCCAGTTAGAAGCTTTGAAGGAGGAAAACCTTAAAGCTGAGACTATGCACGGTGCCGACAAGCACCTCGAGCGAAGGCCTGACGGCCTGCACTACTTCGCAGAACGCATATGGGTTCCTTTATTCGGGGGACTTCGGGAGCTTGTTTTAGACGAGGCTCATAAGTCCCGGTATTCTATTCATCCTGGTTCGGATAAGATGTACCAAGATCTGAAGGTGCTTTACTGGTGGCCAAACATGAGGTCGGATATAGCCTCATACGTGAGCAAATGCTTGACCTGTGCTAAGGTCAAGGTGGAATACCAGAAACCGTCGGGTCTCTTGCAACAACCTGAAATTCCGGAGTGGAAATGGGAACGGATTACAATGGATTTCGTCACGCAACTGCCTAAGTCACCAAGCGGGAATGATAAGATATGGGTCATTGTTGATCGGTTGACGAAATTAGCCCATTTTCTCGCTATTAAAGAGACCGACACCATGGATCGTTTGGCTCGTCTTTATCTGAAGGAAGTTGTTTCTAAGCACGGGGTGCCGGTTTCTATTATTTCGGATCGTGACTCCCACTTTACTTCTCACTTCTGGAAATCCTTGCACAAAGCTTTGGGTACCCAGCTGGACATGAGTACAGCTTATCACCCACAGACTGACGGTCAGAGTGAACGCACGATTCAAACTTTAGAAGACATGCTGCGGGCATGTGTGGTCGATTTTGGCAAAGGTTGGGAAGCTCATCTACCGTTGGTAGAATTCTCTTACAACAACAGTTACCACACGAGCATCAAGGCAACTCCGTTCGAGGCATTGTACGGGCGGAAATGCCGTTCTCCTCTTTGTTGGGCTGAAGTGGGTGAGAGTCAACTCACGGGGCCTGAACTAGTGTACGAAACATCGGAAAAGATCGTACAGATTAGTAACCGGTTGGCAGCGACACGGGATCGGCAAAAGAGTTATGCCGATCAGCGTCGCAAACCATTGGAATTCCAAGTTGATGACAAGGTACTTCTGAAAGTTTCACCGTGGAAGGGCGTCATACGCTTTGGGAAGCGTGGCAAACTCAACTCTCGGTATGTCGGCCCATTTACAATCCTGGAACGGATTGGACCGGTGGCGTATCGTCTTGATTTACCGACGGAGCTCGGCAACGTACATAACGTCTTCCATGTGTCCAACTTAAAGAAGTGTCTGGCTGACGAGTCTCTTATTGTTCCACTGGAAGAGATCAAGGTGGATGATCGTCTTCGGATGGTCGAGGAACCTGTTGAGATCCTTGATTACAAGATTCGTAGCCTACGTCATAGCAAGATTCGCATTGTAAAGGTTCGCTGGAACTCGAACCGGGGGCCACAGTACACTTGGGAGCGGGAGGATCAGATGAAGTCTAAGTATCCTCATCTCTTTCCTAAGGAAGCGTTCGAATCGAGATATGTCTCCACTACTGCTGAATGAATCTCGGGGCGAGATTCCTTTTTAACGTGGGGATGATGTGACAACTCGGGTAAATCTCTCTCTTGGTTTCTATCTTTTGTCTGTTTCTGTTGATATTCCTTTTGGTACTTGTGCAATTTTCGGGACGAAAATTCTTTTAACGTGGGGATGATGTGACACCCGGCAAATTCTGGTTAACAACGTTGTCTAGATTAAAGTCTACCTTAGCGAGTCACGCGTACATTATACTTAACGAGGGTTAGCTAGATAGCTAGATAGGACATACGTGCATTGTTGTGAGTTAATATGTGATTACATGATTAGTGAACCTCGGACGTTGGTGAATAATAAACTTATGTGTCTCGGTGATATCTGACAAACTTATGTGAAAACCATACGTGATTATGTGAACCTAAACCGAACACGTTAATAAAAATTATTAAAAGTGGAGCATGAGGTTGGTTGGGGTCTTAAAACATGGGGTTACGCTTGGTATGGCCCAAAATAATGAAAACATCAAAGAAAACAGGCTATACAACAAACTGGGCCGCTCAAAACGGATTAAACCATTCCGAACGGCCATTCACAATTCCGAACGGGTGTTCACAATTCCGAACGGGTGTTCACAATTCCGAACGGGTGTTCGGAACACGCTGACGTGGTTAAACCGCCTTAAACTACTATTTAAGCAACCTTAAGCCTCTTGTATCTCCTAAACTCAAACCCTAATCGCCCCTACTGCCCTATTTACGAATTATTAACCCTAAACCACCTGCTAAAGCTCAAGAACATCAATCGGGAAGCTTGGAGAGCGTTCGGTTGGTTGTTTTGGAGTGTTTGTGGTATAATCTTCATTCCCTTATGTTTTAATCTTCTTTAAATTGTCTTAAAACATCAAAACCTTGTTTGTCCAGGTCTGAAAGTATTTTATAAAAGTTAAAACATGATGATTACGAAGATTAAAAGGGTCAAGCACATGGTTATATAATGAATGTTATATGTTTTGCATGATTATGCATGTTCTTGATGTTTTAGACTTCTAGGGTTTGTGAATAATGATGTTTGTGATGTATAATTAGGGTTTTGATCAGATGTGGTTCTTACTAATGTTGTATGATGATTATTAGGTGTTATTGATTGATAATATACAACTAGGGTTTGATATAATTGATAATATTGCATGATTAGAATCTGGACAGATTCTGAATGTCGACTTGTAGGGCCTGTTTCGTGGCTTGAAAATAATTGGTTTGATCGATTCTTTGCATGAATAGATTGTACATAGTCTTAGCTTTTTAGAATGGGCAAAATAATCTGATTTGGATGTCGTTTGATATGTTTTTGGAATTTTCATTTAAAATAGGTCAGGTCAGAATTTCGGGTATCAAACTGAGTCAACTTTGAAACATCATAAATCAAGTTTTATAAAGAGTTGGGTTGTGAAATTTTTACAGAAGGTTAATATTGGAGTAATATGAGTTTTCCAAGTAGATTCATCCCGTTTGGATGAAAACACAATTTTTGGGAATTTATCTACCAAACTGACCTGTTAGGAAGGTTTTCTGAACATAGATGTATTAGACGAATTTTAATTATTTTTGTGTTTGGATTTAAGACAAAACAAAAATAGGTATTGTTAAATGAATCCCAAAGAAAATTCAGTAAAAATTTGGGAGGTTAACTCACTGATTTGCTATTTTAAATAAATTCGTTTTGATGGCGCACAATCTGTCCTGAAAACACAGATTGTGTATTATGTGCTTATGTGATTAATTGAGGTCTTAGGTAGTATGGAATTGACATGTAACTGAAGTACACTTGTCTGAGACACATACGGAATGTAGAAACCAATTGTAACCAACGTATTCACCAACGGGTCCGTAGGATTTACTTATGCATGTAGAATCACTAGGTGTCACTTACACGCTTTTGAACATTTAAAACGCCTTGGACAAACGAGTTATATGGTGTAATGATATTACGCCTATACTCACTTAATGACACTGTTATTAGGGTGTCGGTAGCATATATCACTTGCTGATCGGATTCTCTTGCACGTTAAGGTGAGTTTACGGCCCCTCTTTTAACTGGTTTCACTTTTTGGGGGAGAAAACATGTGTTAAAACTTATGTTTGGTAACTACTGTCATACTATGGGTTTCTATGGTTTACTATACGATCTTTGGAAGTCCCGGGGGAACCATGAATGTGCGGGTTAGCACAACGGGGAAATGTGAATAGCGCTATTGGGAGTGACCAACCCCGCTCGTCGGCTTGGAGGGCCGGGCGAGTGCATATTGTCTCAAACAGGAACAACAGGTTTACTATTCGGGCACGACATCTGGTTTGCGAGTTAGTAATGGTTTTCCAATCGTAGTAGTAACAAAACATACGCCTAGCTAGCGTACTTTGGTTTTCGATTTGTTATAGTATGGACAGGTTGAACTTGGTACTGTGATTACAAAACCTGTAAACTCACCAGCATTTTTGTGCTGACGTAAACTTTTACATGTTTTCTCAGGTCGCTAAGGTAGCACAATGGAACTAGGGCGCACGCGTCTGCACGGCGTCTAGTTAGGATTGCATGGTTTTCAAACATTGAACATTTGTTTTACTTTTGGATTATGTTTTGAGAATAAGCTTCCGCTGTAACTGGAGATTTAAACTATGTTTTTGAAATTGCATATGTTAATTTAGACTTGTTTATTGTGATCGTTGGTTTGGATCCTGGTTTGTCATGCGCCTCGCGGTAAAACTCCGCAAGTGGATTTTGAGGGTGTGACATTAAAAGTCTCCCCTTGGAAGAGCATCATCAGATTTCGTAAGCGCGGGAAGTTAGGCCCACGTTATATAGGACCGTTCAAAATTTTGGCACGGGTCGGGCAAGTGGCTTACCGGTTGGAGCTACCGCCATCCTTGAGTGGGATCCATGACACCTTTCATGTGTCCCAGTTACGGAAATGTCTCGCGGATGAAACCGCGTACGTGCCTCTTGAAGATATAGAGGTAGACGACAAGTTGAATTATGTAGAAAAACCGGTGGCTATAAGAGATTTCAAGGTGAAGCGGTTGCGAAATAAGACCATAAACCAAGTCTTGGTTCAATGGCAACATCGGAAGGGTTCGGATCTTACGTGGGAATCTGAGGAAGAAATGCGGAAACACTACCCGGCTCTATTCGGTATGTATCTAGGTTTCGGGGTCGAAACCTTTTTAAGGGGGGTAGACTTGTAACACCCCAAAAATATTAAATTAATGGTAATATGGTAAGTATATATATAAATATATATATATGTATATGTTATTGCGAGTATGTGTGTATGCGTGGATATATGTATGTATATGTGTGTACCCCTAGTTGTAAGTAGTGCATTGGTAGCTGTACATGTTACAAAAATAAAATTAACCAAGTTAGCTACTTGGTTAATTGGTAGAAACTTAGTTGGTAAAAAGGGGAGGGGTTAAACATGAACCAACACTCATCTTGAGGGGTGGGTTTTGGGAAGATTTGAAAGACTAACTAGATAAGGGGTTAGAAGGAAAAATTGGGGGTTTAGAAAAAAAGAAAAGAATGGAGTACGCAGAGAGGGAGAGGGAGGCGACATAGAGGTCTCCAAATCAGCCATCATAGCTACAAATTTGAGTACGAAATCACCCTTGAGTCCCTGCATGTTCTTGGATTATTAACCCTCTTGTGGTGCTAATCTCATTGGTAAATTGTATGATCTATTTTGGTAGAGTTTAGAAGTAGTATGGTGGATTTCATGATTATGTTGTGATAATTGCTTCTTGTGGTTAGGAAAGCATGCTTGTTATGTGTAGTAGTGTGAAATTGAAGAGATTGTATGTTAATTGTTTGTATTAGGGTTGAATTGAGAATGTGTTAAGTGTGTATTGGAATGAGGGTTTTCTGTTGACTTTTAAAAGTCAAACAGGACCTCAACACCAAGAAAACCCCATTGATTGAGTATTGTTGTTAAATTAGAAAGGTAGATTGTAAATGTTAATGTAGAATGGGAGATGTTGCATCATTCAATGTTATGACCACTTGAATGTATGGTTATGCACACCAATTGTATGATGAAATGCCGAGTATCTTAGAATAGGTGAAATTGTGGAAATACATGATAAATATGATGGTAGATGTTGTAGCTATGTGGTTATGCTAGTTTATCTACCTTGAACCAAGAATGGTAAAGGGTAAAGTACGAAAAGCTAAAGTATGAATTCCTTCGCTATGTAGGTGTGAAGGTGGAAGGTACAAGCGGTTACAAGGAGCAAGGTGCGCACGATAAAGGTAAGTTGGTTACTACCAACTATGTAGCTTAATGAGTATATTAGTCATAGTTGTTATGTATGCATTTGTTGTGGATGAATTTGGTAGAATGGAAGTAATATGAAGTATCCTTGTGGCTACACAAGGGTGCAAATTGGTAGAATGATTTAAATGGTGGAAACACCCTTCACGGGTCAAAATAGTAGGAACACCCTCGACGGGTCAATATGGTGGAAGTACCCTTAACGGGTCAAAATAGTAGGAACACCCTTAACGGGTCAAAATAGTAAGAACACCCTTAACGGGTCAAAATAGTAGGAACACCCTTAACGGGTCAAAATGGTAGGAATACCCTTAACGAGTCAAAATGGTAGAAGTAAGGATATCGTCATGGTTCCATGGACTTCTTGGGTTCCTTGGATAGGATGATGATATTGTTTATAGCCTACTAAATGTTTGCCTTGTTGATTTGTAATAGGTAAAGCACATGATTGAAGATCAAGTCTCAAACGAGGATGGGTTATGCACGCTCACGTTTCTTTTGGGTTGGGTACCATGGTAGTATTAGGATCTTTGAGTCATTTAAACAATTGTTAATGTTTTGTACATGGTTTTGACTATGGGTCAAAGATTCACATGGTAGCCAACTTGGGCATCATCTTTTGTAAACTTAACTAGTGTCGCAAAGGTTGTTTGTATGTTGTTGGACAAGACGTTTGGGGTATGTATATAAAATGAATGTTTTTATATTATCCTTATGTTAGAAAAAAAAACGAGTCTTACAAGTGGTTCTTATGGTTCCTACTTAAGCTATGGTTCCTGTTTGAACCCTACCCTATATATATATATATATATATAGTATAAGGTTATATTGGAAACCCTTGTTATAGTGAAAACCTTGGAAACTCTATCAAACTCTAACTTCCCGACTTTTTTTTTTCTATGAAAATTTTAGGGTATGTAACATACATGATTTTAAGCATTTTGGGCCAAAAAAATCGAAAAAGCGCCGAGCCGTTTTTTTTTTTAAAAAATAAAAACCGTTTTCGGGTAAAAAATGGGTAACACGTGTTAGTTTGGCTTAACATGTGTTAGTCGAAAATTTATTTATTTTTTTTAAAAAAAAGTGCTCGGCGCTTTTTTGATTTTTTTGGCCCAAAATGCTTAAAATCATGTATATTACATGCCCTAATTTTTTCAAAATTAAAAAAAATTTGGAAGTCAGAGTTTCCAGAGTTTTCACTATAAGAGTGGGTTTCCACATTATCCTTACCCTATATATATATATATATATATATATATATATATATATATACACACGCTATAATACGTATTCATTCTAGACACGGTTACATCAAAATACAGTTATTTTATTAATATCTTGAAAGTCTATTTTTCCTTTGGAAGGATAATGATCATTGTGGCATTATAAGGCCCATGTTCTCCACACACTAGCCAGCTTTCAACTTATTTTGATACGTGTACACATTTTGTTTTCCTCGACCATGAAGTTCCTTAATATGTTATATTTATACCCCATCCATAGAACTTATATAGAAACGACATTAAAATGCACTAAGTTGGGTATGAAGAGAAATATAGAACGAGTGTCACATAAAAACAATACTAAGATCTGGAGCAAAAGACTTGATAATTGCTAGCACGTAGTTATAGTGTTGCCCGACAATTCACAAGGAATAGAAGTTCTAAGCTTCTCTAAGAACAAGTTATCAAAGGTGAATACTCTTTTACAAAATTTAAATTGTTTTATATCTTTGAAAAATAGCATGCTAATGTATTAAATATGTTTGATACATAAGGTAGTCTATGCCTCTATGGATAAGCATTTAGGCTATAGGTACACGTGTTGCTTGCTCAATTGGTACATGTATTACGGATGAAAGGCCTTAATAGGGTTGTCACGGTCTCTGTAATAGGAAAGACATAAAAGTTGGACAGAAACCCGAGTAGTAAACCTACCTTAGCAAAGATGCCAGTGTGTGCAGTGGTTGTACACTCGGGATATGGCGGATTGATCATAGTCGTGCTGAATGTGTAGGCTACTAACACATATATTTATTTATGAGAAACGTTTTGTATGAAAAAAGGGGTGTTTAATTCCCCATTTATAAATAAATATATGTTTTTATTTATATGACAAGTTGTTTAAGTATATTAAATTAATGAATACAAATGTTGTCCGATGTGTATTTACTCAAAACAGGTACCAACCGGATTGGTTGCATGCCCAGGGTGTCGTGAAACTAGGGTGTGACATCGAGCTAGGGTAAGCTTGGGCTCAGCTTGACTGAGTTGGCTTGGCTAGGCATGGGTAGACTTAAATTTAAAAAATAATTAAAATACAATTTTCAAAATTCAATATCTAAAATATTATTCAATGATATAAAAGAACATATCCACAATAAGTTCAACATAATATGTTATAATTCAAAATCAAGTTTTACCAAATACAAACTACATTTCAAATTTCAACAAAATTTGATATACTTCCTTTAGCATGCCAATACCTCAAATGCTACCTACACTCATAAATACTTGCGGATAATAACCCATTTTTATAATACATTATCTAAGTATAAAAATAAAATATACTATAAGTAAAATAATCCGAGCTAATGAGGGAGCCAAATCGATTCAATCCAGCTCGGCTTAGTTTCAAACCAAACCATATCGAGCGAGCTTCATTCCAAACTAAATCTAAGCGACCTATGAGCGAACTACAGGTCTCGATCTTTTTGGATAGCATTAAATGATATACTTTCAATTACTATGATTTTGAAACTTTATCCCTACACACACTAGGTGACATGGGCAAATAGCAACAAATGAATATCATGATAGCACATACTAGTTTTAATAGTAATAACACCTAAAAACTTAACTACACACTCGCAAGTATAGCTATCATTAACATAGTATAGCAAAGACATGATTATCGAGTATTAATCCTTGCACATAGTAGCTTTTAATAATTAATCATAAGTTAATTTAATCAAAGTATTTTAATGAATTGTAAAAAGAATTGTAAAAAGAAACCAATATAAAAACGACACGTAAGAAAATGGTTTTATAATCTAATGTGTAAAGGATAACCAGTTATGATCGGAAACCTTCTAGTCATTTGAAAAGGTTTACATGTTATATCTATGAGTAGGTCATTCTGACATGAACAAAAATGAAACATGAAGTGCTAAAAGGCCAATACCCTACAAGGTTGACGACATAATCACGAAAATTCAAATTATAGGCATACCAAAATAATCCGATCTTAACTAGCTAGTTAATTTACCAATCCAACATGATTTAGAGCCTTGTTATTGATTAACGAAATAGATTAACGAATATTATCTATCAAGATTAATTAAAGAGAAGCCTAACTAATTTCCAAATCCTTTGAATCAGATCATTCCGGTTGGTATCAAGCCTTAAGATAACGATCAACATATAACTTAGGGATAGATTGATCAGATCTGAAAATCTGAAATGTGTAACCTCATAAAAAGAGTCAGATCATCGACATAAACTCATTCAAAGATCAACAATACACAATGAACAGATCACAAGATCAGTAGTAAACAACCAAAATAAATTACACTCTTATGAATAAAGACATTCAAACCTAACAAGTACTAGAATTCATCTTACCTAACCAGTTATAAGCCGGTTAGCTAGTCATAATCAAAGATAAACAACTAGAATTCATTAAACAAATGATTTGGAACAAAAGAACAGACACTACAAGTATCAAACTCTGTAAGAATCGTGAGAACAACTATAAACAACCTTTTATTTCGCTTGTGCAGTCGCCAATTTTTTTGTCTTCCAAGGTTTCTAGCCATCATGTTCTATTTATAAGTGACTTATAGGGTTTTGAGTCCAGTACAACCTGTATCATCATTTAAGAAGAATGGGTCTCATTAACACACATGGGCCTACTATGGCTTGACTTCTCTTCTGACGGCGTTTATTCTCTTGTCGCCTTCCAGAGTACTGGTCGTACTCTAAGTATACCGTACACGCTGTAATATAATCTTTATATATTTTTTTCATTTCAAATATGAAAATCCTTCATTTGCTTTTCAGAAAAGGCAAAACACCAAAACACTCTCATATAGGTTTCAGATACATTGGTTTCGTTGGATTTGTCGTATTTCTAGTCGAACCTTGGTTTTACCCATCACCATCTTCGCCTCAGACCCCCGAAAACTAGACCCTTGCTCTACGCTTGAACAAAATGACACCACCAGTCCACCACTGCTTAACTCATCCTATGATTTTGGTGGTGAAGAAGGGTGATGGTGGAGGTTGTTTACAGTGGTGGCAGGTGGTCGGATTCAGTGGTGGTAGTGGGGTTTATATATATATATATATCTATATATATATATATGTATGTATGTATGTATGTATGTATGTATGTATGTATGTATGTATGTATGTATGTATGTATGTATGTAACGGCCCACTCCCGTACCGCGATATTGTTCGGGCATGTCCCGATTTTGCATTGGTCGTAGGCAATTCCTACGCCAAAACGCGTCACGATAGGGAAGGTATCCCACCTCTTATAAAGAAGTGTTAGTTCTCCTTCCTAACCGATGTGGGATCGCTAAAATCCACCCCCCCTTAAGGAGCCCAGCGTCCTCGCTGGCACAACGGCCCGGGCCTGGCTCTGATACCATTTGTAACGGCCCACTCCCGTACCGCGATATTGTTCGGGCATGTCCCGATTTTGCATTGGTCGTAGGCAATTCCTACGCCAAAACGCGTCACGATAGGGAAGGTATCCCACCTCTTATAAAGAAGTGTTAGTTCTCCTTCCCAACCGATGTGGGATCGTTACAATATATATATATATATATATATATATATAGAGAGAGAGAGAGAGAGAGAGAGAGAGAGAAAGAAAAGGAGATAAAAGAGTGAAAACGGTTGCTTATGTATTTAAGTATATTCTTTGAAATTATATTTGTTATATGTATATATATATATATATATATATATATATATATTTAATATAATTTAAATAAATGAGTAAATTACTAACCTACCCTCATGTGCAAGGCACATGATGAGACTTAATTGAAACACTTGACCAGAGTAATGCTAAAGAACAAATGGTGCAAGGTTTTTAAACGTAAATGATGAATCTCGTCAATTTTAGGTATCCACTGAAAATTAGTGTATACATAGAGGACGAAATTTGTAATTTTTCCTTAAACATATATGACGAGTAAACTACCAAGGTTCATTCCATTCATTACAAATCGGACAAATGTATATATTACATGTAAATTTCATGATAATGTGCATTGATAATCCAAATCAAGGTGCATTTCGATCCATTCATTACAAATCTAATCAACTACAAGAGGTGATTAATAATAAAACAAAACCTAGATCATATAGAAAACCCTGATAAAAACAAAACCATGATCAACATAATACCCTAACTTTTAGGACAATCCATGATTAACTATTTTAACATAATTAGGCATTAAATCATACCCTAATCGTTATCCGTACTCGGTCTTATCTTCTTCTTTGCCTCGTTCAAACATGAAATTGAAATTCATATTGTTCTAAAACTTAAAAACGACCCTCAAGTGCAATTGGAGGTGGCTTAGGGTAGCATTGACCCTAATTACGGCTATAAGTGTTCAATTTCAAACTGTATCATGTTTAAGTTTGGTAATTTTTCAGATAACTACACTAATCAAGGAATAATTATTACATGTTACCCATTGTGTATCCATGGTCTCTTGGACTGAAAAAGCAATTACTGGAGGTGGGAATTGGTTTGTTATTTGAGGTGGGTTCGGAGGTGGTCCAGATGTGAGCATTGGATGTGGAGGATGATAATGGCTCAAGGTTTCATTTAGGAGTGAAAACACGAAACTGGCCCCATCCTATCAAAGTTTGTCAAGTTAGTATCAAAACATACTAACGATGTTAAGGAGTTCATAGTGTTAAAAAAAGTTAACAAGAAGGAACAGTATGCAAGATTTGGAAATTAGATGACTCGGGTTTCTGTCGCCCCTAAACCGCATGGATGTAAATTGCATTTTACTCCAAATATGCAAATGAAATATTCATAAAGTAAATATTAATAAAAAAAAGGTTTTATTGGTTTTAATAATCTCAACTTTGATTTATTGGCCGACAACGATCCCAACTAAGGAAATGTTTAGATAGTCTCAACTTATAACTTATTTTCCTTTAGTGGTCTATACTAACTAAAAGTTAATCTAATTAGTTTTTGCTGACGTGGTTGCATCATAAGCAGTCCACGTCATCAACACTTTGCTACATAAGTAGTTTACGTCATCAAACGTTTGACTTTTTGCCACAAAAAAATCCATGTCAGCGAAACTTATTTTGCCACTCAAGCAGTCTATGTCAGAAGCATTTCCTTAGTTGTGACTGTTGTAAAATAAGTTAGTATGAGACCTCTAAGGTATAAGAAGTTAAAAGTTGGAACCGTCACTAAAAAACTCCCTATTTGTAACTGTTATCGATTAATATATTAAAGTTAGGATTAATAAAATCTAATAACCTTAATAATGAATAGTTATGAAACAATAAGCGAAAACCTTACCTAATTCATTAGCATGTCAAGTGTGTGCGTAGTCATGGTTATTAAACAAATAATTGGTTTGTAAAATATCCAACTATGGTCCATATACATCAACATTCACGTATACATAAAGAATGGTTTTGTGAGAGTTTTCAAACATATGTGTCTTTGGTTCATGACAAATGTGATCGATAGCATATGATTCCTTCTAATGTAAAGTACAATATACCATCATTAGTCGCTACACATCAAGATTTGATCTTCACTCATTTTCATATGAATATATAATGTAGCTTTTGGGTTTCTATAACACGAACGCGTCATTTGATAACCCCACCATTTAAGAACAATATAATGACCAACAAGAGTTAAAACATATATACAAAGTAAAACCGAACTTAATTGATTTGCAAATTTTTAAAGCTAAACTTTAATAATGATAATAATAATAAAAACATGCACAATTCCTCACAAGTATTGTATACCCTACCACATGCTGCTTGTTCCACAGAATTGACAATCAAAGGATGGTTTACCATCCTTTCTATTTTGTTGTACCCCCAAACTAGAACCAACAGCGACTTTTAGGGTTTTAATTCTTTTTATAGTAAGCTCATCTTATATGAAACAATATTAGTGTAACATCAATAGGAAAAGGAGTTGCATAAATCATAAACATACATGTGAAATTCTGTCACTAATGACGTTTCGTGGTCGCGATGTCTTTCTGTAATAGGTTTACCTTTATCTACTTTTGCAAGTGATCTTTTATTCACAAGTCATATATATCTTTCTTCGATTATGTTGTTTACACGATGTCGGGTATATGGTATATGGTATATGAAATCATACCATTGCGATATTAATTAGAAAACCATTTTAATGCACACTGTTTGCTCGAAATACATGCATATCTATTCCCATTACGTTGAGGGTTCAGGCCCAGATAGATTTAGGTATAGCTATAGAAAGAGCGTAAAAATTAGCCGTTAAAAAAATTAAATTTAGAATTTTCTTTCTAGCAGTTTTTCCATCGTGGGATCCAAAATAACTTGTAATACGCTAGCAGTTTTCCCATCGCGCATTGCAGCGGTAAATCCTGTCGACAAACATGTATTCCTTAAAGTTTGGTTCGTATTGGTCGACTTATTGTATAAAGTTATTAGAAAACATGTAAAAGAAAACACGGACAAAATAATGGAAAAATAAACATATAATATAAGAACTAACAAAAAGTTTAAGAACTAAATAACTAAATAAATAAAATAAATAAATATACATAAAGAATATAGAAGATTACAAGTGTTGGCTTACCAACATAATAATCGATAGTGCATGACTACAAGTGTTGAACAATATCATTTGATGACAACTTTCAAGACAAATAAAAAAAATGGTATGATAAGACAATGGTATAAGGGGTTTTATAGATTAACTTGAGTGATGTTGATTTTAATTCATCATTGAAGATGAGAAAAGGAAAATGTGAGACATTGAATCTCAAATTGAATTCATTAAAGATGAGAAAATCAAAAGGTGAAGCAAATAATAATAGAGATGACTTGCATTAGTCATTTGTACAATTGTAATAAAATGTTGCACATAGGGACATAAAGGGAAGGATTTGGCAAAAAGATAGTTGTTTACCTTATGAGTTTTTGTATGATATCTTAAAATTGACATGAAGTGACTATTTTAGCCATCTATCCTCCTTTATAATGTAGTATAAATATAAATATAGATATAGATATAAATATAGATTTAATGCATTCTAAATTGTGGAAATAATAATAATAATTATACCGCCTATTTTTACAAGTAAATACATATAATCCCTAAGTGTTGATACTCAAAATAAGTTATACATAATATAAGCTTTAGATTTTGTTAGGTGAATTGTCACATATCGTGAAACTATCCTTTATTAATCGTCATCAAGTATGTTCAAAAGATCAAAAAAGTAACATAAGTCGATCAAGAAAGTTTAATAGAAGTTATAGAATCAATTCATGGTGTGGATAAGTCGCATCAAGAGATAGTGTTGTGACATTGATGAATGATGATACTAGCAAATTGATGCAGTGTGGTATTATCAAAACAATGAACCGGCCAGCTGGTGATATCAAAACGCGGTATCATTTCAAAAATGAGAAGAGAAGTTTACTAAAAAAAGATAGAGTAGGAGTTAGTTTTATAAGGAAGAATCGTGATTTGTTGAATTTTTCAATTCCATTGTAAAGAATTTACTCCTATTATAGAACAGGGAAAATTAGAAAAATGAATATAAATTTATTAATTAAACATACCTAGATATATAAAATGAACAAAATGCATTACATTAGATGAAGAATGATTGACGTAGGTTTGTGTTTTCTCCTAAAGACAACACATCTATCTTCTAGGATACCATCAAGAATAGTTTGTTAGTTGGAAATTCTTTTGTTTCTGTATATTGCTGGTGGTTATTTCAATTGTGTCTAGAACAATGGTAGAGAATTAGTATTATAGTACCATCGAAAGAAGATTGCCTGATTAGTTAATTGTATGAATACTTTATGTAAATTTGGTTTGCTAATGCAAATACTGTCATTTGAACATATGCTTATTTAGTATGTATAACTATACACTTGAGTGAAATTAAAATAAAAAAATAACTTATATCAGAAAAAATGAATTTTAGTTCAAACTGTAGCATATCCTCAACTAGCCCTTTTTCCATATTGTTTCATTACCTAAGTATTTGATATGTCTATAAAATGTAACCAAGCTATAAAATATTCCATTCTCATCCTTTCATGTCCAAGGTTATGATCAACTTGGCCCACTTAAAACATAACCTGTTGTATATTTCTTGTATGTTCAAAGTTATTATCAACTTGACTTACTAAAAACATAACGTGTTGAATTTTCTTGTATATATGTTCCTTAATTTGCTTGCAGGTTATTTAATTGTAATATATAGAACATTAATTTTCTACATCATTATGCAAAGATAAGTGGACGCGAGCACTTTGAGTTGGAATAAAATATAATGTTAATATCAAACATGATAACATGTCATACTTAGCATTTTATGCATCTAACACATGATTGTTTATACAACAATGATAACATTATAGACATGTAGGAGAATATATATATATACTTGAAAACAGTGTAACTTTTTTTTCGCAATAAGTGTTATTAGATGTATGTGTGACTCATACAAATTTGCAACCAATTGGACGCATATCACCAGTCTTTGCTCTTTGGATAATTTTTGAAAAATAAAAATACAGAATGTGATTACTGATGTAATTTTTTTGAAATACAAGCCTCGATCAAGCGTTACTAAAACTTATATAAATCGAGTGAAATCATATTGATTTAATTCTTAGATGAAATACTGATGAAAAACAATAGTTCCGGTTTAAAAGTAATAACGTCTCATAAAATGCGAAATGATAACGAAATATGTGAAAGAATAGATGTTAAAAAGAAATCTTCATTGTACAATAGCACCCATGTCCTAAATAAAGAAAAGTAGGGCAAAATGTGAATCAGTATACATACAAGTAAACGATTTTGCTAGGTAGAATATCTTCACCAAATCTAGCTGTACTTCACATAATATCCCTCTTCATCATTCAAAAATATATTGCAATTTGACTACTTCTTGTGTTTTTATAGATTAAATTAGTAAATTAATTAATGTTACACTTGCAGAATTATTATTATTTTTTTAGCGATCAACGAAAGTCCGATCACCTAGGTAAACCTAATAGAAAAATATCCACACATGTGAACGCAGACGGCGTTAGTGACATAGCCCGCCACCATTCGAGAGGAAAACCACCGCTCGACTCTCCACTGTGGTGAAATCTCTAACTCAACCTATAATGATTTTTAATGCTTATTTATTATATTTTTAACTATTAAATACATACATACATACATACATACATACATACATACATACATAGAGTTAGGATCTGTTGAGAACTCGATGAGTTGTGAGAACTCGACGTAAAATGCGAAAAAAAAATAATTTTTTTGCACACTGGTGTAAAAACACGTAAACCCCGCTGTAAAAATTTTTTTTACCAACGTGATGAAAACCACACTGGTTGCACTTCAGATTCTTCCCAATGTACGAACCTTGCTTCTGACCAGACGACGATCCTGGCACTTTAAATTTCCTTGACTGCTTCTGCGGCTAAACAGGAGTCAGATTCTCGTTAACATTCTCCCACTTTCTCTTGTTGTTGTCAGGGGCTTTCAAAGTTGCACCCCTCGAAGGCAAGACACCCTCCTCCACTTTCTGATTAGTCAACTTATGAGATAACCTCATTGTTCACTGAAGCGTAGTGGAGTCTGAAGTAGTAACGAAACCCCAAACTTTTGGCACCAATCCCGCAATATAGTGCTTAATCTTCCTGAACATAGGAGTAACCAGACCAGGACACGTGACTACCAACTTATGATGCTTAGTAGTGTACTCCTCGATCTCAGGACCCATCATCTTGAGATTTCATAGCTGATGCTCAAGCTTCTGCACCTCATCTCGAGGGCAATACTCACTCCTCAACCGATGAACAAACTTATCCCAAGGCATAGCATTGGCTTCACCCAAGCCAAGAGTTTGAGTGGTAGAGTTCCACCATGTCAGATGTAACACCCCAACCGATGGCGGAAACATCGAGGTGTCACGTATTGATGATTTTTCAGTAGCTCATGGTGAATAATAAATTTCATTAAATGATTTAAATAAATTACATACAATTGTTCTACAAGAATTCGTACATCAAAATGATTAATACTATGCACACATCTTCAAGCATTAATTCAAATCTTCAAGCAAGTAGAACCTGAAACATGTTAAGTTGAAAATATTTTGGGTCAACAAAAGTTGGTGAGAATTACATAGGTTTTGATAATCGAATAAAAATGTTGTACAATTCAAGTGTCATGGCAAGTCTAGTCCATATGTGAAAACATACTAGAAGTAAATCGAGTGCATAATCAACCCTTGTGACTGTTGTATTGTGGTACATCCCATACGCTCATGGTTCACTCGATTATGTTATGCGATAACAATCACCCACGCTACCTTTGTAGGAGGCACGTATCCGGGTGGGATTGTCAGTCCAATAGATCTATCATTGTATACCGTCGGCTGATCAATGTTAATGATTATGCTAGAATTGTGCTTACCCTAGTCATGTTTAAGACATAATGCAACATAGAAAAACACATAGACACTTTGATGATTGAATTGCATATAGAATGTTGTAACATGTTTCACCCCAAAAATGGTGATAAATAGAAAATGGTCTATGTAAAACTCACCTTAGCAAAATGTTATATCTCTTGAAAAATAGAATAGTGTGTTGCCCAATAATGCCAAGTATTACCCTATAATTAAAGTAATAAATATGTCTAAGTCTATCTAGTCTACAAATATATTCTAGGGCTTCGAATTGGGGATAAGTGCTCGTTTGATTAAAATGCTTGATAATTGAGAGAAATTTGATAAATAAATAGATAAAAGTCTTTTTTGTGAATTTTAAATTAAAGATGGTCACAGTAATAAGTTTAAAGTATGAAAATAATTTTTATAAAATTATTTCCTTAAAAATAGAATATTAATTCTATTTATTTCAAATTGTCAAAATATAACTTTAATATTTAAAAAATACTAAATTACAGATTTATTAATTTAAAAATTGTATTTCTGTTCCAAATAATCAGAAATAATTGATGTAAAATTTTGGTGCAAAAATCTTGAAAAATGAATTTATTATGATTTATTTATGATTAAAACTAACAAAAATTGATTAAAAATATTAATTAAATGATTTTTCAGAAATAAAAATCATTTCAGATAAGTTTATTGTTATAAAAACTCAGAATAATTTTTGTGGAAATTTATAAAATTGTTTTGATATTTTTATAGAATTTTATAAATAAAATAGAATAAACTTGAATTATTTATTATAAATATTAAATAAATAAATTTTTGAAAACTAAAAATTGTATGTTAAGCTTTTTCACTAGATTAACACAAAATAATTTTTGTAGAATTTTTAAAAGAGTTTTGGTATTTTAAAATGAATTTAAAAAAATATAAAGGAATATATATATATAAGTTTAAATAAAAAGAAAGGTTTTGTTGATGCCATGGTTCGAACTCGGGCCCTTGGCAGGTTCATTGGTTTTAAATCACAAGCCCAGACCAACTGGTCTGGACCCTGAGAACGTTTAATCTCAGATTAATTTAGTTATATAATATTAACAAATTCTGATTTTATAATCAAATAAAATGAAAAAGAATAAAACGGTTCACACGGGACTCGAACCCGCGTGTAGAGGCTAGAAACCATCAGACACAACCACTTGATCTAGATTAGTGGTTGTGTTTGATTCCAGTTTGTTTAAAATATATAACATACGTTGAAACAATGTTCTTCCCCAAATAGTATCAATCGAGCCCTAGATTTATAATTGATCAAATTACAGAACAATAACCCAATTAATCATAGGGTTATTGTTGTGTGATTGCCGAAGAATAAAACCCACTGAAAAAGTAGAACTTACAAACACGAATTGTATGATTTAGCTCGGTCAACAGAAAAAGTCAACACGAACACTTATGCTTCGAATGATGGGTTAATAACAGAAATTGAGGTTTGAGGAAGAGTTATCGGCGAGTTGTGAATGTTTTGGGATGTCCAATTTATAGTGATAGGGCTAGGATGATCGAATTGGTAAGTTGACTATGTATTGATGGTGATGCGCGTATAATTGGCTATAATTGGAATGAATTGAGGATTATTGATCGTGGGTTTAACGCGTAATGGTCAAGAAATCACGAAATCATTCCAAAACAACATCAAAACGCGTTTAATTAGGTTAATTTTGGTAGATTGTTTGTCACAGTTGACTTTCTTAGTCAACTGTGAAGAATCATTCACGGGTTATAACAATAATAAGTTGGGATTAGAACAAGAAGTGTGGGTAGCCCAGCTGGTTAGGTTTGTTGTGTATGTGACCCGGCTTGGACGCGGGTTCGATTCCCAGCCCAAGCATATTATTTTTGGCAATTTATCTATATATATGTATATTATATATAAGTAATATAGTGTTAGGGCTTCAAATGCATTGCAATAATATTTTTAAACGACAATTAATGATGAGAAACTTGACGATTTTACTCAAAATGATGGTAACGTACAGGTGTTAATGCGTAATGTTACAGTCTCCCCTACTTTTAGGAACTTCGTCCCGAAGTTAAAAGAAAAACACAAGGTTGAGGGTGTTTGGGTAGAATTTGGGGCAACTGTGATTTGGAAGTTCTTTTATTGGTAATAGGATAGTGGTTTCGGGTAATTTGGATAGGAGGTCGGGTAGGTGTGAGCTTTAAGAGTGTGAATTAGGTTCGTCTGACATCGCAAGGAGAGTAAGAATCTAGCAAAGCATTAAGTTTTAGGAATTCTAAAAGAAATAATTGAACTACCAGGTAACTAGAGTTTACAATTGGTCAACTACCGAAAACCTTGATAACATTTCACACTACCTTAACGTACCTGTAAATTCATGATTACGTTCCGGACCGTAATCACCAATTTACCTTACATTAGGGTTTTGCGTCCTTTTATGACTCTACCGATTGTTGAGCAGGTTCGATAGTCTCCACCAGTCGTTGAGCAGGTTGTAGGGCCTCTCCCGACTGTTGGAAAGACATGATGACCTCTACCAATCGTTGAGTAGGTTGTTTGGTAGTCAACTAATTGTTTTACAAGTAAGCAAGTATGATTTAAATATAGATATAGTAATTAGTTCTCATTCAAACAAGCATGCATCCAGGTGTTTATGATAATACTAGAATTTATTACTAGAATCAATACATAGAATTAAAAAGCAGACATCATTCAAATGGTGGGGCTTGCTGTTAAGTAGCTGGAGGGTCCCTAGCGGGACTATTTGGAGCAGCAAGGGCGTTTGTAGCAGGATTTCGACACGCATCCGCAAGATGCCCATACCTTTGACAATTGGTACACTGACGGCAGGGCACTTGGGTTGGGTGGTGATACTGGCAGGTGTCACACTTAGGTTGCTTCCCGTTATATTGTTTCTTGTTGGGTGGGACAGTGGCGTCTATTGCAAAATTCCTGACCTTGAGCCTCCCATTGGTTGAGGCCTCAATTTTGATTTCAACGGCAGGTTGGGGAGTATCCTTTGCAACAGTTTTCTTTTCCCCTTTCCGAGTCAGGGTTGCTGCCTTCACATGGTTATCTGTTAGGGTGGCCGCCAAATGTTTTGCTTCCTCTAAAGTAGCAGGGTTCCTTCCCCACACCGTGTCTTGAATCTGCATCGGTAAGCCACCAATGTATTTTTCGATCGCAATAGGCAAGGGGGTGACCTTGTGTGGTAGTAGTAGACTAAGTTCGTGAAAACGAGTGTTGTAGGCAAGGTTTTCTCCACTATCTTGAGCAAGATCATGAAATTCATCTTCCAGCTTCTTGATTTCATTATGAGGGCAGAACTCTGCCTTCATAATGTCTTTAGCTTGATCCCAAGTTAAGGCCAGTGCAGCTTCAGCTCCGCGGGTGCGCTTTTCCTCATTCCACCAAGTGAGAGCTCGTTTGTGAAGAACACTCATGGCATAACGGACCTTTAAGTTATCGGGACACTCACTGTTAATGAAAGTATTCTCAATGCCCTCGAACCATTGTAGAAGTCCCGTAGCTCCTTCTTCTCCACTGAACTTAGGAGGATTACAGGAATTAAAGTGTTTAAGAGTGCAAGCTGGGAGACCATTCCCGTTTCTGTTGTGGTTTCCATTACCGTTCCCGTTTCCATGACCGCTCCCATTGCCATTTCCGTTCATCTGGATGACTTGAGCCAGTAAGTTAGGAACTAGAGTCGCGATTTGTTGCGCCATTTGTTGGGAAATGATCGCAGCCAGTTGGGCATCGACGCCATTGTTGTTGTTGTTATTGTTGTTGTTGTGGTTAGCGTCGTGGTTGTTGCTATTCACTTCATCTTGATTGTCACCACTGTTGAGGAGAGTGCTGCGACATGGAGGCATGATCTATATGAGACACAATGAAATGAATGAGGTTATATAAGGAATGTAATCATTTATTCATTTATTCATTAAATGATTTAAATAAATTACATACAATTGTTCTACAAGAATTCGTACATCAAAATGATTAATACTATGCACACATCTTCAAGCATTAATTCAAATCTTCAAGCAAGTAGAACCTGAAACATGTTAAGTTGAAAATATTTTGGGTCAACAAAAGTTGGTGAGAATTACATAGGTTTTGATAATCGAATAAAAATGTTGTACAATTCAAGTATCATGGCAAGTCTAGTCCATATGTGAAAACATACTAGAAGTAAATCGAGTGCATAATCAACCCTTGTGACTGTTGTATTGTGGTACATCCCATACGCTCATGGTTCACTCGATTATGTTATGCGATAACAATCACCCACGCTACCTTTGTAGGAGGCACGTATCCGGGTGGGATTGTCAGTCCAATAGATCTATCATTGTATACCGTCGGCTGATCAATGTTAATGATTATGCTAGAATTGTGCTTACCCTAGTCATGTTTAAGACATAATGCAACATAGAAAAACACATAGACACTTTGATGATTGAATTGCATATAAAATGTTGTAAATGTTTCACCCCAAAAATGGTGATAAATAGAAAAGGGTCTATGTAAAACTCACCTTAGCAAAATGTTATATCTCTTGAAAAATAGAATAGTGTGTTGCCCAACAATGCCAAGTATTACCTGATGGGATTGGGTACTGAATACACCGTTCTGCGTACCCAAACCCGGCACGATATCATCACGCGGAAGAAAGCCATGCGCAGGACTTGGTCAAAGCTCATTAATGATCAATCAACAGTCAAAGATTGGTCGCATGCCGGTCAAGGCGAATATCATGCATGGTCAATAGCCATGCATAAATCACGTAACCATACCAATAAAGGCGGTACCTGATTCCACTATCCCCTTCAATTTAGCTTTCCATATATCACCTTACTAACATAATTAAGGGTGATGGAGACAACCTAACCACGGTTAGGATTTGGGTAATGGTGGCATACGGACTCTCCTATAAAAGGGGTCACACCCCCAATAGGAGAGGACACTTTCTACTGACCTGGAGAGCTATCAAACTTGATAGTATCCCCATTCACCCCGTTTTTGTTATAAACAACTACCTTGTGTAGTCGTCTCCACACCCATACATTCACTTTTATTTGCAGGTATCTCCAAGTTGTAGCTGTTAGTGAAGGATCAACCCTGTAGTAACTCGTAAACATACCATCCTTAATTGGTGGTGAGGTTATTTGTTTCTTCATTGGTGTAACATTTCGCGTTAAATAATTGTACGTTACGCATAATCTGGATAAAAACGACGAGTTCTATTTTTGCATTTAATTATTTTGTGGCATTTTGAACCCTAATACTATGATAATTATTCCTAATATATATATATATATATATATATATATATATATATATATATTAAATATACATTAAATATAATTGTCAAAAAAATATATGCTGAGGCCGGGGTTCGAACCCGAGTCCTCAGCCGGTTCAATATACAAATCCACACAACCAACTGCTCTAGCCTTGATACTTGTTTCAATCCGGGTACATTATAATTATAACATGATTTAAAAACATCTCAGTTGACTTGGAAAGTCAACTGAGATCCACGACTTGCCAAAATCACAATCATAACTCGTAATTGATCGATGGTTGGCATTAACGACGTGATATCCGGCCTGTTCTGACTCATACCCTCGTCAATTATCAATCAATTGTTACCTTAATTGATTCACGACGCGTCAACATTCATAACAAAGTCAACATTACCAATTCGAGCACCTAAGCCATTACACTATAAATTGAACCTTGCTGGATCTTCACAACTCGCCATTCACTCTTTCTCAACCTCTAATTTCTCACAAAATTCTCTGTTCTTAAGCATTCTGTTCGTATTTTGACTTCGGGTCTTGACCGTGTGATCATAATCAATACGAGCTTGTAAGTTTAATTTTATTTATGGGTTTCATTAATCGGCCTATATACAACATTTACCCTATGGTTAATTGGATTGATGTTGTGTAATTTGGCCAATTGCAAATCTAGGGCTCGTATGCTTATAATTGGGGAAGAACACGATTTCGTTTATGTTATTTATTTTAAATAAACAGAAACCAAACACAACCACTGGTCTGGACCAGGTGGTTGTGTCTGGTGCCCACCATCTGAGCCACGCGGGTTCGAGTCCCGGCTGTGGCAATCTTTTTTCTTTTGTTTGTTTTATTTTAAAAGAAATAAATACACATAATTACTAGTATTTTAAAAATTAGTTTTAAAATACTAAAACTCTTTTAATAATTCTACAAAAATTATTTTAAGTTAATCTAATGACAAAGTTTAACTTACAATTTTTAGTTTTCAAAAATTTATTTATTTAATATATTTAATAAATAAATCAAGTTTATTCTATTATATTTATAAAATCCTATTAAAATATCAAAATAATTTTATAAATTTCCACAAAAATTATTCTGAGTTTATATAACAATAAACTTTTCTGAAATGATTTTTATTTCTGAAAAATCATTTATTAAATATTTTTAATCAATTTTTGCTAGTTTTAATCATAATTAAATCATAATAAATCCAATTTTTAATATTTTTGCACCAAAATTTTATACAAATTATTTCTGATTATGTAGAACAGAAATATAAATTTTAAACTAATAATTCTTTAATTTAATATTTTTAAATATTAAAGTTAAATTTTGATAATTGTTATAAATAGAATTAATATTCTATTTTAAAGAAAATAATTTTATAAAACTTATTTTTATGCTTTAAACACCTTATTGTGACCATCTTAAATTAAAATTCTTATACAAATTTTTTGTTTATTTATTACTAAAATTCTCTCAATTATCAAACATTTTTAATATTAATCAAACGAGCATTTATCCCCAATTCGAAGCCCTAGAACATATACATTTGTAGACTAGATAGACTTAGACATATTTATTACCTTATTATAGGGTGATATTTGGCATTGTTTGGGCAACACACTTTTCAATTTTCAAGAAGTATAACATTTTGCTAAGGTGAGTTTTACATAGCCCCTTTTCTATTTATCACCATTTTTGGGGTGAAACATGTTACAACATCATTTATGTAATTCAATCATCAATGTGTCTATGTGTTTTTCTATGTTGCATTATGTCTTGAACATGACTAGGGTAAGCACAATTCTAGCATAATCATTAACATTGATCAGCCGACGGTATACATTGATAGATCTATTGGACTGACAATCCCACCCGGATACGTGCCTCCTACAAAGGTAGTGTGGGTGTTTGTTACTGCAATATAAACGAGTGAACCATGAGCGTATGGGATGTACCACAATACAACAGTCACAAGGGTTGATTATGCACTCGATTTACTTCTAGTATGTTTTCACATATGGACTAGATTTGCCATGACACATGAATTGCACAACAATTTTATTCGATTATCAAAACCTATGTAATTCTCACCAACTTTTGTTGACCCAAAATATTTTCAACTTAACATGTTTCAGGTTCTACTTGCTTGAAGATTTGAATTAATGCTTGAAGATGTGTGCATAGTTTTATTCAATTTGATGTACGAATTCTTGTAGAACAATTGTATGTAATTTATTTAAATCATATAATGAAATTTATTATTTACCATGAGCTACTGAACAATCATCAATACGTAACATCCCGATGTTTCCGCCATCGGTTGGGGTGTTACAATTGGCGCCATCCCTTACGGTTCTAACAAATCTTTCAAACTAGCAACATGGCTTTTTCAAAGGATACAAACAACAATGCTAAGGTTGATGCCACAATCAACGATGAGATCCAAGATGTCACACCAAATACGATCACGAAGAATGTGGCTCAGAAGCAACCGGGTTCGACATTCCAGTTCCACCCAAGCAAGGGGGGATCTTCTGGAAACAAAAAGAAGAAATCCAACCTATCTCCGGTTGACCCGGACGAGTGGTTGGCCCAGCAAAATTCAAAAACAATTGCTGAATATCAGAAAATGATTATGAATCAAGCCAAACTCAACGTCCAAAAAACGTTAAGTTTCGACACAAGTGAGGAGGACTCAGAATCTCCTCGAAAAAACAAAAGTGGCCGTCACGCTAAAGGTTCTCGTCAGGCGGTACGTGGTGGAGGCCGTGGTAAGAATACTCGCGGCCAGGACCACGTCAACCTGAATGATGAACCAGACGGTTACGAATCAGAAGATGAGGTGCATCACGATTCCAACAAAAAACAGAACACCAAGTCTGTTGCCAGCAGTCTGGCACCAAAGGATGATGATCTCTATAAACCATACAGACCAAAGACTTTCGCAGAAAGATCAAAGTTCTGCGCACGCATTGCATTGGCACCGATGCCTCAAGAATGCAAGTTACCAAACACCATCGGGAAATACGATGGTTTGCGCGATCCGGATGATCACTTGCACGCTTTCGACTGCGCAGGAAGCTCTAAGTTATGGCCAGTCCAAGCCTGGTGTCACCTGTTTGTGCAAACATTAACAGGGGCAGCCAGAGTGTGGTACGAGAGTTTACCTGTGGGAAGCCTGGAAGATTTCGATTACCTTATAAGAAAATTCAAGAATCACTTCTCACACCTGCGCAAACACAAGAAAGACAAGGCACACATTCTCTTGTGCTCGCGCAACGATAATGAGTCTCTAGAAGACTACATCGTCAGATATAACAAGGAGGCACTCCAGTTAGGATGCGGAGAAGAACTTACCCGCGCAGCATTCATACACGGGGTAAGGAACGATGATCTGATGAGATGCTTAATCGGCAAAGACGGCATACCACAAGCTTGGGATGAAGTAATTGAGGCTGCTAAAGTTTACGCGTCCTCCGAACGCTCCTTTCATCGCAACAAGAGCACTCACAAGAGTAGCAGCCACCATCAATCATCACACAACAGAGGGAAAGGCAAACAATCTGTATGGTCAAGAATTTCAGGCACAGCAGAGGAAGGAAAGTATTCCTCCGCACAAGATGCAAGAAATATGCTGAGCTCAAGAGGGTCCCGAGACCATAAGGGACATTCAAAGAAGAACTATGAGTGGACACCACTGTCCAAAACACCATCTGAGGTGCTGAAAACGGAGCAGATTCAATTTCCAAAGCCACAGGAACTCCGTGGTGACATGAAGAACGTGGACAGATCAAAATACTGTGAATACCACGAAGACCACGGGCACATGACGGACAACTGCTACAGTTTAAAGATGGAAATTGAAAACGCCATCAAATCAGGGCAATTAACACACCTCGTAAAAAATATGAGAAGAAAACAGAGGGACAACACAGAAACAGGAGAGCCATCTCAGAAAAGGATACGCAATCTCAATGCGCATCACGTGTATAGCGTCTCCCGCAATACATGCAACATGACTCACAAGAACACAAGCCGCAAGCGTACCTTTACAGAAACAAGGGATGATTCGTGCAAAGAAGAGCAAGTGATAATGCCGAGGGTAAAGGGTGGGGCCTCCTCCACAGCTCCATTGATCATCACAGGGGTTATTGGCCATTATCGAACACGATACATGTTCTTAGATAATGGCAGCAACACTGATATAATGTACCAGCAATGCTTCGACCAGCTGGACGAAGATGACAAAAGAAGAATAGCACCAACAACAGAGCCAATCTCAGGTTTCATCCACGAGACAATCTACCCGCTGGGTACACTCACCTTCCCAGTCACACTCTCAGACGGGAAGCATACGCGCACAGAAACGTGCGACTTTACAGTGCTCCCCGTCAACTCATCACATGACATCCTACTGGGACGAGAGGGGTTGGCGAAATTCAACTGCAATGCGTCTACGCCACATCAGATGGCAGGTTTCCCGACAAAGACAAGGGTTGCGTTCGTACGCGGAAACAAAACTTGTCATGCCACAGAAACACCGAGGCCTTCAAAGCAAACAAGGCCAACCGTCAGAACCGAACCGGAAAATGGGTTATTAACCCTATATTCCCGGAACAGACAGTTATCATCGGCCATGAAATCTCAGACCCCATTCGCACCCATTTGAAGCAGTTGTTAACGAAGAATATGGATATCTTCGCTTTCAAACCATCAGACATGGTTGGGGTCCCGCGACACATCGCGAAGCACAAGCTCAACGTCTACAAAAACGCTGAGCCAATAGCCCAGAAAAAGCGCAGTATGGGGCCGGAGAAAACAAAGGCGATGAATGAGCAAGTCACAGAACTTTTGAAGGCCGGCATTCTGCGCAAAAGTAAATACCAAACCTGGGTGGCAAACCCAGTTATGGTGGGAAAATCCAATGGCACATGGCGCATGTGCATTGATTATAAAGACTTAAACAAAGCTTGTCCGAAAGATTGTTACCCATTGCCCGAAATCGACCTGAAGGTCGATTCTTTGGCACCTTACAAGTTCAAGTGCTTTTTGGATGCTTACAAGGGCTATCATCAAATTCAAATAGCCAAAGAAGACGAAGACAAAACAGCATTTCGCACAGACATGGGCACCTTCTGTTACACCAAGATGCCATTTGGGCTAAAGAACGCGGGGGCAACATATCAACGACTAATGGACACCGCGTTTGTAAAACAAATCGGTGTAAACCTAGAAGTGTATGTGGATGACCTAGTGATCAAAAGCAGAGAAGAAGACCAGATGTTACTTGACATCCAGAAGACTTTTGATCAGTTGCGCAATGTGAGAATGAAGCTGAATCCGGGGAAGTGTTCTTTTGGGATGGAAGAAGGAAATTTCCTCGGAGTCGTCGTCACCAAAGACGGCTTTCGGCCAAACCCAGATAAAGTTCAGGCAATTGAGCGGATGCCGTCACCATCTTCAGTCAAGGAAGTACAAACTTTGATGGGATGACTTATAGCTTTGAACAGGTTCCTATCAAACTACACGTCCAAATCCTTCCCCTTCGTGGACACGTTGAAGAATTGTCTGAAGAAATCAAATTTCCACTGGACGGAAGAGGCAGAAGCCGCATTTCAAGACATGAAGAAATGTTTGAGCAACCTGCCAACGCTCACTGCTCCGCTACCGAAAGAGCCACTCACCCTCTACTTGTCCGTCACTGACAAGGCAGTGGGGGCAGTACTAATGGTTGACCGAAAGGGGGTTCAAACCCCAATTTACTATGTAAGCCGTATGCTGCTCGACACGGAAACTCGCTACTCGACAATGGAAAAGCTGGTTCTCGCGTTAATCCACGCTTCAAGAAGACTGCGCAGGTATTTTCAAGGACACCCGATTAATGTCCTCACAGACTTCCGGATCAACGATATTCTGCGCAAACCAGAACTCTCTGGACGCTTGGCAAAATGGGCAATAGAGCTGGGGGAGCACTCAATTTCATATAAAGCAAGACCTTCCTTCAAAGGACAGATCCTTGCAGATTTTATAGTAGAGGTCCCAGCTGACAAAGTCGAAGAATGCGTAAACGAAACATCGTCAAAATCGACTGCGCCCGACGAAACTCAGATATGGAAATTATTCACTGACGGTGCTTGCAATGATGAAGGGGCAAGCGCAGGCTTACGCTTGATAACCCCAGAAGGAAAAGAGTACACTTATGCTATTCGGCTGGATTTTCAAACAACCAATAACGAGGCCGAATACGAAGCGCTGGTCGCAGGCCTACGTATAGCTAAGAAGATGGGTGCTCAACACATTGAAGCGCATGTCGATTCAATGTTAGTCGCCAACCACATTGATGGCACATATGAAGCCAGATAGTCATCCATGATCCTATACTTACAGCACACCAAGGAGTTGATGAATAGTTTTTCTTACTGCAAAGTTACTCACGTCCGCAGAAGCCAAAACAAGCCAGCAGACGCTTTGAGTAAAATGGCGTCCACCGCATTCGATCACATGGCGAAGGATGTACGTGTCGAGGTACTAACCACACCATCTGTTCCATCAAAACAGGTGAACGTGATCCAAACCGGAAAGGAATCCTGGATCACCCCGATCATGGCCTTTTTAACTAAGGGCATCCTTCCATCAAACAAAGCGGAAGCAAGGAAACTACAACACAAAGCCTTGCACTATGAAGTCAATAATGGCACCTTATATCGGCGATCTTATCTCGGACCATTACTCAGATGCGTAGATTCCGCGGAAGCCACATATCTAATAAAAGATATTCACGAGGGCACATGCGGATTACACGCAGGCCCTCGGATGGTTGTAGCCAAACTCATGAATGCAGGTTACTTCTGGCCCGGAATGCACCTCGATGCGGTCAAAGAGCTACGCAAATGTGACGCATGCCAGCGGCATGCGCCCGGAACACTTAGACCGAAGAACAACTTGATACCAGTCACCACGGCATGGCCATTTCAAAAATGGGCCATAGATCTCGTGGGGCCGTTTCCCACAGCGCCAGGCAATGTCAAATACTTAGGTGTTGCCATCGACTATTTCACAAAATGGGTAAAGGCAAAGACATTGGCCACAATTGACGGGCGGAACATCAAGAAATTCATTTGGGAGTTTATCATTTGCAGATTCGGTCTACCAATGGAAATTGTAAGTGACAATGGGACGCAATTTGCGGACCAACACTTACAAGAATGGCTACACTCAATGAAAATCAAGCAGATATTCGCTTCCATTGCGCATCCTCAAGGCAATGGGCAGGTTGAGCGCGCAAACAGAAGCATCGTCGAAGGCATTAAGACATGCTTGGGAACACGACGCAGTGGGTGGGTAGATGAATTGCCCCACGTCCTTTGGGCCCACCGCACACTTTCCAAAACAAGCACCGGGGAAACACCGTTCAGCCTGACATATGGAACTGAAGCGGTTATCCCAACAGAGGTTACAAATCCATCACCAAGAATTCTACTCGCGCAGACAATCGACAATGACAAAGAACTGCGGATGAATCTAGACTTTTTAGATGAACGCGGAGATTTGGCCTATGTCCGAGAGGCCTCGTATAAAAGACAACTGGAAAAATACTACAATGCGCGGGTTAAAGAACAAGCTTTCCGCGTGGGTGATTTTGTTTTCCGCAATAACGAAGCTTCAAATGCGGAAAAACCGGGAAAGCTCGCTCCAACTTGGGAAGGACCCTACAAAGTCCAAGAAGTATTGGGAAAAGGAGCATATGCCTTAGAACGGTTAGATGGTTCGCCAATACCACGTACTTGGAATGCAGCTCAGTTACGCATATGCTATATGTAACCTACTACAATAATTCTGTAATAAGGACCTGATGTCCAAGTTCATTTATATTACAAAAAGTATCTTTCATACTATGTATTGATGGTGATGCGCGTATAATTGGCTATAATTGGAATGAATTGAGGATGATTGATCGTGGGTTTAACGCGTAATGGTCAAGAAATTACGAAATCATTCCAAAACAACATCAAAACGCGTTTAATTAGGTTAATTTTGGTAGATTGTTTGTCACAGTTGACTTTCTTAGTCAACTGTGAAGAATCATTCACGGGTTATAACAATAATAAGTTGGGATTAGAACAAGAAGTGTGGGTAGCCCAGCTGGTTAGGTTTGTTGTGTATGTGACCCGGCTTGGACGCGGGTTCGATTCCCGGCCCAAGCATATTATTTTTGGCAATTTATCTATATATATATGTATATTATATATAAGTAATATAGTGTTAGGGCTTCAAATGCATTGCAATAATATTTTTAAACGACAATTAATGATGAGAAACTTGACGATTTTACTCAAAATGATGGTAACGTACAGGTGTTAATGCGTAATGTTACATCAGAGCTGGACCTAAAAGAGTACCAAAAGCATACTTCACTTGATTCTCCACCAAGCAATTACACATAGCAAACACATATTCAATCTTCTTCACCCACCTCAGCAATCCCACTGGTCCTTCGGTCCCACTGAGGAGGTGGTTGCTGGTTGACAACATTCCCTGTACACACTAGCGACACTGTTTAACCAAAACGGATAAGACGCCCAAAAAACATTAAGACTAGTAGTAATCAAATTACCTTCGAGTCCTTGCCGAGCGGCCTGGAAAGCAGCAAGAACAATGGTCACTTGCTCTTGAATCAAATTGTTGTATTTAGAATGGGTCATGTTGACATTACCACGACCCCCGCCGCGGCCACCGTTGCCTCCACGACCACCGTTACGTCCACCACGCCGACCACCGCAAGCTCCAAGCATTCATAAAGAATGAGATATTTAAAATCATTACCAGTATGAAAGTACCAGTAATCATGATATAGAATCATCCCGATCAGACTAATCTGTATCAAATACAAATCATCCAATCAAGATACCCCAACTTATGGGATAGGTAAGCACTAGAGCTCATCCATCCTAAGATGCGGTAAGAAATAAGAATCTCTAAGTGTACAATCACTTAGAGGCGTACTATGACGAGTACAAGTGCAAGATAGTATACGTAGGAAAGTGTGTTCATTAGAGCATAGAAGGGAGATATTTGAATCTTGAACAGATCTCTAGAATAAGCCGAAAGCCATTCCAATGTACGCCACTACCGTGCAAGGTCAACAAGCAAGCTTCTTCGTCCTCAAATCCCGAAGAGGTAGAATAGATAGAAATAGAAACATAAAAAGATAATAAATGGAATGGATGATGCAACATGTATATATGATGATGATGATGATACCGACACCCCTAAAATGTTAGTTAATTCCCACTTATTACAACTCAAAAGTGTGTGGCCGTCTAGTGTGTGAGACTTGGTTATAGACCAGACTCTACATGCAGTCTTAGTTCACTATAACCATTGGCTCTGATACCAATCTGTCACACCTTCAAATTTCACTTGCGGGGTTTTACTGCAAGGTGCGTGACACACCAGGATCCAAGTCAATGGTCACAACAAACGATAACTATATGTAAAAGATACGTAACAAACCATGTAGTTCAAAAGTGTTAACCAAATACAATGGAAGCATAATAAGTTTACAATCCTTAAAATAGTAAAAATTATTGGTTTAAAAGATGTTCAAAAGTCATGCACATGAAACCTAGACGTGGTGAGACTCCGTGCGCCTTAGTGGGACTCTTAATGAATCCCGCAAGTCTGGCCTGAGGAAGTTTTGGTCAATTCCTCGACCGGCGGAAGTCCGGTTGACGATAAGCTCTACTATTTCGGGAAACCGATAGATGTGTCAAGGTGGGATGACCAAGAGCTTAGTCGTAGTTGAACTATGACATTGTGTTTGTTAGAGCACTAAGCGTGAGCCGAGCATGAACCTGGGCTCACTAGGAAAGAGGAGATCTCATGAAGCGCAAACACCCCGCCCTGTTCAAGGATACTATTGAGATGGGTAACTTGAATTGAATTCCGGGACGGAATTCTCTTAACAGGGGGAGAATGTAACAACCGGCAAAAATAAGGTAATACCGTACAAATTAATTAATATACGATTAACGTAATTAAATGCAATTATGTGTGATTTAATTATCAAGGCCTTAGGAGATAGCAATTTCCAAATAGTGCATAGGAATGCATACGTTTAATGGTAAAACATGATTGGATCATGTGCGAATAAGCTATCCGGTATGGACGTTGGCAATTACCCGGTAATAATTAAATAAACGAAACGGATCCCGGACACCCAGGATATAAAATAAAGGGTATTTTCATAAGATATAATGAGTTTTGGAACTCCAAAACCATAAATGAAAACGTCTTGTACAAATCTCCCGGTAACGAATAAAATGCGCGTACCGCACCCGATACGCGTATAGCTCATAATTTCACCCGGCAAAAGCCTAAATAACCAATCAACGCTTAAATTAGACTATGTTTAAGGGTTATTAAAGGTATTTTTAATGTCCGAATAACGCGCGGTTAAAACCCGAAAAATACCCGAACGACACCCGAACGACGGGGGATTTAACTTAACAAATATTGGGTAAATATTTGGAGTTGTGGACCCCACCTAAACCCACAAAGGGGCCGGCCTAATGGCCATGCCAATCCCCTTGCAAGTTGCCTTGATAATAATAACCCCTAGCCTAGTAAAAAGCATGCATGGACAAAAGGATAAAGCATAAGATTAAAACAAGTACAAGGCATGCTTAATCTTGTCCCCCCCTTGGTAATTTTCGGCCCTATGGCCCCATCAATCCAAGACATAATCAAACCCACTACACACTAGTATGCACATGCATGAGGAGGATCTTGTATAAGATTGTGATAAATCTCAAAGATTAACCAAAGATTTGCAAGCAACCTCCTCCATACATACATACATATACGGTTATATACACACACACACACTTCATATCCTTCCAAGATTCCCAAGTACACATACAATCCTTCATAAGATTTCTTAAATCTTTGGAGATTACATGTGATAATTATATATAAACATGTGTTAGAGGTTTGATATCAAAACAAAACTCATCTCCTTTCCTTGTTCCTTTGGCCGTAAGTTCTCCACCATCCCCACACATCATCCTTTCAAGTTTTTACACCTCCAAATCACCCAAAACAATCCATCATCCAAACCCCTATTGTGTGTTTCAAGCTTGGAGCTTAACCATTAAGGAAGAACACACTAAACCCCTCTGCCTTGTGCTAGTAGTAAGCTTCTTAACCTTGTTTTTGATTATTATTATTCATGTATGTGTTCTTAGAAGCAAGTTGTACATGAAGGGTTTAAAAGGTGGTTTGAACATAATCTTTAATAGGTTTTACATGTGTAAAATGAATGATTAAAGATATGTAATTAAATCATGGATTTGATGATGATAATGTAGTGTTCATGAGAATGTATAAAATCTACACATACATTAAGTAGGATGATGATTTGAGTATGATTTGTAGAATAAACTTGAATGTGTTAAAAAGTAACTTTAATCATCTTAACATGATCATTTAAGACATGATAAATGATGGAACATGTTAGAAGTTCAAGAATAAAGAAGATGAAAAATTAAAGTTTACTTACTTAGAAGATTGATATTTTGATATAATGGGCAAATACAAAAAACGCACATACAAGTAGTCTTATATATGAAATATAAGACTAATAGAAGCGTTTTGATACAAAAATAACTTACCAATAAAAAGTTGAATCTTCAAAGTTTACTATTTTGAGTGAAAAATGTTAACTTTTGAAGCTAGAGTGGAAAAATGCAACTTTTGGAAGTTAAGGGACTAAAGTTGTAACTTTGAAAGTTAGAGGACTAAAATGGATATTTTAGAAACTATTAGTCCAAAAATACAAGTATGGAAAGTTCGGTGTCAAAAATGTAAGTAATAAAGTCTAAGGATGATTTTTGTAAATACTAGTAGAAATACTTGGGTATTTTGCATAAAAGTGTACTTTTGAAAGTTATAAAAAAATACAAAGGGTTTTAAAATAAGGATTTTTATAAAATAGAGATTTTATAAAAATGTTAATCAAACTTGAGAAACTTATACAAAAATGAATACTTTTATATAAATGGGAATATAAAAGTATTGGAAGCATTTTTGCATCTAAGTTAACAAGTTGGGCTAAAATACAAACCTTCCAAGTAACATGGGTTAGAAATGTGGATAATATTTCTATAAAGCACATGTTGGGAAAGACTTGGAAGAATTAACTAATCGAGTTAAGATATCGAACTAAGACGCGTTAACGAACCGTACACGGACAAATCATGAGAAAAATGCCATTACGGCAAGATAAGAAAAATATATATTCTAAGAAGTAAAATATATATATATACATTGGTGAAAAACTAATAAACACTTTCCTAAGTGTTAAGAGAATTATTCGTGGGAGAAAACACAGGACATAAACAAATAAGACGTTAAAACAAACGTATATACTTAACAAGAAAAATTACACATTTATATATATGTACGCTCGTCTCGGCAAAATTCTAGTATATCTACTTAATGGGAAAGTAGATATGTGGGAAGGAAAGCCGCGACGAGAAGACAAAGATATATATATGTGTATGTCGTACCAACGAGATCCTAGTATATTTATTTGAATGGGAAAATAAATATACGGTATGGTGAGTTGAATCGGACGTTAAGAATATACAATCGAACGACAAGATCTTAGCATATTTGTTTAAATGGGAAAAACAAATGTGTGGCAAAGTGAGTCGGGTCGAGCATTGAAATATATATTATATCGAGCGATGCGATCTTAAGTATAATTATTTAAATGGGAAGATAATTATATGTTAAGTGAAGTCGAGTCGATGATAATAAGATACAAGTTATGGAAATATTAACAAGAGTAATATATAACTTGTAACACAAAGGGTAATGTAACGCCAACGAAACCTAGGGTACGCGCTTAATTAAACGGGATTTGGAATAACTTGTGGTCGGGAGTTGGGTGTACAACTTGCCAAGGCACATGCACTATAGGAATAGTGACTTATACGTCTAGGACGTTTGTAGGTGCGAGACCCTCTATGCTATCTACCTAGTGAGCCAGACAGTGTTCAGGTGAGTTTCACGGCCCCATTTTACTGTTTTAACTGGGGGAAAGATATGTTGTCAAACGTTGTCACATGTTGAAATGTTTTCAAAGGTTAAAATGTGATAAGTGGTATGATGAGTACTTGAGCAGTGATCGCCACTCGGGGTTGAGTCCTCTCTTCCGTAATCTTTAATTCAGGGAAATGAAACCGAAAGAATATTTGGATAGTACTATTGGTGCCTGACAAGGCCCACCCCTAATCGATAGCGTCGATTATGCATTAGGTTATGCCTGGGGTGCATATATTCTGAACTTAAGTCGTGGGAAACCGAGTAACGACTTGGAGCGGGGCATTATTATCAGTCTTGGTTTGGTTATGGGGCTCAAGGGATTGCTCATCATTATAGTTTGTAGGAGCTAGCTACTCCTTACAAAGGCCACAAGTTGTGCAGGTTTCGCACATGTTGTAAAAACGGAATATCGATCGACAAGATCCTAGTATAATTATTTAATGGGAAAATAATTACACGGTAAAGTGAGTCGAGTCGATGGTTGTGAAAATGTTGCTGTTATGAAACTAAAAACCTGTGAACTCACCAATATTTTATATATTGACGTCTTTTTAAACATATCTTTCAGGTAACTAAGTGCTGAATAGATATGGGGCTAGTGCGGTGGAATTCGGGATGTCGGATACTGGTCGGGATTTCATTCACTGTTACCTTCGGGTTGGAACATAAACGGAAATTCCCACATTGAAACTTAATGTTCATCGTTTTAAGTAATGCCTTGTGCAATATTGTAACGGGATACTCATTTCCGACATTCTAATAAATTGATCTTTTCTAATTAAATATAGTTTGTGTTAATCTTGACTTTGATATACTTTCGAGCGTTGCGCCACGTGTTTCCTCCATTGGCGTGGTGTGACAGAAGTGGTATCAGAGCCAAGGTTGTAGCGAACTAGCATTTTTGAAAAATCTAGACTATAACCGGTTTTGGCTCGAAAACGAAGTTTTCAAAAATAAAACACAACGAAATATTTTCAGAAAAGAAAGAAGATTGTACATGGATTGTACAAGGGGAAATTCCGACCGACTAGCCTTGTGTGTCAATATATGAAGTATTAGAAAATGCGGATAAGATGTTTATGTTGCATAGGAATCCGATTTTCTGAGATTAAGTTAATACATATACGTAGTACGGATATTTTGCCAGTAAGGTTGTTGTGTCACGCTTCACATTAGTTCACACTCCTGCATCGATCACCGGTACCAGCCAAGAGGAAGGATACTGTGGTCTACAAGGAGCCTACCTGCTTGCTTGTAGACGGGATGATCGGAAGGACTAATCTCTATCGCGTTAATGGATGTCGCCACGTTGTTTATGATTTAGAGGCGAAACTAGATCAAGTCTTTTGTTGTATGAAATCTCGGTTTTGGATCAGGAAGCTCGGAACTAGCGGGCAACAAGATTACCTGGCAACACAAATTATCATTACGGGTGCACACGTAATAATAGTTTGGGGTGCACGGTAACCTTGGTGGGCGCTAGGGCCGGGATTGGTGATCGCTCCTTGTCTTAGTTGTTCTTGTTCTTCAGATTCAGTCTTAGTTTTGATTGGCCAATGGGTTAAATGGGAGGTCTCGCCGATGTCCCTTTATTTTGATCCTAGCTAACCTAATAAGCTTTCTTCGACATTACCTTTATGGTACGAGCACGGAAGAGCTCGAACGTCTATTCATGTGAGAAATTTGACGTAAACCCACGCATTGGATAGTGACGGGAGACGAAAACTTCCTTGTATAGGAGTGGAATGTCTCCGCCACAAAGTTCTTCCAAAGGAGCGGGCATACGAGGATGCGCTGCCTACCGAAGAGATGAATGCCTGGAACGATGCGAGGAATGCTAAACTTGGAACCCAGTGAAGACTTAGGGTGCGTCCCTGCTAGACTAGTGCGTCTAGAGAACGGGACCCTGCGTGGATTAAATATGAGACTCGTGGCCGTGTGCTGCGGTGTTATCATGGTGAATAAGTCATGATCGACCTAACGCATGCCCAGGTTGTCTCCAAGGGTTGGATATTTTTCTTCTCCAGTAGGAAGACAGAATCGAAGTTACGAGATTAGGAAGCTTGATCATTGTTACCCTGAAAGCTCGGTAGCCCTTGTCTGAAACAACAGTATTGGTTGTTCCCATGCAGTCATGGACTGCTGATGAAATCAGCATGCCGCATTGCACAAGACATGAGTGCTTTGTTAAACTTTGATGATGTCAGAATTTCGGCCACTAATCATGACTGCGACATGGTTTGCCAGTGAAAGGATGACGGCGTATAGTAGAACAGCAAGCCCCAGTCGGCGTTTGGCAATGGACTCACTCGGAAGTGCATACGATTAACTCGTGGGAAGCCACTACTCGGTGTATTGAGTATTCTAGTATGGATTAACAACCTTTGCAATAGCGCTGGATCGTGTTCGGAAGATGAATTGTGATGGACTCAGCATGTTGGTACTTATGTCATACTACCTTCCTGAGGTGCAAAGGTTATCATAAGATTCCTCTATCTACCTCCTGTTCGTTTTTCAAGGATTGTTGGTGGTCTCGCTTCAGTCGAGGAACGCCAGAGTAGGCTCGTTACATGTACTGTGCCTGAATCCGTCATAAATCCTAGAAAGTGGAACCACACTTTGGGAACTGTAATCGTAAGAGTATTCTGTGATTGTCAGAATGTTGCAAGACGCTTCTTGCTAACATTAAAATCCCCCTTGAAAACCAAGTGGCGGACTACTAAATGTGGTCACGTTATTCTAAATTCACCCATGGGACGACAATTTCATTGCTCTTGTTGCAATGTTGAGTGTCCATCACCGTCGTCGCGATAACGAGACTAGTTATTTATTGGTCGACGATTGATGGAAAGTGTTTTGTCAATCCCCGAAGTTATTGAGACGTTGTGTCCCCTCGTTACGGTGATTTATAAACTAAGGTTGCAAGGTCCATTCGTTGTGGACACGGTGACCTGTCTAATCTCTTGCCGTATTTCGATACTCTCACGGCGTGGCCTATCAGGAAGAAAGTTCACCGGCCTCGCTTGAGTGACAGAGAGGCATTCCAGCTAATTACTATCGGTGCTAGATAGCATGTAAGGAGGCCCTAATGAGAAGAATGACTCAGCTGGTTCGCCAGAGCCGGTATCGTTTTCATTTTATCGTAGTGTATCGATGAATCGTGATCCTTCTACCTCTGCTTGCTATTCTCGTTGCGACCACTATCTTTGTTATGGGAAAAGACGTAGGTTGGTTTCCAAGCCCTATGGATACCAGTCACCACACATATAATAGCTACGACGAGTCTAAGGCTCCAGTCGAGCCTGACGTTGTTACTCCTATCATTATCCTATGGCTCAAGCGAATCCTGTTGACGCTATTAAGTGTAGCTCTCGCTGAGTTTGTTGTTGTCAGTGGTTCGATAGCACTTATCGAGCTTGATGTCATCGTTTCTATGTTTGTTGTTGAGTTCATTGTTGTCGTTGTCTGTACAGTCCATGTTGGGCTTGATGATGTTGTTCCATGGCTCTGCTCGGGTTGACGTTGTTGATATATTTGAGGCTCCTGCAGAAGTGAATGATATTAACGAAGACGTCTTTATGACCCTTTCCAGGCCGCTATGACCATCTATATGTCTTTGTGGAGTTTGTTGTTATTAATTCCATTCTCTTTGAGGCTTCCATTGAACTACTAGTTATCATCCCTTGGGCTCTTAGGAAGCCTAACATTGTCAATGGTTCTCAAGCCTCAGTGGAAACTGTCGATGTTTCTGTCGCCATTGTCTGAGTGACTCATAACAAGCCTATGGTCGTTCTCTCCATGAACAATATCGGCTTGAGAAGTCAGCTAAATTATGTGGAACCCGTCATTCCCATTTATGTTATGACGACTGATGCGCCAGCCAATCTAACCAAGTCCTACCATTGAGCCTATGGAGGTTAGGCTCAAGGCCGAAGGTACGAATGAAATTCCCACCTCCACAAGTGATCTGAGACGCACGGGGATGCGTGCCCACCATAACGGAGCTTTATGGTGGTGTGGACTATGGGTTCTCCATATTGAGCGTCATATTGTCGCGTGCATTCGTGCTGCTGTGTTACCCCCCAGCCATTGTTCATGCTCGTCGTTGCATTATTTTTGCTGGGAGTATCCATGTGGTTGCGCTGCATCGCCTATGATACATTCCTAGTGTTTACTGCTCCTGCAGTGGTGTAGCCTTGCTGTCATATTTCTCGGTGTCGTACGGTTCCTATTGCGGTGTTGCCTTGTCATCATACTTCTCTGTTGTCGTGTTGCTCCTGTGTGGTGTTCCCTAGTTGATGTGCTTCGTGGATATGTTGCTGACATTGCCATGTTGTTTCTACTATCGTGTTGCTCAGAGGGCGTATTGCTACAGCTGTGGATTACCTCGATGACGTGATGATTTGTCGTTTGCATTGCTCTTGTTTCTCTCGGAATGGAGACATCACCTAAACCCCTCGTGCCGTCATTGTTCTATTTGTTTGATTGTGTAGTGCCGACATTGATCATGTAGGATTTCAGGTGTCCAACGGACTTTCTAAAAAGTCGTGCTTAGACGCTCTAGCCTTAGTGATTACGTGTGTATTCCCCTAAAGTCTGAATCTCGTGGTCGTCTGAGTAAGTGACCGGATCATGTGCCGACCCCTGTATATGCTCACACATTTCGCGAGCGGTACATCTTCAGAATCTGAGGCACCAGTGACGCTATGCCCAGCCCTAACCTTTTACGTGCAATTTGGTAGCCCAGCGATCGGTTATGCAAATCAATGTCGGGAAGAAACCCTATGATCTACACGTGACAAGGCGAGACTTGCCTTTGTGATAAGGGATTTCGAATACGTCTCGAACCTGAAGGTATCGAGAATTTATGAGCGATATTATGATCTATACCTTTGGGACTAGCAAGAGTTGAAAGGTTCAATTCATTTATTGCTCACACCAGTGGATTCATTTGGAGTCATACGTACCATACTGATGGTTATGGGAATACCGTTGTGGACCCACCCATGGGCGTGCGTTGGTGAAGTCCCTAGTATATGATTCGGAGGTTTTATGAACCCTGAATCTAGAAGGGCGTGTAGCATTATCTACTCTATAAAGGTGCTACACTACCGGGTTGAGATAGTCAATCGTCTCGACCTTTCGATGTGTGTAGTTATTCCTCTGACGACTGGTCTATCTTGGTATCTTTGCGTGGGACTCTTGGAACAATGGAACCACTTCGACCGTGGGTCGATACTAGTGTTCCCAGTCATCTTTAAGTAGCATTGCTCGCGCTAGAGCAAAACCCCTTATCCTTGATAGACGCTGTTGGAGACACCATAGTAATGTGAGCTGCCAGGTCAGGGCATATGACACCTGACTAATCAGGACGAGCTTGAAGGCTTACATATTCCGCCCATATGTATGACTACTGAGTCATTGAATGGGATGCCTTATGGGAAGGCTCAGGGCTATCGCCTTGTGGTGCGATCTCAGTCGACGTTTGTTTTTGTAAGTAACGACTTGGACGCGTGAAGCCGTCAAGCCAAATGTGAAATCTATGTCTAATGCATGCATCTATGACTCGATTTCACCATTTACATAAAAAGATTCCGAAAGGATGGAACCTTCGATGAATGAGGGTTTTGGTTTCAGGACTCCTTTCACTCAGATCTCTGCATAAGATCTGAAGGTCAATGTAAGGGCATGTGGCCTGTATTATTCGGAATTGATTTACTAGGTTGCTATTGACGATAGAACACTAGTGCCCATGAAGCACATATAACAGAACTGGTACTGGATACCCATGGTTTGGGTAGCTACTGGTGTTCTGTATACTTGTAGCAATGAGGGCCAACGTGTTGATATGTCTTAATAAACCCTATACGTCGTTCATTGCGACAACAATTTATGATGTTTCATGTATCTCTTTTCGGCATAGACCTATGTGCTGGAAGCATCTTGTCGTTGGTGTTTAAGTCGGCTAGTAATTCTCGAGGATTGTGAAATCGTACGGCCCGGGCGCCATGTATACACTGCTTAATGTAAGGGAACTGAGGGGTGAAAGCGACGCAAAAACTTTCGACCTCCATCAGTCCATAATAAGCGTCCTAGTACCATTAACCACAATTACTCAGGAGGAAAGCAGCAATTCAGTACCCAGAGGATTCTACGGAAATAAAGTCCCATTTTGAGTGTGATTGTTCGGTCGACAAGAACCTAGTATATTTATCTTAATGGGGAGGTAGATATACGGTAAAGTGAGTCGAGCCGAAGGATAAATAAAATGGGATACCCGACGAGGTTTCCAAGGGGACTTTTATGTGGCGCGGTAAGATCACCTGGTTGACATCACCATGACACCCGAGGTGTCCCGGGGTCAGATGTGACCCAAGTGATGATTGATTGTTGTTTGGAACCCTCTCATTCCGTACTCATCTGTGGCTTCGAGATGAAGCATACGGACAGTTACCTATACTCTCGGAGAGAGTTGTGGCTAGACACCGAATTGCCGACTTACATTATATCGGATTGTAGTGGTCACTCTACCTCAAGTTCGACAAACTTTGTACACAAGCATGGGATACTCGATTTGAGACGAGTATGGTTTGTCATTCTCGGACAAATTGAATGTACTTGACGGAATTGTTCCGTGTTGACACGATTGATGTTCGTGGCAGATCGAACCCATGAGCTTCCTCACCAAAATTTCCTATGTGATAGGAATTAGCATCCCAGTGTTCGGGGTGTACTACTCAAAGCCCTTGGAGGGCATACGTGTAAATCTCCAGTGCGTCGAATGACAGACGGAGATAGATACATAACCTGGTTTAAGTTATTCGAGAGATGGCCAGTAGATCTTGCAGATTAAAGACTGCTTGGATGAGATGCGAACCTATTAAGAAGTCATACAGATAAGGCGTAGGCCTTAAGAACTTCGGTCTAATAATAGGTTTTCACTGAGAGTCATACTCCGAGGAGATGTCAATAAGCTTAGAGTTTGTAGTAGGCCAAGTTCCTAATACTTCGGTGGTACGGAGATATCGATCAAAATTGGCCTCGTGATGAATAAGCTTGAATTGTCGCAAGAGCTTAGTGGGACTCTTAATGAATCCCGCAAGTCTGGCCTGAGGAAGTTTTGGTCAATTCCTCGACCGGCGGAAGTCCGGTTGACGATAAGCTCTACTATTTCGGGAAACCGATAGATGTGTCAAGGTGGGATGACCAAGAGCTTAGTCGTAGTTGAACTATGACATTGTGTTTGTTAGAGCACTAAGCGTGAGCCGAGCATGAACCTGGGCTCACTAGGAAAGAGGAGATCTCATGAAGCGCAAACACCCCGCCCTGTTCAAGGATACTATTGAGATGGGTAACTTGAATTGAATTCCGGGACGGAATTCTCTTAACAGGGGGAGAATGTAACAACCGGCAAAAATAAGGTAATACCGTACAAATTAATTAATATACGATTAACGTAATTAAATGCAATTATGTGTGATTTAATTATCAAGGCCTTAGGAGATAGCAATTTCCAAATAGTGCATAGGAATGCATACGTTTAATGGTAAAACATGATTGGATCATGTGCGAATAAGCTATCCGGTATGGACGTTGGCAATTACCCGGTAATAATTAAATAAACGAAACGGATCCCGGACACCCAGGATATAAAATAAAGGGTATTTTCATAAGATATAATGAGTTTTGGAACTCCAAAACCATAAATGAAAACGTCTTGTACAAATCTCCCGGTAACGAATAAAATGCGCGTACCGCACCCGATACGCGTATAGCTCATAATTTCACCCGGCAAAAGCCTAAATAACCAATCAACGCTTAAATTAGACTATGTTTAAGGGTTATTAAAGGTATTTTTAATGTCCGAATAACGCGCGGTTAAAACCCGAAAAATACCCGAACGACACCCGAACGACGGGGGATTTAACTTAACAAATATTGGGTAAATATTTGGAGTTGTGGACCCCACCTAAACCCACAAAGGGGCCGGCCTAATGGCCATGCCAATCCCCTTGCAAGTTGCCTTGATAATAATAACCCCTAGCCTAGTAAAAAGCATGCATGGACAAAAGGATAAAGCATAAGATTAAAACAAGTACAAGGCATGCTTAATCTTGTCCCCCCCTTGGTAATTTTCGGCCCTATGGCCCCATCAATCCAAGACATAATCAAACCCACTACACACTAGTATGCACATGCATGAGGAGGATCTTGTATAAGATTGTGATAAATCTCAAAGATTAACCAAAGATTTGCAAGCAACCTCCTCCATACATACATACATATACGGTTATATACACACACACACACTTCATATCCTTCCAAGATTCCCAAGTACACATACAATCCTTCATAAGATTTCTTAAATCTTTGGAGATTACATGTGATAATTATATATAAACATGTGTTAGAGGTTTGATATCAAAACAAAACTCATCTCCTTTCCTTGTTCCTTTGGCCGTAAGTTCTCCACCATCCCCACACATCATCCTTTCAAGTTTTTACACCTCCAAATCACCCAAAACAATCCATCATCCAAACCCCTATTATGTGTTTCAAGCTTGGAGCTTAACCATTAAGGAAGAACACACTAAACCCCTCTCAAAATCCAAGGTTTTGTCTTCCCTAGCCTTGTGCTAGTAGTAAGCTTCTTAACCTTGTTTTTTATTATTATTATTCATGTATGTGTTCTTAGAAGCAAGTTGTACATGAAGGGTTTAAAAGGTGGTTTGAACATAATCTTTAATAGGTTTTACATGTGTAAAATGAATGATTAAAGATATGTAATTAAATCATGGATTTGATGATGATAATGTAGTGTTCATGAGAATGTATAAAATCTACACATACATTAAGTAGGATGATGATTTGAGTATGATTTGTAGAATAAACTTGAATGTGTTAAAAAGTAACTTTAATCATCTTAACATGATCATTTAAGACATGATAAATGATGGAACATGTTAGAAGTTCAAGAATAAAGAAGATGAAAAATTAAAGTTTACTTACTTAGAAGATTGATATTTTGATATAATGGGCAAATACAAAAAACGCACATACAAGTAGTCTTATATATGAAATATAAGACTAATAGAAGCGTTTTGATACAAAAATAACTTACCAATAAAAAGTTGAATCTTCAAAGTTTACTATTTTGAGTGAAAAATGTTAACTTTGGAAGCTAGAGTGGAAAAATGCAACTTTTGGAAGTTAAGGGACTAAAGTTGTAACTTTGAAAGTTAGAGGACTAAAATGGATATTTTAGAAACTATTAGTCCAAAAATACAAGTATGGAAAGTTCGGTGTCAAAAATGTAAGTAATAAAGTCTAAGGATGATTTTTGTAAATACTAGTAGAAATACTTGGGTATTTTGTATAAAAGTGTACTTTTGAAAGTTATAAAAAAATACAAAGGGTTTTAAAATAAGGATTTTTATAAAATAGAGATTTTATAAAAATGTTAATCAAACTTGAGAAACTTATACAAAAATGAATACTTTTATATAAATGGGAATATAAAAGTATTGGAAGCATTTTTGCATCTAAGTTAACAAGTTGGGCTAAAATACAAACCTTCCAAGTAACATGGGTTAGAAATGTGGATAATATTTCTATAAAGCACATGTTGGGAAAGACTTGGAAGAATTAACTAATCGAGTTAAGATATCGAACTAAGACGCGTTAACGAACCGTACACGGACAAATCATGAGAAAAATGCCATTACGGCAAGATAAGAAAAATATATATTCTAAGAAGTAAAATATATATATATACATTGGGTGAAAAACTAATAAACACTTTCCTAAGTGTTAAGAGAATTATTCGTGGGAGAAAACACAGGACATAAACAAATAAGACGTTAAAACAAACGTATATACTTAACAAGAAAAATTACACATTTATATATATGTACGCTCGTCTCGGCAAAATTCTAGTATATCTACTTAATGGGAAAGTAGATATGTGGGAAGGAAAGCCGCGACGAGAAGACAAAGATATATATATGTGTATGTCGTACCAACGAGATCCTAGTATATTTATTTGAATGGGAAAATAAATATACGGTATGGTGAGTTGAATCGGACGTTAAGAATATACAATCGAACGACAAGATCTTAGCATATTTGTTTAAATGGGAAAAACAAATGTGTGGCAAAGTGAGTCGGGTCGAGCATTGAAATATATATTATATCGAGCGATGCGATCTTAAGTATAATTATTTAAATGGGAAGATAATTATATGTTAAGTGAAGTCGAGTCGATGATAATAAGATACAAGTTATGGAAATATTAACAAGAGTAATATATAACTTGTAACACAAAGGGTAATGTAACGCCAACGAAACCTAGGGTACGCGCTTAATTAAACGGGATTTGGAATAACTTGTGGTCGGGAGTTGGGTGTACAACTTGCCAAGGCACATGCACTATAGGAATAGTGACTTATACGTCTAGGACGTTTGTAGGTGCGAGACCCTCTATGCTATCTACCTAGTGAGCCAGACAGTGTTCAGGTGAGTTTCACGGCCCCATTTTACTGTTTTAACTGGGGGAAAGATATGTTGTCAAACGTTGTCACATGTTGAAATGTTTTCAAAGGTTAAAATGTGATAAGTGGTATGATGAGTACTTGAGCAGTGATCGCCACTCGGGGTTGAGTCCTCTCTTCCGTAATCTTTAATTCAGGGAAATGAAACCGAAAGAATATTTGGATAGTACTATTGGTGCCTGACAAGGCCCACCCCTAATCGATAGCGTCGATTATGCATTAGGTTATGCCTGGGGTGCATATATTCTGAACTTAAGTCGTGGGAAACCGAGTAACGACTTGGAGCGGGGCATTATTATCAGTCTTGGTTTGGTTATGGGGCTCAAGGGATTGCTCATCATTATAGTTTGTAGGAGCTAGCTACTCCTTACAAAGGCCACAAGTTGTGCAGGTTTCGCACATGTTGTAAAAACGGAATATCGATCGACAAGATCCTAGTATAATTATTTAATGGGAAAATAATTACACGGTAAAGTGAGTCGAGTCGATGGTTGTGAAAATGTTGCTGTTATGAAACTAAAAACCTGTGAACTCACCAATATTTTATATATTGACGTCTTTTTAAACATATCTTTCAGGTAACTAAGTGCTGAATAGATATGGGGCTAGTGCGGTGGAATTCGGGATGTCGGATACTGGTCGGGATTTCATTCACTGTTACCTTCGGGTTGGAACATAAACGGAAATTCCCACATTGAAACTTAATGTTCATCGTTTTAAGTAATGCCTTGTGCAATATTGTAACGGGATACTCATTTCCGACATTCTAATAAATTGATCTTTTCTAATTAAATATAGTTTGTGTTAATCTTGACTTTGATATACTTTCGAGCGTTGCGCCACGTGTTTCCGCCATTGGCGTGGTGTGACAATGTGTACCCTTCAGACTACCGTCATCCTCTGTAGGCCTTGTGTGTTCGAGATAATATGCATTTGTCCGGCCTCCAGTTGACCCATGTGGGGTTTGTCAAGGTCAATAGATCCACATTTCCCTGCTACATACCCGTATTAGTGGTTTCCTTGAGATTTAGATGAGTCGCATAGTAAACAAATGATAAAAATAGTAAAACATGATCTTTAAGTAACCAAAATGTGTAGCATGTTTCTCACCCATGAGAAAATATGTAAAAGTGGGGCTGTGAAAACTCACCTTAGGTTTCATTTCTGCAAAAATAGATAAACCACGTGCGATGATAGTTCCTAATACCGGAGACCTATCATAAAATGTTCACAAGTGTCTTGACTAATAACCTGTAGGTTAACTAGTCCCTGATTGTCCAAACCATGACTAGGTATGTTTGAAAACATGTTTGAATGTTTGACACGACCACACAAGACAAGACTCGACATCCCGTTGGTGACCCAATATACCCGTCTTAGTCAAATACAAGTAATCAAGTAATTACATGATGATATGCACCTTATACGAATAAAAGTTCACAAATACAAACATATAGTTCACACAATGCATATAGGATTCATAACGCGTGCTACGAGGTTCCTAGACATGCTACGGGGTTTATAATATATTTTTAGGTGTCAAAACATGTTACGAGGTTCCAAAACGCACTTCCGGCATCAAAACACACGACTGGCCATTAAAACACGCGACTATGAACCGAACCAGGCAACTATGATTTATAGTCGTCCCAAACTCACACGACTATGAATCATAATCGCCCCAGACCAGGCGACTATGATTCATAGTCGCCTGCTCTGCAGCTGATGTCCATTTTTGCGCTCGAAACCCTCCAAATCATATCTGAATCACGTTGTAACACCCCCAATCATTAAACAACCCAACCTTATCAATAATCCCCCCAATAATCATCCATTTAACATGTTAATTGCAAGTATTTCCCAAAAAAAGATAATATTATGGATATGTCACATCATTACATGAAAACATTACCCAAAATGACAAATAATCAGATTTTTACACATAATCATATTCCAAACATCATCATGCTGTCGATTCATAATTCTAACATAAACCCTAATAATATTCAATCATCAAATCATCACATCTCTTCCTAGATCCTTCTAACATCCTCAAAGGGGTCAAAACACATATTATTCAATTAACACATAATACAATCATCAAAACCTGAGATAAACATCCTAACAACTATCCTAAATCATTATCATAGTAAGTATGCAAGAATCCCCATGTTTAGTTCATTAAAAACCATTTCAAGCTTGTATCTTTTTGTTAAAAACCCATACAAATGTTTAGATCAAGTTTGAAATGTTTTTCAAAGGTTTTCAAATATAGGAGCACATTAAAACCAGGTCTGGACCTTTAGGGTTCAAAATAATAACTTGACAAGAGCTTAGGATGATTAACACACCTTAGATCTTGCTTGGAAATGATGATTTAAGCTTGGAAATAGTAGATTTAAGGCAAAAACGGGTTTCGAAGGTTAAGGATGGTGTAAGAGAGGTTTGGGGCGAGTTAGGGTTGCACAAATGATGTTTAACAAGTCAACGGTGGTAATTATATGTGTTTCTAGTCGTGCCAGACATTTTAGGCGACTAGGATGCTGCAGGAGACAAGTATGAATCATAGTCGTCCCCTTATCATACTACTATGAATCGTAGTCGTCCCCTTTTAACACTACTATGAATCATAGTCGTCCCCTTTTTACACGACTATGAATCGTAGTCGTCCCCTTTTCACACTACCATGAATCATAGTCGTCCCCTTTTTACACGACTATGAATCGTAGTCGTCCCCTTTTCACACTACCATGAATCATAGTCGTCCCCTTTTTACACGACTATGAACCATAGTCGTCCCCTTTCTACACGACTATGAACCATAGTCGTCCCTTGCAGAGCTATTTGGTTTTTGGCATGTTATTTGCTAATTTAACACATTAATTCACGTATCCACATATCGACAAGTTATATAATGATTGTAAAACACTTATTACTTGTTAACTAACACGTTTACGTTAATTCACCAACTTCTAGGACTCGAGACTCACATGTGTGCGTTTTAACCCGATGATTCTCCGAATCATCAATCCTTGGAGATACGTGTATAACCGTCCCCTGATCCCCCAGACCATCAAACCGACTCTCGATGATCCCCCGGACCATCAAACCGACTCCTGATGGTTCCCTGAATCATTAAACTGACTCCCGATGATTCCCTAAATCATCAAATTGACTCACCTAAACTAGCTAAGTATGTTTTATAAATGTTTTGCTAAGGTAGACTTATAAGTTTGATAAAAGTTATTAACCTGAGTTTGTCATCTGTCACATTCATGTTCTCGACTGACTCCTAGGTATTTATTGTTGATCCCATAGGATCTTGTCTCTTTATGCATAGTATTATTTATAATTTTATATATGTAGTATCCCGATATTTATAATTTTATATGAAGTTAAATAACAACCTTTAATTTGTTATAAATTTTCTCCTAAAAAGGTTTAAATAAATGGGGTATTGAATTTAAATAATCCAAAGTTTAGGCCATTGGCTAATAATAATCCGAACTTTAACATTGGACTAGGATAATCCCAAGTGAACATGTGGGTGTCGAAAATGAACCTCCGTTAACTTTAAATTAACTGGGTTAGTTCAAGATGACGTGGCTGCTGATGTGGCGTGCTGATGTGGACCAGATGCCACCTCAGCAGCCACGTCATATTGAACTAACTCAGTTAATTCAGAGGTAACGGATGTTCATTTTTGACACCCACATGTTCACGTGGGATTATCCAAGTCCAACTTTAAAGTTCGGATTATTATTGACCAATGGCCCAAACTTTGGATTATTTAAATCCAATACTCCTAAATAAATTAACTGAATCATTTGTATGTTTTATTGAATTTGTAAGAAGTCTATATTAGGTGAATCTATTTTAGTTGTTTAAATTTTATTATTTATATTGTAGATTGGAATGCTAGGTTTTTAATGTTTTAGGGTTTATTGTTTTTGTATATGGAATATGATTGGAATATTGAGGTTATATGTGTTATTGATGGATTCAGATGGAATAAGTTTACTGTAAGTTTTATGTTTAGAAAGAAGGAAGGAATTAGGAATGAAGTGGTTAATGATGAGGAAAGATTTGATTGTGTAGTGATATTGGACCTGATTGATCACAAATTAGGGCTTTAAGTGAATAATAAATTTCAACAAGTGATAAGCTTAGAAAAAGACAGAAGATGTATAATAATTGATATGTTTATTTGAATACGAAACGAAGTATGATTAGAAGGAGTAAGACCAAAACCAGGCCTTTTGTTGTTCAAATTGCCAAATAGATGACATTAGGCAGTAAACAGAATAATAATTCGGTAGTTGTTTGGTTTGTTTTTTGTTTGGATGTTGAGTTTATTTAAGTAATTTTAAGGTTATTATTTATGCATGTTTGAATAGATTTAAGATCATGTTTATTTTTATGAGTTTGGAATCAGAAATTGAGGGAAATTGGGTCTACATTTTGAACTGGATAAGCTCTAATTGAATTTTAAGTGATTTTATGGGTATTATAAATTATTGTTGTAAGGTAATCTTGATTCGAAAGGGTGTTTGGGTCAATTTGCATTAAATACTATTGTGCTAATACGTGAGAATTAAATATTTGTGAAGGAGGGTACTCTCATGCCCATCCCTGATGATTTAGATTATGGAGTAGACATGAAAAAAATTAGATAGTATGGCATCCTTCAGGTACTCTAATTTTTTTATAGAAAACCTAAAGAACTCAAGATGGGTGGGCGGCTAACCTATAATTTTTCTTTACTTGGTTACACTTCAAGTATGTGTGATAAACCGGGTTACTCTTCGTATATTACACATAAAACACGAGAATGGAATATTTTACACTTGGGTCACTGGCATTGAGACCTAACACTTGGTTCCCCCTACTCATGACCATCTAAATAATATGGTGATTTTTTTTTTTTTTTTTTTTTGTTGTTTCAGAGAATCGCATTAGTATACATGATTGTAGCTCTAATAGAGACTTTTACAACAAGGCTTCGACCAACAACCATAGAGGTCAGCCATTTCTCTATTTTCTCAACTTATTGATGGCAATGGTAAATCTTAACATATACAATTCCCATTTCATCAATTTAACTAATTTTCCTTGAGTCGTACGAAGTATTAGATTTGTCAACCCTGGAACGCTCCCATGGTATAAACCAGTATAATAATATTACATTTATTCAAGACGTGTAAGACACGGGATTCTAGCCTAGTTTAGTTATAAAATAACACCAGACTTTTCTTTAAAAAATCAATATAAGTTACTGTGTTTTATTCCTAAGATGGTCATTATATTCTCAAGTTTAATCGTTGTATTGTTTAATTTATCGATTTTACATTAATACTTTATAAGAATTTGTAATTTTTCTGAGGGATTTTTTGGATTTTTTTTTTTTTTTTTTTTTGTTTGAGCAGGCCATATCTTTTAAAAAACACTCAAAAAGGTATTATATTAATTTACTAAATAAAAACGAATTGTCGGGTTTATGAATTTTGGAACAAATGTCAATTCAAGAGTCCCTACGTGAAGTTACCGCAGGTACTAACATAATAAATCTAAGGAAAGAAATAATGGAAATAAATAATCCCAACTATTCACTATTGGCCAATAACAGTCCCAACTACGAAAATCACCAATATTGGTCCCAACTTTTGATATATTGGAAACCAACGGACCCAAACTAACGGAGGCTAACTCCGTTAGTGTGATGCTGACGTCACGTAGGATCATTTTGCCACGTGGCATGCCACGTAGGATGCCACGTAGGATCATCTTGCCACCTAAGCATGCCACGTCAGCATCACACTAACGGAGTTACCCTCCGTTAGTTTGGGTCCGTTGGTTTCCAATATGTCAAAAGTTGGGACCAATATTGGTGATTTTCGTAGTTGGGACTGTTATTGGTCAATAGTCAATAGTTGGGATTATTTATTTCCATTTTTCCTAAATCTAACTAACTCAATAACTATTGGTCTAGTGATATGGTGTCCCCTCTTACTAATGTGAGGTTGTGGGTTCAAATCCTTACAAATACAATGTGAGATGAAATTAAGGTGTAATAAAATTTGTCATTTAAAAAGAATAAATCTAACTGAATTCCAAATGATCGATTGGTACATTAAATTCTTAGGTTTTACTACTCAAAAGGGTTATATTTAATGAATGATTTTTAACAGACAACAAATTATACCCGATCACTTTCGGGGCACCTACGAAACAAATCAAGTACTTCGATGGTAACCCGAGTTTGTCAAACACCAATTCTGAGGAAAACCAGGTAACCCACCCACCCGTAGATACGACGGTGAAAATATCGGTAAAAACTTACTGGCTCAATAATCGAACCCAAGATTCCCTAAAATATTCAATTCAAATGCATGTTTTAACAGTCTTTAACTGATCAATATATTTACTTTTGTGTTTTACTTGTTAATCAAGTTTTCATTTATTAAATTTTACTATTTTATTAATCTCTAGGTTAAATGGAACATAGATAATTACATGAAAATAGATGGTAAACGGCTAAAAAATTACACCGCTAGCTAAAAAGATCAATAATATTAAGAGTGCAAGTACTTAATATCTTAAAATAAGGATAAAATTGTCGATATATATCCCCAAAAAGATCATTTGTATAGTAGTATAAATTGTACTTAGCTAGTTGCTAAGTAGTTACGCTATGTATTATGAAATAACATGATCCAGTAAATACCAAGTGTTGTCATCTCAACGACACTTAAACGGGAAGCTAATAAACCATCAATTTTTTTTTATTTTTTTTTTGAAAGGTTTAGATCAATAGAAATCCTTATACAACCCTAACCTATTGGTCCCAAGTTTGAATCCCTACCCACACACCGGTGTCCTCCTTGCCTAAGCTCAAACCATCACGGGAATTTTTTTGTGGTGTGCATGGATTGAACTTGTGACCTCCCCCCAGGATGGGAACCCTTAAGGGAAAACCCACCCTACCTCAAACCAGCTGAGCTGGAGATCATTGGCTAATAAACCATCAAATAACTAGATGTTGTGGAATAATTAAAAATATATATACAATAAAAATTATAAAAAAAAAAACAAAATATAAAATACTTGATTGGTCAAAAGAGAGTGGATCCACTTCTCCTCCTCCACCACTAACAACAAAAACATTAACGATCGCAAACCCATATTGGTAACCGTGATAACGCCGCCAATAACGTCATGGCACGATGTTTGGGTTCGTTAACGACTGAGGTGGCATCCTTCGCCAACCCACAACGCTCGGTCTTAGTAGCGAGCATTCACATTTGATCCATCAAATTACAATAAAATCACTACTTCATTTCTAAATCTTCTCTCTCCTAATTAAAATAATAATATTTTTTCATATTTTTATCATTATATTTTCTCTTTCTTCACTCACAACCACTTACAAAAATATTAAAATATTTATAAGGGTGAAGAATGCTTCCATCAAATATTCTCTCTCCTATACTCACAACCACTTACACCCACCTCATATAATTTGAGGGAAACACTCACATACATTTGGTAAACCAAATATGAATCCTCTAACATTTGAGTACTTGAGCTTCTAACTCTCAAATTCTTCTTTGCGGGAGTGCGACCATATGCAGACGTATTAGTGAGGTGGGTAGCAAAGGACAATGATTAAATTAGATAATAGTCGTATTAGCATTAATTACATTTTTGTTTTGTTATGAAATGATTAGTAACTAATACACGACATATGATTTTAAATTAGGTTTGGAGGCTTAAGCAATAACTTTTTGTTAGTAGTTTCCACTCAATCAGTTATATTAGTTTCTCATAAAAAGAGGAGATTAATCAAATTTTTAAGGCTGTGTTTCAGAGATTGACTTAAGGGGTGAAGAGAAAGGATGCCCCTTCTCTTCTTTTCTCGCTAATTTCTTTCAAATTGAAAAGATTGATAATAACCTCAAAATCCTCCGTATTATCCCATTCATTCCCTCTTTCCCTCCTACAAAAAACTCTGAAACACATTTTTTCCTACTTTCTTCCCAATCATTTATATTCTCCCCTTAAATAAAACTCTAAAAAGAGTGTAAAGATTAAATTAGAAATTGCTAGTTTCACCTAAAATTTATTTATAGTCTAAATTGTCAACGATTTTAAAAGGTATGTATTTTTTGGTTTGATATAGGCTACCTAACTTAGATGTGCGGGCAAGAGTTTTTTTTTTTTTTTTAATTGGCTAAGGACATTACCTTGATACCCTGTTTCGAATCCCCTTTCCGCATCGTTCCTGAGGGCATAAGCCCTTTCAACGTCAAGGGGGGTATTTTTGCTGGCCCTAGGATTCGAACCGTGCACCTCTCCCAGACAAGAACCTCCCTAAGTGGTAAACCCTTCCACCTCTCTCCAACGGAGCTGGGGGTCATTGGTGCGGGTAAGAGTTAATATGGGGATATTTCATCTGCTAGAGGGTAGAGGCATGGACGGACCCACATTAAGTGGATACGGGTCTCCAGATCTCATTGTTTAGAAAAAATTAATACAATCGTTATGTTAAAATTTTCAAATACCACGTAAAAATTATTAGATGGACCCATATATCATCTAAATAAAAGTTGTTGGAGTAGTAAATCCCCAATGTATTCCAATAAAGAGATCACGTGGGTAACGGGTGCATCACGTGTTCCTTTGTTTTGTTACCATGTTCTTTTTTTTTCTTTTTTTTTCAGTAGAATTATGACCATGGTATTTTATTTGCATTTTGTCCGCTTGTATCTTTCATTCTTATGATTTTGATTTGAGTTTGATTGTATTTTATCAATTTGTTACTATGAATATGAATTTAGAAATCATAATAACATGTAAATCTTTGTGTGCTATGTATATGAATTTGGAATTTGTGACGTAGTTTTTAAATATTTGAATTTTAGGGTTAGTTATGCCAGGATCATTCAAACAAAAGTTTGAGACTTTATTTTCTTTAAATAATATTCCTAAGAAAATTGATATGAAGACCTTCAGATCCCTTCGAACAAAAACCAATTTTATCTTATCATATTAACCAAACGGACATATTCTAATAGAGGTCAATGTCGACAATAAGGTCATAATTTTCCAAAACAAGATACTGGTGGTAGATTAAGACATCTTTTTTTTTCTTTCTAAATATTGGTTTGAGGATTTTATCGATTGGTTAGAGTATAGTGTAAAATCGGATAAGTATTTTGTTTGGTTTGTTACTTGTTTAAAGAAAGCAAGCAAAAAGCTGTATTTTTAACCGAAGGACATCAAAATTGGAACAAAAAAGATAGATTGCTTGTTCATGTTGGTAAGGTGGATATTTTTCACAACAAAGCATTTAAAAATTGTTCCTCGTTCTAACCGACTCGATCCGAACGACAATAGACCTGAAAATGCCAGCCTTGGCTAGTGAAAAACCATAATACCCCATTGAAAAAAAACTGGGGTCCGCCACTAGGTAGAGACACATGCCTCATCATATATCAAAGGTTTTATGTTTAAACGTGGGTGAAGGTGTAGTTTAAGATTATTGACGTAAAATAGAGTATGAGTAACATTTGTTATAAAAAAAAAATAAGAAATGGGTGTAATTAAGAAAAACCGGAGGTTTCTATATATTTGTTTAAACTAGTTTTTATCCCGGGAGCGTCCCGGATTGAATATCTAATAATAATAATAAAATATATTATTATTATTATTATTATTTTAAAAAAATCTCTGCCATAAGTTATCATATTCTAATATTAAAAAAACGAATTTCTGCGCCGGGGTATAAATCTAGTGCCATTACAAATGAATTCGGAAGTTTGTAATCGATCATTCTAAAAAGAACTAACATGAAATAAGAAAAAAAAAAAGTTAATTATTGAAATATCGAACGCATTAGTCTAAGGGTTATGTGATGCGTTAAAAAATTCATGGGTATATGATCGGGTATATAGTTTGGGTATTTGGGTATGTTTTTTCGGGTAATCGGGTCGGGTATCACCTAATCCCAGACCCGACCCAAACCCACAATTTTTTTTAAACTAATCCCAAACCCGACACAATATCTGTCGGGTTACAAAATATAGTCATTTTTTCTCCGTTTTTATATGACACTATGGTACTCGTTGGAAAGATAATAAAACGCTCGTTAATTTGGTGTAATTTTTTTCTTTAAAAAATCTCGTATATAAAAGATATTAACGTTTAAAAGTTATGGGAGGAAACATGAGAGAAAAAATAATAAAGTTTTAATATTTAGATGTAGTAGATTATGTATTTAATAGATTAGGTTAAAGATTATAATAGATTAGGTTAAATCATATTTATTTCTTTTTTTTAATTGGTTTACACTTGTCACATCACATCCTATGTGACATCTCTTAAAGGAGAGATTGTATAAGAGTATGACATGTAGGATTAATCCCTTTGCAATATATATATACTAGATTATACCCCGGGAGCGTCCCGGGTTGAGAAATTTAATATGATACATCAATTTTACATATGAAATAGACTGATGTATAACTCTAATATAATATCTAACCTAAAACAAATTAAGTATGTATAATTCCAATGCTAACACCTAACCTAAAAGAATGTAGAATTTTAATGTAACTCTAATATTAACACATATCCTAAAGACTAAACAAATGTATAACTCTAACATACTAATATTAATATTGCTCTGGTTGAAAAAAAATTCATATTTACTTATTTGAACATAATTAGTGACTTGCCTATACATGATTAATAATTTACCCCACAGAAAAATTCTTCGTTTTTTATATAGCACTATGGTACTCGTTGGAAAGATAATAAAATGCTCGTTAATTTGGTGTATTTTTTTTCTTTAAAAAATCTCTTATATTAAAGATATTAACGTTTAAAAATTATGGGAGAAAACATGAGGGTGAAAAATCGAATTTTGTTTTTAAATTATTTTTTTCCTAAAATATCTCAATATCACATGGGATGACACATGACACATTTAAAGAAGAGAATGTCTCTTTGAGTGTCATGTCATTAAAATGGTTTTAGTTTATTATATGTATAGATAGATAGATATAGATTCAAACAAAATAAAACTAAAATTAAATCATTTAGACTTTTAGACCAATCTAGAAGAAAGTTTCGTGACTTTCGTCTCATGCTTACTTAATTAGATTGAAATACCATTCAAACACCATCTAAGAGTTGACCACGCGATTATTAAGTTGGCTAATTGTTAACTTATGACAAATTACATACATTATTACTAATAGTAATTTTAATGATTTTCATATCATGTTTACGTGATTTGAGTTTCTGTTGCACGTGATAACGTTTGCTTTATAGCTTAACTAGCTGATTACCCCGGGAAGGTCCCGGGGTTGAAAAATCTAATTTTACGTGATAACCTATTGCAAATGGCTCAAGTTAACTAACCACAAAATCTCTCAATCATTGCATGTTTATAGTATTCTAATCAGTAATAACTCATATTCCCTAATCTAAAACCTAATCAGTAATCATCTAAAGGATCACTTATGTAAGCTGCAACTATTCAAAAACTCATCACATCTCTCTAATTTCTCACATTATAATGGCTCCTATAATTCCTAACTTAATCAACTAAACAAACACTTAAGTTGGAAGTTGTAACCATTGCATCTCATTATGCCACGTGGCATAATCAAGAGATGGTTGAGGCCACCATTGAACGCCACGCCAGCAACTATCAATTCTTCCCGGGAGCGTCCCGGGGTTGAAAAATATAACCATTCTAATAATACTAATATTAATAGTAATAATTATTACTCTTGTAATTAAATAAATAAAAAAATAACATTGCTATAAGCTGACACCATGTGTTGCAGTGTTGCACGATTTTTTCTCCTAGCTTCTCTTAATTAAGTATACCTAGTAAAATTCCAATGATAACATGGCGATTGGGCTGATTTTCAACATCGTAGATAAGAACCTGGTTTAAAAGAAAAAACATGATTAATGAATAACATGAACAGTTTGTGTGTTTTTTTCCTATATGAACGAAACCCCACAAAAAATAGTCGATTTTTTCTCCGTTTTTTATATAGCACTATGGTACTCGTTGGAAAGATAATAAAACGTTTGTTAATTTGGTGTAATTTTTTTCTTTAAAAAATCCCGTATATAAAAGATATAAACGTTTAAAAATTATGGGAGGAAATATGAGAGAGAAAATTTTAAATTTATTTTTAAATTATTTTTTCTTAAAATAACTCAATTTAATTAAAAAAGGAAATAATTCAAAAACAATAAAATCTTTCAATTATGATGCCACGTGGCAGTTTCATGGAGAGGTTGAAGGCACCATTGCACGCCACGTCAGCAATGTTAAATTCTTTTATATATATTAATAGAAGTTTTTTGTAATTTTCTTTTTAACTAGAGTCGTAGTTACCCATGCTATGACGTGGTTTGAACCCTGTACGTACCGAAATAGAAAAGTTAACGTTACTAATAGATGCTTTGTTGCTAATATAATACCATTTTCAATGGATATATATTCTCGTTCAGATAGTTGTAAAAAAGAATACAATATTCGTACTGGTATTAAGACAGTATTGATTCGGTTCTTCACATTAAATAAACATATCATTATACCGGTATCGAAACTAATAGTCGGTACGAGCACCCGGTACTAAATGTTCATCCCTAAAAAATATATCAACGATAAAAAAATATCAGCATACCGCTACCGAAAGTACCGGCTCGATACGAGTACCCGGTAGGCTGGTACCAGACGCTAATCCCAAAAAAGAAAAAAAAATAATACCCTATCAAATAAAAAAAAAAGGTGTCACACCCTCAAAATCCACTTGCGGAGTTTTACCGCGAGGCGCATGACAAACCAGGATCCAAACCAACGATCACAATAGACAAGTCTAAATGAATATAAATGCAATTTCAAAACATAGTTTAAAAATCCCGTTTACAGCGGAAGCTTATTCCAAAAACAGTATCTCAACCATAAAACAATAGTTCAACGTTCAAATGACCATGCAACCCTAGTTAGACGCCGTGCAGACGTGTGCGCCCTAGTCCAGTCGTGCTACCTTAGCGACCTGAGAAAACATGTAAAAGTTTACGTCAGCACAAAAATGCTGGTGAGTTTACAGGTTTTGTATCCAAGTACCAAGTCCACCTGTCCATACTATAATAATCGAAAACCAGTATACGCTAGCTAGGCGTACGTTTTGTTACTACCACGATTGGAAAACCATTACTAACGCGAATACCAAAAGTATGCCCGATGTAGTTCCTGTTGTTCCTGTTGTTCCTGTTTGAGACAATATGCACCCGCCGACCCTCCAAGTCGACAAGCGGGGTTGGTCACTCCCAATAGCGCTATTCACATTTCCCCGTTGTGCAATCCCGCACATTCATGGTTCCCCCCGGGACTTCCAAAGATCGTGTAGTACAAAATAGAAACCCATAGTATGACAGTAGTTACCAAATAATCGTTTTAACACATGTTTTCTCCCCCGAAATATGAAACCAGTTTAAAAGAGGGGCCGTAAACTCACCTTAAGTTGCGTTACTCCTTAACCCGAGTAAACTCAGCTGCTATGCTAGTCCCGTAAAGCGGCGACCTAACATACGACAGTTACAAGTACTTAGACTAATAACCCGCAGGTTAATTAGTCCCTAGATGTCCAGACCATAACCAAGTTCGTTTGAAAACACCGTGACTGTTTAACTGACCCAAAGTACAAGACTCGACATCCCATTGGTGACCCGAGACTCCCCGTGTTATGTTTACGCTCCAAAACATACAATAACGCAATTACACTTAACATACGTTACCTCACAACAAGTTATAGCACATAGTTCACGTATCACCGAATTACATCCAAATATATGTCACCAAGTTATTAGACATGTTACGGGGTTCCTAGCATGTTACTACATGTTAAATCGGGTCTCGGAATGCTAATTTACACTTACAGCAGCAGTACACGCGATTAGGAAAAGTCAACTAGCAATTAGGTTGGTCAACTAGCAATTAGAAACCCTACTCGCCTCTATTATAGGCAATTAGGGCTATTCACCTGAACTTACTAGCAATTAGGGCTATTCACATGAACTTATAGGCAATTAGGGCTATTCACATGAACTTATAGGCAATTAGGGCTATTCACATGAACTTATAGGCAATTAGGGCTAATCACCTGATCTTTCACACGAGTAGGCCTCTACTCGCCTGTGTTATAGGCGATTAGCACCCTACTCGCCTATAACATAGGCGATTAGGAATGCTACTCGCCTGTAACCTTGCTGTTCCGGTTTTTCGCGCGTTTAACGCTCCAAATCAGATCCAGAACGTGTGTAACCACCCAATATCATCCCAAACACTATCCTAAACATGTTTAACCCAAAATCCTTCGTTTAACCTCGTATAATCAGTCCTGCATGCAACCAAGTAATCCAAACACCATTCACATAGCATGCAACATCATACTAACACGCGTACTCATAACCCTAATATCCAATTACTGAGATTCCTATCATCATACTATCAATATAAATACTGATCTATCATAATAACATATCAAATCATCATCATGAATCATAAAAACCCTAGCTTTCTAATCATACACACCCATAATGCATGCATATTAGTTATAATCCGATTAACAACCCTTATTGACGATTTTCAGAAAGCTTTTTCGTTTAAGAACAGGTCTGGACCATTAGGGATTGATTAAAAACGTTTATAAAGAGTTATGGATGAAAATCAAACCTTAGGATTATGAAAATATGATGATTCAAGCTTGAAACCTTGAGTTTTGATCAAAAATCGCCTTCCAGATGTTGTTTATGTGTTGGGGCGGGTTATGGGATGACTAGGGTTGGTATAATGAAGTTTAGGAGGTTAAGTATGGTATTTATAGTCGTTTTTAGTCGTCCAGCCCGTTTCTAGCGAGTATGCAGCAGTTTCAGGCGATTAGGAATCCTAATCGCCTGATTGTTCAGGCAATTGGGCCTATTCGCCCTTACCTATACACGAGTAGGGTCCTACTCGCCCTTAGGGTTCCCTACTCGCCTCCCCTATAGGTGATTAGGCCTCCTACTCGCCTATAGGGGTTGGTTTTGTGCGTTTTGCGCGTTAAACCCCGTTTTAACATATGTTAATGCATATTCACGTACCGACAAATCACATAATGATTGTAAACACATAACACAAGTAAATACACATATTTACACTCGTTCACCAATTCCCGGGACTCGAGACTCGTACGTTCCGTATGCCCTGACGATCCTACAAATCGTCACCGTTTGTACACTTGGTTAAGGACTGACATCTAACGAACCTCTAGACCAACATCCAACGATCTTCTAGACTAACCAATAGTTCCCGAACCATAACCCGACTTAACTAACCCAGTTAAGTACAATATACGTGTGACTCGCTAAGGTAGACTTTCATCTAAACAACGCTGTTAACCAAAATTTGCCGGGTGTCACAAAAGGTTCTACTACAATTAAATATTTAGATATCGATTCACGCTATCAAAACATGGGCAGTACATGTTAGCCAAGTAGAGTGGTCCGTGCTAGCACCTAGACACTATTAAAGTGTAGGGCTGTAAACGAACTAACTGAACATGAAAATGACCTTGTTCATTTTCGTTTGTTAAGGAAATAACATATTCACGAATTGTTCTTGAACACTTAACAGACAAGATTTCTTTTTCGTGTTTGTTTGTTAAGGAAATAACGTGTTCACGAACTATTCATGAATGATTACTGAACGAGGTTTTTGTTCGTGTTAGCTTGTTAAGGAAATGAACGTTTTCTTGTTCATTTGAATTTATTTATTAAATTTAGGTATCGGACAAAAGCGAATACAAAAAAAACATCAATGAACGTAGACGAACACAAACATGCATTAATAAACAAACCCGAGCACAAACTAACACATTGAATTTTGAAAATTTCATCACGAACATTATCCACCAAAAAATATACTAATCTAATTACCCCAATATACTTGACATAATCTTGATCACAAAATGTCTCACAAAAACACAAAATTATCATATTGAACTTGAACTATCGAACACAAACAAACATAAACGAACACGTTACCGAACGTTTACGAACATAAATGAATGAACGCGACTTCTGTCCATGTTTGTTTGTTTAACTAAACGAACAAATTTTCGTGTTTGTGTTTGTTCATTTATTAAACAAACGAACACAAATGAATTTCCCGCTGAACATTTCACGAACTGTTTGTTGAACGTTTGGTTTGTTTACAGTCCTTAAAGTGTTTCTACTTTAATATTATATATAATAAGTTTGTTAATTTTTTTAAAGAACAGCCAGCCAACGAATAAAAGTCCGACTACCTATGGTAACCCAATGGAAAAAGGCGACCATGTACGTTGCAATTGAAGACAATGTCAGGTAGCCAAGCCCACCATCTTCTGTTCTAGGGAAAATCCGTCACCTGATAGCCACTGCGGTTAAACCTTGTTGAAATTGGATTCGAATTTAGACATGTGGCCTTCAGCATAAATGTTCATTTCCTCAAAAATGTCAATTGTGCTAAAGCTCATTAGAATAAGTTAGTTAATATTACATGGATTTATACAAATGGGGGAAGTGGTTTTTTTTTTTTTTTCAAATTTTGTTTTAAATGACAAACATTCTATGATATGACGAGGTCTAACCAAGCCGTAAAACCCAGAGAAATACAAATCTTCCAATTACATATATAATATTAAACTCGCGTCATCTCTCCTAATTGTAGTTTTAGAATGAGTAACTAAAATTAATTGCACACCCCCTATGTGTCCCGTAGAGAGCTATACGTGACATATGAAGTTTGCATAAACTCTCACGCGTTATTATTGCCATCAGTCACGCGTCAAAGTCATATCAGACTTATACGCCACGTATAGGGTCATGCGTGGCGTATAGGTTTAACAAATGAAGTACATAGACGAAGGTGTATGACCACCTTTTAGGATTTAGATCCACCTTTTAGCCATAAATACAAACTTGCTGTAATCTCCTCATAGTGTCACATAGTCGTTAAAAATACCATCCCGATTGTCTTTTTCCAATCTTGCATCCAACTAAAGTATTAATTATCTCAAGCATTCGGCGACATGAAGAAAAGGACCATGGGATAGGGATCTTTAACCACACAAGTACATGCCACCAAACATTTTTAGATTATTGTATAATGATAGTTATATATATAGGTTCATGTACAAAGAACATTTTTCGTTGTGAAAAGTTTATGTAGTCATTATGTTTTAAATTTTGGCTATGAAGTTTTCGATTCCTTTTGCATTGTATTATATTAAAAAACACCAAAAAAATGTATTATAGACATGAAATTTAAAACATACTAATTACTTTTTTCGCATGTCGAGAATACATTAATTAGTATTTTAAATTGTTACGTTTTGTGTTTTTCTATATAATACTATGTTAAAAGAATATAAAACATCATGCTTAAAACTGAAAACACAATGCTTATATAAACTTCTCACACTTTATACGAAAAATGCACTTTGTACAGGAACCCACCCAATATATAGAAACACACACATACGCACACAAATATATCACTTTTCCTTTTTTTTCCTTTCAACTTCCGGGTCAAGTTATTCTACACAGTGTAACAAAGATGTGAAGTGTGAGAAGGATACAAAAAACACAATAGATCACGAAATATAACAACGTTTATAAAAAAATGACCGGACATCGAATCGGTCGCATTATTAATAAAGTCGGGACTATTGAACCGGTTATATTATCACCTCAAACAAACTAAAACACCAAAGATGTATTAATCTATTCAGCTATACCAACTTTATACTCCGTTAGAAATTTTATAATGTATTATGTATCTATGTTTCATTTATAAAACTAAAACTTTATCTCTCAGATAAAACTTTGCCGGTTCGCCGGCAAAGCGTCGTTGTCAAGCAGAACAATTTCACCAGAACGAGCCGTCTGAACCGGTATCCGGACAAAACTCCCATTCCAAACCGGATCTGACGTGTCATAAAATGGGTCCTACCTGACCATTCCTGTGGTAGACACGCTGACATGGATGGTCCCACCTGTCCCTTCTTCAGCTTACAACGTCAACGTCAAAACACCTATGTAAAACATTTCCATGCAAATCTCCGTCAAAACTCTAAACCCTTCGAACAAAACATTATTATTATTATTAATATTATTTAATATTTATTACTAATATTATTATTATTATTATTATTATTATTATTATTATTATTATTATTATTATTATTATTATTATTATTATTATTATATCCGACGTGGCATCTCACCACATTCCTATAAATACCACCTTCTCCCCCGATCCATCAAAACACACTTCATCTCTAACTCACAAAACTTTATTATTATTATCATCTCTTTCTACAAATATTAATATTAATATTAAGTATGGCCGTTGATTCTGCTCTCTCATCACCGTTAGGACCACCGGCGTGTGAGAAAGATGCGAAAGCTCTTCAGTTTATTGAAGAGATGACTAAAAACTGTGATTCTGTTCAAGAAAATGTGTTATCTGAGATTCTTACTCAGAATGCTTGTACGGAATACTTGAAACAATGGCACCTCAATGGAGCAACTGACCGGAAAACTTTTAAGTCAAAAGTTCCGGTTATTAGTTATGAAGATCTCCAGCCTTATATCCAACGTATCGCTAATGGTGATCGCTCTCCTATTCTGTCGTCTCACCCTATTTCTGAGTTCCTTACAAGGTTAATTAATATTTTAGTTTTGTTCTTAATTTTTATAAAAATAATATAAAATTTTGATGTATATTTTCTGAAGGTGGTTTGTTGTTGTGGCTAATGTGAATTTGTTTTATATGACAGTTCTGGGACTTCTGCTGGTGAAAGAAAATTGATGCCAACTATTGCTGCTGAAATGGACCGTAGGCAGAAGCTCTATAGCCTTCTTATGCCTGTCATGAATCTGTATGTACAACCTTCACGTTTTAATACATTTACTTTTAATACATGCAAATTAAAATAAAAAAACATAATAAAATGTGTTAGACGAGCTGTCGAGTTGACCACACTCCACAGGATTTTATTGTTTTTATTTTTAATAGAATTAATTTTGCTATTTAAAAAGGCTTTGGCCGTTTGTGTTTTATTTCGATGTATGGAATTGCCTTAATATTAAATTAAATGAAATTATATAAAAAAAAGTATATAGTTATGTTATTTAGGTTTTCTGAATATTGTTGATTTTTTTGTGACAGGTATGTGCCTGGGCTAGACAAAGGCAAGGGTTTGTACTTTTTATTCATCAAGGCTGAAACAAAAACTCCATGTGGGTTGGTGGCACGTCCGGTCTTAACAAGCTACTACAAAAGCCAGCAGTTCAAAACCCGACCCTATGACCCGTACAATGTCTACACTAGCCCAAACGAGACCATCCTATGTGTCGACTCTTTCCAAAGCATGTACTCTCAAATGCTTTGTGGGCTCATGTACCGCGAACAAGTTCTTCGATGTGGGGCGGTTTTCGCCTCGGGCCTTGTTCGGGCCATTAAGTTTCTCCAACTTAATTGGGAAGAACTCGCGCTTGATATCGAAACCGGACACTTGAGTGCCAAAATAACCGATCCGTCGGTTAGGGAATGTGTTTCGAAAATACTGAAACCGAACCCGGACCTGGCCCGATTCGTTAGAGAAGAATGTTGTGAAGGGAATTGGGAGGGGATTATTACTCGAATTTGGCCCAATACCAAGTACCTTGACGTTATTGTCACTGGTGCAATGGCTCAATACATACCGATTTTAGATTATTACAGTGGTAATTTACCGAAAACGTGTACTATGTACGCGTCTTCGGAATGTTACTTCGGGTTAAATTTAACCCCAATGGTGAAACCGTCTGAGGTTTGTTACACCATCATGCCAAACATGGGGTACTTTGAGTTCATCCCACATGATCCATCGAATCCGGTTACTATTTCGCGTGATTCGCCTCCCCAATTACTCGATCTAGCTGATTTGGAGCTAGGTAAAGAGTACGAGCTAGTGATCTCTACGTACTCGGGTTTATGTAGGTACCGCGTAGGCGATATCCTCCAAGTGAAGGGGTTCCACAACTCCGCACCACAATTTAAATTCATTAGGCGAAAAAACGTCTTACTCAGTATCGATGCGGATAAAACCGACGAAACCGAGTTGCAATCCGCGGTCGAAAATGCGTCTGAGTTGTTAAAAAAATTTAACACTACGGTCGTGGAGTACACTAGTTATGGGGACACAAAGACAATACCGGGCCATTATGTTATCTACTGGGAGTTGTTGGTGAAAGATCCGAGTAACGGGCCCACTGCTGACGTGTTGGATCAATGTTGTTTGGCTATGGAAGAGTCATTAAACTCGGTTTATCGACAAAGTCGTGTGGCGGATAACTCCATTGGTCCATTAGAGATCCGAATTGTGCAAAATGGTACTTTTGAAGAGTTAATGGATTACGCGATTTCAAGAGGGGCGTCAATTAACCAATACAAAGTCCCGCGATGCGTGAGTTTCACACCGATCATGGAACTTCTCGATTCTAGAGTCGTATCAGTGCATTTTAGCCCGTCGGCACCACACTGGACTTCAGAACGCCGTTTTTAAAAAAATAATAAGATCCTAGGGACAAAAATTTGGTTATCCAACAACCAAACATGCTTCCTAGGATAGTGGACCAACAAAATCTCCGTAGGGTTAAAATTGTCAAGTATGAAAAAATGAAGGGTGTAATGTGTAACATTTCAGATAATGTGTACGAATAACGTTTTCCGTTTGTCTTATGTTGGTGTTTAGGTGAAAGTTGACAGAAAGATTCTGTTTGTGGCAAGTGAAGTTCTTTTTACGAAAAGCAGATTTTGTGTTGTCTCGAGGAGGATCTAGGGGGTTTATTGTAAACTATAGGATTGTTGAAGGATGTTTGTTGGCATGTCTGTTAACTTGTGGGGTTTATTGTAAAGTAATTCCATATGGTTGTTGCATTCTGCGGGTTTCATATGCATGGATCTTTTATTCACGTGATGCTATCTTTGTTTTCGTCACTTATTTTTGTTCTTATAAACTTTTGAAAAAGTATTATAGCATAAATGTGTAAAAAAGTATCTCATGTGTTAAAATAAGCAAGGTACCTACCTAATTTCAATACTCAAAAGTTTACGTTTCGGCTATCTAAATATTTTATGAGCATCTTGGGTGCCTTTTGACTTGGATGATATTAGTATCGTAAGTAAATTTTATTTTATTTTTTTTTTTTTTTTTTTTTTTTTTGAAGGATGGGAGATTTAGTTTAACAAAAGAACACTAGTAAGAAGCTAACGGATAGCAAAATACAGAATTACAAATCGAGACATCAAGTGAACGTAAACAACTAAACATACATCAACTAGAGTACGCCAATCTAAGTTCACTAATATTGATCAACTAGACATTAGGTGCATGCAAACATACATCAAGTGATCGTAAACATACACCAATCTATGTTCACCAATTTTGATCAACTAGACATCAAGTGAACATAAACATACATCAAGTGATCGTAAACATACACCAATTTAAGTTCACCAATTTTGATCAACTAGACATCAAGTGAACATAAACATACATCAAGTGATCGTAAACATACACCAATCTATGTTCACCAATTTTGATCAACTAGACATCAAGTGAACATAAACATACATCAAGTGATCATAAACAGACATCAAGTAAATGTAAACATACATCAACTAGACTTTTAGACATCAAGTCGACGTAAACATACACTGATTTAAGTTCACCAATTTTCGATCTATTTTTAACCAACAAATAATTAGTTGCCTTGATATCATTTACTAGCTTGAACAGTTGAACTCTCTTGGTGGTGAAAGTTGCCTCATTCCTAATTCCCAATAACATCCATATGGTTGATAATATGAGCGTAGAGGCTTCCTTTTTGGTCAAGCCTACCTTGCTTGACTCCTCACACACTTGACCAACCCGAAGACTGATTGGTTTTGGTCATGCCGTCCTAACTTTTCCAGTTAGTTGAGATTCCCATACATAGTTATACTTTATATTACAAATAGACTATATATTAAAAATAAGATGAGAATGAACATTACATGGATTTATCTAATGGTTTAATAATTTAACTAAGATGTTGTTCTCTAACCATTCAGCGCTGAATGATTCAGCATTAAGTGTGTTTGTTTCAACTTCTGAATGGAATGGTTAAGTCTGAATCATTAAGATTTGGGATGTTGCTGAACCATTAAGCACTGAACTATTAAGTATTGAACTAGGCTGAACCTTAATGAGACTCCCCTACCAACGTGGAACAAGAAAACTAACCATTAAGAGGTCCAACTTAATGATTCAGCGCTTAACCATTCAGAGCCTCTTAACCATTCAGACCTCTTAATGATTCAGCACTTAATCAACCAAATAGCCCCTAAATGTATTAACTATTATTGAAATAATTATTTCGTTATTCAAAATACTATATGCAAAAGCTAAAAAAAAATTGGCATTTTTTTAACAACGTAATGGTTTATTAATTTTATTTTGTAAATTTTGAATACATGGGTATGATCATTTTTTTATTTCGACATTTTAATAAAAACTTTGTTTAAAATAGAGTTGTATTCAAAATAATGTATTTTTTGTATGGTAAGCTATAGCAAGGTGCTGTGACGAATTTAACCAAAACCGACATCGATACTGGTAGCAAATTTATCAAGACAGTTACTGACATTCTTGTTTGTAATATTCGATCGAATTAATTTAAAACATGAGTCGACATTCTTTAGAGCATATTACGACTCTTTCTGATTTTTCCTTCAGTTTGCTATACCAAGTGCTCGTATCTTGCTAATACTGTAATGAAAGAATAGATACCGACTGAATTCCCGCTGTAATGCGCTTGGAAATTCAAGTAGTTACAATAATAGGTAAAGGAGGCTCGTAGATGGTTATGCGGAGACGATAGAGGGGGAAATGGGTTTATTTTTAAATGGTGCAAGTGGCTTCCTAATAAATGCAATGTTTTTATGTGGCGAGCGAGTTTGGATAGGATCCCTACGGCAAATGCTTTGTCTCGCAGAAATGTATACGTTGCTGACTCGCTTTGTCGTTTCTGTGGAGAGTTCGAAGAAACTACAGATCATATTTTTACGGCGTGTATGGTTTCTCATGGGTTGTGGCAAGGTGTCGCAAATTGGCTCAATATCCCCCCGGTGTTTAGTTTCACAGTGAAGGATATCTTAGAGATGGCAGATCATGTGAATACTTCAAGGTTAAGGAAGGGGTATATTGTATGGTATTTTCATCATTGTGTGTTGGATGATTTGGGCGACCCGAAATGAGATAATCTTCAACCAAGGGAGTGCGAATATCATTAAAATGTTATCGGATGTTAAAGCTATTAGTTTCCTTTGGTACAATAGTCGATCGAAGAAGGATAGGTTAGATTGGATTCAATGGTGTAATTTTGATGAAACTTGATGGGTTGTTTTGTGTGGCTCTCTCCGTCTTGGAGATAGCCGGTGTGTTTTGTTAATGAAGTATGCTTTTCAAAAAAAAAAAAAAAGTTACAATAATAGGTTGTATACTTGTATCTAATAAATGATATGATCTTGATTAATGATAATCAATCTAAAGTAGTAAAGTCCACTTAGTTTTTTTAATGCCCATTTTTATATAATTCATTGACAAAAAGGGTAAATTACATAAGGATGTTAGGTAGGCGGGGAACAAGTTGCGTCGCCATCCTTTTTGAATAGAAAATCACAGTCTGGTAAAAACAAAACCTTGCCCCTAAGGAGTGGAAAAGTTGTTGTGCACTTAGTTAAGCGGTAGAAAAGTTTTTAATTTCTTTTCAGAAGATAAATGTATAACATACTAATAACCTCATATTTTATTTCTAAAACATGGTTATAAAAATAAAAAAATAAATGAAGAAATGTGTTTTACTGTGAGTCTGTGACAAATATTCAAAAAACTTAATACCCCATAGGAAATTGGTAATCCTTATTATAAAATTAAGAATATAATATACTGTATTGTTGCGTAGAAAGGTTGTATAACTCTTTTTGTTACAGCTTTTGTCCAATTAATTGATAACAGTTATTATTTTTTAAATCTTGAATACATGTTCAATTTTTTTTTTTTTATTTCGATATAAATTTTGTTGTAGAGTTGTGTTCAAATCAATGTATTTTTTCGTATGGTAAACTATAGTCTATTGCTAGATGCTGTAGCTAGATGCTGTGATGAATTTAACCAAAACTGACATCGACACCGGTAACAGATTTATTAAAACGGTTACCGACATTCATGTTCATGATTTTTGATCGATGTAAAACACGTGTCGGCATCCTCTAGAGCATATTACGATTCTTGATTTTCCTTCAGTTTGCTATACCGAATTTTCGTACCGTACAAATACCGTAATGAAAAGAATGAATACCGACCGAACTCCCATTGCAGCGCATGAGAAAATTTTGTTAATCGATAATCATGGATTGACAACCGGCCATCATTAATTGTAAGATAATGAATTGCTTGATCTTATTCACACTAGCATAATACAAGGTCAAGAATAAGTAAGGAAACTAAGTTTTTTTTTTTGAACATTCAAACGAAACTTTATTCCACCAAAACAGAGTACAAAACGGATCACCCAGGCACAGTAAGGAAACTAAGTAAATACAATTTACAACAATATTGAATGCAATTAATGAGGGTAGGTTGTCAATCCATGATTATCGGCTAACAAATTCAACTAGTTATATTAATAATTAGTTGTATCTAATAAATAATATGATCTTGACCAAATTCAACTAGGTATACCTTTAGCGGCAACAGGCGTCGCCGCTAAAGGTCCAGTTCATTGTAGTGGATCTACTTAATTAAGTTGTCCAAAAGTTTTTTACTTCTTGTTTTTTTTTAACGGTCAACAAACCAATGTCCCATTATTTAGAGTATCCATCAATTCGTTACAAAAGCATCACATATGCTCCTTGGTGAAAAAACGTCTTAGGTGTCCGCCCATAAGTAGCGCTGGGTAGCTAGAACCCCCCCAAGTCAACAAATCCGGGGAAAACCAGACCCTCACTAACCTGAAGGAACGATAATGGAGAATCAGTAAAACTCGGTAGGATTAAGGATCGAATCTGACACCTTAAAAAGGTTAGGCTCTACCCATCATTTCTCATGCTACTCCACTAAGGGTGGGGACTTTTAACATGGTTATAAAAATACTAAAGAAATGTGATTTAATGTGAAAAATAATCACAAAACTTAATATAGCATAGGAAATTGGTATTCCTTGTTATAAAAGAATATAGTATACTGTATTGTTGCATAGACAGGTTGTATAACTCTTTTTGTTACAGCTTTTGTCCAATTAATTGATAGCAATTTTTTTTTTTACATTCGCGCCTAATTCACTATGAATAGTATTGTGATCATAATCTAAAAGTGAATACAATTAATTACACACGTAAACCTTCTCTCTAACATTAAACAGAACTTGATGTCTTAATCCATGATAGTTTTAGTTTATTTTCTTATAGCCGTCCAATAAGTATGACAGTGATGTTCAGGGTCCAATTCAACCAATTTTATAAATAAAAAAAAAAAAAAAAAAAAAGAAGAGAAAAGAAAGAAAAGAAAGAAAAAAACCCTAGGCGACTTTAGGCAAATTCAAACCAAATCAACCGATATTCATGAATATAATATGCATATATCTTGATATTCCTGAAAAAAATAATAATAAATGTTAAATGGTTGTTCCCTTTACATGGCTGATTCCAAGTTTTAAACCATACTTAGATGGCTAAAACCGAACCATGAACCGAGTTGTACATATTTCAAATTGGCCGATTCTCTTCGATTTGGACGGTTCGATCGGTTTTAACGATTTATAAACCCTACCG